>OX438642.1:28823997-30103289 GCA_949316285.1 Eupithecia subumbrata | reverse complement strand
CACATGCATAAAACACAAGAGGTACAAAAGACAATCTACTGGCGCCTGCGCGGTCGTCGACTAGCGTGGAGGTTGTCTACCGCGGAGGTTGCAGTCGTATGGCGTGGAGGTCGTGTATCAAAGGCTCGCCTCGCATCGTCTATGAGTAGGTATATCATCATCATTCATCACATACCACACCATACACCATACCACACTCGCTGTGTGGTGCCAGCTTAAAAATTGCACCACTCGAAATCTTCCCGCGGGTGTCGTAAGAGGCGACTAAGGGATATCAACCGGGGGCGGGCATCGGCGTCCCCTGCAAAACAATTCTACCACCGAACTGCGATCCCCAACCCGCATGCCCAGCGTGGGGATTATGAGTATACCCGCCATGTGATAAAAGCCAATAAGGCGCTTATCAGGGGAGGCCTGCGTCCAGTAGTGGACCAATACCGGCTGTTGAGTTTGAGTGAATGTCAATGGAAAAAAAAATTTAAATGTCAGAAGTGTAACAGCTATTTGCCACGGTAACATCCAGTTTACTAGAATTTATTAGATTAGAGAGTGCCCGCAAGCTAACTCTGCGCACGACTGATGGCGTACGCGTATGTTGACAGTTAAACTTATTTTTGTTTTCCTTAATTTAAGGCTTGGTAGGCAAGAAGAGGCCGCATTTTTGTGCTTTTTAAAATCATCTGAGACTTAGAAAATAGTGTTTAAAATTCCCAAAAAAAAATATTTTACTTAAGGATCTAGTCTAGTCAAAGTCGCATTCGGTTACAATATTTCATGAATTTTACTCGATTAAAAAATCCCAAAGTTACCCCTTTACCTAATGTTTTTTCAATACAATAATATGACTAGCGAACTACTGTTATCACATTTTTTTGTTGTACTAAGGACACATAATATTTCTAAACAAATTCGCAGAGTTTGACTTGATAAAATGATTTTCTTAATGAGTGATAGGAATAAGTAGGGCTTATTTACCTAAACTTTGAGGAACAGTGAAAAGAATCGGAGACTTCCTTCCGAAAATATTTTTTTCCGGGACAAAATTCCGCTTGTTACCTTGGTACATTTAAAAATAATTTGATTCGAATAAGTAGTATTTCTATGCTTACCTAAATTTTGCGACTAGATATAACATAACATAGAGTCTTTACAACCACAAAATAATCTGACAAAATGCCTTCAAAAGTCTTATTATTTATTTATACATAAAACTAAAACGATAAAATATAACAGAGAATATTGTTGTAACAAATACATGTTCTATTTTAATGATTTTTCAACATTTCATTGGAAAACATGAAACGAAATAATAACGAAATGGGCAGCTCCTATACCGTAAACATCTACTTAGAGGCCGTAAGCATTTTGTGGAAACTATCTGCTTTCTCGCTCGCGCAAGACGATGTTTTTAAAGGTTTTTACAGTTTAAGTGTGTTACTGAACATGTGATCCGCCCTTTATTTTAATAATAACATTACGCACATTTTGAAATAAACTTTTGTATCGTGATCTTTAGTAAGATAAAAGACAAATACCTTTCGTTGTTAAAAATGATTAATCCTCTATCTCCATCCAAATTACTTAAAGAGAATGCTAAAACGATAAAAATGTCTTTTTTATTACTTTAACTAGCAATGTACAATGTACTTAAAGTACTTAATTGGATAAGGATTAATGCTGTATTGCTTAAAATGGCTTCGTAAATAAGCCATTATTTCTCGTAAAAAATAAAGGATAAAAAATGGTTATCGTGGGTTATCCCTAAGAGATAGACATAATATTATGTCATAAAAGACATGACTTAAAGGTCAAAAAAGTCTGCGGTGGTATACTATACCATCTATACCATCATATACTATACCATTTTAGTTGCCCTTTTTAAGGTGTTCAATACTGTAGTACATTATTTTGATCTATCTTGTAGGGTTCAGCCAGCGTTTGCAATGTAAGCGCCAAAAAATGTGTTTATTTACAACATCACATTAGAAACGTCTAAAATTATAAGAGTTTCTCTACTATATTATGCATATATTATACATATAAACCTTCCTCTTGAATCACTTTATCTATAAAAAACCGCATCAAAATCTGTTGCGCAGTTTTAAAGATCTAAGCATACATAGGGACATACAGACAGACAGGAAGCGACTTTGTTTTATACTATGTAGTGAAGATGGCCGGAATATTTTTTTCAATTCGAAACTTGAACTTTAGAAATCTCTAGAAACGCAAGCGAGAAAGCAGATACTTACTTCAAAACTTGTACTGCTTCTTAAACAAAGATTGTGTTTGATAGTATTAAGATCAACCGGAACACATTGCGATTCAATATTAAGTACAGGTAACTTCAGAGATAACGTTTTTATTTACAAAACGTTTTCCTAAAAATAATTTTGTGGTTGTAACGACTCTATGTTATGTTATGTCTAGTCGCAAACTTTAGGTAAAGATAGACTAACTACTTATTCGAATAACATTATAATTTTAATTTACCTAAGTAATGTCCGGAATTTTGGTGCCGATGTTCCGGAAAAAAAATATTTTCGGAAGGACGTCTCCGATTCTTTTCACTGTTCCTCGAAGTTTAGGTAACTAAGCCCTACCTTTTCCTTATCACTGTTAATGACCATGTTTAAAATCACGAGCGCGGCGGCTTGGCAGGCGCGCGTTTTCCCTTACGCCTACTGCTGCAGGAATACCTGGCCTTAAGGGTCCGGCGACGGATGAATTTCCCATACAAACGTAGTACCAAAATGATTTGTAATTTGAGAATGTTTTCACCATGGTTTTTCTATTACTTGTGTTAGAATAGTATTTATATAGGTTCCTGCCATAAGATTATTTCAAAGTACTTATCTACACAATTACTAAGACAACATTCATTCTTTGATGTAAAAATGCGATTAGGTTTAATTTAATTTCAGAAAGGTATTTTGAAAAAAAAATGTGGCAGGAACCTAGATAAATACTATTTCAATACAAATAATAACAGACCATAATGAAAATATGCTCAAAATAGAAATTATTTTGGTATTACGTTTGTATGGGAAATTCATCCGTCGCCGGACCCTTAAGGCGTATATATACCCCGATAGTAGCGCCACTACATATTTTATTTTATCATTACGTTATACAAAGGAATTATCAAAAAATCAGACCGCGCGTAGACGATACCTATCACAAGCTTTTTTTTAATGTATCTGTAATAGTTTTGTATTGTATTATTTAGGCAGATACTTGTTTCAAGAGTTTAGTTCCTATTGGTGGCCACCAAGCTCTCCAAACAAGGTATCTGACTGAATAACACAAAACAAAACTATTACAGATACTACGTTAGAAGAAAGCTTGTGACAGGTATCGTCTACGCGCGGTCCGAATTTTTGATAATTTCTTTGTATAACGTAATGATAAAATAAAATATGTAGTGGCGCTAGTATCGGGGTATATATACGCCTTATTCAAAAATAATGTTACGATACATACCTACTCAAATTTAATTCATAATTGAAGCATTCTGGCTAGATTTTATTCATGTTCTTAGTAATTTATTTCCGATGGCATTTTATCTATTATTATAAAGTAATATTTTAAAGGAAATTAAAAGTCCATGGGAACCTTGCAAGGCTTTTATTGAATACCTAGTTGTTTAGTAAATTTTGTATAGGAATGGTCATGCAGAGGGTTTACGCCTTCCATTTGAAGATCTTCATCCGAATCTATTATATAATCTTCATCAGAAGAGTCTGATATGTCGCATGTAACATTAATTATAAACCTTTCCATTTCCATAAACACTAGCCTGTCTGATTCGAAATATTTGTCTTCTATTTTTTCAACATGAAAACAAACATTTAGCCATTCTTCTGCCGTGTTCTAAACGCCGCCTCAGTAATTGCAGATATTTCGCTAAGAGCTTGAGCGATATTTTTCTCAGCAATGCGCCTCTTCACAATTGCCCAAATATTTTCGATCGGATTCAAATCACAGTAGTAAGGCGATAAACGCAAAACCTCATGTGAAACCATATTCATTTATATATAATATATAAGGCTATGTGTGACAGAGTCTACAAATTATGCGAAAAATATAATGTATTCCAAAATAGTCAAAATGGATTCCGCAAAAACCGATCCACAACACTAGCTTCCTACAATTTCATGCAGGAAGTGTACAACCAATTAAACAACAGAAAATATGTAGTAGGAATGTTGCTAGATAAGACCAAAGCCAATTCAAAAGTCCAGTTTAACGTATTACTCAAAAAGCTTTACGGCGTAGGAATTCGCGGAATGGCATACAATTGGTTCGCATCGTAGGTACTTCCGCGATAGAGAACAATATGTAGAAATCGAATACTACAACTTTAGTACATGCGAGATAACTATGCATTTATTATTTTTTAAATTATATTTTCTTATAATAATAAATGCATCAATACCCCAAGGCAGCGTTATTGGATACCTTCTATTCCTGACCTACATAAACGACCTCCCTAAAATAATGGACGAGCCGTGCATCCTATTCGCCGACGATATATCTGTACAAACGACGCCGACATGCAATCGCGATGAAAATATACCCGATAAACTTGACAATATACTAAATAATATCACAGACTGGATGAACGAACATAAACTAGAAATAAATTTATTAAAGACTAAAATAATGACATTCCAACCCTACCATAAAAAAAAATCGTTATAAAATGTATTATAATATATATATATAAATTTATTTTTTATTTTTTATAATGTCTATTAAATTATATAATAAACTGGTTGACGTGTTGAAATGACGGTGGATGAGGAAAACTACAAAAAATGTGTAAAACAATTAAAGCTTTTATTAATGAAAAAAATATATTACACGATAGACGAATATTTAAATGAAAAATAAGAAATATGCAAACGAGTAAAATATTCGTAACCAATGACGTACTCACTCTCCACACATATTGTGTGCCCAGAAGGGTCTATAGTGATTCTTAATTTTAAAAATCATAAACACCTCTGTACACCTATAGAACGCAATAAATCACTGAGTATTTAACATCTGTTCTATTTAATACTGAGGGTCCCCGTTGTGTCAATCAATATCTGCTTTCAATTTCAACCCAAGTTTATTTATGGTAGGTAGGTATCTCCTTCTTCGCGACGTAAAACGATTCAATGGTATGCCATAAAGCACACTTATCGAAATCGTCCAAATCATCAATTTTTTTTCTCCGATTTTACTGGTTTTTCCCGGAGACCCAATTTTTGAAGATGAAGCTACATTACCCTCTTGAGTAATTTGGGTGACGGTGCGTTCGGAAACGCCTGAAACAAAATAACAGCAATGCTTAATACTCATACAATAATTACATGATAATTAATATTATACGATACGACGAAAACTACAGACGAATAACGAATCTAAAAAATGCGGGGAGTTGTATGTTGGTTGTTGTTTGGCAGGTAACCTAAAAATTACCTGTTTAAACGCAACGCGGGCTTTAACTTTGAGAAACGGTATTGTAGGCCCGTTATTGTCTCGTTCTTCTTCATAAGCACGTTTGACCTTCAAGGTAATATGCCAGCCAGCACTTTTATTTACTTTCCGCATAGCGATGACGATTATTTACTTTGAAAATGAATAAAAAACACGGAACACAACACCCACTCATAACGCCGGACAAAAACGACAAGAAAGGCGGGATACCATTAGTTCCGATTTTGGCCGCGCGCAAACTTATCTTGCGGGCACATCCTGACTGAATAACACAAAACAAAACTATTACAGATAAATTAAAAAAAAGCTTGTATTAAGTATTGTCTACGCGCGGTCCGAATGTTTGATAGTTCCTTTGTTTAACGTAATGATAAAATAAAATATGTAGTGGCGCTAGTATCGGGGTATAGCCTTTAGAACAATGACGTACTAAAATACGTAATGTGGACATGGAACGTCTTAACGAATGAGCCTCCGGTAGACACTGTTTCATCATCATCATCAACCTCTATTAGTCCATTGCTGGACATAGGCTTCTCCTGATGCCTGGCTGATATGGCCGGCCCACTGCTACTTCAGCTTGCTAATTCTTTGGGCTATGTCTATAACTTTGCTTCTCTGTCGGATGTATTCGTTACGAATCCTATCCTTAGGAGAAACTCCGAGCATAGCTCTTTCCATAGCTCGCTGAGCAAACAGTGTCTCATAGAAGATGATTTTAATATAAATTGTGTAAATGAGTAATGTTCCAAACTTTAACAAGTTGGTTTAGTTATGAGTGGCGACGCGACCGAACCAGACGACAACTCTGCTTATCAGGGATTATTCTGAGGTGAGTCGTATGAATTCGAGCATACATACATTTCGAGCATAGACTGGTGCGGAATACAACACAAATGTACCACGGCGGCCAGTCCCATCGGACACTAGCCAGATGCGTAAATAATTTTGTAGTGCACATACAAGTGTGTGCGCAAACACAGGTGCACTCTCTAATTCCCTCACTCTCATAATCCGATTGGGACGACAGATCGAAGCGACCGGGGAAAGGTCAAGCGCAGGACCAACGGGGGTGTAACCGCCAACTTCCTGACTCCGGGGTTCTACTGTAAATTTTCCTTGCTAGAAAAATCCCGATAACAACTATTGGCCCGGGATTCGAACCCAGGACTTTATAATCAGCGATTGAAAGAGCTGACCAGATGAGGTGACGCCCATAATAAACATATTAATCAATAAGATTGACATCTGACTTCTTCTCAAACTTAAAAATATACGATCTAGCTCTTAGACTAGCAGAGAAATGAATAAATAAATAATGCTGGAAAATCCACACAGCACCATCTAGCCCCAAAGTAAGCTAATCAAAGCTTGTGTTATAGGTACTTGATAACTGATATATTTAATACATTTTATACATAGATAGATATTTTTTTATGATTTATAGAAAACACCCAGACCAACGGAACAAAGTTCTGCCTAACGTACACAAATTTGTTCCGAGGCGGGAATCGAACTCGCAACCTCTTGCGTCGCATGCGGACTCTCGCCCGCTGCGCCACTGAGGTCGTCAAATAAAAAGCTCAGAACGCCTCTTTTTCACATAACTAGTATGTATGAAAAATATCCTCAATTTAGCTATTTAGAAGACTTAATTACAAAGATTATTCAATAGATCAATTGATTGAGACTGAATAATAGTGATTTCACTACACAAATATAATTTCGGCAAATTGTAATACTCAGAGGCAAACACTCATGGCCCACTATGTGTAAAGTTTATGGACGTCGTCAGAGTAACGAGAGACCATATCTCTGGAAGGCACCCGTGAAGCCATGAACGCAACATTTGCGGCAATAACTAAACAAGTATTTAAGATTTCTATGGAAACGTTACGCAACGCAGCGACGCCACTCGCGTCGACTATAGCAGTTTTATGTAACTCCTGTTTGGACACTGTTACCCCACTAGTTTTCAAAACTAGTAAGGTCTCCCCCCCACTATTCAAGGGGAAAGGTAACCGCGAGAGCATAGGCGGCGAGAGACCGGTGTCCATTATTCCAGCGCTGGCCAAGGTGTTCCAGAATAAGAATGAGACGTGCCTCGCGCGAGATGCGGTCCGTCTTATGGTCGATGCGGTCTTGTGCTGCGACCTCTTAAAAGCCTTATGTCTCGCAGGCTACGGTATAGACGGACCTGCAGGGCTATTCACACTCTTCGCTACCGAGTCCGAGACACGGAATGTGACACAGATTCGCAACAAATTATAATATTTTAGCGGTTTTTAATATTTTCTGCGTTCTGTAAGTAATTAAACTAGCAGAAAAGTAGTTTTCCATAAATCATTAAACATTTTCTATGAACCCATGTTTTAAGAAATTCGGATTTAGTGATACTTTTGAAGTAATTAATAATATAAGAGTTTTAGTACTTAAAATCATCATAATACCAAAAAAAAAAACATTATATCCACTTTATTGTAACATAGGTTCATAAAAAATTGTCTACGATTTGTGATAAACTACTTTTCTGGGAGTTAAGTTCCTTACAGAACTCAGAAAATATTAAAAACTTCTAAAATATTATAATTTGTTGCGATTCTGTGTGGATTCCGTGTCTCGGACTCGGTAGCGGTGAGCCTGAGTAGCCCTGCAGGGCCGCGATTACGGTGTGGTAAGTGTACTTACCTATTGGAATTACGGCTCGAGCGTTAGCAGTTGAAACGTTAGGATGCACGTTCGCGGCGTTCGGACAATCCGCACTGGCCTTAGCAATGGTTTGCCATAAAAGATCCGCACCTTACGTAGCGGATTGTCGGCAACACCGGCGACGATTCTTGAATGCAACTTTTCCGTTTAGTGCGAATGGCGTCATTCGGATTGCCAATCAGTGGACGCACTTGTCAGTACATTGTCCGTTTCAACTAACGTTTGAGCCGTAATGCAAATAGGTGACTACACTTACCACACCGTGATCGCGGCCCTGCGCCCGCTCTCCTGACGGACCTGCTGGGCAACAGATCGTAGTTGGCGACGACGGAGATGTTAAGTCCGTTCCATTAACGACCGTGATGGATGTACCACAGGGGCGTCTGTCTCGAGTTTGCAGTTCTCGCTATCGCTAACGATATTCCTGTCTCTGGAACCAAGAGTGACATATTTACGTATGCAGATGACGTAGCAGCAATCGTCACAGAAAATTGAATGCTGCCTGCACAGGAACCAGCACTGTGGTTCCAACTCTACCGATAAATTTAAAAATATCTGCTCAAACTAAACTGGGCATTGAGAAGTATTTTGGGTAATACCATCCAATGGTTATTATATACATGTTTCATAAACAGTTCAAAAAGGAACTGTTAGTCTAAAATAGTATTGCAATCATTAATACATTTTATGTATTTTAATAGTACAAAATAAGGTTTTTTGTTATTATAGTGCGTAGCCCCACACTCAGGGTAATTGTTTAAGGCGCTGCCTCCCCACTCCCCGCACACTAGCGCCGCCACCTGTATTATCTAATTATTACGTTTAAGAAAGGAATTTACAAAAATTACGTTAGCTAGTTTGTGATACCTATTATAAGCTTTTTTAATGCCTCTGTAATAGTTTTATTTTGTATAGTTTAGGCAGAGATACGAAGTTGCCTTTAATGGCTACCAAACTCTTTTTTCGATTCTCTGTTTAAACTATACATAGTAAAACTACTACAGAGGCATTAAAAATAAGCTTATAATAGGTATCACAAACTAGCTAACATAATTTTTGTAAATTCCTTTCTTAAACGTAATAATTAGATAATACAGGTGGCGGCGCTAGTGTGCAGGGAGGCAGCGCCTTAAACAACTAATAAATTGTGTGTTACAAAAATAATTTGTCAAATAATACGTCACAATGTATAATTTGACAAATTATAAATAAGTTGCAACACCCCTATAGGGTTCATGTAGGTAGAATGTAGACTCTACCTCGATATTGTAATACCTTTGTAAAATGAAAGCAGTAAATAGTTGAAAATAATAATTGTATGCTTTAGTCAAAAATCTAAATTCCTGAACACGGTTTTAAAATTCTTATACAAATAGAAAAACCGCGGTTGTTTTAATTTTTTATAGATTTAGATGCTTCAGGACATTTCCATCGTTGAGGTAAGATCAGCAATTAGGTACATTTATTTAAGTTAAGTTAAGAACAGTTAAGTTTAGGTTCAGTTTAATTTACACAAGCGACAGAACAAGACCACGATTTACGATACTGTGACATTAATTTGCGGGTTTTAATATTATCTGAACAACGACCGATTCGAGTTATTTCGTACGTCTAATACGGAAGTTATTCCATATAGGTTAATAATATAAGACGACGACGCAGAGAATTGTTCCAGAGTATGTGAGCCGGGATCGACGACCTCATTATTTTGGCAAACTGCCACTTCCAGCATTATCGAACGCTGCGAGCACACTTCTAGTAGCGCGCTTGTTACTTCTTTCTACAAACTTATACTGTACGTACAGTAGGTTAAAGGACACGATTCAAACACCGCTACCGCACAGTGGATAAGAGAAACTAGTAGCACTTGCGCGCATCCCCTATGAGTTTGTAGCTTATATTAAAGTATTTGTAAGATGCCTGCACCGTGTCTAGAAACGAGCGCGGTATCCACGCACGGTCAACATAAAGCCGTACGATCGTATGTAGCTTCAAGGGGCCGAAAGCAAGACGTAAACCAACGAGCGTCTTGGTTGCGACACGGTCGCTTAAAGCGCGCTGTTTGCTGTTATGCTGTCACTATATTTCGTCCACGAGATTATTATCTTATTGAGACATGCACGCACGCCTATGCGTGTGGAATCTATGGGCAGGGCAGGGCAGGGCAGGGCAGGGCAGGGCAGGGCTCACCTTCATCCAGGTAGAGTTGTTCGGGTTGAGTCGCGCGTTGAACGCGACGGTCTCGTCGACATGCGGCGACATGGCGCCCGTCACGTTGAGCACGGGCGGACGCAGCGTGGCGCCGTCGCGCGCGATGGCCAGGTCGCCGCGGCGGTTGAAAGCCTCGATGTAGTGGGCCAGGTTGGCCGGGTTCACGTTCCGCGCGAAGTGGTTGCGGTACAGTGTGGCGAGGTCCGGGTTGCGCTCCTCGAACGACTGGAATTTAAACGTTCGAATGTCAGAATTATATGGATAACTTGTTTGTATCTCGAGTCGGGACGGGATGGATACAGGTGGGGATTGCAATATACCTACATAAGTCCAGCAGTGGATTGTTTTCCGAGCGAGCGAAGCGTCTCTGATTCAAGTCTGGCAAAATATGCTTATAACAGGAACAGACTTATAGCACACGGGTTATTATAGAAAAACAAACTATAGAGCGTATGTTTACGAAATAAATAAAGTTTATTTCAACTTTTGAATAACAAAACATTGTCGGTACGGGCTTTATTTTAAAGTTTTCTTTCTCCATTATGTTCGCCCAAAGTTGGGCTAAAATGAGTGTTGAAATACGAAAGTTCAGAAGCTTGTATTTTTAAACTTTATACTTTTTTTCAGTTTTGGGTGCATACAAACATAGATAATGACGAGATAAATTATGTCTATAATGTCCAAGTGTTTATATATTAGTATGATTATATATATTCAGATTTTAAATAATCACTTAAACTAATTTGGCAGTACTATAAATGT
Source organism: Eupithecia subumbrata (assembly GCA_949316285.1). Taxonomy (NCBI): domain Eukaryota; kingdom Metazoa; phylum Arthropoda; class Insecta; order Lepidoptera; family Geometridae; genus Eupithecia; species Eupithecia subumbrata. Next base: position 30,092,117 of record OX438642.1, on the reverse strand, counting down.
CCGTCCCTTTCTTATAGATTTAAATAAAAAGAATCGGATATTTTTTTTTTTTATGTCAAATTAGGGCAGTTTTTAAACCAGATGTTAAGAAAAAACTACGTTCCGTGTGTCGTGTAGTGATCGTGTCACATATAGTTTGAATTGGATTTCCAACTAGAACACGCACCTCTCTTGTTCGCGTCGTTCATCTTCTAATTGGGCAGTATTTTTTTCGGCATTTTTAATAAAACTATAGTCATTTCACGAAGCAAAATGTCGGTAAGTGCCGTAACTACAGTAGTAATAGTACGTTACTATGACATCTGTCAAATTTGTAAGTCATGGTAACAAATTCCAAGCAAATGGAGCCCAAACTACAGTCGGCGTAGCGTAGTATATTTTACTACACTGTGACGTAGGACTACTAACTACGTGACTCATACTGCGCATTTTAGTTCCCAACTATCAGCTAGAAGCGCTGTACAAGATTTCATACATTTTTTTAACGCTAGCGAGAATAGATTGTGAAAACTCATGGTAGACGCACTGAAAGTCGTGTACCTTGAATCGGGATTCCTTACAGTAAGGAAACTTTATGTACTCCAGCTGTTTTTATACCGCTGAGCAGGATAATGTCTTTAGTCGTAGAAAGAAAGAATCGATTCGATTAGATAAATTAATGATAGTAGCAGTTAAAACTATATTTGCAATGAGACAATAATTATGTTTGGCAATCATCATATATCCATAAAATTAGGAATATATTCGATGACACTTTCCAATACAAGAAATCTCTTACTGAATGGCGACTGACAAAAAACTATGATGAAATAGAAAGCATTGTACCGAGGATGCGGCTATAATGCCTAAATAGTCACGCACACACACAAATGAGCGGTGTTCTACTCTGGTACCCGACTCTTATGAGACTGGTGGTACTGGAGAAGGAAGACCTGACTCATTCTGCAAACACATACGTACAACCTCACATACTCTACATACATACTAATTGTTGAATGTTTGTTCATATAAGGTTTCATCTTATTTTATGGTATTCTTTATTTACTTACTTTTTAAATATATTAGTTGTGCATCTAACTCATAAACTGTAAATACTTCTGGTAAGAGCGGTATCCTTTAATACAAGCAAATTTTGCTTGTATTGGGGACAGGTTTTCATTGAAAACTGTGAAAATGAGAAGCCCAGTGCAATACCTGTTTGGACCTACCTGTGTAAAAATTGAAACATAATTAACAGCACTACATAGGATAGGTTTCATTTGAAAATTGAATATTGTCACGTGTTAGCAGTAGTAGGAAGATTCAAACGGTGGAGCGCAGACTCGCAGAGCCACGCGCCCTCGCCACGCGCCCTCGCCACGCGCCCTCGCCACGCGCCCTCGCCACGCGCCACGGACGACATTAAATATTTACAAGCGCGCTGGGGCAAAGAGCTGCTTTATGTTGTACGAGCACAAATTATGTTACTTTTGCAAAGCTGTCTCTGTAAACCGGAGGTCGAAACTGAACATCCGTTACAGTTATCCTTTGACAAACATAAAAATAAAAAATAATGCTGGACAATTCACACAGCATTATCTAGCCCCATTCTAAGCAGAGCTTGTGTTATGGGTACTAGAAAACTGATATACTTAATACAATACACTACATAGATATGTAGATATTTTTATTATACATAGAAAACACCCAGAACACCCTGAACTGAATCTGCAGACCGTACACACATATGTCCCGAGGCGGGAATCGAACCCACAACCTCCTGCGTCGCAGGCGGACCTTCGCCCGCCGAGCCGCAGAGGTCGTCAAATACAACATATTCACATCAACATATAGAACAACAGTCAATATATTTACAAGCACAGAGCACTGGTTAGCCAACTGACCAGCAATCTGTCCTCGTTTGATTTGTGAATGATTCGCACCGGACCAGGGGAACTTACACGTATGTAGAGGTAACTATAGGTACATTTTAATGTTTCAATGTAGGACTAGAAGCTTATTGCCGAAACTAGTGGATTTATCGCTGGATTTCGACTTACATGCCCAGACAAAGCCCAAGATCCAATGTCGCTCGCTGAGTCACAGTCGTAGTGAAGCTATTGCATATTATGCAGAAGACGGTATGTCGACACTGTTAATCAATATTAGACAGTGCATGTTATCCACTGGATTTGGGAAAATCCAAAGGACGCCCACAGGAATGGTGGGAAGACTCATTTCTAAAACCGCCGGAAAAACTTGAGTAGAGAAAGCAGACATGGTTGGAAAACATTAGAGGAGGCCTACACTCGAAAGGGGCCTAACTATTAAGTGTTTTGTTTATGTTATACGTACCTTTATTATTAAAGAAAAGTACAATGAATTAATAGAAATAAATTAGAACTAGTATTAGCAAACGATTGAGCTAACTGCAGGTTTGTTATTATTGTAAAATCGTTATGGAAATTAAAGGCTTCATTATTATTCATATTAAAGAGGCACTAAAATGCTGCCGTGCCTTTCAACTCACGAATAAAAGGAAAGCGTAATTTTTAGTGATATCAAGTTAGTTTAGTTTACGGAAGTGTCTCGGATAGATCTAAGGCTTCATACATCGAGCCCAGCGCGGGCGTGCAGTATCAAACCGCCCCGCCGCGCCGCGCCGTTTGCGTTCATGTTTGCGACTTGAGCGAGTCATTTTGAAACGCGATCGCGCCCGCCTCCAGCGCGTAGCCAAATTCATACACGTTCCAGAATAACATTTCGCTTGCATAAGCTCTCAGAGTAAATAATCATTTGAAGTTGTCAATAGTGCGCACCGTAAATTCAACTTTGTTACACTACGAATTTATGCTTACATTATTTATGGTAACTCTGATACCTAGTAAAACAGAACTTTTGGAAGTTTTATAGTTTTGGATAAGATGGACCATTAGATCTGACGCTGATTATACCAACAGGCAGTGGATCGAACAGATCGGCAGGATCTTCTCTGTGCAGTTTGTGTAGACCAACTAACATTTCCTTTTATTTCACTGTAATAGTAAAAAAATTAAATAATTAAATCAAGATTTAAAACATTTAAAATTGTCAAACTACCCCATGGTCCGGTACGTTCGTACGTTCAAAGACTAACGGAATACGATTAACCCAGTTGCAGGTTGCTCTTTATTCAAGGCACGTTGTTCCCTAGCGTGATGCGCTTCGTGCAATCAATACCACTAATCCGGCCGACTGTAGCTCAAAGCACGCTAATGAGAACAGTGTGTGAGTGAGTGTGTGCATGCTAATGGCTACGTGAGGACTATGTCTGGATAAAACTTTTGTATAGTTTTGAAGGGGCAACAAACCCTTTTTTTTATAACTGAAAGGCGGTTATTTTAGATCATCATGCCACAAGATCAAGTGGACGTAGTTATGCAAAAAGGAACCAACCCACAACTCGGTCAAAATGGAGTTAAGTGCACAGGGAGGTTCCTAAGCATGTATTCTAAATTGTCAAAAAAGATCCTGGCCATCTAGCGGCTCTTAGCAAAGATATGAGTATGTCACAAGGGAACTAACCCACATTTCGACATTTCATATTTTACAATCTAGAACCATGCTGCGTGATTTACTATAATGAGCTGATTTAATATGTAAAATGGAACTATAGCATATGGTACCCATAAAACTTTGATATTTTAGTTATTACAAACTAGAACCAAACCACAAGGATAAAAAGATTACCTGTAATGTAATTGCTAACAAGAACCGAGTGGCTTGGTTCTGATTTGCATTAATAAAATTCTACCAGTTTGCATAATAAAACACCCAAAGTCTACGGAGTCATGTGGGTTAGTTCTTGATTGCAAAGCAAAATTCCGAAACTCGTCCAGTAGCCTGTGGGATGGTTTTAGTTTGTATAATGGAAATTTGGATTTTTTATGACACCATGTTCTATGGTTCCAAGAGTTTTGGTGGGAGTACTGCCAGAATACACATATTTACGAAAATATTATTTTTATTCCGTCTTACCACATTATTTATTTTGAATAAATTTTGAGTAGGTACCCAACTATTGTCAAAATGTACGGTATGCCGTACCTACATTTTGACAAGAAGAAGGAACTCAATAAATTCTACATTATGTAACATGGTTACATAATGTAGAAATTATTGAGTTTAATAAGCAATAATAATAATGATGTAAGAGTAAACGTAAAATAATACGAATATGAATAAAAGCGTCACTATGTTTTTCCAAAAGAAGAAAAAAAATTGATATTGAATATTAATCATAATAATAATAATGATTATTATTTTTAATAGCAAGCATCGAAAACCTAATCATGACTACTGATTTATGTTTTCAAATTGTTATTGCTATTGCAATCATAAAACTTACGATTTAATGAATATAGCTAAGGGTAAAAAATATCAAGGAATTAAAATTGATATGTTATAAAATAATATTGTTTAAGGTGAAATGGCTCGATACAAAGGAAATAATGTTGAAAAAAGAAAATATGTTTTCAATTTTTATGAGAGAAGACCTTTTTATGAGAGAAGAAGAAGTGAGTATTCTGAAGTGAATATTAAAAAAAAACATAAGATGTGGTCCTGTATCTTTGACAATAGGTGCAATGAGCCCGCTTTGGCCCAAAGGTAAAGACATACCAGAAGCCAAACTAAAAGATTTGAAAAGTCTTTTAAAAAAAGAAAGAGTCTTTGAAGACGATATCGAAGGCTTCTCCGGAGAAATGGACTTTATTTTAGAAGAAGATGATAACATTGATTAAAAAGTTTATTATTGGAGCTATAAAGTGCTTCCAGTTTAATAACACGTCCACATGATTAAACTTGTTGTTTAAGATTGTTACTTAAAAAAAGCACAGTATTAAAACTGTGCGATATAACAATGTCACAATACAACCGGCGTTATATAATATAGTAAATAACAATGTTATATAACGCCGGTCAGTATCCGATTTTATAAAGATATTGAAATAATCCTAAACTATTTAACTTAAATATATTTTAACTTTGAATAACGTAAAAATAAGAAAACATGTTTAGCATGTACCTGAATGAGAAGATTGTTTGTGCCACTTTACTTAGCTGTATTCAATATTTAGTTTGTTTAGTAGTTATAGTTAAGCATTTTTTTTAATGAAACGTTAATAAACCTAATAATTTGCTTTCATTTTTACACAATGCAACTAGAAGAACTTTTTGTAACAGGGAACCAAGCCACAAAAACTGCATTTTGCATTGGAACCAACTGCAATTTAATATAAAAACAACTACTTATGCCCAAAAAAATCTTAACTTTTTAGGCTCTGTATAAAGCCCTCATTACCCTACACAAGACTGTAAAACAATAAAGCTAATAAAAGCTACCTAGACATTTCTACACAACTTTATTCTTTAAACTCAATTATCTCGAAAGTAACATCTTGAGGGTTGGTTCCTTTTTGCATAACTACGTCCAAGTGTGTACACAAATCGACTTATTTAATTTTATTCTTAGAAATATTAAACAGCGATAGAAAGTCGCATATCCTTATTAACATTTACAAGGAGATTGATGGTGTCCTGTGAAAGGAAAACACTACTTTCTCACCTGAAAAACTGACACACTGACAGAAGTTAATCACGAAAAATCATCACGAAAAAATACCTTCTTAGTTTATTTTTCTGGGGAATTTACGATCCAGTTCTATCGAAGTTCATCAGCATAGTTTGTGACACGGGCCTATAGCTGAGATGAGATACTCGTACGTTCGATTAGGCTTTGGCCGCCGGCCGCCGCATTTGGATTTGACGTGTGCTCTGTCCGAGGTCTGAGGGCTTGTGAATACTCATATGGAAAGTTCACATGGTGGGAACGCTCCGAATGAGTTTGATGGGATCAGTGTCACCGTTAATTGAATACTGAGCTGCCTATTTTGGCTCTCGTGCTTGTAAATACTTGTGTGTTTCTGTTGCTTTCGATTTCCTATTTAGCGTTAACATAAACAAATCTGTCAATTTAAAAAAAATGCCTAGCAGTATATCTTACGCTGCTGACTTGAATGTCATCAACAGAAGAAAACCTGAGCACACCGTTTTAGCTTCACTTTCCTTTTCCCAGAGAAAGAAAACTCTAATTTAAGTGACTTTATTTAATTGATTTAGTGTTTTAACTTAATTTTTTAGCCACTCCTTTATTAACTAGTTGAATTTGTTATTTTACCTGAATGAAATCCATTTTTTTTTTGTATTTACGTTTTATCCATAACTAGCTTCCGCCCGCGGCTTTGCACGCGTATTTTCGGTATATTAAGTAGCCTATTATCTAAGTTAGGCTTTGCCTTAAAAGAACGTCAATTTTTTTTTTATTTTTTTTCTAATAAACAGTATCCTATGTCCGTCTCCTGGCTCTAAGCTACCTACCCACCAATTTTCAGCCATATCGGTACAGCCGTTCTTGAGTTATAAATAGTGTAACTAACACGACTTTCTTTTATATTAGGTCCTTACATATGAAATTGGCGTTTTGTATGGGAGGAACAAAAAGTCGAATATTTTTTGATATAATATATTTAATTAATCAAAGTATGAACCATTATTTTCTATGCACTTTTGCCATCTTATAGGTAGTTCATTGATCCCTTTACTAAAAAAACCAGTCGGACGGGAATCAATAAAATCTTTGAAGGCGATTTGGACTGCCCCATCGGAGTTGAATTTTTTCCCTTGCAAGAAGTTATCCAAATTTCGAAAAAAATGGTAATCTGTTGGAGCAAGGTCCGGGGAGTACGGAGGATGTCTTAGACTTTCCAATTGAAGCTCTTCTAATTTAGTAGCCGTCTGTTGCGCAGTGTGTGGTCTAGCGTTGTCGTGAAGCAGCAGTGGCGTGGAGCGATTGACCAGCCTAGGTTGTTTAGCCGCTAGCTTTTCCATCATGGTTTGCAATTGCTGACAATAGACATCAGCCGTAATAGTCTGGCCAGATTTGAGAAAACTGTAATGAACAATACCGGCACTAGTCCACCAAACGCTTACAAGTAACTTTTTTGGGGTTAATTTTCGCTTGGGGCAGGATTTGGCTGGCTGGCCAGGATCCAACCATTGCGCTGAGCGCTTCCGATTATCGTAAAGAACCCATTTTTCATCACAGGTAATGATTCGGTTTAAAATACCTTCATTATTGTGCCGGTTTAGTAATGTAACGCAGCAGTCGACGCGCGTTTGCCGGTTTGCTTCAGTCAATTCGTGAGGTACCCACCTTTCAAGCTTTTTAATCTTCCCAATTTGCTTCAAGTGAATTAAAACAGTTTTATCACTAACACCGCAGCCTGCAGCTAACTCGGACGTGGTTTGCGATGGATCCGCTTCCACAATAGCCTTCAACTCTTCATTATCAACTTGAGTCTCAGGCCGTCCACGGGGCTTGTTCTGCAAGTCGAAATTTCCAGAACGAAAACGTTGGAACCAAAAACGAACTGTGTTTTCTTTTGCAACACGACCGCCATACACATCATTCACCCTTCGAGTTGTTTCCGCAGCACTAGTGCCACGGCGGAACTCGTACTCGTAAATAATACGATATTTTAAGTTTTCCATTTTGTAAAATGAGTGACGCAAACAGAAAAAAACAGAAGAAAAAAAACAAATGAATGACGATCATCGAAGCACAAATACACGAGTCTATAGCTGTACAAATTTGAATTTGGAATTCCTTACCAAAGAGGAGAAATTTGTGATTAAAGTGGCCAGTACGAAAAACGCCAATTTCATATGTAAGGACCTAATATATATAGATATGTTACTCGCCCATGATTATTTATTGCAAGTCGTCATTGCCCATTGTACTTGTGTCTTATGTAATGTCTCTTGTATTGTATTTTTGTTGGTGTACAACAAAGTATTTTTGTATTGTATTGTATTGTCGTCATGTCATTTTTCTATGTTTGTTGTCATCACCTATAATTATACCGTCACTTGACATGATTTTTATGAAGGTAGCTCTACGCTAGTTTCTGTGTACCTACACTATGTTGGTGATCAATAAACAAATAAATAAACAATAAAGCGAGACTCTAATCTCACCAATACAGCTGCGATATGATTTTTCTGGCTCGTAATTCATTTTGTCTATATTCATTTGATCCTAACATGGCAGTCATCTCTGAACTTTAAATGAAGAATAATTCGGACGGGTTTGATTTTTACTACTTGTTTTTTTTTGCGTCTCTCTACGTCAGTAGAGAGACGCACAATCGTTACAGAAACTTCATCCTTCAGTTCCGTAAAAATGTCGTAAAAATAAACATTCAAGTCTAGATCCGAGGAATACCAAATGAGCCAGACGTTACATCCGTGAGGCAATTGGGTCCGGGTTTCCGTTCCCGTCCCCTGGCTCGTAACCTTGTTACGTAGTTGCGTAATCGCACTTGCCCGCAGCGAGGTACTAGATCGACTGACCACCACCGGGATAACGATGGCGACCGCTTGCTCGAACGAGACCTAGCGCTTCACTTCACTGTCATTGAGCATGAGCGCATCAAAGTATGTCACACAAACACCCTAATGTACTCCGAGTTACTACGCTACTATGCTTGTCCAGTCACACGGTCACCATAGCCGAAATCGACTGGAACATCATCTTTATCACGTGTAAAGGTATGCGAGCGATGAAAGGGGGATCGAGTCAAACAAGTACTTTGGCTGTCAGATACACGGAAAAATATTGCACGGTCGAAAACGGTAACTTTGTTTTTACTTCTCATGATCGAACTGTGTGGAATATTAAGCCTAGGGGTATTAAAATGTAATTTAATTCACAGGTCAACACTTTCGATTCAATTTATTTATTACGGTTATTCACCATAAATGTTAGTACAACTACCTATATACTATGTTGGTTACCATAAAACAGATTTCAATTATTCATGTCACATAAACTCCAGAAATAAATTATCATTACAAAATTAATTTAAATTTTACAAACTCTAACAAGATTAAATTTAAGAAAATTTGTACGTTTCATACATTTCGTCGCGTTTGGAAACCTTTTCAAGAAATAGCGTATTTGAGTACAGTCACCTAGAAAGATAGCTACTGAACAGATCACGGAACTTCTGTATCGGCTATTGACACAGAGTCGAATTCCAAGACATTGTGTGAATACGTTGAAACTAGAGAGACCGCTCGAAGGGGAGCGTAAGCCTGGCTTACGCTCCCCTTCGAGCTTCCGCTTTTTGGTCTGATCGTCGGAACAGATAGATATCTGATCCGACTACCGCAAGGCGGCCGTTCAATTCTTTTTCATCCATCTATTCGAAAAGAGGCGAAGGGTTCCTCGATAAGTGCGCACAAACAATATAATTAAAAAGTTTGAACGCAATACGCTTCGATAAGCTCCGGCCGGCGCGGCAATAGAAAAAGCGAGCTTGCCGACGCGGCATTGGAAAACCAAATAAAAAATTAATACTCGGGAACTTCTTATTCGTTTTTTATTACTTTTTTCACAATATAACCTACAGACAATTTTAATTTGATTCACACAAATTGAATAAAAGTCGTCACTACTAAAAGCATCTCTTATTATTTTTTCTCATATGGATGAAAAGCAGAGTATCACACGATACAACACAACCGCAAGCGACGTACTTTGAATCCCTCGTTACGCTTAGAATTAAAAAAATCGCTCTCGCTCTAAATACATTTATTTATTTAGTTAGAAAAAAAAATATTTTTTTCATAATACATTATTTTGGTTCCTTGTGACACAATCTACTGTTATGTATGTACGGGCTTAGACGGACGCACGGACGCACGTGTCCCCGCAAGGATAGACGGTTAAACACAGTGTCACGGATCATTGGACAACTGTGACGTAGGGAAGTCATGCGTACTGCAACACCGAAACCATAATCCAATTTAAACTACATCTTCACACTAGTATTATAAATGCGAATGTTGGGATGTTTGTTACCTCTTCTCGCCAAAACTACTTAACTAATCGGGCTGAAATTTTACAGAGATGTATCTCTAGACCTGGTATAATGCCTACTATTTATCCCAAAAATCAGTTACCTTATATAAATAGAATAGAAATAACTTTAAAACGTTTCCATATAACAAAAACTCGAAATATCTTTGTTGAATAATGTATGCATCTGTAAAAGAACGTGACAGAAACTAGAATTATACATTATTACTAGTATTATCGAATCACTAGTCATCTATGTAGGTATCTATGTATTTACTCGGCCCCTGTATCCCGCCATTCTGTCCGGTCCTGGAAGTCTATTTTGATTCTCCGAAATTGACAATTGCGTGCCTCGTTTCGTCAAATTGACAATTGCGTGCCTCGTTTCGTCAAATTGGTATTCTGATTCATCAGAACGCGACGCTACGGTTACGCAGTTTGAAGTGACGTTTTTTGTGGCGGGCACCTCAATTGTAATGGGCCAATTAAATAAAAATGAATTTAAAATGTACGAACGAAAGATTCGACAGTATTTTTTTCCAGAACCAATGTCAATTTGCACGGTGGCTACACAGCTACCTTTTCATTTCATAATGTAATTTTTCACCTTAATTTGTCCATTTATCACTGAAATTTCGGTAAGTTTACGATTATTATAATATTTTATACACATACCTAGCTTGCCAAATTATTGAAGTTCACTTCTAAGTAAATTTGTAGTTTATTCACTAAAATTAATACTTTTAATTCTTGCTTTAGACCAAAATAATTTATTTAAGGTGTTGACAACGCGTACTAGATGTTAAGATAGAGATTTAAGTATAAAATGTATGCTTAGATTTAATGTCGTGTTTATTGGAGATTTTTGTGTATATTGCTTTATGCTTATAACTGTATAACTGCCTAACTGTTTATAACGTGTAAAGATGGCAAGGAGAAAACAGGCATTGTTATTAAACTAGTACAAAACGGTGCATTTGAGAAACAATACAGGGTAGGTAATAAACGCGCGCGAACAGGCGGCCACCCTTTGTAACGAGATAGACCATTTAAAGAACTGTTAGGTCACAAACCGTTATGCGAAAGCTTCGTGAGAAGCGATGCCTCACTATTGATGGGCCTTGCATAAATAGCATTGTTTTCAAGATACCGTGTGCATTGTCAGACAGATAGTCGTAGGGTGTAGTCAAAGATAGGAAATTTGTAACTTGTTTGATGAATAATAAATAGTCGAAGAGGAACGGTCTTTCTCTGAAGAAACCCCCGAAGTCAGGACAGGAAGGCAAGAACCAGCGGGCTACCCAGCCAGCTTATCCCACACAACAATTGGTCCTTCGAGCACGGATAAGAAGATGCCGAACCCCAGGTCCAGATCGCTACGCTCCCGCCGCGGGAGGGAGGAGGAGGTTTCGGAGGAGCCTAAGACTCTAGACACCAGCATAGTTACTAGCGAAGAATCTGAGACGACGTCCGCACCACCCACGGCCTCCGCGAACTCTGCGCCCGGCACACCTCTGGGCCAGACGACTCGCGCCTTGTCAGCGGATACGAACTCTGCGCCCGGCATACCTCTGAGCCAGACGACTCGTACCGCATCCCACGCCGTGTTGAGCGCAGCCGCGCTAGGAAGTACTAGAGCCACCACTGCCGCTGCAGCCACAGCGGCCGCTGCAACAACGATGCCGTCCACAACGAGCACGGTGCGCCCCGCACCCCTCGCGGCCCCCGCGAACTCTGCGCCCGGCATACCTCTGGGCCAGACGACTCGCGCACTCGCCGCCACGACACCGAGCGCACCGACTGAGTACCCCGCCCCGCTAGCCGCCGCCGCCGCCGCTCGCGCGCCCACTGCGCGCCCCACGAACGCGACGCCAGCTGCGTCCCCAGTGCCTACCGCACCACGCTCCTTTGTTGCGAGGTCACAGTCAAGGAGGACAGAGAGGATGGCGCTTATCGAGTTGCAGAGGAAGAAGCTTGAAGAAGCTCAACTCGCGACTGCACTGGCGCAGTCGGAATACGAGCTTGCCTTGGAGTGCGCCTCTGAGGCGGCCTCAAACATTGATAACTCCACAGAGGTCGAGCGCTGGGTAGAAGATACGACCAAGATAGAAACCCCGTGCCCACCTGTTGAAGAGGAGGTCCAGCCACCACCACAACCCGAGAGATACCTACCGCAGCTGCTACCACCCGAGAAGAAGGAAGAAAGTTCTCTGAACCTCATCAGAGAACTAGCCGATGCCATCACGCTACGTAATAGTGAGTCCACGCGTAACTTTTGGCCTCTTCCAGATTTTGACGGCAGTGCGGAGGAGTGGCTACCCTTCGTGAAGACGTACGAAGAGAGTGCAGCAGCCCACACCGACAATCAGAACACGGCGCGCCTGAGGAAGGCGCTGAAAGGGGTCGCTAAAGAGGCAGTTCGTAGCCAACTTTACGCAGCAGATGATCCTGATATCATCATGAAGACGCTCGAGAGAAGGTTCGGCCGCCCGGATAACATCGTGGACATGGAACTGCAGAAACTGAAGTTGCTCCCGAAGCCTGGCGACAACCCGAGTGACGTGATCATTTTCGCCAGCCGCCTAAGCAATGCAGTCGCCACGATTAAAGCGCTCAAGAAGCCGTTTCTACTGCACTCTCCGGAAGTGGCTAAGACTGTCATAGATAAGTTGTCTACCGTTATGCGATATAGGTGGTATGATTTCAGTACTGCTACCACCGGGGAGGAACCGATCCTGGAGAAGCTGGATAGGTTCCTGAACAGAGAAGCTGACATCTGTGGGTCTGCAGCGCTGCCTGAGAAGCTTCAGAGGAAGGGCAGGCAGACCGTCAGCGCAAGCCAAGAGGAAGATGAAGAAGCTGCCAACACCACTGCTGTGCCGAGCTGTCGCATGTGTGAGGGAACGCATTACATCAAGGACTGCGCAAAGTTTAAGAAAGCGACAGTCGACGAGCGCTGGGAGGTAGCAAGAGATAGGAAGTTGTGCTTCAAATGTTTGAGAGGTAAGCACAGTGGCTTTAGCTGCAGAACACGTCCGTGCGTCAAGTGCAAACGGCCACACCACCTGCTATTACACAACGAAAGGTCAGCTGTGCCACAGCAGCAGAAAAATGAAGAGGCCGCAGAAAGGACAGAGCCCGCGGAGGCAAAAGATGTAGTGACCAACGTCTACGCAGCGACCGTGGGAACAAGAGCCTACTTGAAGATGGTGCCGGTCGATTTATACGGACCGGAAGGCTCGACCAGGGTCCTCGCCCTACTGGACGAAGGGTCGACGGTGACTCTCCTGGAAGCCAGAATAGCCGAGAAGATTGGAGCTACAGGAGAGGAAGAAAAGCTAGTCCTGCAGACGGTCGGAGGTAAGGTCACTAAATGCGATTCACAGAGAATGGACCTACTACTGAAGGGGGCTCACCGACGAGACAGGCACACCCTGCGCGGCGCTCGCACCGTGGAAGATTTGAAGCTGTCACCGCAGCACATTGATGAGGACACCCTCGAGAGCTGTAGCCACCTGAGGGGAATCACAAAGGAGCTGTTTTACAGCAGCGAACGCCCAGCTCTACTCATCGGTCAAGACAACTGGGACCTGATCATCTCAAGAAAAGTGTTAAAGGGTAAGCCCAATGAACCTGTCGCTTCTCTTACCAGCCTAGGGTGGGTGCTCCATGGTCGAGCCTCACGGGCAGCTGAGGCGGTAAACTTCCTTTACCATTGCCGGCTCATTGAAGAAGAGAGTATGGAAGAGATGATGAAGCGGCACTTTGACCTAGAAGCGATCGGTATCCAGCCTCAACGACCGAGCGACGACGCTGATCGAAGAGCCCTGGAGGTGTTGGAGAAGACAACGAAGCGACTACCAGAGGGGCGCTTTGAAACTGGACTGCTGTGGAAAAGCGATGATGTATACCGCCGCAAAATCTCAAGAGAAGTCGGCACGAAGGGAGAGAAGCCATCTCTGCTGCCCATCAACGAAGGCCACCTCCAGAGAGCCCAGCGCGCTCTTGTTCAACAAAGTCAGCGGGAGGCCTTCGCAAGCGAGATCAACAGCCTGAAAAAGAAAGGGCCAATACAAAAGTCGAGCCGCCTGAAGAAGATCGAAGCAGAGCTTAACGAGAACGACATTCTGCGATTGAGAGTAAGAACGTCGAAGCTAAGCGGAGAAGAACGAAAACCACCGGTCCTCGATGGCAAAGGGGCACCACACATGGGGGGAGCTTGGGAGCGTTTGGTGAGGTCTGTGAAGACCGCGCTCACCGCCGTCCTAGGAGAGAAAAGCCTGCCAGAAGAGGTTCTGCATACGTACCTGGCGGAAGTAGAACACACAGTGAACTCACGGCCGCTAACCCATCTTAGCGCCGATCCAGGTGATGAAGAGAGCCTCACGCCTAATCATTTTTTAATTGGCAGATCTTGTGGGGCCGCCATTCTGGGGGCGTTCGATGAGCGAACGCTTGTGGGCACGCCCAGTTGGAGGACGGCGCAACACCTGGCGGACCACTTCTGGGCTCGTTGGCTAAGGGAGTACCTACCCACCCTTATGCCGCGAGCCATGAGATCGAAACAAACGGCGCCAGAACTGAAGCAAGGAGACGTCGTCATCATCGCTGACTCTACCTTTCCACGGAACACCTGGCCACGCGGAGTCGTCGAGGCAACCTACCCGGGACGAGACGGAAGGCTGAGGATCGTCGTTGTGAGAACGAGAGGCGGCGTCGTCCGGCGCCCTGTATCAAGATTGATCCCGATAGCGTTGTCTTCAAAGAATGGAGTACCTGGCGCACCAGGCACTCGGGGGGAGACTGTTGACAACGCGTACTAGATGTTAAGATAGAGATTTAAGGATAAAATTTATGCTTAGATTTAATGTCGTGTTTATTGGAGATTTTTGTGTATATTGCTTTATGCTTATAACTGTATAACTGCCTAACTGTTTATAACGTGTAAAGATGGCAAGGAGAAAACAGGCATTGTTATTAAACTAGTACAAAACGGTGCATTTGAGAAACAATACAGGGTAGGTAATAAACGCGCGCGAACAGGCGGCCACCCTTTGTAACGAGATAGACCATTTAAAGAACTGTTAGGTCACAAACCGTTATGCGAAAGCTTCGTGAGAAGCGATGCCTCACTATTGATGGGCCTTGCATAAATAGCATTGTTTTCAAGATACCGTGTGCATTGTCAGACAGATAGTCGTAGGGTGTAGTCAAAGATAGGAAATTTGTAACTTGTTTGATGAATAATAAATAGTCGAAGAGGAACGGTCTTTCTCTGAAGAAACCCCCGAAGTCAGGACAGGAAGGCAAGAACCAGCGGGCTACCCAGCCAGCTTATCCCACACAACATAAGGTTTCTATACTCTCTGGTGGTTTCATTGACATGTTCGTTCACAAAGGTCGACATTGTTAAAGAACAGCTACAGATTGTGTGTGTCGGTCTGATGCCGTTCGGGTCGACACTCGACAATGTCGGATGTGGAGAAAGGAGAAACAGAATGGATACCCTATGCCTTTCAACATTTCCCCAGCTTAAAGTCATTTATAACGGGATATTTACCATGATTTGAGTTTTGTAAATATCCCGTTATAAATGACATTAGTTTTAATAACCATGATGGATTTAAAAGTTTTTTCCTCAGCTTGTCCCCAGCTACTCTGATGTCACCTGACCAAAGAGTCGAGCTAGACGTAATAGTAATTTGACGACTTCTGTGCCGCGGCGGGCATGGAACGCCTGCGACGCAGGAGGTTGCGGGTTCGATTCCCGCGTTGGGACAAATAAATAATAAATAAATAATGCTGGACACAATCCACACAGCACCATCTAGCCCCAAAGTAAGCTACTCAAAGCTTGTGATATGGGTACTAGCTAATTGATATATTTACATTAATAGATAGATATTTTTTATTATACATAGAAAACACCCAGACCAACGGAACAAATTTCTGCTGATCGTACACAAATTTGTTCTGAGGCGGGAATCGAACCCGCAACCTCTTGCGTCGCATGCGGACTTTTGCCCGCTGCGCCACTGAGGTCGTCAAACGTTTGTATGATCTGAAATCCTTCTTTCTATATCTATGTAAAGTGTTGTATCAAGTTTATCAGTCATCTAGTACCCATAACACAAGCTCTGCTCAGCTTGGTACTAGATGATGCTGTGTGGATTGTCCAGCATTATTTATTATTATTTATTTATTTTGTGGAATGTGGGGAGGGATAATTTTACCCAACAGTGGCACAGGAAGACAAACCGGTTTAACTTTGGGGCCATTTTTGCTTACGGCCACGAAAACTCTTTATATAGTTTTATACAGACGCCAACTCCAGCCACACACACATATGCGAGTATACCTACGAATATGTTATGTTATGTGTGCGTGTGAGGTCAGCACACCCATACGTACTACAAATTACTATTTATCCGTCTGCGTCGCGTCGGCAACCCCTTGGAAACGACCTTCAAGAATAACACAGTATCTACTCCGACTATCGTCTGGTCTCTACAAATACAAGTTTTTAAATCTTTTGCGGAGTTTTTATATTTTTGCTGTATGCTGCTGACTGAACAGAGCGAGTGGGTTTTAATCACCGCGTTAGTCACAGCAAACCCGGATATCCGATCAGAGTTTACATTTTATATCCGAGTTAAATAGGGGTGTGGTTGATGGATTATGAGCGTGTTTGTTTGTTGACGCCGCGCCGCTAGTTTATTATTATGACGACCCGCCTGCGACGCAGGAGGTTGCGCGTTCGATTCCCACCTCGGGACAAATGTTTGTACCATCTGCAGATATTTAAGATTGCAGTTCAGGGTGTTCTGTTTTAAAGTTAAATCATCCAGTATATTAAAAGACTTTTTTTAGTAGCTTACTTTTGTTGGTAGAAAAGCTTTTTTTGTTGAATTTGCTAGATTTTGCAAATATTCTCAACTTCCTTTTAAAAATTCACGGTCAAAAGTTGACCGACGCATTAATGTTGCCATATTGTCGTAGACTTTTTGCGTGGGAAACTAGAAATCGTCTTGTTATTTTGCCTTAATGAAGTCGATGCGCAAAACGTCCGAAGCGGCATTCGCGCCCCGGGCGATCATATAGATGGAGCGAGGCATTTGCGAATTGCTATTTTAGCTAAATCCACTGCCAGTCAACTACAGTCCGATCATTTTATAAATCATTATTGAACCCTCTTAGGATTCCGCGCTCAACAAAAATAGAATAGACGACATCATGCATTATAGAGCTACAACGAAATTGTGCTTATTAAAACCTAGTGCGCGGCACAATACAATGGAGTCGCCAAATGAGTTTGTCCGCGGCATTACATAATGGTAGATTTTTTTTTACAAGACACTAAACCATCCCGTTATATACAACGCTATTCTTTTCACTTCTCTTCTTTACAAATTTGTCGTAGGTAAGTCTTACATATTTGATATTATTTCGACCGCAACATAATCTTTTTTTTTGCCAATGTTTTGTACTGGCTGATGATTTCAAGCAAAAATTAAAAAAATACTTAAAGCTCTAGGGTTTAAACTTGCACTTTAATCCCGCTAAGCTACGCGCAAGAGAAGTGAAAAAAAGGAATAGACACAAAAACAATAGAAAAGCTAATTTTACTTTAATTAAAATCCTCGACGACAATTTCACCTGAAACATTGTATTTTAACAACAAGTAGTAGTACTTCAAACAACGCTAGGAACACTCTCGGCGAGGTTACAATTCTAATAAAAAAGCTGGATTCTGTTCACCAACGACGGTCTCGACTCGTAGCCCGAAGCGATAAACTAGCAAATGGCGAAGTTGGGGCTAAATATTCAAGATTTTAATACAATAATAATATTAATAAAAAGACAGCTTCAAATATTTCAAAATAACTCTTATTCTCAAGCAGTACGAAGCAGAATGAAACGTTGCTGTCGACGGGCGGTAGGTAGTTATATTTTAGTGCGGGCGCATAAGTCAGATATTTCGGAACAGAAATACCTCGTAAATAATAATATATCCGTAACGTTACCGTAACCTTCGGAATCTCGAATGTTTTCTGATGTAGGGCTATCATCATACTTACCATTATTTGATTGAATTTATTAAAATAAAAACCGATTAGAATCCCTCAAATTTACACTGTTTTGGGCAACAATACTAATACCTTAGGAATAACATTTTTATGGAATCACCTCTCGGGCAGTTTCTACACTGAAAAAAAAAAAAATTACATTGAATTAAGATCTTGTCTGTGATCGATCACGCACATGCATCCTTAAGAGCCTGATAAGATCTTGTCTTCTGTGACTATGAGAAATTAGTTCAATCGTAATAGCTCCTTCTACCAAGTAATTAATTGGCCTTATAAAGTGTAGTTATTTAATTTAATTCAGAGATTAAATTCAACAAAGTTGTTTGCTAACCCCGTGTAAATAAATGTTTCATGTGACAGAGTGAATATTTATTTTGACTTAGAGCATTGATATGTCAATGTTGTGCCTATTTTTTGTTTTAAACAAATTCGATATGTTGCAGCTACCATGCATTCTTGTTTGTATTGAATGAGATATTTATCATTCCAACTATTTTGACGCCAACTATGATAATTTGCGTCTTAGTTGGACTATATTTTTTTCAGTGTATATAATAGCGTAAGAATTTTCAAAATCGGTCGGCAATTGACAGTGAATCGACGGAAATACATAAAAAACAAACATATAACCGAAAATGAAATCTCCTCCTTTTTCGAAGAAGACGACATCACTGGTATCCGGCTTTAAGCTTGAATGTCCGTGTGTACGTGTGTCTTTAAATTATAAAGCATTATACCCGTACTTTGTCATTGTTATTAAATGATCAAACGAACTGACCAAGTGAAGTTCGATCTTGATTGTCCTGTCTTCGGCGAAGAGATTTGAATTATGCTTAGGTAAGTATATTAATGTAATGTTTTTGTGTTATCTCTAGTTGGTAATTGTAATAAATAAATTGCTCCGGTTCAGCTTTGAGAGCACGCGCCCCACGCGCCACGCCCGCACGGCGCAGAATTCTGCTAAAACGCTGATAAGATCAACGGTAAAAAACGCGAGAAATGCGATTAAACTAAACTAAATAAAATTGTGTTCTGAGCCCGTACTTGTTAAAACGAAAATCTTGTCTGATTCGTTTTCGTACAAATGCTATCTTATGTTTGTGTCATATTATGATTAGCTTTTTCGCGTAAACGTATCAGAAACTTCGATTTCGTTTTCGAGTTCGGTTACTCGACGGGAAATTCCATTATTGTATGGGACTTGCGTACATGTCCGCACGGTAGAGTCACTGTACCAAATCCCATACAACAAAAACAAAATTTTAAATTTTATAAACCCCCCTGACAGATTTTCATGAAACATGGCTAAGAAAACTCGGGATAAAATTATCTATGACACAAAAAAACATAACGAAAATCGGTTCATCCGTTTGGGAGCTACGATACAACAGACAGATACACAGACAGACACGTTAAACTTATAACACCCCTCTCTTTTTGCGTCGCGATACTATCGAGTGACGAAGATCTAACCAGGGACAGCCCTAACCGATCGTAAAAATGCTAGGTCATTTCTGTAGAAGCTGTTCCCAGTAGTTGCGAAACTCCTTCGGAAAACAGTTAAGATGGCAGATTTCTACGAGAGATTATAAGGTTAGAAATGAATCGACATCTAGCCGCATCACTATGATAAAACTATCTTTTCAATATAGCAGTTAGCATTAGTATAGCATTCAATACACATAGCATTATTTATTTACTGTTAAAAAAACAATTTTCTATCTGAGCGTCTGGTCGAGTGGCCTGAGAGCTGGTCATTATCTGGCGCAGCGCATCAGCATTGCCATACAGCTGGGCAATGCAGCCAGCGTAGCGGGGACGCAGCGACTGGTATTGATATAGATCAGTTGAGCTACCTGTAGATTGTTTGCAACAGTCTGCAGTTAGCTCAATTGTAAGCAGTTCACTCAATTGTTTCAAGTTGTAATTTATTTCTATTATTTAATTGTTATTTTCTAATCAAATCCTATTCCTACACTAAGCTACACTATTTTTGAGCATTTCAGCTGCTTCTGAATTACAAATACCTAAATTTTTAATGGGACAAAATTCAATCGTGGTATTAACTCGGAAAATACCCTGAGTTTATAAAGACATGTAGATGTTGTTGTTAATATTATTAATATTTTCTATTTGGATATTTTCTACGTAAAAATAAGTAGAGATAAACCATTCTAAAAATGCACGCAGAGTGTGTGACGTTTTGTGGAGAATTGTGTGCATTTTTAGAATGGTTCATCGGTGGAAATGGTACCAGGTACTTAGGTGATAGACGATTATGTAAGTTAACTATAGATAAAACATTCTAAAAATGCACGCCCCCTCCACAAAACGTCATACATATGGCGTGCATTTTTAGAATGGTTTATCTCTACCTTCCTATAGAGCAAAACAATTACCAGTTACCCATAACACAAGCTCTCCCTATTTTGAGACTGGAGATCTCCTTACTCTGAGACTGAGACTGCAGCTGTGTGAAACGTCCCCAGTGCTGCAGTGTATCTATTATAATTATAATGCTACGGCCACACAAACGCGATCACGCGAAGATTTGCGCTGTCGTGACATGTTTGACCAAGGAGTTCGTCTTAGTCGCGATGCGACGTTGCGAAGTTTTTTTCAATGTGGCCGAACACTTTTTTTACACGACCACGCGAAGACGAATCTTCGCCTTGTAAAGTGGCCGTAGCATTAATATCATAACTCTCCTCAAAGCCTACTGGCAATCTTTGAACACGAGCAGGCTGTGGTTCAGCTGTACTCAGAAATCGCTCAATGCTCTGCGCGTGTAATATAATAATGGTTTATAGGATGCTGATGGGACGGCCGCGCTTCTGTACTGCATCTACTATGTTTGCGGAGGCACGGATGGGTTTTCACGCCTTCATCCGAAAGAAAACTGCCTCATTGCTCAGCAGAATACGAGGCAGTTCCAACAGCATCCTGCAGGGTATTCCAGACCTGCCAGTAATGAAGGCATTTATTCGGGTCGTGATCAAGTATGTATAATAAAACAATATCTATCTATGATATAAGAAAACACCCAGAACACCTTGAACAAATATCTGCAGATCGTACAAATATTTCACGAGGCGGGAATCGAACCCGCAACCTCCTGCGTCGCAGGAGGACTTCGTCCGCTGCGCCACTGAGGTCATCAATGATGAAAATAACTATATTTTTTCTTCATATGTTTCTGAATATCTCAGAAACCTACGCTTTAGGACATTTTTTATTATAAATTATTTATTTGTTTTGGTCCCCCCGCTATCCAAATATAAAACTTTTAATGTTTTTAAAAAAAAATTAAACAAAATGGTGACCGATGTTAGGCCCAAAATCTTCAAACCTCTTTTACACGCATGACATTCTGCATCTGAATTTACATAATTGGCTATTTAAGCCTCAAAATATTTGAGAAATCGCGAACAGAACTGCACAGTGCACAGTAACCACGGGAATAGATGGAAGTTGCATCGAGGGGCATTAAACTGATATCGCTTGAGGCATTCATATATAGAGCATACTGCATAAGAGCCATTCCAGAAATACCTACTCTCAGGCATTAAGGTGATCGATTCGTGTTGGCGTCAGATTCCTTATTCTTTGTGTGGTTTTTTTACCAATAGTTTTTACTTACAACTACCTAATAAAACTGTCAAAAAAGTAATTTGCCGCAAATCGCAAACCATTTTCTATTAGCTGATGAAAAAACTAACTTGGTATCCATTGGTATTTTTGGAGCATTTGGGAATATAAGAGATTTTGGGGTAATAATCTACATTTTCATACTAAATAGTTTACGATTGCAGCATATTACTTTTTCGATTATTTTGTTACTTATTTATATTATATTAAGACGACTGAAAAGGACAAAACCTAGTTATAAATCGAGGGCATGCCTCCTTTCACGACTCTTCTCTAACTCTCGTGGTTTCTGACTTGGCCATCACTGCCCTCAAATAACCACCCTGTATAATCGTTGAATTAAAATCATCTTTAGTAGGTACTCATTATGAATGTAAGCGGGTTAACTACGAACCTAGTTTGTTTTGGAAGAAACCCCCTGAAGATGTCCCTCGATAAGGGATGTAACGTCGGTATTCTTCCAACACAAACAAGGTTCGTTGTTAACCCGGTTACATTCTTAATGAATGCGTCAAAATACGAAAGTATTTTAGTAGCTAAATTAAGAGTACTAACATTTAATATGAGAGATCTTTCTGCTAATAACAATTTATGGATCACAGTAATCACACTAATATTATACATGTTAAAGTTTGGATGGATGTATGAATGGATGTTTGTTACCTCTTCACGCCAAACCTACTGAACGGATCGGGCTGAAATTTAGCATACAGGTAATTCTAATCCTGAAATCAAACATACTTTGTATCCCATGAATCAGTAACCATGGGATAGAGATCACCTTTAAACGTTTACAGAAACAACGCGTGCGAAGCTGCGGGCATAAAATAGTTTGAAATAATTATTTCAAAATGGTTATTATTTTCTTTGTAACGTGTTCATAAAGAATAATACACATCTCACAAGAGCTCTCATGTAGTAGAGATTCTATGACTTCATAGTTAATTTTTCAATGGCTCCTGTTTTATTTTTGTTTAATATTACTCCATGCTCTCTGTTTTGTTCTGAATACGAAATCGTATAAATACGTAACTTATAAGTTGAGTAATAAATAACTACTGATTTTTATTTCATATGTTTGTGTTTCAGAAAATTCTAATGATTACACCAAAGAACATTTTATCTAGCTACTTTCTGACACGTAGTTTTCACATTTCGTCGATAATCGACAGTTGTCTTCTGAAATCTATACGTACCTTCTTTTTCTTTATATAGTTTTTCGTTTAGTTTACCTCACCATTGTCATTGATTTCTTAGATATGTATATTGTATAAACTTGCTAGACGAACCTCGCAACGGTATTGTAGGGGTTGGTTTTTTTTAACCCCCGACGCAAAAACAGAGGGGTGTTATTAGTTTAACGTGTCTGTCTGTGTATCTGTGGTATCATAGCTCCCAAACGGATGAACCGATCTTCGTTTACTATTTTTTGTGTCACAGATAATTTTATCCCGAGTGTTCTTAGCCATGTTTCATGAAAATCTGTCGGGGGGTTTTTAAAATTTTTATGCAATGTATAACAGACAGATATGATTCTTATGATTGAATCTATCGATAAGTGCCATTTAAAATAAACGGTGTTATTTATTGGATTTTAGTGGATTCGAATACCAGATAAAGCAAGTAATTTTTCAAATATCACTAAAAGATTTTTACTTATTTTAAAAATAAAAAACTTTTTTCCATTTATCAAAAACTTCCTATCTATACTAATATTATCAAGATTCGATTGTTTGTTTGTTTGTATTCCGAAACTACTCCGAAACTACTGGACCGATTTGATTTTTTTTTTTTACCATTAGAAGCCCACATTATTCCTGATGAGCATAAGCTACTTTTTACGGCGAGAAAATGCTTCATTCCTACGGGAAAACGGGTAATAGGACAACGGGTAGTAAGAATGCAGCTAGTCTTTAATATTTCTGATACTTGCCCTCCATGCCCCAAGGCCGTGAGACACCCTGTATATGACGATGATACTGTAAAATATTAATTGCGTCGAATGTGATTGGGGTCACATTTTTCATTATTAATGGAATAATGAATGCACCATCAACGCTAAAAGCATGCAGATAATAGTGGTTCATGTTACTAACAAGTACACATTACATCATTGGGGAATTTCCCCCTGAACGTGGCACGGCCGGCTGAGGCCCCTCGACCAATTATTGCTTAAGTTTCACCGTCTATTGAACATGCAAAGTATTAATAATATTAGTACCTATAGATAGGAAGTTTTTGTGAAATGGAAAAAAGTATTTTATTTTATTAGTTTTGCGATTATATTTTATGCCTTTGTGGCGGGCAGAGGTGTGCCTGCGACGCAGGAGGTTGCGGGTTCGATTCCCGCCTCGGGACAAATACTTGTACGATCTGCAGACATTAGTCCAGGGCGTTCTGGATGTTTTCTATAATAAAAAATATCTATTTATGTAGTGTATTGTATTATGTATATCAGTTCTCTAGTAACCATAATAGCTCTGCTTAGCTTGGGGCTGGATAATGCTGTGTGAATTGTCCAGTATTATTATTTTATTTTTATTATTATTTTATTTTTTTATGTGTAAGAATTTAGATTAGTGACTATTTAATAAATTCTGAGGTGTAGAAGTCAAATGTTTTATTCTGGCAAGGTTTCAAGTGATGATGTTTCCTAAGATGCCCTGTTCTGGTACACCCAGCGGATTAAAATGCGCATTATGTAGCTCAGACTTTAAAAATAAATTTCAAGGAAATCTAACGACTTGTGGCGTTCTTTGTATATATATATATATATATATATATATGCTTAGACCGGAGTCTCGTTCGACCCCGCGCAGGATGTCTTCAATTACAGACGTGGTGTGGTTTGCCACTTGCCACACATTCTTTATACTTTTTGAAAGATTTTTTTCACATTCGTGTTGCGTCCTATCGTCTATGTTATTAATAAGCAATTAACATCTTATGTTCTGGGTACCGTTTTCCTGAAATTCTTAACCAACTGATTAAGTTTATTTTACAGTATTTTTGCTTTATAAATTTTCGTTATCCTTGTTTAATTTTAGTATTTTCTGAACTATAAACTAAATAAAGCAATCCAAGCACAACAGTGAATATCAATTAGTTACCAGCCTCCGGGCTGGTTTCATCGATACATGCTCAGCCTAGTGAGGAAGCCGATTAAAATCACATATTAAATTAATTCAGTAAATTACAAAATGTAATCATGTATTTTAGGTTATTTGTCGTAGTCTATTTGTCACAGTATATTTTGGTTTGTATTTGCTGCTGAGATAAGTTTGATTTTCTTTTTAATACATGCTAGTTCAGAGCCGAAAAAATGAATGGGCTCTGAAGGGAAAAAACACTTTTAAATATTTTTTGTTAAAGAAATTATTCCTTTATTTTTAAAAAGAAACAAAACCGAGTTCAAAGATTTTCTAAAATTCGCTTGCCTCACCCGGATATCGAGCCAGCTAAAAATTCAAAAAATAATCATACCCTTTTTATTACACTAGTCGACCGACACAGTCGATTCAATGTAAAGGATAAAATTTCTCCAAAAAACCTTAGGTCTGACACTCGTCTGTCGTACAAGATATCCATGATATATAATGTTTAGTACAAAAGAGCTTTAATCAACGTTACCTAGGCTAGAACTGTACTTTCAACAAGTCAAAGACACCTTATAATTTTCTTAGAACTCTAACATCCAAAGACATTCGATGAAGTACAAGATTGTTATTACCTCTAAAAAAATTAATTACAAAAAGTCTTATGAGACTGTAGAACAGCTAAGGGTCAACACAACACTGAGCTACCTTTCTACCTCAAAGTAGAAAATGTTAGTAGGATAATTCACCAGAACACTTTGCAGAAGGCTAGGGTACACGAAGTGAGTTTCAAAATATACTAAACTAGCTGACCCGACAGACTTCGTCCTGTCAAAAAGATTTGTAATGTGGCAGTTTTTGTGCCTACGTATTTTAAAAAATTCTCCTGAACAGAACCGTCACCCTGGTGATAGTGCGTTGTGAATAAAAAATAATTAACTGATGCATTTTATTTCGCGTGCCGAAACTAATACAAAAGAAAAGCGAGTTTCGGAACGCGACATTAAACTCCTCCAACTATGTATTCTGTGCTCCAACGCACACACGCACATTGTTTTGATAAATATGATCTTTGACGTTAGGAACACACCTACATTGCTTAGACAACAGTGAGTGCTTGTAATTTAATATGAACTTTATACCATAGCAATAAAGCTCAAATTGACTACGTTTTAGTTACAAATCATTTGTATGGGAAAAAGAAGGGCTATTTTTAGGGTTTTTCCAGCAATAATTCTAATTTTTCTCGCCGTAAAAACCATCCTTGAACTTCAACGAACATTTTAAAAAAAGATTTGGCCAAATTGGTCCAGGCGTTGTTGAGTTATGCGCTTACCAACACATTTTGCGATTCATTTTTATATTATAGATTAGTGTATCCGGCACGAGGAGTGTCATTTCGAACAACTTATCAGTAATTTTATTATAAAATGTTATATATTTGTATAAATTGCTAAAGTATCAATGTCTTGCAAAGTAATAGTTTTCTTTCATGTTTAGGTGTCCTTCGAAATAATATTGACATCGATCAAGGTTTTCGCCGGCCCAGGCGGCGGAATATCTGAACGAAGAATATTGATGATAAAATAAAATTACTTAATGTTAGATTTCATGATCTTTTTTATATCTAAGACAGAAATGTTTATTAGAGAGATTTTATCCTAAACATTGATTCTATCGTATCGTAGAATAAAATAGCAAGTGTTGAATTTATTTTTTGAATTTTTAGCTGGTTTGATTCCCGGGTGAGACAAGCGAATTTTATAAAATCCAGGAATGTAGGAATGTTTCTTATATCTTAAAATTAAATCATCTATCTTAAGGATTTATAGTAGTTTTCCTTCAGAGCCCATTGATTTGTTCCACCCTATATATTATACACGGTTATTGATAATTCACTGACACTGCGTAAACTGCGAAAAAATGTCCGAAAAATTATTAATTACTAAATACCCACATCATCATCCATCATTGGCTTATTTTACATCTGCAAGATGATTTTAGTGGCTTTAGCCTGGCTGGGAGAACAGCCAAACACACACACACCCACTGATAATTCAGGGCAGAACCGTTTTTAGGTTCAGTTTCAAAGAAAACCAAGGAATGAAGGGATACATACTAATATCATTCCCTTTCCACCAATTTTAAGAATTGAGACCTGGCGTCTTTGCGGACGTGTTCATGATGGTGGGCAGAACCTGCAGTTAACATAGTGTCAGTGAATTACCAATAACCCTGTATATGTCTGCGAGATCGAATCGGAAATGAGGAGATCCGTAGAGGAACCAAGGTAACCGACATAGCTCTCAGAATTGCGAAACTCAAGTGGCAGTGGGCTGGGCACATAGCTCGTAGGACGTGGCGCCGCGTAGGCCCCACGCGGTGGATCGACGACCTAGTCGCTGGATGCGGGCATCGGTAAATCGCTCATTGTGGAGATCTTTAGGGGAGGCCTATGACCAGCCGTGGACGTCGATCGGAAGATATATTGAATCCACACACCCAACCGCAATTCGAACATGCATATACGATTGTAAAGATTGTGTTAAGATGTTGGTGATAACTGATAATGTTACCCAAGTAACCTAGCATAGCAGATACAAATAAGTAATTCAAACTCATGCTACCATCAAATATTGTAATTGTGATCATTTGTATTGTCCTATTGATTTTAATTGTTTTGTACTGACCCTGATTTGTGTAAAACTTACATTATAAATATTATAATAGTTTTAAATCTGCATACTTATGTCTTCTAGGTAATTGAATTTAAAAACTAAAGACTGTTCTATGTTTTATAATTAATTGTAATGCTGTACTTATAAATTTTTATTTTTTATTTTCTAAGACGCACTCTGTCTTGTATAAAAATGTAATAATTGTAAGGGGAAGCACTCACTGCCAAACCACAAGCTATTTTCATGAATAGCTTATATTGGTAACTAGCTGTACCCGCGACTTCGTTCGCGATTGCCTTACCTGCCGACTAATTAAGTTCACATTTAACCATAGTCTCTCATATTATGAAACGCCGCCGTCCAAAAAATCGTGTAGGGTCTACGCGGGATAGCATATTGTCATCTTCAATCCCATTCTTTATCCACACGACTTTTAGCTACGACTCGGCCAGCGTCAGTGTTAAGAAGTGTCCTACTCGTTTGACTTACTCACAGCTGGGGCCCTATTCTGCTATACTAATCGCTTCACTATGACAGGGCTATCGTCACAGAATGACACTTTTTGGTATTCCACCTTGGATGAAAGAAATTATGATGAATGCAGATGGAGAGACGCGCGTCAAGTTTGAAACTACATATTAATTTATCTCGCGCGCACTATCTGGAATTTTATTAATCTAAGGATTCTACGTGATGATTCTGCGACGATTCCATTGTCATACTGAAGCAATTGTTTTGCAGAATTGGGCTCCTGATCCATTTGACTGGACCACCGTAATTTTTTTTCGTTAGTAGGTAGGTACAGTTGGCTGTGTACCACAATAAAAAATATTTTTCTGCGGTCCAGTTAGTTTAAGTGGACCACAATAATTAATTAATTTAATTGTACACGAAGTTTGGTTGGGGTAAGACTCCAACCAAACTTCGCTGGACCAGCTAAACCACAATATATCATGTAAGGCAGGAACCTAACTTA
This sequence comes from Eupithecia subumbrata, assembly GCA_949316285.1. Classification (NCBI taxonomy): domain Eukaryota; kingdom Metazoa; phylum Arthropoda; class Insecta; order Lepidoptera; family Geometridae; genus Eupithecia; species Eupithecia subumbrata. The sequence continues at coordinate 30,063,693 of OX438642.1, read as the reverse complement.
TTTTTCCAAGACCTTAGACCTTAGTAGGTAGGAACCTAACTAATGGGTGCGTCATGGAAAAATAAATAGATAGGAACTTACCTACCCTTTATCTGCTAATTTTTTTCTTCAATCTACAGATTATTTCATCAATCTACTGATTTTCTACTCGACTTTCTACTGATTTAGTCATATTCGATCTTGCATCTCTGTTTCTAACAAAAAGAATGCATGAAATCGGACGACGCGTAGACCCGTCGTCGTGATGCGCGGTTAAAGAATTCTACTTTTTCCTCTCTCCCAGGGGAACCTTACTGAATTCCAGGATAAAATGTATTCCATGTCCTTTCTTGTAGTATGAACTCAAAACGTGCCAAGTTACATTCCAACTCATTACCTATGTAGTTTCGGCGTGATGAGCGGTGAAGGAATTTAACTTTCATCCCCTCTGCCAGGGCAACCTTACTGAATTCCGGGATAAAATGTATCTTTCCTCATAGTACGAACTAAAATCACGCCGAGTTGCATTCGAATTCATTAAGTAGTTCCGTCGTGATGCGCGGTTAAAGAATTTTACTTTCATCCTCTCTCCCAGGGGAACCTTACTGAATTCCAGGATAAATGTATCCTATGTCCTTCCTTGAACTCAAATCGTACCAATTCAGTCCAACTCATTCAGTAGTTTCGGCGTGAACGTGATGCGCGGTGAAGAAATTTTACTTTCATCCCCTCTCCCAGGGGAACCTGACTGAATTCCGGGATAAAAAGTATCCTATGTCCTTCCTCGTGGTATGACCTAAAATCGTACCGAGTTTTATTTCAATACCTTAAGTAGTTCCGTCGTGATGCGCAGTTAAAGAATTTTACTTTCATCCCCTATCCCAGGGAAACCTGACTGAATTCCGGGATAAAAAGTATCCTATGTCCTTCCTCGTAGTATGACCTAAACTCGTGCCGAGTTCCATTTCAATACCTTCAGTAGTTTCGGCGTGATGCGCGTTTAACAAACAGACAGACAGACAGACAGACAGACAGACAGACAGACATGAATGAAAAAAATTGCAGTTTTGGCTTCAGGATCGATAATAGAGTGCCCTCCAAAAAAAATTTTCAAAATATCTTCAATGTACAGAATTGGACCTGTTACAGTTTTATTATAAGTATAGATGAGAGCCCTAAATAAGTGTCGTGTACTTTTTATGCAATAAACAATTTTTAATTTAATTTAAAGATATGTATGTATAAGCGAGACATGTCTGCAGGATCTCTAGAAGCTGTCAAGAGCACGTTGAATGTATCAATTACTTCCCGTTTAATAACAATAAAGGCCACCCACGTATCCGCATCCCACCAGCTATGTAAAGCTACGTTTACACTATTCTACGGAGCGCACTCACGCAGTTATAAGAATAGGTAAACGAGTCATGAGTGCTTTAGATATTACTTCCCCCTCTCTATACTATTGAACACTTTCAAACATTGCAGCTTGAATTTGTTTTTTTTTCTATAAACATACACATCCTTTACCAACTCAAGTTTTAGGGTTTTTTGACATAGTTAGTAACTGGTTGTGCTTCTCAGGATATTTAATGTACACGGTGCCACGAAACTTATGTACTAGGCTGAAAGGGGGTGATTCTGGACCCCGAGGGGATAAACTTTTGTTCTACGTCTTTTTCATTTTTACTATTTTTGAAGGTTCGGTTATGTGGTCATGTTTAAGATAGCTTCGTCTAAGCAGTAGGTTCTCGCATAATTCTGTTGAACTTAACGAATACTGAAACGCTAATCAAAACAGATTTGCGCAGGTAGGTCGCGTAAATTACCAGTTTTCAATGAATAATCTGTCAATAAAACGTACCTTTTAATAGTTTATCTGGAGACATTTAGCAATAATGTTGTCAGTTCGGATGTCGCCAAAACTAAATAAAACCAATTTGACAGCACTAAAAATGATGCCGTCCTTTTTATTTCAATCGTCTGGAAAGGGATGGCAATATTTTTAGTCCTTTTAGTCCGTTTAGTTTAGTTTAGTTTTGGCGACATCTGAATTGACACCACTGCCTTCCTAGAATGGACACATGCACAGCCTGGGCAAACTTTGTCTAGGCTTAGTAGTTTAGTTAGGCTTAGTTTTTTTTTGCGTCAAATATGAAGTCGATGGAAGTAATTTCCAATATTTTGCGTGTTTGATGACGGTACGCTGTTATTTTTGTCTATTTCTCTAGACAAGGCCTTGCCTAGGCTGTCCATGATAAGCTTACCGGCTTACCTCACACTTAGCACTAAAAGCAGGGAAGTGTAAACACAGCTATAAGTATATTGCTGAAAGCTGGCGCGATCGTCTTTTGTTTTTAGTTTACTGGAGCAATACTTAATTACGAATCGTTCGTTTCGTTCGATCGGAATCGAACGAAAACTGAAATTTCTTTTAATGATTGACTGATCAAAGTATATTTTTCATTCTCTTTGACACTGAAATTTCGGTCTAGAATAATTTATATGGAAAAATTATTAAAAAGTCAATCATAAATTCATCCGAAAACAGATTTTTCAAGCAAAGTTTTGCGGCCGCACTTCGCAACTGCGAATGAAAATAACTAAAGAAGCCTTCAAGTGTCGACAGATTTGTGACCGGCTTGTTAAACTATATGAAAAAACAAAAGTAGATCGCGCCAGCTTCAAACAACTGAGGTATACCTATAGACTTACCCGTCCGAAGTGGTACCACATGAGGTATTCGAGCACGGCTTGGGTCATCCCGCGCGCGCGCAGGGAGCGCGCGTTCATCTTCTGGTATGCCCACTCCACCCAGCCCGACTGGTATGAGCTGCAGTTGACCAGAGCCAGGGCGTCCACCTGGGGACAGACACTCTTCAATATAATCATTCAGATATCAGACCTAAAAAACTAAAGATACAGTTATTGTTTTCTTTTAAATCGAGGGCATGACTCCTTCCACGACTTTTCTCTAACTCTCGTGGTTTCGGACTTGGCTATCACCGCCCTTCTCAAAAAACACCCGTTTATACTTATGTAATAGTAAAAATATGTAATGTATGGTATCAAGTTTATCAGTCATCTAGTACCCATAACACAAGCTCTGCTGCTGGATTGTCCGGTAGGTATTACTATTATTATTAATCAATCATTAAGTAGAACAATACGCTAGACCTCTTTTAGCGTAAATAAATACAGAACGGGTCAAAAGAACCGTCTCTTTGTAACATCACAGAAGCAGCATTTTATTAAAATAAAACGACAAGTACAAATCGGACTCGCGTAGCGAGGGTTCTGTGTAATTATAAGACCATCCTTTTTAACAAAAAATTATGATTTTAGGTCAACGGGATATATATACCCTATGGTTTTGGTCCATGTGTGAAATAAATACAAATTTACGGTTTTTGGATTTTTCCCCTATTGGACTTGCTTTATACCAAATTTTATAGTTCGAGCTAAACGGGAAGACTCACCATGGACCAAAACTTAGGAGGGTAATCATAGGTTTTGGTCCATGGCGAGTTGTAAAAATGTTGTTTTTATGTATGATGTACAAATTTATTGCTTTTTTCATTTATTTGTGCTATAAGACCTTGCTTATTGCCAAATTACATGATTCTAGGTCAACGGGAATTACCCTATAGATTTTGTATGTGCGACATTCCCTTGGAAATTTCAAAGTATTTGGGCATTATCGCTTTTAGCTAAATTTTGATTGCGTTGACTTAAATTGACTTGGAATTTTGATTTTTAACACGGCTCTAAGAACTTACGGACTTGAGTAGGTACTGGATGTTAATTTCAATTCTAAACTAAAGAAATTCAAGTCTAAACGCCTAAAACAACATATTCTGGACTCAAGATAAAAAATATATAAATAAAAACAACTTATTAATTAAAACATCGTACTCGTAATCGTATAATATTTATTTATTTTCTATACTAAATGTTACAGCATTATTTATGTGCCTAGGTGTCTATTAATTATAATCAAAAAATGTTATAACAACTACACTGTAAAATCAATATGACAAAACTATAACATATACATACAATAATATAAATGCAGCTATCTCCCGGTCTATAACACGCACACAAACACGGAAACTGGCACAACTCCTCGCTATACTCGCACGCCGCCGCCGCCGCCGCCGCCGCCGCCGCCGCCGCGCCGCCGCCGCCGCACTATGGGTCAGAAGCGTAATTATCGTGCCAAAAATCACTGTGACAAAAGTTAGATTTCTACATTTTTCTCAGTGAATATATGAAGTAGGATAATTGAACTATCGTATACGACAATTTTAATAGCGATAGCCTGAAGTTGAATGTAAGGAAGTAGATTGATTGATGTAGGAAAAATTGTGATAAATGTAAGGAAGTACCTACATTGATTGATGTAGGAAAAATTGTGATATAAATAAAGTAAAAATAAATAAATATTGCTGGACAATTCACACAGCATTATCTAGCCCCAAGCTAAGCAGAGGTTGTGTTATGGGTACTCGATAACTGATATATTTAATACAATACACTACACTACATAGATACATATTTTTTATTATACATAGAAAACACCCAGACCAACGGAAAAAAAATCTGCAGATCGTACACAAATTTGTTCCGAGGCGGGATAAGAACCCGCAACCTCCTGCGTCGCAGGCGGACCTTCGCCCGCTGCGCCACGGAGGTCGTCAATAATATGACACTTTCAGATCGATTTTTTTACAAATATTTGTTGATATGAAACTATTACTTATTTATTATACATCATTAAAAGCGCGGTACTTAATACTTTCCACTTTATTCAAGCATATTCTTATATGGATAAGAAAGTTAGCTTTTACAGTAAATTTTTGAAAGCCCTCCTATTTTTTCAGTTTGGAAAATTCAAATTGAGTTTTCGTATTTACCGCTGTCTCACGACAAGGAGTTACGTACGACTACTGTAACGTTCCTTGATCTGTATACTAACAGGATTTAAACTAAATTTTTGCCCCAATTTAACTTAGAGGCAAAAAATTGTACCGTAGGAAAAATCATAAAAGTGGATTTTTTTAGAAAATTTGGTTAAAATTGTAGCAAATATCTTGGTTTTTATTCACTTGATGACGTTAAATTTAGTATTGAAAGTTTTATTTAAATAAAATTTTATTATTTTTGCCGTGGGAAACATGGTTACCTAAATTTATGAAGGTATTTTATAATTATTTTAGCAGTAATTGGAGAACAACCGCGTTATTTGATAAAAGTTATCTATCACCTTATCAAAGAAAGAAACGATATATTGCGGTTGCCGAACCGGAAACCGCAAAGAAATAAATAAGGTATCAAAATCCAGTGGAAAATTTTTCGAGGAATGTGTACGAGAAACCGCAATGGAAATCTGTACTGTCGTGTGCAAATATGTTATCAATTACTGTCACTATAAAAAGGAATTCAGGTTCCAACTACAAACATTTAAACTGTTTTGCTATTTTTGTGCAGATAAGTGTATTAAAAAAACAAAAATGTGGGAATTCATTGAATCAAAACGCGAATTATGTTCTTTTTTTTTCGAGAACGATGCCTCTTCGGAAAATCAGCTTATGTATTTGAAAGAAAACTATAACTTAACACCAACTAAACGCCAAAAAGTTCTCGAAAACATACAACAAAATATCTTACAAAAATTCCCTGATCGTTGGTCGAAAGCTAAAAGAACCAAATTTCGATTTTAGGAACAAAACGCTTCGTGATTAGATAGCGAGTTCAAAGTTGTGTTCGATGATGAAGAATCGTGTCCTACACCAGGAACATCTACGGGTCGTGGTCGACCATCAAAGACATGAATGAACACCTGTCAGACAGAAGCAAGAAACGAAAAAACATGGAATTAGTGCAATAATATGGACTCGAATATACAAAAACAAGATCCGAAAAGTGCGAGTGTAACTCGCGCGCCGAGGGTTTCGAAAGTTTGCCAACAAATATGTACCAAAAGTACCGGTTAGAGACTTCGCAATTTAACGAATACCGAAAAATAGGTACCAACTTACATTTCAGATGGATCTCTCTGCATGCTTCGGTTAAAGTGGGTAATTAATGGTAAATTTTTCGACTTTTTTCAAAATATTTCAAAAAGTATGTAATCTACAGAAATTTAAAAAACTGTTTTGAAATGTCCAAACTGATACCTTTTATTTGATACCCCACTCGGTGGGGAATAATTTTAAAAAGGGGGGCTTTTGAAAATTACTCCCCCCTTTTTAACCATTTTTCAAAAAGTGTTCTTTTTACAAACTTCTCTATATTTTTCCTGGATAATATAGATCCATATCTACAAACGCTTCACACATTTAGAATGGATCGCTCTGCAAACTTCGGAAATAGGGGAAAATGGGTATTTTTTCGACTTTTTTCGAAATATTTTAAACGTATGAAACCTACAAAAATGTTAAACTAATTTGAAATGTACAAACTGATACCTTTCATTTGATACCCCACATCACCCTGTAGGTATCTTTTAAAATTTCGGCATCACAATTTGTATGGAAAACATGCATTTTAATTTTTCATTTATTTTTCTTTAAATCTGTACAGGCGCACGAAATGTATTATTATTTAAATTTCTAGTTGATAGCTGCAGTAGTTGCTGAGTTATTAAGGAGGGAAAAAAGGACAGACAAAGCGAGACCATAAGGGTTTCGAAACCGATCTTCGAAACACTAAAAATCGATTGGAGCATTCCAGAAAATGCTATAGGTCAGCTACAAATGAGGACGTTTTTCATTAATTCCTATATTCATCTGATCCGTATATCTCTAGCCTAAGGAGACCAAGCGAACTGTTCCGAAAGAACTGTGTCAGGAAGATATCTTTTAGATTCGTAACCAACAATACCTTAACCATTTACTTTTTTACGATTATTCGATTTTTTATGATATAATGTTATTCTATTTTATATTTATATATAAGTACTTCTGTTATAATAATTGTTTATTAGTTTTCAATTTTACTTTTGTAATGCTTGTAATAGGTTTTTTATAACTTGTTACTCATTCAAAAGTAGGTAAATTTTTAATTAAATGTAATTTTTTTATCATAATTTATTTATTAATGTATAAGTACCTATTATTTTCTATCATGTAAATGTAGAAATTTGATTAGATTATGTCCATTGGATTAGTTAAAATCCGCAAGAAACTTAAAAAATATATGAAATAAATAAAAAATATATAAATAAAAATTCTTTATTACTATAAAAATACTAATAAAGAATTTAATAAATTAATAAAAATACTAATAAAGTAACTAATAAAAATACTAAATTTTTATTTCGTTTATAGTCCATATATCTAAGATTATAATTGCGAAAGATTCATTATGATTTTTGAAAACAGAAAGTTTTCATTTTTGACACGAAAATCACGCCATAGTGCCCCATAGTGTCATGACATGACCCATAGTGCGCCGCCCCGCGCCGGTCGGTAGAACAATACAGTGCGCCAAGCTACGTCACAACACAACCGTAAACACAACCAACAACAAATATAAACAAGTTCCTACCCTCTATTATGGGTTGAGATTTTTTGTAAAAATAAAAGTTTATTATTTATTTGCATGTCATCTTAGCGTTAATAAAATTTTAAAGCTTGGGCGCTAGCCATAAAGAAACTAGAAATAAGCAACCTTAAGTAATCTCATTGTAAGTAATCTGTTTAAGTTTTTAATGAGAATAAATTCTTTAAACCTAATTCGATACCTCCAAGCGTTCTTGAGAAAAGAGGGTTGATAGACAGACAGACGGTTTTGATCGTATAAGGGTTCCTTTTTTCCTTTTGAGGTACGGTACCCTAAAAACAGATAAGATCTATAACTTTTTATGGTACTCTATTGACTATGTATGCATGTATTTATGAATCACAGCAGTCGAATACTTTTTATGGAGCTTTATTCCAATTCAATACTTCTTCAAACGTTCCTCCCTTTGTATGAAGAAACTTTCATTTTCTTTTGTCACAACACAAAGATAACTTTCTTTAAAAAGTAATGATTACTCTAACTACCTAACTAACAAACTAAGACAGAATACAACTCATAATACCATTCTGCAAGTACCTTGAACACTGTTGTACAAGAATATTTCGAGTTGGTAAATCGTTTTTCCGTACAAAATTAATGGAAAAAGTTTTTTGCGATTTCTAACATTTCTAGTACTCAATCCTCAGTCAATCCAGTAGAGACTTCTGATCCGTATAAGAAACAGGATCGATTGGTATAATTTTTTTTTGTGTAACTTACCATTTTCTTGCTGACTGTACATTTTTTCCAAAATCGGTGAATGCAGTTCAAAATAGCTCAAAAAGTTATGGAAGGTCTCCTAGGAACGTTTTCCTGTAACTATAACGGTTAGGATTTGTGCCCTTACTGTCCCGTCTCAAAATCCACCCTGTATATACCAAACAAGTGCCTTGTAGTTACCCTATCTATACGAACTAGATCCGCAAACTGTTTGCAGAAACCTATTGTCCAACTTGGAGAATAGTTGGCTTCTCTACCTGATACTCTCCTAGAAGTGACAGGTACTCAATGGGGTCGGTAGGGGCTAAACCACCCTTTATAAACGAGGTTGCTATACTGCCGAGCGCAGTGACGGAGATGACAAGGCAGAGTTACACTGGCTGGTCTTGGCCCGAGATAAACATAAATAATAGATTCTGGCGTTACTTTGCGGAAATCCATTGTATAATATTAGGATGAACAATATTTAGTAAAACCTTCTCTGATAAGATCCAACAAAATGTAATCAGTGTGTACCGCCCGCCCTGAAAAAAAAACCACACCAATTACAAAATTGATGACTTTTTTCCTTTTGTAATTGGTGTGGTCTTTTCTTTTACAAAGTGTCGGATCGTTGGATCTTATCAGAGAAGGTTTTGTGCGGAATTCTTACTAAATATTGTTCATCCTAATATTACCTACCCGAGTTAAACACTGTACCTGTACCGTACAGGTACAGTGTTTAACTCGGATCGAATGAATATGAATCTGTTGCGGGCGTACAGGCTGTACGCCCGCAACAGATTCATATTCATTATTTATTTGCCCGTCTGTTCCATTTGCATATTATTGTTTTAATTATCGCTTCATGATATTCTGAGCGCGAGCGGGTCAGCTAGTAGGTACCTACCTACATAATTCCTCAAGTTTCAAAGAGATTTAAGAATCCAACTACAAGGGTCGATCGAATATGATTGATTATAAATTGGATTATAATATACCTATAGTTTGAATACCTAACTAATACCTAATTTAAATACCTAAGTCACAATTCCCCTTCAATTCACCATTTTTTTTAAGTTTTTTTACTACACCTGCTCAGAAAGGTGCTTATTCCGTTTCCAAACATAAGTTAGAAAGTACGTCATTGCAGGCGTACTAAAATGCGGGACGGAACACTATGGAATTTCAATTCTCACGCGTAGAGAAAAGTGTATTGAAATGCATCTGTAACGTGTTATATTTTCTAATTTTCTGAAATATCAGCCGGTTGCTATGGTTATTTTCACTATAGGTCGAACGATAAAAAGTTTTTACTCCGAACCCGCTATATATCGACTTTCGTATTCGGAACAATTATTCAACAAAAGAACCATGTAAAAATCGCACGTGCGCGTATTTATTGCTTCCTTTGAGCTTACAATTTCAATTTACTCGAGTGATTTGGATATCCTAAAACGATGATTTTCCTCGAAGTACAAAGCACTATGTATCGCTCGGGAGAAAGTGCGATTCCTACCTCGTGTGTTACCTACTTCATGTACCCAGCAGTCTGGCGGATGTCCACGGACTGAACGATGGGTGCGATTTCTATTCGCATCTGGCACTTTATGAAATACTATCTTCTGCTTCGCTCTCAAGGTACTTGGAACAGCCAATGTCACTCAGGTATAAGGAAACTTCAAAACGGACCAGTAGCTCCAGAGACTCCCATTCACTGACCTCTCTATTATTATTAAGTAGATTAGATAGTGCGTACCTTCTCCGGGTTGGTGATCGCAAACTTGGCGAGCACGTGTGCGCCGGCGCCGACGCCGAAGCCGATGAACGTCTTCAGGCCGAAGTGCGCCAGCACGTAGTTCAACTGGTTCGCCATCTCCTCCAAGCTCGGGTATGCGAAACTGGAACAAAGACTTTCTTTAATTTTTGGACGACCTCGGTAGCGCAAAAAATTGGGGCCTCAAATGAATCAACTGTAAATATTTTACTTTACTTTTGTATTTATCACTAATTATACGTTGGTATACGCGTCTACGTCATTTTGAAACTGGACAGCGGATCAGTCAGTGTAAGTACATGCTGCATGAATGTAGGTACATGAAAGAGATTCTTACAATATACAAAACATTTATGAGAACAAAATTAATCTACCTCGGCGGTTCTGAAGTGATAAGCTTTCCAACTAACAGCTGTACCTTGTAAAGCATAAATTGTGTATTTAATTTTAATTTATGTCTGTAACTTATCTACCTAGCAGAGCAAAAGTTTCCCTTCCAAGTAAACGTTCACTTTCCGCAGAAATGCAACTCGGATAATTCTGGCTTAGCTCGGCACAGGGCTTTATTTTAAAGTTAAGTTTAGTTTAAAGTTAACAGCTGCGGTAGTTGCTGAGATATTAAGGAGGGGAAAAAGGACAAACAGCTGGCCCTGTTTGTCCTTTTCCCCTCTGTAATATCAACAAACGGACACATAAGGCAGAGATAGTCCACTACCTCACTTATCGAAATTCCCCGACCCAACTTAAAAACTAGTGCACTCAAAATCACAGTTATCCAATTTATAGTCAAAAAAAAATGTATTCTGTTCTAAGAGGTACCTACTCTGAAAAGAATCAGGCCAAAATGTTCACTTTGTTCTATATTAATATGTGTAATTCTTTTTGGCCTTGTTGTTATGTATATTTTATGATATAAATGTAAATTGAAGGCTGTGGTTTACCCCAATAAAAATAAATAATAAACAAACTCAACTCAAATAAACTACTCTACATGGTAGCATCAGGATGGTAGACGAACTTGAAATGGAAACATTATGAAATGCTCATGTTCGGATAAAGTTTTGGACTTCATTTCGTACCGCGAGCAGCAGGCATTCCCTATGTATGGAAATGGTCACGAAGAAATATATCCAACTAGCTGACCCGACAGACTTCGTCCTGTCAAAAAGATTTGTAATGTGGCAGTTTTTGTGCCTACGTATTTTAAAAAATTCTCCTGAACAGAACCGTCACCCTGGTGATAGTGCGTTGTGAATAAAAAATAATTAACTGATGCATTTTATTTCGCGTGCCGAAACTAATACAAAAGAAAAGCGAGTTTCGGAACGCGACATTAAACTCCTCCAACTATGTATTCTGTGCTCCAACGCACACACGCACATTGTTTTGATAAATATGATCTTTGACGTTAGGAACACACCTACATTGCTTAGACAACAGTGAGTGCTTGTAATTTAATATGAACTTTATACCATAGCAATAAAGCTCAAATTGACTACGTTTTAGTTACAAATCATTTGTATGGGAAAAAGAAGGGCTATTTTTAGGGTTTTTCCAGCAATAATTCTAATTTTTCTCGCCGTAAAAACCATCCTTGAACTTCAACGAACATTTTAAAAAAAGATTTGGCCAAATTGGTCCAGGCGTTGTTGAGTTATGCGCTTACCAACACATTTTGCGATTCATTTTTATATTATAGATGAAACTTTATGATGCGGTCGCATGATTCTCGCAAAGTAGAGGAAACAAGTGAATTACGCGAACATTGTACATAAAATAAGTTTGTTTTGTACTGTGCCAATCGGCGGAGTGGACAGACTATTCGATTTATCCAATTTATATGTAAATGCAACATTTGCAATTTCGTGCAGGACATTTTGTTTGCATATTTACATTGATTGGGGTAGGACCCTTGTTGACAGACACTTAACACTTGCAGTCGATATAAATATAAAGAGTTCCTTGCGTCTCAATGTTTTTATAATTTGAAATAATATTTAGAGTAAAACAATAGGTACTTACTGAACCAACTTTTTATTTAAATTTAATTTTTTCTACTTAAATTTTTAAGAACTTACCTATACAAAGTGCCAAATAAAGTTGCAATACAGGTCGTTGCCTTCCACAAAATCGGAAAAAACAGTAAAAAAAAAAAATTGTGGCCTAATTGCCAAGCTAAGTTTGTAAAAATTTGTATTTTGGTAAGTAGTACTCTTCCTTTCCAGTAAAATTATCGCTTTTCTGTCACTTATATAACTTGGAGACAGAGGTGTCGCTACTCGCTAGAGTATCGTAGTACATGCAGACTAGGAAGCAACCGACTCGACTCGACAATGCGACTTGCGAGCGAATCACAAGAGATACAGGTCCTGACTGTTCCATTACATCTAATGAAAAAACTTAATCGACAAAACGCACTTCCTTAGATACAATATCATGAACTGTGACAACACAAATTATTGAAAAATAACCAAAGTACATTAAAATGACTGGAAAAATATATTATGAATTGTGTCTAATATAAAATTTATTATAGTATCGAAAACATTTATAAATTTAAAATAAGATTATCAGTACGCATCATATTATAAACCTTTAAGTTTCCAAGAAATCGTATAATTCCTAAAAACACAAAATTTTAAGTTGTGCCTTTATTGATTTAGCGAAGGAGATAGGTCAACGACCTGTATTGCCAAGCTATCAAGCGCTCAATATAGTAGGTATAATTTTATGTTGTGGCGCCCCAACGGGAATAATGTTATGATCGCAAATCCTACTAACATTATAAAGCTAAAAGTTTGTGCAATGTGGAATTTTTGTTACCTAGGATCTCCAAAAATACTGAACATATCAAGATGAAATTTGGCGTACATTTAGAACAAAGCCTAACTTAGCTAATAGGCTACTTTTATACCGAAAATGCGCGTGCGAAGCCGCGGGCAGAGGCTTGTAAAATTATAAATTAGTATAGTTACCATATCTTTAGTAGAAAGGCACGATAACTGGCAGTCTTCTATTGCAACACTCTAAATGGGTACACTACACACTGTGATCATAACATAAACTCACCTAATCACTAAGACCTGATTGAATTAATTCAAAAAATAAAATACTGAAGATTACCTGTAGATTGTTTGCAACAGTCTGCAGTTAGCTCAATTGTTTAAATTGTAAATACTAGTTCTAATTTATTTCTATTATTTGATTGTAATTTTCTTTGTGAATAAAGGCTTCTGCCCTATTTAACAAATACTTAATATTGAATACTGAATCTCAGTTTATCTTATAAGCTTGATGAACACATGAAAGAACTGAATAAATGATTTGGTACATTAGACAGGTTTATCAGTAAGGCTGTGTCCACAGTAGGCAAACTGTTAGCGGCCACTAAACTGAGACAGTCGGCGGCGCACGTAACGCTGCAAACTGCGTAAAGTTAGCTAACAGTTTGTCTAATGGGGACACAGCCTAAGGCTGAACCCCAGCGGGTGTCAGAAGCACGCCCTACAAACATAATACGATTAGGGAATCATATCAGGAGTGATTGGCCACAGACGGGCCCGAGTGAACGGGCGCTGCACGCTGCACGCTGCCTCGCACAATGGGCCCGGATCGCAACCAGAACAGACTGATTGAATGAATGGATGGATGGATGGGCTCACTGTCACAAATAGATAATATTAATAAATAAATAATGCTGGACAATTCACACAGCATTATCCAAGCTAAGCAGAGCTTGTGTTATTGGTACTAGATAACTGACTATATATAATACAATACACTACATAGATAGATATTTTTTATTTTAGATAGAAAACATCCAGAACACCCTGAACAAATATCTACAGATCGTACATACATTTGTTTGGAGGTGGGAATCGAACCCGCAACCTCCTGCGTCGCAGGCGAATCTTTGTCCGCTGCGCCACAGAGGTCGTCTAAGATATGCATTTCTGATTATTATAAACAGTATCTTCGTAAAAGTGTTCGAGTTACGAGAGCACTTATTTTAGGTATGGGTTAGGGATCCCGTATAAAACTAGAAATGAAGATATTGATCATGTGACACTGTTGTTCTAGCTAGGTACTTACAGCTAGGCAAGTTTTCATAACTAGCTTTTGACCGCGGCTTCACACGCGTTTATCCTCGATAAAAAATATTTTATTCCAGTTCTACATCTATGCAATATTTCAGCCCAATCCGTTCAGTATTTATGGTGTGAAAAGGTAACAAACATCTATACATATAAACAACTAAACTTTCGCATTTAATATGTAATATGAGTGTGCCAATCTCTAAGCAGTTGCATTGCAACTGTGTTAAGACAACAATATGTTCTATAATGCAACTGAGCTCCCTACATATACAGGGTGTGTCGGATGGTCGTCAAGCCTTTGGCTACGGGTAGTGGGCATCAGAACTGTTCAGAAATATAATAATTGTACCCAGTAATAGTCTCACGGTTTTCGAGTAATTGGACATTTTCGAAATTTGGATATTTTTGACCAATGAAGAAAATATATGTATAGTTATTTTCATATGTGAATATGTTAGAAACCTGACCCTTAGTACATGTTTTGTTTATTTTTTTTTTGATTTTGTGTTCTCTATCCAACCAAATATATAACTTTTATTGTGGGCGGCGATTTTGAACAACAATCATAATGGTGATCAAAATCTTCAAACCCCTTTGACTGCCCCAAGTGCTTATTTTGTAAGCCTAAAGAAATAAACTTATTGAAATCTGAAATCTTTTCAAAATAAGAAATTAATTAAGTAATACATTCATTCCCATCAAATAATAGAAATAAATTAGAACTAGTATTTACAATTACAACCATTGAGCTAACTACAGACTGTTGCAAACAATATACAGGTAGCTCAACTGATCCATATCAATACCAGTCGGAAGCGTATCCATTATATAATTAACACGACAGAACATTGAGCATAGCTTAAGCAAATTCCAAATTCCAAAGTGCCGCAGTGTGACGTAACACAGTCGACATTGCTTTCGCATTTGCAATGCAATTGTATGTATAATAAACAACTTATGGTGATTCCTAGAATAACGTTTAAACGAACTTCCATTTATTAGTTTTTGACCGACTTTATGAGCCTACTGAATCAAGATCCGTCAAGTGCGAGTGTAACTCGCGCGCCGAGGGTGTCGAACGTTTGTCAATAACGACGTTTGTCGACGACCTCTGTGGCGCAGCGGGCGAAGGTTCGCCTGCGACGCAGGAGGTTGTGGTTTCGATTCCCGCCTCAGGACAAATGTTTGTACGATCTGCAGATATTTGTTCAGAGTGTTCTGGAGGTTTACGATGTATATTAAAAATAACTATCTATGTAGTGTATTGTATTAAGTATATCAGTTATCATATCAAGTACCCATAACACAAGCTCTGCTTAGCTTGGGGCTAGATAATGCTGTGTGAATTGTTCAGCATTATTTATTTATTATTTTATCTGATAAGCTTCTTCTGACCTAATGAACACGCGTGAGAAACAAGTATTTTATAGTATTTTATTAAATGTAGTTTTTGTTCGACGGGATTACTTCCCTACCTCCAAGCTGTCGGCGGTAATGTTTTATAACTTGGAGGCCTGCTCGTAAAAATGAAAATTGAAGTTTTTGTTAAACTATTTTTTCATAACTTATTCAGATGACATAAGAGTGGGGTTTCCTCGAAAACGACTCAGAAACTTCGGTTTTTGTTTTCTGATTAGGCCTCCAGATCTGTTGCGATAGAGTACCATCCGGCTTACAAAAAAATATATGGCAGTCTCGCCGTGGTGTTGGGTTAAACCTGTAAATAGTCTATTAAATCGGCTTATCGTAACGTAGCACCGCCAGCGTTTATAACATAACTTGTAGAATTTGAACTACGACACCGACTGCTCGAAACTTGGTGTTTTATAAGTACTTAAACTTTTCAAATGAGCAGCATAATGCTGTTGTGCTTTCAACTTAGCTAAAGTTGAATGCTGCTCTATTTAGTTGAAAATATTTTCGTTGATACATTAATTGTGTATTTTTTTGGTAAAGGAGTTATTCATATGTCTGACGACCTCCGTGGCGCAGAACCGCCTCGGAACAAATTTGTGTACGATCTGCAGAAATTTGTTCCGTTGGTCTGGGTGTTTTCTATGTTTAATAAAAAATATCTATATATGTAGTGTATTGTATTAAGTATAACAGTTATCTAGTACCCATAACACAAGCTCTGCTTAGCTTGGGGCTAGATAATGTTGTGTGAATTGTCCAGCATTAGTATTTATTTATTTATTATTTATTGATTTGTTATTTATTTATTTATTTATTTATTACTAGCTGCTGCCCACGGCTTCGTCTGCGTAGTTCCCGTTCCCGTGGTAATTCCGGGATAAAACATAGCCTATGTCCGTCTCCTGGTTCTAAGCTGCCTCCCCACCAATTTTCAGCCAAATCGGTTCAGCCGTTCTTGAGTTATAAATAGTGTAACTAACACGACTTTCTTTTATATATATAGATTTATTTATATATAAGCCGGAAAAGGAAAGGAAGAGATAAATAATTTGCCCCAGCAGTGAGACACAAGAACTTGGAATCCTATACCCACAGCAGGAAGATCTGCCATGATGATAATGGACACACATTTACTAAACACATAGGTTATAAATATAATTTTTAATAGTGGCATGCAAAACAATTTTCCGGTGAATGCTTCAAGGTATAAAGTTTTAGTCGGCAGCACCGCGCCGCGGCGCCGCGCCGCCCGCCCGGACACGCTTGGCTTGTACCAAGTGGGTAGTAGGTAGTAGGTAGTAGGTAGTAGGTAGGTCTATCGAGCGGGAATGTTACATAACACTGCGGTACGAGACCCGAGGCCTTCGACGATACTATTCCTCCGTACTCAACAAAATGTCGTGCCTTCTACTTTTTGTACAATTTAGGTTACATTTGCTTGTTAGATTATTTAATATTCAAAGAGGGGTAGACGCCGACGAGACGCCTCGAATTCCTGATTGTGGTTTCCAATGACTGCGACCCTAGGACGCATTGACCTCAGTTGGCACCTTCTCAAACAAAACTTGGTCGAACGAAAGAAACGATTATCGAATGAAGAACTAAGCAGCGGTAGGTAGCTAATTTGAAGACCCTGAAGATTTTGTTGGAAGAAATGCGAGAGCATGATGATTTTAATTTCGTTAAAGGTTAATGATTGTAGACAGCAAACTAATTTATTAAATCCACCCTACCTCTCGTACTGGATTTTATAAAGAAAATACGAGCTGCTAGCGCGAAGTCCCGCGTCTCGACTTAAAGTTTAACGAGAAAACGAAGAAAACTAAATTCTGTTGTCTGAGACTTGCTTACCGAAACGAAAATTACTTGTCCTCTGGCGAACCACGTGACAAAAAATGCGCAGGACGCGATTCAAATGCCAAATTGGTGATCAGCTACCTTCTGGACAGTCGCGTCGGTTATTCATTGAGAGTTTTTGGTTAATGTCAAAAAAGTAGAAGATGCTAACATTCAGAGTGATCACTTAATTGACGCTTTGACGGAACAAGTCGACGCTTTAAAGACAATAATTACCAAGCGAGATGTAGGCCACTTTTGGTTCACATAGAAATAATACTTTTTTATATTTTAAGGATTTTTTTATTATTATTTTTGTGTGTGCCAGGAAAAGGATTTTCTTTCTTCTTCTTTCGTTCACTTTACACTTGAGCGTGACCTTCAAATATTATTTAATTTTATTGATCTTTCAAGTCAGCAGTTCCTCATATTCGAATGGATCATCATTTGTGAAGATGATGATCACAAGACTATGCCTTATCCTAAGTGGTAGTAATGTGGCATACAGGACATGGCCTTGTTCTGGAAGGAGTAAATGTCAGGGAAAGTGATAGTGATTAGTGTATTTTTAACCCCCGACGCAAAAAGAGAGGGGTGTTATAAGTTGAACTTGTCTGTCTGTGGTATCGTAGCTCCTAAACGGATGAACCGATTTTCGTTTAGTTTTTTTTTGTGTTAATTTTATCCCGAGTGTTCTTAGCCATGTTTCAAGAAATTATGTCGGCGGGTTTTTAAAATTTTTAATTTTGTTCTAGACCATGCCATTAGGTATAATTCAAATGAATAAATCTGATATAATTCATTGATGTATTTTTTTTTAAAAAGAAGAGGGCAGAAGTCTTTATTCACAAAGAAAATTATAATTTAATTAGTATTTACAATTGAAACAATTGAGCTAACTGCAGAACAGAATTTTGGTTCCTTAGTCGGTATTACGATCTTGTGTATAAGTGTTTACTAAATTTCTACAATGCGGACTGTATCCTATAGTTTGATCGGGACATATTATTTTATCGACGACGGGTATTTTAGTTAGGAGTGAGAATTTGTTTGCTATTTCTTTGTATATCTCTCCCCTCCTTCGCAACTCTACATTTAAGTTATCAAAGACGACATAAAAACTCATGATTATAAATTGTTCTCTCGGGCTAAGACTTGCTTCAGGAGCTGGACCGTCATTGAGCATTGTCTTTCTTCGTCTTTGACGGGTAGTCTTCAAATCCACACCTGGTAGCTTTTCATTTGCGCGGGCTTCTAAATAATCAGTAACCTCGTATTTTTTCAAAAAAAATGACGAACTATTTGTAAAGATTAGCGCACGTCTCTTGAGTGACTTACGGGTCTTGTAATACCTTCTTGTCTTTTCGGAAGGTTTGCGAAATTTCATCTCTTCTGGTTTCTTCTTTTTGCTTTTCATACACAGAAATAACGTCGAACGCATCTATAATTTTATTCAACATCTCTAAAATAGCAAATGTCTCTAAATGCAGATACGAGACAACGGGAAGTTATTGCCACACAGACTTACCTACAACATACATACTGCACTGCAAGTTAAATAAAAGTTGCGTTGATGAAATAAAACAAAATAATATCAAATAAATTTACGTACCTCAACGAACAGATTTTGAAATAATTGACGACACACCGCACCGTAGATTTATAGTTTAAATATCTATTTCATATCATTAATCATCAAAGTAATTGAATAACGGACATAAATAAATACGTAGTGGCCGGCACATTGCTCAATAAACAAAACACTTGACTGCACCGCTCAGCGCTGGCGTTGCAGGCAGGGGTGGTGATTTAGATATGAATTAGCTGATCGCAAATCGGGAGCATTCCAAATTCCGAATTTCTGGCGACGATACACGAGCGAGCGAGCAAGCAGGGCCGCAATCACGGTGTAGTAAATGAAGTTACCTATTGGCATTACGGCTCAAGCGTTAGCAGTTGAAACGTTAGCGTTAACTTAGCGTTCATAGGTCGGCATCGGACAATCTGCACTGGCCCCATCAATGGTGTGCCATACAAGATCCGCACCGCACCGAGCGGACTGTCGGCAATACCGGCGAGGATTCTTGAAGGCAACTTTTTCGTTCAGTGCGTATGACGTCATTCGGATCGCCGATCAGTCGACGCACTTGTCAGTGGATTGTCCGATGCCGGCCTGTGTAGGCGCACCCTAACGTTCCAATTGCTAACGCTTGAGCCGTAATGCCAATTGGTAACTACACTTACCACACCGTGATCGCGGCCCAGAAGCGGGATTATGACCCCGGACGTCAACGCTCTAGTAAATTTAAAACACGTGATGCTTTATGCAATTGCTTAGTTTGCTAATAGGCTAATCCGGCACAGTCATAGAGTTAGGATAGTAGAAGCAGTGAATAAACTACACGTCTACCGAATAAGCAACCAATACAGAGATGTCACTGTCCGAGGCACCAATATCCACCCTCATATTTAAGCCGTCGTCGGCGCCGAGCGGCGGCGGCGGCCACGCGCGCCCGACTTTCGACTTTAACTTTTATGACCAAGAGGGTGAGTGCAATGAGGATGGAAATAATTGGATTTGTGGTTGGTGATTTAGGAGGGTGCGTCATTCGCGCAATTAAAAATCGGGTTTTTGTATTTCCTAGGTTTTACAAGCAATTAAGCTAGAAGTAGGTAGTTAGTTACCTAGTTTTGGCATTTTGTTGTTTTGCTTTAATCGACATTATGTTAATTTATATATATTTAGGCGTATATTATACACTCGTACATTATAGAGCACAAGTGGGTGATGTGTGAGTTGAGACAAGCCGCCGAGGCTGAAGTCCGACACCATCAACATAAACAGAATAGTCTCTCAAGAGCTAGAGCGTCAGAGAGGATCCATAACGAATACAATTCCAAGCCGGATATTATTCCGGTCCGGGCGTAACAGGATGCGAGATGCAAACTGCATCGGAACCTGGCAGAATTGAAAATGTGAAAATGTACGCATTGAGCGACTAACGGCGCCATAGACTGGAATTTTGTTAGGGTGACGTCATGAAAAGTTTTCTAGAATAAAAAAAAATAAAATAAATAAATAAATAATGCTGGACAATTCACACAGCATTATCTAGCCCCAAGCTAAGCAGAGCTTGTGTTATGGGTACTAAATAACTGATATACTTAATACAATACACTACTTTAGATATTTTTTATTATACATAGAAAACACCCAGACCAACGGAACAAATTTCTGCAGATCGTACACAAATTTGTTCCCAGGCGGGAATTGAACCCGCAACCTCCTGCGTCGCAGACCTTAGCCCGCTGCGCCACGGAGGTCGTCAAAAAATACCTTTTTAGTTTCAAGGCCGTTTATTTTGCTTTTGTCTGATTTTGTTTGTCCTTGGAACACGACAAGGTTGAAGCATTACGAAGCAGTTGAATTCGATTCCGTAACATAAAGCATTTACCAAGCGACGTTAAAAGGTGGGCGGTAATCGGAGCAAATTGGGGCTTCAGTAATTTTGTGATAGACTCAGTAATTTCCACAGGGACTTGCGTAATTACACGGCCTGTGACCAGTTGTTTCAAGCCTCCTATATCGACGGAAGACGAACATGTCGATATACGATTCAGAGAATTTCGATTTGCCTGAGACGATAATTTCCAAATAGCTCGATAGATTACAATATTTTACTATAAAAACTATCGTAGTTTGACGAATTCATTACGGATGTAAGCGGGTTAACTACGAACCTTATTTGTGTTGGAAGAACACCAACGTTTCATCCCTTAACGAGGGACATCTTCAGGGTGAGTGCGGAGTGCTCGGAGAGGTGCGGAGTGCTCGGAGAGATGCGGAACGCGCGCGTCTAGATCCGCACTCACCCTGAAGATGTCCATCGTTAAGGGATGAAACGTTGGTGTTCTTCCAACACAAATAAGATTACAACATGTCAAAATAAACCTGAAAGATCAAATTCATGAAGTTCGCGTTTAGGTTTTTGTCTGTATGACATATTGATACAAATAAATACCTACATTCATGTATATCCTTCAGTACACTTTATTCCGTTGTATTTTGTTGAAACATATTTGTAATTTTATTAATTTGTTTAATTCCATAAACCTTTAAGTAAGCTCACAATTTCTATATCTTCGTTCTTCTCTATATTTCAACTTCATTGTACAAATTTCATATTCTAGGTAAACCAAATTTAAGTTTTAGTAATCGCCTAAAGGAATATTATAATTTGTATATTTTAGTTGATTATATTATACAACATATACTAAGACAAACCTAGTGTAGAGCACACCACTTTTGCGTGAACTCGACAGCGCTCAGCGCTGATACCAACTCACGTCGCAACTAATTCTGGTCACTGCGAGCGACGATCCCACTCCGCCGTAAGTAACACAGTTTCCAAACTGGCACGGGGGGTAGAATAGAAGTAGAGCAAGCTATGCAACACTTATTTGCAATTGTTTTCTACCTCAATTTTTGTTGTGCATTCAGCCAAGAGGCAGGTTTCTGGGTCCCTAGGTAGAAGTACCTATATCTTGAACAAGAGATGTTGATAATACAACGGTTGCGTTACATCATTGTCGCGTGATCATAAATATCACCATCAACATAATATACACAGCTGTTTTCTATTTTGCCTCGGGACAAATGTTTGTATGATCTGCAGATATTTTGTTCAGGGTGTTCTGGATGTTTTCTATGTATAAAAAAATAAATATCTATCTATTTAGGTAGTGTATTGTATTAAGTATATCAGTTATCTAGTACCCATAACACAAGCTCTGCTTAGCTTGGGGCTAGATAATGCTGTGTGAATTGTCCAGCAATATCTATTATATTTATTTATTTATTTACAACTACATTTAAAATTTGATTGCAATTTGGGGATGTCTCTGCAAGAGGTTATCTTGTTAACTTCTTTTTTCTTATATTATCATGAACTTTATAAGTTTTGTACTTACCTATATATATATATATTTATTGTGCAATAAAGAATTATCTACGTATGTATCGTAAATTACAGGTTCCGTACGTTTTCAGTACGTTTAAGTAAGAAATCTTGTATCATCATAGGTGAATCCTATGGTTGAAATTTTCACATCTGTTTGTAAGGTTGATGACCCAATATACTCGTAACAACGCAGCGGGTCGCCATCCCCGCCAGTGACACGGCCAGAAACTAGGGAACCTACTGCCTGCTTCATTTAATATCATTCAAATAAGGGTACCTACCTATAATTCGTATTTTTATTTTAAATTATGGTACAAAATGAAAAATAGGTCAGATCTCCCACTCCCATAACCATTGTTAATTCAGAGCGGAGACATTTTAAGTTTAGTTTTAAATAAAGCATTTTCAAAGATACAGACGATTATTACACCGACCCAAAGCAGCGGCACCATATATTTTAACTTATGTAGTGTAGGTACATACCTACATTGTACGACGTCACTCAATGACCTACTTAGAGATAAGAAAATAGATAAACATTTTATGTTAAAACAATAAACATATCGAGTTACAAAGATAAGGAATTAATAAACTCCATTAGAGGTAATTAACTTGTATAAAAAGCGTGGTTTTTCATCAATAAACATTCAGTACAGAACCAACTACTGTCTTGTTAATTACTCCTCCAACCAACATCATTTCACTTATTATTATGTCAAACAATATTCAAAAATATTGATTTTGATTTTGATTTTGATTTTTGAGTGTAGGCAGAGATGCGAAGTTGCTCTTATTGGCCACCAAACTCGTTTTTCGCATCTCTGCCTAAACTATACGAAAAAAAACTCCTACAGAGACATTAAAGAAAAGCTAATGATAAGGATAACAAACAAACCAACGGATTTTTAAAATTTGCTTTGTTGAACCTTTTATCTTAATAATTAGGGTCACTCGGGTCGAGGCGACGCCTTAGGACCTGCCGTCTTCAAAAACGGGGTGATGGAGCTGCAAGGTTCTACCCATTCATCAACTTGTGATGAATGGGTAGAACCTTGCAGTTTACGCAGTGTCAGTGAATGACCAATAACCCTGTATAAGCATGTATAGTTACTAGGTAAATCATGCAGTCATCTGGTACTTATAACATAAGCTCTGTTTACTTTGGAGCAACTTTTGTCACAGTGGCTGATCACTTTCACTAGTACACTACCTATCGCATTACTAGTAGTTTTAGTAAGTACACTACCTATCGCATTACTAGTAGTTTTAGTAAGTACACTACCTATCGCATTACTAGTAGTTTTAGTAAGTACACTACCTATCGCATTACATGAGCCTGTAATGATAGCTGCACACACTGCAAAAAAAAAATTGTTTACTTAGTTAAATCGTAATAGCTCCTTCTACCAAGTAATTAATTGGCTTTCTAAAGTGTAGTTATTTAGTTTAATTCAGAGATTAAACGTAACAAAGTTGTTTGCTGCAAATAAATGTTTAATATGACAAAGTGAATATTTATTTTGACTTAGGGCATTGATATGTCAATGATGTATTTTTTGTTTTAAACAAATTCGAAATGTTGCAGCTACCATGCATTCTTGTTTGTATTGAATGACATATTTATCATTCCAACTATTTTGACGCCAACTAAATGCGTCTTAGTTAGACTATATTTTTTTCAGTGCAATATTTTAATCAAAACCGATAGGTATAATTATTCCTACGATAGCCAATAGGGAAATCTCTGCACTTTAATTAAATGATTAATTGAATAAGTGTAATTATTGGGGCAAAATGCGGGCACTAGGACACTCGCCGCGGTTGCCACGAGACCGAGGGCAAAACAAACACGGTGCATGTCTAATCGCGGAATGAAAATACGGTCGGGCGCCAGTCGTCGGCCATGACAAGCAATGGTCTACTTTTCAAAATGACCCGTGGACTATCACGGAAACAGTCTATTCTCAAACAATATAAAAAGGGCAGAAGCCTTTATTCACAAAGAAATTACAATAAAATAATAAAAATAAATTAGAACTAGTTTATACAATTGAAACAATTGAGCTAACTGCAGACTGTTGCAAACAATATTACTCATCATGACCCCTTTTATGGCTCGCTAGACCAAACTTAGTCGTGAATAGTTAACGATTTAATCGGGTATTTATCGCGTACCTTTTGTTATTATTATTATAACGCGATAAATACCCGATTAAATCATTAACTGTGTTAACAAATCGCGAAAGTAAATAGTCTTAAATACCTAGGAGACCTCCCAGGTCCCCATAAGTTTTTTTTTACACACAGGTGCTTAAACTTATCATAAAAAAATCTAAAACCCGAATTTATATTTTGAAAAATTAGTAACAAACACAGTTGCAGTGATATATTTTGTAATGCGCATTAGCAAGGCCAATTAGTCACGATTATTCCCAGAGAGGATCAATTCGTTATTATTGAATTTGTAGCCGTGCCCAATAGTGTGAACATGGATATCAAATTCGTACTTAAAAACAGAAAATTAAGAAATCGTAGACGGCTGCCGATAGATTTTTTATAATTTTTCCTGAGTGGCCTTGAAATATTATAAATTTATTTAAAAAAACCGATACAATTAGTCAATGTGATACATAGGGTGCCAACAAGGTCCCTGTCTCAGCGTAATGCCGTTACAAGCCGGAGCTACTAGCGGCGCTGATTTTCAGACAGATCCTGGTGTATGTAGATGCACAAAGCTGGATTACATTTCCATTAAGTACAAGATGAATCAGGAGTAGGTACAAAGGTCAAGTAAAAGCTAGGAAATATGAGAGAAAAAGTAAAATAAATATAACATGTAATTAAAAGTGTAAGCCTCTATGGAAATTATTAACACCTTTGCATCATTTCAAAAATTATTCGTAAAAAATACTTATTTCAGTTTCAAGCCGATTACCAAGTTTTCTTGCGTTGCGTCGTCATTATTACTGCAGCAGGTAGGTGTAGGTAAGGGGAAACGCGCGCCTACCAAGTTATTTAAACATGGTGATTAAGAAAATCATTTTATTAAGTAAAACTCTGCGAATTTGTTTAGAAATAATATGTGTATTTAGTTGAGTATAAAAAAAGTGTGATATCAGTAGTTCGCTAGTCAAGGTATTGAAAAGACATTAGAAAAAGGGATTTTTTTCTATCGAGTGAAGTTCATTAAATCTTGTAACTGAATGCGACATTGACTAGAAAAGATCCTTAAATAATATATATATATATTTCAGATTTGTAACACTATTTTCTTAGTCTCAGATGATTTTAAAAATCACAAAAGTTGGATTAGCAAGCCTTAAGGACATTCGTTGTTAAAACTGATAAGTTTTAACAACGAATGTCTACGAAACGAAAACGAATTAGTTTATAAAACTTCACTAAGTTTTATAAACTAACTTATCAGATGCCAGAGCAATGAGGCTAGGTCACAGAAAGAACATTTAACATGATAGCGGCTAACTTATGTTCTGATATTACAAACTGCTCCGTAACAAGCAGCAGCAGAACAACGAGAACCACGAATATTGTCGCATGCCCCATTATACTAATTCTATAGTTACGAGTATGTTTCTGAACAGGCACCCGATATTCATCGGATTGTCTTAGTTTTTATTGTAATTATTCTAAAAATGGCTTGAAAGATAATGTATGTATTTCGATTAGTATAACTATTTAATACCTCTTATTAAACCAGGTGAGAACTCTAGTGTCTAGTAAACCTAACATAGGCTTTAAGGCACTAGTAACCGAAATGTAATGTTGTTTTTTACCTGAATAAATAATTCTATTCGAAGGCTATAGTGACGTATTTAAAATTCTGCTCACATACTTTAAAAATCATCATAAAAAATCTCTCGTGACTCTGTCTGTTACAAGTTTCACACCGAAACTGCTGCAAGGAAATGAAATGTTGCAATATATTATAAATGGTATTCCGGAAAGGGACACGCTACTTTTATCTCGGTTTAACGCGTGCGAGTATGAAATAAAACAACATTGCGACTGGCGTTGATCACTTTCAAATTAAAATCGGTACAACCGGACCGTTCAATTTATATCATATTCAATGCGAAGTGTATGGTGAATATCCAAGTGCGAGTCGACTTGCACACGGGGGTTCTGGGTATTTTCTATGAAGGTAATGATAATAAATACATATTTATGTAATTTATTTTATTAAGCGAGTAAATCAGTAAGTACTACGGATTGTTCAGTCTTACACTAATATTATAAACGTGAAAGTTTGGATGGATTGATGGATGGATGGATGGATGTATGTTACCTCTTCACGCCAAAAGTACTGAACACATTGGGCTGAAATTTTGCATGCCGGTAATTCTTATACTGGAATCAAACATAGGCTACTTTTTATCCAGTAAATTAGTTCGCATGTTATATAAATCACCTTTAAACGTTTCGCGAAGCCGCGTGCATAAACTAGTTTTTTATATTATACTAGTTTATGCCCGCGGCTTTATTTTCAACCCGATCCGTTCAGTAGTTTAGGCGTGAAGAGGTAACAAACATCCATCCATCCATCAATCCATCCATCCATCCAAACTTTCGCATTTATAATATTAGTGTGATGTGATATTTACTCATTCCAGCCTCATAGTAAGTAACCACGGTAATATTATATAGAGGTAATTACAGTGTAGTAACCATTACCATGTTTAGCTTTGAAATTGTTGACGCGTTAAAATAAACCCTCTAGTACGTATTTATTCAATTTGAATGTTTAATTTGTGTCAGTTCAAAGTTTGTTCGGTCATTTAATGAAAATCATATTACTGCAATGCTTTTGATACACTTTTGCTGATTTGAGGTTTAAAGCAATAACGCATGATGCGTGGAATTAACCAATAGTTTAAAGCGCTACATGTTGACGATTGCTCGTTTTAAAGTAGAAAAAAATAATACTTCTGAACAAGCCACGTCTCCAATTTTATAAATATGTATGTATACTAGCTGCATTCTTACTAACCGTTGTCCTATTACCCGTTTTCCCGTAGGAATGAAGCATTTTCCCGCTGTAAAAAGCCTATGTTCATAAGGAATAATGTGAGCTTCTAATTGTAAAATAAATTTTCAAATCGGTCCAGTAGTTTCGGAGCCTGTTCAATACAAACAAACAATCAAATATTTTTTTTAGTTTGATTATTTCAGGTTCCTACCTAGACTCTAGCTAAGCTGAAAACATATTAGCAAAAACTTTTATCGATAAATATTTTTTTAAAGGTAGGTAACATGTTGATCTAGTTTCTAGCTAAGATGGTTTTTTGATAAAGATTCTTACCTATTTAATTTAAATCATTGATAAATTCGAAAAGCTACAGGCGCACTGATCGCCTTTTTCAACCTTATTGACCTGATTAGCGCGATAGCCTCACAGCGCAGCGCCTTAATAGTTTATCCATCTGCCAGCGGAAGTGAATGCTGCTAATACAGGGAACTGGTTGTAGGTTAAATTTCCAACAAAACCATTTTATTTACTATGCTTAGGTTCGATGGGGTAATTTATTTTAATTTTCTTAGCTAGGTAGACTATCTAGCTTTTAAATGTGAATACTTTGAATAAAATACACCGTGTACTTAAACAGAAACGAAGAAAAAACCAGGTGATGTAGTTTTTTGAGATAGCTTATAATGATATGATATTTTTTTATCTCATTTTTATCGCGTCATCGTTTGATCTAGGTTCGACAATACACATTGTATAGGTACCCGAGGAACCATTTTCTGACCCCGTAATTTCAGTACTCATTCAAGGTTATTTTAGGTCATCTGCAAATTTTACGATAACGGTGCCCCGAAGCCGGCCTTCGTAAGTGGGCCAAGAATACAATTTTTTCAACCGGAAATTTCAATAAAAACTAATTTCTCAGAACAAAATGGCCAGTTTTGTTCCGAAGATTGTCATTGGAATCGTGTCTACCAAATCTTTTTGTGAATTCCAAGGAATCTTGGTTGGATAGCCAGTCAAATAAAAATTAATGAATAATGAATGTGGATAATAATTGAGAATAAAATAATGCACTCAAGTCTATGTTGAGGAATTTGAGAGAAACGATGGTAGTTAAATTTCAATGTAATGGGACGTAGTTTGGCGTTGGTGATTTACGTAGCTACGCGTGAACTAGCCAGGTAGCGAAACCGATGCGATCTCGGACACCTCTATGACAATGAATTGCTGGCGTACCGCTACCTAATGACCTGGGGCCTGCACGCCATCAGAATGGGCTCTACCTAACTATACATTTCTAACTGACAAATTTACCGTCGGATATTTAGTTTTACAAGGTTCCGTTGCATTTTGATACGCCGATTTTTTTTTCTTTGTACCTTATGGTGTTTGCTACTACGAAATACCTGTGTGTTATTGTTAAAATAGTACATAAATATAGAATGTAACGACGTCAAGTGTAACATCAAGTGTGCCTACGATGGAATAAATAAAAACACATACAAATACGCGAATTGCACACGAAATTTGAAACGTAGAGTACTTTGACCCTCGATTCGATTGACCTTTTATTAGAGCTCAGTCATCGAGCTTCTGCAGGGTTAAAATTTTGGATGACAAAAAGGAAATCCAGATAGTCCGTATGACTATCCTTCCACCACGTCCCACATACGAGGTAACTACTATCTCCTACTTCGCATAATCTTTCAAAATTTATGTCTTAAAAAATATGTTCAAAATAATAGGTTTTCTTTTCTGAAACAGGCTTTCTTTTCAGGGTTCCGTATCTCAAAAGTAATGGTAAATTTTTCTACTTTTTTCGAAATATTTTAAAAAGTATGAAACTTGCAAAAATTTCAAAAGCTATTTTGAAATGTACAAAATGACCTTTCATTTGATACCTCATATGACTCTGTAGGTATCTGTTTTATTTGTTTTGAAAGGGCTTTTTGCGAGCAAGCAGTAAAGCGTTCCTTATGTTAAACTGCTGTTGCAATCCGAGCCGTTCAGGTAGTTTGCAAAGATGACATATGCAGACAAAGTAGAAGTTGACCATCGAAAGGTACTACTTTTCACAGTAAGTAGGTAAAAAAGCCTGAGGCGCTGAAGTTGTGGTCAAACTTTATGTGAGGGAAAACATTGTCATCGCCTCAAAACCGGTGTCAGGTTTCGAAGTCGAAAATACGGAGTGGTGAATTTTTCCTGTTTGGTTGGCTCAGTATATTTCAAATGATTTAGTTGGTTTAGACTAGCTAGAGCAATATATTAATGAAACTTCCAATATTCACCGACAAACTAACACAAAGCTCCAATTTACAGCACGTTAAACGAAGTTTCATTCATTAGTGAAACACAAGTAGAACAACTCTTTGAAGCGGAAATCTGTTATTTATTTACTAAATATGGAGCCGTAAAAAGTTTGGAATTCTCTGTATAGCGAATCCCACAAAAAGTTATACTGAATAAGAATCTATCACGTTTATTTCCTTTATAAAGCATCGGGAAAAAGTAAAAGTTAGTACTTAAAATAAAATTGAGTTCTATTTATTAATGTTAAAATTTAATTCTTTTTAAGCGAGCTGGAGTAACGAAGTGAAAAGAAAACTAGTTCGAGCAAAACAACAAACAATCTTTATGAAATACCAATCTATTGAAACTTGAGCGTATTTAACTGTACTCATTAATCCTCAATTCAAAAGTGAGAGTTAAGTGGGTGCAATGTCTGTTCCCCTGAGATCAATATGTCAATATTCAATCAATATGTTGGGTCAATCAGAGGCGCTGCTGCAAGTGATCATGATTGTCTACAATTGCGGTTAATTATTGAACTTACTAAGTGAGTGCAATGTCTATCAATCTCCTGAGATCAATATGTCAATATTCAATCAATATGTTGGGTCAATCAGTGGCGCTGCTGCAAGTGATCATGATTGTCTACAATTGCGGTTAATTATTGAACTTACTAAGTGAGTGCAATGTCTATCAATCTCCTGAGATCAATATGTCAATATCCAAATGTTGGGTCAATCAGTGGCGCTGCTGCAAGTGATCATGATTGTCTACAATTGCGGTTAATTATTGAACTTACTAAGTGAGTGCAATGTCTATCAATCTCTTGAGATCAATATGTCAATATTCAATCAATATGTTGGGTCAATCAGTGGCGCTGCTGCAAGTTATCATGATTGTCTACAATTACGGTTAATTATTGAACTTGCTAAGTGAGTGCAATGTCTTTCAATCTCCTGAGATCAATATGTCAATATTCAATCAATATGTTGGGTCAATCAGTGGCGCTGCTGCAAGTGATCATTATTGTCTACAATTGCGGTTAATGAGTGCACTTATTAAGTAAGTGCAATGTCCATCATTCTCCTGAGATCAATATGTCGATATTGAATCAATACGTTGGGTCAATCAGTGGCGCTGGTGCAAGTGATCGTAGTTCTCTACAATTACGGTTAATGAGTGTAGTTATTGAGTGAGGGTTAATTGGGTTCAATGTCTGTTCCCCTGAGATCAATATGTCAATTTTCAATCGATATGTTCAAGGCGCAATTGATCGTGATTGTTTACAATTGCGGTATGTGTGAGTGCAGTCGCTCGCTCAAGTTTTAATAGATTCGTATATCATAAAGTTCCTGATAACCAGTAGCATTGTAAGAAAGGTAGTGTAGTGTAGGGCTGGTGAAATAATAAATAGATTTCTGAAAGCAAGAGTTTTTTATGACGACCGAAATGATCGTTTTGGACACTCGATGATTTGACTGCGTAGGTATTGCGAATTGATTCTTTCTATCGCTATTTTAGATATTTTAAGACTATCACTGCAGTGAAACCAAACAATCCAACGCCAGCGGCAAACCATTCGTTGTCGATGAAGCACTGGACTCAGCACAAAATTAATATTCGTATAAAAAATATATTTTATAGAAACAAGCTTTTATTCTAAAATTTCCCGACATCGGTAACGGCTCGACTTCATAGATTACATATATTGCCGGCAAGTGAACAATTGCCTATTTAGTTTAGTTCTTCTACTCTTCACTGAGCTACTACCCGATACACGCGCTAAGCCCTTTTGTTTGCGTTGGGGGTAAAAAAAGTACACTCACTCGAGAGAAGAGCCTCACGACTCCGGTGTGCAAAAGGGATGCATTGAATATGCAGAAGTCTAATAAAACAACAAGTAAAAAGGCTTCGTACGTGTTTTTAGGGTTCCGTACCTCAAAAAGAAAAAAGGAACCCTTATAGGATCACTTTGTTGTCGTCTGTCTGTCTATCCGTCTGTCAACCCTCTTTTCTAAGCAACGCGTGGACGTATCGAGTTGAAATTAACGTCAAATACTCAGCCCGTAACTACTTGAAGCCGCGATATAAAATACTTCTAAGTCAACGCACTCAAAAGTTACAGCCGTTTATGTCCGAATATTTTGAAATTTCCAAGGGAATCATGCACACAAAACCTATAGGGTACTTCCCGTTGACCTAGAATGATATAATTTAGTAAGAAGCAGACCTTATAGCACAAATAAAGGAAAAAACCAAGAAACGGTATATTTGTAGTTTATTCACAAAAAATAATAATTTTTGATTCTCGCCATGGACCAAAACCTACGGGGTACTTACTTCCCGTCGACCTAGAATCATGATAATTTAGCAAGCCACAAAGTCTAACGGAACTCTTAGTGCGCGAGTCTGACTCGCACTTGATGTTTTATTACTAGATAAAATGTAACCTATACCTACCTACTATATATCTCATTGATTAATCTATCAGCTGTTTAAAGCACGAAGATAGATTTTAAAATATTTTATTATTGCAATTGCATTCCTTTCGGAACGACGCAGGCTTTTGTGACCGATAGATCGACAATGCTTCGATATTACTTGCTTTTACGAGCCTTCGGGAAAATACATGTTGTCTGTAGGGTTGCCACCTTTTTTGGAGCGAATAGAGTATATTTATTGGGCGAAATGGCAAGCAAATAGAAATAAAAGATATAATGGCGAGCGGAGCAGGCGACAATTTTTTATTTGGCAGTTGGCCAAAATGGCAAGTAAATCATAACAATAAGTGATAACGACAAGCGGAGCGAGCTACAAAAAAGTTAGATTTGATAGGTAAGAGTGATAACGTTAGCAGCATAATTAATATTCAGACTATGTAGCGGCTATCGCCCAAAATGACAATCAAGCGAAGGCAAAACCAAACGGAGAGGCCGTGGTCATTTTCAAAATCTTAATCACTTTATTGCATTAATCAAAATGGGTTCACAAAGGTTTAGAAGA
This sequence comes from Eupithecia subumbrata, assembly GCA_949316285.1. Classification (NCBI taxonomy): domain Eukaryota; kingdom Metazoa; phylum Arthropoda; class Insecta; order Lepidoptera; family Geometridae; genus Eupithecia; species Eupithecia subumbrata. The sequence goes on along the minus strand of OX438642.1, from coordinate 30,031,086 downwards.
CTTTTTTGCCGCATTTCACAAAATTATCTTATTACTTTTCCGCTAGTTGTATTCCTTATAGAAGGGAGGAAATATAAAAAACTGTTAAACTGGAACTCCGTGTAACGGCCGCCGAGGCTGGGCAGTGAATGCGATATCAATAAAATAAGGAGTTATTCAACCTCTCTTTGTTTCAGGACCAAACTCTGATTTGCAGAGCACGACAGCAAAATAAATATAGTTACTATACATAAGTATAGTGATGTGCCGTTTCGATGGGTGTTTGGTCAGACAAGATCCAGAATCCGTCATGATCTGCAAAAGCCTCGCAGAGGCAGAATCTATTTATTTTTTAATTTTAAATGGTATTATTTTACAACCTTAACGAGTAAAACCCATGCAAATGTACATTTGCCCTAGACAATATTAAACTTAATTTTGAGCACGTTTATAATTGTAACGTTTTTCCACGAATAGCATAAATTGGTTAAAAACCATTATCAACATTTTGCATAGGTGTTTTATTACAAGTTCTTGCAAGGTTGAGTCGAGCATTACGTTTTATGGAGACGCAGAGGTAGAGAAATATCCGAAACGGAGCAAAAAAATCCGCACCGGCAACACTGGCTCTGGCTCGTGCCCACCAATTTTCATGCTTTGCTGACATTATTTCTGACATTTAATGAAATGAAATTTGACGTTTTATGCTGCGTTTAAAAACGCAATAACTCTCATAGAATAACACGATGCGATCCGTTCTGTTATACTCAAAAACTTCACTTGAAAAGCCAAATAAAGTACTTTCCCATACTTTATTGTGCTCATACAATACAATACTTTATTATAAAGTTTATTTATTTATTTATTTATTTATAAACGTACATCTATCCTAACAGGCACACCCAATGCGATAGAGTACCTTATATTCTAATCTTATTATAATAAAAATGGAAATCTTCAACATTTACAGAATACAAAATAACATTCAAAAACACACAACACAACAAAGATCATTCATTATTAACAATATCAATAATTCATAAATAAATTATAAAAATTTTGGTACTGCCAATAGGGCGGGGCGCCTTCGTCCGTGCACAAAGTCCGAGGGCACATTCACCGCATTTCCTCCAAAATACCTGGATGGGCGATCATCCCTCTCAACACTTTTAGCAATAATTTAATGTAGAGCGAGCGCTGCATCCCTCCTTACTTCTAGCTTGTTGTATCCAACCATGCCTATACAAAAGTACTAGTTTCTGCCCACGGCTTCGGACAGGCCGTTTCTATGGACAGGTTTCATGGTGAATTCTATCCCATGCAATCTGATGGATGGGATAAAAGTAGCCTTTGTTTTATTTCAAGCCTAAAACTACCTCTGCTAAATTTCAGTCCTATCCGTTCAGTAGTTTTGGCATGAAGAGGTAACAAACATCCAAACATTTTCCTATGGATTATCTACAGTGCTCCTTCACTTTTTTCATGACCTATGTAAAGTTAAATGAATTTCCTTGTTTATTTTTGGTATATAAATGTCATGGTCACCACAAGCTTTCTTTAATTTAGGTTAGGGATACGTGATGCTGTGTGTATTGTTTACCATCATTTATTTATCTTCACCATCCTCTCTCTTCTTTACAAATCAAATCAAATCAAAAACTCTTTATTTCCATAAATACAATAAATGTACACTTAGAAAAGGTCAAATTGTAAAACTAAACACTGACACGGAAATAAAGTGATATTTTTGATTTCTGTCGCTTCGGTATGTAGACTAAAGTTATGAAGCGACGAAGAAACCTTTAGCCTGTTAGTTGTTACTTTTCGAGTTGGAGCAAAACCCATCCGAAGCTTTTTTATCTTCTAGATAATCTGATATTTTATAGTACCTAAGCCTTTTTGCACAGCAAGGTTTTTACAATTTGTTTGAATTTATTTACAGATAATTTTGGCAACTCTCTAGGAGTTTTTTTGTAGAAGCGTATACATTGCCCTTTAAAAGATACATTAATTTTGTATAGCCTAGTTGTGGGCACAGCGAGTTTATGTTTATTTCTCGTATTAAAATTATGTTTATCACTATTTTTAGGGAACCGATTTATATTTCTATGAGTGTAAAACAAGATTTCTTAAATATATTGACATGGTACTGTCATTATGTTTATTTCTTTGAATTTATTACGTAGGGATTCTCTGGGACCCATATTTTAGATTGCACGAACAGCCCTCTTCTGCAGCACAAATACGGTGTTAATTATCTGCAGCGTTCCCGCACAGCAGTATACCATAAGACATAATACTATGGAAGTAGCTGAAATAAACAAGTCTAGATGTATCCACGTCAGTAAGTTGACGGATTTTGTGACTGCATACGCTGCAGAACCAAGTCTCTTCGATAGCTTATCTATGTGTGGACCCCATTGAAGTTTATGATCTAAGGTGATTCCTAAGAATACGGTACTTTCTACTATTTCTAACGTTTCTCCTTTAACGTTTACATCAGCCTTCAAAGAATAAATCTAATACATTTTGTTTTGGTTTCGTTTAGCAAAAGATTATTGACACTAAACCAATGGACTATTTTGAGATTGCATTATTCACAACGTCGAAATTTGTGTTTTGTCGTTTCATTTTGAAAATTAATGAAGTATAATCAGCAAACAATACAATCTCGTGATTATTCTTGACCAGATGAGGAAGGTCGTTGATATAAACTTAAATAGGAAAGGACCGAGGATAGAACCCTGCGGTACACCCATTGTAACTACGGACCCCGAAGACAGGTTTCCCATTAATGTCAACTCTTTGTATCCTATCACTCAAATAAGAGGTAAGAAGATCCAAAGAGGTGTTTCTTATTCCATAGTGATGTAATTTCCTGATTAATGTTTCATGGTGTACGCAATCGAACGCTTTTGACAAGTCGCAAAAAACGCCTAAAGCGTCTTGCGACTTCTCCCAAGCATCAAAAATATGCAATACTAACACACCGGCATCAGTAGTTGATCTGCCGCGAGTAAACCCGAATTGCTTACAATGCAGCAGGTCATTGCCATTAAAATGCCTAAGCAATTGATGTAAAATAAGCTTTTCAAAAACTTTGCTGAATGTAGGCAGTACTGATATTGGTCTAAAGTTAGTGGGGTCAGACCTACTACCCGATTTATACAGTGGGATTATTTTACTACATTTCATTAGATTAGTAAACACGCCACAATCAATAGATTCATTAAATATAAAAGCTAGATCTGTTGCAATGGTATCAATCAGAGGTTTAATAATTGTAACGGAAATGCCCCAGAGATCTGCAGTTTTCTTTATATTCAAAAGTTTAAAGGCTTTTTTAATATCTGTTTCATTAACATGGCTGAAGTTAAATTTATTTTTGCATTTAGATACATTTTCTATTAGTAATGACTCAGCAATTACTCGAGAAGAGTTTAAACACTTTGTAGTAGAGATTGGAATTTCAGTAAAAAAGTTTTCAAATGCTTGGGCCACTTCAACATCATTTTTGATGGAGTAAACATTAACGTATGTACTGTACTGACCTTTCCAGTCTCACTTTTTATTATATTCCAAGTTGATTTTATTACATTTTCACTATTTCTGATTTTCGAGCTAATATAGTTTGATTTTGCTATTTGACAAACTTTTCTAAATATTTTTGAGTAATTTTTTAAAAGTTTATTCCTTCTGGTAATTTCAAATGCGAATTTAATTGATTCTCGAATAACTGTGGTTGTTAAATTCAGTAGACTTCTCTCATATGGTTTCATAGTCATACCTACTGGCACCAAAGTGCCTGAACTCATGGTTTACAAAAATCAGAAATCAATAAAAATTTTATATGGGACTAGCTGATTCTTAAGACCCGTTGTCCTATCACCCGTTTTCCCGTAGGATTGAAGCATTTTCTCGCGGTAAAAAGTACCCTATGTTCATCAGGAATAATGTGGGCTTCTAATGGTAAAATAATTTTTCAGTAGTTTCGGAGCCTATTCCATACAAATAAACAATCAAATCTTTCCTCTTTTTATTATTAGTATACATTACAAAATATGTTCATAGACAACTAAAATTTGAAACTAAATTATTACTTATCGTAATAAAGTGTTAAGGAATATTGAAGGGAATGTCGCGTATGTACACGCGCATAGTTGTATGTAGTCCAGTCATATTAGTTTCATTTTACAAGTGTGAGCTAACCAACTCAAAACTCGTTCATTACGGCATTATAAACGTTGTCTCAAAAGTCAAATAAAATATCGTGTTCGCTTCGTAAGTTATTCAAAGTCAAATGTAACAGAAATTGGTTTTTGCAATTATCTAGGTTTGCTAAAGCTCCAAAGATGTAATCTATTATAAAACTTTTGTGACATTTGACCTTGAATAATTAACGAAGCTAACACGACATTTTATGTAACTTTTAGGACAACGTTTATAACGCCAAAATGAGGGCGTAGTTATGCTAGTTTCGAGCTGGTCAGCTCGCAATTGTTAGGTTGGCGTTTTATAATATCTGTGGGTTGGTCCTCTTTTTTGGCTAAAATGACTGGACTCATGGTTAACCTTCAAACTAAGCCATTACAAGAAAATTTTTTAAAACAATCTTGCTGATGATGAAAATGCCGTGACTGAAAATTAATTCCTCGTTAATTCGTTCGTATTTTAGTTAGATTTGGGGCAATGGTCTAAGCCATCAATGTCTCGCCGCCGAGCGTGACCGTTGTATCGATTTTGTAAGGCACGCCTGCCTTTGTTCGGGTAATGTTATTTGTGTAAGGTATAATGCTGTCTTGGAGCGTTCCAAGACCCCTATTATGAAAGCTTGTTCTGCCATCGATGCTTGAGTAACGCTTTTCTACGGCAGAAACGACACTCGAGCACAAATCTACAACTGAGCAAGCTTTTTATGACGGGCCTTTAAATACCTATACAGGGTTAGAAAGAAAGAAAGATGAAGCCTCCATCATCATGAACATGTCCGTGAAGACGCCAGGTCTCAATTATTAAAAATGGTGGAAAGGGAATAATATTAGTATGTACTCCCATCCATTCAAAAATCGTTCATAATAGGGTTTTCTTTGAAACTAAACCTAAGAACGGCCCTGCCCTTAATTATCAGTGGGTATGAGTGTGTTCGGCCGACTCCCTGCCAGACTGCCACTTAAATTATCTTTCGTAGATGTTAAATAAGCCAATGATGATAATGTGGATTAAAATAATAGTGGGAGACTGGTATTTTAATTCATTGGGTTTCGGGCATTATGTTGTATGGGAGGCGATTTACAAAAAAGTATGAATTAAGATCTGGCGTTTTCACTAACGTGCTAGTGATGATAGGCAGAACTTGCAGTTTACGCAGTGTCAGTGAATTACCAATAACACTGTATAGTGAACATCAACGATTATATAATCTAGCAGAAGTGGTACGTATTTTAGAAGATTATACTGGGTGTTTGTTACCCGCGACTCGTCAAGTTTAATCTCTTAACTTACATGCTTTTGATAAAATGTACGATCATAGACAAATAGTTTGTGCTGGTTTTGGTCTTAAGCTCACTGTTCCCTGCATTATCAAACCTACCGACCATGCCGTCAACTTCCTACTAATATTATAAACGCGAAAGTTTGTAAGTATAAAATATAAATAATAAATAAATAATGCTGTACAATTCACACAGCATTATCTAGCCCCAAGCTAAGCAGAGCTTGTGTTATGGGTACTAGATAACTGATATACTTAATACAATACACTATATAGATAGATATTTTTTATTATACATAGAAAACACCCAGACCATCGGAACAAATTTCTGCAGACCGTACACAAATTTGTTCCGAGACGGGAATCGAACCCGCAACCTCCTGCGTCGCAGGCGGACCTTCGCCAGCTGCGCCACGGAGGTCGGTATGGATGGATGGATGTTTGTTACTCTTTCACGTAAAAATTACTGAACTGATCTGGATGAAATTTTGCAAAGAGATAGATTATAGTCTGGAATAACACATAGACTATATTTATCCCGGAATTCCCACGAGAACGGGAACTACGCGGGTGAAACCGCGAGGCGCTGCTAGTATGAAATAACTTCTACTCCCTCCATCCATATACATTATTATTGTTCTTTGTCATCCAGTCTGCATATTGACCTCTATTTGAATTTTAAAATTTCATTTCCCGGCGCCTTGGTCTTGGTACGTAAGTGTTCGTACCAAGACCTACAAACCTAGTTTCGTTTTCCTTATCTGTACTTACGTAAGAGTCTTTGTTCCGACTCATGGACAACCCATAGCCCAAACCACACACTTGCTTTGTAAATCACTCATTTAGGAAATTGCAAACGAAAGCACACTCAAATGTTTAAAATTTAAAGATCTCTTTTAACTTCAGCTTCCTGAAAATAGTGAAAACTTAACATTCACTCTTTGACATCCAGTTGTTATACTTTGAAATCTGGCTGAAACGTAAAAGTCACTTTTGGTAAACAAACTGGTACCGAGCGTTTTTTAAGGAAAAATTCAGAAAATTATGAATCACATGTTTGTTCGTTTGAAAGGAGAAACTACAAGTCAAAATGTGTAGTTCTATTGCTAACGGTTGTTGAAACACAGAACATTTTCGTTTAACTTGCAACCCCTATAATGAACCCCGCCGGATGTGCAGGATTATTTTATTTTTTATTATATTATATTTTTTATTAATATTTATTTTTCAAGTCTATAGACCTTGGCCCCAATCTCACCTGATGGAAAGAGACGATGAAATTTCAAAATTCCTCTCTTTGTGCTCACTTTCGCACAAAAACCTACGCACCCTGCTTTCAAGTCTCTACGACTAGTGGTTTGGTTTGGGCTGTAGGTTGTCTCTGAGTACAAAGACTTTTCATTAGTATACATTATGACATATTTCATGCTAAGACATATGATAACAAGCCTATAGCGGTCCTTCACAGCAATTTATTTATTTATTTAACGTACAAAACACATCACAGTCACTTTCACATTATGAGGTTACTTAAAGTTAGATTAAAACTTGTTTGCAACATAAACATGTACGTGCTGCTATAATATAAATACATATCGAGTAGGTAGAGTTATTACTATCTATTACAGGTTGTTGAAACAAGACAATAAAAAAAGGTATTAAATAATTAAGATTACGGTAGCAAAAATTAGATTACATGCTATATAATTTTATAAACTATATATGTTGTACTATGTACTTGAACTCGGTTTAATTTCTTTGATATTGCCGTGGAGTATCTCTTTTAAAATTTTAATGTCGAGTCTGCCGTCATCCATAAGTAGCTCATTATATTGACGTGCCATTCCTGTGAGGGGATTGAAATGGGAAATATTATTTTTAAAAGTGTGTAATGCAAAAACCTTCTTCTTATTAGAGTTACGAGATCTTTAATTAATATTAAATGATATTTCGGATAAGAGTTTTGGAAAATTGAAGCTAATGATAAAGTCGGGCAATCAGCAGAGCATTCAGAACAGAAAAAGCATAACTAAGGGCAGTGATCGGACGGAGCGAGCACAGAACAACGACTACTCAGATCCAATAACCTAGTTTAAATACAAGTCGCTTTCAATAAAATCCTTCGAGCACAATGGATTCATTCGAAGTTACTGCAAGTCTGCGATGTTTTGTCTTCGTGATAAATGTAATAGTCTGTGCGCGATCAGAATGGGGTGGAACCATTTCGAACTTAAACAAAAGCTGTCGGCAACTTTAACAAGATTCCAGAGTCGAACTATCGAAATATGAGCCTGAAAAAGAGCGGCAAATTTTAAATATACGAGTATATACCTATGGCAGCCCCAAAATTACAGGACAAAAGCTGAAATTTCTAAGAAATCCAATATCGAAAAAAATTACAAATTTTGCTGCGTTATCACGTCATTCGTAAGATCGACTTTAGTAGCAATAGCAAATTTCAACAATTTTGAATAGCACCGCGCAGACTGCATGAGAAATATGACGTAAAAGATTTACTTTTAGAAGGTTACATGCCATTCCGTTTGCGCGCGGAGTTATTAGATTAGAGATTCCTAATGGCGAACTGAAGACTAGCTTTTCACACTCTCACACTAATGCACGAGCATAGACTGACGTGAAAATATTGTATAATGTGAAAATATATGTAATGTGTAACCAAAAGTAAGTGATTACAGACCTGTTAGCTGAGAAAGCGAAGGTTTTACCAAATCATTTGATGGGTTTGCTATTTTACGAAATCTCAAAAGTCTGTTTTACGGGTTTCTTTTGCGAGATAGAAAACAATGGTACGAAACCCTCCGTGTGCTAGTCGAATCGCACGTGACCTATTATTTTTCTCCGCCCCGTGGTTTTATTATTTTTCTCTTCTGCAATAAAGTTTATTCGGTGTTCGCCCTTGCGATGATGATGATCGTAAATCGAGTAGGTAAGTAATTATCTAATTGACTTTATCGGATCCCACCAGGATCAATCAAGTAGGTACCCGGTCAAAATGACTACCAACACATATTTCGAGTATATTCACCGAAATCGATATGCTACGAGCATCAGTATTCAGGACGGGATGAAATTAACATTCTCTCGCAAAATACCAAGGAACACAATATTTTTAACAACTCATTTTTACGCTACCAAGTTAAATTATTTACGCTGCCTGAAACCTAAAACTCAGCTGGCTGGATAGATAAGTGACTATAAACTAACCGGGCTAGTAGCTTGGATTAACTTTTATATTTGAACCTTCTCTTTTATTCATATTGGTAATTTAACGGTAACTTAAAGGGTCTGAAAAGTTTTAACGAAATCCCCAATGACTTTTCTAGTCTACGGATTAAAAGAGGGGACATCTTATTTGGGTTTTGCAAGATCTTCAAACGCAACTTGTTAGTGAAGCGAAATAACAGATACGTTTTGTTAAGTAGATAGAATATATTACAACAATGCTTAGTGTAATAGATAGTTTTAGTTAGAATTATTATTTATTCTCTGGTTAAAGTCAAGTCGAAATTGACTTCGAAAAAAGGCGGTGGTTCTATGTTAGGCTGAACGTATGTATTTTTATTTTGTATTTTTTTGTATTTATTTATTTAATCGTAGGTACACTTAAATAAATAAATAATGCTAGACAATTCACACAGCATTATCTAGCCCCAAGCTAAGCAGAGCTTGTGTTATGGGTACTAGGTAACTGATATACTTAATACAATACACTACATAGATAGATATTTTTTATTATACATAGAAAACACCCAAACCAACGGAACAAATTTCTACAGATCGTACATAATTTTTTTCCGAGGCGGGAAACGAACCCGCAACCTCCTGCGTCGCAGGCGGACCTTCGCCCGCTGCACCACGGAGGTTGTCAACTTGATACACTTGATGTCGTTACATTCTTTAATTAGTACTATTTTAACAATAACACACATATTACATTTCGCTATAGGAAACACCATAAGGTAAAAAGGTAAAAAAAAAAACAGACAGACATGACTTTTATATTATGCACCTATGTATATGCGTATATTACCAATGCGTTCAATTCAATATTCACACCCAAACCGATTATGGTCTCAGAAAAACTTACCTTTAGTGAGTGGGCAACAGTGGGTATACATAAAAGTAGACAAAAGTTGTATGAACTGTATAGTGAAAAACAATACAATTTTAGCCAGGAATTCAAAGAAAAAGTAAAAAATTACTCAAAAATATTTAGAAAAGTTTGTCAAATAGCAAAATCAAACTATATTAGCTCGAAAATTATAAAAAGTGAGACTGGAAAGGTCAGTACATACGTTAATGATTACAATTTAAAGATTAATGATTACTCAATCAAAAATGATGTTGAAGTGGCCCAAGCATTTGAAAACTTTTTTACTGAAATTCCAATCTCTACTACAAAGTGTTTAAACTCTTCTACTGTAATTGCCGAGTCATTACTAATAGAAAATGTATCTAAATGCAAAAATAAATTTAACTTCAGCCACGTTGATGAAACAGATATTAAAAAAGCCTTTAAACTTTTAAATATTAAGAAAACTGCAGATCTCTGGGGCATTTCCGTTACAATTATTAAACCTTTGATTGATACCATTGCCACAGATCTAGCTTTTATATTTAATGAATCTATTGATTGCGGCGTATTTCCTGATCTAATGAAATGTAGTAAAATAATCCCACTGTATAAATCGGGTAGTAGGTCTGACCCCACTAACTTTAGACCAATATCAGTACTGCCTACATTCAGCAAAGTTTTTGAAAAACTTATTTTACATCAATTGCTTAGGCATTTCAATGGCAATGACCTGCTGCATTGTAAGCAATTCGGGTTTACTCGCGGCAGATCAACTACTGATGCCGGTGTAGAGTTAGTATCGCATATTTTTGATGCTTGGGAGAAGTCGCAAGATGCTTTAGGCGTTTTTTGCGACTTGTCAAAAGCGTTCGATTGCGTACACCATGAAACATTAATCAGGAAATTACATCACTATGGAATAAGAGACACTTCTTTGGATCTTCTTACATCTTACTTGAGTGATAGGATACAAAGAGTTGACATTAATGGGAAAAGGTCTTCGGGGTCTGTAGTTACAATGGGTGTACCGCAGGGTTCTATCCTCGGTCCTTTCCTATTTTTAGTTTATATTAACGACCTGCCTCACCTAGTCAAGAATAATCATGAGATTGTATTGTTTGCTGACGATACTTCATTAATTTTTAAAATGAAACGACGAAACATAAAATTTGACGAAGTGAATAATGCAATCTCAAAAGTAGTACACTGGTTTAATGTCAATAATCTTTTGCTTAATGAAACTAAAACGAAATGTATAAAATTTGCTCTACCTAATGTAAAACACGTTAAGATTGATGTAAACGTAAAAGGAGAAACGTTAGAAATTGTAAACAGTACAGTATTCTTAGGAATAACCTTAGATAGTAAACTTCAATGGGGCCCACACATAGATAAGCTATCGAAGAGACTTAGTTCTGCAGCGTATGCAGTCAACAAAATCCGTCATCTTACAGACGTTGATACTTCTAGACTAGTCTATTTCAGCTACTTCCATAGTGTTATGTCTTATGGCATACTGCTGTGGGGGAACGCTGCAGATATTAACACCGTATTTGTGCTGCAGAAGAGAGCTGTTCGTGCAATCTATAATATGGGTCCCAGAGAATCCCTGCGTGATAAATTCAAAGAAATAAACATAATGACAGTACCATGTCAATATATTTATGAAAACTTGTTGTACACTCATAGAAATAAAAATCTGTTCCCTAAAAATTGTGATAAACATAACTTTAATACCAGAAATAAACATAAACTCGCTGTGCCCACAACTAGGCTACACAAAATTAATGTATCTTTTAAAGGGCAATGTATACGCTTCTACAACAAAACTCCTAGTGAGTTGCAACAATTATCAGTAAATAAATTCAAACAAATTGTCAAAACCTTGCTGTGCAAAAAGGCTTACTATAAAATATCAGATTATCTAGAAGATAAAAAACCTTGGAACGGGTTTTGCTCCAACTCGAAGAATAACAACTAACAGGCTAAAGGTTTCTTCGTCGCTTCTTTACTTTGGTCTACATACCGAAGCGACAGAAATCAAAAATATCACTTTATTTCCGTGTCAGTGTATAGTTTTATAATTTGACCTTTTCTAAGTGTACATTTATTGTATTTATGGAAATAAAGAGTTTTTGATTTTGATTTGATTTTGATTTTGATTTTGATATCCGTCGATTTCACCGTTAAATTATGGACCGATTTAGAAAATCATTGCGCTATTGTATAGATCTCGAGTCCCAAAAAATGTAATTTGTCCCGTAAAACTTGAAAACAAAGTAAAATTAAGGGATTCCAAGTTGGTTTTAGTTTTTTCAAAGCAATCATATTATTTAATCATGAACACGTGGACCTTCGTTGACAAATCACACCCGATGAGAATGTGGCCGACGTTGTATCACGAAAGTCTCTAAGACACCTTTTTACTCTTGCCTTGGAGAGACAGAGAACAAGGTTGTTGGCCGGAGAAACAGAAGCAGGCAATGAGTTCCAAACCTTAGCGGTACGAATGATAAAGATGGAGACCAGCGTAGTACGAGTGCAAGATGTGGGTGGTAATGCGCGGTAAGTCTGCTAAAGGACTTGCAGACATCGGCACTAGTCACACTAATCAGTATTCAAATCACGCACACACTATCACATTAAGGCCAGGTAGTCCTGCAGCAGTAGGCGTAAGGGAAAATGTGCGCCTGCCTAGCCACCGCGCTCGTGTTTTTTGTAGCCGGCAAGGCGGGACGTGTATTCTATTTTTGTGTTTTGTATGTCTAGTTAAGACTTCCGCGTGTGTTCTAAAATACTGAGGGTATTGCTTGACAAAGATACAGATGTCCCTGATGTACATGCAAGGTAACGGAAGGATCTTGAATCTACAACTGTGAATGTCTTAGAAACCTTACGCTATAGGACATTATCTTATGAAACATTTTTATCTGTTTTCGGGTCCTCTATCCAACATGTAGTTGCCGCAAGAATAACGTCGTAAGGGGTTTTTCGAAGGGCAGAATAATATATGAATACCTTTGCACTGATTTGATTTGATTTAAAGTACATATTCGGTGAATTCATTTTAGAAGTCTCCGATGTCATAGAATCTCTACCTAATGAGAGGTCTTTAAAATGGTCGAAAATTCGAAAAATGATTTTAAAAATGTTCGAACCCGTTTTCATAGATGTAGTTCTAAGCCTGGAATCGAACGTAGGCTATATTTTTATCCCATAAAACAATTCACATTTGGAAATAACCTTTTAAACGTTTCCATAAAAAAACGCGTAGGAAGCCGCGGGAAGAAACGAGTTTGTTATACTTTTAGCCAACTATTCCTGTTTGTTGCGTTGAATGAAGAAAACCGTGGAGTCGACTTCGTGTTGATAATAATAAAGGATTATTGCAATATCAGTTGAGAAACAACTCGGAAGCTGTCTGCAATCGAGCTCATAGTAAGATCTCGAACGTACGTTGTATATCGTAGATCAATTGAAATGAGGTAATTGCTAGGCTAATGCTATCAATTGGTAAATTGTCGATTTGGCGTAGACCTGCCAGTACAGTCAGCCGCACTGGTAACACTACGCACGGGTATAATATAGATGCCAAACTGGCATCCACATATATATTATACTTCATAGATTACAGTTTGATTACTCGCTACAGTTTGTTAAAATAAATAAATAATGCTGGACAATCCACACAGCATCATCTAGAGCTTGTGTTATGATGAACGCCATAGCGCCCTGTCTTCAGCTTGCCGCATCCAGCATCTGCCTGCAGTCTTTCGCAGATTGTCATCCCACCTGGCCGGAGGGCGTCCTACAGTATGTTTTCCGAGTGGCGGTCTCCGCTCAAGATCACGTTTACACCAGCGATTGTCAGTTCTTCGCTAGATATGCCCGACCCACTGCTTGTTAATTCTTTGAGTTATGTCGATAACTTTGGTTCTGTCGGATGTACTCAATACTCAACATATTTATTGTTGTCATCAAATTGGATAATAAGTAATTATCTATGAGTAAGTATCACAATGCAAACCCTGTTGGGCGTAACAACAATTGGAGTGGAAGGCAGACCGAGGTGGTTTTTGGTAAAAAATATGTAGGTACCTACTAAAGTGAGTAGTACCTACTTGTCTAGTCTAATTAAATTTATAAAATCTGAAAGTAAATAAAATTGTTTAGGACTAAGACAAGACGTATTTTAGCAAAAATGTAGTTATGTAGGTAGGTACGCAAAGTACGAATAAATTAAATTGTTGTTAATTATTTATTGAAATAAAATTTGGTCATTTTTATTATGTCAGTTTGCCTATTTTGTCATTAGGGTTTCGATGATCGAAGATCGGTTTCAAAACCCTTATGGTCTCGCTTTGTCTGTCCTTTTTTCCCTCCTTAATAACTCAGCAACTACTGCAGCTATCGACTTGAAATTTAATAATACATTTCGTGCGCCTGTACAGATTTAAAATAAAATAAATGAAAAATGAAAATGGATATTTTCCATACAAATTGTGATGCCGAAATTTTAAAAGATACCTACAGGGTCATGGTGGGGTATCAAATTAATGGTATAAGTTTGTACATTTCAAAATAGTTTTTTTAAATTTTTGTAGGTTTCATACTTTTTAAAATATTTCGAAAAAAGTCGAAGAAATACCGTCCCCCCCCTATCTCCGAAGATTGCAAAGCGATCCATGTAAAATGTATGGAGTCTGTAAAATTAATTACTTTTTGAAAAATGGTCAAAAAGGAATAATTTTCAAGAGGGGAGCTACCCCGCAAATAAAAGGTATCAATTTAGATATTTCAAAACAGTTTTTCAAATTTCTGTAAGTTTAATACTTTTTGAAATATTTTGAAAAAAGTCGTCGTACCTATTAATAATATTACCATATTATTTATTATTTATTTGTACATATTTGTTGACAAACGTTCGAACCCTCGGCGCGCGAGTTACACTCGCACTTGACGGATCTTGTTTTTGTGTTCGTGACATTACATTAGAATAACACAATGTTCCCTGCTGCGTCTGTCTATCTGAACTTAACTTATATAACTGAAGGTCAAAAACAAGTTCTGTAACTCAAAAAGTTACAGAACGAACGTTCCGCGGGCAGCAACTAGTGAAGTTATAAAGGTTTGGTGTTTATTGGCTAAATACGATGATGATTTAACATGTTGGCAAAAATCAAAGGGAGCGATGGACAGGAAATACTTTTTTGCAAATAGAATTTACTGGCGTGCGCCGCGTAAACCAATAGAGTCGATAAACCGCCCTGGGACCGCCGCAAAGCCAAAGCGGACAGTTTTTAGGGTTTGGTGTTCGAGTACGAAAACCGTGGTCTTGCTCTATCTGTTTTTTCCCTCTTGAATACCTCGGCAACTGCCGAACCTTGAATATTAACTGTAAATTTGAAAGAACAATAAATAACGTGCGCCTGTACAGATTAATAGAAAAAAAAACAGAAAAACATTAATGAAAATTTTCAGTACCTTAGGTAAGGTAAGGTACCTACGAAAGTATATAATATTGTAATGTCAAAATTTAAAGAGACCTCGGTCAAGTGGAAAGATTCAAAGGAAAGGTCTCAAAAAATAGAATTTTTTGTAGGTTTCATACTAATTATGAAATAAATTATAATAAAACCAAATTCGTTCAGTTTAGAACCTACCAAAAAAAACCACTTGACTTGAGTATACTTGGAAAAAGTCTTAACATAAAAGAACAAAATGAATTTAAATTACTTGGACTCACATTGGACAACAACCTTAACTGGAAATCCCATATTGAAAATATTAAATCAAAATTATCAAGATTTGTCTACGCGCTCAGTATCCTCAAATCAAATACAGACTACAAAACTGCCCTTTCTGCGTATTATGCCCAAGCTTTCTCAGCATTTAATTATGGAATTGTATTATGGGGCGAAAGTGTTAATGTCATCGACTTATTTATCCTTCAGAAAAAATGCATACGAATCTTGGTAAATATCCCAACCCGTGACAGCTGTAGGCCGCATTTTATTGAAAAGGGCATTCTGACCCTCCCCTGTATATACATACTGCAAGCATCGCTATTTGTAAGAAAAAACAGGCACATATTTAAATCAAAATCGGAACAAGATGATAAGTACAATAGACGCCACGGAAATATGCTAATAAAACCACCTAGTACCCTAACAATAGTAAGTAAGAGCCCAGAATCTAGGTTAGTCACTATTTTTAATAAACTGCCTGCAGACATAAAAAATGAAAAACTTGACAATATTTTTAAGAGAAGATTAAAATCAATGCTTATACGTAAATGTTATTATACAGTGGATGAATTCCTTAAGGATAAAACCTCTAAAAGTACATAGTAGGAATATCACTATTTTATGACAATTGTCAATTTTAATAATGCATTGTATGACATAAGTGGGTATATCATTATTTAACACGAATTTTACATTTATAATCTGCTTAAAATGGACATATTATGTTTAAAATCTTATTGTATTTTTATTTCGACATACATTTTAATTAATTTTTAATAATTCTGACAAAATAATTATGATAAACCTGCTTATAGGTGATGAATTGTGTATCCTCTTCTGTATCTTAACTAACATAATGCTTGAAGACTAAATTAATAATGTAAAATTGTAGACCATTTATTTGTACTTACATACTTAAGAACTCTAACTTAGAATGTTGCAACGCCCTTACAGGGTTCATGTAGATTCTACCAAAAAATGTTAACACCTTATAATGGACATGAATGCAATAAATATATAAATAAATAAATAAATAAATAAATAAATAATTTGAAATATTTTAAAAATTGTTTAAAAATTATCCGTGCCGAACCCAACCTTCCGAAGTTTGCAAAGCGAACCATCTGAAATGTATTATAAATATGCATCGATATTTTTACAGGAAAAATAAAAGAAGTCTGTTAGTAGAATAAAAGAAGGCAGTTAGTACTTTTTGAAAAATTTACATAAAAAGGGAATAATTTTAATAATTTTAAAAAGGGGGTTACCTCATCATTAGATACACTGAAAGGTACTTACTGTATTACTTTTGTACATTTTAAAACAGTTTTTAAAATTCTTCTTTTCAATGTTTTTCATTGAAAAATGTATTACATAGAAAAATAATATATTTTGATTGACAAAGAAAATTACAATCAAATAATAGAAATAAACTACAACTAGTATTTACAATTGAAACAATTGAGCTAACTGCTAAAATTTAAAAGAGTCGATAATTTACCCCAATCTCCGAATCCGAAGTTAGCAGGGCGGTCGGATAAAGTACATAAGTATTTGTAATTGACAAAAGTTCGAAACCGTAGGCGCCCGAGTCAAACTCGCACTTGACGGATTTAGTTTACAAACTTAGGCCGCCTTCGTCGCATAAAAAATGCAAAAAGTCAGGGCGTTCAAGCCGCGGGCAGAACACGGTCGTTTATAATGTCCGGAACGCACGGCGGGAAATTGTTCGGAGAAAATACCAACTGTTTTCAAAATATGAGAATATTTGCAACTTGCTGCGTGGTTGCTGCGGCTTTATTATGACGCTGAGCTCAGAAATCTTGCTTTTACAGATTTCATATTTACAAAATGTCATTCATAAACTTTTCACAAACTATTCAAACTCTCTAATAAAGCAAATCCTAACGCACTACGAGCATACCAGTTGTAAATACGTATATCTTACTTTTATCTTAGGTGCTTTTTAAGTAGCCTATGTTCGTTCCCGTGACACCCTTTACCACCTTTTTTTATTCGGCGAGAAAATTCGTTTTCGAATAAACTGGTCTGGGGGGACCACAATTATGTGGGACTCGAGGCCCTGAGAAGGACGTAATACCCACTAAAAACCTCTCTCGCCATTTTCGCCGAACCACGGGAATATTTAAAACCTCCGCGGCACGACTGGCGTCCCCTCTTTCTCCTATACATTGCCAAACACAATACATGGCCATACAAAGCCTTATGGCTACATGGCTCTCTCATACGTCGTCACATCTATCCCTCCTCATGGCGCCGCCGTGCCGGGACACTGATACTGCGACAACCCCTCTCCTCTTCGAGCGGCAGAGGCCTTTCCCAAGCCTTGCGCCCGAATATTTCGGGTCGGGTGCTATTAATTAGCACCCAAATCCAACAGGCCCCCGAGGTGGCCTCGGGCGTCAAAAAACAACAATTTACCACCCTGCCAAATTTTATTGAGATCCGTTCAGCCGTTTAGGCTGACAAGGTATCAGACAGACAAATTACTTTTATGACGCGGGTTCAAGTCCCATCGAAGTCGAAAAGTTTTTGGGATCTTGTTTGAATTTTTAGAAGTTACTTTCAAATTTATAATACTTGTATGAATTTTAACTGGCTGTATCTTTATATTTTTTTGTTTAATAGACGAAAGAAAATAAACGTGTCCAATATCTTCTGATCGCCGCCTATGCCTATACTATATCTTAGCCGTAACTTTGACAGATACCTACCGTACTCGTAAGACGACACTAAACTATCATCGGACCAAACATGATCTTATTTTTAGTAGTGTATAAGTCAAGTCAGTGATAGAACAATAGCTTTTATGCACGCAAACTTATCAAACACAGACGACAACAACAATATAACAACAAAAGAAGAAATCCAAACAAAACTTCAACAAAACAGAATGGTAAGCGCGCAGCAAAAATTGTAAATCGAGATGGTAAACGCACGAGAGACGAGTCAAAGCCGAAACGTTTCAGAGAGCTGCGATTTGTTCCGACGATAGGTCACAGTATCGTAAAATATTTCCCATAAATATCTATTTGGTTTTGTAATCCCTGTGTGAACGCGGATTATAAATTGGATTTCCCTTCATATGGAAGGAAACAGAAAGTGACGTGCGGTAGCTTTAGCGCCGTGTTATTTATATTTGTGTATTTTAATTTAACTCTTGTATATTTTGAAAGTGTGTGTGGTTTTTCCTATGTGATGTGGGTTTTTTGGCTGAAATAAACGATTATTTTTTTATTTAATTACCTGATGTCAAAGAAAGGGGTTCTTTGAAATTAGATAATTATCTGCCTAGATTGAGATTGTACTGTACGTCCGAATAGGATAATATTGTAAATACTTACGGGTACTATCAATAGAACTTATACTGCATAAGATAATATTTATCTCATCCTGAAACTGTGACTTTTAGTACTTATGTAAAGATTGATAATTATTCAACGTTCCTTAATAATTTTTGTGATCCAAGAACGAGTCCTGATTCATCTATACTTTGCCTTTAATTTCATAAAGAAACAAATATTTGTCTTATCTTATCGAAGCTTTTATTGCTAACTGTACCAAACAATTCTTTGGGAAAGGAAATATTATCTTAAAATGTCGTGGACTCGTTGGGTATCAAAGTATGAACCTAAGTTTTTTGGAAACAATGGATTCGTGGACCTCTGGGAATAAGCCACTATAATTTAATAAGACCTTCATTTAGGGAACTATGATTCACACAATTTTAGAATAAAATTATTCTTACACCTAGCAAATAACATGTTGGATTCCAGAAAGACGTATAGATAAGCTCAACAGATGGTAAACAAATCAGCTCAACACCACACCATGCGCAATATTTTCTAGAGGTACTGATCCTTACCTCACCCACGCAATCGACACCCAAGAGCTGTCGGAATGATCGATCGCCCATTATCTACGTGATCACATCTGAGGAGCACAAGAATGGCGCGGCGAGGCGCAGCTGTGTGTTCGCTTCCACGGGATAAGGTATTGTATTCATGACTGACATCCGCCTCTGTGTATTCATCCAGCGATCTGCCGAGGCGCTGGATGAATCTCATTCAGCAGCGATGCTTACAAATACACATAACACTGACATGGAACCAGCTCAGTGTACAGTGTACAGTGAGGGTGAGTTTCCTATGTCGTGAGGAAGACGACAAATATCGTGGTTTGATTCCACATAGTGCATTTTAATGTAGGTGTTTATAAATAGGAGGACACGATAAATTGCCGTCCAAGACTTTTTTGTTGTGTCGATAGATTGTCGTTATAATGGTGAGTGCTTCCCCGTTCGATCCAAGATTTTTCTACCCAATAGGTATTTTGCTCCGTTCGACCCAAACCATTTAATTTTAGTTCCCCTTTCTACCCCACCTACTTATTCCAAATTTCTATTGGTTAAATTCAAATAAATGACACAGTGAAACACCGAAGTAGATAGGTCAGCAGACAAAAAAAAAATGGAGTCGCAAGACGATAAAAACGTCACGACTTTTGTCGTTTTTATCGTTCACGATTCATGGAGAGCCAGATACCTTGCAAATACCTAAATGCTTATTTTGACATGACATCCTCTTCTCCGCGCAGGATCCCCGGCATCGATTCAATTGAAAGGTTTTTCTTTTTAGGAAAATGTCTCAGTATTTAAACTATTGTCCGTATTAACAAGACTTGGTTTTAAGTGGTTTTAATTTTCAATGTTTGGCTTTATTGTGGTTTATGAGAAATAAATAAGTTTCATCTCATTTAAAGACAAATAGTAAAAATAAGATCGTGCACTTTATCGCCAACCTCTGTGGAGATTCCAAGTGGAGGAGTGGACGCGGTTGCAGACAAGGGTGCATCCTCAGCGAGCAGTATTACCCTGACAACTGATGGCTGAGAGCTGGGGGGGACAGCTATACAGGGTGGTTTTTTGAGAAGGGCGGTGATAGCCAAGTCGGAAACCACGTGAGTGACTCCTTTCACGACTTTTCTTTAGAAAAGACGTAAAAGGAGTCATGCCCTCGATTTATAAAATAACAATAACTGCATTTTTTTTATTTTAATATTTTACTTTTGAAGGAAATCGAGACAATAAAAAGTATAAAGTATAAAATAATTTATTTGCCAGAAAACTTATTTCTACCATACAGTTGCTGGTGGTCCCCGCACGAGGCAAGCCTGTGTCGCGGGAGGCCTGTTTACAAAATATGTTTACCGTTCATAGATTAAGTGTACAGAGCCAGGGCAAACTAAGAATATAATAAAATAATAAAATATAAAATAAGTAGAAGAATTACCTAGATAAAAACAGGTTTATGAGTTACATTATCTAATGGAAACATGTCACATAAAATTTTGGGAAGGGGAAGGGGGGGGGGGGGGGGTGGAAGGGCGAGTGTAAATCATAATCAGCCTAAAATACATAAGAGACCTTCAGTAGCGTCGTAGTCGAGTGTGAGAAGCCACCTTCTGATCTTTTCCTTAACGCCATACAGAGCACAGGATAAGTTGCAGTGTTTAATCGCACGTCGATAGATAAATGGGAAAGCAAAGTTGCGGAAACGCTTAGCGAAAGCGGATTTAATGGCGGGGACCTTGATTTTCACACGACGACTGTTAGAAGGGGCACGTGAGGAAAATATCTTGTGGAAAGATGAGACAACGCCTGAGACATAAAGTTGACGAACAGTTAGAGTTTGTGTTTCGGAGTGAAGAGTTTCCGTTGAGAACCTAAATGGTTTACGAAACATAACTTTCAGAACAGACCTGTGAGCTCGCTCGAGTTTAATCATAATTGTTTTGGCGGCACCACCCCAGGCCGTAATGCAATAGCTCATGATCGACTGACAGAGAGCCGAATACACAGTCATGAGAGTGTCATTGTCCGCGCCTTCACGTAGAAGCTTCATGACGTGAATCAGCTTTCTAACTCTACCAGAGAGAGCATTTATATGCTGTCGAAAAGACAGATTTTCATCCAGCTGGACTCCTAAGTATTTAAAGCAGGTGGAACGTTCAATCTCGGAGCACGAGAGAGAACACAACTGGAGATTGTTTGAAAAGCCACATTTGTGAATACGCAAGGACAGAGAACTGGGTGGACTTGAGGCAGCAGATTTATGGAAGCACACGTATTTTGTTTTGCTGGCATTAAGTGTCAGCAAATTAGAGTCGAGCCAGTTAGCAACACGGGCTAGAACTTCCTCCACGAGCTGCGAGACCTCCCCCCAGGAGTCACCCTGAACAACAATCGCTGTGTCGTCTGCATAGCAGAGGATCTGCGTCCGGGCTAGATCACCAAACAACGAGATTATGTCATTAATATACAGTGAAAATAACGTAGGACCAAGGATGCTGCCCTGGGGCACCCCAAAGCATACACCCCGGGTATCACTTGAGTGACCACCAACTGAAACACATTGTGCTCTCTCAGACAAATAGCTCTCAAACCATTGCAAGGCTATTCCTCTTACTCCCAAGCACTCAAGCTTTCGCAGCAGGATTTTGGGAGAAACCGTATCAAACTAGGAGTGGTCGTTGAATGAACGAACTGTTTTTGTAAACTGTTTTTTTGCCGTCGACTGCTAGACCGGTTTACAGTCCACTGATAAACCAGTTTACTCGTGAACGATATGGCATCGCCCAGTCCAAAGTCGAGCGTTGACGAAACTGTTTGTTTCTCGCTCTCTAGCCACCCGTCTATCAAGCATTCTGCTCTCTTCACACTTGCTTGTTTCGCTATTATGACTATCTCTCTTTCGCCATGTGCTCGATTCTCGGCGGCGGGCGTGGGCGGTGTTTTATGAAAATAAACTCTATTGCAATGAATGTCAATGTACTATTGTATTAGCAGGCAAGCAAATTTATGAATTTTGTATATTTACATTACCATAGGATTTGACCTTGATTTATTAGTCTTGTTTGAGATGCGCTTTGTTTGAGTAGGTCAAGGTTTCCTGATAGCAAAAACGTGTAAATAACTGTTTAAAAGTAGTAGAGTGTGTACAGTAGGTAATAGGTATTAGATTAGGTAATAGGTAGTGTTTAGTGATATATTGGACCAATAGATAGTGTAAATATTAATTATGTCGGCCTCGGCCCGTAAAAACAGTAGTGTGATATGGCACCATTTCGAAAAAGACAATAATACTTTAAAAGGGACATGTAATGAGTGTAAAGAGGCTCTAAGTTATAAGTCATCTACGGCAAATTTGAAAAGCCATTTGAGAAGAAAACATCCTGCGGTTTATCTATCGGTGTTCGGAGCTGATGATGACCAATCATCATCTGGTCATCGGGAACAAACGCGGACACAAACACTGCACGCGGATCCCGTTCCATGTTTGTCATCGGATTCCGTGCCAGGTTCGTCAAGTTCTTCGGCGGGAAATCAACGGCCTCTTGAAACACCTCAACCAGCTAAACGACAAAAAGTAATGGACGCTTATATTAATAAAAAAATTAGTACGGAGCAAAAATTACAAATCAACAAGGATTTACTTGATTTATGTATTGATTCGTTTCATCCATTTTCAATTGTAGAGGAACGATCCTTCAAAAAATTCTGTAGATGGATTCCTGGCTATAAATTACCGACGAGAAAAACCTTATCGGGATCATTTTTACAAGAATCTTATAATAAGGTAGAAGCCGACATTAGGGCAAATGTATCCCGAGAAGTGGAAACTATTTGCCTGACAACTGACCTTTGGACGTCAAGAGTGACAGAGAGTTACATAGCTCTCACGGGTCACTACATAACCCGAGAGTTGGAGTTTAAGACTGTATTGTTGGGTTGCTGTCATTTTCCTGGGCGCCACACAGCCTTTAATATAGCGGCCGAAATCGAAGAAATACTCAATAGGTGGAATATCAGAGACAAAGTGAATTTCGCGGTAAGCGATAACGCGAAAAATGTGGTAAATGCCTTCAAAGAAAATCTCGGAATCAAGCACTTTGGTTGTTTTGCGCATACGTTGAATTTGATAGTGGATGATGCACTAAAACTACAAGAATGCTTGATAGACAAAATAAAAAAAATTGTATCGCATTACAAAAGGAGTACGCTGTCGTCGGAGAGACTTGCAAAATATCAAGTTCAACAAAATCAACAACCTAAGCGTCTCATTCAACAAGTTGAAACGCGGTGGAATTCGGTTTTCTACATGCTTGAACGAATTGTGGAAGTGAAAGAAGCAGTGCGGTCAACGCTGGCACTTGTAGACAAAGATTTGCCTCACCTCACAAATGAAGACTGGACTATTTGTGCTCAGCTATGCACAGTTTTACGCCCATTTGAGGAGTTGACAAGATCAATGAGCGGGCAGCAGTATCAAACAGCCAGTTCAATTATTATCATGGTCCGTTGCCTAAAAGAATCATGCAGAAAAATAACAGAGAATTCTGAATTCACAGAACAAGTTCGAGATGTCACTACGCAACTAATGGCGGGGATAAATGAAAGACTTCGAGGTGTGGAGCAGAGTGGTACTCTAGCTCTGAACACCTTCTTAGACCCCCGATACAAAATGCAGGCGTTTTCAGATACAGGCGAAGCAACAAAAACGAAGGAAAAAGTGAGAAGACTCGTAGCTGCATGTATTTCTAGTCAAGACACAACAACATCTTCGAGCGCCAATGTGGAAGCCCCTAAAAAAGATGACTACAGTCCCTGGGATATCTTTGATAGCTTAATGAAACAAAACACGTCCAGCGTTACATCACCTTTAGCAAAAGCTATTAAAGAAGTAGACATGTATTTGGCGGACGATATTTTACCACGAAAAAATGAGAAGGGAGAATGGAACAACCCCCTGCAATGGTGGAAGAACCATCGTCACGTATATCCGAATTTAATGAATATATTTATAAAAAATTGCAACATAGTCGCAACATCGGTTCCATGCGAACGAATTTTTTCCAAAACGGGACTAATTTTAAACCAAAGACGAACACGACTATCTACGACCAAAGTAGAACAATTGATGTTTCTACATGTCAACCTTGATCAAAATAGGTTTGAAAATTACATGTAAATATAAAAAAAAAAATATAAAAAAATATAAAAAAAATATATAAAAAAATATAAAAAAAATATAAAAAAATATAAAAAAAATTATGTCGTGTAAATATGTACAATACTATGTAAATAACAAACAATTGATTATGTACATAAAATAAAATGAACTTTTAAATACGCCAGGTCTGCATAAATATGGGTGATTCTCATTATACGATAAAATTCACTATTCAAAACAACTTTATTATTTAGCCTGCCAGTCCTAAGCCTGGAAAAAGTATGAAGGGAAGTTCATTTTATTTGAATTATAAAACTGCATCAAAATAGCTCCGCAACATGCAGTTAGATGCAAGAGAGCATTATTACATTTATTATTATACATACAGTACCTACAATGCCACCATTTGGTTAAAAAATTGTCAAAACCTTGCTGTGCAAAAAGGCTTACTATAAAATATCAGATTATCTAGAAGATAAAAAAGCTTGGAACGGGTTTTGCTCCAACTCGAAAAATAACAACTAAGAGGCTAAAGGTTTCTTCGTCGCTTCTTTACTTTGGTCTACATACCGAAGCGACAGAAATCAAAAATATTAAAATATCACTTTATTTCCGTGTCAGTGTATAGTTTTATAATTTGACCTTTTCTAAGTGTACATTTATTGTATTTATGGAAATAAAGAGTTTTTGATTTTGATTTTGATTGAAAAATACCTACTTACTTACAACAATCGTACCTCAAGTGAAGCGAACTGTCATAGGTAACTTAACTAGGTAAGTACTTAATTTGTTATCTATTAGGTACCTACCTTCCTACCTACAAATAAAATTAAATCCATTCTGGAGAAACAGACGCCTATTCTTGCATAGTGTGCATACCTACTAGGTACCTAGGTATTTCATTTCAAAAGTAGGGAAATCATTTCATTTTTTTGAACTAGCTAAGTATTACATTAGCTACTAAACAATTACCTACCTACCTATCTTCATATGGTAGGTAAGATACCGATAAGATATTCAGGCTATTCACACAAGCGTAGGTTAGGTACCTAGGAGGGCTATTTAGGTATTTCTGATTTTCGGGCATACCTATCCAGGTAGAGACAAACCATTCTAAAAATGCAGGCCCGCTTCATAAAACGTCATAGGTACCTACTTACTTGGCGTGCATTTTTAGAATGCTTTATCTCTACCTACCTACCTAGGTACCTATCCCGAAGGTAGGTAGGTAGTGTAGGTTCCCTAGGTACCTACCTACTGACCTATGGGATTTTTCTTTTGACGCGTCAAAAAGCAAAAGGCACCGATACTTACATTTTAATACCTACCTACTTATGACAAAGTATTCGAGTATATTTTCGTTGACACTATTTTGTTCCTTATAACAAAGAGAACGCGGATCAATTTTCTATGAAAGTATTTTTCGCTGATACCTGTGCTTGAAGTATTTGTTCTGAACACTCAATTACGAATCTTATTCTCATGTCTATTCGGATCAATTTCCTATGCAAGAATTTTACTTTCAAGGTGCGTGACGCAAATCGGCAGACTATGACTGACTTCTGACTGTGACAGTGACACAAAGTTCAACAGTAATGACATTCATAGTTTCATAATACTTATCAAACAAATACCTAGGTAGGGATATATATAAAGGGATAGGTACTCAGATAGGCTTCTCTTTCTACGGATAAGTAGGTATAGGCACCTCTTAGGTAAAGGTAGGTAATTATCATTATTATGTAGGTACATCAACCTGAAATTAGATAAGTGGGCACAGATCCCATTTTATAAATAGGTACGTCATACCTACCTAGAGTGAAAAGTGAGTCTCCGCCCGTACTATTAAAAACTATAATACAGCCCGTCCCCGGCTATTAATTTTATGTAGGCGCTAGGATTCGTCTTACTTAACTAGGTACAACATAGGACATTTACCAGTACCTAGTTAGTACCTACCTACCTTATCAAATTCTAATCCTAACGCCTACTTAAAATTAAGAGCAACCATTGTTACTTAGAAATTTTAATAAAATAGATTTAATATGAGAAGGAGAAGGTACCTAGATAGTGTTATTTTATTAGTTGTAGGTATACCTACCTATTTAAGTAAGTAAATTCATAATTAAAATAAAAGATTATCTCATCTAATCGATAAAATTCTAGGCTCGAAATCGGAACCTGTAGGTCTGACTGAATAGGTCAATCGTGCTGATAAATTAAATTATCTATTCAAAAGGTAATTTGGTACAAGTGTTTTTTCATTCACACTATTTTGTTCTTTATAATAAACGAGGCGCGGATCAATTTTCTATGAAAGTATTTTCGTCGTTCGTTCTTGCAAGTATTTCTTTCTGAAACTCAATTACGAACATTATTCTCAAGAGAGCTCGGATCAATTTCCTATGCAAGTATTTCACTTTCAAGGTGCGAGACCCGCCACGAGGCGCGTACTCGATTTTGCAAGTACGTCTCATCTCATTGCTCCGTGCTATTTCACACTGGCTACTGGCATAGCGATTTGCCAGTGAGTTAACGCCGAAAGACATGGTACCTAGGTAGGTAGGTAGGTACCTAGGTAAATTCATAGTTGAAAAAAAAGTAGTGATTGCGAGGTCTACTGTTCGTAGAACTACTAGTTATATGTATAAAAATACCCAGAACACCCGGAACAAATATTTGCATATCGTACAAACATTTGTCCTAAGGCGGGAATCGAACCCGCAACCTGCGTCGCAGGCGGACCTTTGCCGGCTGCACCACATCGGTCGTCAAAATAGTTCATACGTCGCTTCGTCGATTGGCAAGCGTTTATGATCGTTTTGATTCTCGTCGTCGTTTACCAATCTGTGCATCAACGTTCAACGATCGAACATGTCCTGAACTGAACGGCATAAACTAGTCGAACAGTAAACTGTTTTATGAACTAGTTCATCGTGGACGGTAAACGGTCTCGTTTCGTCGACGGAAAAGAAGTCGACGACCCATTCCTATATCAAACGCCTTAGCTAAGTCTAGGAAGACACCGATGCATTTTTTATTATTGTCTAAAGCGGATGCAACAAAGTCAAGGAGATAGTGCACGGCGTCTTCCGTCGACTTCCCTTTTCTGAAGCCGAATTGATACGGTGACAAAATATTGTTTTGCTCCAGAAAGTTGTTGAGTCTCTTGCTAACAATTTTCTCTAAAATTTTTGAGAAAACTGGCAAGAGTGAGATGGGGCGAAAATTAGCAGGAGAGAGAGCAGAACCGTCTTTATGGATAGGTATCACTGAAGCGATCTTCCAGCATTGGGGAAATACGCCAGTAGATAAGCTTAAGTTAAGCACATGACACAGAGGCTCTATAAATAAGGTACTAAAAGATTTCAAGAATTGATTGGAGAGTCCATCCTTACCTGGGGCTGTATTGCATTTTAGGGCACCGATAATGGTATTGATCTCACAACAGTCGGTAGGGGCCATGAAAAATGAGTGCGAGAAAGCAGAGCAAATGCTAACCTCAGCGGCAAGCGCGTCCTGAGATTTATTTAGTTTGGTCAGAATAGAGTTAGCTAGGGTTTGACCAACATTAACAAAATAATCGTTACAGACGTCTAATGACTCTGAGGGGGAAAGCTCGATGTTAAGCAAATCAGTAGAGCAGTCTTTTCGTTTGGGTAATTCACAAACATTTTTGATGGTTTTCCATAATTTGAAGGAATTACTTTTATATTTAAGGAACAGTTCTTTATTATATGCAGTTTTAGCATTTCTTACCATAGACCTGTAAAAATTTTGATAGGCGTTATAATTGGCTCGGAATTCCGGGTTACTCGGATGTTTGTTGGCCCTGAGATGTAAAGCGTCTCTGTGTCGCATGGATTTAATGAGTTCCGGAGTAATCCAGTCCTTGTTTTTATGCTTACGACGACTAATTGTACGGGTTTCTGTGTTGAGTTTCACAATCTCTTCGAGCTTACTTGTAAGTAGCGCGGCTGTTATTGAGGCGTCCGCAGAGTTCATGACGTCAGACCAATCAACGTTTTTTAAATCGAGTGCTAGGGCATCGTAGTCAACCTTAGTTATAGTGTTCGATCGACGTTTAGTAGGAGCGAAACCTTCAATCCCAGCCATAACTAAGTAATGGTCAGTGATAGCCGACTTGCATACGACACCCAAAGCACAAGATTTTGCGCTAACAAAGATATGATCAACACAGCTACCGGATGACGGTCTTGTCAAAACATTAATGACGTGTTTGAGGCCCAGCTCAGCCATAGAGCACAAGTAATCTTCTCGAGCACTAGAAACGGAAACGTCGTCTTGCATAATATTAATATTTATGTCTCCAGCAATTATGATATTGTTTTTAGAGGAAGTGTTTTGTTTAACAACACAGTCGAGAGAGCACAAAAAGTTTTGAGTGTTAGCAAAAGAAGGGGATCTGTAGATGCCAAGTATGAATTGGGAGTTAGGTAATTTAACCAGTAGGGAGTCCGCCTCTACTATGTTTGGTTCACTGACGCTAACATTCCAGTCAGAGCGAATGTAGGCGACCACACCACCGGCCTTATTATTAATACGCGAAGTTCCATGGTGAGAGTAGCCAGGTATGGACCTAATTAACGGACACGATCCTAGATGACATTCCGTAAGTATAATTACGTCAAAATGGATTGAGAAACTCCTTAAAGCTATAAGAAACTCGTCAAAATTCTTTTGAAGGCTTCGAATGTTAAAGGTCAAGAGTTTTAATGTATACTGTTTTCCAAGGACTTTACTACATAATTCAGGAGTATCAAGGAGTGGGTACTTATTAAAAGTAATTTGTAAAAATTTGTTTTTCCTTTTATTTTTAGCAATATATTTCTTTGCAAAGATTGATCTTTATGAGCAACAAAATTAATTGGTTAAATAAAATAATACAGGGTGTCCTTTTTTTTGAAAAATTATTCTGGTCGATTTCAGTCAGAAGTAAAAGGTTTAAAAAAAAACTAAATATGCTGTTATTGGTTTCTTATAAATCGAGGGCATGACTCCTTTCACGACTTTACTCTAACTCGCGTGGTTTCAGACGTGGCCATCACCGCCCTTCTCAAAAAACCACCCTGTAGACCAGCTCTTAGCGGGACGCTGGACAGGAAGTAGATAATATTAAAAAATAAATTTTAAGCTTAATAAAAATATTTTCCATGCGAATATATCGAAAAATGAAATAACACGTAATAAAAGTTACCTGCAATTAAATAATCAGCACTTTATTAAACGCCTCTCGTATGTATTAAATAATTATCGCGAAGCGCCGACGGCTCATCCGTGATAATTCCCACTGTGTAATTTTATAGAGGGAAAACGTTTAACTGAATATTTATTCGAACTGCGAGGGTAGTATTAGCTGTATCAAATTGACATGCCATTTTGGACATCCACTTTACGCAGATCAAATAAATGATATAATAATGCTGGAAAATTCACATATCTCCAGATCGTACAGATTTGTCCCGAGGCGGGAATCGAACCCGCAACCTGTTACGTCCCTTAGCCCGCTGCGCCACTGAGGTCGTCAATAAATGGCAGTTAGTAACTTGTTTCTAGCAAAATTAACAAAATGTTATCTATCTTCAAAACTATACTATTTCAATTTTACTGAATATTAAGTGCATTGTGTCTCCCCAGTTATATGTATTTAATATACGTTAGTCAAAAAATATTTGTAAAGAGTTAGCAAGTTGAAGTGGCAGTCGGCCGGCAACCGCTGGGGCAAACGTGTTCTTGAGTCGAGACCCCGACTCGGCAAACGTAGTGTAGGACGCCCTCCGGCCAGGTGGGATGACGATCTGCAAAAGACTGCAGGCAGATGCTGGATGCGGCAAGCTGAAGACAGGGCGCTATGGCGCTCATTAGTGGAGGCCAATGTCCAGCAGTGGACTAATATAAGTTGATGAAGATGATGACTGTTAGTTGATCGGTACTCTGCTTACAAAAGAATGAAATAAAGTGCCTACGTCAATGAATAAAGGAATATGTGTAAGAAACGATCCGCTATAGATATTTATTGCATTGCATTTGAGGGCGGCGCGGTGCGGTGGGTGCGCCGGCATGCCCCAGCGAACGCCGGAGCTCGGACTTTGTAATGCAATACTGACGCGGCGCGCCGGCGAACCCGGGCAATAACAAACTGGCCAAGTGCGAATCGACTCGCACACGAATGATTCCGTACTTATAATTAAAGAAACCAGATAAATTATAACAACCGAGTTATTTGATGGATCGCAAAAAAAATAAACGAAAAGACCAACTATAGGATCAAAACCTTATACTTCACGTTGACCTAGAATCATAAAATTAGGAAAGAAGCAAGTTTTTATAGCATAAATAACACGAAAAATCCGAAAAACGTAAATTTGTAGTTTAATAACAGAAAAAAAATTTGATTCTCTCCTTGGATCAAAATATACAGGGCTCCCCGTTGACCTAGAATCATGATATTTGGCAATAACCCAGGTCTTACAAATTAAACGGAACCCTTAGAGCGCGAGTGAAATTTTGTATGGGAGACCCCTCCGATTTTAATAATTATATATTTTTATTATTTGTTGTTACAGCGGCTAGAAAAATATACAACTCTGTGAAAATATCTAAGTCTACTTTTTACCGTTCATGAGATACAGCCCACTGACAGACGGACGGAAGGACGGACAGACAGACAGACAGCGTAGACTTAATAAAAGGGTCCCGTTTTCACCCTGCACATCGGGCACGGAACCCTAAAAAGCTGAATGCATCGCGGGACTTTCTAGTTCAGCCGCTTTGCGCTATTGCTTCTGCTCGGCCCGCAGAAGCTATTCCATTTATTTTTCAATTCCCGTTCCGTTTTATTTTCTTCTTTAAGAGGGACTTTTAAGACGCTACCCTGACCCAAATCAGCGCCACCACTTATTTTAAATATCTTATTCATATGATAAACGAAGGAATTTTCAAAAGATATTTGTGATACCTATCGTAAGCTTATTTTTAATGCCTCTGTAAAAGTTTTTTTTTCTATAGTGTAGGCAGAGATGCGAAGTTGCTCTTTTTGGCTACGATGTTGAGCTAAAAGAGCAACTTAATGTTTTCTGGTGGCTGGCTGTATAGCTTAAATTTTCGTATATTTGGTTAATTGTGGTTTGGTCATCAATATTAAAAATTCACAAATTTTCCCACAACTCTATGGCGGCGGCATAGGGCGGCGGTAAGAAATACATAATAAAAAGTCTCGAAAAAAAT
Organism: Eupithecia subumbrata; assembly: GCA_949316285.1. NCBI lineage: Eukaryota > Metazoa > Arthropoda > Insecta > Lepidoptera > Geometridae > Eupithecia > Eupithecia subumbrata. Next base: position 29,999,493 of record OX438642.1, on the reverse strand, counting down.
AACAGTGTTTTATTTCGTGTCTGAAACCAAACTTATGGTCATAAAAAATGATTTTACGAACTTGACTTCGCTTGCCCCGGGGAACAAAGTCGTAATAGCAAAATCTATTTTTGTCAGGAAAAACAAAAGAAGGTATTATTACTAAGCTCCTAGGTACACAACGTATACAAATTATGAAAAATGAAAGCTAATTTTTCCTATATGACGATGTTAACATTATTGTTATATATAATATCGTAAATAGGCAAAAATTTACAAAATGTACTTAACAGTAATTTATCTAATTAGACAGAGCAATAGCATTTTAAGATTAATTCACTGTTTGAACAAAAATCCATAATTCCACGAACGACACAGTAACCACACATTGCGATGGTAATATTGATGAATGTCATAAATTATTTCGCGGAAATGTTATGAACTTCGTGTCCGGGGCTTTTGACCCAAAACTGGCGTATTAAGAACGTAATTACAAATTTGACGCGCTCGAATTTAGGTTTCTGAGCCTGCACACTAAAACGAAAACTGCACGCACACATTGAAACCACTTTATGCTTGTTTTTATACATTAACTAACAAATATTGGTACTTGAAACTTTGGTAGGATTGATGTACAAAAATATCATAGCAATAGCATAGCAAGTTATTTATCTTTTATCTATTCTATGAATAATTAAATAAACAAAAAGTTTTTCATTAAATAATGTATGGAAAAATCGTGGTGGATTTTCGGCTATCTATTCTTTCTCATAAACAAAAAAGTATTTGATTTGGGTACAAAATAATACCACGACGTATAGGGGACAATATAAACCACACCGTTGAAATATAACAGCAGAAATGTCTATTTATGTCTGGATAGATATCCAGAGCCTATTTTGATAATGAATGATCTTTGTTGTGTTGTGTGTGTTTGAATGTTATTGTATTGTGTAAAGGTTGATGATTTTCAGTTTTCTTATAATAAGACTAGAATATAAGGAACTCTATCGCATTGGCTGTGCCTGTTAGGATAGATGTACGTTTATAAATAAATAAATAAATATTTCGACATTTTCAGCGATTCTTGCGTTGCGACTCGTAATATTTAAATTAGTATAGGTACCAAATAATAAGTGAGTTAATAAATAAATAAATAAATAATAATAAATAATGCTGGACAATTCACACAGCATTATCTAGCCCCAAGCTAAGCAGAGCTTGTGTAATGGGTACTAGATAACTGATATACTTAATACAATACACTACATAGATAGATATTTTTTATTATACATAGTAAACACCCAGACCAACGGAACAAATTTCTGCAGATCGTACACAAATTTGTTCCGAGGCGGGAATCGAACCCGCAACCTCCTGCGTCGCAGGCGGACCTTCGCCCGCTGCGCCACGGAGGTCGTCAATCATTAGTAATCATTAGTAGAAAGGCACGATACCTGCCAGTTTTCTTTTGCAACACCCTAAATAGGTAAATACTGTGATCTTAACTGAAACTCATCTAATCACTAAGACCTGATTGAATGAATGCAATAAATAAAATACTCCCTAGTAAAATACTAAAAGTTTGAGACGAGTTTCAAACTTGAACTCAAAGTGAGTTGGAGCAAAACTCGTCTCAAGCTTTTAGTATATTGATCACTTTATTTCCTAGTTTTACTTATGTAATTAATATATTGTGACGTATCCAAGAGTGATGTAAGGTCTAAAGGAAATAAAGCTCTTTGATATTTGACTGATATACTAGTTTGTGTAATTCACAGTCTCATTTTATATTTGTACTAGCTGCATTCTTTCTTACTACCCGTTGTCCTATTACCCGTTTTCCCGTAGGAATTAAGCATTTTCCCGCGGTAAAGCCTATGTTCATCAGGAATGATGTGGGCTTCTAATGGTAAAATACTTTTCAAATTGGTCCAGTACTTTCGGAGACTATTCAATACAAACAAACTATCAAATCTGTCCTCTTTATAATATTATACATAATATATTTGTATATCCGATGACATACGCCCTGGCATAAAGATCAACTTATGCATGTCATGTGTTCTTCAAAAACATAATCAGAAATCAATCAAAGTTACACGACGAAGTAGCTGGTTGTCCGGTTATCATTTGGTGAACACCCGCTTTAAGAGTGCGCAATGCGCGCCATTTTGGGAAAAGTTTAGGCATAAGATTCTGTCATAGGAGCCGGATAAAGAATAGTTTTTTGGAACGGCGTAAGCGCAAAAATAAAGTTTTTGCTTTTTCACAAGAAAGCTAATCAACTTCTAAAGAAACTGGTTAAAGGAACCGAATAATCTATATTATATATATAAAAGAAAGTCGTGTTAGTTACACTATTTATAACTCAAGAACGGCTGAACCGATTTGGCTGAAAATTGGTGGGGAGGCAGCTTAGAACCAGGAGACGGACATAGGCTATGTTTTATCCCGGAATTACCACGGGAACGGGAACTACGCAGGCGAAGCCGCGGGCAGCAGCTAGTAAGTAATAATCTACGAATCATAACAACTCATTTTAATAGACCGCAGTCTTTCCGAGATCTCGACCAAATTATGTGCGAAAGAATGTACTTTCGTGATTTTTTTCTCAGTCGTGTTTTCACATTCAAGGAACCAAAGAAAACTTTTTTTTAGTTTTTTATCACGAGTATTCCGCGAATCCTGAGATCTAGAATAGCCAAACCCGTTAGATTCGCCCCGTAACACAGTTTTCTTCATCATCATGCTACGGTTCACGGCTGAACATAGGCCTCCCCTATAGATCTTCATAATGACCAATTTTGCGCTGGGCGAATCCTCCCGCGATCTTCACTAGGACGTCGGTCCACCGCGAGGGGGCCTACCCACACTGTGACCGCCCGCGCCGCGCCGCCCGCGCCGGTACGCGGTCTCCACTCAAGAGCCCTGCGGCCCCAGCGGCCGATCCTACGAGCTATATGCCCTGCCCACTGCTACTTGACTTTCACAATTCTGAGAGCTACGTCGGTTACCTTGTTTTTTTGCGGATCTAATCATTGCTGACTGGCAGAGAGACTCATTGCAAGCCTCTTTGGAACATTGCTCTCTGCGCAACCGTGAGCTTTCTGTCCACGTTTCAGTGCCATATATCTGGCAACACGCACTCGTCAAAGACTTTCGTCTAGAGTTTTATTACTCCGACTTATTTCAAACAAGAAAACAAACGACTTTTAGCTATTGCTTGAAGTTAAGAGAAGTTTTTAAGTAAGAGAATAAGGTATAAGTGGATATAGGTAGGTACAGATATTTACGCGTCTCTATCGCTCGTCATACCGTACGTCATCATCATGCAATCACAACCTCAGTGGCGCAGCGGGCGAGAGTCCGCCTGCGACGCTAGAGGTTGCGGGTTCGATTCCCGCCTCGGAACAAATTTGTGTAACGATCTGCAGAAATTTGTCCCGTTGGTCTGGGTGTTTTCTATGTATAATAAAAAAATAAAAATATCTATCTATGTATATAATGTATTTAAAAAAATGTAATTAGTAAATGTATTAAATATCAGTTATCTAGTACCCAAGCTTTGAGTAGCTTTGAGTACACAAGCTTTGAGTAGTTTACTTTGGGGCTAGATGGTGCTGTGTGGATTGTTCAGCATTATTTATTTATTTTATTTATGTAATAGTTGGTATTCCTGTGAGGTTATTTTAGTCAATTGTTTTACTAATCGACGACTAATTTCGAAGCCCTTTTCTGTTATTTTCGAGCTTAACGGAAAGAAAATAGACATTCAGTGTAATATATAATTCAGGAACGGTTGAGTGCGATGCGATGGCTGACGGCACGCGGTACGTGGAGGCAGCGTGGAGGCAGCGTGGAGGCAGCGTGGAGGCAGCTAGGTACTTGTGTGTTAGTCCAAAGTTCGGAAACTCACGTAAGCCGCGCAGCGTAGGTACATGTTATGCCCCGAACGAGATTTATGGCGCTTGGAAATTCACTAAAACTACAGGAATTTCTAGCCCTCTCGACTACAAAATAACACAGCCATAAATGTCTATCCAATTTTGGAAGTGAATATACGGAAGTGTGTGGAAGCGTAGTACTATACAGGGTTTATTTATTTATTTATTATACAAAATCCACAGCCCTTAAAAGCTAAAAAATACAAACTTACAAATTAAACATACGGCCAATAAAGAATTTACTTTTTATAAAATAAAAAAATAAACTATGACGATAACTCTACGCTAAAATAATTTTACTTAATATTTGAGCAAATATATTTTAAACAAGATCCGACAAGTGCGAGTGTAACTCGCGCGCCGAGGGTAAATAAGTACCAAAAGTACCGGTTAGAGACTTCGCAATTTAACGGATACCTAAGAATAATAGGTACCAACCTACATTTCAGATAGATCATTCTGCATGCTTCGGTTAAAGTGGATAATGGAAAGTTTTCGACTTTTTTCAAAATATTTCAAAAAGTATGAAACCTACAAATATTTTAAAAACTGTTTTGAAATGTCCAAGCCGATACCTTTTATTTGATATGCCACTCGGGGCGGCGGTAGCCCCCTTTGAAAATTATTTCTTTTTGACTATTTTTCAAAAAGTGTTATTTTTACAGACTTATCTATATTTTTCCTGTAAAATATAGATGCATATCTACAAACGCTCTATACATTTCAAATTGATCGCTCTGCAAACTTTGGAGATAGGGGGGGAATGGGTATTTTTTCGACTTTTTTCAAAATATTTAGAAAAGTATGAATCCTACAGAAATTTGAAAAATTGTTTTAAAATGTCCAAACCGATACCTTTCATTTGATACCCCACTCAGACCCCCATTTTGAAAATCCCCCCCCCCCCCCTTTTGACCATTTTTCAAAAGTGTTCTTTTTACAAACTTCTCTATACATATTTTTCCTGTAAAATATAGATCCATATCTATAAACGCTCCATACGTTTTACATGGATCGCCCTGAAATCTTCGGAGAAAGGGGAGTGGGGGGGGGTGGGTATTTTTTACATAGGATACTAATAATTTTAATTTTTTAATTTTTTGGTAGTAATAAACTTTAGTTTTAATCATTTATCTTTATCTACAATAGATTTTCAGTCCAGGGGCTCAAAACCCACTCGGAAAGTGGATCTGCCACTGGAACAACATTTTTGTGATCTTACGTAAGAACTATCGTGACTCCCTCCCACCCCCTTGTAAGAAAAAATAAGACATTGTCGACCCCCCTCCCCCCTAAATCGTCTTACGTAATAAATGAATGGCCCCATAGTAACGGCTGAAAATTATAAAAACAAAATACACAGTCGGAGACTCCGGGTTGCAGATGACGATGATGAATATTGAAAAGGAAGATATGGTGGCGAGTTCGGTACAAGATCGATAGGAAACGATCAGAACTTTCCGCAGAACTTGGCAGATTGACAAGAACTCGTTCAGCCAATCACTCGACTTACTATTTAGCAAGCAAGATGTTTTCATATTCATAAATTGCATCTGTTTAAACATTAATACTAATTAATATATAAATTTCACCTGCTTAATTTCTTAGTTAAAATAGTCATTAAATACTTACTGCACTTTATTCAAATACGAGCATGTCCCACAATTGTTTTTTTATTTTTATATTGATAGATTTTTTTATATTTGTCTATTTTTCTTGTCTTTGAGTAGTTAGTCTGTAAAGCCAACATGTGGCCCTGACGGAAGACCAGCGTTGGTTGCTACCTTGTTATTCAACCAAATCATGCTGAGGCAGAGCCATTTTGTTACTGGGTTAACACTTAGGATTTTAATCTAAGTTTATTATGTATTTTAGTCTAAGTTTGGTATGTGTAAGTCTTTTATCAAATAAATGTATATTCTGTTCCATTCATAACGGAAATCACTAGTCATTTAGCTAAAACCTTCAAAATTTAATATTTCGTATTTTCAGTAATTTAATATCGTATACAATACAAATAATCTATCGTGCGTAGCCATTCATGCTGAATAGGCTGATACCAACCCCGTCAATTACCGGCCATTCACGGGCACAAGCGCCGTGCACTGTCATTATCATCGTACAATGATAATGACAAACAATACATCGACATGATCCTCCCTATCTATCCTCGGTTAACTAAACTCGAATAGAGATGCATTAAGAAAGAATTGTGGTAAAACCCTGCAGGCTGACATCACCAATGTCTCATAGGAATTCCGCTAGTCATCTAGATAGTTTTTGTGTTGAATCGCAGGCGAGCATGTGCGACCCCGATCAGTATGTAATCAAATCAACTCGAGACGCAATAACTGACAAGTACGGCGCGAAACAAAACTCCAAGTGAATTGCAATAATTATCAAAAACAAATTCGAATAAATTGTCAAACATATCCTTTGTAAAAAGGCTTACTGTAAAATATCAGATTATCTAGAGGATAAAAAAGCTTGGGACGAGTTTTGCTCCAGCTCGAAAAATAACAACTAACAGGCTAAAGGTTTCTTCGTCGCTTCTTTACTTTAGTCTACATACCGAAGCGACAGAAATCAAAAATATCACTTTATTTCCGTGTCAGTGTTTAGTTTTATAATTTGACCTTTTCTAAGTGTATTTATGGAAATAAAGAGTTTTTGATTTGATTTGATTCGTCATTCGATAAATGCCGGCCCACCGTACATTAAGATGGGCGACACATTTCGCATTCAGTTCGTTCACTTCGTGTTACGGCAGCTGGATACCCACAGGATAGAAAGGTCGATGACCTATGTGTTTCTGCCTAGGTAAGACATGTACTTAAGGCACCTTGTATGATACAAGAGAAGAAGAAACTTAAATAGATCTTACGTAAGGTTCTGTACGACACCGTGGTGCGTTATACATCGTTATTGGTAAATCACTGACGCTGCGTGAACTCCAGGTTTTGCTCATCACGAATGCATTTGTGAAGACGCCAGATTTTAATTATCAAGTTCCTCACTAAGAAATCGTTTTTTGAGAAGGTTTCTTTGAAACTCAACTAAAAAACGGTTTTCTTTGCTGTTCATTACAATCTGTCTTTAGTAATCCAGTGGGTCCCGGAACAAACGTTTTTTTTTTTCATTTTGTATCAGAGGTGATTTACGGAAAATCATAGTGATTAAAACTTGGCGTCGCCGTGTTCGTGATGATGGGCAGAACCTTTAGTTCCCGCAGTGTCAGTGAGTTAGCAATAACCCTGATACAGAATATACAGATGTAGAATACTCAAAGCAGTACACGAGAAAATAAAACGACACTCCTCATCACGGGCACAATATCTGTCGGCCGCTAACTTATTGGACGGCTCTGAAATGTTTTCGTTTTTTCAGAAACACGAGCGAACGTTCCATTGTGACAGGCGCACTTCATTTATTCACGGCTTTGTCGGGATTCTCTTAGAAAATATGTGTACAAGATTTCAGTATGACTTATCCTAATTGAAAAGGTAAGGTGCTGTTATGTACTTTCTGTCGGTTTCCGGAGAAAATATACAAATCAGTTCTCGGTCTTTTATAATACTAGCAGCATTCTTACTACCCGTTGTCCTATTACCCGTTTTCCCGGAGTCAAGCAGGAATGAAGCATTTTCCCGTGGTAAAAAGTAGCCTATGTTCAACAGGAATAATGTAGGCTTCTAATGGTAAAAGAATTTTTCAAATCGGTCCAGTAGTTTCGGAGCCTATTCAATACAAACAAACAATCAAATCTTTCCTCTTTATAATATTAGTATAGAAAAACGAAATTTGGTAGGGAGTACGTCGATATCCCGGGACAGACGGACCCACTTTAAATCCCGGAAAAGTGCGTGAGAACCGCAGGCGGCATCATCATCATCAGGCTAGTGTTGATCAGTTCCCGAGTAATCCTCGCGGATGGATAGTTGCGGTTCATTATATCGGAATGTTTGCGGTTTTGCGAGAGCGATCTATGTGTTTTGAATTATTTATTACTAAGCTTAAAATCATACAATTTTCAGAAATTGCTGTAGTACCTAATTCTATTCTATTTGCCTTTACCTTTTTTGTTTTAATTGTTGTAAATTTGATTTATTACCTTGTAAAATGTTAAGTTTTTTAAATAATTAGTTGTAGTACTGTAGAGTCAGCAACCTGTAGCGATAAGTATTGATAAGCTCAGTATCTTATCTGAGTACAACGTAGTGGGCTATATTTTTACTAAATAAATAAATAAATAATGCTGGACAATTCACACAGCGTTATCTAGCCCCAAGCTAAGCAGAGCTTGTGTTATGGGTACTAGATAACTGATATACTTAATACAATACACTACATAGATAGATATTTTTTATTATACATAGGAAAACACCCAGTCCAAACAACACCAAATCTATTTGTAATTCGTATACCTAAGTTTAAAATATAGTTGTTGGATGTGCCTGTATTTAATAAATTAATTTATTTATTTATTGCACACTCCTAGGGGTAGTTTCGTAAAAATAAAAACTACGTGATTCAATATTTAATTTATAGTTTTTTATACCGAGTTCTGTGTGAATCGAACCAAGGAATAACAATTTTCCATAAAAAAACGTTACCACCCTTTTAAACCCCTCAGAGGTTAATTTTTGAGAATTAGATTATTCTTGAATCTAAACTGTCTACATAACAAATTTTATCTAAATCTGTTAAGTGGTCACGGAGATATGTGGTAACAAACATTCACAAAAACTTTCGAATTTATAATATTAGTAGGATTAATGTTGCATAGCACTATTAATTAATCAATCATAATTGTGTGTCCTATAGTTAATGTAAGTGGTGTATGTTACCGTATTAATTAAATTGAAATTGAGAAGAACACCAACTACAGGTACCATTTGCTTGTAGTCAAGTCAGTTAGGTTCGTATATTAAGCGCAAACGGAGCGAGTGCTAAGCAAAATGAATAATGAATGGCGCGGCGCGGTGTTGCGGTAGATACTAATTACTCTGCTGTATCGAGAAACGGCTGGGACCTAGATCACCCCAATCGCGATTCCCGCTCAGCTGTGATATTACACTAAAATCTCCCATTCCCATTTAATGGGCCATCCGAGGAGACTGGGCCTAAGCAGTTTCGGTTTCCATTGTGGTACTTAAAAAAAAAAATTTAGGGCTTTATTACATACCATCTACACAGGTAGGTACGTACAACTTCCTGGCGTGATGGAGCCGATCGACGACGGAAATTTCAACGTCAGCATTGTCATATTACGCACACTTGACCGTTTTTTGCTCGATTAAAGCAATTCTGATGTAGTAAAAACGTAGTCGAGCAAAACAAGGTCAAGTGTTTGTAACATAAGTACGAGGTTTAACGATAAGTACCTAACTTAAGTATTAACAATTAATAAAAATAAAACAATGCAAGTGTTTGACATTTGTTACATTTTGACGTTGACAGCTTCATCGTCGGCCAGCTCCATCCAGCCAGAAAATTGCATTGGTACAAAAACAACCATATGATGTAAACCGACATCGTTTACACCCAGTCTCCCCGCATGGCGATCCGTTGAATGAAACCAATGAATTAATTAAATAGCGTAATCGCACGGCCGAGCTCGCTGCACCGAACATTAAACGGCCTATAGTATAGGTAGGTACGCAATTTATTACTTAGGCCTCAAAAGTAACTTCGGTATCGCGTGCTCAGTAAATCAATGTTAGCAGGTATTCTGATAATGTTCCAAGGTCTTTGGCAATTCTAAACGAATAAAAATAATAGGTTACTGTAGTTGCGAGCCAAACGTAGCAACGTAAGTGAATTGAAAGTAGGTTCTGTGGGAATTTGTTAAACATAGTATCAAAGTAATTCATCATTTATATATCCACTAGCGACCCGCCCCGGCTTCGCACGGGTGAAATGCTGATACTAAATATACTACAGAATCGGCCCCCCGTCCGGTATCGCTGCAACCGCTATGTCCCTGCATTTTAAAGCTGTGATATCTTAGAAAATATTCATTTAAATTACATGGTGTAAAGGGCCATATTAATCTAATATTAAATGCACAATGGATATATTAAGGTACTTAATTGGATAAGGATTAATGCGGTATTGCTTAAAATCGCTTCGGAAATAAGTCATTATGTCTCGTAAAAAGTAAAAATTGGTTATTGTGGGTTATCCCTAAGAGATAGACATATACCATCTCAGACTTTTTTGTAGATCTTTTTAAGGTGTACAATACTGTAGTACATTATTTTGTCAGCGCAAAAACATGTGTATATTTACGACGTCACATTAGAAACCTCTAATATTATCAGTGTTTCTCTACTATATTATGCATTTACTATACATATAAACCTTTCTCTTGAATCACTCTACCTATAAAAAAAACCGCATTAAAATCCGTTGCGTAGTTTTAAAGATCTAAGCACACATAGGGACAGACAGACAGACAGCGGGAAGCAACTTTGTTTTATACATAAGGTTCGAGTTAATCACATAGGTACTCTTTGTTTGAGTAGGAAGTAACAGAAACCAAATCAAAATCAAAAACTCTTTATTTCCATAAATATGTACAATAAAATGTACACTTAAAAAAGGTCAAATTGTAAAACTAAACACTGACACGGAAATAAACTGATATTTTTGATTTCTGTCGCTTCGGTATGTAGACTAAAGTAAAGAAGCGACGAAGAAACCTTTAGCCTGTTAGTTGTTACTTTTCGAGTTGGAGCAAAACCCGTCCCAAGCTTTTTATCTTCTAGATAATCTGATATTATAATAGTAAGCCTTTTTGCACAGCAAGGTTTTTACAATTTGTTTGAATTTATTTACTGATAATTTTTGCAACTCTCTAGAAGTTTTGTTGTAGAAGCGTATACATTGCCCTTTAAAAGATACATTTATCTTGTGTAGATTAGTTGTGGGCACAGCGAGTTTATGTTTATTTCTGATATTAAAATTATGTTTCTCACTATTTTTAGGGAACCGATTTATATTTCTATGTGTGTACAACAAGTTTTCATAAATATATTGACATGCAGTACCATGTCAATCTATTTATGTTTATTTCTTTGAATTTATTGCGTAGGGATTCTCTGGGACCCATATTATAGATTGCACGAACAGCCCTCTTCTGCAGCACAAATACGGTGTTAATATCTGCAGCGTTCCCCCACAGCAGTATGCCATAAGACATAATACTATGGAAGTAGCTGAAATAAACAAGTCTAGATGTATCCACGTCTGTAAGATGACGGATTTTTTTGACTGCATACGCTGCAGAACGTCTCTTCGATAGCTTATCTAAGTTTATGATCTAAGGTGATTCCTAAGAATACGGTACTTTCTACTATTTCTAACGTTTCTCCTTTAACGTTTACATCAGCCTTCACTTGTTTAACATTAGGTAGAATAAATCTAATAACATTTTGTTTTGGTTTCGTCTAGCAAAAGATTATTGACACTAAACCAATGGACTACTTTTGAGATTGCATTATTCACATCGTCGAAATTGTCACATTATTCGTAAAACCGAAAAACTACATTTAATTTTCCTATCAAACGTATATTGAGAAGATCATAAATGGTCAACAAGACACGTGTCGGTGAAGGGGCACAGCTTTACAATAAATTACCATCCCAAATTAAAAGTGTAAGCTCATGCGTTCAAACTCAAATTGGCTCGACATATCATAAATGATGATTCACTCCTTATTAAGTGAACAGTGATGAACACATTAAATGAGTCAGTTTTTGAACGACCACAACCTATGTATCTATACTTAACATTAGAATTCGGTTCTCATGTAAGTGACATTATATAATTTGTCTTTTTGAGAATAAATGAATATTAAACATTAGTGTAAAAATTATTTACAGCGGGATATTTACCATGATTTGAGTAATGAGCTTTCCAATATTTCGGCGCAGTTTCGACACAGGCGAGTAATCTGTCTGTATAAGGGAATCCAATCCCGCGATAGCGGAATCCCTTACTATTTTTGTGGGATCAGAACTGCGGGATTACATATGTATGCGCGATCCGCGGGATTTGCGGGATTGAAAAAAATACGGTTAAAAATTTACACCTTCTGAATACATATTTATTCGTCCAGGCCTTATTAACAATCGATTAAACCACTTTCTATCCATTCTTTTTCATGGAACTTATGAATATAATCGCATATAGTTTAGCCAAAGGGTAATAGAATCACTAGTTAAATGAACTCGGATTAAACTGAATAAACAGTAATTTTAGATTATACTCCGTCTACGTGTTCTTTTTGACACATGTACGCCTATGAAGTTCCCTAATCGTTGACAGGTGGGTGAATGAAGACTGAATCTGTATTTCCCGTATTTTTATAAGACAACAAACAACGTTCCTTGTAATGAAAAAGACGCTGCCTTCTGTAATATAGTATTATATAACTAAAACAGAAGCGTTAACAGTGAACTATTTCGAATTCCCGAATTTCTTTCGTCGTTTTATCCAGGTGTCTTTAAACTAAATTAGACCTCTAATAATAATAATTCGAGTCTAATTTAGTTTTACAACGAAAATTTGGTCGCACAATCGATGTTTTCCGGGTGCTTTTAAGAATTCAGGAATTTGAAGTCGGTTCTAAATTTTTTAACACGCATATTATTCTGGTTCAAAAAAAAAACATTTCTGTTTTTCACTGTCAATAAAAAAAACCCAAATTTCATGGTCTCGTTTATTTTTTTTTAATTACAGGGTGCCAGGTGATATGTGTACTAAGCCGAAAGAAGGTGATTCTGAACCCAGAGTGGATCAACTAAATAATAATTTTCATTTTTTTTTCGTTTTTTTTATAAGTTTTATTTTTTCGTATTCATTTGTGTTCCTACACACAGTTGCATTATTTAACTTTATTAATATTACCGTATATCACAAACGTTTTTTGTTTGATTTTTCAGCAAAACCACTGTATTGTCATGAAATTATTTTAAAATTATATAAATCCTTTGAAATTTTATAAACAATTATAATGATAATATAAGAATACACAAAGAAAATTATAATATAATTGGTATTTACAATTGAAACAATTGAGCTAACTGCAGACCGTTGCAAACAATCTACAGGTAGCTCAACTGATCCATATCAATACCTAAAGAAAAATAAGAATACATGTAAAATAAAATGATAATGAAAAAAGGGGTTTTAATTTTTACAAAATAAGTAAATATTATCGAAATTAAAAAAATCGTGGCACATTAGTTGATTCCCTTTGGGTCCAGAATCACCCCTTTTCGGCTTAGTACACGTGTTTCGTGGCACCCTGTAGAGATGCGAATCTGTCAACATGAGAAATATCGGAACTACGAAAGCTTCGATCGGTATCAAATCGACAGAATACGCAAGAATAATTTGCTTACTACTTGATTTTTCTATGAAAAAGTGCGAATAGAATAAAAATTACGATTTCCTATAGTAACACAGTCCGTCTTACTTTTTTCTCGAAAAAACGCATATATTAAAGCTGGCAATAGCAAATATATTATGTACCTAGTTAAGTTTTATTATAATATATATATATATATATATATTACATGAGCACCTATAACAAAACCGATTACAACTTTTTCATTAACAAATTCGATTGTCATAAAAAATCAAATCGATAAGGCATTAGGACATAACGAATTGATTTCGAGCTGTAAAAAGAAAATAAATGCGTTGATGGAGTTTAATTGTAATGCGTTTAAAAATAAAAAATAATAAAAACTTAACTTAAACATTTAACCGAAAGCGACCAATGTCTAGTTATGGTAGACAGTAGATTCCCCTCGAGTCCACGCATTTTTAGCATTTCTTCCAGTCCCGCGGTTCCGCGGGATTGATGTCCTCGATCCCGCAGGCTTGCGGGATTGTAATTTTGATGCGGGATTGGGTACCCTAGTCTATATATAAAAATCAATTGCTGTTCGTTACTCTCGTTAAAACTCAAAATGCCATGACCAATTTGTTTTTTTTTTGTTTTGTTTGCGTATACAGGCGTGGTTTACAAATGAAAAATTGCGGGAAAAAATTGTAGGATATCAAGTTCACGGGATCATTTAGTTTAGTATTGAAATATTTATTGTGCCGGGCAGGTAAAAGTATTTACATAGTTTTTATTTAGTTAGTAGAAACTGCTTAAGTTTTTAATGACAATAAACTCTTTAAACCGATGTAGAGATAGTTTAATGTTAGACAAGAGTGAGGGGCGTCCATAGGGTATATGCGTAGATTTTTAATTTTTTCAATCTATTATTTGAGCTTACACTACCGAAAAAATATATAACACCCACAAAATTATAAATAACTAGCTGACCCACCACGATTTCATTCGCGTGGACTTTAGAAATACTAATACCCCAAGTAATTTTGGTTTCCATATAAACTATAAACGCCAAAATTTTACAACCAATCCTTTACAATTTTAAAGTTATTATGAGAAAACCTATAAATCCCATATCATCCTTCTGAGAATGCTTGTTTCAAAAATTACTTTTTCTATCACGACCCCAGTTTAACTACCGAATTTTCAACTTCTACTTTCTTACGATTTTCCTAAATCCGTTCTTAGCGAGTGCCTACTTTCTAAAAGTTATTATTATAAATTATTATGGTAAGAAACAAAAAGTAAAACTGCACTGGGTGATAAAAACGCTGCTTCGGAATATTAATTTTATGCTTGAAGTTAATGAACTTGAGAAATGTCCTCTGAGGTTTCTCCAATAACGAGTAGGTACATACTTTTCGTAAGGTGTGTTCCACACCTGGGAGGCGTACTCCACGTTACTCCGAACTAGTGCGCAAAACAATATTTTTAGCATTTTGAGTGATTGAAATCTCTATTCAAAAGAGGCAAATCGAAGAAGTCTCTTTTTAACTGACTTCAAAAAAAGCCGAGTTTCTCAATTTGTCTGTAGGTAGGTTTTTTTTTTAATTTATGTATGTTACTTGATCTCCGCCAATGGTTAACCGATTGCTGATTCTTTCACTATTGTTTATAGAGTGATCCCGAGGTGGTCATATGAGGGATTAGTATACAGGGTGGTTTTTTGAGAAGGGTAGTGATGGCCAAGTCCGAAACCACGCGAGTTACAGAAAAGTCGTGACAGGAGTCATGCCCTCGATTTATAAGAAAACAATAACTGCATATTTAGTTTTGATGAAAATCGACCCGAATGACTTATCAAAAAAAGACACCTTGCTTTTTCCTTTCATTTTTAGTAATACATTTCTTTGCAGAGATTGATCCTTATCAGCAACAAAATCCATTGGTTCAATAGTACAGGACAGGATGTCTTATTTTTGAAAAATCAGTAAAACTAAATATACAGTTATTGTTTTTTTTATAAATCGAGAGCATGAATCCTTTCACGTCCTTTCTCTAACTCTCGTGGTTTCGGACTTGGCCATCACCGCCCTTCTATAAAACCAACCTGTATATCCCGTAATACGTAAAAGCAACATATGATTTTAGAAGAATTACGACTAGCTATACGAATAACAGTTTTGGTGGTATTTGCACCAATCGTTAATAAATTTTCATTCTTTCGTTGTTGTATAAAGATTGATTTTGAGGAGATCCCCTTTAGGTTTGATTCTCTAGGAATTGCTAATATGTGCGACGTAAAACGTGGTTTGTGAAACTACATCACAGTATCACAATTTCACTTTCACCTAATGGTCTCCATGGCAACGGAGGTAAATTATTGCACGTGAAAATAAGATCTTCGATCAGGGAAAGTAAGGGAAGCGAGATTTCGTTCGTCCAAGACATACATGTAGATGAATACTATTTACCGGAATTTGAAGTTTTTTAAACCACTTTTTAACACGCCAAATTATCCTGTCTGCTCTTGCACTCCACGAGAGGGTATGAAGGAAATTGTGCCGTACCCACGAAGTTTGGCACGGGGAATGCAATTACACGCCTCTCCGTACATTTTCGTCATTGTTTGTAAACAGCCAGCGCTCTACACGTTCGATCGCTGTTGTTTTTGCAAGAAAGTTTTATCCATTACGATCGCTTTTTATTGCAACCTATTATTTAATAACCTATGTCAGTTTAGTCCACGAGCCACTGGACAAAGGTCACCTCTAAGAAGCGTCGCACCGCGATGTCTTCCGATTGCTGCATCCAGCATCGCCATGTCTCTCGTTCTCTCTCGTTCGATGTATCACCTTTGTCGTGTGCACCACAGAGCGTCCTACACAACGATTATTCAAAATTATTCAATCATAGGTCAGAGAACCGTTAACCGTTAACTCAGTAAAATTTCTTGTCTCTGTCGTTCACAATGTACCGACGTTAGGTCCTGTATTTATTGTCTTTTGCACCAATCTGTAGGTAGGTATACAAAGGACACGTTAAATTTATTTTGATCTCCCCCACCTTTGAAGGAGTAGGTATTTTTGCTCTTCGATATATCAGTGCAAAAGCTTTTTAATCCGCTAGAGGATAAATTTAAATTGTTTTTAGAACATCGTGTGCACTACGTTTGTGATTCAAAACATATTTAGTTCAACCTCCATGCTGCCGAATATATCATACAACCTTTTTTAATTTATTAAAAACTCAGACTCGGAACATTCTTGGTGTACTTTTTATTAAATTTGCTTTGCGCGCGCCATTTTTTTTTTTTTTTGTATTAAGTAATTTTCTCGCTGAGGTGGGATGAAAAGTTACGTGTTGCACTCGAGTGCAAAGATTTTTTACCTCGTGCTCTTTTGATTTCCTCGCTTACGCTCAGGATTCTAATTTTTGACAACTCACTGCGCTCGTGATTAAATTTTAGAATCCTTCGCTTGCTTGGTCATCAAAATTGAGCACGCGGTTAAAAAGCAACTTTGCGCTCTTGTATAACAAATAACAATTATTTTATCAACACTGCAACGGTATCTTCAATTCAATAATTTTAGACACATCATTACTTGTTTATATCCCGTTTTTCTGATCACCTCAGAGGGTATTACTGAAAATCTTAGTTTGCTTTTCGAGCAAAACTACGCGCTGAGTTATTGCCTTTTTGCTGGGCTGCAGCACACACTGCGCCTATTTGTAACCATATTTTAATTTGTGCTAATTATTTTAATAAGCTGTATCAAATGTTTATAATTATCCGACATTATGTACTGTGTGTTCCAGAAGCAAATAAAGGTTAATCTATCTATCTACCGACGATCTTATAGCATAGAGGCTCAAATCGCCACTTATGGCGTTTTCTGGGGAACGCCTGTGTTCAGCAGCGGGCGCGTGTGGGAGGAAGTGATCAGGAAGTGTAGATGACGTGGAACAGGTACTCACTCGTCAGGCAGGGTCGGGGCGCCGTCCTCCTGGCCGGGCGCGTTCACGTGGAACACGCAGAAGTTCTGCGCCAGCGCGCGCATGTCCACATAGTTGAAGAACGGCAGGAACGACGTGCCTGCGACAAACACCCGTCTTGTTATATCAAGATTCAGATACCATTACTGTCATACATGATACAAAAAAAAATTACAAATTATTGTTGCATAAATTAAATGATGAAGCTATGACTCATCCAACGTGGAGGGGCAATAGTTAAGTTAAATGTACATTATGCTTAAAACTAAGTTTCTTGAGAATTTCACTTTGAGTTATGTGATTCAACGAAGATGTCAGGTAATTCAGGAGATTTGACCTTAAACTGACTGTAATCGTTTTCCTTAAAACTCTTTGATGCTATAAAGCGTTTTGTCAAGTAGAAGATTTCGTAATTCATTATTAAACCTATTTTTATTTGTAATTAATTTCAACTTTAGAGGGTGCAAGTGGGACGTAGGACTTAGCATGGAGCGGACATCCTAGGCAGGTGTTTTCTTTTCGTCTTTTCTTGCCCCTTCGTGCTGGCACTCTGCATCGTCAGCAGTCTCCCATCATCCGCGCTCAGCGCTATCTCAACGCGCTCATCACCAGCCACCCTCAGTTAGATGTTTTTGCGGATGGTTGGAGATCATTCAAAGAGTATGCCTGCAGTTTTATCAGAGAATATAAAATATATTTTTTCTAATAATTTTATTACTTTTGATAATCTATACTTATAATAAAACTGTAACAGGTCCATTTCTGTACATTGAAGATATTTAGAAAAATTTTTTTTGAGGGCACTCTATTATCGATACTGAAGCCAAAACTGCAATTTTTTTCATTCATGTCTGTCTGTCTGTCTGTCTGTCTGTCTGTCTGTCTGTCTGTCTGTCTGTCTGTCTGTCTGTCTGTTTGTTAAACGCGCATCACGCCGAAACTACTGAAGGTATTGAAATGAAACTCGGCACGATTTTAGGTCATACTACGAGGAAGGACATAGGATACTTTTTATCCCGGAATTCAGTCAGATTTCCCTGGGAGAGGGGATGAAAGTAAAATTCTTTAACTGCGCATCACGACGGAACTACTTAAGGTATTGAAATAAAACTCGGTACGATTTTAGGTCATACCACGAGGAAGGACATAGGATACTTTTTATTCCGGAATTCAGTCAGGTTCCCCTGGGAGAGGGGATAAAAGTAAAATTTCTTCACCGCGCATCACGTTCACGCTGAAACTACTGAATGAGTTGGACTGAATTGGTACGATTTGAGTTCAAGGAAGGACATGGAATACATTTTATCCTGGAATTCAGTAAGGTTCCCCTGGGAGAGAGGATGAAAGTAAAATTCTTTAACCGCGCATCACGACGGAACTACTTAATGAATTCGAATGCAACTCGGCGTGATTTTAGTTCGTACTATGAGGAAAGATACATTTTATCCCGGAATTCAGTAAGGTTGCCCTGGCAGAGGGGATGAAAGTTAAATTCCTTCACCGCTCATCACGCCGAAACTACATAGGAATGTAACTTGGCACGTTTTGAGTTCATACTACAAGAAAGGACATGGAATACATTTTATCCTGGAATTCAGTAAGGTTCCCCTGGGAGAGAGGAAAAAGTAGAATTCTTTAACCGCGCATCACGACGGGTCTACGCGTCGTCCGATTTCATGAATTATTTTTGTTAGAAACAGAGATGCAAGATCGAATATGACTAAATCAGTAGAAAGTCGAATAGAAAATCAGTAGATTGATGAAATAATCTGTAGATTGAAGAAAAAAATTAGTAGATAAAGGGTAGGTAAGTTCCTATCTATTTATTTTTCCAAGACGCACCCATTAGTTAGGTTCCTACCTACTAAGGTGGTGGGTCTTGGAAAAATAAGTTAGTTAGGCCTTACATGATATATGGTGGTTTAGCTGGTCCAGCGAAGTTTGGTTGGAGTCTTACTCCAACCAAACTTCGTGTACAATTAAATTAATTAATTATTGTGGTCCACTTAAACTAACTGGACCGCAGAAAAATATTTTTTATTGTGGTACACAGCCAACTGTACCTACCTACTAACGAAAAAAAATTACGGTGGTCCAGTCAAATGGATCAGGAGCCCAATTCTGCAAAACAATTGCTTCAGTATGACAATGGAATCGTCGCAGAATCATCACGTAGAATCCTTAGATTAATAAAATTCCAGATAGTGCGCGCGAGATAAATTAATATGTAGTTTCAAACTTGACGCGCGTCTCTCCATCTGCATTCATCATAATTTCTTTCATCCAAGGTGGAATACCAAAAAGTGTCATTCTGTGACGATAGCCCTGTCATAGTGAAGCGATTAGTATAGCAGAATAGGGCCCCAGCTGTGAGTAAGTCAAACGAGTAGGACACTTCTTAACACTGACGCTGGCCGAGTCGTAGCTAAAAGTCGTGTGGATAAAGAATGGGATTGAAGATGACAATATGCTATCCCCCGTAGACCCTACACGATTTTTTGGACGGCGGCGTTTCATAATATGAGAGACCATGGTTAAATGTGAACTTAATTAGTCGGCAGGTAAGGCAATCGCGAACGAAGTCGCGGGTACAGCTAGTGTTAGTATAAGTTTGATGATTTTTACCACTTTTTTACTTGTGTTACAATTTTATACTTGTGTGTGTACCGCATATTAATTTTTATTGTTTGTTTATGTGAATTATTTTGTAATTTTAAGATTGTTTATTTATTCTATGTACTAGACATAACGGGTTGGAGGAATTCTGTAATGCTGTAGTCTTGTTTTTTAAATAAAAAAATTGAAATTTGTAGGCAAGGCCTTCGGGAAAGGGATATTATACCTACTACTATCCTACTAATATTATGAAACCGAAAGTTTGTGAAATATGATTTCTTGTTACCTAGGATCTCCAAAACTACTGAACAGATCAAGATGCAATTTTGCGTACGTGTAGAGCAAAGCCTGACTTAGATAATAGGCACCGAAAATACGCGTTGAAAGCCGCGGGCAGGCCATAACTACTGAACGGATCATGCTGAAATTGTCATAGATGTAGTTCTATGTCTGGATTTAAACTGGCATCGTTTTATGTATGGGAAATTGGCAGCGTTATATATATATGGGAACTGTAAAATAGTTCCCATTGGATAGAAATAAGTTTTAAACGTTTTGAATTTATACATTAGCCAAACTTCATGTGGAACTTTTGTAAACCAACCACGACACAATAAACTAGAACACGCGTCGCGTCTATCGAGTTTGGCTTGTGTATAAGCAATAACTGAAATGAAAAACGGTTGACTTGTTTATGCCCGCGGCTTCGACAAGCGTTGTTTCTATGGAAACGTTTAAAGATTATTTTATCCCATGGGAAATGTTTCATCATGAAACATTTAAAATAAAACATAGGCTAGTTTTAAAATAAAACATAGGCTAGTTTTAAACTAAAACGAGGGCTACTTTTTATCCCATGAAACTTTAGTGCGATAAAAAGTAGCCTGTGTTTTATTCGAGGATTAGCTGTATTCTTACTACCCGTTGTCCTATTACCCGTTTTCCCGTAGGAATTAAGCATTTTCCCGCAGCAAAAAGTAGCCTATTTTCATCAGGAATAATGTGGGCTTCTAGTAGTAAAAGAATTTTTTAAATCCGTTCAGTAGTTTTGGAGCCTATTCAATACAAACAACCAATCAAATCTTTCCTCTTTATAATATTAGTATAGAGCGAGCTTGAACGAGCTATATGCAACATTTCATCGTTCATTAGTTTTCGCGAGACAAACATCCGTCCATCCAGACATCCAATGTTTCGCATTTATCCTGTTAGTGTGAATTGAGGCGACAATCGTTAAAACGAGGTCGGGAGGGGAGCGCGGAGTGCCCGACACGTGCAAATGGGTCACAGTCCGGATCAAAGAGATTCTCTTGACTCGGTTATTCATTCGAAACTAATTGAAATGTATGCAAATAGGCAATACTAAATAAATGAACAATGCTGGACAATTCACACAGCGTTATCTAGCCCCAAGCTAAGCAGAGCTTGTGTTATGTGTACTCGATAACTGATATACAATACACTACATAGATAGATATTTTTTATTTGAAAACATCCAGAACACCCTGAACAAATATCTGCAGATCGTACAAACATTTGTCCCGAGGTGGGAATTGAATCCGCAACCTCCTGCGTCGCAGGCGGATCTTCGCCCGCTGCGCCACAGAGGTCTTTGGTAGACCTTCGTCAAAACTGTCTCACAACACAAACTTAAAACTTATAATCATTTATTCGGTTAGAACATGGGTGTATGAGATAAACATAGGGCGCCACGGAAAGGGTGGACTAAGCCGAAAGGGGGTGATTCTGGACATCACCCCCTGTCTAAAAAAAATAATAATGTAAGAATACACGTAAAGGAACACGAATAAAAACACGTTTCAAAGTTTTTTCAAAACGAATTTAGAACCTACTACGTCCCCAAAGGTCTAGAATCGTCGCCTTTCGCCTAAGTACACCCTTTCCGTGGCACCCTGTATGTATATGTTCGACGACCTCTGTGGCGCAGCGGGCGAAGATCCGCCTGCGACGCAGGAGGTTGCTGGTTCGATTCCCGCTTCGGGACAAATGTTTGTACGATCTGCAGATATTTGTTCAGGGTGTTCTGGATGTTTTCAAATAAAAAATATCTATCTATGTAGTGTATTGTATATCAGTTATCGAGTACACATAACACAAGCTCTGCTTAGCTTGGGGCTAGATAACGCTGTGTGAATTGTCCAGCATTGTTCATTTATTTAGTATTGCCTATTTGCATACATTTCAATTAAATTCGTATGAATAACCGAGTCAAGAGAACCTTTTTACTATTTTTAAGGAAAAATGCGCTCTTTCTTTACGAGATGGTGCGAAATGGAGATTAAAAAGCTGCAGCTTATATCCGCTTCCGATTATTTACCGATTGCGAAAAATGGAGGATTTATTCTTTTGATTGTATGTTTGGTCGTATGTATGTTTAGTCGTATGTATGTTTTTTATATGGATATTCGTCGAAGTGTCCGTCAGTTAAGGCTTTGTAGATTGTAGGCCAGCAGAGTCCACATTTTTGTAATTATTAAAACCATCTGATACAGAAAATAGTGTTAAAAATTCAGAAAATATATATGTATTAAATATTACGGATCTAGTCTATTCAAAGTCGCATTCAGTTACATGATCTAATGAATTTCACTCGATACATAAAAATCTCAAAGTTACCCCCTTTTCTAACGTTTTTTCAATACGACCAGCGAACTACTGATATCACACTTTTTTTGTACTCAACTAAGGACACTTAATATTTCTTAATAAATTTATACTAACCTAACCTAATAAAGTGGAAATTCGCAGAGTTTGACTTGATAAAATGATTTTCTTAATCACTATGTTTAAATAACTACAAAAAACACGAGCGCGGCGGCTTGGCAGGCGCGCGTTTTCCCCTACGCCTACTGCTGCAGGACAACCTGGCCTTAAGGACCGGTTTTGAAAATTCTTTTTGTTGTACCTATAGAGAAAGATCCCGAAGTGGTCTCATATATTTTGTCTTCCTGAGGGATCGGTATTGGTCCCGCATGGCCAAATTATGTTATTTATTTATTTTAGGGAAACAAAGCTATAAAACTAGATGATTTTACTCCAAAAATTAGAAAAATTAAATGTTACTTATTGAAAATATACTGGTAGAAATACTCTTTTAAAAAAGTTTTGGATGAGTTGACCATTAAACATTTTGGATTTGGACCAACTCATCCAAACTGGATGAAATTAACTGGATGAGATAACCACCTACTCAAATTAGCAATGTCGGAATATTATTTTCTAAGGTACCTATGCCTATGCCCTCGCTACTCTGACTTCCTCGATATAAATAGGTTATTATTTTAGTATTTAGAAATAAAAAGTAAAACTCTTTATAAATACAATAAACCTACACTAAGAAAAGGTCAAATTATAAAACTAAACACTGACACGGAAATAAAGTGATATTTTTGATTTCTGTCGCTTCGGTATGTAGACCAAAGTAAAGAAGCGACGAAGAAACCTTTAGCCAATTAGTTGTTATTTTTCGAGTTGGAGCAAAACCCGTTCCATCTTTTTTATCCTCTAGATAATCGGATATTTTATAGCAAGCCTTGTTGCACAACAAGTTTTTGACAATTTGTTTGAATTTATTTACTGAAAACTGATGAAGATGAATATTTATTTAAACTTAATAGAAGCTTGCATAGCAGCGTATGTGAACAATGTACAATAAGTTAGTAATGCATTCCCCCAGTCAAAGCAAACCCTTGCTTCGCAAGACATAAATGTAATCTACGCGCTTTGTAACCCGTTAGCGTGTTCACATTGTTCACGTTAAAGCCGACGCCCCACTGCGGCGCACGCTGAGCAAGGCCACGCGGCGCATTTCAGCTCCGGTTTGTTTCACGTGGGTCTACGTTTCCACTGTAGCACACAATATACACGAACACTAACCCACAACTGTGTGCAACTTCAGCGCAACACAGTTTTGAAGTTCCAATACCCGCAGTGAATTATCGCGAGTACTTCGTGCGTTGACAGCGTTGAGCTACGTTGGTGCCATATTCGAAAAAGCCACGCATGTAGCAATGACGTCAGTTATCTCGTATTCGTGCGAAGTGTGTTTGTGAGTTGCTGTGGACGTAATCACAGTGCAAAAAAGCTTGCAAAGCGAAGCTAGACACACGTGTGTAGCCTCTCCGTGCGCAGCGGTCGGGCAGCGGCTCAAGGCTGCCGCAGCGCAAGCCGCATGGCCGATTAAGGGCGGTGGTGGCCAGTTAACCACGATGAATGCGTCAATCGCTGCGCTAGCCTGCAGTGGCCTGCTCCTCGGTTTGTATTAGCGCCGGTACTATGAACAGTCTAGCTGAGGTCTTTTCTACGCTAAGATAGAGACAAACTAGTGTAGGAATCGGCTCGAAGGACCATAATACGAATCGCGGTTCGGGAGTGGAAACAAAAAAATATAGAAACATCAATTTCTAACGTGTTATTTTTTTTTTATTTCCTAAAAGATCGGCCGGTAGCTATGGTTATTTTCGTTCGGTCAAACGACAAAAAGTTTTTACTCGAATACCATTAGGCCTCCTCCGATTTCCGAACAATATTTTGAAAAAAGAACCCAAAGGCTGCCGCGGTCAATGAGGTTTTACCAACATCATTGGGCGCGGTAAGTTCTTCTAAATTTCAATTAATAATTAAGGTGTAGTATAAAGCACTATTTATCACTTGGCAGAATGTGCGATTCCTACCTCGTGTGTTTTAAAGCCCTCGGCTGCGCCTCGGGCCCAAAACGACACACTCGGTATGAATCGATCACTTTCTCGCCTAGGTGTAAAATGTACTATTGTAGTTAGACCTTGTTTCCCTTTTAAAAAGCTTTTATTTAACTTGCAATGTATGTAACTATGTTTCTAGTGGAATCTTGCAACTTAATTTTGAAGCAGATATCTTTAACAGACTGAGATGAAACTTTGTATATACGTTTAGTTTGGATGACAATGCTTTAAAAGCTTGTATTTAAAAAGTTTTTTTAGTATTAAAACTTATTTATTGTTACAGTAATTGATAACATATTTACACACGTTCCCCGAAATATTTCCGCATGGAAATGGACCAATCATTTCTATTGTGGTTTCGGAAACCACAATTAAATATTTTATTTTAATTTTTTACTTGATAAGGTGATAACTATTATCAAATGACGCGGTTATTCTTTATTTGCGGCTAAAATAATTATGAAATACGTACTTTTTCCCACGTTGAAAATAATTAAAAATAATAATAAATAAATAATATTGGACAATTCACATAGCGTTATCTAGCCCAAAGCTAAGCAGAAAGATTTTTTTATATTAAATTAAATTCTAATTAAATTTTATCAAAATACAATCAAGCATTAGTAAAATAAACGCATCAATTTAATGCAAATTGTACAAAAAAATCACTTTCTTGATTTTTCAGATTTTTCCACGTTACAATTATTTGCCTCTGAGTCAAAATGGGGGAAATCCGGGGTAAATTTTATTTTAAATCCTATTATTATACAAAGCAGGGAACTTTATCAAAGTCGTATCTCCTTGTCGGGAGACAGCGGTAAATATGAAAATGCGGTTTAATTTTCCAAACCGAAAAAATAGTGCTTTCGAAAATTGACTGTAAAACCTAACTTTATTTACTACTAGCTGTACCCGCGACTTCGTTCGCGATTGCCTTACCTGCCGACTAATTAAGTTCACATTTAACCATAGTCTCTCATATTATGAAACGCCGCCGTCCAAAAAATCGTGTAGGGTCTACGGGGGATATCATATTGTCATCTTCAATCCCATTCTTTATCCACACGACTTTTAGCTACGACTCGGCCAGCGTCAGTGTTAAGA
This sequence comes from Eupithecia subumbrata, assembly GCA_949316285.1. NCBI lineage: Eukaryota > Metazoa > Arthropoda > Insecta > Lepidoptera > Geometridae > Eupithecia > Eupithecia subumbrata. The sequence goes on along the minus strand of OX438642.1, from coordinate 29,973,774 downwards.
AGTGTCCTACTCGTTTGACTTACTCACAGCTGGGGCCCTATTCTGCTATACTAATCGCTTCACTATGACAGGGCTATCGTCACAGAATGACACTTTTTGGTATTCCACCTTGGATGAAAGAAATTATGATGAATGCAGATGGAGAGACGCGCGTCAAGTTTGAAACTACATATTAATTTATCTCGCGCGCACTATCTGGAATTTTATTAATCTAAGGATTCTACGTGATGATTCTGCGACGATTCTATTGTCATACTGAAGCAATTGTTTTGCAGAATTGGGCTCCTGATCCATTTGACTGGACCACCGTAAGTTTTTTTCGTTAGTAGGTAGGTACAGTTGGCTGTGTACCACAATAAAAAATATTTTTCTGCGGTCCAGTTAGTTTAAGTGGACCACAATAATTAATTAATTTAATTGTACACGAAGTTTGGTTAGTAGGAGTAAGACTCCAACCAAACTTCGCTGGACCAGCTAAACCACCATATATCATGTAAGGCAGGAACCTAACTTATTTTTCCAAGACCCACCACCTTAGTAGGTAGGAACCTAACTAATGGGTGCGTCTTGGAAAAATAAATAGATAGGAACTTACCTACCCTTTATCTACAAATTTTTTTCTTCAATCTACAGATTATTTCATCAATCTACTGATTTTCTACTCGACTTTCTACTGATTTAGTCATATTCGATCTTGCATCTCTGTTTCTAACAAAAAGAATGCATGAAATCGGACGACGCGTAGACCCGTCGTGATGCGCGGTTAAAGAATTCTACTTTTTCCTCTCTCCCAGGGGAACCTTACTGAATTCCAGGATAAAATGTATTCCATGTCCTTTCTTGTAGAATGAACTCAAAACGTGCCAAGTTACATTCCAAATCATTACCTATGTAGTTTCGGCGTGATGAGCGGTGAAGGAATTTAACTTTCATCCCCTCTGCCAGGGCAACCTTACTGAATTCCGGGATAAAATGTATCTTTCCTCATAGTACGAACTAAAATCACGCCGAGTTGCATTCGAATTCATTAAGAAGTTCCGTCGTGATGCGCGGTTAAAGAATTTTACTTTCATCCTCTCTCCCAGGGGAACCTTACTGAATTCCAGGATAAAATGTATCCCATGTCCTTCCTTGAACTCAAATCGTACCAATTCAGTCCAACTCATTCAGTAGTTTCGGCGTGAACGTGATGCGCGGTGAAGAAATTTTACTTTTATCCCCTCTCCCAGGGGAACCTGACTGAATTCCGGGATAAAAAGTATCCTATGTCCTTCCTCGTGGTGTGACCTAAAATCGTACCGAGTTTTATTTCAATACCTTAAGTAGTTCCGTCGTGATGCGCAGTTAAAGAATTTTACTTTCATCCCCTCTCCCAGGGAAACCTGACTGAATTCCGGGATAAAAAGTATCCTATGTCCTTCCTCGTAGTATGACCTAAAATCGTGCCGAGTTTCATTTCAATACCTTCAGTAGTTTCGGCGTGATGCGCGTTTAACAAACAGACAGACAGACAGACAGACAGACAGACAGACAGACAGACAGACAGACAGACAGACATGAATGAAAAAAATTGCAGTTTTAGCTTCAGTATCGATAATAGAGTGCCCTCCAAAAAAATTTTTCAAAATATCTTCAATGTACAGAATTGGACCTGTTACAGTTTTATTATAAGTATAGATTTAAGAATATGTTTGGATTATGTAGAAAGCATAAACTATGACGCTTTTAATGAAGCTATAATAAGTTATAGTATATTAATAAATATTTGTAAAAAATCGATCTGAAAGTGTCATTTCACAAATTTTCCTACATCAATAAATCTACTTCTTTACATTCGAGTTCAAGCTATGGCTATTAAAATGTGATATCAATAAATATTTATTATTGTAAAAATAGTAAGTATCCAACTTAATATGTATATTCATTGAGAAAAATGAAAAAATCTAAGTTTCAGAGTGATTAAAGATATAATTCCTGACCCATAGTGCGGCGGTGCAACTGAAAATATTACCCAACTCCATTGACTGTCCAGCCTGTAAGCGTGTGCGATATAGTCCACCCCTCAATGTTCCATTCACTAACAGCAACTATACACAAAACTCGTTTTAATAGAGCGTGCACGGATCTGAAGCAAGTTTGTAAAGATAACGATAACATTGATCTTCATTGCGCGAGTGTGCAATGTGCATTCGGCAAGGCGGCTGCTTAGCAGCAAATTCTTTAATGTAGGCTCAATCCGATCTTATTTGTGGTAAATGTACAAAAGTTTCCCACGTAAAAATATCTTTCAACATGGCTGAGCAGTGCTTTTCTCTCACTAAGTCGCCATGAAGAAACAAAGGACTCTTAGTTATTGCTTAGTGTTGAGAGTAAAAGCGGGAGTGTTTTTGTTTTTGTTTTAGAGTTTTTATAGGTAGGTACTTTTAGTAAGTAATTTGGATAAGAGAGTTACTCTACGTTTGTAAGAAAGTTGTATTTAGTTCTCTTAATTTTAATCTCCATTAGCTAATTTAGACACTAGTTTAACTTAAATGATTGTTCATTTCTTAACAATTTCTAAACTGTATGATTGCTATATGATATCGTATTTATAATATTTACAGTGATATTTATCCGTGAAGGCCATTTTATTAGCTTTTTTGTTTAGGTTCTTGTAAATAATTTTGTATTTATATTATTAGTAAGCTTTTCTTACTAACTAACTGAACTGAACTGAACTAACAATTCACACTGCCCTCGACGGACATACCCATCTCTTGCTCGCTCAGTTCGCCTGAGGCTGGGCAGTGAATGCGTTATGCTTTATTGAAATCAAAGTGCACTGACATACTGACATCGAAATCCTAATGAATGAATAAATAGATGAGCGCCATTCATTAGCTATGCCAAGCTCGCGGTGTGTTAGTTAGATGAATCACCGCAATCCACTCAGCAAACTCTTGCAATCTAGGTTACACTGCAGTTAAGGTGGAACGTGACGTTAACTTGAAGTGGAGGAAATTTATTTAATTTTTGCTTTTTTTATGGTTCCGTACGGATGGTGAAAACGAAACCCTATTACTAAACCTCCGCTTTCCGTCCGTCCATCTGTCAATAAGAGGGCTCTATCTCATGAAGCGTACGACGTAGACAGTTGAAATTTTCAGAGAATGTGTATTACTCTTGCCGCTATAACAGCATGTAATAAAATAAAATATACAAATTAAATGGGCCTCCATAACAAAAAAACGTAATTTTTTTGTCAATATTTGCTCTTCGTCTGTCAAGGCTGTATCTCTTGAACCACAATAATATAATAATAAATAATGCTGGACAATTCACACAGCGTTATCTAGCCCCAAGCTAAGCAGAGCTTGTGTTATGGGTACTAGATAACTGATATACTTAATACAATACACTACATAGATAGATATTTTTTTTAATATACATAGAAAACGTCCAGAAAACACCCTGAACAAATATCTGCAGATCGTACAAACATTTGTCCCGAGGCGGGAATCGAACCCGCAACCTCCTGCGTCGCAGACGGACCTTCGCCCGCTGCGTCACAGAGGTCTTCAAACAATAGGTAGGCACATGAAACTTTCTATAAATAAGTAAGGCTTCAACTGTTATATTATAACAACAAATACTAAAAATATAAGTGAGCTGAAAATTTAAAGGGGTCTCCGAAAAGTGAAAATTTGATGTACTTTGATAAATATTCCTGATTTTAACGTTACGGAACACTTCGTGTCTTTGCGGTTTCTTGCATATTCTGCGTTCTTACATGTCGATATATCTACTTCAAAGGGACAATTGCATCGAGGTTTATCATAACATGAGTTCATAATGTGTGCATAACTATTTTACTATAAAAACTATCGTAGTTTGACGAATTCATAACTAGTTAAATATAATGTGCATAACTAGTTAAATAGTGGTTAACCTAGAACACGTCTGCTTCGGTAATTGGTAATTGGCTGGTTGGTTAGTTAAAGGCCAATTACCCAAGCAGAGGGGTTGCACGCCGCAACGTAGTAGGTATGCCTACCCATTTTCAAATACTACTTTCATTTACTTAAAACGCAATAGCGCAGTGCAAAATGAACGCGTCATTTACGTTTTCACAAATGTCTGGCATGTCTGGCAACAATATGTATTTTATTATCACATAGTACGACGTTCTCTGTGGCGCAGCGGGCGAAGATCCGCCTGCGACGCAGGAGGTTGCGGGTTCGATTCCCGCCTCGGGACAAATGTTTGTACGATGTGCAGGTATTCGTTCAGGGTGTTCTGGATGTTTTCTATGTATAATAAAAAAAATCTATCTATGTAGTGTATTGTATAATGTATATCAGTTATCTAGTACCCATAACACAAGCTCTGCTTAGCTTGGGGCTAGATAACTATCTTTAAATGCTGTGTGAATTGTCCAGCATTATTTATTTATATATTTAAGTAAGTAACGTAGTACAGCGGCGTTCATTGTTAGCTGCAGTTTGAAGTCAATATCTGTAAGTACAGAACTGAATTATTTTAAATTAGAATCTTACGGTAAAATGAAGATAGCAAGATATCAACCACAAATTTAATATTATATGAAACTAGCTGACCCGGCGCACTCTGTTTCGCCTTAAAGGCAATAAATAATAAATAATAATAAAAATAAATATTAATAATAAAAAAATATATAATAAATACATCACCACAGAAAAGCTTTCACTAATCTAATAGTAAAATTACATTGGATATGCTCAAATATATTATTTATTATATTATTATTATACTATATTATTTTATCCTATGTCCGTCTCCTGGCTCTAAGCTACCTACCCACCAATTTTCAGCCATATCGGTACAGCCGTTCTTGAGTTATAAATAGTGTAACTAACACGACTTTCTTTTATATATATAGATGTGATAAAATTGCGAGACTCGCAACATGCCAGGGAGAGCTAACGATGAATGCCGCTGTACATGTAGGCGTAGACTCTTCAAATATTTCATAAGTAGAACCATTCAGCAAAAACTCGCTCCTGTCACGGCAGAGGGATGGTGTCATGCAACAATTTTCTTGATTTTCTAGCCATAAACGAATCTATGTGTGAGGTGACAAGCATACAACCGATGAACCGATCTTCGTTTAGTTTTTTTTTTGTGTCATAGATAATTTTATCCCGAGTGTTCTTAGCCATGTTTCATGAAAATCTGTAAGGGGGTTTTTTAAATTTTTAATTTTCTTCTTGTTCTTATATGAGTATACGTATTTAGACTGTCCCTTAAAACACCGGGCGCCTAATTGACCGAGCGAGCGAGCGAAGCGTCTCTACTTCAAGTCTGGCTAAATTTGCTTTTTTGTTAGTTTGTAGGTACTCCTCTGTGTTACAATCGATCGGGATGAAACTTTGTATACAGATTTTAAGACTTTATAAAAGAAAATTTTCGTCTGGGATTTTTGATTAAAGGGGCGGGGTACCTACTTCCTCCAAAAGGGGCAAAAGGGGGCTACTGAATATCTCCGCTTTATGAGATCCGATTTCAATTATTATTTTTTTATTTCATACTTTATAACTTAATAGGTCTCGAAATTTGGTGAAGATCTGATGAGGGTCGTCGTCGGTAGTTAGTGTTTTCCAACGTGTGGATTGGCAATAAATAATTCAAAATTGCGATATTATTTGATTTCTTATGAAACAAGGAATTTATTTGTTTCATGTTTTTTTGTAATTTTTTCGCGTGAATGTTTCGACGTAAATACTTTCCACTTTAGACTTGATTACTGAGATAAACTTAGGAATCAAGGGTTTTTAAACCGCAAACTTTAGTTATTTAAAGTAAAAGCTTTATAGAAGCAAACATTGTGGTTCAAAACTAGGAATAGAAGGACTGCCCGCGGCTTCGTTCGGATGGTAAAATGCACTTAGGGGTAGGAGTAAGTGCGACGTAGCTAGGATCTATTTTCTGCTCCGCATTAAGGTTCTTCTGAAAACTTGCTCGTGGCTGTACGTAGCCACAGGTAGAACTAACTTATATTTATAGCTTGAACAGATGTCCAACCTACTATAATATTACTTATGAAGAGGTTAATACAATAAGCAGAGTTACAAATATATAAAATAATATAAAACAAAGAGGTCAAATTTGTTTAAGAGTGAGAAATAATCTCTGAAACCACAAGTTCTATTTTGAAAATTCGCGAGCTATACCTGTATATCTCTGAGTGACATAAGATATGTTATAATTCAGGTAACGCTTGAACGAAGCTGGAGGCTAGTTATCGAACAGAGACACTAATTATCAATTGTTCTATCGACCTATCAATAATGTGCCTATCTGTTTGACGCCAATGGTTTTCGACAAGTTTTATTTGAACGTGTCGACGCCGTCGCCTGATTTCGCGACTGAGCCTAAACGATTTCGGTTTACATTATGGTACTAAAAATACATACCTACATGTTTCTGGTGGTACCTATGGAGCCGATCGCCCACGTAATTTTAACGTCAACATCACGACCCTAAAAGTCAACTGTCACATACTTACAATACATTGCATTGCAGTAATGAAACGTAGAAACAAAGTGTGAGAAAAACAAAGTGTGAGTAACATATATATGAAGTTGACTCGATACAAAAAAATCGCAAAGTTTCCTCTAAATCTTCATTTTTACACAAATACTACAGAAAAATCAGTATCATTTGCTAGTTACTAATCATATTTCAATAAAATTTGGTCTACGTGTTCCCTAATAAGTAGGAACTTTAGAAGATTTTGGTTTAATTTTTTTGCGAAAGAGTATTATTTTAGAGCAAAAATAAATTTCTAAAAAAGTGCCAGTGAAAATGCGCGCGGGTCGGCCATTCCGCGGCTCTCGCCTTCCTTTCTCGCCTTCCCCGCGCGATGTTCGCTCGCGCTTGTCTCGCAAACCCGATCCCACTTCGTCTTAACGTTAATTACGTAAAATTAGTATCAACAAATAAACAAAAATAAAACATTACAATTGAGTTTGAAATTGAGTTTTATATTTGACGTCGACACCTTTTGTCGGTCACCTCCATCCAGCCAGAAAATTGTATGTATTTGTTTTTGTACCATTACTTACCTAAGCCAGAATCGTTTATACCCAGTCTCACCGGATAGCGATCCATTGAATAGGAGATTTTACAGTAATCGCACAGCTGGTCTGACAGGCCAACACTGTAGTCAATACCCGACGTACCCTTATTTGATACAGAGTAATCAAGCATGGATTACGTATTCATGCATTCATGAATGCTAATGCTGCATGCCTGCATATACACAGGTGATATACATCTGCTTGAAGCGTCGCAACCGAGCCATCCAAGTTATTCATTCAAGGCGATTGGCTATCGAAGTTCGTGAACCATTTGCTTCCCCATCGCTATACAAGGTTGAGTTGCAAGTTCGAGATTGTCCCAGTCGATGTCATCCAAAATTCAAACTTCATATAAACTTCTGCAATGTCATACATAATATCTAGACTGGAGAGCTGTTAGAGCGATAGTCCTCGTTCCATGGGACACTCCTGCCCGCCCGATTTTTATACTACTAAGAATCCTAGCAGTCCCCTGCCTGGTCATCCTCCAAGCAGACATGTACGCCCGTAACCACCATAGCGAGTACGCTAAATTCGGTGACGGTCACACCTACACCACGAGAAACAGGCAGAAACTGAGGGCCGTGAAGCGGCGCCTTACTAAAACTTCCAAACTCAAACTGATTCATGTTATGAGACCGGCGGTCTACATCTATCCCCGTGCTACAATCGTCTCCCAACCACGATCACGAGTGCTAAGTCAACGCAATCCTTTAAACACAAACTAAGGAACTGGCTGATCGAACAATCCTTCTACAGGATTGACGAATTCGTCAAATAAAATTGTATTGTTTTCGAAAATAATATTATTACAATGACATAATTATAATGATTAATTTATTATTTTAATTGATTTATTTTTTAATTTACTAATTTATTGTTTGAATCGAAATGTATAATTGAAATTTTATACTTGAAGGTACCATCTATATATTTAAGTATATTTTAAATTGTACTTTAGATATTTTAATTGACGTGTAATGCTATATTTTACCAATAAATGAACTATTGAAATTGAGAGACATGTAAATTTATTATTTACTAATAAAATAATAAATAATAATAGTTTCTTTATTCAGACTTTTAGTCTATTTTTTTAGTACGCTAAGGGCTAGAGGGCTACTTACAAAATCCTTAAACAAGGATTTTGTTCTCTGATCTAGGGTATACATACATTAGCGAACAATCTAATTTGACGGATATTTCATTCAGGATACTGTGGCTGTTGCGGGTTATGCTGAGCTGTGAGGCTGTGTTTTTGGGCCATATTTTGCATCGTTAGAGTCGGTACGAGCCTCGGCGGACATACCTGAGGCGCTGCTGAACCGCGGCGGCCGCAACAGCAATCTAAATGCGTTTTTACACTGAATATTTATATAACACTGGAGATTTATATCAGACGCAAAGAATTGTACGCCTTTAAGGTATAACTGACCCATAAACTCGCTGTATACAAAGATGCACAGAATGCTTTGTTCAATGTGTTCTTTTGCATCATAAAATCTTGAATCTTGGAGAAGCCTGGAGACTTTGACCCTCACATGAGGAGCCACTGTGTGAAAAATCCATGATGAGGATTATTAATAGTAGCATGTGTGACATAATAGCATTGTGAAGGTGAAGGTGTGACATGTGTGCGACGGAAGACTCTGTCAGGCTGGTCATAGGCAGTTCTTTTACTGAACTAGGTAGCCTCCAAGGTTTATTATGTTATGTTATTTATACGCTAACTAAACGAAATACATTTTTGTCAGTTAAAAAATCACTTAAATCAAAATACTAAAAGTTAAATGAAATAAGATGTCACCAGAAAAACAAATTGATATATTAACATATTAGGATAGAGATAAGATTAGATAATAAATTAGACCAGAACACAAACTAGCTATATATAAAATTATATAATTCAACATACCTAACATTGATTTAGATTATTAATAAGTATTATAGGTATCTTTTATTGTCTGGGCTAGATGTGTTTGATTTTTATTCTTTTAGTAATCGTCAATAGATTAAAACGCTTTTCCAGTAAGAAATGCTTTAAATGAATTCCAAACTTATCAGTATAACAGCCTGATATCGAACTCAATGCTTTGCTACATACAAGAAAATCGCTTTTAAGGGCTTTTCTCCTAGTTTTTTCCCCAATTAACCTGTCTTCCATACTTTTATATCTATCGAGATTTTTTGTGGCATATACAACACGCTGCTGAGCAGGAGGATTGTTGGTCTCAGTGGGTGTTATAAATTTATAATACACAGAATGCAAGATGTTGCCCTCCCTCTGGCAAGTTCATGAAGAAGCGACTCTGAAAAAATGTCACGGACTGAGTTGAAAGACGACTTCCTTCTTACGCCACACAGTGTTTCATGGGACCTAAAAAATTTCCCTATGCTGTTTACAGCATTAATCGATTAACGAATGCATTTCAAATGCAAGAGTAGAACACCCACATCTCTATATCAAATACTTTTTTTTAATAAAAATTAATGAACTTTGGGTGACCTTGACCTAGAAAGATATTTAAAAAATTCTGTAAAAGTAACTGGACACGATATTTTTTTTAAATAAATATAGTCTGACAAAGAATTCTTAGGCGCATTTTTTTAGTTTTTATTTTTGGATTATCACCTCTGGATACCGAGTAATTAATATTTTTCAGATTTTCGTTTTTATTTTTTTTCTTCATAAAAACTCAAAAGTGCGATTTGTGACTAGCACAGAAAGATTGCTCTTAACAAGGCCTATCAGTGGTAAAAATGCCAAGTTGCACTTCCGCGGTCTTTGGGAAAAATAGATTTTCAAAATATAGTATTAGGGTTGTCACTCAACATGACCTTTCATTGTATTCAGTTTTGAAATAAATTATTCCCTAATGTCAATAATTTATCTATTTATATACGAATTTCCGTAATACGTTCTTAGCCAGTGCCTACTTTCAAAAAAAGAGTTATTATAAAAATGACCTTTGACCCCGTTAAATACGAATCTCCAAAAATTCGTTTTTACGCCACGACCGAAAGTGAATAATAGATAGATACCGATAAATATATATTTTTAGACATCGTCATTATTGAAAATTAACGGAATATTGTTAAACCATGGAGGTCAATAATCGACGGCGGTGGCGCGGCGGTGGCGCGGCGGTGACGGGGTGGTGGCGCAGTGGCCTACTAATACTGGTAGATTAACGATTTCAGTCCCGACCTAATAATGTTCTCAAAGTTATTGAAGTTAGATTTGCGATGATAACTTTGCTGTGCTAAAAAACAGTGGTTTTATTTTATACATTTTGAGTCTTATTTCTTTAGTGTGTTATTATTTCATTAACTCATGCCTGTGCTGCTCTGTGTTAGTTTAGTGTCGTGAAGGAGTTATCGACTTTGTTGGATGGAACAAAAGTTGCAGCCTGGTAGTACCTACAGCAAATTTCCAACTTGGAGAGAGCTCGGCCACGTAGTTTGAGCAAAGTTTCTACATTGCCGTGCGCTCGAGGTCTTTTACTTTTAAGTTTAATCAAAACGGAAGACGATCGAGAAATAACAACTAAAGTTTTCTTGTAGTACGATCGTGGTGCGTTTGCTTTTATGTAACTACGACCGGAGAATATGTATACAGGGATGGATTTTTTGGACGGGGCAGTAAAGGACAGGTACTTTAACCGGGTGTAGCTAAACAATTAAAATTAAAAAATTAAAACAAAATGGGAGAATATCATTTTTTTTTTTAATTTTCATCCCCATTCACAGATTTAAAAAAACAAATACAGTTAGCAAGAAAATGGGCATTTTACACCAAAACTTTTTTGATGCCAATCGATACTATTTCTTATGCCGATCTTACTTCTCATCTAACTTCCATCGGACTAAATGTCAATTTGCTGGGTCAACTGTGTTATTTAGGACTGGGTTTTTATGTTTTCATATAAAACTATTATCTGGTTTCATAATGCCATTATTTTGAAACTGATAGCGTTGGTAGTGTTAGAGAAATTACTTAAAGTTTGAGCAACAAGGAGTTAGAATGTCCCGCCCGTCACAATGGAATGACCCACTTACATTTTTTAGGAAATCATCGCAGCTTCTCATCAAAACATTGTGACAGGCCTTTCCCACATTCTTTTTTTGTAGGATCCTGTTTACTAGTATACCTACATGTTTCAATACTAGCATTCACACGAGTATCCTGCAATAAATTTATCCGTTCCAATTGCTCATTCGGTTTTTAGGGTTTTGATGATCGAAGATCGGTTTCAAAACCCTTATGGTCTCGCTTTGTCTGTCCTTTTTTCCCTCCTTAATAACTCAAAAACTACTGCAGCTATCAACTTGAAATTTAAAACAATAATACATTTCGTGCGCCTGTACAGATTTTGAGAAAAATAAATGAAAAATGAAAATGAATATTTTCCATACACATTGTGATGCCGAAATTTTAAAAGATACCTACAGAGTCATATGGGGTATCAAATGAAAGGTAGCATTTTGTAAATTTCAAAATATATTTTGATATTTTTGTAGGTTTAATACTTTTTAAAATATTTCGAAAAAAGTCGAAAAAATACCCATCCCCCCCCCCTATCTCCGAAGATTGTAGAGCGATCCATGTAAAATGTATGGAGCTTTTATAGACATGGATCTATATTTTACAGGAAAAATATAGAGAAGTTTGAAAAAAGAACACTTTTTGAAAAATGGTCAAAATGGGGGGGAATAATTTTCAAAAGGGGGGGCTACCTCACCGAATGGGGTATCAAATGAAAGGTATCTGTTTGTACGTTTCAAAACAGTTTTTCAAATTTCTGTAGGTTTCATAGTTTTTGAAATATTTTGAAAAAAGTTGAAAAAAAACCATTCCCCCCCCCCCCTATCTCCGAAGTTTGCCGAGCGATCCATTTAAAATGTATGAAGCGTTTGTAGATATGGATCTATATTTTACAGGAAAAATATAGAGAAGTCTGTAAAAAGAACACTTTTTGAAAAATGGTCAAAAAGGAATAATTTTCAAAAGGGCCACCGAATGGGGTATCAAATGAAAGGTATCGGTTTGGACATTTCAAACCAGTTTTTCAAATTTCTGTAACTTTCATACTTTTTGAAATATTTCGAAAAAAGTCGAAAAATAAACCAATACCCACCTTAACCGAACCACCAATATAACCGAAGCATGCAGAGAGATCCATCTGAAATGTAGGTTGGTACCTACTATTTTTAGCTATTCGTTAAATTGTGAAGTCTCTAACCAGTACTTTTGGTACATATTTGTTGACAAACGTACAAAACCCTCGGCGCGCGAGTTACACTCGCACTTGACGGATCTTGTTTTATTTCGATGCACAAACTACTGTGTGTGAGTGAACACACCAATGATTTTTGCGTGATCCAATAAAAAACCGCTTCTGCAGAATGTGACAGCCGTGGGAAAGGACCTTGCGCCTAAGGTACAAAAAATCATTTTTTTAAGGAAGTTAAAAACTGTGTGCGTAACTGCGTAAATATGTAATTATAAACCAATCAAAAATTTCTAGGTATCGTGTGAAATTATGAGATATTTTTTAAAAGTTTTTTTTTTATTTATTTAGTGTTCGATTTCGAAGTTTTTTTCTACGATGATATTTTTTTACTTGCGGAGACACGACGAATGTATGGACAAATGGTCGAGAGTGCGAGGTGTGGTACGAAGGTACGATGCAGCAATACCCACTCGTCCTTTAAGATACCGTACCCGCGAATCCACATCATAACGAATGCGCTGTGTATTCATGAATCACTGAAAAGGTGCCATTCATAGCACGTGCGCTAGTAAAATATCAGACCTCATCTTGGGATGTTGAAAGCAATTTTTTTTTGCGTAAATATTAAATGTACCTACTAGCGTACCTGCTCACGATTTCATTCGCGTGGACTTTAGGGTAAAAAGGCTTCAAAGTCAGCTAAAGCCCATCGACAAACAAAAAGTAATATGATATTTTCTGAATTCCGTTTTTCAAATTTGCTTACTTTTAAAAAATTTGAGAATATGTGATTTTTCACATTTGATGTGGGGGTGGGGGTGAAGGCGGCAGACATACAATCTAGGGACTCAGAAACACGTTTTTGCTGTATACAAAGTTTCAGAAATCTTACAGGTTTCGGATTTGAGTTGGAAGAAAAAATTTTTGACCACCCCCTTTTAACGATTAAGTTTTTATTGGCTTGTACGTGCAACTTAAACAAAGCATAAAATAAAAATATTTTACACTTTAAAACGCACGATTTCGAATTTTGTAACTTTGACCTCATCATTGGCTCCTAGGGTGCGAGATAAAAAAAAAAGCCCAAAGCAAACAAAATTTCAACCTATATAGATTCGAGAGTCTACACTCTCATTTTTGACGGACAAACATTTACCGTTTGCAGTTATTATCATCAAAACACTTAATGTAAATGAGTAAGGTAAGGAATGCGAGTTTCCAAAAATAAGGAGCATCCACACAAAATTTAAGGCTCGTAGCTCTTGTAGTTCCAGAGATTTCGCGATGATCCCGGACCATTGACATTTAGAGCGTGAATTAAAAAAAACCGCGAAACACGTTTATCTTTATTTTTAACCCCCGACGCAAAAAGAGAGAGGTGTTATCAGTTTAACGTGTCTTTGTATCTGTCTGTGGTATCGTAGCTCTCAAACGGATGAACCTATTTTCGTTAAGTTTTTTTTGTGTCATAGTTAATTTTGTGCCGAGTGTTCTTAGCCATGTTTTATGAAAATCTGTCGGAAATTTTTAATATCTTTAATTTTGTTCTCGTAAGTCAAGAATCTACGCTTCGCATTTACCATTTTGAAGTTATCATCAGACTGTCGCACGTGCACGAAAAAGGTACACAATATTTATACGTATTCCTTTACTGTACGAGCCCTAAGAATATCACAAGAGCACGGATAGAAATAAGTTCCAAGATCCATGCCTTCGTATCTCAGGAGTGCTTAAGTGCCTCTTTAATAGATTACCAGTGACAAGAACGGATGAAAATTCAATGTCACGACAAAGGATATTTTCACAATGAAAGAAATATTCATTTGAGTGAAAGGCAAGTCTTTGAATGGATCGAGTTATTTGAAATTGAGATGGGAGTGGAGTTGTATAGATTAAAGACCGAGAGGGCTTAGACTGAGAGGGCGAGAGACGTACGTACGCACCTGGAGGTCTACTTTGAATAACGAACGAAGTTGATGGATGACGACGATCGCACGAAACGAACAACCTTACCACCAAGTTGCTTCGTGCACGTCACAAAACGGACACTTTCGTTTCTGATCTCTAAGAACTAAATGTGGGAATAATTTTCATAGTAAGGTCATCGAAAGCGGATCGGCCTTGCTTCGTTTTGTGCGATCCGACGTCATCCGTCAACTTTGTTCGTTTTTCAAAGTAGACCTCACCGATTTTATAATACATATATTTGATATGACGACCTCCGTGGCGCGGCGGGCGAAGGTCCGCCTGCGACGCAAGAGGTTGCGGGTTCGATTCCCGCCTCGGAACAAATTTGTGTACGATCTGCAGAAATTTGTTCCGTTGGTCTGGGTGTTTTCTATGTATAGTAAAAAATATTTATCTATGTACCTATATAATGTATTATATAAATCAGTTATTTAGTACCCATAACACAAGCTTTGAGTAGCTTACTTTGGGGCTAGATGGTGCTTTGTGGATTGTCCAGCATTATTTATTTATTTATTTATTTATATAAGAAAGTTGTCCGATTCCGAGAGCTTTTATGTTAAAGAGGGCACGTTACAGGCATTTGTGCGAGAAGGATAGGAAGGAATAGGATTTGCCGTTCATAGGACCGGAACGCAGAGCTGCCCTTTTGTAATGGCATGGCGTGAGCGCAGAAATGAAATCACTGAGTATTACGTCGAATGTCACCGTTTGCTGCCTAAACTAAGATAACAAAACTAGCATGATAAAAAGTTGTAATTAATAGAAGTAATAAGTAGGTTTTTACCTATATGTGTTTATTTATTGTAAACTAGTTTATGCCTGCGGCTTCTTTCGCGCGTTATTTCTATAACATAGGAATGTTGTTGTTTATAAACTTTAGCGGAACTTTATAGTAATACCTCATACAGCAATCTGTGAATTGCGTCGTGGGCTGCATTATTATTTAAGTTTTTCATATTATTATGTAAACCTAATTCTAAATAAATAACTATACATTTTGTAGTCGTTAGCTTTTGCTGAAGCATAAAAAAAATAGGAACTGATTTATGGGATAAAAAGTAGCTTTTATATGATTCCAGACTTAGTGCTACATCTAGGCAAAAAAATATTTCAGGCCGATCGGTTCAGGCGTTACGGCGTATGACGTGGAGAGGTAAGAAACATCAAAACTTTCGCATTTATTATTATTACTAGCTGACCCACCACGATTTCATTCGCGTGGACTTTAGTAATACTAATACCCCAAGTAATTTTGGTTTCCATATAAACTATCAACGCCAAAGTTTTACAACCAATCCTTTACAATTTTAAAGTTGTTATGAGAAAACCTATAAATCCCATTTCATCCTTCTAAGAATGCTTGTTTGAAAAATTACTTATTGGATTACGACCCCATTTTAACTACCTTAAAATACGAAATTCCTAAATCCGTTCTTAGCGAGTGCCTACGTCCTGAAAGGAACCTCCATGCAAAATTTCAGCTTTGTAACTTTTGTAGTTTCAGAGATCTCATTGATGAGTCAGTTTTCTCTTCTCTTTTAAATATATAGATTAGTGTGATATCGCTAATTTTGCGTATCTCTTTTTTGACACGGGATCTGAATCAACTTTCATATGATCATTTAGCAAGAAAGGAAAACATCACGCGAATATAACATTTTATTTGTTAATTCTTCACGCCCAAACTACACAACGGATTGGGTTGAAATTTTGTATCTATGTAGTTCTGGATCTGGAATAACACATTATGCTACTTCTATCTCGTTATTAAATAACTCCTCCATCTTTGTGCAGAAAAAAAGCTGACCTACTTTTTGTATACAAAGTGTTCACAGCAAACTGGAGTGCAGTGCATAGAACAGAAGAAAACAACAAACTCCAATAAACGCTTCTTGCAGACTACCTACTAATAAAGCGTGTAATCTAATCTCCTCCACGGCGGCGGCACCGCGCGGGCATCGCGCCGCCGCCGCTGAACAGAGAATAGCTATTACGCCCCTATTCTCCGTAACCTGGCTACACTTTGCACATTTCAATAACTTTATTTTTTTAGTCGCACGATACATTCAAAATGTATGGGAAAGGTTATCGATGCGATTTCTGACTTTTTTAGCACTCCAACTTCGGTTAGTCCGGAAGTTTTGGATCGGAAACAGGCTCGATTGGCATCAAAAAAAGTTTTCTTTTAAAATGCCCATTTTTTTCTAGCTGTACGTTTATTTGAAAACCGGAGAATAGGGATGAAAATTTCTAAAAATAATATGGATTCTCCTAAGTTACCTAGTTATCTGAGCTAGAAAATGGTCATAATATTATTTTATTACTAAGTTTAGTAAAGTAGGACAGGGTACGTTCACACAGCAGTCCGTTTAAAAGGCCCGTTTTTAAATGACTTTAAAATTCACAAAGGTTATATAGTCGGCTGTATGTATTTTTTTCATTTGTATCTTTGTTCGTCGATTCTGTAATTATGGACCGATTATAAAATTTCTTTCACTTTCGTATAGATAGAGAATAATCCCGATTTTATCCTATAACAATGTTATTCACGAGGAATTAGCATTTATCCTGTCAACAAGATCCGACAAGTGCGAGTTTATTTGTCAACAAATATGTACCAAAAATACCGGTTAGAGACTTCGCAGTTTAACGAATAAGTACCTAAAAATAGTAGGTACCAACCTAAATATCATATGAATCTCTCTGCATGCTTCGGTTAAAGTGGGTGATGGTAAAATTTTCGACTATTTTCAAATATTTCAAAAATTATGAAACCTACAGAAATTTGAAAAACTGTTTTGAAATATCCAAAGCGATACCTTTCATTTGAAACCCCACATGACCCTGCAGGTATCATTTAAAATTTGGGCATCACAATTTGCACGGAAAATATTCATTTTATATTTTATTTATTTTTCTCACACATGAGAGTTTGACGACCTCCGTGGCGCAGCGGGCGAAGGTCCGCCTGCGACGCAGGAGGTTGCGGGTTCGATTCCCGCCTCGGAACAAATTTGTGTACGATCTGCAGAAATTTGTTCCGTTGGTCTGGGTGTTTTCTATGTATAATAAAAAAATCTATCTATGTAGTATATAGTACCCATAACACAAGCTCTGCTTAGCTTGGGGCTAGATAATGCTGTGTGAATTGTCCAGCATTATTTAAAAAAAAAATTTAAAAAAAAGAGTATTCCAGATCCAGTAACGTGTGTGAACTCGCTCATACAAACGTATACGATAAAAGAAGCTTGCAAAACGGACTGCTGTGTGAACGTACCCTTACTCTTGATGGATAAGCTGTCTACTTTGCCTCCGGTACAGAAGCAAAACTAGCAGCGGAATATTTTGCGCTTGGAGAACATGCATTTTAAATGTCCGCAGAGGAATATTCTGCTAAATCTGCGATAGTATATCGGATATGTGGCCCGGATTTGTATTTAAACGCTCGGTTATTTATAACGCTCAAACATTTCTCCTTTCGCAACATTTACCGTTCACAGCTTAGAAGAATACCAGCAAAAATCAGAAAACCAACTAAGCAACCAAACCTTTCAACCATAGGGTGCCACGAAACATGTGTTCTGAACCGAAAGCGTAGTTTCGTTTTGTTTTTTTATTTTAGAAGCGCCTTTTTTTCTTCAATTTCGTGTTCATTTACGAGTAATTATTTTTATTGTTTTAAAATTTCAGAGGATTATATAATTATGATATACATAGATACATAATTTTTTTATAATTATTTCAACTAAAAACATGTGAAAAACATTTGTGAATTATTTTATAATGTTAAATAATGCATGCATTAATGCGTGTAAAATAACAAGAAGAGGATTTTTTTTAAAGAATAAAGAAATATTCTGAAGTAAAAACATCGTTCTTCACAAGTTAATCCCCTCGGGGTCCGGAAACACCCGCTTTCTGCTTAGTACACACGTTACGTGGCACCCTGTATAAGTAGGGTAAGAGGAGACTGAAAGGAATGAGGCCTGGGTTCAATAATCAATAATAATAATCAATAATCATAATATATAGTATCATAACAATAAATAGTTACGCAACTGAAAATGAACCTATAACAGTTGGGGAGAATGCCTGAGACCTAAATTATCTGCTCTAACAAAGGGATGTTGTTTTGTGTATTCAAATACCCTACGGGTACTATTTTTAAGCGACTTCTAAAAGGGCCTCCCCCTTTTTAAAGTACCTTTCCCTCTATGTTCGGCTATATACGAGTATGTATGGTTTTTTGTGTATTATCTTCGATTTCTCCGTCAATTATTGGACCGATTGATCATTTTAATAATAAACTTTTTAAGATAAAAAAATTCTCTAGGGATTAGTATTCATCAGGGCAGAAGCCTTTATTTCGCGTCTTGGGGCCGCTTCCGACTGGTATTGATATGCATCAGTTGAGCTACCTGCAGATTGTTTGCAAAAGTCAGCAGTTAGCTCAATTATTTCAACTGTAAATACTAGTTCTAATTTATTTCTATTAGTAAGTATGCCGAAAAACTTAAAAAACAATGAAAATACGATGGAATTTGAAGGGGAATTTTAATTTATTTCAAAACAATCCAAATAAATAGCAAGATGACTTGCAGAAAGTGGCAGGTTCGAATATAGCAGCGGTACAATATATTGCACGGTCTGCTATTAGTTATTCCTTTGTGTGGTATCAAAAAATATTATATTCATCTGATTTATACAATGCAGAGACAAGGGCAAGAATGGAAATGAAGTTTCAATACATTGCATTGTTAAAGTCTCCGTTGCAGACTTTAGACACGTAGTCCCCAACCCCATAGTGAATAGATAGACAACACTGTTAAGGCCAGGTAGTCCTGCAGCAGTAGGCGTAAGCGAAAACGCGCGCCTGCCAAGCCGCCGCGCTCGTGTTTTTAGTAGTTATTTAAACATGGTGATTAAGAAAATCATTTTATCAAGTCAAACTCTGCGAATTTGTTTAGAAATATTAAGTGTCCTAAGTTGAGTACAAAAAAAAAGTGTGATATCAGTAGTTTACTAGTCTTAGTATTGATTAACGTTAGAAAAAGGGGTAGCTTTGGGATTATTTTTTATAGAGTGAAGTTCATTAGATCTTGTAACGGAATGCGACTAGATTGACTAGATTAGATCCTTAAGTAATATATATCTTTTTTCAGAATGTTAAGCACTATTTTCTAAGTCTCAGATGATTTTAAAAATCACAAAATGCGGCCTCTGCTGGCCCACCAAGCCAGAACTACTTGTACAACATAAATACTGTAAAGCTCTTCTACGTTACGCGACCACAACGCTGCAAGAAAAAAAATAACTTAAACTTCCAATGCAGGCTGTAGTATTGAAACGACATTGTTATTTACGTGACGTGCCTACAACTGTCCTACTCGACCAATAACAGAATAGGGTATAAGCAATTTTTTTATTGATTATTTAGGTTAATTCAAATTATTAATTAAAATACATTGACGAAAAAGTGAACTTGCACGCAGTTTTAGTTGATAAAAAGCTAAGCTGCCATATTAGCCCTAATTCTGTGACGTCACACTACACACACACATTAACAACTCTAAGCGTTTCTGTTTCTTCGTTGATTTTTCAATCAAAATAAAATTAGATGTCACAAGTAAGATGACAAGTAAGTAAATGATATAAACGAAAATTTTACTTTACAGAAAAGTCCAAGCAACCGCGAACTATTTATTACAAAACGATATCCCGCCAAAGCTTCACAACAATACTAAATGTGAAGTATGGCGTCACGTTCGCTCTTGCCAATGGCGTTGCGTTTAGAAATTTCTAACTTTATATCTATACTTTTCAATGATTAAATTTATTAAATGACGGCCTCAGTGGCGCAGCGGGCGAGAGTCCACCTGCGACGCAAGAGGTTGTGGGTTCGATTCCCGCCTCGGAACAAATTTGTGTACGATCTGCAGAAATTTGTTCCGTTGGTCTGGGTGTTTTCTATGTATAATAAAAAAAATATCTATCTACGTATATAATGTATGTATTAAATATATGTACAGTTATCTAGTACCCATAACACAAGCTTTGAGTAGCTTACTTTGGGGCTAGATGGTGCTGTGTGGATTGTCCAGCATTATTATTATAATTATATTTCTATTATTTGATTGTAATTCCACAATAAAACATCAAAAATACTAAAATAAATATAAATTTCACATGCAAATACCCTATTGAGTTCGTCTTTATGATATCTCGAGAGGCGGGATTAGTCTTTAATAATAATTGTTGGAAACTGGGCAACATAATGCTCCGTTTATCAGGTGGAAATAAAGGGGGTATTACGGACTTAGGATACAATAGTTACAAATGAATACTTGATACAGTTCACTTTTTTTTAAGTTACGAGCTGTCAACGTCAAAAATCTGTGTAAAAGTAATAAATCGTGACTACATCTAAATTCATAAAAAAAACTAAAACTGATATTGAGTTGAGTTTTCTGGTAAAAAGGAATTGGTTATTATTATTACCCTTTCCAACGATATGCTAAATGACATAAAAATGTTAACTATGTGGTCAAACTTTGAGAAATAGGTCATGTCATGATTTAGTAGAGACTTTTTTATATTTTCTTCTTCTGAATGAATTTGAATCACAAAATTTGCTCAACTTGGCCGCCTTCTTACTTTATGCATGACCTAAAAACAAACAAGAGGCGAGGCGATGCCTTCATTAGCGAGTTTCATACAATAAAGGTTTCATACAAAGTAAGTACTTTATACTGAATGGCTCGAGAGTCGAGGCGGGGTTAAATCCGTTTCCAATTTGACTGAAGTCTGTTTGCATAACCTTAATCTAGCGTGCACCCTATTTAATAAATTAAATGTGCAACGCGTCACCATAAAAAGCATTCCGTACTGAAAAAAAGCATTTTTCAGTAGGTACGGAATGCTTTTAACAGTTTGACAATTGTAAAAATCGCCACCCCGAGGAGCGGGACTGCGCCCAAGTATTGAAAGTGCCCCACAACTTCATCTTTATGATTTTTTTAATTAAGGATGATTTTGTTTTTATCAATATCCTCCAGACGTGCATGCTTTTCATTGCGTAGCTGTTTTTGTAAAACAGTCGAGATTTTCTGTATAATTTTATTGCCTGTGCAATAAACATTATTTTATCGTATGAAAGTGATTTGAGATAAACTAACTGGTGATAATGATCATTGATTACCAAGCCTCTTTGGAATTTTGAATGCGTGATTTAGCATAACTCAGTCGATTTAACTTGAATTTTTTCGCTTCCTGGGAACCCAAAATAACGCCTTTTCAAGTAACTTTCTTAAAGAATGTTTCTCAAGTGATAATTGTAGGAACGTAGAAAGTAGCGGCGTTGCAGTTTGAACAGCCAATCGGGAAGTGGTGCAGCTCCGCGATGCGACTGCAATGCAGTTCGTTACGTAAACCAGGTAACACTAGCACGGAACAAGCAAAACACATTACTGTTATATTGTTAGCAGTGCGGTGAGACGCGTCAGTAGTAAACTCGATCCTATTTTGCATGCAATATGGGAATAAGATAAACTTACTTTTACATTTTTCCCACAAACTGGGTAGTATACATAATGTGCCAAATTTTTAAAGCAAATATTCGATTAAGTGACGTGAATTTACGACGTTCTATAGGTTCCGAATGGACGGACAGTCTAGACAATGCGTAGTCTTAGGTAGATTAAACCCTAATGACATCGAATTGTCAACAAAAATATTTGAAATTCTAAAATTCAATAATCTATATATATAAAAGAAAGTCGTGTTAGTTACACTATTTATAACTCAAGAACGGCTGAACCGATTTGGCTGAAAATTGGTGGGGAGGCAGCTTAGAACCAGGAGACGGACATAGGCTATGTTTTATCCCGGAATTACCACGGGAACGGGAACTACGCAGGCGAAGCCGCGGGCAGCAGCTAGTAAGTAATATTATTCCAAAAAAAATCGCGATGACTGGAGATCTATGGGGCAGGCCTTTCCTCAGCAGTGGTATGAGGTAGGGTAAAAAAAATCTAGCCGAATTTCTGGTTTCCTCGACAAACGTTTCCTCGAATGGTCGTAGATAAAATCAGTTCTAACTTCGAAGTTC
Source organism: Eupithecia subumbrata (assembly GCA_949316285.1). Classification (NCBI taxonomy): domain Eukaryota; kingdom Metazoa; phylum Arthropoda; class Insecta; order Lepidoptera; family Geometridae; genus Eupithecia; species Eupithecia subumbrata. The sequence continues at coordinate 29,951,365 of OX438642.1, read as the reverse complement.
TCTATTCTAGCCTAGACAAAACCTTGTCGAGTACCCTGCATAGTTAACTTTTGAGCGTTAAATGTATTAACATTGAACGTTTATACTCGTAAGAAAACTTTTCCATGTCGCAAAATATGATCTATGTTGAGTATTCATTAATTAGTAGATTTGTATTGTGTGAAGCAGAATGTGTAATTTCAACTAAAGCTCAATACTCGAATAATTTTATGACCGATTGTACGTGGCATTTTACCTGTTATTGTTGGAGTAATTCTCATTTACAAATAATTAAATTGTGAACCCACAAGATCTGCTCACATCACAACACAAGATGATCTCTGTGAAGTTTTATTACATCTTATGTCTAGGCGTTGCGTCATTTGTTATCCGGGTTGTGACAGCCATCCGCGATCAAAGCAAAGCAAAAAGCATTTTTAGTATATTAGTTATGGACATTCAATCAAAGAGCAAGTTTTATTTATTTATTTATGTTATTTGTTTACGTTAGCATGTGATCATTAATGAAGCGACTGTGATTTTTAAGTAGCTATTTCAATTTCATTGATGTAAATTGTTGATTTTTTAAATAGTTTTTAGTACCTAAGCATCAAGAATTAATAAATAAAATAAATAATAAATAAATAAATAATGCTGGACAATTCACACAGCATTATCTAGCCCCAAGCTAAGCAGAGCTTGTGTTATGGGTACTAGATAACTGATATACTTAATACAATACATTACATAGATAGATATTTTTATTATACATAGAAAACACCCAGACCAACGGAACAAATTTCTGCAGATCGTACACAAATTTGTTCCGAGGCGGGGATCGAACCCGCAACCTCCTGCGTCGCAGGCGGACCTTCGCCCGCTGCGCCACGGAGGTCGTCATCAAACAACTGTGATTTTTAAGTATCTATTTTAATTTAGTATATGTGTATAATGTTGATTTTGGATATTTCTAAGTAAGCATTATTCAAAAGACTCGTTTACCAATATTTTAAATTTTACTTTACTATGTATTGTTGATTTTGAATAGTTCTCTTCTCAGTAAGCAAGCATATATCAAAAGGCTGATTTTTACATATTTTAATTTTATGTTGTTGATTAGAATAGCTACTTCTGTTAAAGCATTAATCAAACGACTGTGACTTGTAAGAACTTTAATTTTACATTGTTGTATATTGTTGATTTTGACTAGTTCTAAGTAAATCAAAATAACTCAATAAACATATAAGTACCTATCATATAACCATGGTGTTTCATTTTTGTTTGTCTTAAGTAAGTTTTGTACGCATCTGTACACGGGTTTGAAATTAGACTATATATTTTTTATTTAAATTAGTAATGGGCTCAGTCGACTAAACAAAAGTAATAAATTAAATGCATTAGGTAAACTGGCCCCGTAGGGCCAGTTTTTTCCGGGGCCAGTCGACTAAAGAGCCAGGAAATGCTGTTGGGGGCTCCGATATGCATTTAATAGGCTATGGATGTTTCAAGTGAGAGAGAAGGTTGGTGACTTTCACCTCCCAATTGTTTGGCCGTGTATGCACGGAACACAATGGGTAGTTTGTACATAACTGGCCCACAAAGCAAACATAGGGGTGTTTTCCGTTCGATTGGTATGCTGATCGAGCTGACTGTGATCGAGCGGTCAAAGGTCAGAAGAAACAACTCAATACAAAGCAATTCCTAGCATTTTTCTAGCATTTGCATATCGCATGCATATTTCGGGCTTTTTATGTTGCATAGAATCCGGTTTCTATTGATTACCAATAGAACATTATAAAATGTGCGATGTTTGAAAGCTCTCTTCTTCCTAATACTAAGTAGGTACCTACATATATTGTTACATTACACTCCTTTGTACGGGATCTTTTGTTCATTTACCTATGTATGATGGTGTTGACACTGAAGTGAATGTGAAACTTTGACAAAAGACATCTTAAACACCTATCCATATTGTTCTCCATTTGACACATACATTTCCACTCGGGCGAAGTCGCGGGGCGCAGCTAGTTATATATAATTTAGCTTTTGATTTAATTTTTTGGTCTGAGTCAACGTAATACTATTTATTTCTATGTTATTTGATTTAATTTAATTTCATGTTGTTAAATTTGTTTAAATTTTATTTTATTATAGCTGCATTCTTACTACCCGTTGTCCTATTACCCGTTTTCCCGTAGGAATGAAGTATTTTCCCGGGGTAAAAAGTACCCTATGTTCATCAAGAATAAAGTGGGCTTCTAATGGTAAAATAATTTTTCAAATCGGTTCAGTAGTTTCCGAGCTTAGTCAATACAAACAAACAATCAAATCTTTCCTCTTTATAATATTAAGTAAAAAAGTATAGATGATTTAATTTGATCGTATTTAAATTACGGTGAAATAATTAAGCGTCAAATTACAAACATTTAATATCACAGATATTTCTGCTAGTAACAAATTATGGATCACAGTTATCAGAAGGAAATGAATGTTAATTTAATACCTATTGTGATTCTAGAATTGGTATTTAAATGGTTACATTTTAATAATTTGAATGATATTATGTTCAGTCGGCAGCGCTTTTGAGAACTTTGTTCATTTTATTTTTGGTGATGGATGACGTAAATCCATTTTGTAGAACAGTAATTTGTAAAGTTCAGTGGCCTCGACTTTCGGACTACTGTAGGGCCGGAGGTCGGAGGCCGGAGGATCAAACCTTAAAACCGGAAGCAGCTTTTGTGGTTATCATCGCAAAAATATAAAACTATGGCAACCAATTGATTGTGGGCAAACGAAGGCCTATTGGTCTATTATCTTATTGATTATAAAAACAAGATTGATTGATTGATTGATTGATAATACTTTATTCATCACCACATAAAACTAATTTTACATATAAACATGTAGAGAACAGCAATGGAACTGGCGGCCTTATCGCTTAAAGCGATTTCTTCCAGGCAACCAAAACGATGGGAGTAAAATACAGGATGGCGGTGCAACTTAACATAAATCTAAACTATTAATACTAATACACATAATACCTACTAAACTAATACACTAATACATACTAAATTATAATTAAACTTAGTAACTATAGTGAATATACTAACTAGTGTGACGTGACATTCAAAAAGTAATTAAAAACTTTCCTTTTAAAAGTGTGATGTGATGTGGACTTCTTAATATCCAATGGCAAATCGTTCCAAAGTCTGACAGCTTGAGCAGTGAAAGAGTCGCTGTAAAAAGATGTTCTCTGTCCTGGAGATGCGAGGAGCAGAGTATCCGATGACCTTAGAGAGAGACCGTGAGAAGAATGTAGAAACTGAAATCTCTCCTTAAGATAGGACGGGGAAAGGGGGTTGAAAAGTATAGAGAAAAGCAGAGACAGAATATGCAGGTTACGGCGCTGGCGAATAGGGACCCATTTGAGCTGGGCTCGGTAGGCAGACACATGGTCGTACTTACGGAGGCCAAAGATAAACCGCATGCACACATTGTGTAAGCGCTCCAATTTATTGATTTTTTTAAGATCTGTCAATTGCGGGTGTAACTCGCGCGCCGAGGGTTTCGAACGTTTGTCAATTATACACATACTAGCTTCGCACGGTATAATAAGTAGCCTATTATCTAAGTTAGGCTATGTTCTAATCTTACGCTAAATTTCATCTTGATCTGTTCAGTAGTTTTGGAGATCCTAGGTAACCAAAATTTCCCATTTTACAAACTTTCGGCTTTATAATATTAGTAGGATGTACAGTGCGCGTCAGAATTAAGTATCCCCCTTGTCTCCAAAATATTCTCTAACTGCTGTTCGCTTGTAACCAATTTTCAAATGCAAAAACTAATCACGCCGCTCAGGATCGAACCTCCCACCCTTATCTAGAGACTTAAATCCTCAACAATAAACCAACTGAGCTAATTAGCTGTTAAGCACTTTGTCGAATTTTGTCTATGGGCCTAATTAGTCCCTTGTTTTTATTCCAAGTCTTACCATTATTTTATTTATTTTATGGATGCGGGTAGGGTTTGATTTCATATCGTTTGTAGCGAACAAAGTAATTGTAAATCGTCTTATTTCGTGTGGTTTGTTTCTATTTAAAAATGTTAGTTTACTAACAAGAGATCGAAATTGTTACTAGTTAACATGTCTTTTTTTCGATGTATACAAATGATTTCTGAATAGGTTATCACTATCTATAATAGAAAGCCTTTCACTCTTTACAATTATTAGTTGTTATTAAAATTAAAACTTTTAATTCGTTACTTAATCTCCCTAAACTAGTATTTATTGTAAAATGTTTTAGGCGATTATAAAATGAAATAATTTTTTTTAGTTGTGTTTTTTCATTAAATTGTCATAAAGACTATAAGGAGTAATATTAATTAAAAATCAAATGCAATCAGAATATTTGATTTAAAAAAAAAACAAAAAGAAACACCTCTGACGAGAATTGAACCCTGTCACACAATTCGTGAATTAATTTACCTGTTACTGCCGCTGAGCCAAGATGTTACTTATGGAACTTTTCGAAATTATGCGTGCAGTTACCAAAACAAAAATGAAATAAAATTAGTAATAATAAAAACTTTGCATTTTAGACATACAAAACACACAATTTTGTTGGAATCGTCAGAAAATATCAAAAGAAAATAGAAAATTATTAATAACATGTAGTTTTAATCTCCCAATCTCCAACGTTCGGCGGCAGGATTCGAACCCACATACATAGAGAGAGGGGGGTACTTAACTGTGGAGCCGTCTGTACTAAGCGGTTAGAAACATCGCTATATGATGAATTCATAGCTAAAAATAGTAGGTAGCAAACTACATTTTAGATGGATCGCTATGCATAGGTATTTCGAAGATCAGGTCAATTTATTGACTTTATTCAAAATATTTTAAAAAGTGTGTACTCTACAGAAATTTCAAAAAGTGAAATCTACAAAGCAATAGGTACCTTTCATTAGATACCCAGTGCGGCGAGGTAGCCCCTCCTTTTGAAAATAATCTAAAGCATTTTTCAAAAAGTCAAATCTTCGGAGATAGAGTTTTTTCAAAATTATTCAAAAAGTATTAAACCTACAGAAATTTAAATAAAATTGTTTTGAAATACATTGATGAATACAAATGCATTGTTTTGTATACATACCAATACCTTTCATTTGATACCCCACTCGGTGAGATAGGCCCCCCTATTGAAAATTATTTCCCCCCCGAAAAAGCATAACTTTTATTCAAAAAGTATTTGTTTTACAAACTTCTCTTTATTTTTCCTATAAAATATAGATCCATATCTACAAACGCTGCATACATTTCAGATGGATCGCTCTGCAATCTTCGGAAATAAGTCCCGGGAAACGGTCAAATTTCAATTTTTTTTTTTAGTATAAAGTTTTGAAAAAAATCTAAAACTAAAGTCATTTAAAACGAGATATACCATGATGTGAGTTTTGAGCTTTCCAATATTTCGGCACAGTTTCATGCGTCATGATCACGGATAACTGACGGCACTGCGAGTGATTTGTTATGGGCAGATATATCAAGCTACCTTTAATTTGATACCCCACATGACCCTGTAGCTACCTCTTTAAATTTCGACATCACAATTTGTATGGAAAATGTTCATATCATTTTTTTTTTAAATCTGTACAGGCGCACGAAACGTATTGTTATTTAAAATTTCAAGTTGATTGCTGCGGTAGTTGCTGAGTTATTATTATTAAGGAGGGGAAAACATATTCTCAAAACACTTAATGATTAATATCACAATATTCCAATAAATTAAATAAATAATAAATAAATAAATAAAGCTGGACAATCCACACAGCACCAAAGTTAGCTACTCAAAGCTTGTGTTATGGGTACTAGATAACTGATATATTTCATACATTGTATACATAGATAGATGATATTTTTTTTATTATACATAGAAAACACCCAGACCAACGAAACAAATTTCTGCAGATCGTACACAAATGTGTTCCGAGGCGGGAATCGAACCCGCAACCGCAACAAATAATTCATGTCATAAAAGCAATTGTCTAGTAGGTACCTAACCATTTTGTCAGTTTTCTCATAAAACGCGTTGTCCGTATTTCTGTTGACGTAATGTACTAAAATTAGGCGACATCGCATTTCAACATTAAGTACGTACCCATACATACGTAAAGGAAAGGGTAGCAACGTACATATTTGTACTAAACAATGCTCACCCGCAATATGACAATGGTACAAAACCGTAGCATATTAAAGTTAGCTGATCGGACGTCCTTCAGCGAAGGATTACACGAAGTTGCGGCACACAATCGATGCCAGGTAGGCCTGCCACAATGAAAACGTAACACCCTTACGCGGGGTTATTTATTTATTTATTGCTGTGCTATACAGGGTGCCACGGAAAGGTTACACTAAGCCAAGAAGAAAGAAAGGGGTGATTCTGGACCCGGGATCAACATAAGAATAATGATTTTTTTAATTTCGAATATGTTTTTTTATGCATAAAACAAAGTTTGTTTTCTTCCTATTCGTGTTTTTTTACACGCACACTTGCGTTATTTAACATTACAAAAATATTTCACAAGTGTTTTGTGCTTGTTTTTTCAGCAAAACCAGTGTTTTGTCAACAAAATATTATGTACCTAAATTCTTCAAACTTTCAAAACAATAATAATAATCAAAATATTATGTACCTAAATTCTTCAAACTTTCAAAACAATAAAAATAATCAAAATATTATGTACCTAAATTCTTCAAACTTTCAAAACAATAATAATAATCTCTTTACTGACAAAGAAAATTACAATCAATTAATAGAAATAAATTAGAAGTAGTATTTACAATTAAAACAATTGAGCAAACAGACTATTGCAAACAATCTACAGGTAGCTCAACTGATCCATATCAATACCAGTCGGAATCGTCCCCAAGCCGGTAATAATAATGTAAAAAAACACTAATTTGAAGAAAAAACAGGAAAATATTGTTAAAATAAAAAAAAAATCGTAGAACAAAGATTGATCCCCTCGATGAGATTAATCTAATTGATAGAGCCATGTATGTATGTATGTATGTATGTATGTATGTATGTATGTACTAGACATGTAACGTATACTCGCATTCGCATTCACAATGTAATGCGAATGTTTAAACATTATATTTATTAGCAACTGCACTAAATTATCTAAGTCATTTAAAACGGGTTATTTAAAGGTTACTCGTTTGTATTTCAAAATTGTTACAGCCTTTTTATGTCCGAATATTTTGAAATTTCCAAGAGAATCACATGCACACAAAACCTATGGGGTACTTCCCGTAGACCTAGAATCATGAAATTTGGCGGCAAGCAGCAAGGTAGTACAAATAAAGGAAAAAATCCGAAAACCATACAATTGTAGTTTATTCACAAAAAAATACTTTTGATACTCGCCATGGACTATAACCTATGGGGTATACTTTCCGTAGACATAGATCCTAAAATAATAAAATTTGGTAAAAAGCAAGGTCTTAAAATTATACGGAACCCTTAGTGCGCAAGTCCAACTCGCACTTGACGTTTTTTTCTTGACAATAATCGTCTGATCCTCAATCTCAACGCGTTTTCATCTTCGCAAAGCGAAGATGTGGCCGACGACGCGACGGTGTATCGCGGTGTATCTTCCTTCAACTGCTTCGCGCACTGCGATCAATTAGTAACTTAACTATTATTATTAATATCATTTTTAGGGTTTTGAAGATCGAAGATCGGTTTCAAAACCCTTATGGTCTCGCTTTGTCTGTCCTTTTTTCCCTCCTTAATAACTCAAAAACTACTGCAGCTATCAACTTGAAATTTAAAATAATAATACATTTCGTGCGCCTGTACAGATTTAGAGAAAAATAAATGAAAATAAATGAAAAATGAAAATGAATATTTTCCATACAAATTGTGATGCCGAAATTTTAAAAGATACCTACAGAGTCATATGGGGTATCAAATGAAAGGTATCATTTTGTACATTTCAAATTATTTTTTGAATTTTTTGTAGGTTTCATACTTTTTAAAATATTTCGAAAAAAGTCGAAAAAATACCCATTCCCCCCCCCCTATCTCCGAAGATTGAAGAGCGATCCATGTAAAATGTATGGACCGTTTATAGACATAGATCTATATTTTACAGGAAAAATATAGAGAAGTTTGAAAAAAGAACACTTTTTGAAAAATGGTCAAAAAGGGGAGAAATAATTTTCAAAAGGGGAGGCTACCTCACCGAGTGGGATATCAAATGAAAGGTATCGGTTTGAACATTTCAAAACAGTTTTTTAAATTTCTGTAGGTTTCATAGTTTTTGAAATATTTTGAAAAAAGTCGAAAAAATACCCATTCCCCCCCCCCTATCTCCGAAGTTTGCCGAGCGATCCATTTAAAATGTATGAAGCGTTTGTAGATATGGATCTATATTTTACAGGAAAAATATAGAGAAGTCTGTAAAAAGAAGACTTTTAGAAAAATGGTCAAAAAGGAATAATTTTCAAAAGGGGGGCTACCCCACCGAGTGGGGTATCAAATGAAAGGCATTGGTTTGGGCATTACAAAACAGTTTTTAAAATGTCTGTAGCTTTCATACTTTTTGAAATATTTCGAAAAAAGTCGAAAAATTGGTAAAAAAGGTTGGTACATCCTATTCTTAGGTATTCGTTAAATTGCGAAGTCTCTAACCGGTACTTTTGGTACATATTTGTTGACAAACGTTCAAAACCCTCGGCGCGCGAGTTACACTCGCACTTGACGGATCTTGTTTTATTTAGAAGAGAATTTCTCTTATTTCCTAGGAGGGATATTTCCCAAATTAAATAAAGTCGTAGTAGTCACATTATTCCTGAGAAGTTAGTCTATATTTGACTTTAGTAAGGACACGTTCTCGTGAAATCTCCATTTTCCATACTATTTGGTACAGCGCCTTTATCTTTAGTTCGTAAATCCTACTAATCACACTAATATTATAAATGCGAAAGTTTGGATGGATGGATGGATGTTTGTTACCTCTTCACGCCAAAACTACTGAATGAATCGGGGTGAAATTTTGTGTAGACTTAGTTCTAGGCCTAGAATAAAACATAGGCTTTTTACCCCAGAAATCAGTTCTCATGGGATAGAAATAACCTTAAAACGTTTCTACAGAAACAACGAGTGCGAAGTATCATAAACGCGAAAGTTTATAAGTATGGATGGATGGATGGATGTTTGTTACTCTTTCACGTAAAAACTACTCTATTCCCACGGGAACGGGAATTACGCGGGTGATGAGTCCCATATAAAAAAGAGGACGTCACGATCACGTATCGTAATTAACGTCAAATAGAGTCGTCTCTCTGTTATCTCATTATTAAATCATCTATGCAGAGCACGTTTCACGCAGAATCCTATTATTAGTAAAACTACATTAAAATTATATTCATCCGTGTATGAGATTTCCATCGTATAATATTTAATCACCGTAAATGGAAAATAAAGTGTCTATTTTTAGAGCTTTTTCATTTGCACGACCCTTGCCTTGGGGAGATCTTAGCGGTAAAGACAGATAACGTAAGTACATTCCTATTTTGTTGCTCGAAATAAGAAAAGAATTGCTTTCGCTTTTAAATCTTTTGCCTTATTTCTCCCATATTGCTCTCACAGGCGGACCTCTCGGACGCAACAGTCAATCATCATCATCAACCTATACAGTCCACTGCTGGACATTGGCATCCCCTAATGAGCGCCATAGCGCCCTGTCTTCAGCTTGCCGCATCCAGCATCTGCCTTCAATTGATACCTTCAATCAATAATAACGGCAGTTTTCTATTATTTCGGCTCAGTTGCATCCGCCATTATCACAAAAGTCACTTCGAGTGAGTTTTTATTTTCAGATATTATTGTCTTACTACGAATCGTGGTATCATCCCGGTATTAAGAACTTGAGTGTTAAGAACCATGATCGTTTTAAAAGTTTTAACTACCCAAATGTCATAAGCTTTAAAGAACAAAGATTAGTCGTTCAATCTGTTAAACCATTGATCAAAATATCTTGTCAAAGATAGTGTGGGTTTTCTAGGAACTTTAATTACACAATTTTCAAGGGGTAGCCGGTTAAATAATTGGCCAGTTCGAGAAACTTCCTGCCAGAGTGATACTGAGTAATGTACCCTGTAAGTGCAAGTCTACATCCAATAATTAAGATTTTCACAAGTTAAGATTTGTCTGATCTTTGACGCTTCAACACTTTCGATAAAAATGCAGACATCCCTGCAGCGGTGATTATCCGGACTATGCCCTAAATATTCGTATCCATTTGCAGAATACTATTATCACTTTAGTGGGTACATATTTTGAATAGTAATAAATAGCTATCAATCAATCAGCAGCGTGTTTTATTGAATATCGACGGCAGTCCAGCCGTGCCCCGCACTGAGAGTGCGTCGAGCCAGCCTGGAATTCCCAGAGCTCTCTGCTCGCGAAGGCCTCGTGCTATAGGTAATATTCTACTTTTCGCTGGGATCCATAGGGATGGTGTGAATACATTTTTTTCAGCGTATGCTTTTACTAACCATTTTCCATTTGTCTTGATGTCAATACAATATATTTTCTAACAATTTGTTAGTTTTGAAAGCTAAAAACCGACTTCAAATCCGTAAATTTCACACTTATAAGTTTTACGGAATAAATACTAGTCCCTCAGAAATGCAATTTAAATGATGGTCTCAGAATCATTCTCATAATAGCGAAAGAATTTTCAAAATCTGTCCAATTACCGGAGAAATCGACGGACATACATAAAGAACATAGGTACATAATACAGTCGAACATAAAACCTACTTCACTCATCCAAGTAGGTTGACAGATACGTAGTTTATGCACATTTCGTTGAAGATTTATAATTGATCCATATTTCGTAGTTTTCTACTTTTTGCTCCCTTGCGGTAAAACGAAAGCGACATACGAAGCGACAGCACAGTAAACATTTGGCTAGCCGTAAATTTATAAAAGATGTAGGTATTGTCCAGAGAAGCGTCGAGATTGTTCGTGTAAAATTGATTGAAAATATTTTCGGAAATAAAACGAAATGGTAAATGTAGCGAGAACCCGTGGTGATTTGATAGCTGTTCAGAAGTAATGGCAAGAAATGAGGCGAACGGGCTGGGTCGACCTGATACTGAACATGAACGAATTACTGCAACAAAATATCGGACGAAAATCACTGAGTACTATAGTGTGTATCGTTCAAAGATAACTACCGAGTCTACTAACACGCAAATAGGAACTCATTTTTTTACCAAAAAGGTAAAACTTAAAGAACGCAGCCGCCTTTTTACGTGAGGCTATTTCCAAAAAATAAAAACCTCAACCTCAACAGCCATACTCGTAGGTATTGTATTGGTCCACTACTGGACGCAGCCCTCTCCATGATAAGCACCCTATTGGCTTTTATCACATGTAGGTAATACCCATAATCCCCACGCGCTGGGCATGCGAGTTAGGCATCGCAGTTCGGTGGTAAAATTGTTCTGCAGAGGGCGCTGCTGCCCGCCCTCGGTGTATATCCCTTAGTCTCCTATTACGACACCCGCGGGAAGAGTTGGGGTGGTGCAAATTCTAAGCCGGCACCACACAGAGAAAGCATAAAATAAAAACCCCATCCAAACGAATACATACCTACTTATCTATACTATTATTAAAAATTCGAAAGTAACTCTGTCAGTCTATCTGTAACCTTTTCACGCCGAAACGGCTGAACGGATCTTAATAAAATTAGCCAGGGAGGAAAACGATATACCACGGACAGATATATGCTACTTGCAAAGTCGCGGGCAAAAGCTAGTTTACTATTAACTAAATTTATGCTGGATGAATTGTCTAGTATTATTTATTTATTTAATTGAGGGCGCTGCAACGATGTCATGGCAAACGACGGCTATTAGACATTTGTGATCCGATTTTAGGGCCAGGTAGTCCTGCAGCAGCAGGCGTTAGGGAAAACGCGCGCCTGCCAAGCAGCCGCGCCCTGGTTTTTTGCAGTATTTTAAACATAGTATTGAATTTTAGTCATAGTTTTGAAAAAACATTAGAAAAAGGGGTAACTTTGGGATTCTTATCTATCGAGTCAAGTTCATTAGATCTTGTAACTTTTTTTTTTCAGAATTTTAAACACTATTTTCTAAGTCTCATTTGATTAAAAATCACAAAAACGCGGCCTCTGCTGGCCTACCAAGCCTTAATGATTAATTATCTTTAGTATTATAGAGAACTAGTTTAGTTTTAAGGTTATTTCTATCCCATGGGAACTGGTTTATGGGATAAAAAGTAGCCTATGTTTAATTCCAGGATTAGAATTACCTGTGTGCAAAATTTCAGCCAGATCCGTTGAGTAGTTTTGTCGTGAAGATGCAACAAACATCCATCCATACATCCATCTAAACTATCGCTTTTATATATATTAGTGTGATGATTCCGTGGCCCCACAAGTTCTGTCTCAGTGCAGCAGGCCTTCAAATCTACATCTATACAGTGATCGTTTGTTTGCTTGGAATATTTCGTATGATGGATGAGCGACCGAAGCTCGGGCTGAGGCTAGTAACATAAACAAATATCAAATATGCCACGTGCGATCTACATTTCTAACCCCAATTCGAAGAACATACCTATATTTCCTCTCTCATACCTATATTTCGTCACGTTCGTTCGCTAAACTCCCGTTTTTATATGCAAATTAAAAGTCCTTCGAGGCCGGACATTTTAAAATTTAAACGGTTTCGCTTTCGAGTCTACCTTTAAGCCTAATTTATATCTGAACTATCTGCGAATTACAAGCCAAGCAAAAGTTGTTCTTTTAGAGCTCATGACAAGCACGAACCAACCTAGCCGCGTTATTAACATTTTCTCGATCCTTCTCTATGTACGCAACACTATTTAATTATAATTTTATTTAATTCAATTTGTAAACGCTGTGTATGTTTAATAGAGCTTCAGATTAAAAATAAATAGTTAAATTTAATCAGTATTACTATCAGTAATTTTTTTTTATTATTATGAGCTAAGAGTTTAAGTAAGAGTCTACGTAGAATTAAAAGGGTTTGAAGATTATTATGGAGGAAAAATATATAAGAGCAATAGATATTTTCATCTGTGAATAATATCAGAAACCTGACGATTTAGGACACTATGTTGGGTGACATTTTATGTGTGTAAGTGTCCTCTATCCAAATTATAAAATACATTGTTCACGGCGAATTTGAAAAAATGGCGTGGTAGCCGAAGTTTGGGGCAAAATCTTCCAACCCCTTCAACACTGAACACTGAATGAAAACTTATTCGATTGGCGTTGGCAAACCACCAGACAACTCGACATTTATGGAGCGTCAGGTTGTGTGCTATAATTATTAGTGGTCAGACATGGGTACGACTATAGGTAGCAGTATTCAATTCAACATTACAATAATATAACAGAAATAAATTAGAACTAGTATTTACAATTGTAACAATGGAGCTACTCGTAACTGCAGACTGTTGCAAAAATTTACAGGTAGCTCAACTGATCCATATCAATACCAGTCGTCGCGTCCTCGCTACGCTGTCTGCATTGCCCTGCTGTATGGCAAAACATGTGCTGCGCCAGATACTGACCAGCTCTCGAGTCAACAATTCAACATCAATGTGGTTATTATTATTATGGTGAACCTTAGGTGTCGTCAGAATTGGCTAACGATCGTGCGACTGAACGATGCGATTTCGTCGAGCGATCAAAATGATCGTGCGGGTTTAATAAGTAAGTAGGTCGCGTGATGGGCATCACGCGATGCTCGATGTCTGATGATCTCGGTCAGTGTCTACGTCAGTGCTCGCGCGATAGCGTGTGACGTGTGACTTTTGAGTGTCCTACGTGAGGACACTCAAAAGAAACAGGTCATCAATTAGTTTTGTTTTTTCAAATATGCTATATCGTCAGCTTTGTGAGATATTCATATATGAAAATAACTATTTTTTTTCATACGTGAATATCTCAGAATCTTGACGCTTTAGGACATTCGGTGAGAAACATTTTTATACGCCTTCTTGGCACAACTGAAATGAATTATGTATACTCCTATAATTTATTTATGTTGTGCCAAGGAGGAGGGGGATAAGGCAGCTCCACAGTTTTAAACTTTTGCTGTCTCATCGTTCATTCGTAAATTATCTATTATGTACCTTATTCTAAATAAATTATTTTGTATTTGTATATTTCAGTGTCTTCTATCCAAATATATAAAGTCTGTAAAAATTAAATAAAATTGAAGGAGGCTCCCATAAAATATTATTTTCTTCATTTGTAAAAAAAATAATAATAATTTTTGTCTATTTTTGCTCATATACCGTAATAGGTAGACAGTTTCAATTTCGTAAGGGTATGTAATTTTGTAAGGATACCATTGGCGCTATAACTACAAATAATAAGGTAGCCATACAAAAACTATTTTTCAAACCGTTCAAACCACTCACCATTAAGGTGCACGCTCACAATTAAGGCCAGGTAGTCCTGCAGCAGCAGGCGTAAGGGAAAACGCGCGCCTGCCAAGCCGCCGCGCTCGTGTTTTTTGTAGTTAATTAAACATGGAAAGAAAATCATTTTATCAAATCAAACTCTGCGAATTTGTTTAGAAATATTAAGGCGCTGTGCATGGAAAACTAAGACTATCAGATTGCATGTCAATATTACCAAATGTGGTCGGCAGAGGCGCTTATTTTTAACATAGACTTATGCAAAATTTATCTGTTGTAGAAGAGGCAAACTTTTGTTTTATTTTGGTTGATAGCACAATCACAAGGTAATAATGTAATGTTAACTAACATTTGCCCGCGGCTTTACTATCGTTGCATGTAAAATACCTTAATAAAACCTATGTCGCTCATTGTAGCTTCTCAATTATAATAAAAATTACATTCATCGATAGTTATTCATAGAAATCAGAAACACTTAAAAAAATAATATCATCTTCATGCATGTTAAAGTGCCGACAATATCACCGACCATTATGATAATACTTTATACATTAAAAAAATATACTAATTTAGTCAAAACAACTGAGGTCTAAATGGATTACAAAAGTGTCAATCGTTGAAGATATTTCTTTAACAAAAAAAAAAACAAAAGCCTTTTTAACAAAGGATATGTTTTACAAATTGTTTGAAATTATTTTTTGATAACTTTTAACACTTTTGTAGTTTTGTTGTAGAATCGTATACATTTCCCTTTAAAAGATAATCTATAAATCGATACTATAAAATATATATTTATAAAAATATTCGTAAAATAAAATACGTGAATGTTGGAATGCTGAATGATGAATTTCACGGATATAATTTTGTACACAATCTTAGTACTACTCGCTTACATAATTAATTTTATTTTCCGGAAATAAAACGCAACAATCATGAGGATAGTATTAGTTTAGATTGTAATTCTACAAAATAATCATTAAAACCACAACAGACCATGCCTTGCTATCCAAATTGATATTCATACCGATATAAAGTATTCTTTATTATGTTGCTGCCTTCCAAGAACTCATGAGTGATTATGATTAACATTCAATATTCATTCATTATTTCTTCAAATCTAGGAAAACTGCTAGGCATTTCTGTTTGCGATCTACTTGATCAACGATGTGATTGGTTAAAGCAGCGATAGCGTCTTCAGATGAACGGCCATTCCTAAAACCGTATTGTGAGTTGGAGAATAAATTAAATTTTTCAAAGTACGAATGTAATCTAATGTTAATAAGTTTCTCCAGTATTTTAGAAATTGAGGAAAGAACTGAAATTGGCCTATAATTATTGAGTTCATCTCTATTCCCATTTTTAAAAACCGGTGTTATTATAGCCTTTTTAAGTTGTCTTGGGAATACACCTTTATCAAAACAGAGATTTACTAGATGGCATAACATTGGTGTAAGAATGTCTTTAGCAAGCTTCAGAAAACTCGTAGGGATGTTATCAGGGCCAGGCGCACTTTCAGATGTCAGATTCATTATGACCTTATTTATCTCAATTGGATCTGTTTCTAGTAAGACAAACGATGAAACCTGTTTAAGTGTTACAAATGGAGATATAATACTTAACGACTGGTTAGCCCTGCAATTAGCAATAGCTTGAGCTAGATCATTACCAATATTAGCGAAAAACTTGTTTACAAAATTAACTGACTCATTAGGCGATGGTTTTATATCAAGGAGTTGGATATTAGGTGTTTTTGTAGGTTTGTAATGAGTAATAGCGTTTATGGTTTTCCAAAGATTTTTACTATTCTTAGCATTTTTATATAGTTGGTCTCTTTCATATTTTCGTTTTAGTTTTTTAATTAAATTGTTGCAGAAATTTCTATATCTCCTATAAGTTATACTAAGTATTTTGTCGTTTGGATTATTTCGTAGTTTTTTTTGCATACTATTTCTATTTTTGATACAGCGTAAAATGCCCAGGGTAATCCAAGGTTTAATGAGTTGTTTGCTTCTAGGTACACGAACTATCTTTGTATGCATAGATAGACTTTGTTGAATAGTATTTATTAATTTATCACATAAATAATTTGGATCGCATTGTTGTTCAAGTAAGTCTGCAAAATTAAATTCTTTTAAATATTGTAATGATTTTTCATATTCTGTTTTTGTCTTGTATGTTATAGAATTATTAATTTGTATTTTAGATATATTAACTAGAATTGATAGGTGATCCGTAAAAGACGTGTTAACTACAGCAATAGTTGCAGAGTTTTTATGTTTATTTAATTTTAAGATAACATGGTCTAGGCATGCGGTTTCTCTTGTTGGAAGATTATGACCAGACAAGAGTCCGTGCATTGATAGTACATTCAAATAGTTTTGTCTGTTATTTTTCTCATAAGTTATTTCAGAGTCTCTAGGTAGAGTATTTATATTTATGTCCCCGACTATTATTATGGTTTCATGATTATATAAGGTCATCAAAATCGCCCTACCTATTTAACATATTTTAACTCGACCAATACTTTCCGTGCTGTAAACATGTTGAGTAGTACCTACCTATCTAGCTACCAGAGATAAAACCACTATAAACCTATTCTACTTAATTGGTAGGTCTGTCAATGAATAAAATTCCTGCAAATTTCTTTTGGCTTAGCTTCAATCAAATATAGACTTTATTTCAATGACGAATGAACCATTTAACCCGCAAAACAAAAGTTGTCGAAAATCGTAATTCGTCCGTCGAACCCAGCTGTCATCGCGAAAAAAGTTACATAACCTCACGTCCGTCCGAGGAGGCATCCAGCCTCCGAATGAAGCTAGTGGAAGCTATTTTGAGCATATATTGAAAGGGATGTTTGAGTAATAAGGTTGAAATTCTATTGGCAAAATATTATAATTTTTGCAATTACTTCGCTAAACGCCTTACAAAAATGTGTTTTTTGGGTTTTATTATGTTAATGGTTTTATTTATTTAAAACTTTTTACATATTTCTTTAGTTGATAAAATTTCCTTTCATATAGTATTAGAATAATTAATGGTTGTCACTCAAAATATTGAGCATTTCGAGACGAAAAATTTTTTTCTTGTTCTTTCTTGTGATTTTTTTTTTCAAGATCCTAGATCGTTTTATAAAATATTTTTGTATAAGTCTTTTTTCCATACATTTGACTATACACTGTATTTTTTTTGGGCTTGTAATATGTCGGAGAACGGCTAACGGTGCGACGAAAAAGTGTACTTTCTACGGTGTCGCTGTTTGGGCAGCGTCTTAACTGTCTTTAGTTGAGTACAAAAAAGGTGTGATATCAGTAGTTCGTTAGTTTTGAAAAAACATTAGAGAAAGGGGAATCTTTGGGATTTTTTTCTATCGAGTGAAGTTCATTAGATCTTGTAACTGAATTCGACTTTGACTAGACTAGATGCTTAAGAATTTTAAACACTATTTTCTAAGTCTCAGACGATTTTAATAATCACAAAAATGCGGCCTCTCCTGGCCTACTAAGCCTTAATTACATTTATTTAGATGCTTCCAATGAATGTGATTTCTGATGATCTCGTCGTGCGACAAAATCGCATCGTTCGCTCGTACGATCTAGGCCAATTAGGACGGCGCGGCGGCGTCTTTGTATGGTCATTAGGAATGTAGACTGAACTTCTCACCCCAGTTCTATAATAACTAAAAAATAATAATAATAATAATAAATAGGTTTTATGAATAGGGAGAAGCTATTCCCAGGCGGTAAACTCGTAAAAACAAAAATCAAATGTTCTGATTTATTTTCGTGTAAACGCTATATAATATGCAAGTGACGTAGGAGTTGGTTTGTTTGAAAATGAATCGGAAATTTCTATTTTGGTTTTCAAAGTATACCCAGCCGGTCTCTCGCTTTTCTTCCTTAGCTTCATTGACTAGAAATCTTAGCTTGTACAAGCTTGGTGCCTCAATAGCTGCGATGTGGTCGAAGCCAGGCAAAAAATCGTAGAAGCACGAGTTACGGTAATAGTTCTATAATAACTAAAAAAATAATAATAATAAATAGGTTTTATGAATAGGGAGAAGCTATTCCCAGGCGGTATACTCGTAAAAATAAAAATCAAATGTTCTGATTAATTTTCGTGTAAACGCTATAATATGCAAGTGACGTAGGAGTTGGTTTGTTTGAAAATGAATCGGAAATTTCTATTTTGGTTTTCAGAGTATACCCAGCCGGTCTCTCGCTTTTCTTCCTTAGCTTCATTGACTAGAAATCTTAGCTTGTACAAGCTTGGTGCCTCAATAGCTGCGACGTGGTCGAAGCCAGGCAAAAAATCGTAGAAGCACGAGTTACGGTAATAGTTCTATAATAACTAAAAAAATAATAATAATAAATAGGTTTTATGAATAGGGAGAAGCTATTCCCAGGCGGTATACTCGTAAAAATAAAAATCAAATGTTCTGATTTATTTTCGTGTAAACGCTATAATATGCAAGTGACGTAGGAGTTGGTTTGTTTGAAAATGAATCGGAAATTTCTATTTTGGTTTTCAAAGTATACCCAGCCGGTCTCTCGCTTTTCTTCCTTAGCTTCATTGAGTAGAAATCTTAGCTTGCACAAGCTTGGTGCCTCAATAGCTGCGACGTGGTCGAAGCCAGGCAAAAAATCGTAGAAGCACGAGTTACGGTAATAGGCGCTACCCCGACAAATCAGCGCCACTACCTATTTTATCTTCTGATTCTGTTAAAAGAAGGTATTTTCAAAAATCGATTGGCCTAAATGTTTTATAACGTATAGTGTAGGTAGAGATGCGAAGTTGCTCATTTTTGCCAACGTGGTGGCCAAACAAAGCAACTTCGTATTTCTTCTGAAAGTATATCAAATAAAACTTTAACAGAATTATTATAAAAAGCTTCACAAACTGGTCAATCGATTTTTGAAATATAGATAAGATTTTACTTCCATCCTCTCTCCCAGGAGAAAATAACTGAATTCCGGGATGAAATGTATCCCATGTCCTTCCTTGTAGTATGAAATCAAATCGTGCTAGGTTTCACTCCAACTCATTAAGCACTTTCGGCGTCATGCGCGGTGAAGAAATTATACTTTCATCCTCTCTCCCAGGGGAACCTGACTGAATTCCGGGATAAAAAGTATCCTATGTCCTTCCTCGTAGTATGATCTAAAATCGTGCCAAGTTTCATTTCAATACCTTCAGTAGTTTCAGCGTGATGCGCGTTTACGAAACAGACAGACAGACAGAAAGACAAGAATGAAAAAAATTGCAGTTTTGGATTCAGTATCGATAATAGAGTGCCCTCCAAAAAAAAATTTCAAAATATCTTCAATGTACAGAATTGGACCTGTTACAGTTTTATTATATGTATAGATTATAAAAAAATATTCTATTTTTTATTCAGTTTACCATAAACTAGTATTTTATAAATGCGAAAGTTAGGATGTTTAGATGGATGGATGTTATTCCTTCACGAAAAACTACTGAACGGATCGGGATGAAATTTTACTCAGATGTAGTTGTAGGCCTGGAATAAAACCTAGACTACGTTTAATCCCATACATCAGTTGATATAGGATATAAATAACTTTTAAACTGAAAAATTTTCCTTTCCAAAGAAACAACGAATGCGAAGTCGCGGGCAGAAACAGGTGCTAAATAAAATTCGAATCGACTGTCGTTTGGAGTGTTTAAACATGCAAGAGATGTAATATTTATATATTAACAATATGTCAATATTCAATCAATATGTTGGCTCAATCAGTGGCGCTGCTGCAAGTGATCTTGATTGTCTACAATTGCGATTAATGAGTGCACTTACTAAGTGAGTGCAATGTCTATCAATCACCTGAGATCAATATGTCAATACTCAATCAATATGTTGGGTCAATCAGTGGCGCTGCTACAAGTGATCGTGATTGTATACAATTGCGGTTAATGAGTGCACTTACAAAGAGGGTTAAGTGGGTGCAATGTCTGTTCTCCTGAGATCAATATTCAATTAATATGTTGGGTCAATCAGTGGCGCTACTGCAAGTGATCGTGATTGTCTACAATTGCGATTAATGAGTGCACTTACTAAGAGGGTTAAGTGGGTGCAATGTCTGTTCTCCTGAGATCAATATTCAATTAATATGTTGGGTCAATCAGTGGCTCTACTGCAAGTGATCGTGATTGTCTACAATTGCGGTTAATGAGTGCACTTACAAAGAGGGTTAAGTGGGTGCAATGTCTGTTCTCCTGAGATCAATATTCAATTAATATGTTGGGTCAATCAGTGGCTCTACTGCAAGTGAACGTGATTGTCTACAATTGCAGTTAATGAGTGCACTTACAAAGAGGGTTAGGTGGGTGCAATGTCTGTTCTCCTGAGATCAATATTCAATTAATATGTTGGGTCAATCAGTGGCTCTACTGCAAGTGATCGTGATTGTCTACAATTGCGATTAATGAGTGCACTTACTAAGTGGGTTAAGTGGGTGCAATGTCTGTGCCCCGAGATCAATATGCAATCAATATATTAGGTAAATCAGTAGCGCTGCTGTAAGTGATCGTGATTGTCTACAATTGCGGTTAATGAGTGCACTTACTAAGAGGGTTAAGTGGGTGCAATGTTTGTGCCCCGAGATCAATATGCAATCAATATATTAGGTAAATCAGTAGCGCTGCTGTAAGTGATCGTGATTGTCTACAATTGCGGTTAATGAGTGCACTTACTACGAGGGTTAAGTAGGTGCAATGTTTGTGCCCCCGAGATCAATATGCAATCAATTGTTGGGTTAATAAGTAGCACTGCTGCGAGTGATCGTGATTGTCTACAATTGTAGTTAATGAGTGCACTTACGAAGTGAGTGCAATATCTATCAATCACCTGAGATCAATATGTCAATATTCATTCAATATGTTGGGTCAATCAGTGGCGCTACTGCAAGTGATCGTGATTGTCTACAATTGCGGTTATTGAGTGCACTTGCTAAGTGACTGCAATGTCTATAAATCTCCTGGGATCGATATGTCAATATTCAATAAATATGTTGGGTCATTCAGTGGCGCTGCTGCAAGTGATCGTGATTGTCTACAATTGCAGTTAATGAGTGCACTTACTAAGAGAGTTAAGTGGGTGCAATGTCTGTGTCTGTACCCCCGAGATCAATATGCAATCAATATGTTAGGTAAATCAGTAGCGCTGCTGCAAGTGATCGCGATTGTCTACAATTGCGGTTAATGAGTGCACTTACTAAGAGGGTTAAGTGGGTGCAATGTTTGTGCCCCCAAGATCAATATGCAATTAATATGTTGGGTCAATAAGTAGCACTGATGCGAGTGATCGTGATTTTCTAAAATTGCAGTTAATGAGTGCACTTACTAAGTGAGTGCAATGTCTATCAATCACCTGAGATCAATATGTCAATATTCAATCAATATGTTGGGTCAATCAGTGGCGCTCCTGCAAGTGATCGTGATTGTCTACATTTGCAGTTAATGAGTGCACTTATTAAGAGGGTTAAGTGGGTGCAATTTCTGTTCCCCTGAGATCAATATTCAATTAATATGTTGGGTCAATCAGTGGCGCTACTGCAAGTGATCTTGATTGTCTACAATTGCGGTTAATGAGTGCACTTACTGAGTGAGTGCAATGTCTATCAATCACCTGACATCAATATGTCAATATTTAATCAATATGTTAGGTCAATCAGTAGCGCTGCTGCAAGTGATCGTGATTGTCTACAATTGCAGTTAATGAGTGCACTTACTAAGTGAGTGCAATGTCTATCAATCACCTGAGATCAAAATGTCAATATTCAATCAATATGTTGGGTCAATCAGTAGCGCTGCTGCAAGTGATCGTGATTGTCTACAATTACGGTTAATGAGTGCACTTACAAAGTGAGTGCAATGTCTTTCAATTGCCTGAGATCAAAATGTCAATATTCAATCAATATGTTGGGTCAATCAGTAGCGCTGCTGCAAGTGATCGTGATTGTCTACAATTACGGTTAATGAGTGCACTTACTAAGTGAGTGCAATGTCTATCAATCACCTGAGATCAATATGTCAATATTCAATCAATATGTTGGGTCAATCAGTAGCGCTGCTGCAAGTGATCGTGATTGTCTACAATTACGGTTAATGAGTGCACTTACTAAGTGAGTGCAATGTCTATCAATCACCTGAGATCAATATGTCAATATTCAATCAATATGTTGGGTCAATCAGTAGCGCTGCTGCAAGTGATCGTGATTGTCTACAATTACGGTTAATGAGTGCACTTACTAAGTGAGTGCAATGTCTTTCAATCGCCTGAGATCAAAATGTCAATATTCAATCAATATGTTGGGTCAATCAGTAGCGCTGCTGCAAGTGATCGTGATTGTCTACAATTACGGTTAATGAGTGCACTTACTAAGTGAGTGCAATGTCTATCAATCACCTGAGATCAATATGTCAATATTCAATCAATATGTTGGGTCAATCAGTAGCGCTGCTGCAAGTGATCGTGATTGTCTACAATTACGGTTAATGAGTGCACTTACTAAGTGAGTGCAATGTCTATCAATCACCTGAGATCAATATGTCAATATTCAATCAATATGTTGGGTCAATCAGTAGCGCTGCTGCAAGTGATCGTGATTGTCTACAATTACGGTTAATGAGTGCACTTACTAAGTGAGTGCAATGTCTATCAATCACCTGAGATCAAAATGTCAATATTCAATCAATATGTTGGGTCAATCAGTAGCGCTGCTGCAAGTGATCGTGATTGTCTACAATTGCGGTTAATAAGGGTATTTCATAAAGTTCGTATTCGTACTAAAAGGGAGGAACTAACTAGGTTACCTATTGCGATTTGATTCTTTCGATCGCTATTTTAGATATTTTATGTACCTACTAGCTGCATTCTTACTACCCGTTGTCCTATTACCCGTTTTCCCGTAGGAATAAAGCATTTACCCGCGGTACAAAGTAGCCTATGTTCATCAGGAATAATGCGGGCTTCTAATAGTAAGAGAATTTTTCAAATCGGTCCAGTAGTTTCGGAGCCTATTCAATACAAACAAATAAACAATCAAATCTTTCCTCTTTATAATATTAGTATAGACATAATGTAGATGGTCTCGAAAAGTTTGTATTAGCATGGGTGCCCGCGGCTTCGCACGCGTATTGTCGGTATAATAAGTAGCCTATTATCTAAGTTAGTCTTTGCTTTAAACGTACGCCGAATTTCATCGTGATCTGTTCAGTAGTTTTGGAGTCAAAAATTCAGATTTTAATAACTTTCGTTTTTATAAATACATATTATAAGTATTGTAGTATAGTAGGATACAATGGTTTCAAAACTAGCTAAATTGCTCGTAAAATACTTATGAAATAAAGCTCGTTACGTACCACAGCAATTTAGAGTAAAATATATCTCAGTAATAACTAATTACATCACACTGAAAACAATATAGTTCAACTAAGACGCATTTTGTCTCAGTTGGCGTCAAAATAGTTTGAGTGATAAATATCTCATTCAATAAACAAGATCCGTCAAGTGCGAGTGTAACTCGCGCGCCAAGGGTTTTGAACGTTTGTCAACAAATATGTACCAAAAGTACCGGTTAGAGACATCGCAATTTAACGAATACCTAAGAATAGTAGGTACCAACCTGCAATTCAGATGGATCTCTCTGCATGCTTCAGTTAAATGGGTGGTTCGGTTAAGGTGGGTAATGGTAAATTTTTCAACTTTTTTCGAAATATTTCAAAAAGTATAAAACCTACAGAAATTTGAAAAACTGGTTTGAAATGTCCAAATCGATACCTTTTATTTGATACCCCACTCGGTGAGGTAGCTCCCCCTTTTTAAAATCATTCCCCCCCTTTTTCAAAATGTGTTCTTTTTTCAAACTTCTCTATATTTTTCGTGCAAAATATAGATTCATATCTACAAACGCTCCATACATTTTAAACGGATCGCTCTGCAAACTTCGGAGATAGGGGGGGGGGGAATGGGTATTTTTTTTGCCTATTTTCAAAATATTTCAAAAAGTATGAAACCTACAGATATTTCAAAACCTGTTTTGAAACGTACAAACCAATACCTTTCATTTGATACCCCACTCGGTGAGGTAGCTCCCCCTTTTGAAAATTGTTCCCCCCCTTTTTGACCATTTTTCAAAATGTGTTCTTTTTTCAAACTTCTCTATATTTTTCCTGTAAAATATAGATCCATGTCTATAAACGCTCGATACATTTTACATGGATCGCTCTGCAATCTTCGGAGATAGGGGGGGGGGGGAATGGGTATTTTTTCGAC
Source organism: Eupithecia subumbrata (assembly GCA_949316285.1). NCBI lineage: Eukaryota > Metazoa > Arthropoda > Insecta > Lepidoptera > Geometridae > Eupithecia > Eupithecia subumbrata. The sequence goes on along the minus strand of OX438642.1, from coordinate 29,926,600 downwards.
TTTTTTCGAAATATTTTAAAAATTATGAAACCTACAAAAATTTCAAAAAATATTTTGAAATGTACAAAATGATACCTTTCATTTGATATCCCATATGACTCTGTAGGTATCTTTTAAAATTTCGGCATCACAATTTGTATGGAAAATATTCATTTTCATTTTTCATTTATTTTCATTTATTTTTCTCTAAATCTGTACAGGCGCACGAAATGTATTATTATTTTAAATTTCAAGTTGATAGCTGCAGCAGTTTTTGAGTTATTAAGGAGGGAAAAAAGGACAGACAAAGCGAGACCATAAGGGTTTTGAAACCGATCTTCGATCTTCAAAACCCTAAAAAAAGAATGCATGGCAGCTGCAACATATCGAGTTTGTTTAAAAAAAAAAATTAGCACATCATTGACATATCAAAATTAAAAAAAATAAATATTCACTTTATCATATTAAACATTTAATTGCACGGGTTTAGCAAATAACTTTGTTGCACTTAATCTCTGAATTAAATTAAATAACTACACTTTAAAAGGCCAATTAATTACTTGGTAGAAGGAGCTATTACGATTGAACTAAGTTCTCATAGTCACAGAAGACAAGATCTTATCAGGCTCATATGGATTCATGTGCGTGATCACATTAGACAAGATCTTAATCAATGTAAACCATTATTTTTTCAGTGCAGTATTCGCAAACCTTTCAAATGGCACATCTCAATGGCAATCCTATTAATTCGGACACTCAAGACTTGCTCCTGATTGCAATCGCATCCTTTCCTACTTGAGAGCTGAGGTGAGACGGCGCAACCGTCCTTAAGACCTTTCAATTGTTAGCAATCCTTGTTTAAAACTCTAGTCTGAAGTAATCCAATAAATTTAATGAATGCGTTTGCCGTACAATATTCCCTTTTGCATGTTTCGCCTTCATTTTTACAATAATATTGAGTTTTTCCCTAGATACTAAAAATGTCCCATATCATTCATAGGCTATTTTGCAGGAAATAATTAACACTAATCAACTTCTTCCAAAAAGAAACGTTATGATTTCTAATGATGCTAATAGAGTTAAACTAGTTATGAACTGTACACTAGCTAAACTAGATGTGGAATGTTAGTAAACGAAGCACGACACCGAAAAATAAAACTCACTTGCTTGGCGTCGAGTTTCAGATATAATTGTAAGCAGTATTTATTTACCTGTATTTACCTTTATTTACGCTTCCGACTGGTGTTGATATGGATCAGTTGAGCTACCTGTAGATTGTTTGCAACGGTCTGCAGTTAGCTCCATTGTTTCAATTGTAAATACCAATTATATTATAATTTTCTTTGTGAATAAAGGCTTTTACCTGTAGATTGTTTGCAACAGTCTGCAGTTAGCTCAATTCTTTCGATTGTAAATACTAGTTCTAATTTATTTCCATTATTTGATTGTAATTTTCTTTGTGAATAAAGGCCCATATATTTATTGAAGGAAGGATCTCAAATGGACAAGTAATGTATGGCGTATAAAAGACGCGGCAACAGAGTGAATTTTAGGTTAAGTTTGTGCGGTTTGTTTTTACATCAACACATCGAGTTTGGGTAGAATAGATATAGGGATTTTATTTTGATGTTGGTTTTTATTGCTGGAATATTTTTTACGTGATAGGTTTTCGTTAAATTTAGTGATTGCGTTTGTGAGTTAATTGGTATTTGTAAGAACATGGGTTCATAGAAAACGGTTCACGAGTTGCGGCTAACTGGTTTTTCGTTAGTTTTATTCCTCACTAGCTTCAGCCCGCGGCTCGCGACACCGGGATACCGCCTTCCACCGTGCCAAATTTCAGTAAGATCTGTTCAGCTGTTTAGACGTGAAAAGGTAACAGACAGGCAGACATAACTATTGCTTTTTATAATATTAGTACCTATAGATGAATTGAAAATAATTTTGCGTCATTATTATTCGTTCCTTAATAACCAGCACCTGACTTAAACAAATAATAAATAATGCTGGACAATTCACACAGCATTATCTAGCCCCAAGCTAAGCAGAGCTTTTGTTATGGGTACTAGGTAACTGATATACACTACATAGATAGATATTTTTTTATTATGCATAGAAAACATCCAGAACACCCTGAACAAATATCTGCAGATCGTACAAACATTTGTCCCGAGGTGGGAATCGAACCCGCAAGCTCCTGCGTCGCAGGCGGACCTTCACCCGCTGCGCCACAGAGGTAGTCAGAGCTTAACAATGACTAAAAGAAAGAGTAAACCAGAATTAAATAAAACCCAGGCAAAATTACTGAATAGAACAAATAGCTCGGCAGGAACTGGGTATTTGGAATAAACGTCGAGCAACGCTTGAAACTGGAGCTGGAGGTCAGTCAATAGACCACATGATTGTCGGTAATGGCAGGAATTACGACCATCCAGACCGTCTGCACTTCACAGGACCGCTCGGTTCACGGCGATTCCGAGAACCACTATTTGTTAACCGCAATAGAGCTTGACATTTCAATTCATGCTATTTATACTAGTTTTGCCTTTATCATTCTGCACAAATAATTTTGTTACGTCTTCTAATTTTATTTTTATAATGTTTGTGTGAATTGTATTTTACATTGCAAAATAAAATAGCTTTTCATTCTCCCATCTCGGAAAAAGTATTTTTGCATTTCGATATCTGAGTGCAAAAGCCAATTTTATTCGCTAGAGGATAAAGTGAAATTTAATTTAGAACATCGTGTACACTAAGTTTCTAATACAAAACATCATTAAACCTATTTACTTCTACCTCCATGGTGCCGAATTTATCATACAACCTTTATTAATTTGTTATAAAACTCGGACTCGGAACCTTTTTGGTGTACTTTTATTTAATTTGCTTTGCGCGCTAACGCTCAGGATTCTAATTTTTGAATCATTGATTCTAAATTTGATTTTTAGAATCCTTCGCTTGCTCGGTCGTCAAAATTGAGTACGCGGTTAAAAAGAAACTTTGCACTCATAGAGCAAAAACTCGCTGCCTAAGTTTGCACTCTTGTATAACAAATAACTATTTTACTTTGATTGACTTTCATAAAATGGTTTCTTTTAGCCGTATCACACTGGCGATTTGCGAGTGAGTTCAATTATCTGTCTATCCAAATATATAAGTTTTATAATGCCGTGAATTAAACGTTGGTGTTCTTCCGACACAATAAGTTTCGTAATTAAACCGCTTATTTCCGTAAAAAATACAAGAAGTGTATAAGAAATGAAAATGAAAATTTATCAAATGTTATATGCTGGCCAGCGAGAGTCCGGCTCGATCTATGGTTTTTACAAGCTACTAATATATAATGCACTACCCCGATCTAAAACAGCGCCACCGCCTATTTTTATCTTAATATTCTGTTAAACAAAAGAATTTTAAAAATTGATTGGCCAGTTTGTGAATCCTATAATAAACTTTTTTTTTGGCCACCATGGTGGCAAAAAAGAACAACTTTGCATCTCTGCCAACACTATACAAAGTAAATCATTTATATAGACTTTAAAAAAGCTTATGATAGTATTCACAAACCAGCCAATCAATTTTTGAAAATTCTTTTGTATAACAGTATATTAAGATAAAAATAGGCGGTGGCGCTGTTTTAGATCGGGCTAGCGCCGCGCCTTAAGGGTCCGGCGATGGATGAATTTCCTATACAAACGTAATACCAAAATGATTTGTAATTTGAGCATATTTTCGCCATGGTCTGCTATTATTTGTATTAAAATAGTATTTATCTAGGTTCCTGACACATTTTTTTTTTCAAAATACCTTTCTGAAATGAAATTAAACCGAATCGCAATTTTACATTAAAGAATGAATGTATTCTTAGTTTTTGTGTAGATAAGTATTTTGAAAAAAGATTGTGGCAGGAATTTAAATAAATACTATTCTAATACAAATAATAGCAAACCATGGGGAAAATATTCTCAAACAACAAATCATTTTGGTACTACGTTTGTATGGGAAATTTATCCGTCGCCGGACCCTTAAGTAAGCCAATGAGACAGTCGACTGCAAGTGTCTGCGTCGTTGCTCTAGCGGTCCGCTTGTTCAACCGCTGATTATGAGGTCCTGGGTTCAAATCCCGTTAGCAAGTAAAATTCACAGTAGCAGCCCGGAGTCAGGAAGTTGGCGGTGTTACACCCCCGTGCTTCGGAAAGCACGTTAAGCCGTTGGTCCTGCGATTAAGGGTCCAGCGACGGATGAATTTCCCATACAAACGTATTACCAAAATGATTTGTAATTTGAGAATGTTTTCACCATGGTTTGCTATTATTTGTGTTAGGATAGTATTTATATAGGTTCCTGCCATAAGATTTTTTCAAAATACTTATCTACACAATAATTAAGATTTTGACGACCTCCGTGGCGCAGCGGGTGAAGGTCTGCCTGCGACGCAGGAGGTTGTGGGTTCGATTCCCGCCTCGGAACAAATTTGTGTACGATCTGCAGAAATCTGTTCCGTTGGTCTGGGTGTTTTCTATGTATAATAAAAAATATCTATCTATTTAATGTATTGTATTAAGTATATCAGTTATCTAGCACCCATAACACAAGCTCTGCTTAGCTTGGGGCTAGATAATGCTGTGTGAATTGTCCAGCATTATAAAAAAAATTAAGACAACATTCATTCTTTGATGTAAAAATGCGATTAGGTTTAACTTCATTTCATAAAGGAATTTTGAAAAAAAATTGTGGCAGGAACCTAGATAAATACTATTTTAATACAAATAATAACAGACCATAGTGAAAATATGCTCAAATTAAAAATAATTTTGGTATTTCGTTTGTATGGGAAATTCATCCGTCGCCGGACCCTTAACCTCTCCCTGATGGTGTGGGTCTACCGTCTCATCGGAATATGAGAGTGAGGGAATAGAGAGTGCACTTGTGTTTGCGCACACACTTGTGACCTTTAATATGTCCTGCGCATCTGGCCAGTCTCCTATGAAACTAGCCGCCGTGGTCGAAATTCAACTAGGAGGACATTCTTATTAAGCTAATGAGATCTTCCTTGAGCTTCAGATTTGAATGAATGAATGAACACTTTATTGTACTAGTAAATAACATTAATAAAAATCTTATAATTAAATAAAAAATAAACATAGTACAAAAGGCGGCCTTATCGCTGAGAGCGATTTCTCCCAGTCAACCTTGGGATGGAGAAAAAGATATAAGAACATAAAAAAGGGCTGAAAGTGCACAGAAAGTAAATAACAGAACTTATATGTTTAGTACATACATATTTACAGATTTGCTAGCCTCTGAAAACATAGGCAAGATAATGAAATGGGGTTTCGTCATTAGAGTCATTACGCACCGTATGCAACCCGGTGCGTAATGACTAAAGGGGTCGTGTTTTTACAGAAAATGAAATGATGATGATTATTTTAATTTTTTTTTTTTTTAACTTAGTTTGTAATATCTTCTCTTGAACTAGTCTTTTACCCATATCTTTGACAACCCGATGGTTTATCGTTGTAAGGTATTTAATTCAAAACAAAACTAACTTAAAACAGGGAAATAATAGATGCGTAGGTAAGAAAAACTCAAGGGAGAGTGATGTTGAACAGTTAAACAAACACTTTTAATGAGCATAACAATTAAAATACTACAACGGTGGAAGTCAAAGCACCTTTTCAAGCGAAGGCAAAAGTTAAACGAGCAATATCGGAAAAACGAACAATGGCCTCCTGAACCAGGACTGCTGAATGCTGATCGTCGGAATTAACCCTAGAGTGGGCGCGCTATGCCAATTTTGCCGCCTTTGGTGAACAAACGTAATTATTCCAACAACTTTTCAGGTGTCAAAGTCAAGCTTTTCAGTACTGTTCATCTACCTGTCTGTGTCGTATGTTTGAGCCCGAACAGTGTCGGGCAGCCGCGGGAAGTGAGGGTTGTTGTTTTTGGGTATCGCGCTGCGGCAAATATGTCACGGGGTGCGCTTACTCAGGTAAGTAAAATTATTTACTGTGCTTATTACTACAACTAGAATTTTTATAGTATTTATATTCATTTTGTTACCTACCTACTGATTTATTATACCTAAGGAGCTGTACCATTGAGGAACCAAATCGCTCGCTTTGTAGCACCAGAAGACCAACCTTCATTTTCAGGAAGGCAAGGAAGATGCGCGATCTAAGAAAATAGGAGGATCAAAACAGGTGAAATCGATGTAATATACTGTGCCATGACCACTGTGTGTACCTAGCCAAGGCTGTTTTGCTGAAAAATATGCTAGCGAAGACAATGACATATAATTTTATTATATTTTAAGTCAATTTTTTATTTTTTGTAGATTAAGAAAAACATGTTCCTACAAAACATATTAATTTCCAAAGAAGATTCTCATCCAAATTGCCTTATAATTAGTTACCTATTGTAAATTAATCTTTATTTTCTAACAGCTAATGTGTAATTTGAAATCCCTAAAATAAAAATCAAGGCTTTTTTAACTATATTATGTTCGCAAAATAGTTTGTTAATTAAACATGGGCGGCAAACGCGCCCACTAACGTTTCATGGACAAGCGCGCCTACCCTAGGGTTAACATTTTCACTTTAAACGATGTGTATGGGTAGGTATATAAAAAATCCGTTCGCAGTTGCCTGCGAATATTTTATAATGCTTTGCGGACATAACGTGCAAATAACTAGAACAGCGGGGAATTTTAACGGGTACAAATACATTCATTGTTGATATTGAATGGGCAAAAATAGACATTTGTAGGTAGAAGTCAGTTTTTAGGGTTCCGTTTTATTACCAAGCCTCTTCTAGAAAGAGGTCTGTCAGCAGGCTCTTGTGAACCGTACAAGGTTGACAGTTGAGATTGTCACTTATAGCGGCAACTCGCCCTTGGCCTGTTTTATTTGGCTTGCTTAGCCAAACGCAACCGCTCTATCCGTATTACTAAGCTGAATATAAGAAAAAGAATAATATTTATTTGTACAAACTTATTAAACGTTGTTTAAGTACCTACCGACTACATACAACTATACGAAAGCTATCAACTTAAAATTGCAAAAAAAAATACCGTCGTCGGACGCTATATTATTCAAGAATAAAAAATACCAAAATGTTCTCAGGTACCTAAGAATAGGTATTAGGGGTAAACCTACATTTTAAACTGGACTGGTGCATGTACCTTCGATTTGAGAAGTTTTTATGCCCTAGATTGGGATTTTCCTGGATAAACAAGATCCGTCAAGTGCGAGTGTAACTCGCGCGCCGAGGGTTTTGAACGTTTGTCAACAAATATGTACCAAAAGTACCGGTTAGAGACTTCGCAGTTTAACGAATACCTAAGAATAGTAGGTACCAACCTACATTTCAGATGGATCTCTATGCATGCTTCGGTTAAGGTGGGTAATGGTAAATTTTCGAAATTTTTCGAAATATTTCAAAAAGTATGAAAGTTACAAAAATTTTAAAAACTGTTTTGAAATGTCCAAACCGATACCTTTCATTTGATACCCCACTCGGTGGGGTAGCCCCCCTTTTGAAAATTATTCCTTTTTGACCATTTTTCAAAAAGTGTTCTTTTTACAGACTTCTCTATATTTTTCCTGTAAAATATAGATCCATATCTACAAACGCTTCATACATTTTAAATGGATCGCTCGGCAAACTTCGGAGATAAGGGGGGGGGAATGGGTATTTTTTCGACTTTTTTCAAAATATTTCAAAAAGTATGAAACCTACAGAAATTTAAAAAACTGTTTTGAAATTTACAAACCAATACCTTTCATTTGATACCCCACTCGGTGAGGTAGCTCCCCCTTTTGAAAATTATTCCCCCCATTTTTGACCATTTTTCAAAATGTGTTCTTTTTTCAAACTTCTCTATATTTTTCCTGTAAAATATAGATCAATGTCTATAAACGCTCCATACATTTTACATGGATCGCTCTGCAATCTTCGGAGATAAGGGGGGGGGAATGGGTATTTTTTCGACTTTTTTCGAAATATTTTCAAAAGTATGAAACCTACAAAAATTTCAAAAAATATTTTGAAATGTACAAAATGATACCTTTCATTTGATACCCCATATGACTCTGTAGGTATCTTTTAAAATTTCGGCATCACAATTTGTATGGAAAATATTCATTTTCATTTTTCATTTATTTTCATTTATTTTTCTCTAAATCTGTACAGGCGCACGAAATGTATTATTATTTTAAATTTCAAGTTGATAGCTGCAGTAGTTTTTGAGTTATTAAGGAGGGAAAAAAGGACAGACAAAGCGAGACCATAAGGGTTTTGAAACCGATCTTCGATCATCAAAACCCTAAAAAGCTGCCTCTAACGATGCCTGCCAGTGCAGATCACAGTTCAGTGCAGTTATGGCCTCTACACACCGCGACGCGCGACGCCGCCGACAGCCCGGCGCGGCGGGTTTGGGTAGTTGGCAAACTGCTATCCGGCGACTTGTGGCGACATTTCGGCGTGTTAATATTGCAGGTCGACTAGTGTTTTCTTAACTTGGATACCGCCGGGCTGTGTCGCCAGGCCGGGAACATTGCAGTGCAATATCCACAAGAATTAAAAGTTTGTACTTACAGTTAACCCCGATATCATGGTAGGTGAGTATTGCGGGCTTGGCGCGGTCCCCCTGCACGGCCACCACGATGTCGCCGCGGTCGGTGCGCACGCGCTGATCGATCGCATCGATCTCATTGGTCGCCAGCCGCAGCGACGATGGGAACTGAAGCTTGATGTTCTTCAGTTCAACGTCATCCATTCTGCAAGGTAAACTATGCTGTAATGAATTCTTGAAATTAAGCGTCGTGGGGCGCACAGTGTGAGGTGGGTCCGACATAGTACGTGTCAATGGATGCGGTTAGCACAGGACGTGGTAGACGGCGCAAACTTCGGGAGGCCTAATACCCAAGTATGGTTAAAATGCTTGGCGGTCTTTCGGAGGCCAAGACCCGCTTCTGGGTTGATGCGCCACGAGTGTCGTTAATCATTGGTTAATAAATTGGCAGCAGGAAGTTTACAGTTCATCGATCAATGATAAAGCAACTATTATTGATGGACCAACGTTGTGCGGGTGACGTAAAAAAATCGATCTTCTCTCATCAGCAAATCGTATGTAAAAAATAATGAACGACACCCAGCCTAGTGTGAAAATAAGTATTTCACGAAACAAAATTAGTGCAAAATCACAAGCAGTAAGGATTTAATAAAACAAAAATTAGCATACATAAAAAACATGTAGGGTCCAGTTTCCAAATACTACCAACCGTCTCATTAAAGCTTCTTCATAGAAATCACGAAGCCGCGAACCGTGAGGATCAGATTCGCGTGTTCTTCGGCTTCGCGTAGCGTTCGCGCCTCGTTTTCGTATTTTGTCGTTTTCCTGCGCGCCTGTGTGGCTTTAGCAGTTTAGCCGTAGGTAAGTCACACCATGACTCACGCGCCACTATGGAGAGGCCTTTACAAACTTATCCTAAGACACCGATCCCGACCGAAAGTTTCGATGATTGTGAGAAATTATCGAAAGAGATTCCATTTTAGATATAACGTCCGTCCGGAAATCGACAGGCGCCAATTTATGATAATTCATAGAGATTTCATAACTTATAGGCTCTATTGAGAACATCAGATCTAATCATTATAGCCAATCAATGTACGAATTCAAGAGCTCTTATCAACACGGCTCGTAACGTAGAGAGTATCCCGTCAAAAAATCCCACAGAAAAACCCGTAACTTTCGTCCGAATTGTCCGATTTTCGGGGCATTAGATATTACGTATTTTCTTCTCGTTTTACGTACAGCTAGATAAAGATTAGATAAAAACTGAATCTGTCTAGTCGTTCTCAAGTGAAGCATTTACAAAGCAGCATTACATTTTTATTTAAAGGTTATGATTGTTATCCTTTATTGTTGTTTCATGTGTACTCGAGTTGAAATTAATTCAGAGATGAGGTGTGTATGGGCTTTACACATGGTTTGGTCGCACAGATAGTAAGACAATGTAGGTATCATGTGTACCCCATAAGGACATCGCAACAGGAGGCAGACCGAACTCATTGCTCAAAAAGCCTTTTGTACCTACGTGTACATAGTTATAGGATTTATACTTACTATAGCCAAAAATAAATTTATGAGAGCGTCCAATACAACAGTTATTATTATATTATTATTATTATGTTAAAAGCCTAGCAGGTAACATGTGCATAGCTATTAGTAGTTCTTGAAAATTCCATCGCACACGCACGACCCAACGAGGATCCGTAACGTTTTTAGTTGCGATTTTTTGTTCTTATTTTTTTTTACCTATTCGATGGGTCTCTCAAAACGAAATGTATCTTGTTTTATCATTTTTTTTCCTACACTTATAGTTTCGGAGTAAATCACTAAGCACTATAACCAAAATACTTATTTATTTTTGTAGTGTCATTTACGCCACAAGTTCTACACTAACCGATCCTGTCCATCCAAAGGTTGTGCCACCGATTGTGCCATACTAGATTTAATTAGTAGTTTGTAAGTCAAATCAAATCAAATCAAAAACTCTTTATTTCCATAAATACAATAAATGTACACTTAGAAAAGGTCAGATAGATAAGGTAAGATATTTTATAAGCATTGATGGTACAATAAAGATTATTATATATCTATCTACTACTATCTGAAGTTACGACAAGTAAAATAGAATTGAGCAGGTTAACATTATTTGGGACCGACAGTTTCGCCGGAACGACAAAGGTGTCGGATGTATGTTGGCATATGTTTTTCAATAGTGCTGTTCATATTCGGGCGACCCAATAAAACTGTATCAGTGTTCCGGCGAAACTGTCGGTCCGACCTAATGTGAACCTGCTCTAAGCGTACTGTTTAATGCGACTTAGTACGCATTTTTACTTTACCACATTTTTTTCATATCCTAACACCGTTTTAATTAGTCTTGCATGACAAAGAAACAGAAATTGGACATGAACTTTTTCGAGAGGCTTAATGATACTTCACTGGCACCCATCGAGAACACGAGATTTTTATTTCGTTTAAATCTTTGTTTTGAGACGCACGGGGCGTAAAAATAAGACCGAAAAATAAGGAGCCGGCTGTCAGACAACGCTATGAATGCTTTGCTTTATGGCGTTTTTTTACATTGGCGTGATTTTATCAGGAAAAATTAAGTAAAATTGGCAGAAAAAGCTGTGCTGTGTTTATGTAAGTAGGTAAAAGGTATTTATTCTGTGTCACAAAAATTACAAGTAAAGTTGGTAGAAACAAATAGAAGTTACAACCGTGACATCATAAAAAGGTCGTCGCTCAGCATGATGCACAGTAACGATGGCTCTACTGTGCGCTGGTTGTATGCGACACAAGAACAACATTTTATAAAAAGAATATAAGACATTCCTATGGTTCTTAATTAATATGACGCTATTATACGAGCTTTAAACTGGAATCGCTTCAAGGGTTGTACAAGACTAATTTTTACAATTTCTTTGCAGTGAACTATGAGTTAAGTTATGTTTTCCCTTACGCAGGTTTTATTGGCGACGATAAATTTTGATTTAATGGACGATAATGTCCGCTGCCACACTGCAGCAGTGACTAGACAGTACCGACGGACGTCTTCCATGTCGGCATTCCCACACTAGACTGGCCAGCCCTTATTCCTGACTTGAACCCAATCTGGCATATGTGGGACGAGCTAAAACAGCGGATACGAGGGAGAAATCCAGCTAATCCAGCTCCGGCGCCGATAGAAGCCGATAGATGCAACTTCGACCTATTGCAATAATTCCCAAAATTTAGGTAGCCAATTAAATTAATTTTAAATCTTCTTGATATCACTTGAAAGGTAACAAAATTACCTTTCAAATGATATACCACAATCTATAGTTCATTGTACATAAATTGTAAAAAAATTGTTTTGATCAACTCGCGATGAAGCGATTCCATTTTAAAGCTCGCAAGTGTAGATAAAATTGACGCCCAGAACGACTGCCCATTGGTGGAATTTGTTGTGATTGTAAAACAATTTTGTTTTTGGGTTTTTTATTAAAAAAAATGATTAAATTGATTTTAAATTATGCACATAGTTATGTATAATCGAGTTGAGTTTCTTTTTAGATCACAAAAACGGGTGCTAACGGGGGTCCCGTAAGTATCACTAAGCCTCCGCTGTCTCTGTCTGTCCGTCTGTCAGCGGGGTGTATCTGATGAACCGTACCTACCTAATAGGTAGACAGTTGACATTTTCACAGAGTGTGTATTTCTGTTGCCGCTATAATAATAAATACAAAAATTTTATGACATTCCTTCAACGAAATGAAATGAAAGACGAAAATCGCTAATGAAAGATTAAAATCGCTATATTTCTTGAACCGCAACAGAAAAACATAAAACGAGACATTTTTAAAATTTGAACACCTAATAGTTGCTATAGCTGCTATAACATCGAATAATTATAATTTATATATTCGCATTATAATTTACCAATATAAATAGAAGGTTTCTCCAAAAGGGTAAAATTTGTTGTCTTACTTCACATACTTAATAAAGAGTTTAGTGTAACACTATAGAACTTGATAATGATGTATGCTAATTTTATTACCAGATATAATTTTTAGTACGAAACCCTCCATGTGCGAGTCTGATTCGCACGTAGCCGGATATATTAAAAAAAAATTAGGGCAAATTAGGAGTGCTAACGAAGTTTTTCTTTAATTTTAAACAACAAAAATAAGTACGAACGAAAATAACTCGATTTCCCGGGTAATGCCGTCCCGAAAAATCATGTTCGAGAATTCTCGAGACCTGAGTAATGAAAAATCTCAAGAAACCATAAACCCTAGGCACACTGTTATTAGTGTAGTCTGGATGGTGATGATGAAAGATTATGTTGAAGATGTCGTAGATAGGACCACAAGTTGTGTCAACAAACTTTTTTTTAAATCTCAAAAAGAAATACGTTCAAGCGTAATTATAAATACCAATAGTTAGTTTAATAACCAAATTAAGTAAACACGTTAAAAATACCAATCCCAGGTGTCTGGAAACATTAGATATGAATTTGAAATGTTAAAAACTTCAAACGTACTGGGTATTGACCAAGAAACTGGTTTTTTGTTTTATGACGGTTTGAAAATAAAGGTGCGATATGTCATGTCTAAGGGTTATTCCAGTTTCCCCCCTGAAATACCCCCTAAGGGGGAAAACTGGACTCCAAAAAAATGAATTCCAGTTTTCCCCCTTAATGGGGATTTGTCAAGGGGGAAAACTGGAATAACCCATGTCTAACAGTTAGTTTTATGCCAGTTAAATTAACCACAAGATTCACTGCTAGTTAAGTTTATTACGGAGTTAAGTTAATACAAGGTCAAGGTGGCAAGTCTTCCCTGGCATTGTCTCTTGCGCTAGAGTAGGTCACGTACGTACGTTGGGTAAAATAATCAAAGTAAAGTGCTGCGCGTGCAAAATGCCGCGGGCGCAAGGCTGCAGTTGTTTTGCTGAGGTGTAACGTAGTGAAACCGTACATGTTGGCAACCCCAAAAAGAGAAAGTTAAGGTAGGTAAAATGTAAAGTTTAAATAAAAATATAAGCTCAAGTTAAGTAAAAATGTAGGGGGGTAAAATAAAATGTAAATGACTATCAAGAGAAGATACGCCAGTACAAAGCAAAGAACGCGTTATTCATAAAATGTAAACGCGATGTTGTCTATCGGTGTTCGCGGTAGCTCGACCCGCATCCGTGAAGATGTCGTGCTCTAGTACTAATAATCGCTTCTGTTAATGCGCTAAGCCACGGATATACACATCATACAGACACACAGACGGACATAGTGAACCTAAAGTCATTTCATCCGCTTGGGAGTTATGATGATATACGGAGATGGACACGTCAAACCTACAACAAGCCAAAAGCTGGTTGCGTTGGGGTAAAAACGCACGAGATTTCACAACGTTTCAAGAAAGTTCGGTTACGGCTGAAATTGAAACTGAGGCCGAAGGTTCGGTGTCGGTTTCGGCTGTAAATCCAGATTCGGTCGGGAACAGTAATTAGTATTTTTAGTAGGCTCCAATATTCTCGTCTATCAGATAAATGATGCGATGCGTGCGTATAATTACGACAAAATATCCAATATGATCGCCCCACTGCCGCTGGCATTCAATTTACGGGATCGTTTATGTCGATAATGTACTTATTGATATAATTCGCAGTTAAGGACGTAATTACAAATTTGACTCTCTCAAATTTTAGGTTTCTGAGCCGGCACACTAAAACGAAAACTGCATGATCTATTCTTTCTCATAAATAAAAAAGTATTTGATTTGGGTACAAAATAATACCACGACTATATAAGCCACATTTTTTATTACTTTCACTTTGATACAGCAGAATTGGCTATTTATATTACTATAAGAGACTTTAACCATAAACTCATGGACGGTAGGATCTCAACATAAAACACAGTTATCGTATAAACTTTATGTACTGAAATACTTTACTTACAATACAATTTATGAGCTGATTTCACTTTAATTTCTTGCAACGGAATTTACATAAAGAACAATTATGAAACTAACGAACTAACAAGCACAAAATGAAAATGGTAATGATATATCGACAAACAAAGTGGCAACGTTCGTCTAGCTCTGTGGTTTGCGTAAGAATGGCTATTTATGTACCTATCCAGACACCATTTTTCGACATTTTCAACGATTCTTGCGTTGATAAAAACGTATTTACGTGGAAATATTGTATGGGACTCCTATTTTATTTTCGCATCCTATAAAGATTAATATAACCTTTCAATTTATACCCCGATATCAATCCAGTGGCGATTCTTGGATCATTAAATGGTACCTCAAAACTATTGAAACTGGTAATTGCACCCGTACATAACATTACACAACTAAGTACACAACTAAGTAATTAATTTATTGTTTATTTGAAAACAGACGTTACGTTTTTCTTCTCTACCAATAAAATTAAAATGCTCTATGATTAATTTGGTATGATTCGGAACAAACTAATCCTTATGAACAATTAAATACAGCTGCCGGATTAATATTAATATTAATACTGATGATGTTACGCTAAAATAACCAAGTGACCAACATCCAAATACACACTATAATTTAAACCGAGTAACACTTCCGACGACGCACATTTCCATATTTGAGCTGGTAGAACCTGGGCAGTGATAGGGTTACCTAAAGTATGTTATATCAGCTGCATCCAATGAGGAATTTTCAGAAAAACATTGCTATGTCAATCTGTATGAATCCACGTCTTTTACGAGGCTCCTTCCCATCTCGTAACCATTTTTATAATAAGTGATACAGTCAGCTCGAAATACATCATACAAGAGATGATGCAGAACAAACGCAGCAAATTTTAAAAATATGAGTTTGGAGGCCCCAAAATTACAGGGCATCAAATTATTTTGCAAAACAATCGAGAGAGTACTTGGCCACCAAGCACTCTTATAAAAGACCTACTGAAAAAAATAGTATACATAGGTACACAATATATTTAACCGCCTAAGCACAGATCAAATCTTGATTTATTTACTAGCCATTTCAATAAGATCCGTTCATTTGCTTAATCGTAACAAGGAAAGACAAAAAAAAGGCGACAGAGTTACTTACAATAGATTAATTTAATCGTAGTTACGTGATTTGCAGCAGAATAAAACTAACATCGGAAATTTCGCTCGCATATTTGGAGAATTTAAATTATTTTGTTTCCGAACCCCAGGGGCGCAGCAGCGCGAAAAATCGTTTGGAAATAGGAACAAAAGGTCATTAAACTGTGTTTAACCTATTACAGAGAGGGTTGTGCCGTTGTGCCGTACCCTCGCTTAAAGTAGGGCTGGGGAGAAAGGAACGAGTTTCACGTCTCCTATCCCCCTAATTTGTTGCGCCAGAATTGATATACGATACGTGTACGATTGAGCCTTCTTAGCGACGCGACGCACAAGATCGGCATACCAACAGTGCTGCGCAGGCAGTTGAGAACAAAACGACGGGTTTTTTTTCTTCATGGGCATACAAACGTCCACTACTGATAGGCTTGCCAGATGGTCGGGATTCGTCGGGATATTCCCGACTTTTTTTGTGATATCCCGACTCCCGACAAAATACAAAATATCCATACTTTTTATAAACTTTTAGTTTTACACTCGTGTATCTGCCTGCGCCGAAATACTATGAGAGAGTCTTTAGCCTTCTCAATAGCTTGCATTCGAAAGAACGAAACCGCATGGCATTCGATCTAATTAAAGCCGAGCTAGCCATCCTAATAAATTTATTATAAATAATTTTTAGACACACCACAAGGAACGAAATTAGTAGAGTCTGTGAAATCAAACTCTAAGTATAAGTGGCAACATAAAAATAAGTAGGTTTCAGTTTAAAGTAAAAAAATAAAATGTTAATTAGTTTTTTATTTATCCCGATAAAAACACCAAAATCCCGGCATTTTGTTAATTTATCCAGAGATTTCAATTTTCTGATCTGGCAACCATACCATGTAACACGTTTTGCCATCAGCTCGCTTGGCAGGCGGGTGACCGCAGTGAGGTGTTATTTCATATTTCATATTTCATTTATTGCGTCCATAATTATATGTAGGTACATGAATATTTCACTATTCTATCACTCTTAGTTGGTATCTTATAATTATGTACCCAGTCAGGGTGTAGCAAATTGAGAAGATGGGTACTAAAGTTATCATTCAATTATTTACTGTCACAATATTAAAGATTATCATTAAAAAATTCATTAAGTGTATAATAACATTTTTTAAGTAGCATATTCTTTAGTTGTCTATTAAAATTAATGTCGGATGTATCTTTTAAATCGTCAGGTATCTTATTGTAAATTTTTGCCGCCATTTTATTTGGGCCTGTATTATGAATATTTAGTTTTGAGTCAGGTATTACAAGTTTATTATGATTATGTCTGTTTACGTATCGTCTAGGTATGTCAATTTTCTTTATAAAATATTCTGGGTATTTTCTTACGAATTTACAAGCTTCTAGAATATACACTGATGTTAGTGTTAGAATTTTCAGTTCACAAAAGTGTGGCCTACAGCTTTCGGCTTCATCGTCACGCGGTTCTTTTATGTTTGCTAAAATACGTATACACTTCTTTTGGTAGGTAAACACGTCGATAGCGTCTGTACTGTTCCCCCAAAGCAGAATAGCATAATTGAAGTGTGAGAATGCAAATGCGTAATAGCTTGCCAAGGCTGTTTTAAGGTTTGTTGCTTTTTTTATTTCTTTTAGAGCGTAGATAAAGCTTGATAGCTTGCTCGTTATCTTTTTTACGTGACCTTTCCAATTCATATGCGAGTCAATGACTATACCTAACAGGGTAAAATTATTTACGCATTCTAGATAAATGTTATGGTGTGAATAATTTATGTCAAGGGGTTTTTTCTGATATGGTCTGTATTGCATTATTTTTGTTTTTTTGTAGTTTATGTCTAAATTATGTTGGGCCATCCAGAGAGACACGCGATTAAGAATGTCAGTTATATTATGATTTAAATTAATGTCCGTTTTACATGATGTCAAGAGTGATATATCGTCAGCGAAAAGAATACATGGGTTGGTTAATATTTTAGGTAAGTCATTAATGTAGATTAAAAATAGTATACTTCCGAGAACGCTACCCTGCGGGATTGAATTATTTGTTTCGATAATTTTTGATCTCGTCATTTTTATAAAACTTGTTTGATGGTCATGGTTTTCTAGTTCTACAAATTGTTTGCGATTTTTCAAGTATGAGATGAACCAATCGTGAGTTATGCCTCTCACTCCAATCCCAAATAACTTATCTAGCAGTATGTTATATTGTACTCTGTCGTAAGCTTTGCTCATGTCGAGAAGAATTCCAATTGCATATTTTTTGTCATTAATTATTTCTAAAATTTTGTTTACATATTTGTATACGGCTAATGTGGTTGATCGGTTTTTTCTAAATCCATGTTGTGAGTCATCATATACGTTGTATTTTTCGAAGAATGTATTGAGCCGTTTTTGCATCATTTTCTCGAAAATTTTGGATGATGTAGGTAGCAGTGCTATCGGCCGGTAATTGTTTTTATCGTGCTTGCATGCTTTTTTATGTAAAGGTCTAATTATAGATATTTTTAGCTGATCTGGGAATACTCCTTCTTTAAATGTTAGAAACACGGCAGCAGCTGCCCTGCTTCTTCTACGGGGCGGAATCAAAATATTGTATTCCACAGACAGGCGCAAAAACAGCAAATGTACTCGTTGTTTAAACAATGGGAGGTCTCTGTCCAGCAGTGAGACCCTGTAGTATAACAGCTGACGATGAAACGATTAACAGAGAAATACAGCTTTGCTGGTTGATTCCATTATTTTAATTATAATTATTATTTTAATATTTAATTTTAAACGGAACTCAACCTGTAGGTAGATAAAGGTCAGGCAAATATAATCTTAAAGCATTTATTCAATCAGAGAACTTCTGGAATGGCAAATCAAATATTCCGATTGGTGAGTTAGTTATAAAAAACCCTATTCCAGCACTAAATGGATCGTAGATTTTTTGCATAGTCACAGTCTAACCTAGTTACAAGTATCAAGTGTTTTATTGCTTTCATGGGCTTATTCCAATAATCCCCTGCCATAATCCCCTGCGAAGGGGATTTCTGGACTTTTTGTCCAAAAATCCCCTGCCGGTTCAAAGAGAAGACGCACAGGGGATTTATGGACAAGAGTTCCAGAAATCCCCTGATCCACTTATTTACACCGTAAGTAGTTGTTCGTTCTTGAAATAATCAAATGCAAACAACTAAGTAACCTAACCTTATAAGTAGAACATACCAAAATAGATCTTAAGAATAGATTAGAGCTACCAACATGAGCCCGGGTGGGGCACTGTGTTCTATGTTTTTGTTTTTGTCAAGTGTTTTTTTGCTTGCATGCTACCTTTCATGTTGTACAAAGACCTTAAGGCTTGGTAGGCCAGCAGAGGCCGCATTTTTGTGATTTTTAAAATCATTTGAGACTTAGAAAACAGTCTTTAAAATTCTGAAAAAAGATATATACACATTACTTAAGGATCTAGTCTAGTCAAAGTCGCATTCAGTTACAAGATTTAATGAATTTCACTCAATAGAAAAAAATCCCAAAGTAACCCCTTTTTATAACGTTTTTTTCACTACTGAACTACTGATATCACACTTTTTTGTACTCAACTAAGGACACTTAATATTTCTAAACAAATTCACAGAGTTTGACTTGATAAAATGATTTTCTTAATCACTATTATTAAATAACTACAAAAAACACAGCGCGGCGGCGTTTTCCCTTACGCCTACTGCTGCATGACTACCTGGCCTTAAGAATAGATTACTGCTACCAACGTGAACCCGGGTACGCCGCACCATATTTTTACATGATATTTTTGCCCTTGTAAGCAAAACTATAAATATTTTTACTTTTACATAAACTAAATATTTACACTTAATTCTAAAATTATTAAAATACAACTGCTGAGCACCTCTGAGCACACAACATAAAATTATTTATGAAAGAACTCCTGCAGGGCATAGAAGCTTTTTTAATTATGAATGTTTACATTCAAAAAGGAATTAACCTTTTTGAATTTTATAGGGTCACTTTCATTTTTTTTATATTTTGAGGAATATTGTTGTAAATCCTAATTGCCATAGCATGTGTTCCGGAATTAAAAATCTGAAGTTTAAAGGGGACGGCTAATTTACTATTGGGACGAAGATTTTGAAGGCGAGAGTATTCTTGAAAGAAGTTCATATTTTTCCTGAAAAATATGCTTATTTCTAAAATATACAGGGTGGTTATTTGAGAAGGGCGGTGATGGCCAAGAGAGCGTTTACGCCAAGCGCGATGTCAAGTTTAGGTAATTCAAACCCGATACTGATAAAGTCGAGTTCATTTTACATTATTTTTTTATGTTTTATGAAATAAAATTAATATAATGTAGTTATCCACAGCGGTCTACATTTTCGGGGAGAAGTCATTCATTATAATAATTTATTATGTACTAGCTGTACCCGCGACTTCGTTCGCGATTGCCTTACCTGCCGACTAATTAAGTTCACATTTAACCATTGTCTTTCATATTATGAAACGCCGCCGTGCAAAGAATCGTGTAGGGTCTACGGAGGATAACATGTTGTCATCTTCAATCCCATTCTTTATCTACACGACTTTTAGCTACGACTCGGCCAGCGTCAGTGTTAAGAAGTGTCATACTCGTTTCCTTCTTACTCATGGTTCCGATCAGCTGGGGCCCTATTCTGCTATACTAATCGCTTCACTATGACATGACAGGTATCGACACAGAATGTCACGTTTTGGTATTCCACCTCAGATGAAGGAAATTATGATGAATGCAGATGGAGAGACGCGCGTCAAGTTTGAAACTATTAATTTATCTCGAACACTGGAGTTTTATTAATCTAAGGACTCAACGTGATGATTCTGCGACGATTCCACTGTCACTGAGCAATTGTATTGCAGAATTGGGCTCCTGATCCATTTGACTGGACCACCGTAATTTTTTTTCGTTTGTAGGTAGGTACAGTTGGCTGTGTACAAAAGTAAAAAATATTTTTCTGTGGTCCAGTTAGTTTAATTGGACCACTGCAACCAAACTTCGGAAGTACAGTTAACAGGACCAGCTAAACCACCATAATATCATGTAAGGTAGGAACCTAACTTATTTTTCCAAGACACCACTTTATTCGTTTCGATCTTGCAACACTGTTTCTAACAAAAAGAAAGCATGAAATCGGAGGACGCGTAGATCTGTCGTGATGCGCGGTTTCAGAATTTTACTTTCATCCTGATCCCAGGGGAACCTTACTGGATTCCAGGATAAAATGTATCCCATGAACTTCCATGAACTCAAATCGTACCAATTCAGTCCAACTCATTCAGTAGTTTCGGCTTGATGCGCGGTCAAGGAATTTTACTTTAATCCCTTCTCCCAGGGGAACCTTACTAAATTCTGGGATAAAATGTATCTTTCCTCGTAGTATGAACTCAAATTATGCCGGGTTCCATTCGAATTCATTCAATTGTTCCGTCGTGATGCGCGGTTAAAGCATTTTACTTTCATCCTCTCTCCCAGGGGAACATTACTGAATTCCGGGATGAAATGTATCCCATGTCCTTTCTTGTAGTATGAAATCAAATCGTGCTAGGTTTCATTCCAACTCATTCAGCACTTTCGGCGTCAGGCGCGGTGAAGAAAGTTTACTTTCATCCCCTCTCCCAGGGGAACCTGACTGAATTCCGGGATAAAAAGTATCCTATGTCCTTCCTCGTAGTATGACCTAAAATCGTTCCGAGTTTCATTTCGATACCTTCAGTAGTTTCGACGTGATGCGCGTTTAAGAAACAGACAGACAGACAGACAGACAGACAGACAGACAGACAGACAGACAGACAGACATGAATGAAAAAAAATACAGTTTTGGCTTCAGTATCGATAATAGAGTACCCTCCAAAAAAAATTTTCAAAATATCTTCAATGTACAGAATTGGAGCTGTTACAGTTTTATTATAAGTATAGATACAGTACAGGGTGTCCCAAGCAACCTGTAGCAGCGAATGTCTGTGGTCTGGGGACACCAATATCGATTAGAATAACTACAAAAAATCGCAAAATATACATGGGGATCCCCATGTATGTTGAGATATGAGTTTTTTGTTTTATTGTCCGATTTTTTTTTAATATTGGAAATGGCAGAAGCCTTTATTCACAAAGAAAATTATAATATAATTAGTATTTACAATTGAAACAATTGAGCTAACTGCAGACTGTTGCAAACAATCTACAGGTAGCTCAACTGATCCATATCAATACCAGTCGGAAGCGTCCCCAAGACGCTGGCTGCATTGCCCCGCTGTATGGCAATGCTGATGCGCTGTGCCAGATACTGACCAGCTCTCGGGTCACGCGTCGCTTCGACCAGACGCTCAGATAATTTTTTGAAAACCCGAAGAGCCTCGGTACCCCACGGACCTAGGGTCTCGACTCCAAGAGGAGCAAATGTGTAGGCCCTGTCGAGACCTGCATATTTGCGCCTCTTGAGATCTTCGGCCAAATCTGCCGCCGCGCCTGCCCTCACGGATGTCCTCGGAAGATGGGAATATTGGATAGTTTTAGGTATATTTTTTGCTGTGAAGTGATGGAGAAAAAAATATATTTTAATTGTAAAAAAATACAGTCAACTAATAGAAATATATTACAACTAGTATTTAAAATTGAAACAATTGAGCGAACTGCAGACTTTTGCAAGCAATCTACAGGTAGCTCAACTGATCCGTATCAATACCAGTCGGAATCGTCCTCAAGACGCTGGCTGCATTGCCCCGCTGTATGGCAATGCTGATGCGCTGTGCAAAATTTTCACCAGTTCTCGGGTCACTTTTTCTCATTGACAGATGTCTGATCAAATCAAAATCAAAATCAAAAACTCTTTTTTCCATAAATACAATAAATGTACACTTAGAAAAGGTCAAATTGTAAAACTAAACACTGACACGGAAATAAAGTGATATTTTTGATTTCTGTCGCTTCGGTATGTAGACCAAAGTAAAGAAGCGACGAAGAAACCTTTAGCCTGTTAGTTGTTAATTATCGAGTTGGAGCAAAACCCGTCCCAAGCTTTTTTATCTTCTAGATAATCTGATATTTTATAGTAAGCCTTTTTGCACAACAAGGTTTTTATAATTTGTTTGAATTTATTTACTGATAATTTTTGCAACTCACTAGGAGTTTTGTTGTAGAAGCGTATACATTACTCTTTAAAAGATACATTAATTTTGTGTAGCCTAGTTGTGGGCACAGCGAGTTTATGTTTATTTCTGGTATTAAAATTATGTTTATCACTATTTTTAGGGAACCGATTTATATTTCTATGAGTGTACAACAAGTTTTCATAAATATATTGACATGGTACTGTCATTATATATTATGTTTATTTCTTTGAATTTATTACGTAGGGATTCTCTGGGACCCATATTATAGATTGCACGAACAGCCCTCTGAAATATGATTTGTTACAGTAAAAATACATTTACCATCAAAAATAATCATTAAATATTTTTCTTACCCAAATGTTTCAATGGCTCCTTAAATGTCCGCTCGCTCTATACGCACGACAAAGGTCAACACAGGTCAGTCAGAGCGCCGAGCGACGTGTCCACACTCTAGAAAGCCTCGCGGCGGACTGATTTGAATTGATTAGCGCGCAGCTTTTTAAGTAGTTTTAAAATATTTACAGTAAAATAATAACGACGAAATAATTAAAATTTGAAATGCATAATTTTAAAGAAGATGCTCTACTTTATTGGTAAGTTATTATTATATTAAGTAAAATATCGGTGAAAAAATCATATAAAATTCGTAATATTTCACATTTTTTGAAATTTTATTTCTTATAGTGAGATACCAAAACCAAACATCTTTTTAACTTACTATTTTCCCAAGAATCTTATTGATTGGTTATTATTTTTTGTTAATTAGATATGTAAGTATTTTCATAATATTTTGTGCTTTGTAACTGATGCTGAAAGATAAATTAAGAAAACCTCTAACAAGTTATCTTGATAGAACGCGTTCATACTATATTAATCGAAATATTTTCCTGAGTAACTATTTGGACAGCAAGATTTCCTAAAATTATTAGTATTAACATATACTGTAAGATAAGTGATTCATGATATTAATAATTAAAACGGGTTTGAAAAGAACTGTATTTGAGCCAAACTGCGCATGGAAGGCCGCATTGTTGCCGATAAGGATCAAACTATGCAAAGAAATGTATTACTAAAATTTTTACGAAAAAGCAAATTTTTACAAATTACTTTAAATACTTATCTCTATTTCCTTAAAAAGTATAAGATTTAAAAAAAGAACAAAATATGCAGTTATTGTTTTCTTATAAATCGTGGGCATGACTGCTTTCACGACTTTTCTCTAACTCTCGTGGTTTCGTACTTGGCCATCACCGCCCTTCTCAAAAAACCTAGTGGTAAAATAGCTACTATAGCTATATACTATAGCTACCTAGGGTGGTTTTTTTAAACCGACACTGATAACTGTAGGTTCAGCCTATCATCATGAACACGTCCGTGAAGACGCCAGGTCTCAATGGATCTCAGAGGGTGTGTGTGTATTCGGCTGACTACCAACCAGGCTAATGCCACTTTAATCATCTTTCGTGTATGTTAAACTAGCTGCTGCCCGCGGCTTCGCCTGCGTAGTTCCCGTTCCCGTGGTAATTCCGGGATAAAACATAGCCTATGTCCGTCTCCTGGTTCTAAGCTGCCTCCCCACCAATTTTCAGCCAAATCGGTTCAGCCGTTCTTGAGTTATTAATAGTGTAACTAACACGACTTTCTTTTATATATATAGATAAGCCACTGATGATGTGGATTTAAGTAAGAGTGAGAAATCGGTATTTCGTAATTAATTGGGTTTCGGACATTATTTTGCATGGGAGGCTATTCACAAAAAAATAAGATTAAGAATCGGTGTGGAAGTTCTAATATTTCAAAAAACGTTGCTCGGATAAGCTGGAAAGCGATATCATTCGTTGCGGCTGGAATGCGACCACAATTTTGCAGTGGTCGAGTAAGCATGGTGCGTTCACAGTATAAGCGTTTTTCAATCCACAATATTTTACGATTTTGTAGGTAAGGACACTTTTTGACAAATTCCCATGACAGGATTATTCATAGACGATGCTGCCAGTATTGGAGACTCGAGAGACAAAACCGGGATTAAAGCACTAACACAAGAGCACAGTTAACGTTGGCGCCGCTCGAAAAAGAATATAATAATCTGACATAAGCATTGTTTTCCGAAATTCCAGTTCAGAAAACGTGAAGATATAGTGATTTTTTACGTAGCTTTATAAGCCAATATTTAATGCTGACGTTTCGAGAGTATCAATCCAACACTTCGCACACCTGGTTCCAGCAAGCATTTTGTGTCTTCTTATGGTCGCCCCATCGAAGAGTTTCACTCACCTCAGTGTATTTTTCTGTAGGGGTCTGTGGGGGTAATACAGCAAAAGTATACGACATCAACCTAACGAATTAAGCGATATAAAAAAAATCGGCCTAAAAGTGCATGCTTTTCCCCGAAAATATGTTTGCTGTGAATAATCTTGAAAAGTTTCGTGAATTCGCGCTGCGCCGCCGCGATGGAAAACATTTAGACGGAATAACTTTTAGATAATAAAATCCGCTTGTTATCTTTGACTTGGTAGAGGCTGTCGGGTATTTTTCGAAGAGTTGAGGGGATTTTGTTATTTAAATTTTTCAATTACATTGTTCAATTTTTATTCAATGATCGTTATAATCCCGCTATCACTTTAACCTCTCGGTGACCAGCTATCCCGGAGGAGTAAATTGAAAAAACAGCGCTGCTTGCATATTAATGCATTACAGCTAAATGCTGAATTTACTCCTTTTGTCTTAGTTTATTAGTTTTAATTAAGTAGTATAAGTATAGTTTGATTTTGTGCATTTTCTGAATTAATGCAATAAATGATTTTCTATTATTTTCTAAATTTATTCAGAAGAACAAAACATTAAATAGTTTAAGCTATTACGGCCCTAACAAACAAGTATCTCTTAGTTTGACCACCTTAAGTATGATTTTATATCATCTTATAAGTTTGACGTGTCTGTCTGTCTGTGTATCTGTGGTATCGTAGCTTCCAAACCTGAGTTCCAAACGGATGAACCGATTTTCGTTTAGTTTTTTTGTGTCACAGATAATTTTATCCCGAGTGTTCAGCCATGTTACATGAAAATCTGTCGGGGGGGTTTTTTAATTTTTAATTTTGTTTTTGTAAACTAATTTAGAAGTTGTCACGAATTACAACTTTTAGACGGCCTTTGGACTTTGAATGCTAAGAACTTTGTTTTTGAAGTGGATTGTATATAATAATGATCATCATCATCATCATCATCAGCCCATATTAGTCCACTGCTGGACATAGGCCTCCCCTAATGATCAATAATGATTTATTTCGAATAAGAATAGTATTGCAGAATACAGCACTAGTTTTATAATGTGGCATAACAGCCACAAACAAAATAGGCATGAATGATTTAAACGAAAGATTTTCAGTGATTTTCAATAAAATTTCAAATACAATTAATTTACTCGGGAAATTTAGCCCATGATACCCTCAATCCCTCATAATATATATCGGTCCCAATACTAAACATTCTGTATAATACTTATTTTCTTTATGTAAAATATTATTAATTAAAAATATAAATTGACCCACAGGACCTCTATTGTTTTTAGATATTCATTAAATAGCCAAGTCTCTAATTGGTACCTATTGGTATAAATGACAAAAGTTCGAAAACCTCGGCGCGCGAGTCACACTCGCACTTGACGGATCTTGTTTTCTTTAAACTGACCAGCACTCTTTAAGTCTACTCTGAGTAGACTTATCGACTTAATATCTTTATATAGATTTTAAAACCCTCTTGAACGTACCTCCCCCCACAATTTTAGTTCGCCAACCCGCCTGTCAAATGTGGCGAATGAGGCAACATTCGCCACGTTTGACAGGCGGGTTGGCGATTTGCTAGCATGGCCATGATTATTATCTGGTATAAAGGAATAATCTGGTAATATTTAACTGTTTATGTAACACTAGCTGCATTCTTACTACCCTTTGTCCTATTACCCGTTTTCCCGTAGGAATGAAGCATTTTTCCGCGGTAAAGAGTAGCCTATGTTCATCAGAAATAATGTGGGCTTCTAAATGGTAAAAGAATTTTTCAAATCGGTCCAATAGTTTCGGAGCCTATTCATTACAAACAATCAAATCTTTCTTGTTTACAATATTAGTAAAGGTAGATATTTGTTGTCTTCCTTTTTTGTTTACAAAGTTTTTGTAGCATTTAAATATGTTTTTTTAGTAACAACGCAGTATAAAGCAAAAAAAGCGGAAAAAAATATTTGCAGATCGTACAAACATTTGTCCTAAGGCGGGAATCGAGCCCGCAATCGCGACACATCGGTCGTCGGAGTATGTAATGTCTACATTCTGCTTGGAGAAAGAACTTGAAAGCATTGAAGCGCTACATCGCAATTTGTAAATGAGAAGCGACCCTCGGTAATG
The DNA here is from genome assembly GCA_949316285.1 of Eupithecia subumbrata. NCBI lineage: Eukaryota > Metazoa > Arthropoda > Insecta > Lepidoptera > Geometridae > Eupithecia > Eupithecia subumbrata. The sequence continues at coordinate 29,899,425 of OX438642.1, read as the reverse complement.
TAACGCCTCACAAATGAAATCTCGGAGAGTGCGATCACCCTGACTTCCGTTGCTTTTTTCCTTCCGTTGCTCTCCGACAGGGTTTCGAATCTCATTTCAGCATTGGGGTCACTATCTTTCGTCCGTCGTTTATGATTTTTAGAGTTCCGTACCTCAAAAGGAAAAATGGATTCCTTATAGGATTACTTTGTTATCTGTCTGTCTGTCCGCCTGTCAACCCCTTTTCTCAGGAACGCATGGGCGTATCGAGTGGAAATTAATGTCGAATACTCAAGTGCGTAACCTCTTGGAACCGCGATATAAATAAAACTTTTAAGTCAACGCAGTCAAAAGTTACAGCCGTTTATGCCCGAATATTTCGAAGTTTTCAAGGGAATCACATGCACACAAAACCTATAGGGTACTTTCCGTAGACCTAGAATCATGAAATAAGGTAAGAGCAAGGCCGTATAGCACAAGTAAAGGGAAAAATCCTAAAACCGTTAATTTGTTGTTTATTCACAAAAATAATAAATTTTGATTCTCGCCATGGACCTACAAGTTACCTACTTCTCGTTGACCTAGAATCATCATAATTTGGCAAGATACAAGGTCTTACGGACCCCTTAGTGCGCGAGTCCGACTGGCACTTGACGTTTTATTAAACATGCCCGCGGTTCCGCACGCGTTTACCAAGACAAAAGTAGAGTGTCGATGATGAAAATATCCGGCTCGCGGTCTCCACGGAGACAAGCCGTGTGCAAAGGATCAATTATGATGCTCTTCATGTGCTCGGCCTCCCGCGTCTAGTTTTATAAACGTTTTGGTTTATGGCACCCCAGCAAAAATAAGAAAGGGTTGTCAAGTCAGGCAGTAAAACCTATCCATCGCGGCAAATCCATATTTTTGAATATTCGACGCGCATTCAGAGTGGCTCGAAACCGCGTTCGTGTTACGCCACAATTATCCTTTTGAAATTTCAAAGGATCTATACATTTTTTGACCGACGAAAAACGAGGGTTCTGAAGTCGACGCGTATTTAAGTATATTGACGAATGACGACTTCCGTGGCGCAGCGGGCGAAGGTCCGCCTGTGACGCTGGAGGTTGCGGGTTCGATTCCCGCCTCGGAACCAATTTGTGTACGATCTGCAGAATTTTTTTCCGTTGATCTGGGTGTTTTCTATCTATAATAAAAAATATCTATCCATGTAGTGTATTGTATTAAGTATATCAGTTATCTAGTACCCATAACACAAGCTCTGCTTAGCTTGGGGCTAGATAATGATGTGTGAATTGTCCAGCATTATTTATTTATTTTATTTATTTATATATTTTTATGTATGACCACTTAAACAAAGTATTTGTAATAATAAATTATACATACATAATTATAATTCTATAGTAAGTTGTAACCAACTTTATACAAAGTAGTCCGATTTTAATAATTCTTTTTTTATTGGAAAAGGTAGGTATACCCCGAAGTTGGTCCCATATAAATTTAGATGAATTTGAAGTCGGTTTATAGTTTTTTAAAACACGCCAAATTATTTGCAATAATTTCATGATAATGACTGGTTTTCCACCGGGGGGGGGCGGGCAGCAGCGCTACCCTGCAGAACAATTCTACCACCAAACTGCGATCCCCAACCCGCATGCCCAGCGTGGGGATTATGGGCATTACCTGTGTCATAAAAGGCGCTTATCAGGGGCAGGCCTGCGTCTAGCAGTGGACCAATACAGGCTGTTGAGGTTGAGGTTGAGACTGGTTTTGCTAAGAAACCAGCTAAAACATTTGTGAAATATTTTATAGCGTTAAATAATGCAAGAATGCGTGTAAAAGAACACGTACGTCTAGATTTTTTTATTAAATAATAATTTTCGAGATTCATAAATTGTGTATTACAAGTAGATCTCCTCTGGGTCCAGAATCACCCACCTTCGGCTTGGTACACTATGTGGCACACTGTATAGTATAGACTGTATGGAGTCCTGGTCGCGGATGGTAATCATCACCAGAACACAACACAACACCAATGTGAAGAGACGAGAGTGTGATATCAATAAAAGTAAAACTTGTTTTCACACACCAACTCCATGTAAGTAGTTTTGAAAAACTTTCAGTGTGTTCAGTTTTTTTAATAAAAGTAGAACTAGTTTTCACACACCAAATAGATACGAAATAAATCCTGGCGGTCTGGTTGTTGCCGTTTTATAAATGAATGTTAAGCCAAGAGTCAAATGATAATACATAGGCCAATAGATAGGCAGAATCACATACGACAGAAGAACATAAAGCTGTTTGTGTTTCGGAAGCTAGCTATACATATTTTTAGATAAAAAACTACCAATTAATCAATTAATAATTGAGAAAGTGTTGAGTGGACACTCATTGCCATCTTCAGCAAATAAGTATAGCAATAACATGGAATGTTAGGTTTATTTATACGGCTTTGAAAGGCTCAGAAATCAGTATTCAAATTTTTTATTTACGTAAAACCAATAAAACGATACTCATGTCAAATAGTGGGAAAAGGAAGAGACGGGGTTTATTTTTGTATCCACTACCTCCGTAAACTTTATACTTGACGAATGAATACAAAGACGACCAGAAATTGAAATGAGGTTGAAGGGGAAGGCAATCCCTTCAACTCGTTCGAGAACCCTCGGTCGCCCAGCCGCATCGTGATGACAATTAAAAAATCCAGTATGACGTCCATGGAAGTTTAGTAATGCTGAAGAATTCGGTGACCTAGGTACCAGCTGTGCGGCGCACGGGGCACAACATCGACCGAACTTTTTGGCTCGGGGCCAGGACGTCTGAGAAAGAGCCACTTTAAATTCAGGCGGTACCGAGCACGAACTGTACCACCTTAGCGCTTTTACACTAATTACTTTCCTATGAAAACGGGGCTAAGCATTTGTATTACCAAGGCCTTAGGTTCCTTGCTGGTGGAATAGTAGGGATATCGAAGGTCGCAATGGTGTGGAGGCATTACACGGAAAGAAAATAAGTTTATACTACACCTGCTCGGAAAGTTGCCTATTCCTTTTCCATTTATAGAATAGAAAGTATGTCTTTGCAGGCCTATAGGAAACCGGGAGGAAAAACTCTATGGAATTTCATTTCTCACGTGTTTTAGCGGGAGGAAAAAGTGTATGGAAATCCATTTCTAACGTCTTATTTTTTTTTAATTTCCTAAAAGATCGGCCGGTAGCTATGGTTATTTTCGTTCGGTCAAACGACAAAAAAAATTTACTCCAAGTCCATTAGGCCTCCTCCGATTTCCGAACAATATTTTGAAAAAAGAACCCAAAGGCTGGCGCGGTCAATGAGGTTTTACCAACATCATTGGGCGCGGTAAGTTTTTCTAAATTTCAATTAATAATTAATTCTGCTTTTTATTTTCCTCGAAGATAGTATAAATCACTATTTATCACTCGGCAGAAAGTGCGATTCCTACCTCGTGTGTTTTAAGGACTAAACGACACACTCGGTAGGAATGGATCACTTTCTCGCCTTGGTGTACTATTCATGATGACTTTCGACTGTTTTATCAGTTTGAGGGTAGCAGATGAGTGACATACATAAAACATATCAGTATCAGACCTGCAGACTTATCGTATTCGTGCTTGAGGAAAGCACTTTATCCAGGCAATCAGGTTCTTCAGGCGGTATTGCGGTCAGGATTAGACATACTATAAATCGTCTCAGAAGCCAGATACATAATAGAAAGATGCAAATGTAATGATTTCGGTGTTTGTTTTGAATGAAATTGTAAATCCAGGTCATTTTGACAGTTGACGGCTTCTCGTGTTTTCTTCTATTTTGACTTTGACGCGTTGTCTTTGAATTAAGCAGCGCGGTCTTGTCTGTGGTTTGTCGACGTCATATTGAAGAGAAGCGGTTTTGGTGGGAAAAACACGAGAGGTCGGGCATTCGGTCTCTAGACTTGGAAGCGAAAACACCTCTTGAAATACTGAGTAGTATTAAATAATTATAATATTATCAATTATTTAATAAAACTATAAAAATTTGTAGAGGTTTCTTTGATTTCATAAAATCTCAGAAGTGGCGATTGAACCGAGTGTAAGTCTAGTGCATTATTTATTTATTATTTGTTTTTAAAAACAACATGATTATATTTTGCCGCGCTGGTCAGATAATTATCGTTATAATTTAATAGCAAAATTTTAAAGTCGATTACCTACTTCACTTTTCAAATTCGAATTGTCATATTCACGAAACGGTCGGTACAAGCCGAGACTATCCGGTCGTGATGACTGCTTACATTTTGAAATAGTGAAGGGTAGGTATTTGGTATTTTATTAATATTTTATTGGACAAAGAGTGGTATTATAATTCCGTAGAAAATATTAGAGTGCAGCTGCCTGGCCTACCTGCAGTTTTATGTTTGAATCGATGTTAACACGTAATGGTCGGTACTAAACCGAGACTATCCGTTCGTGATGACTCCTTTCGTTCTGAATTGGTAGCCGGTATCTGCATTCACAACAAATTTGGAATAGTAACGCATTTCGTGGGGTGTTTGCATGGCTGGTCGGTATTGCACCGAGACTATCCAGTGTTGCTTAAGCATTTCGCGGATTGCTGTGCAGTAAATTTATTTGTTACCTATGTTAACAATCTCTGTCCAGTGAAAATTATTACGTTTTTTGAACAAAATATCTGACCGCTGCAGCCTTATTTAACTACATATATTTTTATATTAATTCTTCCAAGGTGTACGTACTATATGTGGAGTGAAACGTACGACCTGTAGTTGTGGCTATGTACGTCACAATTTACAAGGGCTATGTTTTTAAAAACTATGTATGCCTATGGAGTGAAACATTAGGACCTGTAGTTGTGGCTATGTACGTCACAATTTACAAGGGCTATGTTTTAAAGGCTATGTACGCCTATGGAGTGAAACATTAGGACCTGTAGTTGTGGCTATGTACGTCACAATTTACAAGGGCTATGTTTTTAAAGGCTATGTACGCCTATGGAGTGAAACATTAGGACCTGTAGTTGTGACTATGTACGTCACAATTTACAAGGGCTATGTTTTTAAAGGCTATGTACGCCTATGGAGTGAAACATTAGGACCTGTAGTTGTGCCTATGTACGTCACAATTTACAAGGGCTATGTTTTTAAAGGCTATGCACGCCTATGGAGTGAAACATTAGGACCTGTAGTTGTGGCTATGTACGTCACAATTTACAAGGGCTATGTTTTAAAGGCTATGTACGTCACTATTACAAGGGCTATGTTTGTCACAATCATAATATTTCAAGGGCTTCTAGGGTGCTATAAACGTGGGACGTATATGTAGTTTGCTGGCTATTTAGTATTATTTCGTGGGTCCTCTTTGTTATATGATTATGTATGTCATTAGAGGGGCCAACATAGAACCTGTGTATCGGCTATGTACGCCTAAATCGAGTTCAAGGAAGTAGTAGTAAAATTACTTTATCAAATTGATTTTCATTTATTCCGCAGAAAAAGTAATTGTTTATTTTTATTATTACCAACATTAAATTATTATTCTTTATTTTATTATATGGCATTTTTCAAATTTAATAAAATAAGTAATAACGTTACTAGGATAGATAATTTATTACGACAGGTACTTCCAACTTTTTGTATATTGATTTTTTTAGTCAATTTATTAATGTGAATTTATTGGTTCTCTGCGAGGTTATGGAGTCTGAAGGTGTCTACATCACCGAAGACGAACCGCCAGGGGCCGCCTCCAGTAAACGCTCTCGACGAAAAAGGAAATCGAAGTCTGAATATGCGAGGAGGCGTGCAAGGTGAAGGCGCAGTTCTGTTCAAAGCCCCTCTTCATCAAGCTCGTTCAAATCTTCATAGAGAAAACGGTCTTATTTTAAAGCTAGCTTAATTCACCCCTACTTTGAAATGTAGAGCCTTCCTAAACCAAATTAGTTCATCTGATAGTATTAAGAATAGAATCGAATATCATTTATTGTCCAAAGTAAAGAGCTACACCAAAATTGTCCTTATAAAACCTAGTGCGTGGCACAATACAATGGAGTCGTCAGATGACACATAAGCACACAATTATTTAATATTATTAAAAAAAAAATGCCATTCTTGTAAAAATCATAAATAAATTCCATTCAATGTTGATAACCAGAGTCAAACAAAACTAGATTAACTAAAATTCATAAAGCTGTATAGTGGCTGTCAATAAAATATTGTATGGTAAGAATATTGTAAATAGAAATACTTAATTGTGTGTAAAGATAAAGATAAAGATATTTATTTGCAAAAACATATTTACAAATAAAAAGGTAACATAGGTATAGGTACTTAGGTAGAAACAAAATGCTTGACCGTTTACGGTACCTATGCAAAATGAATTAGAGGGATGACATGCAACATTAAAAACTATCTACAATTTATCATTAAAAAATTCGTCTAGGCTATAGTAACATTTTGATATTAATAATATATTAATTTTCTGTTTAAAGATTTGAACATTTAGGTTTCTGTAAAGTGTAGTTAATTTGTTATAAATTTTAGGAGCAATACTAACAAACAATTTTCTGCATTAATGTTGTTTTAACAGGATGTGATCGTAACCTAATATTATCCCGCCTGTTTCGACTTACAACCTCAGATAGCCGGGGAAACAGATAGGTATTATTTTTTACAAACAGAGCGACTTCTATTATGTAGGGGGACGGAAGTGTCGGAATTTTGTGCTTTAAAAATAGTGGTCTACAACTATCAGTAATTTTAATCGTAAACATGGCTCTCAAACATCGTTTTTGTAGCTCGAAAATTATACATATTTTTATTGGTTGAGTTGCCCCATAAATATTAACCCATATCTTAATACAGACTCTACCATACCGTGATAAGCTGTCAATAGAGCTTCTGTGTTGACTGTTGACGACAGTCTATGAAGAGCATACGCTAGGCTACTGACTCGCTTACTCAGTCCTTCTATATTATTATGTTGTTTCCAGTTAAGTTTTTTTTATCTATCATAAGTCCTAAAAATCGCGTAGCATCAACTTGATTAATTAAATTGGTCTTTGATTAATTATTGTCGGATGGAGTATTGGATCTTTGGTCAAAATGCATAATTGTAGTCTTACTTAAATTAATTTTTAAATTATTATTGTCAAGCCATTGTATTATAGATTCAATTGATTTATTAATGTCAGATTACACTAGTACACTAGTACTTTTGATTTGTGCATTACCTCAAGTTTGGTTTTAGATTGTATTCTTGGTATTTTTGTGAATTGATTTCTATTACTAAGGTACGATTCAATTAAATCTGAAACGTTCCCTCTAATACCTTACGTTTCCAGTTTTTTAGTAAAATATTGTGGTCTACGTCATCAAAAGTTTGTGACATAATTATCACAAAATATACTACAGATTGGAGTTCTTTTGTCAACTTTACAAATAACACTGTAGAAGAAGTCGTAAATTGCCATATTTATTGTTTTCTTTTGGCGAAAACCTTTTTGCTCTTCACACAGGATGTTGCTATTTTCAAAGTACGAGTTTATTTCGGCGTAGTAGTATTTTTCAAATATTTTTGAAATTATGGAAATCAGAGCAATGGGTCTGTAAAATTCTACCAGTTCTTTATTTCCTTTCTTAAATACTGGTTTGACTATAGTAGTTTTTAGGTCATCCGGGAATTGTCCTGTTTCTATACTGAAATTTATCAAGAAGCTTAGATGAGGACTAATAGATTCATTCACTGCTTTAATAATATTGGTACTAATGCCGTCAAATCCTGAGCTTTTTGTATTTTTTTAGTGATTTTATTATTTTATTGATATGATGTGGTAGGCAGGGAGCCAAAACATGGATCTCTCTTGTCTATATATTTTTGTCGTTACGTTCTTACCTATTCCTGGTATCGGTTTTACCTTATTGATAAAGTAGTCGTTAAAAATATTAGCAATATCGATTGGATTTGTTAAGTCTACATTATTATATTTTATTTTCGATATAGATTCTTTGGGTATATTTGGTCTAGACTTATTAATTACCTCGCAAGTTGTTGTAGATTTGTTGTTAGATGTCAATATTTTATGATTATTTTGAGCTTGCTTTGTTAGTGAAATTATTTTTTTTAAACATTTTATTATATCCAATGTAGATTGATCTATTTGTCTTTGTGGGCCTAGATCAATAATTCCAAAGGAGATCTCTTCTTCGTTTACTGCAAGTACGTATACCACGTGATATCCATATAATATGTTTTCTTTCTACTATTACTAAAATATACTTTTTTGGGAAGCATAACTCATAAAACAATCTGAATGTTTCAATAAAGTGCCGGTATGCCACAGAAGAGCCTTCAGCGTTATACATATCAAAAAAAAGAGAGATCATTTAAAGATACCTTCCTTGCGCCAATATTTAATTTTAAGAATATTTTTAGCTGGTAGTTTAATAATTTGGGCAGTGTGATCAGACTAGCCTAATTTTAACACTTCAGTCTTACAAATACCTTTGTAGTGATGTGCAATGTTATCGATGCAAGATTTAGTGATTAAACGTGTTGGCTGTTTTAACGCTAGCTTCAAGTTATAGTTCAGTAATAAGCATTCAAATTCTTGTGCTATATTGTTACATTTTAGCATGTCTATATTAAAGTCGCCAACTATAATAATATTATTTGTATTTAGTTTTGTTACATAGGTCAGTAGTTTATCTAATTTATTGAAGAATGTATTTAATTATTTTGTTTAGGTACTCTATAGATACATACCTATTATAATTTTATATTCAATCAACTGAACAGCACAACACTCAAACAGATTGGTCAACGACAAGTTTTTAATCTCTAATAATGTGTGTAATTAAGTAAAATTCTCATCATTTTGGTCTTGTATTGTCAATTTAATTTCTTTTATAGTCATTCGATAAATATTATTTCTATTGTACTTATATTGTTTGAGTAGGGATTAATATTAATAGTAGGGATTTAACTTGAAAACAGAAAGATTTTAAACTATCTATGGATTTTACATTATCGGGTAGTTAGTTGTATAATTTTCGGCCTGATATTTTGGGAAGCTTCTTGGACATACATAGTCAGTTAGGCAAGTTTTTAAGAGAATGTTTTTGTGCCTAAAAATAACGTTAGTATTAGGTACAGTTCTTGTTTTATATTCATGTTAAGTCCTTTTAACATATTGTATGGTTTCAAAGATGTATATGGAAAATAATTTTAAAATGTTGCCGAGTGTAATGATTAATTTTCTGTCAGATTTAATGATCTAGCTAGATGTAGATAATGATATAACGACTTAGACTTTTAAAATTTGTAATTATATGCAAGTACCAAATGTGCTAGTCCACAAAATTATTTATATGTAAATGGTTTTCTCGTAGGTAAAGATTACAATGTATTATCAATATTATTTAAGAATATTCTATACCCACCTAAATTATACTATAATAAAAACCTTTATTCACAACGAAGATTACCAAATACTTAATAGAAATAAATTACAACTAGTATTTACTTACAATTATGTACAATGTATTTGATTAAGTTTAATTTTATTGTAACCATGCTTCAGGAGATAGCATGATGACGGATGGCCGAGTGTAATGATTTCGGTGTTTGTTTTGAATGAAATTGTAAATCCAGGTCATTTTGACAGTTGACGGCTTCTCGTGTTTTCTTCTATTTTGACTTTGACGCGTTGTCTTTGAATTAAGCAGCGCGGTCTTGTCTGTGGTTTGTCGACGTCATATTGAAGAGAAGCGGTTTTGGTGGGAAAAACACGAGAGGTCGGGCATTCGGTCTCTAGACTTGGAAGCGAAAACACCTCTTGAAATACTGAGTAGTATTAAATAATTATAATATTATCAATTATTTAATAAAACTATAAAAATTTGTAGAGGTTTCTTTGATTTCATAAAACAAATGAACAAATGAAAATAATGAGGTTAACATGCTGAAATTCTGTACAATAAAAACAAAGGCGGAGCTGCTTCGTGCGGCTTATTATGCTTACCTTGGTTGTCGGAGTTCGGGAAAGAGGAATTAACGAGCGATGCTCATGCTCAGACATGGCTCTATTGTCGTGTAAACGTATGAAAATATACGGGACTAGCCACATTTCAAACGCCTATTACATGTCAGACGTGTCGAGAGGCTATGTTCGCTTGTACCAAGCTGTTCACGCTGGCACATCCGGGGTTATGTTTTAATTGACTGACGTCAGGTTGTCCCGGAAATTAGGCGCCCTCAATTTACCATGATGCGAAATTAGTTTTCAATCTATCGGATAGCCCTACTTGACAAGTACATTTATTTATCACTTGTCTGTGTCTAGTACACGTTTGTTTTGCCTGTCTAAATCCAAATATAAGCGATTTTAGATACATGTCTTTAATAGTATATAAAGCTCGATTACCACTGACTGACTGACTGACTGACTCATTGACACAATTGTTCTCCATGATGGTGGATGGGAAGGTATGTTTTTTTTTGCGGAAACGTGTAGAGGGGGTCTAGGGGACCTAGGAAAAATTCCGACTTTTTGAGATTTGCCCCCCCAGAGCCCACCCCTCCCCCCCTTCTTTTCCACGGAGCAATTTGGTAAAAAATAAATATAGGGCCTGTATAGAGGGGGACAAGTGATTTCTATTGCGAAAAAAAAATTACCCCCCCTTGCCCCCCCGGACCCCCCTTTAACGATTACTACAAGATGCCGTCGTGATAGAGAAGTTCCGATTGCAGGATCGTATAGAGGGTATCTTTTCAAATTGGATGAAAAAAAAAACACCCCCCCTCCCTCCCCAATTTTCACCCCTCCTTTTGATATCTCCCAAACTAAGTACGATAGAAGAAAACTTTTTTCACGTTCGTGTAGAGGGTTTAATACCATTTTGATTGCAAAAAAAAAATTTCGCCCCTCGCCCCTCTGGACTCTTCTTTTTATGAAAAAACTGAAATTTTGCCATTTTTAGCCCATATTTTGACCACTTTTTAGGGTGGAGCATTGCGGCGAGCGAAGCGAGCCGCTACGGGGAACAGCAAGGCGAGCGAAGCGAGCCGCGCTTTGACCCCCCCCACGCCCAGCCCCCCCCCCCCCCGAAACCGCCCCATCAAAAAATCTGATATGGGTATCGTTTTCGACTATCATTGGGGCGAAGATTATGAATTTGATGACGGCGGGCGTGCTTGGGATTGCGGTGAGCGATGCGAACCGCAATACGTCACACCGCAAGGCGAGCGAAGCGAGCCTTGCCGTGTGGCAGCAGGAGCGGGGACGTATTGCGGTGAGCGAAGCGAACCGCAATGCGACTACAGGGGAACGGCGCGGCGAGCGAAGCGAGCCGTGCTGTGACCCCTCACGCCCAGCCCCCCTGAACCCCCTCCCCCATCCAAGAATTTGATATGGATATCGTTTTCGACTAACTCGACAGTGTAGATTACGAAAAAGATGTCCATTTCAAAATCCAAGATGGCTGACATTCTCAAATCGCAAAACCCACTCTTGGTTATCAATTTCGAACAAATCGAGGGTGTTGGTTACGTAAAGGGGAATACAATTAAAAACGAACACTGTGACAGCCACCGCCGCGAGCTGCTTGCAGCTCGCGCACTTATAAAATACTAGTTATTTATATAAAGCTTAGCACAACGTTCGAGTTTCTTACACACTATTGTCGGTGCGGAACTATTACTTAATTTATAATATCAAAGTAGATACTCGTTATTATTCGTTAGTTGAATAAAAAAAAGGTTGAAATTAAAAACATGCAAGAAAAAATATATACTAAATATGATAAATAAACCATAAATAAACAAGATCCGTCACGTGTGTGCAACTCGCTCGGCGAGGGTTTCGAACGTTAATTATACAAATTTGTATTAACGGTACCGGTTAGAGACTTTGCTATTTAATAAATATCTAAATATGGTAGGTACCAACACCAACCTACATTTCATCTGGATCGCTCTGCAAACTTCGTAGATTAGGGGCTAATGGTAAAATTTTCGCCTTTTTCAAAATATTTAAAATCGAATGAAATCTACAGAAGTTTCTACTATTTTGAAATGTCCAAATCGATACCTTTCATTTGATGTCCCACTCGGTAAGGTAGGCCCTCTTGAAAATTATTCCCCCCTTTTCAACCATTTATCAAAAAGTGTGTTACTCACAGAATTCTCTATATTTTTCCTGTAAAACATAGATCCATGCCATGAAGAGTCTCATTGAGGAATCAACCCCGTCCACACCCGCGGAAAAACTGAAACGTAGCTGTCAGTCACCAAAAGTCCTGCTCCGGTACTTCAAGAAGCTGGGCTGGTTAGGGCCTGTTTAGGCAGGGGGATAATGCACAATACACTCCCATGCGAGATGTCCGTGCAGATCTCAGTTCCCCCAATCAGAATTAGAATTAGAATTAGACCCATGTCCAGAAATACTACATACATTTTTGATAAATCGCTATGCAAACTTCCGAGATATGAGAGAGCATGGGTAGTTTTTCTCCTTTTTCAGAATATTTCAAAACGTGTGAAACCTACAGAAAATTCAAAACCTGCTTTGAAATGTACAAAATGATAACTTTAATTTGATTTCCTACACGACCCTGTAGGTCTCTTTTAAAATTTCGGCATCTAAATTTGTACTGAAAATTTTCATTTAATTTACTTTCAATCTGCACAGACGCACGAAATGTGCTATTATTTAAATATCAAAATAATAGCTGCGGTTGTTACTGAGATATTAAAGTGACGCAGACAAAGCGAGACCATAAGGGTTTCGAAACCGATCTCGAAACCCTAAAAAATATTAGTGAACAATTTCAACACCTTTCTAACAACACCTCAACATCGGACATAAAACATCAGTTACGTACTTCCTCTACAAAAACCAAATATTTTCGCGGTTGGAAAATATGCCCTTGCCAAATTTTATTCAGCGACGTGAGGAGTTAACGAAATTTACAGAACAGACAGAGGGTAAAAGGCACCAGTCGCGCAGGAAATTGATGCTGTCTGTTTTTTACGTTTTTTTTGTTGTTATAATACAAGTTATGTTGTTTTACCTGCTATGCTATCGTACATGCACGGTGTATGACATTTGAATTAAAGAGGCTGAGTGCAGCTCTCTCCCCGCCTTTTTAACCCCCGACGCAAAATGAGAGGGGTGTTATAAGTTTAACGTGTCCGTCTGTGTATCTAAAAAGAGGTCTTGGGCGATTCACACCGCGGTTCGAACCGCTCGCGGTGCGAAACGACTAAAGACCCTCTGTGTATCTGTCTGTGGTATCGTAGCTCCCAACGGATGAACGAAAGCCTCCTCGAAAAATATATTTTAAAGTAAAAACCTCCGCAGGCAGATAATTACGAGACGCAATGGCAATTCATCATTAAACAAAAGTCCATTGTGCGGCTGGCGGAAAGCCCTGGGGATGCGACAATACAGCCAGCTGCAATCATGTGTATTGTTTATATTACTGTACCGCGGTAAATCATCAGATTTACCAACGGTTAATGGTAAAAGTCATAATTTTTGCCACCATTCATTTGGAAAATCTCAGGCGATTTCATAGTGCGACCTAATTACAATCTTTTATTTAATTTACCTGATATGTACGATGTATTTTTGTATTTCCGTATGTGTGGGACAAATCTTACAACTGAATTTCAGACCAGTATCCTCAACCGATTGAGCTGACATAGGTACTTATGTAAGTTCGGTGACAATGCAATGTTATTAATTTCTTTATTCAGACACAAGATCCATAATAGATAAAAAATTAAAACAACATCAATTTTCATATTATAAAAAGCTACACAGAATTAAAAAATAAATAAATAGGTACACACTGATACCTACATAATATAAAATACAGAATGTACTTCTTCTAATTAAGATGCGATTAGCACACATCGTCTAAACAAATTTGTCACTAAAATTATTTCTGCCAGACTAGCTATAACAGAGATTTTACAAGTGTCAATTCTATACATAAATCTGGCAACTCGGTTTCTTTGTATGGCGTTAAAGTAATCTACCCGCACTGCAAAAAACATGCCTGAGGCACTGCAGTATCGTTTAACGTGTAGGGGCTCGACACAATAAAATTGCGCGCTCGAAGTGCTTGGGAATATCTTCTATTTGCTTTTGCAATAAAAACTTTTTGAACTTTAATTTAAATGTGTACTTAGTGTTGACATTGCAAATAGGGGGAGCAATATTGTTCCATCATCCAGCACTTCGTTGCCGAATACCTGAAACTTCCCCTGAAAACTGTAGTCTTGTCATTGTGATAGGAAAGTGCAGATCTTACCGACCGTAACTTTTTATCAGAGACGAAGTTTAGTTTTGAGTGCAGATAGTCAGGCTTTTTAATAACGTCAAATACGAGTCCGCCCAGGTGCAGTAGTCTTCTTGATTCCATATTCAACAAGGATATTTTATTCAGGTACGGTGTTGTGACTACGAGTGGGAATATTGAAAAAAAAAGCGACAACAAGCATTCTGCACTCTTTGTATGGTGCGCTGGGTTCTCGCAAGTAAACGAGGACCAAAAATAATATCCCTATAAGTGATCTTGATTGTCTACAATTACGGTTTATGAGTGCTCTTATTAAGTGAGCGTTAAGCGAGTGCAATGTCTATCAATCTCCTGATATGTTGGGTCAATCAGTGGCGCTGCTGCAAGTGGTCGTGATTGTTTACAATTCCGGTTAATGAGTGCGCTTGCTAAGTGAGTGCAATGTCTATCAATCTCCTGAGATCAATATATCAATATTCAATCAATATGTTGGGTCAATCAGTGGCGCTGCTGCAAGTGGTCGTGATTGTTTACAATTGCGGTTAATGAGTGCACTTGCTAAGTGAGTGCAATGTCTACCAATGTCCTGAGATCAATTTGTCAACATTCAATCAATAAGTTGAATCAATCAGTGGCGCTGCTGCAAGTGGTCGTGATTGTTTACAATTGCGGTTAATGAGTGCACTTGCTAAGTGAGTGCAGTGTATATCAATCTCCTGAGATCAATATGTCAACATTCAATCAATATGTTGGGTCAATCAGTGGCACTGCTGCAAGTGATAGTGATTGTCTACAATTGCGGTTAATGAGTGCAGTTACTGAGGGTTAAATGGGTTCAATGTCTGTTCCCCTGAGATCAATATGTCAACATTCAATCAATATGTTGGGTCAATCAGTGGCACTGCTGCAAGTGATAGTGATTGTCTACAATTGCGGTTAATGAGTGCAGTTACTGAGGGTTAAGTGGGTTCAATGTCTGTTCCCCTGAGATCAATATGTCAACATTCAATCAATATGTTGGGTCAATCAGTGGCACTGCTGCAAGTGATAGTGATTGTCTACAATTGCGGTTAATGAGTGCACTTACTAAGTGAGGGTTAAGTGTGTGCAATGTCTGTTCCCCTGAGATCAATATGTCAATATTCAATCAATATGTCGGGTCAATCAGTGGCGCTGCTGCAAGTGATAGTGATTGTCTACAATTGCGGTTACTGAGGGTATTTCATAAAGTTCGTAATAAAAGGGACGAATTAACTTAGATAACTATTTCAATTTGATTCTTTCGATCGCTATTTTAAATATGTTATGTACCTATAACTATAGTGAAATAAAACAATCCGACGTCACCTCATTTGTCAAAACAATAACAACGGCAAGGCAAACCATTTGTGATGTGATGAAGTATGCTGATGAAGCCTTGATTTGTAATCTTGGCATAGAAAAAGAATGGAATTCGAAAATTTTGCGACTTTTCTGGCTACAATTTTTTTTTTCTGATCGGTTCTTAAAGCCCCCTACCAGTAAAGTAGTGACCACTCTTTACGCCACAAACTGTGTACATTTGTAGGTCTTAGTATTTAAGTAGTCATAGTATATTTAGTGCATAAATCGCGCGCAATTTTATAGTGTCGAACCCCTACACACGTTAATACTATTAGGTCCTTACATATGAAATTGGCGTTTTGTATGGGAGGAACAAAAAGTCGAATATTTTTTAATATAATATATTTAATTAATCAAAGTATGAACCATTATTTTCTATGCACTTTTGCCATCTTATAGGTAGTTCATTGATCCCTTTACTAAAAAAACCAGTCGGACGGGAATCAATAAAATCTTTGAAGGCGATTTGGACTGCCCCATCGGAGTTGAATTTTTTCCCTTGCAAGAAGTTATCCAAATTTCGAAAAAAATGGTAATCTGTTGGAGCAAGGTCCGGGGAGTACGGAGGATGTCTTAGACTTTCCAATTGAAGCTCTTCTAATTTAGTAGCCGTCTGTTGCGCAGTGTGTGGTCTAGCGTTGTCGTGAAGCAGCAGTGGCGTGGAGCGATTGACCAGCCTAGGTTGTTTAGCCGCTAGCTTTTCCATCATGGTTTGCAATTGCTGACAATAGACATCAGCCGTAATAGTCTGGCCAGATTTGAGAAAACTGTAATGAACAATACCGGCACTAGTCCACCAAACGCTTACAAGTAACTTTTTTGGGGTTAATTTTCGCTTGGGGCAGGATTTGGCTGGCTGGCCAGGATCCAACCATTGCGCTGAGCGCTTCCGATTATCGTAAAGAACCCATTTTTCATCACAGGTAATGATTCGGTTTAAAATACCTTCATTATTGTGCCGGTTTAGTAATGTAACGCAGCAGTCGACGCGCGTTTGCCGGTTTGCTTCAGTCAATTCGTGAGGTACCCACCTTTCAAGCTTTTTAATCTTCCCAATTTGCTTCAAGTGAATTAAAACAGTTTTATCACTAACACCGCAGCCTGCAGCTAACTCGGACGTGGTTTGCGATGGATCCGCTTCCACAATAGCCTTCAACTCTTCATTATCAACTTGAGTCTCAGGCCGTCCACGGGGCTTGTTCTGCAAGTCGAAATTTCCAGAACGAAAACGTTGGAACCAAAAACGAACTGTGTTTTCTTTTGCAATACGACCGCCATACACATCATTCACCCTTCGAGTTGTTTCCGCAGCACTAGTGCCACGGCGGAACTCGTACTCGTAAATAATGCGATATTTTAAGTTTTCCATTTTGTAAAATGAGTGACGCAAACAGAAAAAAACAGAAGAAAAAAAACAAATGAATGACGATCATCGAAGCACAAATACACGAGTCTATAGCTGTACAAATTTGAATTTGGAATTCCTTACCAAAGAGGAGAAATTTGTGATTAAAGTGGCCAGTACGAAAAACGCCAATTTCATATGTAAGGACCTAATATTAACAGCTTAGTGCCAGCATGACGCAATCTACCGAGAAACACGAGTGGTATAAGGACTCTACACACCGAACCTACCATCACCCCGCCGACACAGCCCAGCGGGTTGCTGTTGGCCTACCTACACACCAAGGTGTCTGCCGACAAGTTGACAAAACACTATCGGCTGCCAACATTACCGCATTCACTGGCCTGCCTCCGTGATGCAGAAGTACGTCTGCGCCTTGGGCCATGAAAGTGTTTGTATTGGGGTGTCGAATAATAGTGTCCGTTAAGTTAGCGACAAGTGGCAATCGTAATGTAAACTTTTGCACTCATCTGAACCCTGTATCTGTACACATGTACGTAGATATTCAGTCAGAGCCAAATATCTCTTAAACCGCAGGTCTATTTCCGAGCTTTGCAGGAGTACTAGCTACTGTAATACACAGTTAGGTAATTGGCATAGTTCTTTATTCATATCTCGCTATAGTTTCGTAGATATCAGCGCGGCTGCCAGCTTGACGTCAAGATAGCAGCCGCAGTGAAAGACCTAAATATCCCCTAAAGTACTGGGCACTATTTATTTTACTTAGAGCATCGGGATGTACTTTTTTATACTTTTTAATGCCTTTAATCATACACTGAAATGTCGCACGAAATGACGCCGTGCGCTGTGTCGGCAGGCTTGTTGTGTAGAATCCACTATATAACCATGTCGAAGACCTTGATACCCGGCGAGTTGTGATGAATTTTCGGTGTATGAATATTGCGCTGTGTTTCGTCAAAGGTTAAAGAATAGAGATGTTTATTTCCAGAATACATGTATGTTCCAATATAGGTCTTAAAATTATAACATGTCCAGTTGTATTCTACCGAACATAGGCATGCAAATATTAATTAAAATTTACACGATAATCAAATTTCTATTTTGAAATTACAATTATCAAATGAATTAATTAATGGCGAATATCAATAATGATTATGTCGATTAATATAATTCGAAGTCCTCTAAGTCCCTGTAATTAATATATTATTTATTCATGGATTAACTAGTTTCTGCTCGCGGCTTCGCACGCGTTGTTTCTAGACGTTTAAAGGGTTTTTATCCTTGGTGATTTAAGGGATAAAAAGTATGCACCCCCATACATACTTGTATGCAAAATTTCAGCCCGATCCGTTCAGTTGTTTTGGCGTAAAGAGGTTACAAACATCCACACATCAAAACTTTGCATTTATGATAGTTATTAGTGTGATAGCTGTCAACTTGAAAGCCGCAGACATCCCGCCGACTAAGCCGCCGAGCTGTGTCGGCGGGCGGGCGTGTGTGTAGACTGCATTATTGCCAACCGCCGCGCGCCGCCGAGTTATTCAATGAACAGCAACGAGCTGCTTCGTCATTACGTCTGGAAATTCCGCTGGTGGTTTGCGTTGCTCGTAACAGTTTCTACAGCAAGGGAATATCATCGCGTAGGTGGATGATACAAAAACTTACTCATCGGAATATAAGTAGTTGATATTTTCTATAGATTAAAAGTTATGAATATTGTTTTGCTACTTTTAGCCCGTCTGATAAACAAATTATGAATTATGTTTACTAGTTTGTTCCCGCAGAAAAACAACTACGTTTTTCCGTGATAAAAATGGGAACCTCACTCCCCATGTAGGTATGTGTAATTTCAGATCTAAAACTACCATTATCCAAAATTTCAATATAATTCTTTAACTTGCTTCAGACTGGTCTCTAAAAATCTTTTTTGTTTATTACCATAAAATACAATAAATGTACAATTAGAAAAGGTCAAATTCTTGCATTTATCACTATCTCTGCCCAAACTTATAACATAGTTTATGAGATATTTCTTTATTTCTGAGTGAAGAGAGTCGGACGTCGGACGAAGAAGTACCATAGAGATCTCGATTTAATACACCGAGACGAAACCAGACGCCACAGGGTCATGACGTATGAATATTTGTACCACAAGTAAATTAGCACCTGTCGCGGTGCGTAGTGTACTGGCCCAATAAGATAATAATATGGTATTGAGAAGGCAAAACATGGTGCAGAATTTAAAAATCTGCATCTTTCGAGTAGATAACTGAAGGGATGAAATTCTATACCTTGGAAAACTTTCGGGATTTGTTAACATACTAAAGATTCTAAAGTGATAGATATTTATATATTTACCATAATAAAGAGCTGTCGGGATATTTTTAAAAGCTTTAGACCCTTGTTGATTTATTTTTCAAATTACAGTTAGTATACAGTTCTGGTTTTATACCTCACTCTGTTAAAGATATGATTGAAAATTTATTTTCACTGAAGGGCAAACGCCTCCCGCTCCATGATTTTACACGAAAGGTATTCGAATTTCGCGGGCCGCCAGTTAATTATAAATAGCAATAAAAAATGTGCATAATTGTGAGTCTAGAACGGCATGGCATGTCTAATTACCGAAAACAATGTCTTCCTTCCTAGGGAGGAACAATTCCTTTTCGCTTCTCTCCCATCGTTGCTTTGTAAATTTAACAGGATAACTTAGGGACATTCCTATACTAGAAAATACGAGTAGGTATTCGATACTTTTGATTCGATACCAAATATTAATAGCATTGAATCAATCTTCCGATACTTACTCGGTATCGAAACAAAAATACTTGGTATCGAAATCGAATCGAATCAGACTGAACTTGTATGTATTTAGAACACAAATATTTACAAATAAATAAAAATAATGTAGTATGCAAAGATTTGCTTTTAATTTTTGTAAATAAAGTGGTGTTACATTTACAGAATCTAGGAACACAATTATTATATTTAATGTTAAAATAATAAATCCTAACGAAATGTAGGTGTTTTATATTTTTATTTTTTTGATGCGCACCTATTTGGATACAATTTTGTAAAAAAGGAACCAGCGGCAGGAAATAGCGATAATTATAATTTTAATACCGGAAATAAAATAAACTTTCTGTTCCCACAACTAGGCTACACAAACTTTAGCGTATTTTTTGCGGCAATTTATCGTCTTATTTCAAATGATATTCAAAAATCTTCAAATTAGTGAACGGACAAGCATAAACCCAATACCATTTTACGTTCATTTTGATACCTACTAATTTTCCGGTTGTAAAAATATATATTTAAAATGGTTGCAAGTTAAAAATAATTTGCTACCTCTATATAAATTTATACTGATAATTTAGCCATTCTTTTGCTGCTGTTTATTTATTTTTTACTTCAAAGACGTTCGTGAACGTACCACTCGTTTAGCGAGTTAGTAATTTTTGAAAGATAAAAGAGTAACACTGGTAAATTTCTTTAAACAGTGCTGAAAACGCCGATCGGCGTTTTATATATAGCTTATGTATGAGGTGCGGAGGGCGTCCATCGGCGTTCGCGTTGAAAACCGTTCCACACTTGGCTAATAAGTGAAAATTATACAGCCGCTTGAAACGGCTGGTAATAAAATATATAAGATAATTAAATAAAAATTACTTAGTTAATTACTTTAAATTTAATTTTTGCCTTCAGCTAATTATTGACCATTAACATTTGCTACGATTGTTTCATTCTAAAAGTATCGATATCAGTAAGTATCGATACATTAGGATTATTTGTATGAGTAGTATCGAAAAATTATTTGAGTACTACTGATATGAGTAGGTATCGATATTTTGATGTTATCGGAACATCCGTAAGATAACTACACGTGATAAATTCAAAGAAATAAACATCTTCCGAGGACATCGAAGTCGAAGCGACAGAAATCAAATATGATGATTGATTGATTTCCGTGTCAGTGAATAATTTTATAAATTGACCTTTTCTTAGTGTACATTTATTGTATTTATGGATATAAAGAGTTATTGATTTGATTCGACTAATCTTTTGGAAACATTTTTATGGGACCAGCTCAGGATCATTCTCTATACAATAGTGAATCAGTAAAATCGATTAAACATACACAGATATATCTTAGTAACAGACATACATACAAACCAAGAACAAAATTAAAAATTTTAAGAACCCCGCCGACAGATTTTTATAAAACATGGCTAAGAACACTCGGGATAAAATTATCTACGACACAAAAAAAAACGAAACGAAAATCGGTTCATCCGTTTGGGAGCTACGATACCACTGACAGATACACAGATACACAGACAGACACGTTAAACTAATAACACGCCTCTCTTTTTGCGTTGCGCGCGCGCATCACGTCGAAACTACTGAAGGTATTGAAATGAAACTCGGCACGATTTTAGGTCATACTACGAGGAAGGACATAGGATACTTTTTATCCCGGAATTCAGTCAGGTTCTCCTGGGAGAGGGGATGATAGTAAAATTTCTTCACCGCGCATGACGCCGAAAGTGCTGAATGAGTTGAAATGTAACCTAGCACGATTTGATTTCATACTACAAGGAAGGACATGGGATACATTTCATCCCGGAATTCAGTAATGTTCCCCTGGGAGAGAGGATGAAAGTAAAATTCTTTAACCGCGCATCACGACGGAACAACTGAATGAATTCGAATGGAACTCGGCATAATTTGAGTTCATACTACGAGGAAAGATACATTTTATCCCAGAATTTAGTAAGGTTCCCCTGGGAGAAGGGATGAAAGTAAAATTCCTTCACCGCGCATCACGCCGAAACTACTGAATGAGTTGGACTGAATTGGTACGATTTGAGTTCAAGGAAGGACATGGGATACATTTTATCCTGGAATTCAGTAAGGTTCCCCTGGGAGAGAGGATGAAAGTAAAATTCTTTAACCGCGTATAACGACGGAACTACTTAATGAATTCAAATGCAACTCAGCATGATTTTAGTTCGTACTATGAGGAAAGATACATTTTATCCCGGAATTCAGTAAGGTTCCCCTGGCAGAGGGGATGAAAGTCAAATTCCTTCACCGCGCATCACGCCGAATCTACATAGGTAATAAAATAAGTTGGAATGAAACTTGGCACGTTTTGAGTTCATACTACAAGGAAGGACATGGAATACATTTTATCCTGGAATTCAGTAAGGTTCCCCTGGGAGAGAGGAAAAAGTAGAATTCTTAAACCGCGCATCACGACGGGTATACGCGTCGTCCGATTTCATGCATTGTTTTTTTAGAAACAGTGTTGCAAAATCGAATTTGACTAAATCAGTAGCAAGGCGAGTAGAAAATGAGTAGATTGATAAAAAATCTGTAGATTGAAGAAAAAAATTAGTAGATAAAGGGTAGGTAAGTTCCTATCTATTTATTTTAGACGCACCCATTAGTTAGGTTCCTACTTACAAAGGTGGTGCGTCTTGGAAAAATAAGTTAGGTTCCTACCTTACATGATAAATGGTGGTTTAGCTGGTCCAGTTAACTGCACTACCGAAGTTTGGTTGGAGTAAGTGGTCCAATTAAACTAACTGGACCACAGAAAAATATTTTTACTGTGGTACACACTACACAGCCAACTGTACCTACCTACTAACGAAAAAAAAATGCGTTGGTCCAGTCAAATGGATGAGGAGCCCAATTCTGCAATACAATTGCTTCAGTATGACAATGGAATCGTCGCAGAATCATCACGTAGAATCCTTAGAATAATAAAACTCCAGATAGTGCGTGCGAGATAAATTAATAGTTTCAAACTTGACGCGCGTCTCTCCATCTGCATTCATCATAATTTCTTTCATCTGAGATGGAATACCAAAACGTGTCATTCTGTGTCGATACTCCTTTCATAGTGAAGCGATTAGTATAGCAGAATAGGGCCCCAGCTGAACGGAACCATGAGTAAGAAGTGAAACGAGTAGGTATGACACTTCTTAACACTGACTCTGGCCGAGTCGTAGCTAAAAGTGGTGTGGATAAAGAATGGGATTGAAGATGACAACATGCTATCCCCCGTAGACCCTACACGATTTTTTGCACGGCGGAGTTTCATAATATGAGAGACTGTGGTTAAATGTGAACTTAATTAGTCGGCAGGTAAGGCAATCGCGAACGAAGTCGCGGGTACAGCTAGTTTACAATAAATAGGCATATTTTTTAACGCACGTGATGAATTTAGTTTCTATGACTGTGGGTTATTGTTGTTAGTAAAATATGAATTAAATATAGTATTTAACAACATCAAGTTTAACATCAAGTGTTCCTACGATGCAATAAATAAATACAAAAGCAAATGTATGGAGTGTACAAAAATGTGAAGAATTTACTTTGTGGTAAATATACAACAACCCGTTCCATAGCCGCAGGTATTGACGAGTGCGGTCATGAAAGTAAATTGTCATTTATTCACAGAATAACAATTAAGCCATTTATTATCAGAGAACAAATTAAATCTACATTACAAAATTATTTTAATTATAGAACATTACCTATTATAGAATTAGTTATTGAACTGTCCGAGTTAAGGCCTCTTATAGGGGTGACGCCTTCCTTCCGCCCAGCTTCAATATATCACTACTTCTTGGGACACCTGTATACCTATGCTAAGTAACAAAACCGGGGTATTTTTTACCCAATGCATAGCAACATTTTCACGAAAATGGTGGACGAAATTTTTAAATTTATTTATGAGTTTTGATGACTGTTTTAGGCAAAATTACAAACGTAATATGTGTGTAGACTAGTAGAATGAGATATTTGCAGTATTTTTTTTTGCTACTGGTGTTTAAATACCCTTTCACCGCACAACACATCATTTTTATATTTTTATGTGAGAGCTAAAACTGGAATTGCCGACGTTGGGTACAAGACGGCCATACTCAAATGGGACTGGGCGGGACAAGTAAGCCGCATGCATCCAGAAAGATGGGCTCGGATCGTCACGCAGTGGGTGCCTGAAGACGGCCGACGACGCCGAGGCAGGCCAAGGAGACGCTGGCTAGACGATTTCGACGCATTTCGGGTAGATTGGTGGGACTTGGCAAACGATCGCGATTCCTGGAAGAGTTTGGGGGAGACCTTTGCCCAGCAGTGGGACAAAATAGGTTAGATAAAAAAAAAAAAAAAAAAAAAAAAAAATGTGAGAGCTGCTGTTCGCGTCATTTGAAGTAGGTATTGTACTACTATTGGGGCTAGATAATGCTGTGTGAATAGTCCAGCATAATTTATTTTATTTATTTTTAATTTACTAACGGCTCACAATGAAAATTGCGACGTTTAGTCGCAATTTTTTAGATTTACCTCGTTTGTGTCAACTATCATTCTAAGCCTTCTTCTTCTAAGTATGTAAATTGTAAGTATCATTTTTGGTTTTTTGATTTGGCACATGCTTCAGCCCGCGGCATTACACGCGTTTTTCCGTGATAATATGTAGGGCAGATGGAGTTATTGTGATTAACAATAATTTTTATACTCCTTTCAATACTTTTTTCATAGAAAATTCATCTAGAATAACCTTGGTTACCTACATACTATATCGGCTAGATAAAAATCGATATTCTCAAGTCCCGATATTTTTCGAGTCGACAGGTCCGCATCTCCATATTTTGTCACAACACACTGTGCCTGTGAAATATTTAATTCTGTCATTCAGTCTTCGTTCAACACCTGTCAACAATAATTAGGGAGGTTCCCAATTTGAACTCATTACTCCCAAGAAGGGAATCATGAGATTGAATTCGGAACATCAAAATATGTCTGAAAAAATTACCAAGAAGATCCGTACAACGAGATCTTGTTCGAAATTCGAACTAACTTCTTTTCAGAAAGGCTCAGGCGAAACAAAAAACGAATGCCGCGAAACAAGTTACCAAACTTTTACTATCTTCTCGCAGAAAGTGTGAAAAGTAAGGTATCATCCTCGTACATCAAGCTGTCTTTGTCTTGGGCGTGATTAAATCCCTCTCGCACTCAGGACTAGTAACTCCCTCGCTTCTTAGTGAGTTATTCTAGAATCCTGAGGTTCGCTCGGGATTCCATGACGTCACTTTACGCACACGGTGCGGTGCATAATCTATTCTATTAGGTATTATTTTTTGCAGTGGCATAACGTTCACGAGTAATCAAACTACAAATCGTCTAGCAAATATCTAAAGTACATCCGAAAAAAGTTTTCTACTTGCGTAGGTGTGCTGAAACAATACACATTTCGGTTGCATACCATTTTGACATTGCGCGGATTGTAAGAGAAATCTAACGTCAAATATTCTACTCGAGCCGCTGTTTTTTGACGACTTTAGTCAAATATTTTTTTCATTGAAAGATGTTAAAAAATTGCAACTTGAGACATGCTTAAATCTGAGTTGCGTTTCAGTATTCGGGGGTTAATTACACAAAACAAAGAGTCTTTTATGCTGTGGTTGGTACTCACCCAAGAAGAGCGGTTTCTTCCAAGCTGTGGGCAGGCATGGCTCTCGTGATCTCTTTCTGGGTCGTTCTGAAATAGTGCTGTGGTTGTAGCATTTACTCGAGACGTTGTGATTTAGGACAGTGAATTTAGAATAAGAATTAAACAGGGTGTTTCAGTCATCGAAAATCAAACGAAGTAGGAAAATGGGTGTCATCAATCATCAACCTGTATCGATATTGTCCTTATTTACATGCAATTATGTCCATGTGATTTATGGTACGCTCTGTATAGTACGAGAATGGCAGAATGAGTTAAATAAACTTGGAAGAATAAGATGTTTAGGAAAAGTAGAAGAATAAAAGTTAAGAAATGATTGAATGAGAATGAAGCAATGATAGCATCGACCCGCCCTCGGCTCGGCACTGAGCCGTGTCACTTTGGTGCAGAGTCGAATTGTTCGTGTTTAGTAAACTCACACACAATATAAAAGTAGAAGAATAAAAGTTAAGAAATGATTGAATGAGAATGAAGCAATGGTAGCATCGACCCGCCCTCGGCTCGGCACTGAGCCGTGTCACTTCGGTGCAGAGTCGAATTGTTCGTGTTTAGTAAACTCACACACAATATAAAAGTAGAAGAATAAAAGTTAAGAAATGATTGAATGAGAATGAAGCAATGGTAGCATCGACCCGCCCTCGGCTCGGCACTGAGCCGTGTCACTTCGGTGCAGAGTCGAATTGTTCGTGTTTAGTAAACTCACACACAATATAAAAGTAGAAGAATAAAAGTTAAGAAATGATTGAATGAGAATGAAGCAATGGTAGCATCGACCCGCCCTCGGCTCGGCACTGAGCCGTGTCACTTCGGTGCAGAGTCGAATTGTTCGTGTTTAGTAAACTCACTCACAATATAAAAGTAGAAGAGTAAAAGTTAAGAAATGATTGAATGAGAATGAAGCAATGGTAGCATCGACCCGCCCTCGGCTCGGCACTGAGCCGTGTCACTTCGGTGCAAAGTCGAATTGTTCGTGTTTAGTAAACTCACTCACAATATAAAAGTGAGTATTTCGGAGGTGCCGAGTGTAGAATAATAAATAATACTGGACAATCCATACAGTATCATCTAGCCCTAAGCTAAGAATACCTTTTTTGAAGCACGTGCAATGACTTTTATTTGAATGAGAACTGGAAGAATATAAATTAATTGGATATTTTGCAATAAAGACTACATTGTAGGAAATAATAATATAATAATAATAATATATTCTTTATTTCCAGACACGAGATCCTGACGATTGAGAGAGAGAAATGCTGACGATTAAATTTTGATTAATTGTATTAATTTATTAGTGGGAGGGGAATAATTTTGTAATTATTTATGGATTTTATTTAGAACGTACATTATTTTCATATTCACGCAACGTGAAGGCTGATGCGAAATGTAATTAAAATCGTACAGTTCAATTTCATTTTTACTGTTAAATTATGATGTTTAATAAATATATTTATTATCAGATTATCAGAGACGAATAAATGTTTTTAAAGGAAATAAAAACTGACCTACCTACGCTATCCTATTGAGCACAAAAACTGGGTATAGGGCTCTTTAATACTTATGCCATAATGTTGCTTCTAGTCACTACTTGTGGGCTATTTCGAGAAGAACACAGTAGGCCCCGCGCGAGGTGATGGATGACGTAGCAGGAGCGGAGGGGACGGGGACAGGCACTCAAGCGTTCAATCAAAAGTGATATCTAATTCATGAAACTAAAAACCGACTAAAAATTCCCGACATAAATTTTTACGGGACAAATTCTCGGAAATACACTGAAAAAAAAACGTTTACATTGATTAAGATCTTGTCTAATGTGATCGACGATCACACACATGAATCCATATGAGCCTGATAAGATTTTGTCTTCTGTGACTATGAGAACTAAGTTAAATCGTAATAGCTCCTTCTACCAAGTAATTAATTGACCTTATAAAGTGTAGTTATTTAATTAAATTCAGAGATTAAATGCAACAAAGTTGTTTGCTAACCCCGTGCAAATAAATGTTTAATATGACAAAGTGACTATTTATTTCACTTAGAGCATTGATATGTCAATGATGTGCCTATTTTTGTTTAAACAAATTCGATATGTTGCAGCTACCATTCTTGTTTGTATTGAATGAGATATTTATCATTCCAACTATTTTGACGCCAACTAAGATAAAATGCGTCCTAGTTGGACTATATTTTTTTCAGTGTACCTAATCAATTCGGAATCACTTTCTACAGAGTGAATTTTTTCGAAAGGGCAGTAAGGAGCCTTAACCGGTGTAGCTACAAGAAAATGGTCTCAGGAGACTATCCATAATTTTTAGAGAAATTTTCATCCCAGATTAAAACAAGATCCGTCAAGTGCGAGTGTAACTCGCGCGCCGAGGGTTTTGAACGTTTGTCAACAAATATGTACCAAAAGTACCGGTTAGAGACATCGCAATTTAACGAATACCTAAGAATAGTAGGTACCAACCTGCAATTCAGATGGATCTCTCTGCATGCTTCGGTTAAATGGGTGGAGGTGGGTAATGGTAAATTTTTCGACTTTTTTCGAAATATATCAAAAAGTATGAAAGCTACAGAAATTTGAAAAACTGGTTTGAAATGTCCAAACCGATACCTTTCATTTGATACCCCACTCGGTGGGGTAGCCCCCCTTTTGAAAATTATTCCTTTTTGACCATTTTTCAAAAAGTATTCATTTTATAGACTTCTCTATATTTTTCCTGTAAAATATAGATTCATATCTACAAACGCTCCATACAACTTAAACGGATCGCTCTGCAAACTTCGGAGATAGGGGGGGGGGGGGGAATGGGTATTTTTTCGACTTTATTCAAAATATTTCAAAAAGTATGAAACCTACAGAAATTTGAAAAACTGTTTTGAAACGTACAAACCAATACCTTTCATTTGATACCCCACTCGGTGAGGTAGCCCCCCCTTTTGAAAATTATTCCCCCCCTTTTTGACAATTTTTCAAAAAGTGTTCTTTTTTCAAACTTCTCTATATTTTTCCTGTAAAATATAGATCCATGTCTATAAACGCTCCATACATATTACATGGATCGCTCTGCAATCTTCGGAGATGGGGGGGGAATGGGTATTTTTTCGACTTTTTTCGAAATATTTTAAAAAGTATGAAACCTAAAAAAAATTCAAAATATATTTTGAAATGTACAAAATGGTACCTTTCATTTGATACCCCATATGACTCTGTAGGTATCTTTTAAAATTTCGGCATCACAATTTGTATGGAAAATATTCATTTTCATTTTTCATTTATTTTCATTTATTTTTCTCAAAATCTCTACAGGCGCACGAAATGTATTATTGTTTTAAATTTCAAGTTGATAGCTGCAGTAGTTTATGAGTTATTAAGGAGGGAAAAAAGGACAGACAAAGCGAGACCATAAGGGTTTTGAAACCGATCTTCGATCATCAAAACCCTAAAAACAATATTTATGTACAGTTAGCAAGAAAATGGACATTTTACACAAAAACTTTTTGATGCCAAACGATGCTGTTTCATATTCTGATCAAAAAATTCTATGGGACCTACCGAGGTTGGAGTACTAAAAAAGTCAGAAATCGCAAAAAAAAAAACTACGACAATGACCCTGTTTACTAAAGTCATCTAAATCGGATAACAATTGACGAAAAAATCGCATAAAAACAAAATCATAACCATGTGAAATTTCATACTTTCCAATTTCCTAAATAACTCGAAGGATAAAAAATGTACAGGCACGGTTGGCACGGGAGCCGAAATGTATGTCCTATCGATCCAGCAAGAGGGTACCATCTTATATATATCCCTGAAGGTGAACCCTCCGAGGGAACAGCCGCGTACCTACCGCGCCGCTGGTTCATTCACCCCTAATTTACTCGCTCTTATAAAACTGAGCAAAACCGATGGCCGAAGCCAAGGAAATGAAGAGTTTTTGTTTTGAGTTCTTTTTTGATAAATGTACACTTAGAAAAGGTCAAATTATAAAATTATACACTGACACGGAAATAAAGTGTTATTTTTGTCGCTTCGGTATGTAGAACAAAGCAAGGAAGGGACGAAGAAACCTTTAGCTTGTTAGTTTTTCGAGTTAGATTAAAACCCGTCCCAAGCTTTTTTATCCTCTCTTGATAATCTGACATTTTATAGTAAGCGTTTTTGCATAACAAGGTTTTGACAGTTTGTTTGAATTTATTAACTGATAATTTAATGTAACTCCCAAAGAGTTGTTGTAGAAGCGTATACATTGCCCTTTAAAAGACACATTTATTTTGTGTACCTGGCCTAGTTGTGGGCACAGCGAGATTACGTTTATTTCTAGTATTAAAATTACTTAGTATATATCTCTATTTTTGACGTCCGACCCACCTTCACACTGAGCCTTCACACCAGTGTTAAGGTAGGGAAATTACTTTCCCAGCCTTAACACTAATATGAAAGAAGGTAAATTATATTACCAACCTTCACACTAGTAGGAAGAATAGGGAACCGATTGATATTTCTGTGAGTGTACAACCAGTTTTGATAAATATACTGACATGGTACTGTCGTTGTGTTTATTTCTTTGAATTAACCACGCAAGGATTCTCTGGGACCCATATTATAGATTGCACGAACAGCCCTCTTCTGCAGCACAAATACGTGATAACTGAGTGGAGCGTCTCCTTTTTCCATACAATTTGGTATAGCGCCTCTATAGTGCGGACATGAATCTACGCAAATCCCATAAACGGACACGTGACGACTCCCTCTCGTTCCTAACGTCAAATAGACTCACTCCTCTGAACAGGGGGCCTACTCGTATAAACGAAATGGAAGTTTCAGATTTGTTTTCGTGGAAACGCTAATCTTATGCCAGCGACATAAAGTTGGTTTTGCACGAAAACGAATCAGAAATTTTTGATTTTCCTTTTCCCAATAGACCCCCAGCTGTGACATGGTTTTACAAACAAAACTAGAGAAAAGGCCTTTTATTATTAAAATTTTCAAATATTTACTAGTACGATGTCATTTTACAAGCCTTCATTTAACTTCACTTGTTATTATTTAACTTGAATTTTAACAAGTTCCTCGCAATCACAACATACGATTGAAATATGTTTGCTTAGTTACGATGACAAAACATTAAAATTTAATATTATAATAATAATAATAATAATAATTTCTTTATTCAGACTCAAGATCCATAATAGATAAAAAGTAGTGATGCAACGAATAGTACTTTTACGAATACGAATACGAATACGAATATCAAACCTACTATTCGGCGAATACGAATACGAATACGAATATCTCGACATGGTGATAAAAGACTAATTTATTTGATAAATTTCTATACTTTAATAATTAAAATTTACAACTGGCAAATTTTTATTTAAAAAACATAAAATTTGTAGATTTTCTGGTTTTAGGCGATTTCATTTTTCAGTCTGAATGTTCCCAGCCGTTGAAAAAAGTCTTTCTGAGGCGACTGTACATGGCTTCAGTGAAAAATATTTTTGGGCAAGTTTTTTCAGACTTGGAAAATGGACATCTTCTCGCCAAAAGGCCAGTGGATCAGCAGTCGGCGATAAATTTGGGAGCTTTAGTTAAGGCCCTCTGCACACATGCGTATTTTTATACGCGCGTTTTCAAGTCTGCCAGTAATTAGAGTTGCGTTTGTACGTAAAATATTAGTTTTTAAATATTCGTATTAGTATTCGCCGAATACGAATATTCGGTAAATGTCTACTATTCGGCGAATACGAATATTCGTATTCGTATTCGTTGCATCACTAATAAAAAGTTAAAACAACATCAATTTTCATATTTTTGGCAGGGAGGTAAATCGTATCTCGGGGACGGAGATAGGCTACCCAAGAAGCAATAATGGAAACGTCCAATATTATTTATTTAAATAATTGAACAGTGTATCGTTGTGTACCTACGAACGGTAGGTTAGTCCCGCAGTGGGTCGACATCGACAGAGGCTGAAGATAAAGATGCTGTAGAAGTCAATTCAAAGCTCTACCACGGAACCAACAAGGTGT
The DNA here is from genome assembly GCA_949316285.1 of Eupithecia subumbrata. Taxonomy (NCBI): domain Eukaryota; kingdom Metazoa; phylum Arthropoda; class Insecta; order Lepidoptera; family Geometridae; genus Eupithecia; species Eupithecia subumbrata. Next base: position 29,867,826 of record OX438642.1, on the reverse strand, counting down.
TCGACATCTTGAGGTGAAAAGGCTAACTATAAAATATCAGATTATCTAGTAGAAAAGAAAGGTTAGGTTTTGCTCCAACTCGAAAAGTAACAACTAAAGGTTTCTTCGCACCGAAGCGACAGAAATGAAAAATATCACTTTATTTCCGTATCAGTGTTTAGTTTTACAATTTGACCTTTTCTAAGTGTAGGTACATTTATTGTATTTATGGAAATAAAGAGTTTTTGATTTTGATTATAATAGTATGGCGGTCTTTTTATCTCTACAGTCCCAGGGAACTTTTGCTACTTTTTTGTATCCCTGAAAAGAGTGTGCTAAGCCGCGGGCAGAAGCTAGTAAAAGTATAAACGGTAGTTTAACATAGCAATTTAAAATTTTTGACTCAATTGAGGTTTTGCAAAAAAAAAACTCGAATTTGCGTACTTAATTGTAAGTTGCTGTGCCACGAGGGCGAAATCGCGGGCACAGCTAGCTCAAGAACACAACCATAGGTAATAGTAGATTGTGTCACAAGGGACCAAAATAAAGTATTTAAGGCGATATCGATTTTTTTAAATCCAGAGCGAAGCGAAGGATCCTAAGCGTAGCGAGAGATTCAAAGTACCTACGTCGCACGAGGTTCAATAATTTTGGTACCGTGGTACACTCTTCATCCTAATTCTAAAATTAAATCCTAGCTTTTCATCCTAAACTATGAGAAAAATTCATCCAGATTCCTTGGGTGTTTTTACACCTTTACTGCGATCTTTAATCCGCCTGCCGATCGCGTGGTGATTACGGCAAAACCTCATCATTTGAGTGAGGCATGTTCAGCAGTATGTGTGCTGATAACGTAGAAGGAACTCATAGAATATAGCATTATAGAAGGAATCTGCCATAGAGGTCAAAAGACCAATAATCATGCACTTTTTTTATTACCTGCCAGGACTTTATTAAAGTGAATTTGCATTCAAACTTTTAAATTAAATAGTGTTCCAAATTTAAAAGTAATTTCGTCACTGTTATTATGTGCGCTGGAATGACCCACTTTGTTCGCACTTATTGAGGAACCCTTCACTCTTTCCGAATAGATGAAAATTATTTAGTTTATATCCTAATGCAGTTGTAATTATTGAATTTAATAATAGAACTATTAGTATATCAAATACATTATCCTCATAACCCAGCCTGTGTCATCAACCCACTCCTAGGAGTTAAATGAAAAATAATAATAATGCTGGACGATCCACACAGCATCATCATCCCACAGTAAGCAGAACTTAACTAAGCAGATGTCTCAAACTAACTACATGCATGATAGAATGATGGTGGTGTTAACTACATGATGGGCAAGCTTATCTAAGCTTTTTTTAAATAAAGTATGATGGCCTTTCCACTGAACAAGTGATGGGAAGCTTGACTATTAAATTTAACCATTTTGAATTTCAATAACTGGGCATTTTATAATAATAAACTTTACCAAGAAATACATTTAATAGATAAGACCACTAATTACAACTCGAATTTACAATTGAAACAGTTTAGCTATGTCTAAAGCTAACTGCAAACTGTTGCAAACAATCTAGAGGTAGCTCTACTAAGCATTCCCAAGATGGCTTCATTGCACCGCTGTATGTAAAAAAAATTAACACTTGGGGCACTAGGGTTTTAAGACGACCTTTTGTGTGTTTTTTCCGATATCAAGATTTTATTTATATACTTATATAAGTAACATTCTCAGAATTTAATGGCCTGCAGGAAAACTTTTTTCAAACTTTTGAAAACAGAGTTTAAGATAATGTCTGATTCCTGACTTACTACTACTAGGTACACTCTGGTCTGGTCAAGCTATCATCGAACAGTAAATATAATAGGTATTTCCTTGCAGGCTGTCTTTCTAGAAAAGTTAAAACACTTATTTTTTTCGGAATTCTTAGAACACGGCACACTTACTCAAGATTAATGTACAAATTCAGCTTCCCGACATACATTGTTAGTGTAGGTGCAACTAAAAATAATATCTAAGACAAATAAACAAAGTAGGAATTTAATTTAAAGAGTTTAAAAAGTTTGCACAAACTTTTTAAAAGTTTATTGCCAGTTGAAAAGTAGTTTTGGAGTGATGAAACTTTGTCAAAGTGCCAAGAAAAGTTAGTATCTTGGTTGGTTCTTACTTGAATAGCAGATCAATGGCTTTGGGGACTAAATTTGCAAGCACAACAAATTTGTAAAACCGACGAGCAACAGACGACGAGCGGCTTTCGTTAACCGGGTTCGCGGAGTGACGGCCAGTCTATCAAGCAAGCCCTTCGCTCGTAAAACGGTGAAAACCAATCCAAAGCCGAATACGAATACTTGCTCACTTCGCTCTGCTCGACAGCGCATGCGGAAACACCAAATATTCAAATGTTTTCCCGGGAACGGTCGAAAGTTTAGATCCCAGTTTTGGAAGTAATAATTTTGTAAACGCGGTTTTATTCCGTTAAGAAAAATGTTGCATTATAAAATAAAATACCTACTTATTAAATTAAATAATCATTTAGCGTATAATTTTGATGAAATGCGGCGAACGATGAGAAAATTGACAGCGCCATCTTCAATTTTCTGATGGAGATGGCGGCGCGGCGGTCTCTCCGTGGACGGAGAGATGGCGGCACCGCCGCGCCGCCATCTCGTCCACATAGATGGCGCTGTCAGGAAAAGTTCAAAAGTAAAACCGCTATTGATCGGCGCGGCGCGCCGCGCATGCGGCAAATGCGGCGCGGCGCGCCGCGCATGCGTCAAATAGCAATGCGGCAAACTGCCAAGGTTATCGTCGTATTGATTTCAATTCTTGCGGCGTCTATAAATAAACTTTGTTGAATTGAATGTCAAGCAGTCAAGGTTATTGGAAGGAAAACATTGATTACGTAACCTAGTGTTTTTGTCAGAGGAGGTCCCAGTGGAGCATGCATCAATGGGACCCAAGGAACTTAGATACTCCATAAGGTGGGTGGGGCCAAAAGACAGAAAATGTATGTTTATTGTAAATGCAGTTTTGATTTGATCAAATATCGGCCATGGTATGTAGGTACCTAGTTTTTTATTAATACTAAACATACAGGTTTATGCACCAAGTACCTTTGTACCTTTAGAACTCAAATGTTTACTTTACTTTTATGTGTAATGAAATCCCTTTATGTTTATGTTTAAAGGCAAAGAACTACCTACACAATTTGTTGGAATGACAGGCTGTTGCCATCGAAAAGAGGTTCATAGACACTGCTAGAGCTCTCGGTGGGGTCGCCAACGCTACTAATGCCTAACAAGTTACTCTCGAAAAAGATCACACAAAATGGAAGGATGGATGTAAAAATATAGGTAATTAACCAAAAGTAAATTAAAAAAAAAAATATAAGGAATCTAATAAAATATACACCAGTAGTGAAATAATATCAGACACAGTGATAAAACAACATAATTCAAACTACTTGTGAACCGAAAATATGTCTATGCTATGACACCATACTGAAGCATCTTTGACGGTTTCTCCTCTACAAAGCAAAATCATAATTTTTTCGCATTAGGGACGAATTACAACCATGTGCAGGTTTCAATAAACCTGTCCCACCACGACAATTCCTTTGGTATTCATAACGCTGTAAAATCGATGTTATTGAATGTGCAAATGCTTCAGAAACCCGTTTCTAGGCAGACTCATCATTAGAGAATGGCGTCTAACTTGTATTTGCCCAGCTTGCTATAGCAAGAAGCCCAAACCCTTTCAGTGAATGAATGAATATATTTTTATTTCAGACAACAAAGTCCATAATACAAACATTTGACACATAAAGGACAACTAATAATCCTTGAAAACTACTTGGATGAGGATTGCAGCGTACAAGGAGATATCTTATACAGCAGCAACCCCTTCCTGGCGTCACAAACGAAAATTACCAGCAGTAGGAAGCAGTTAAGTTCCTCCATCAATGAAAATCTTGGCAATAAACTATCAAAAACTTTTAAAAACTTTCATAGCTATTAAAAACAACAATACAAACTGAAATCTAACTCCATGAAAATATTAAAAGCTGAGATTACTAAACAGATGATAAATATAATAAGCAAGCAGAAGAGAATGATTGATGATATTACAGCACTGAATGAAAAAATCAAAAAGCTGGAAAATTAAAATATTACCCTACACAAAAAATCAACACCCTACAAAAACAAAAATGGGAAGCTTAGGATCATGAAAATATCAAAACTATCGGAAACTGCAAGAAGATTGTAATTCATGGGCTGACAGAATACCACACAGAGTCTAATGAAGTCATCCAAAAAAGAATACCTTTAGAATTTATTAACTAGTTTAAGAATATATTGTCGACTTCTGGTAAAACCAATTGTCTGCATCGGTAGTCGTTTCGAGTAATTCACATTTGAAAGTAAACATTTGACCTGTATAAAACTTAAGAGCTTGGAAAGTACTTATGCAAAATGACGTAATATTAATCTATTTTTAAAAATTCTATATAATTTTATTTTCCTTATAAGTAAAAACTCTATAAAATTACAATTATATTCTGAGGGGAGTGCAGTTAATTGGTTTTACCTATAATTACAAATTGTGCTCTAACTTCTGCTTTAATGAAAGTAGAATAGTTAATTTCAGCATTATGACAACTGTTCAGTAAATATCAGTCATAATTTGATTTTAAAATTAGATCTTTCGCAATAACTACTTTAAAAAAACACTATTTAACTGGTTTTACCTAAATATTTTTTTTTTTCAATCAGTGTTATATACCACATTAATTACCTACGAAATTATGAATGAAGTATGATAAGATGAAGTAAGAATGAAGTAACTTATGTTTTTTCCATTGTACTTAGAATAAATAAAACAGTTTTACATTTAATCAGAAGAACACATTTATTCAGACATTAGGAGCTGTATTAAACATTTTATTTAAAGAGGTGAAACCTTCAGAAAACTGTTTGAAGTATAAGTTATGCTGTTTTACTAGTTTAATTCTAATATTGTAAGTGTACTTATAACTTATTTAATTATGCTATCTCAGCAACAGTAGGTCGCAGCGTTTATTATGTTTTACCAGACGATAGAGCGGAAAAAATTATATAGAACTGCATTTTTAAGTCAATTTGGAAAAAAAGTGCAGACAATTGGTTTTACCAGTAAGGCGACGATATATGAGCTACCTGTAGATTGTTTGCAACCGTCTGCAGCTAGCTCAATTGTTTCAATTGTAAATACTAATTCTTATTTATTTCTATTATTTGATTGTGATTTACTTTGTCAATAAAGATTTTAAATTAAACTTGTAAAACGCATTCACTGCCCAGCCGCGGCGACATGGGGACGGACACTAGCATCAGCGTCTTGGACAATGAATGTGTTAAGTAATTTTGTAACGCCCGCGCCGCCGTAACGGGGTACATTTTTTGCACTTATTTTTATCACCTATAACCTTTACCTAACAGCATGTTAACAAATTATTATCTAAGGGCTATTCACAGACCTAAGATCGGGATAGGGTATTCGACTTTCTTCCGGTTTGTAATAAAAATTAATATAAGGTACGTTATAAAAAGCTAGCTAGCAGGAGTCGTGCAGGGTGCAGGGCTGTTAATTCTGAATTCCTTTGACGTAATTTAGGCGCTGTTCATAACGAAATTTGATATATCATGGTTCATGGAACACCAGACACATTTACATTTGTGCTGGTGTTCCAAAAATTGTTGGGTACCTCGACCTAACACTTATTTTGCGCCATGCGCCACTACAATTTCCAGTGTTTATGCCGTGCCTATAGTAAGGTACACGTGAAAGACTTAAATAATCTCCTGTGCATCGGGATCTGGTACATATATAGTGATCTGTGATCGGGATCACCATTTCATGCATGACACATTTATTGTCATAGTTGAATTGAAACGCCCGACAGAAATCAGCGCCACCACCTATTTTTTATCGTAATAAATAAACGAAGGAATTTTCAAAAAGAGATGCGAAGTTGCTCTTTTTTGCCACCATGGTAGCCAAACCGAGCAACTTCGCATCTCTGCTTAGAATCTAAACAAAATAAAACATTTAAAGACGCAATAAAAATTCCTTTCTATAACAGAAAAATAAAATAAAATAGGTGGTGGCGCAAATTTGGGTCGGGGTGGTGCCTTAAAACGGCATGTTCCGCAATAAAATATCTTGAATCTTGGTAGGTAGGTAGGTCAAGTTTACGAAATACCTAGTTTGTGTTTTCTAGTAGTAGTAGGTAGGTAAGTTTAGGTGCGCTGATGTATGAGTGTGAACATCACAAGGTGTGTTTTAGTGCAGCTCCCTTTGAAGCAATAGGTTCCAGGACCTCGATAAAAAACACAAAGCCTACCTAGGTATTGTATTGTAGTCATTTAATCCTTAGCGATACATTGGCATACCTAGGTTTTGTACCTAGGTAGGTACGTACAGTCAGCGTCAAATTGATAGAGCGTCTAGAGTAATCAAAATGATCTGAAAAACATAAAGGCAATTTGATATACTTACGCAGTTCGAATCACCATAATGTTGTAGGGCACCCAAGGTGTTCAAAATATCTTACTACTCCTTGTTTCACATTTATATTATGAGCCGTCAGGGTGACTAACTGCTCATATAAATATGAAATAATGAGTGGTTAGATCAGTTAGATGTTTTGATCACCTTGGGTGCTTACAACATCATGGTGAATCGAACTGTGTAGGTTTATCAAATTCCCTTTGTTTTTCAGATCATTTTGACTACTCTAGACGCTCATATCAATTTGACGCTGACTGTACCAACCTTCCTAGTCACACTAATATTAGGTCCTTACATATGAAATTGGCGTTTTGTATGGGAGGAACAAAAAGTCGAATATTTTTTAATATAATATATTAAATTAATCAAAGTATGAACCATTATTTTCTATGCACTTTTGCCATCTTATAGGTAGTTCATTGATCCCTTTACTAAAAAAACCAGTCGGACGGGAATCAATAAAATCTTTGAAGGCGATTTGGACTGCCCCATCGGAGTTGAATTTTTTCCCTTGCAAGAAGTTATCCAAATTTCGAAAAAAGCGCTTCCGATTATCGTAAAGAACCCATTTTTCATCACAGGTAATGATTCGGTTTAAAATACCTTCATTATTGTGCCGGTTTAGTAATGTAACGCAGCAGTCGACGCGCGTTTGCCGGTTTGCTTCAGTCAATTCGTGAGGTACCCACCTTTCAAGCTTTTTAATCTTCCCAATTTGCTTCAAGTGAATTAAAACAGTTTTATCACTAACACCGCAGCCTGCAGCTAACTCGGACGTGGTTTGCGATGGATCCGCTTCCACAATAGCCTTCAACTCTTCATTATCAACTTGAGTCTCAGGCCGTCCACGGGGCTTGTTCTGCAAGTCGAAATTTCCAGAACGAAAACGTTGGAACCAAAAACGAACTGTGTTTTCTTTTGCAACACGACCGCCATACACATCATTCACCCTTCGAGTTGTTTCCGCAGCACTAGTGCCACGGCGGAACTCGTACTCGTAAATAATGCGATATTTTAAGTTTTCCATTTTGTAAAATGAGTGACGCAAACAGAAAAAAACAGAAGAAAAAAAACAAATGAATGACGATCATCGAAGCACAAATACACGAGTCTATAGCTGTACAAATTTGAATTTGGAATTCCTTACCAAAGAGGAGAAATTTGTGATTAAAGTGGCCAGTACGAAAAACGCCAATTTCATATGTAAGGACCTAATATTTTAAATAAAAAAGTTTGAAAGTTTCTATAGATGTTACTACCTAGTACCTACCTAGGTAGGTATGTTACTTCGTCACTCACCGCTGAACTGTTACCGTCAGGATGATGCGTCACCTGTCGTATTAAACGTTGCAATGCTATCCAAAAATTGCTTCCCACAATAAGAAAATTGCTTCCTTTATATTTTAAAAGATATTCAACATTTCAAGGTGACCGTTCATTCTGACGTCAGAATGGCCGGTCACCTGGCCCGTAGACTATGTGCGGTGTTGAATTGCTGAAATTTATACCAATAATTGCTTCCTATTTGCTTCCTTCAAAGCCTTCAAACCTAGATCCTGTACTTATCAAGGGAAAAAAGATATATCAATATAAGATGATTGGGTCCAGCCCAGTGCCTGTCAAAAAATGCAGAGCAAAAGTGCAGTTACCTACCTATGACTGCACTTTTGCTCTGCATTTTTTGACAGGCACTGGGCTGGACCCAATCATCTTATATCGATATATCTTTTTTCCCTTGATAAGTACAGGATCTAGGTTTGAAGGCTTTGAAGGAAGCAATTATTGGTATATATAAATTTCAGCAATTCAACACCGCACATAGTCTACGGGCCAGGTGACCGGCCATTCTGACGTCAGAATGAACGGTCACCTTGAAATGTTGAATATCATTTAAAATATAAAGGAAGCAATTTTCTTATTGTGGGAAGCAAATAGAAGCAAATGGGAAGCAATTTTTGGATAGCATTGCAACGTTTAATACGACTGGTGACGCATCATCCTGACGGTTACGCTGAACTGATCGGGCTGAAATTGCATTAGATTTAGGTAGGTATTGCATTAGATTTAGGTAGTTCTAGAATGGATTAACTCACATGAATTTGATTTAGGTAGGGTTGTAGGCCTGGATTAAATAACACACTGTAGGTACCTAGTCTAACTCAATTAATTCAGGTCTACAATCTACCTAAATCAAATCCAAAATCTCATTCAATCAGTTCAGCGGTGGGTCCTACCTAGGTAGGTAGTTACATCTATTGAAACATCCAAACATTTTCTATTTATATTATTAGTATGACTAGGCACGTAACGTAACGTGTAGGGGTGTACCAATGTACCTACCTAGGTACCAATAATATGGAATAGATGATTAGGTACAATACAATAGGTATAGGTAGGTATGTTGGTATTGTATTGACATCCTGGACACCGCGCGCAAGACGGTGGCAGGCAAAGCTGCTAGTAGATAGATATACCCCCGAATACTCAAACGCATCTCAGATATAAGCATGACCTATGTAGTTAAGTTTTTCTGGATCGAAGCAGTGAGTTGTACGCTAGTAATAGTAATTCAATGGATCGAAGTAGGTAGATATGTATTAAGTTGGTAATGTTACTAAAATAAAATTGAAAACTCCTTGGTCGATAGGTACTACCCACGTCTCATTTCCCGGAACCACAAACGTTCCTTCGACGAAGTAGCTGTCGACGGCCTCCCGTCTGGCTCTCTCCATGACTACGTGCTCGTCCTCTAGAAGATGCTCATCCATCACAAAACCCATGTTATCCATATCGAAAACACTTTGGTCTTTTAATTCACGAATGTTTCTCCAATTTCTTAAATCTTACTTTGTCCAAGTAGACTAGTTTTTTACGTTGTTTTTGAGGTCACGTCGCTCGTGTGTGTAGTTTCGAGCAGAAAAATGTACTGGCTGATTATTCTTGACCAGAATGTATCCTACGGCTTTGTCAGTGAAGGTGTGGCGTATTGTGATGTGACGAGCAGTCGCCGTAACCACACATAAAATCAATCAAGCGGAAAATTTAAAAGCGGAACCTACCTACTTCTTCATTTCTAGGCACAGCATTAGTAGGTACTTGTGACTGCCTCGTTGGTCTAGCGGTCAGTTTGTACAACCGCTGATTACGAGGTCCTGGGTTCAAATCCCGAGGTCGGGCCAATAGTTATTGGGATTTTTCTTGCAAGATCGAAAAGGCCAGGTAGTCCTGCAGCAGTAGGCGTAAGGGAAAACGCGCGCCTGCCAAGCCGCCGCGCTCGTGTTTTTTGTAGTTTTATAGACATAGTGATTAAGAAAATCATTTTATCAAGTCAAACTCTGCGAATTGGTTTAGATAAAATAAGTGTCCTTAGTCGAGAGAAAAAGGGGTAGATTTGGGATATTTTTTTCTATCGAGTGAAGTTCATTAGATCTTGTAACTGAATGCGATTTTGACTAGACTAGATCCTTAAGTAATATAATACATATATCTTTTTTGCAGAATTTTATACACTATTTTCGAAGTCTCTGATGATTTTAAAAATCACAAAAAGGCCTACCAAGCCATAGCAGCCTCAGGAAGTTGTTACACCCCCTGCCTCCGAAAGCACATTCAGCCGTTGCGCTCGATCTCTCCCCGGTCGTGTCGGTCTGCCATCCTGCCATCCCATCGGATTATGAAAGTGAGGGAATAGTGCACCTGTGTCCTGCGCATCTGGCTAGTCTCCGATGAGACTGGCCGCCGCCGTCAAGCTGATTTATGAATTTGCCTTTTTTTTAAACTCATTTGTACATTTATTAGGTAGAGGTCCCAACTACCTACAGAACGTGATTTTAATCACCTGGATCTAGACTCCTAGATAAACTTAGGATCATAAAAGAGGGGAAATGAAATAACAGAACATATCTTTTTTTATAATATAGTAAATTAAGATTAATATGAATGTTAATCACAACCAGCGCGCGTTCGATTCGCAGCATATTATGCCTTGACAAGGACTTAAAGTCTAAGTAGGTATACTAGGTAGGTATCTACTTATTAGTAAAAAGAAGTAAGCATGATTTAAAAGATCTAAAATACAAATTGAGAACATGAGTTTTCGCAGTATTTCTTAGGAACTACGTGGTTTTACCAAGGACACTCAAAGTCATTATTATTCTAATAGATAATCTCCATTAACAGTCTTCTTGTAAAACTTACATGATTATTAATGTAAGTTAGAGATCAAAATGTTTCCATGAAACAATCAAGTTAAAACTAGGTAGGAACTATAGAGAAACGGTTTTGAAGATTTTAATATGGAGGGTGGCGTTAATATCGCCTATCCCACTGTTTTTTTTTTTTTCAAAATCGCTTTACAAAGTTAAATATTTTGATAAAGAACACTAATATAAATAAAACATGTCCCATAATATAATGTCTTAAAGCGTCAGGATTCGGAGATATTCACATAAGAAAAAAGATTGAGTTTTTTAATATGTGAATATCTCTGAAACCTGACGCTTTAGGACATTATGATTCGGGACATGTTTTATTTGTTGTGTTCTTTATCCAAATATATAACTTCAAGCGTGCGAGGCGATTTTGAAAAAAAATGTAGTGTGTTAGCCTATGTTAGGACCAAAATATTTAAACCCCTATAAATACAAATCACAAATTGTCTTGAGCTTAAATGATTATAGAGATCACAATTTAAACTTATAACAACTATCTATTGACAAATGTCATGACAGGAAAGATGTTCAACATTTTCCTGATCAACTATCCAAAATAACATTGATTGAAGATTTATGCCATTTCTTATTAAACAAGAGATGTCTTTTCCATAGAGATCCGAATTTTTGTATGAAACAATCAAATTCTATTTAGGGCTTTTTTTCATAATCGCAGCGCACAATGAATTTTGTGTAATTCCTAAAGCGTCAGTTTCTGAGATACTCACATATGAAATGAACTATTGCTCTAATATCTTTTATCTGATTATCTCAGAAACGTGACGCTTTAGGACATTATGTTATTCAACATTTTTTATTTGTATTAGTGTCCTCTATCACAATTTACAACGTTCATTGTGCGCCGCGATATTAAAACAAAAAAACAAAGTTGTGGCCGATGGTAGGGCCTCCTTCTTCAAGTCCCATTCGTATAACTGCCTACAGAGAACTGGCGTAGGCCTTCAAGATCGCCCTGCCCAGGGCCGCAGCCAGCGGCGGCGGGACCGCATTGCCAATCTGAAAACAGTAAAAACGTACCATTAGGTATTATACTTAGGTTGTTTCTAATTTTGTGTAGGTACCAAGACCAAATCAGGTGATTCTGAACACCGATAGTTCGATCAAGATGTATAAAATGTTGCTCGACGATCTCTGTGAAGCAGCGGGCGAAGGTCCGCCGGAACGCAGGAAGTTGCGGGCTCGATTCCTGCCTCGGGACAAATATTTGTACGATCTGCAGATATTTATTCTGGATGTTTTCTATGTAAGTTCATATAATAAAAAAATATCTATCCCTACCCATCAGATATGAGTGTTTAATTTTCGTTAAAATTATTCAGTATTCACATTCAATTCGATCACAATTAATGTGGGGAAAGAAAAGCATATATCTATCTTAAGTAAATCAGTTATCTAGTACCCATAATACAGACTGTTCTTAATTTGGATCTAGTCTAGATGCGATGGTGGATTGTACAGAATAATTATAATTTATTTTTAAAATAATTTAAGGTGTAATCAACTAGGAACATTCAACTTTCCGTTGCTAGTGTTTGCTGGGCTGCCATGTGATGGAAATCATATTCATCTCATCAGCACACATGAGTTAAGAACTCAGTTTAGCACCAGATTATTGTAAGTTCTAAGATTGAATGGCCTTTATTTTATTATATAAAATATCACACACCTTGGTGTGTATACAATTATACATCTACCTGCCGTCAGATTACTAAAAGCCTGTTACAAAAAAAACATAATACCTAAAATTATGGCTACGAGCAAAAATGTGAAAAATATTGGCTCTAGACTTTACGAAGACTTACAGCGTTTGATGGAATATCTATCTATTTTTCATTACTTTTTAAGCTTCTTCTATATATATAAAAGAAAGTCGTGTTAGTTACACTATTTATAACTCAAGAACGGCTGAACCGATTTGGCTGAAAATTGGTGGGGAGGCAGCTTAGAACCAGGAGACGGACATAAGCTATGTTTTATCCCGGAATTACCACGGGAACGGGAACTACGCAGGCGAAGCCGCGGGCAGCAGCTAGTTTGTAATAAAATAACACACGAGAAAATGAAGTTTATAAATATATATTTAATTTAAAAGTAACCTGCGGCTAAGTTGAGTCAAACGGTTAGCTGAGGCACTTAGGTACCTTCAAATTACTTTTCTTGTTATAAATTTGTGTCACTAGGTTATAATTTAATATCTTATAATTAATAAATATAGGTATTTTATTTTAAAGAACGCTTCGAAGCTCTTTCTTTGAAAATGTATTCTATCCATTTTTTTATTTTTATTTTTATTTATCCAAATAGTTTGTCTTCAAAAAAAATATTTGGTGTCATAATAGCATTTTTTAATAAGCAATCCTTTTATATTTCATAGGTTTACCTACTAATAAATACAAACGTGAACCTTTTTAACTGTGTTTTAGTGTTGTCAAGTGAGTAAACCGTATTTAAGAAATGTAAAAGTACAAAAAACGTGTAGTTAGCAGTCGATATTCAAAATTTCCGCTTTAGCGCTATGTATAAAACTCAATTCTCTGCTTGCCCATGGGCTAGCTGTTCGTACCTGTCTATGCTTGTCCAGTGTGCAACCAGCGAACACATACTGGTCTCTGAAGCCCTGCGAGCGCGCGCACTCCCGCACGGAGATTACGCGCGACTGCGAGGGGTGCAGCACGCGGCCCTGCTTGCCCATGGGCTCGGGGTCGGTCACTGTGGTGCTGAAGTAACCCTCCCATTCGAGGCGACCTGAAAATATTATGACTTTCATTAATTTCTAAATCATAATCTTCTTGACGTTTGCCACATATACTCAAGCCATTCTCAAGGTAGGTATATTGCTTATAAACAGCTCTTAACACAGAAATCCAAAACACTCGTGTTGGCGTCGAGTCAAACGCAACAAGAAAGTAATGAAATGTTAAATGTGGAGCATGAGGGCAATTTATACTGGATCTTGAATATGGCCGGAGTTTAGGTAGGTACATTTTTAGATAAAATGTATAGAGCCAATAATAGTATAGAACCATAACATGTATAACTGGGTGCCAACTTGGGTGATTTTGCTTTATATGCAAGACCTGATTTGCTGAGCCTCTCAGTAGCAGAGCCATCATAGTGTATTAACTCGGTATGGACGACCTCTGTGGCGCGGCGGGCGAACGCCTACTACGCATGAGGTTGCGGGTTTAATTCCCTTCACAAAAAATAGATAGAAAATATCTGTATTGTACCATCAATGCTTATAAAATATCTTACAAACTACTAATTAAATCTAGTATGGCACAATCGGCGGCCTTATCGCTCAAAGCTATCTCTTCCAGGCAACCTTTGGATGGACAGGATAATAGATAGGAAATAGAACATTATTTCCATGTTTTCTTTACCTCTACCAACATTACTTTTCCAATTGTATATTTATTTTACCTATCATCTGGCAATAAAAAATAATGGCAAATAGAGTTTTTGATATAGTTTAATTACCATACACTTTATACTACACTGGCGTAAACTTTATAATTACCATTATATAGTTTACGCCAGTGGCAGTCACGCCCTAAGAACCGACCCCCCTCCATCTTCAGTATTCAGTATTTTATTTATTGCATTCATACAATCAGGTATGTACCCATTTAGGGTGTTGCAATAGAAGACTGGCAGGTATCGTGCCTTTCTACTAAAGATGAATATAACTAATTTATAATTTAATTTGCGAGTCGCTAAAAGAATCGTTGAAGATGTCGTCAAGTTCATAAAACATTTTTTTATGAGCATTCTTTCAGTTTGCTTTCGAACATCTTATTTTTTTCGAGACCTTTTATGTTATCTGGGAGTTTATTATACATTTTTACCACCATCGAGTTGGAATGAGTGGTGGGAGGATTGGTGGATTTTTCATTTTAACTCAGGCTTCACCAGGTTGTTCTTCACCAGGTTGTGTTTATATCTAGTTTGGTATCGGCGGGGCTGGTCATTAATTTTTTGGATGATCTCAGCCTGTGGATGTTGTAGGAGCCAAAGGAGGACCTTCCTCCATTGAATCTTGAACACTCGAGGAGACAGGGCACCACAATACGGTGCGAGATAGTTACCATAGAGTCCGGCCCAGTGGTTGTGTCTGTTGGCGGTGTGCGGCAGACACCACGGTATCAGCGTGTGCTCCTGCTTGTCGGCCTCGGCGCAGGCCTGCCCGCCGGCGCACGCGCACACGCCGCGCATGGCGCCCGTCGATGAGCGACCGTTCCGTTTGTCCTCGTAGCGGTACTGGAGCACCTGTCGGGATAATACACTTCATAAACATCATTCATAATAATAAATAATGCTGGACAATTCACACAGCATCATCCATCCCCAAGCTAAGCAGATCTTGTGTTATGGGTACTAGATAAGTAGATAACTGATATACATAATATAATACACTACATACATAGATATTTTTTATTATACATAGAAAAACATCCAGACACCGTGAACAAATAGGTATCTTCAGATCGTACAAACATTGCCCCGAGGCGGGAATCGAACGCGCAACCTCTTGCGTCGCAGGCGGACCTTCGCCCGCTGCGCCCCTGAGGTCGTCAAAATGTCATGTTAATCACACAAGTATTTTAAAGTCTCAAGAAACGTTTATAGGTTTTTTCTTCCTATATCTCATGGGAAGTATAAATGAAAGAACATCCATCCAGTACATCTATCACTCAATCAATTATCAAGTGGAGTTGGATCAACTAACGTTACTCTTGGTCCCGTCCGGCAGAGTGACAGCTATGTTGGGCAGGTCCCGCCAGTCAGAGCCCGGCGTCGTCGGCACCCGCTCGATCCGGGCCTGGACCAGGGGCGCCATGTTCTTGCAGATGTGATCTCGCAGCTTGGCCGTCTTGTCGTTACCGCGGACGATCCGCTGGAAGTGGCTCTGCGGCGCCGCATCGTAATCGATGTCTTGTTCGTTCGCGCCGTTGCCGATGTGCGGCAGATCGCTGATCGCGTCGAGGACGGTGCACGTGCGCCGCGGGGCGGACACGGTCCAGCGGATATTGGTCGAGAATCGTTTCCCGTCTATCATGGTCGTGAGAGAGCGACCGCGGCGGTTGAACACATGCGTCGGCTCCGGGTACAGAGGGAGCTCCAAGCCGGGCGCCGCGGCCAGCACGAACAGCCGGCGTCTGCTCTGCGGGAGCCCGTAGCTGCCCGCCTGCAGCACCCCGAACGTGCACTGGTAGCCCATGGCGAGCAGCGCTCTCATGGTCAGCTTCAGAACCATTCCCTTCTTGAAAGCGACGAAGTTCCGGACGTTCTCCAGTATGAAGTACTTGGGTCGGTAGTAGTCGCAGTATGAGAGGAACGACGCGACCAGGGAGTTCTTGAAGTTGGAGTACTCTCTGGAGTTGAAGCGGTTCATGCCGGAGAAGCCCTGGCACGGGGGGCCTCCGCAGAGCAGCTCCACCTCGCCCTGCAGCGGCAGGCGCACGCCTGCGTCGCTGTGCGTGGCTCCGGACATCACCTCCGCCAGTAGGTCGTTGCAGTCTCGGGTGAACACCGAGCACCGCTCGTGGTTCAGTGAGTAGGCGTGGGCGGCGGCTTCCCAGTTCTCGACCGCCCAGCGGCACTCGGCCACGCCGGCGCGCTGCAGCCCGGCGGACAGCCCGCCGCATCCGGCGAACACATCCAAGCACCTCAGCGGCTTCACTTCCTCCTCGTCCGCCGCCTCGACCGTCTCCGCCGGTTGGCTCGACTTTCCCTTACCTTTGCCACTCTCGGTCCGACCGATGGTCGTGGCGTGTTTGGGGATGTTAACGATTTTTCTAGTAGATCTGTTGTAAGCCTTCCGGAAGTAGAAACGGTTGGGATCTTGTTCCAGCCACTCTAGCAATGATTCCTGTTTGGGTATGTTCTCTTTATAGATCAAGTGGCAAGGTCCTACTACGTATTCGAACGGAACTTCGCATATTTGGTCAGTCCAATAGACCAGGTTCAGGTCTTCGCGTTGCGGGAACCTGTTGTTAGTGTTCTCGGGACGGTATAACACGTTCACCTTCAGGTACATGTGCTGCGGTATGATCAGGACCGGCTCCTCCCCGACCGCGGTGACGGCGGCGATGTACGCGACGCAGAACGGTCCGCGCGTGTCTTTGTTCGATCCTCGACAGGTACCGTCGCTTTTCCTGTAATATTCCGGATACATGTTTTCATCAACTTTTTCCGTCTTTGGTCTCTTGTTGATCGGCGGAGCATTGTAGCTGTTTCTCAGCTTAAACGTTCCAGGTCTCAGAAACACTGCACCTCCTTTCTTATACTCGTGGTTTTGCCACTTGATCATGTTGTATTCCGTTCTATTTCCTGATACTATGCTCGATCTATTCAACACCTTGTCGTATACTCTAGGAATGTGTATCAGGTCTCTCCCCACCTTTCGCTCGCAGGACGGGCAGTACCTGTGCTGCCTCAAGGAATTGGGGCACTCCGGGTCGGCGGGAAGATCGACGAAACGCGCCGTGAACATTTCGTAAAACTTGCTGTAGAAGTATGTCTTCCCGTCGTCTTCAGATGTTTCGATGTCTACCTCCTTGCCGCCGCGGTCGAACCAGTCGGCCGGAATGTCTTTCTTTTCCACGCTGGCTTTTCTCAATACTGAAGAAAGAGGGGCGCCGTGACAGCATTTGTTCCCTAAGAACACTTCTCTCGGATCGCCGACCTCCCCTAGAACGGTGTCGGCGGACCGGATGAACATTTCAGCGTGACACAACTCCATCTTCGCCCGTACGTCTTTCCACATGTAGACGATTCTCGCCACCAGCGCGGGAATATGTGCGTGCGCGCACTCCAACATCACGAAATCTCCGTTGCAGTATTCTACATCATCTATCTCAACCTTATTGTAGTAAACTTGCGTAGCATCAGCCTGGACAAGTTTTCCGGTCCATTTTATTTTCCTGTAGGTTTCCGACAGTCTGACGGGGATGACGTCTTCTATTTGGTGTTCTTTCTTTGCGTCGGCCTGTGATTCGTCATCGGAGTCCGAGGCTGCGCCCCGGGCGCAGGGACGCCGCTCGCACGCTCTCCTACTCCCCCCGTGCCCCCCGAACTTGGCCATGGCTGTGCACGCGCTGCAGACGCCACAGTCCGGTGACTGACAAGCCGAGCAAATCCCGCACCTTTTGCTTTTCGATTGATGCTCCTCGTTTGTTTTGTCCAGTTGATTTGTGAATAAACTTTCAAAAGTTTTCCTCACAAGTGGGGTAGTGGTGGCTTTTGTCCAGGCTTTTTTGTCCACTTTCTTGAAGTCTACTTTGATGTGGGGGTTGATCCTGCTCATCAGCTCGACCAGCTCTATCATGCAGGGGACAGTGATCAGAGGCTCCTCATTTTCTTCCAAGTTGACCACCTGAAAAAGTTATTAAGAAACTCATATACTTACACACATTCCTGAAAAATAGCACATCACACTTGTATCATAAATGCGAAAGGTTCGATGGATGTTTGTTACTTCTTCAAGTCAAAACTACTGAATGGATCGGGCTGAAATTAAATATCCCAAAAATCAATTCTCAGGGTATAGAAATACATAATGCTTGACAATTTCACACAGGATCTACTAACCCTAAGCTAAGCGGAGCTTGTGTTATTAGTACTAGATAACTGATATAATTAAATACAACACCATACAAAGATATCTTTTAAATAATGCTGTGTGAATTGCCCAGCATTATTTATGTATTTATTTAAATGTTACCATAGACACAATGCATACCTACAAGTAAAAACCAGTCAATAATATCATGCTTTATGTCAATTTCCCCTATAAAAGCTGTTTGAAGTTTTTGGCCTTATTTGATACTATTCTTGTTTTTACTATTTATTTCCATGATTGCTACCACTGACTATTTAACCGAGTTATAATGAATGAAATACCTGATCATAGAGATATTGTGAGTGCTTCTGTAGTATATCTTCATCTAATGGTTTATAGTTCAACTCTGGTATCACAGCTCTCTGTATAACTTCCAAAAGTTCTTCATATGATGGCTGCAGATAATAGTTCCCTCTTAAATATTTAATTACAACTTTGCAGAGCT
Organism: Eupithecia subumbrata; assembly: GCA_949316285.1. Taxonomy (NCBI): domain Eukaryota; kingdom Metazoa; phylum Arthropoda; class Insecta; order Lepidoptera; family Geometridae; genus Eupithecia; species Eupithecia subumbrata. The sequence goes on along the minus strand of OX438642.1, from coordinate 29,848,990 downwards.
GTGTTTTTTCATAAATGTTGACCATTAGGGGTTTGTACTGATCACTAGGCTTCAAGAGATTGTATTCACCGAGCTCAGTGGAGAGTGTTACACAGCTTCCATTCCCGGCATCAACATTACCCGTGCACCTGAAAGGAACACCACCAACTATTGATTCCTTACTAAACACACACAAGTTTTGAAATATTGTATTACTGCATTGCATTGCCTTCATTATAATCATCAGCCTATTGCCTTACCTCAGCTTAACTAACAAACAATAAACCACAACATAAATTGCATTAGTTATTTAAACTACAGGGCTCAACAAAACTTAATATAAATCTAGCATGGGCGCCTGCCCATGCTAGATTTATATTAAGTTTTGTTGTTAGCTGCACTCCTTTTCAACCAGGATAAAACAGCATAAAGAACTCAGAAAGAAAGAAAGAAAATAGTTTATTAAACACTACACTAAAATAAAATACTACTTAGTAACACATACCTAAAGTCAACAATACTAACAGAATACATACCTTAACACACAAGGACCTACCTAAGCATTGGGTTGGTACTAAGAAGCCCACTCAGCAAGCCGACGAGCGCGTGTGTGTAGGTCTAACAACACAAAAACTTAGGGTAGGTATTTTGTGAAAAAGTGCTGGTTTTCAGTCACTCAACTCAGGAATTATATAGCTCCACTTTGTAATAGATTTTTGGATCAGTGTAGTGATCATCTCCTTCATCCACACTTACAAAGTTTTCCTCTTTTCAGTGTGTATTAGGAAGTAATTGTCTTACCATTTAATGATAGGGCCAACATCTTTGACTGGTACTGAGTCTTCATCAATATCAAGCGAATCAGAACTTATGGGCTTCAAGTATCCGGACATGTTGATTCGGACATCAGTTCCAATAAGACCATGGTCAATGGGCACCAGATGCCCGGCCTGGTCAAAGATATTGAAGCCAGTAATATTGGTTTTGGGTCTTTCTATTAATTCTCCATTCTTTCCTGAAAAGATATTGATTTGTGTGAGTAAATCAGATATAAGATGTGAATGATAAGTGGCACCATCACCTTCACACACATCTAGGATACTGAGATGCAGCGGTCAAGCACCAAGTCTTACTCTGGCACTTATTCACCTACTCAATATTTCATTGTGCAGGTAGGTACATGTGCGTAACAGGGTTTTATAATTAAATACAAGTCTAACATGAACTCTGCAATGGCTCGGCAATATAGAGTAAATTCTAAAAATTAGTAATTGGACTGGTAAGCCTGGTTAAACCTGGCAGGGGACAATGTTCACTTCTACTGCAGAGATACATAGATCGAGTGAGAGCGCGCCTAGTTTATTAACAAAGGCAAGTACCTAGCGTGCGAGCCAATTGCTCGACCGAACCGCACAATGCCGAATGCGGGCGGGCAGGAACAACCGGTCGCCTTTCGCCTGATCTTAACGAACTTGGCTCCCTACCTGAATCGAACCCCAGTTTTTTGTTTGTCAAGGCGACGAACTCTTCCACAGCTTCTTGTGGGTGTCCTTGGTAAAAAACTAAGTCAGAGTTGTTGAGAAATTGCCCGCAACAGTTACATTTCTGATCCACATTAATAACACTGCTATTAATATTCACTCCATTGCGTTTTGGTGCATTTTGATTTGATTCCATACTGGATTTTCTTTTTCTGTCTTTCAGGGGACCTAGGTGTAGCTTCTAAACTAAATCACCTTGTTTGCAAAGAGATTAAAATTATCTTAGCGGGCAGCATACTCCCTTTGCGTTAGCGTAGCGTCAGTCAAACAAAACACAAAACAAGACAAGCAAGAAGAAAGAAAGACGCGTCAAGGCAGGGTTGCCACTAAAAAAAAATTACTGCCGTGTTTTGGATATCGAATCGCCGTGTTTTGAGGCAAAAGAGAAATTGCCGTGTCTCATACATTTTCATGAAACATACCTATTTTGTAGCTTTGCTGTACTTATTTAAAGGTATAAAGAAACAAAAATAAAAACAAATAGCTGTTTTATTCATTAGAACCATCTAAACATAACTTAATATCTAATGTCACTTAAATTTATTTCTTCTTCTTCTTCTTTCTTTAATTTGTATTTTGAACTGTCTTTCATAGTAATTTAGCATTTCTTTCGTAGAAAGAGTATGCTATAGAACACGCGCAAATGCTATCGCATTCACACATAAAGAGAGAACGACTTATGCCTAAAACCTAAGAAGAAATGAGATAGAGCGAATGGCTTGCTATCACTTTCTAGCGTGCCGGTTTTTTCATTGTTTAGCAACTCTAGTTGCTAAACAAATTTCCTACACATCTACGGAGCTCGACACGAGAATCATCGAAATTGTTGTAAAATTTTGATTTCTAAGTATAAATGTGAATAAAGTGTTCCTGTGGACATTCCCGCACCTAAAAACAATAAAAACTAAAGGCAACAATGGTGCGGTGCTGTGTTTTCGAATGTACAAGTGACAGTGAAGCAAAAGTGCCGAATTTATCATTCCACTCTTAAGAACAAGTTCTTTTGACTACAAAAAGGTTCAAAATTTACAGATTCATAGATTTACATGAACAATTAAGAGGTACAAGGCTCAAAAGTTATGTTTTATGAAAATTTTAATTAATATAACCTAACATTGTGAAAATTTAGGGTTGCCTGCACTCGACAATAAAATTCCCCAAATGGCGCGTTGAAATATTTTTGAATACGTACATAACGAGAAACATTATCTTAAAACTAGTTTATGCCCGCGGCTTCGCACGCATTGTTTCTATGGAAACGTTTAAGGGTGTGATTTCTATCCCATAGGAACTGATTTATGGAATAAAAAGTATTTTAGAATTAGATACCTGTATGCAAAATTTCAGCCGATCCTTTCAGTAGTAAGTAGCGTGAAGAGGTAAACATCCATTCATCCATCCATCCAAACTTTCGCATTTATTATTTAAGTGTCATGTTTTTATTTGTTACAGATTTCCTGCAGATAAACATCTACGTTTGCGTTGGAAAGAAGCAACGGGTTGCAAAGATTGGGGACCCAAAATATAGTCCAAAATTTGTAGTAAACATTTCTATGAAAATTTATTAATAAAAATGAAACAGCGAACTTATCTTTTCCCTCATGCTGTTTCAAGGCTGGTACGTAATATATATAAAAAGAATGAAAGTCTGTTTAAGACTCTGAGAAAGCTTGTCATACCTACTTTGTATTATAATCTACCTTCCAAACAAATATAGAAATAACCAATCAAAATATTTAAATATTGGGTAGTATTACTTTTATATAGGGTGTAACAAAGAGTAAGGACCAAACTTTAGCTTCGATCAAAGAACACAGGAAAATAATGAAAATTTAAAACAAATAAATAAAAACGAAATTATCACTAGACTGGGTAATTAATGAATGACTGTTGTCATTTGCTTATTATCATAGAACCGAGGAAAAATGCATTTGTAAGACCTACCTATCACATCTAAGAGGCGTTGTCCGCTGCGATGACGTCGCGGGTCGTTGAACTCCACGGTCAACGACCCACGACGAAGGTGTTTTGTGTTTTAAAGGAGTTGTAAAGAGGTACGTAGGCCTTTTTAGTTTATTTTACCTGAAAACAAGCACAACATTTAGTTTACTTTTTTTTCGAAACTATTCGGGAATTTTTCTTCGGTTCTATAATCAAGTCGGAACCCACCCATGAAAGTTTAGTGCTTACTTTTTGTTACAACCTGTATATTATTCATAATTAATAATTATGATTCAGTATTCTTACATACCATAATATAAATTTAATTTGAGAAAATTAAATCTGAGAATGTAAAAGAAATGCAATCCAGTATAAAAATAATAAATTTTATTTAACTAAAGACTGTGATTTGATTAAGAACATATTGAAATAATCGTCTTAAAGACTGATCATACATACTTATTAATTATAACAGAATATAAATATTTGGATTAGTAGGCAGGAATGTTCGTAATATTGTGGTGTAAAAGTGTCAATTAATTTTGTTGTATTTGCACTTTTTTCTTTTTAGCTGCATAATAATTTTAAAAGTGCCATTAAATTTCGTATTAAAGGTTACCTTAGCAATATTTAAACCTTAAGATTTAATTTATTAGGAGAAATGTGATTTCGAAGTCTGTTGGCTAAGCCTGGTTAACGTGTTAGAATTTAATTCCCTAATAAAAATGTTATTTAATTACTATTAACATAAAACTATTGATATTATTTTTCTATATTCTAGTGTTTAAAATTATTTCTACTCGTATCGTAATAAGTGCCTATACCTACATAACAAAACAAAATTGATAGGTACCTAACTAAACGTTGTTTCCTTTCTAAGCTTAGTTAAATTAAATGTTTACCTATTCCCACATTCGTACCTAATTTAAGTACCTACTTATATATTTATTTACTAGAAAACTAATAACTTTACTGGAACTGGAACGATTAAACTTAACCAAATACACAAAAAAGTTAAAAGTTTGCTTTAAATCCTAACAGAACAGGATCAACAGGTTGTAAGTGCGCAAGTAATAAAATAAGACCTACCGGACCGAGGAATACCTGCAGGCTGTAACAAAAAGTAAGGACCTAAACACACCAGTACTTAAAACATTCACTATAAAGGTCAACCAAGGTTTGGTGGAATTTCCTGTTCTGAATTTGAACACCCAAATTTATGAACTGGAAAATCGCAAATCCAATCCACCAACAGAGACATGAAATAAGAAACCTAAATTCGGGGTAATAAAATTGCATGGCAACACTTTCCCCCCACCACCTTGCAATCTTTGGTCTTGCTCATCGGCACGCTTGCCAATCATCTGGTTATATTTAATCTGTGATTTCTTTAAAGACGTGGTAACATTGGTCCTTAACGTTCGTGAATCAACTTCAACTTCGAATGGAATGTTTTTGAGTTTGACACAGGTTTTTGAAATATGTTCCAAATTCTATTAATTTTTAACGTAAAGAGGTTTGACCAATAATCGACTACACATGAAATGTCACTTGTCAAATGTAGTCGATTACACGTTTAAAGATTGTGTTCTTTAATGTGTTCGATTTTAAAATAGATTGCGCTGATTGCCGTGTTTTATGATACGGCAATGAATGTTCTGCCATGTACCGTGTTTTTTTTGCCAAGCAGCCCCAATTGCCGTATAACACGGCAATTGCCGTAGCAATGGCATCACTGCGTCAAGGTTAAGGACCAAGGAACATAAATAATAAACTCGAATCGAAGAAGACCGACCAGTGGTTCGCTTTTGAGACTAGTGGTGTGAACCGGTTCTCAAAAAACCGCATAATCACCGGTTATGGTGAGTACCGGAGCCTAATCGGTGTTTCTCTAAACTACCAGTTATTTGATTGGTTAAAATTTCTAAACGAATTGTTCAGTCGCAGAACATATTTTATTGGTCACATTCATTGATGTAGAAAAGGAAAGATGTGTTACGTTCTCCCAGCGCATAATCAACAATTGGCCTGAGTTACAACTTCACGCAAACACATACGCTCACAGTTACATTTCCAGTCCTGTGCAGTCTAAAGAACAACAAAGATGGAAAGACGTAGGTACCTAAGACTGAAGTGAGACCGAGACAACAATATGAGTCGCTAGTGCAACCTTATTATACTAAAAACGAATTCAGGATAGGTATCTCAGAGTTTTACTATAGTAGAGTCGTTCGTTACTCACATCATTAATCTTGTCCCAACTGGTACCTTTGATTTACACAATGTTTTTTTTGTATTTACTGCATATCGTAAAATAATGTGAAATGAAAACAAATGATAGAAAGGTTCCACATAGAATTTAGTACACACATAAAACTGTAATCTGTATTGGAACCTAAATAAGTTCGTTTTTTCGATGATTGTTCTCGACGTATAAATTAAATAGAAACAAAGGGTGGTGCGAGTTGTAGAATGAAAATAATATCCTTTTACGATTCATCAACTCTCACCAGTTGGGAGAAGATTGATGGTGTGAGTTGAAGAACGACTTGACTCGCAACAAGACTATTGCCACCACACCGGAGAAACTCCGGAGGCTAAAATTGCCTCCGTTACACATCACTATTTGAGACACTAGGGCTGCCATTGTAACCCTCCCGTAAACTTTTTGACAGAGCAAATGGCGGGATTTTTAAATCATTGTTAATGGCGGGATATTTTAATTTAATCATCTATTTACACCTATGTACTACAGGTGATATGGAATGAACTACAAGTGTTCTTGTTTTTTTGACCCTTCAATGGGCCAGAAACACAAGAAAATTTGTAGCCCCCGCCGCCGCCTAAAAAAGTAAGGAAATATCTCAAAATAAAATTGAACACACTACCTATTGAAATTAAAATTAGGTACATTTCTTTTCATTCTTAATTAAGTACTTATGTGAAATACATAATATGTGAAACAAATAAATATTTAGTTTACTTAAATATTTAGTTTACTTAAATATTTAATTAATTAATGTGTTTAACAAAAAAAAATGTCTATTCGTTTAGTACGGCGTCCGGTTAGTACGACGTAATATCACCGGTCCCTTGGCCGTCGTTATAACCGGATTCTACTGTATTCATAATCTTTTTTGCCTTGTAATTGGCTGCGTCCCGTAAACTCTACTCCAACCCGACTCTTACAAAGATTCGGACATAGAGTAAAAACTCGCCTAAGGATTCGGATGTTTTTTCGGTAATTCCGCATTTTGCACAGCGTCTTGGCGTGTCTTTCATAATTATTACAAATGGCACATTAGACACAAACAACACGAATTATATTGCAATCAAAATAACAATAAAAACCAACAAAGTCAATTCAATTCAATTCTTGGTGGCTCTGCGGTCGACACAATTCTGTTCTGCCAATGTCCGTAATGCTAAGTGTCGTATCATAAACCTTTCCGATTTTATAAAAAAATTCCAAAAAGATAGGTACCAAAGTGATCTGAGGGCGTGATTGGGAAACCAAAACTTATATCAGAAAACATAACACTTATAACAGGATAAATACCGAATTTCAATTCAATTCAATTCAATTCTTGGTTAATGGCTCTGCGTCTGGTCGACACAATTCTGCCAATGTCCTTTATGAAAAGTGTCATAAACCTTTCCGATTTTATAAAAATACCGAATTTAGAAGTTGAACTATATTTTGTTTGATTATTTTTTGAAATTATCAACTAAACCATCCATTGCCGCCATGCCATCCAATCTTAGCGCGTTGATGGGACCTGAATCCTTCTTCTTCTTTTGTATTTGGCTGGCTCTGCATCTTATTTTGACACAATACTGCCAATGTCAGTTTTCATTGCTCATTTTTTAAACCTCAGAAAAACGATCCTATGGAACTGCCGTTAATGTTCAATTTGACACGGAAGCAATAATGGACTACCAGTCTCTTTCTCACAACAGTGATTTTACGTTATGAAAAAGCATACACACTGGAGACTTGCAGGCACAGGTTTTTCTAAAACCTATAGCAAGCTCCAGCCTCTCACAATACAGGTTTAGTATACTTACCTAACTAGATAATAAGCACAGTGCATAAAATTAACTAGACTGTAAACCTATTGTGAAGAGGAAAATAAACAAACAATTTATTTATTTATTTATTTATTATTTTTGTCAGCGCCCTCTTCCTGGTTTCGATGACATTTGCGCCATATTAGTCTACGGTTTTGTTTACATGTGAGTAGATGTCATTGTGAGATATTTATGTTTTCCCCGTGTTTTCGACTTATTTATTGAGCCAAACTGTGATATTAATTGAAAATCATATAGATGAGGTACCATGAAGTGTTCTGTAGCATGCTGTGGCCTATGCCAAAGCAAAAACAGGCCGAATCTAACCTTTCACCGGCAAGTGGCTAACATTTTGTTAAACTGTTGTCTTTTGTATAGTGTATTTGATATAAAGTGTATAAAAACCTGTTATTTTGAATCATCTTTGTTGTGAGCTGTAGAAACCCGCAATATTCTCAATATTTCATTCACATCGAAAACATAAAAATCGTTGCTAGTGTCGAACATCATCGAACATCGAACGATATCGATAAATTAGGTAAGGTCTGTAGTCACATATACATATTGCAGGGTTTGTTGCAAGGAAACTGTCACGAAATTTAAAATGTTCAGTCTGTGAGTCATTGTTGCGTGGAGACTCTCAAATTTATTCAAAGTCATTAATTACATACAAAACACACGGGGGCCTTATTTATCCTTCGAAAGAACTAGAGAAAATCTGTCTGAAAACCGAGAAGATACTAAAAAGTAATTTCAGGAAAATTAACAATGAAAAATATTATCTCCACACATATTCCTTATTAATAGAGAACATTGAAGAATGTTCGAAAATATTCTCTTCCGACTCCAGCGAACATGATTCAAAGCATCAACTTTTATTAATTAAATCAGTTGTAAAAACTTATCTTGACATAAGATTCAGATATTTCGGTAAAAAGACAACAGAAAAAATTTCTTTTAGGAACTATTTTAATAAGATTATTTTATTTCGCAATGAATAACATTATTTCTTATCTGGTAGGTACCTTACATTACTTTTTTCAGAAAAAAAGTATGATTGTTTTTTTTTTAATTTTATCTTTGAAAATAAATGATTGTATAAAAATTTATTGTGTTTGTTGTTTACCTATGATAGTTATTAAAACATATTCTGCTCTTGCTTCACCTCCGGTAAACCCTCGGATCCAGCTCTGATTCTGAAAATGAGGGTTTCCTTCGATTTCTCCGGGATTCCACTATCCGATCCTGACTTGGTTCAATGGCACTACCTCAGAAATGCGCTCTTCATAACATAGTATAAAACAAAGTCGCTTCCCGCTGTCTGTCTGTCCTTCCCTATGTATGCTTAAATCTTTAAAACTACGCAACGGATTTTGATGCGGTTTTTTTAAATAGATAGAGTGATTCAAGAGGAAGGTTTATATGTAGGTATATTACATGTATAATATAGTAGAGGCACACTGACAATTTTAGAGGTTTACGTGCGAAGCCGGGGCGGGTCGCTGGTATGATATAAATGTAAATATATTTTCCCGTCGCCTATTAGTAGTTTGTCCTGACCTTACTTTACAGTGGCGCCAACTGATAAGCACAAAAATGGTAGCCCTCGATTAAAAAGACAAGCTCGTCCATCGATATAATGTTATCGACTAGACGAACAAGTGAACATCCCTAATCCGCCATGTTTGTCAACCGATTTGTTTACTTAGGTATCCAGGCAAAGTACATGCTTAGGGCAGTTCCATAGGATCGTTTTTCTGAGTTTTAAACGATGACAAAATTTATGGAGGTTGTTCACAGATTAAATATAACCAGATGTTTGGCAAGCGTGCCGATGAGCAAGACCAAAGATTGCAAGGTGGTGGGGGGAAAGTGTTGCCATGCAATTTTATTACCCCGATTTTAGGTTTCTTATTTCATGTCTCTGTTGGTGGATTGGATTTGCGATTTTCCAGTTCATAAATTTGGGTGTTGTAATTCAGAACAGGAAATTCCACCAAACCTTGGTTGACCTTTGTAGTGAATGTTTTAAGTACTGGTGTGTTTAGGTCCTTACTTTTTGTTACAGCCTGCAGGTATTCCTCGGTCCGGTAGGTCTTATTTCATTACTTGCGCACTTACAACCTATTGATCCTGTTCTGTTAGGATTTAAAGCAAACTTTTAACTTTTTTGTGTATTTGGTTAAGTTTAATCGTTCCAGTTCCAGTAAAGTTATTAGTTTTCTAGTAAATAAATATATAAGTAGGTACTTAAATTAGGTACTAATGTGGGAATAGGTAAACATTTAATTTAACTAAGCCTAGAAAGGAAACAACGTTTAGTTAGGTACCTATCAATTTTGTTTTGTTATGTAGGTATAGGCACTTATTACGATACGAGTAGAAATAATTTTAAACACTAGAATATAGAAAAATAATATCAATAGTTTTATGTTAATAGTAATTAAATAACATTTTTATTAGGGAATTAAATTCTTACACGTTAACCAGGCTTAGCCAACAGACTTCGAAATCACATTTCTCCTAATAAATTAAATCTTACGGTTTAGATATTGCTAAGGTAACCTTTAATACGAAAAAAGAAAAAAAGTGCAAATACAACAAAATTAAATGACACTTTTACACCACAATATTACCAACATTCCTGCCTACTAATCCAAATATTTATATTCTGTTATAATTAATAAGTATGTATGATCAGTCTTTAAGACGATTATTTCAATATGTTCTTAATCAAATCACATAGTCTTTAGTTAAATAAAATTTATTATTTTTTTATACTGGATTGCATTTCTTTTACATTCTCAGATTTAATTTTCTCAAATTAAATCTATAGTATGGTATGTAAGAATATTGAATCATAATTATTAATTATGTTATAACAAAAAGTAAGCAATGGGTGGGTTCCGACTTGATTATAGAACCGAAGAAAAATTCCCGAATAGTTTCGAAAAAAAACTAAATGTTGTGCTTGTTTTCAGGTAAAATAAACTAAAAAGGCCTACGTACCTCTTTACAACTCCTTTAAAACACAAAACACCTTCGTCGTGGGTCGTTGACCGTGGAGTTCAACGACCCGCGACGTCATCGCAGCGAACAACGCCTCTTAGATGTGATAGGTAGGTCTTACAAATGCATTTTTCCTCGGTTCTATGATAATAAGCAAATGACAACAGTCATTCATTCATTACCCAGTCTAGTGATAATTTCGTTTTATTTATTTGTTTTAAATTTTCATATTTTCCTGTGTTCTTTGACCGAAGCTAAAGTTTGGTCCTTAGTCTTTGTTACACCCTATATAAAAGTAATACTACCCAATATTTAAATATTTTGATTGGTTATTTCTATATTTGTTTGGAAGGTAGATTATAATACAAAGTAGGTATGACAAACTTTCTCAGAGTCTTAAACAGACTTTCATTCTTTTTATATATATTACGTACCAGCCTTGAAACAGCATGAGGGAAAAGATAATTTCACTGTTTCATTTTTATTAATAAATTTTCATAGAAATGTTTACTTCAAATTTTGGACTATATTTTGGGTCCCCAATCTTTGCAACCCGTTGCTTCTTTCCAACGCAAACGTAGATGTTTATCTGCAGGAAATCTGTAACAAATAAAAACATGACACTTAAATAATAAATGCGAAAGTTTGGATGGATGGATGAATGGATGTTTACCTCTTCACGCTACTTACTACTGAAAGGATCGGCTAAAATTTTGCATACAGGTATCTAATTCCAAAATACTTTTTATTCCATAAATCAGTTCCTATGGGATAGAAATCACACCCTTAAACGTTTCCATAGAAACAATGCGTGCGAAGCCGCGGGCATAAACTAGTTTTAAGATAATGTTTCTCGTTATGTACGTATTCAAAAATATTTCAACGCGCCATTTGGGGAATTTTATTGTCGAGTGCAGGCAACCCTAAATTTTCGAATTGTTAGGTTATATTAATTAAATAAAATTTTCATAAAACATAACTTTTGAGCCTTGTACCTCTTAATTGTTCATGTAAATCTATGAATCTGTAAATTTTGAACCTTTTTGTAGTCAAAAGAACTTGTACTTACGAGTGGAATGATAAATTCGGCACTTTTGCTTCACTGTCACTTGTACATTCGAAAACACAGCACCGCACCATTGTTGCCTTTAGTTTTTATTGTTTTTAGGTGCGGGAATGTCTACAGGAACACTTTATTCACATTTATACTTAGAAATCAAAATTTTACAACAATTTCGATCATTCTCGTGTCGCGCTCCGTCGATGTGTTGGAAATTTGTTTAGCAACTAGAGTTGCTAAACAATGAAAAAACCGGCACGCGAGAAAGTGATAGCAAGCCATTCGCTCTATCTCACTTCTTCTTGGGTTTTAGGCATAAGTCGTTCTCTCTTTATGTGTGAATGCGATAGCATTTGCGCGTGTTCTATAGCATACTCTTTCTACGAGGTTGTTTAACCAAAATAAAAAGAGGATAATTTATTTAGCCCCAAGCCAAGCAGAGCTTGTGTTATGTTATGGGTACTAGATAACTGATATACTTAATACAATATATTACATAGATAGAGATTTTTATTATCATGTGAGTTCGGATCAATTTCCTATGCAAGTATTTTACTTTCAAGGTGCGAGACCCGCCACGAGCCGCGCACGCCCGCCAGCGCTATCCGAGTATCCGTACCTAATACCACAAGGTATCAAAATACTTGAAAGTATTTGAACCCTGGTTTTTATACTAGGACGTACTTGGAAACCCTGGTACTCGATTTTGCAAGTACGTCTCATCTCTACGCGCCGCGCCTGCTGCGCGCCGCGCCTGCTGCGCGCCGCGCTGCTGCGCCGCGCTTGCCTTGAATGCACGTATCGTGCGGCGTGCGCGTAAGAGGCGCGGTTTGTGCGCGCAAGACGTACACATCTACGAATTGCCTTGCGTTGCATCATGTTACCTTGCAGGCGCGATTCGCAGATCTGTAAGCGGCCTAGGAGCAATAAGTCAAAACAGTGTCAAATTTTCAGTGATGCATCTTTAAATCTTTAGATTGTAGAAATTGACGTTTTCAAAATCACCATAAACTTGAGGTTATGTTTTCGTGAGCGATGTTGCGATGCTATTATGAGACGGACATTGGCAGAATTGTGTCAAACCTGATGCGGAAGCCATTTGTTTGAAAAGAAGTTGAAGTTGAGCATGGAGCGCGGAGAGTCGTTCCGTTGAACCAAAGATACTGTTTTTGTATATCGGAACAACGTAGTCATAGGATCTTTGCGTTGATCATATTATTTCGATACCTGTCGTTATCGCGCTCCAACAATTCGGAACGACTTTGAGCACTGTTAGCGCTAAAATCGATCGATAAATAATTTACAGGGAACGCAGCAAATCTGTGGTGAGTCTTTCTTTGGTTCGATCAAGAAAATATAATAAATCAAAAAACGCGAAACCGTTTCTTTGCTTGAATTTTAGAGTGAAATTGAAATATGGTTTCAAACTTCTAGCCAACAACGTCGACATGGTTGTTCCACCATTTCCACCGCCAAGCCCCGCTGACGAAATCACTTCAACACAGAAGAGGGCCAACATGGCGGCCAACCAATCCTCCGTTGCTGATACAAGAGCAGAACTTGCGGAATTAGTAAAACGAAAAGCCGAAGTTGCAGTATGTACACCTACATTTAAAACTTTTTTATTGTAAAATCTACGAAAAGGAACACGGGCGTAGCCAGGTTTTGGTGTCGAGAGGCGGTGTTCAAACAAGTAAAAGTACATGAAATCACCGTAATTTATGGTCTTGGCCGTGAGTGTGGCCGTGAGGTAGGGCGTGGCCGTGGCCATGGCCATGGCCGTGGGCAAAGCTATTCTATTCTGGCCCTGACCCAGAGTGACTCCCCCAAAGTCTTAGGCTACGACCGCGCCCGTCGCACATAACGTAGTAGGTATCCCTATATAGTTTGTGCACGTAACTAAGTATTTCAAATCCGCAGATTTTGAAGTAGGGGAGGTGATAGTCATAGCTAATTTCCACACTTCAGGTTCTGCTTTGATGACAGATGTTCTTCTTTCAGGCAGCACTGCCAAATACATAAAAATTGCCTCTAGTACTAATTCTAATACTAGTTCTAATTTATTTCTATTATTTGGTTGTAATTTTTATTCTATTTCCAAATTGCCTCTTCAATGAAATAAAATTTTGGCCCATTTTAGAAGGTCACACCAGATAGTGCCGATAGAAGTTTAGGTACGGTGTTTCGTAATCAATTGTTGAATTGTATTATCTAGAAAAGGGATGATTATCTTTAATTCTAAACTTTTCTAAACGTTGGATTTGTACTCCCAAAACCCTTCCCCTGGCAACGCCGGTGAAAAGGAATGAATCACATTAATATTATAAATGCGAAAGTTTGGATGGATCTTCACTCACACCAAAACTACCAAACGGATCGGATCGATGATGAAATTTTGCACACAAGTAATTTTAATCCTGGAATCAAACATAGGCTACTTTTTATCCTATAATACAGTTCCCATGAGATAGAAATCACCTTTAAACCTTTCCATAGAAACAACGCGTGTGAAGCCGCGGGCATAAACTAGTCTTGAATAATTCTAAGGTTATCTCATTTTGAGGATGTAAATAAAAACCAACCATGTAAATTTGCTGTCTATCTGTGTGATAGATAAACAAACTAAAAGTCCTTTTCTATGTTTGAGTAGATCTTTACTCATAAAAAGAATCTCAGTTTACCTAACTGTTTATATGCTTTTACAGGAGACATTGGCTAATTTAGAACGTCAGATCTATGCATTCGAAGGATCATACTTAGAGGATACACAATTGTATGGAAATATTATCAGAGGATGGGACCGATACCTCTCTACAAACAAAATCAGTAACCCGAAGGCTGACAAACGCAAAAGAAAATTTAAGGAAGCAGAAAGACTGTTTTCTAAGTCAAGTATTACCTCCACGGCTGTAAGTGTTACTTGGATTCGATCACATAGGTACTTTTATTTTGAATGAACATAATTTACACAAAAAATATAACCATTTGTTTCAGGCTGTAAGCGGCCTTGTTGATCCTGCGGAAATTAAGAGTGAGTCAAGTTTTAATCATTAAACTTTCTGACAGACAACTCTTATTGTATTGCTTATATTTTATTTATTTTTCCAGTTGAAAGAAACAGTGAAACCGAATCACAGGCTAATGAAGACTCATCCGACAATCATTTCAATACCAGCATTAACATGGGAAGTTTGAACCACACCATCATACATGGGTCAAGTGAAAGCATGGCTCCACTAAAACCATCAGGCAAACAACCAACCAATAATTCCATAGATAAAATCATGAATGCATCCAAACAGTATATGGGACAACCGACAATGTCAAGTATGTTGCAAAAGTCTTTCACTAGTGATAACAAGATGCTAGGTCCTGTATTCCTGGATAGTAGACATGGAACACCGAAAGATGTAAAAGATCCTAGTCTCATAATGAAAGGTGGTCTGACACCTAATACTATGAGACACAAGTTCTCCAGTAGCTTCACAAGCGGAAGCAGCAGTGTGAACAAACCGCAGAGCAACAATAAAAAGGCTAGGCTTAGGTACTAATGAGAATACAACAGGTCCTATCCACAAATCATCAGAAACTTAAACACACAGCACACTGTCATTCTCCTCGCCTCTCGGCATACTCACTCTCGCACATATGTATTTGTATCCCGTTCACTCCAGTGACTTTTACTACAACATACACATGATAATCAATATGATTTATCATGTGTATTTTGTATGCTTATATAGTATTATGTAGTATTTATTCTATTTATTTATAGATGTTATTAGAACGGCTTTAGGCCAATTATACTAAAGTAATTACAGTAGGTTTTAAAATTAAATATTAGTGTAGTAAGATTTAGTAGGTACATAATGCACGACAGTTACATACCATGTCAAATAATAATCAATCATAATTAAATTATCATAAGAAATATTCAAGTAGGACTCTCTAATATAAATTTAAGAATTAAATAAAAGTCAAAATTAAATATAAAGTAAAACATTTGTTAAAATTCACATTCACAAAGAGTTAGACATGGAAGCATAAGAGTTCTCCACTCGTCCGCGAATATATCGGCGTCCGGGAGTGCCTCCAGGAGTTTATTCAGGGCAGCGAGAGTCTTAGGTATGGGAAAGCGGGCGCGCGCCACCGTGCAGTACGGATTTGGAGCAAAAAGTCGATGTCTCCTGCCTCGTAGGTAGTTATTAGGTACATAGAGTCGAAGTGACTCATTCACCGAATCAGGCGCGTCCATTTTACCACGAAACACCTTGCAGATTGTTGATAGCTGATCGTGATCATGCGCTCTTCGCGTTTGGAGAGAGTTAAAGCAGTATATATTGTAGAGGTATGTAGTATTGTGTATGTGTTTGTACGTGTTAAACATAACAATGATTTATCACGTGTATGTTGTAGTTAAAGTATAAACATAATAAAATTAAGGTAAAACTATAAAATATTCTGGCTTTAAGGTTCCGGCGACGGATGAATTTCCCATACAAACGTAGTACCAAAATGATTTGTAATTTGAGAATGTTTTCACCATGGTTTGCTATTATTTGTGTTAGAATAGTATAGGTTCCTGCCATAATATTTTTTCAAAATAGTTATCTACACAATTACTAAGACAACATTCATTCTTTGATGTAAAAATGCGATCAGGTTTAATTTCATTTCATAAAGGTATTTAAAAAAAAAAATTGTGGCAGGAACCTAGATAAATACTATTTTAATACAAATAATAACAGACCATGGTGAAAATATGCTCAACATAAAAATAATTTTGGTATTACGTTTGTATGGGAAATTCATCCGCCGCCGCCGGACCCTTAAGTAACATAATGTAATCTGCTTATACACTACGTATGTAATAAGTATAAAAAACTTAAGAAACAAAAGAATTCTGTTAATTAATAAAGTAGGTCTACTGCCTAATCAAAATTTTGATTATGTTAGTAAAAATAAGATTTATTCTTACATGTGCTTAGGAAACAAAACAATTTCTCTAAAAATAATAAGGAGGTCTACTGCCTAGTCACAATTTTTATTAAGTTAGGTAAAAAATGATTTATGTTTACATGAGGAATGACACTTTGAAGTGCACAAAATCTTACTTTTATTTAAGGATTTAAGGTAAGAACACTTTTTAGAATCGCAGTATTTTTTGCAAGGAGTTTCGTTTCTAGATTAAGGATGTCTTCTTTTTTAAGTAATTCTTGATGACAAACTGTGTACTGTTGTCTTGAATACATCTTGTATAGAATACCGGATTATTTAGATAGCCGGTAACTTGTACAAATTGTTTCAATTTTGGGATCTTAATAGGTATCTAAAAAACAATAAAAATAATTTTGTCCCGCTGTCATGTTCTGGACGGAACACTGCACGGACGAGAACGTTGGAAAAGTCATAGTGTAGTTAAAACATTCCACAACTGAATACTTTGAAATATCTTTATAAAATATCCATGACAAATTTTCTTAAATATTAGTGTGTTAGATTTAAATTAATTATAAGTTACAAGAGCATTAATCAAATGTTATTATAACCACTTAAATCAGGGTTTCCTAAAATTGGGTCCACGGACCCCTTAGGGGTTCGTGCAATGTGTGTCAGGGGTCCGCAGCAGCAGAACCAAATATTGATTGGAAGACTTACCTAGCTTGGTAGTATGTGCCGCCGCCGAATCGTAGATGGCTAGGCCGATTGCAAAACGAACGCTGATTTGTTGGGACGTCGTTTGAAATTGATAAGGTACCGATTACCTAATTAATTTCATTCGAACTAATTAGGTACTTACATTACCTATTACCTAAGCACAGGCAATCAACTGAATCGCTCCATTGTTCTGTAATCGAGCCATTCTACAAAGGGGTCGTCCATTATTCAGACAGGTCAGAACATCATTCTACTAATTACTATTTTGATACGATTCTGATAATACTTGCACTAGTCAGTGCTAGACTACACAGAAGCTGTCAAGGGATATGTTAGGGTTTCTGCCTTTCCATTGAACATATTCTTCGACAGTGGTCCGTGAATTGATTGAAAGTGGTCCGTGGTTGATTAAAGTTTAAGAAACCCTGACTTAAATGAACATTAGCTCGTAGAAAATAAAGATTACAAAACAATATTTTGGTTTTTTTAATCATCATCATCATCACCAGACTATATTAGTCCACTGCTGGAAATAAGCTTCCCCTAATGAGCGCCAAAGGGGCTTTCACAGGTCGTCAACCCACCTTGCCGGAGGGCGTCCTACACTACGTTTGCCGAGTCGTGGTCTCCACTCAAGAACACGTTTCCCCCAGCGGTGATCGGTTGGGCGGCCCACTGACACTTCAGCTGGCTAATTCTTTGAGCCATGTCGATAACTTTGGTTCTCTGTCTGGATGTATTCGTCGCGAATCCGATCCTACGCAGTGACTCCGAGCATAGCTCTTTCCATAGCTCGCTGAGCGACTTTGAACTGGTGGACCAAACCTACCTCCGATCCTACGTCTTAGCTCCGTAGGTCATGACGGGTAGGACGCACTGATTGAAAACTTTTGTTTTCAATCATTGCGGTATGGATGACGAGACGAGAAGAGAAGACTCGACGTAGTTTACCAAACGCTGCCCAGCTTAGCTGGATCCTCTTGGCCTCCTTCTCAAAATTGTTTTGACCTAACTGCAGAATCTGCCCGAGGTAGGTAAGTGTAATCGGAAACATTTTCGAGAAGGTGACCATGTAGGTACGACCACCGGTCTTGGATAAATGTGGCCAATGTGGCCATTTATCATGATTTTGGTTTTATGCAAATTCATGCAAAGACCGATGCATCGCGAGGATGAAGCTAGGCCGTCCAGCATCTGGTTCAGCTCTTCTAGCGACTCCGCCATTAAAAACTATGTCATCAGCGAATCGCAGGTGTGAGATTATACCTACTACTACCTACTTACCTAAAAATAATATACACTGTTTATTTTTTATAGGGATTATTAGGCCAGATTATTTTGTGTTGTAATAAACATAAGGAAATAAGCTTAATTTGGTGAATAAGTAGTTCCTAAGTGAGTAAGAATAAATAATAATAAAAGCCATCTCAGCTCAGAGTACAATTTTTTTATACCAGCTAATGACTTGAGTAGGTAATAGTTGATATACCTATGTGGATTTTGAGATTGATTTGTGTTTTCAGTAAAAATAGAGAAGAATATAGTTTCCAGAACAGTCCAGGTTTCGACGGAGTCAAAGGCCTTCTCATAATCCACAAAAGTCAGACACGGGCTTATTATACTCTTCGGACTTCTGTATAATCTGCCTCTCTGTGTACCTATGTGGTCTATCGTGCCATATCCTCCGCGAAACCCGGCCTGTTCTGGTGGTTGGAACTCGTAGAGTCTCCTGGCGAGACGGTTCGTGACCACTCGTGAGAACAGCTTATAGACGTGGCTCAGGAGTGTGATGGGTCTGTAGTTTTTAAAGAGGGTTTTATCTCCCTTCTTAAAAAAGAGCACCACCAAACTCCCGCTCCACACCTTTGGAGTTCTCCCACTATGAAGGACGGCGTTTCGTTTCTTCTTTGTAATTTGCTTGTTCAGGTCTGACCTGTCTGACGAAGTCGTTTGGGTCGTTTCTCGTCTTTTTATCATCAGCCCTAGAGTCTTACCCGAGAGTTTGGATTTCTTGCCAGTTCGCTGCTTTTTGCAGAACTTGATGCCTTCATCCCTAAGCGTTTCGACCAAATTGTGTAGGATCTCGTCAGCGTCATCAGTGGGATCCAAGGCAAAAAATCTACCTAACCCCGAGAAGTTGCTCGAACTTCTCGGTGCCCGCTATGATTTGGATTGGGTTAGGTCGGAGCGTGGTATTCATCAGACGGTTTCTTTCAAGCATTCAGGTTGATATTCAGCGAGCCTCGGAGGAGTCGGTGATCTGACCCGGTATTAAACCTGTTGATCACTGAGACATCTCTGGATATAAATGTTGCTATCAGTCATGATGAAGTCGATCTCATTTTCTGTCACAGTGTCGGGGCTTTGCCATGTCCACTTCCTTTGTTTCTTAAAGAAGGAATTCATTAAGAACAGCCCCTCTTTCTCAAGGAAGTTGACAAGCATTTGCCCCCTGTTATTCCTAACTCCATAACCATGCGGGCCTATTCGGGATTCGTTGCCGGTCTGGGTTCCCACCTTGCCGTTAAAGTCCCCCATAACAACGTTGAAGTGAGCATTAGTGGTGTTGTGTAAGGCTTTGGATATGTCTTCGTGCATATCCTCCACTTCATCATCCGAGTGTGCCGAGGTCAATGCGTAAACCTGAATCACCTTCATGCTGTACCGCTTGGACAACCGAAGGATCAGGTACGCTACCCTGGTCAACACTCTGGAGATTTCTTGGACGTTGTAAGAGAGGGCCTTGTTGACGAGGAAACTTACGCCACCCTGGTATGTTTTATCATATCACCCTCGCGAAAGTAGAGAAGATGGCTCGAGTCTAGGGTTATGGTGTCCTCCCCCTCTCTACGTACCTACTTGAGATAACCCCAGAATATGCCATGTTCTCTAACTCCACTTCCAACTGCGCTAAATGGTGGTCAAGCCTCGAGTGCGTCCGTTTAACGTTGCCAGGGTCGGTTTGCATAATGAATAGTAGCCTGGGGTAGCCCAGTGATTCCTAGCACCCCCTGCCCCGCCGTT
Organism: Eupithecia subumbrata; assembly: GCA_949316285.1. NCBI lineage: Eukaryota > Metazoa > Arthropoda > Insecta > Lepidoptera > Geometridae > Eupithecia > Eupithecia subumbrata. The sequence goes on along the minus strand of OX438642.1, from coordinate 29,828,707 downwards.
ACCATGGCCAGGAATTGAGAGGCGGCCGGGAACAGGGGGCCATTTTCTAGCTTTTAAAATCATTGGGGTAGAGCCCATAATCCCCACGCTGGGCATGCGGGATGGGGATCGCAGTTCGGTGAAGTTGTTCTGCAGGGGGCACTGCTGCCTGTCCCCCGGTGCGTGTTTCCCTTAGTCGCCTCTTACGTAGGTAAGAGTAGGTATTAGTTCCCACGGTATGAGTTGGGGTGGTGCAATTCTATGCCGGCACCACACGGCCCAGTATATCAGTTAGTTTAAAAAATATTATTAGATAGGAATGATGGTAGGTAGGTTAGTACGTACCTACCATCGTACCATGTCTATCTGGGTTAGGGTACATCTGGTCCGAATCTCAAACTGATCCGCGGACGAGATGTCAACTTCACTCTCCCTATCTCATCTCGGCAAGGTCCATTAGGTTTGAATTCTTTACAAACCAGAAGGTTAGATGAGCAAATTCTTTTTCTATGCCGAGTTCTACGAGGTACCATAGACTACCGTACACTTTTAAGTGAAGCCAGCCAGCTCTGCGTACCAGCTTTCGCTCTGGCCGTGTGCGCTTCTTCGAGCCCCTACGTGCAAGAACATTGCATCGCCAGCAGGATCTTATCTCCCGCGCTCTGCGCGCTCTGAACGACCTCTCCAACCAAGCACAAGCCAAGCACCCTCAGCTTGACCTGTTTGCGGATGGATCGAAGTCGATAGAACGAATGTGCTTCAGCTATTGTGACTATAATTAACACTATTAATTAACACTATCATAATTTTTGATTTATTATTTTCATTTTCACCTTGTTATTTATTTTTACTGTGATTTTAACTGAAGTGATGTTGGTTCTTTATACCTAATGTTAAATACATTTTCTCTATTAGTAGGTATCTATAAAATTTAAATTAAAGGCGGTATCATGTTGTGTACATACCTACCTAGTTGTTTAAGGTTTTAGATAATAATTTAATAATAATTGTATATTAACTAGCAAGTAGGTGTCCTAGACACGATCCTAAACGTAACGTACCTATAGGAGAACTCTGTAATGTTAGGTCTGGACCTAATGGATTGAATCACACGTAATAAACGAATTGGATTGAATCACCTCCCCCTCTCACTTTGATTTATTTTACCTTTTTGATGTATTATGCAATTGGTACTTCAAAATCTAAAATAAAAAGTACTAAAAATGCAAATCAAATCGATGTCAGGTGTTATAAAAACTAAAAATAAGTTTGTATGAATGTGTGTATCCAGTTGCCTGCTTACCTATTTACTTAGAAAGCTGATAGAAACTTAGGTACCACTGAGTACCACCCTACCTACCTACTTAGTTACTAGTAACTACTTTTAAGGAAATCTGACACGTAAATTGATTTTACCAATAAAATGTATTTCTGTATTACTTATCAAACAACGTTTGCTATTAACTGCATTCAGGATCTTACAATAAACTGTGCTCCATTGACTTGTGGGGGAACAGCAAATAATCACCCCAATACCTACCACAATAATCGCTGAAGCATCTTGCGTGAGTAGAAATAGGTAAAACATGGATTTGCCTATTCCTGACTTGAAGAAGAAAATGACGACTCCTTTAGCGTCAAGAAGATAAAAATCGTAAATTTTGTAAACGCGTATCTCCAACTACTGAACCGATTTAGATGAAATTTTGTGTGTAGTAGTTACTTTACTTTCTAGAATAACACATAGGTAGGGGGTTAAAAAGAGTGGTAAAGTTTCTATAGAAAATTATTATTGCTTGGTTTGATTCACTCAAAACTCGGTATAAAAAACTATAAAGTAAATAATTAATATTTTATACTACACGTGCTCGGAAAGTTGCCTATTCCTTTTCCATTTATAGAAGAGAAAGTATGTCTTTGCAGGCCTGTATGAAACCGGGAGGAAAAACTCTATGGAATTTCATTTCTCACGTGTTTTAGCGGGAGGAAAAAGTGTATGGAAATCCATTTCTAACGTCTTATTTTTTTTTAATTTCCTAAAAGATCGGCCGGTAGCTATGGTTATTTTCGTTCGGTAAAACGACAAAAAGTTTTTACTCCAAGTCCATTAGGCCTTCTCCGATTTCCGAACAATATTTTGAAAAAAGAACCCAAAGGCTGGCGCGGTCAACATTTTTTACCAACATCATTGGGCGCGGTAAGATCTTCTAAATTTCAATTAATAATTTATTCTGCTTTTTATTTTCCTCGAAGGTGTAGTATACAGCACTATTTATCACTCGGCAGAAAGTGCGATTCCTACCTCGTGTGTTTTAAGGCTGTGCTTCGGGCCCAAAACGACACACTCGGTAGGAATTGATCACTTTCTCGCCTTGGTGTAAAATGCACTATTACGAAACTACTGATACGATTGACCAACAGACAAGTGAACGAAAGCTGAGGTTGCATTGTACAAGGCCTCGCTGCGGCGGTTCGCAGAGCCTGCCGGCAAGGGAACCGCAATGGATCTCTTCAGAACGCCATAGTTGACACAAACGAGGTTAAGTCTAAAAAATTGCGACTAAACGTCGCAATTTTCATTTTGAGCCGTTAGTACAATACTTCAAATGACGCGGAAAGCAGCTCTCACATAAAAATATAAAAATGATGTGTTGTGTGGTGAAAGGGTATTTAAACACCAGTAGCAAGAAAAATAATACTGCAAATATCTCATTTCACTGGTCTATACAAATATTACATTTTGTAATTTTGCCTAAAACAGTCATCAAAACTCATAAATAAATTTAAAAATTTCGTCCACCATTTTCGTGAAAATGTTGCTATGCTCTGGGAAAAAAATACCCCGGTTTTGTTACATAGTATAGGTATATAAAACTAGTACCGTAAAAATAATAATAGTACCCATGCCTCGGAAAGCACGTTGAGCGTTGGTCCTGCGCCTGACCTCTCCCCGGTCGTGTCGATCTGTCATCCCATCGGATTTTGAGAATAGTGAGGGAACAGAGACTGCACCTACGTTTGCACACACACTTGTGCACTATAATATGTCCTGCGTATCTGGCTAGTTTCCGATGAGATTGGCCGCCGTGGTCGAAATTCATCTAGGAGGACATTATTAAAATGGTTGAGGAGTGGGTGGACTTCACTCAAGTTAGGACTTATGAATCAAACTACGCTACTACGGAATATCAGTTTTAGAATTTCTGTCACTCGACGATATTCTGATCTGAATAGATTCATATTGTAAACTCAAATTACTATTTTACAAAGAAAATTGTACATTATTACTATTAACGCTGAAGAAGTCGTAGGAGATCCTGGTTTTTTTTCTTCGGTGTAGGTGCTTGTCTAGTCTAATTTGGTCATTATTATTCGTGGAAAAAATGATGGTAGTAGGTGGTGTGACTTTCAAAGGAAAACTGCACAGCTACAATATACTTTACTAGTTGAGTACCTAATAGTCCTAATCAACTTAAAATATGTAATTTAGTGGGTATAAAGGAAAATTTGTACAAATTTTGTTGAAAATAACTTTATTAAGGTTGTTCGATATGTAAAAGTGTACCATTGCAGGTACCTGTCTTCCGAACACGACACACACACCTCCTACATGTTCCTCAGGTTAGTACAAACTATGCCCGAAACTCTGTTCTGGGCAGAGCAGCCCTACTCTACAACAAAGAGTATTCTAGTCTTGATATTTTCCATCTGTCTAAAAATTCCCTGAAATGGGAAATTAAAAAATTACATCGCAGTCAGTAACCCCTCCCTCTCTTTCCCTCTCCCATTAATACACACCCATTCACGTTGCCCAAACTCTTAAAAGATTGGTGCCTCGGAAGAGCAGTCACTCACACACACACACACCCACACACACATATACACCCACACAAACACATACAATGCAGTGAGTATCTCTGTACCTACCTTAAGTTTTGTATAAAGCACTTCAATCTTACCTGAACTCGACATTTACCTATTAGGTGTAAATCTTTTTTGCTCATTTGTAAAATCTATATGTATTACTATAATATCTATCAACAACGCTGTGATTTACCAATAAAGAATAAATAAATAAATAAAACACGTAAATAAGTTTGTTTAGATAGGCCATGAACCGTGCAATTACTTACACTGCATGTGGTCGAACACGTACTTGACCGTCTATTTAAATTATTGTTACGAACACGATCGGAGCCCATCTTATTTTGCGGACTTGGAGTAAAACCTTTTTGTCGTTTGACCTAGGAAGAATGATAGTAACCAAAGCTACCAGCTGATATTTTGTAAAATTAAAAAAAGAAATAAGGTAATATCGAAAATAAAAATGGCTTATTTTTTAATTGGAACTTTGCTTCAGTTACCCAATTTTTAGGGAAAATGCTATTCACATAGCAACATTCAATCATATGAATGTGTGAGTGAAAGCACTGTATTTACGTGCTGTCAAAACACACATAGATCGCTTTTTGGTTACATAAATTGTCAAATTGTTGAATGACACTATCCCTCTGCTGAGACAGCAGCGAGTTTTTACTCTATGTTTGGAAGTATATTCTATACCTACACATCGATAAACTGTCTGCAGCTACTGCTTCTGCGTATCTCAGTTCGTATGTCAGCTGATGGGCTGTGTTTGAATGTAGGAGCGACTGTCCTGCTGACCACGACGGGCCCTCTGGCCTCCATCCCGTTAATGAAGGTGATCGGCCGCCGCAGTATCCTGATCTGATCTTCGCCAACGGCACCAGCGCTATCTGGCTCGTGTTGTTGGGCGCTCTTCCACAGAACGTCTCCGAGAGATTCATCTGCATCATCCTGGCTACTACCTATCGGCACAGTAGATTACTATTTATCTACTGTGCTATCGGTGTAGGTAATGGCAGCATGTATCGTATTCACTCTCGTTTTTAGGGTTCCGTACCTCAAAAGGGAAAAAAGAACCCTTGTAGGATCACTTTGTTGTCCGTCTGTCTATCCGTCTGTCAACCCTCTTTTCTCAGAAACGGGTGGACGTATCGAGTTGAAATTAACGTCGAATACTCAAGTCCGTAATCTCTTGGAGCCGCGATTTAAATGAAACTTCTAAGTCAACGCACTCGAAAGTTACAACCATTTATGTCCGAAATAGTCCGAATATTTTGAAACTTCGAAAGGAATCACATGCATACAAAACCTGTAGGGTACTTCACGTAGACCTAGAATCATTAAATTTGGTGAGCAGCAAGGTCTTTTATCACAAGTAAAGAGAAAAATCCGAAAACCGTAAATTTGTAATTTATTCACTAAAAAAAATACTTTTAATGCTCGCTATAGACCAAAACCTACAGGGTACTTCTAGTGTACCCAGAATCATAAAATTTGGTAAGAAGGTCATTTAGCACAAATAACGAGAAAAATCTGAAAACCGTAAAGTAGTTTATTAAAAAATATATATATATTGTTTCTCTCCCTCAACCAAAATATACAGGGTACCTACTTCATGTTAACCTAGACTCATGATATTTGGCAAGAAACACCGACTCGCACTTAAAGTTTTATACACGAGACACTCATAGTAGTTCCCTACGGTCGTAAGACAAGCAGCAATGAGCTGTGCCCGCGTGGGCGCCATATTAGTGCCTTTGTGGTATCCTTGCAGGGTACTGCCAACTGGCTACTCTTAATTTGTGGCGCCATCTTGTCTGCCGTTACCTGCCTAGACTCCTTCTCCTTCTCACTTTACCCTCCCTCAACAGCCTGTACTGGTCCACTGCTGGATACAGGCCTCCCTCTGATAAGCGCCTTGTTGGCGTTTATCTCATGGGGGCTAGTGCCCATAATGCCCACGCTGGGCATGCGGGTTGGGGATGACAGTTCGGTGGTAGAATGGTTCTGCAGGGGGAGCTGCTGCTCGCCCCTGGTTGATAGGTATCCCTTAATTGCCTCTTACGACAACCGCGAGAACGTTGGGTGGTGCACATTCACAGCTGGCACCCCACGGCACAACTTCTCGCCGGAGAGTAAAGGATGCCGAATGCTGACTAATGGATAGAATAGCCGAAGCCGAAGCCGAAGCTTTCGGTAAAACAATCTGAGCCACAACCATAATCCTAATCATTTGTTTGCAAAAATGTGGTTTACAGAGGTTCTTAAAGGATACCTAGGATTTAAAAAACAAATACGGGATCTACATAAACATTCAGTAAAGCTCAGCAAAAATACCTATGTAGATCCCTAATGTATTTGTTTTTTAAACCCTAAAAAAACAAGATCCGTCAAGTGCGAGTGTAACTCGCGTGCCGAGGGTTTCGAACGTTTGTCAACAAATATGTACCAAAAGTACCAGTTAGAGACTTCGCAATTTAACGAATAGGTACCTAAAAATAGTAGGTACCAACCTACATTTCAGATGGATCTCTCTGCATGCTTCGGTTATATTGGTGGTTCGGTTAAGGTGGGTAATGGTAAATTTTTCGACTTTTTTCGAAATGTTTCAAAAAGTATGAAAACTACAGAAATTTGAATAACTGGTTTGAAATGTCCAAACCAATACCTTTCATTTGATACCCCATTCGGCGGGGTAGCCCCCCTTTTGAAAATTATTCCTTTATGACCATTTATCAAAAAGTGTTCTTTTTACAGACTTCTCTATATTTTTCCTGTAAAATATAGATCCATATCTACAAACGTTTCATACATTTTAAATGGATCGCTCTGCAAACTTCGGAGATAGGGGGGGGGGAATGGTTTTTTTTCGACTTTTTTCAAAATATTTTGATAAGTATGAAATCTACAGAAATTTAAAAAACTATTTTGAAACGTACAAACCAATACCTTTCATTTGATACCTCACTCGGTGATGTAGCTTCCCCTTTTGAAAATAATTCCCCCCCTTTTTCACCATTTTTCAAAAAGTGTTCTTTCTTCAAACTTCTCTATATTTTTCCTGTCAAATATAGATCCATGTCTATAAACACTCCATACATTTTACATGGATCGCTCTGCAATCTTCGGAGATAGGGGGGGGGGGGGGGGGATGGGTATTTTTTCGAAATATTTTAAAAAGTATGAAACCTACAAAAATTTCAAAAAATATTTTGAAATGTACAGAATGATACCTTTCATTTGATACCCCCCATATGACTCTGTAGGTATCTTTTAAAATTTCGGCATCACAATTTGTATGGAAAATATTCATTTTAATTTTTTTTTTCATTTATTTTGCTCTAAATCTGTACAGGCGCACGAAATGTAATATTATTTTAAATTTCAAGTTGATAGCTGCAGTAGTTTTTGAGTTATTATTATTAAGGAGGGAAAAAAGGACAGACAAAGCGAGACCATAAGGGTTTTGAAACCGATCTTCGATCTTCAAAACCCTAAAAATGACAGAGTGTAAGTAGATGACAATCCCTCCTCATTCTAAGCTTCTCTTTACATGCAATGACAAATAAGCAAAGGAATGGCTGAATAAGAGTCGTTTTCATAACCGAATAGACCTTCGTTAGAGCACAATCTCACCTTTTGGAAAGTGACCTGGCTGATGTACCTGCCGATTAATCACGAAGGATAAACCTTCGCTTCGATCTTGCAGCGACCCATGATGTAGTTCTGTTGACATATTTTTTTTTATTTGCTTTTGGTAGACTTATTGTGATCGCTGCTTTGTATGTTCAGCCTAGAAGCAGCGGCGTTCACAGTTCGCCACTACCCCTTGCAGCTGCTAGGAACTGAAGGATTCTCTTCGGGGTGGAGTCTCATAGCCTGGACATCGTCTGGACTAATCAGGTGCTTGCCCAGATGGATGCTACGTTTTAGCATCAGTGCTCCGTACTCTCCTAGAAGATGGAGAGGCGTTTCCTCTGCCTCCTCACAGAACCTGCAGGATTGTGTGTCTCGCTTAGCTCCAGTTTGAACATGTGCTTGTTGAGGCGACAGTGTCCAGTTAGGGCTCTTGTCATGATGCGAAGGTTGCTTCTGCTTAGCGCTAGGATTCGGTTGGTGTACCGTTTATCGAAGGCAAAATCTTCTGTTGACATAAGTCACATTGTGACAAAATGTTTATTAGCCCACTTGCAGCGCCTCGCGGTTTCACCCGCGTAGTTCCCGTTCCCGTAGGAATTCCGGCATAAATATAGCCTATGTGTTATTCCAGACTATAATCTATCTCTGTGCCAAATTTCATCCAGATCCGTTCAGTAGTTTTTAAGTGAAAGAGTTACAAACATCCATCCGTCCATCCATACTTACAAACTTTCGCGTTTATGATATTAGTAGGACTAAGTACACTTAGTAGAGCTCTAACGCATTCACTGCCCAGCCTCGGCGATGCGACAATGCTAGACACGAAGGCTTTACTGAACCAGCATTCTTTTTAAATGGTACCATTACATTTAAGCGAAAAAACACCTGCGTGAAGGACAATTGTGCGAGTGACCATTTGTGCTTGTAGACACTTGCCCAAAAATCACAAAACTCCTAATAAGTCTCGAAGTAGCTGTCGCGGATGTCACTGTAGCCAGGGGATTGCTAGGGGGCTCTTGCCTTTGATATATCCCACCTCCCCTTAACCCTCCCCTTCCTTTAGATCTTCGTAGCACGTGCTACGATGGACCGTCGTAGCATGTAAAAGACTTCAACGCGCACCCTTCTACCACTTTTCTGCCAAACTCAATTGCTAAGAGCTACGAAACTAATACACCTAACGAGCTGGGGTTTTAATAATGATAAAGGAAAGATTTTGTTTTTTACTATCAATGTTCTAGCTTTTCCCTACCCCTGCCCCTTACTTCCCTACCCTTGCCCCTTACTTTCCTACCCCCCTGCCCCTTACTTTCTTACCCCCCTGCCCGCCATTACTTCCCAGTAGATAAATATGATATTTCGTAGACCTAAGAATCCTACAGGCAAAATCTAGCCAGGACGGGCTCCAACGTGATTAAAATAATTAATGTAGTTAAAAAGAAAACCTGGAAAGGTTTGGGGGTGGGGTACCTATGCCTAACCTTTGCCCATTAGTGAGACGAATTTTGCGGACGAAATTTTTTTCCTACATGTTTAAAATTTGTAAATAATTTCTTTTATACCTTACAGAACTCTGAAACATGTCCGATATTCAAATGATTTGTGTTAAAGTCGGAAATAAAGTCACTTCGATTTTTATTCAGAGTATTATTCAAAACTAGTTTATGCCCGCGGCTTCGCACGCGTTGTTCCTACGGAAACGTTTAAAGGTGATTTCTATCCCATGGGAACTGATTTATCATTTATCACACACCTTTAAATCATTTTTTTTTGTGTTATATTAGAGTGCATTAGGTTGTAGACAAAAAAGGTTTGTTCTTATGATTTTGATACATTTTCAGAAGCAGAACTCCTGAAATTTTAATGAAAACGTTCTTAGAAAAGGGATAGAATCTAAGATATTATCGTCGAAAGTGTATATTGTTCAATAAAAACAATGAAAACGTCGAAGTTACCAGAGCATACTTTTACATATTTTTTTCGTTATGAATAAACGCCAAAACTGTACCTGAAAATTACCAGGAACTCACCGGCTTGCGAACAGAACTCTAATTTATTTATGATCTGCTGAAAGATGCTCTGCTAAGTATTGGATTTAAATGTAGGTATCTAACGGAGTGGCTTTGACTTGTGTTGGTAGAGAGATATAGGTATAGGTAGGCCCAAAAACACGATTATTTTACTCTAACTACCGTTAGTGTTTTCGTAATAACAATCCTGCACCTTGTTCTAAGTATACCTAGTTTGCCCTTAGTCACCATACAAAGTACCTAGCTAGACCCAGCCAAAGGGGGGGTCTTGACGCCCATTACACCCCCCCCCCCCTGGATCCGCGCTTGACTGTCCCACCGGCTGGGGTAGGACAGGCCAGGGGCAGGGGCCCAATTCTGTAATACAATTGATCGATTCGATTTACTATGACAATGAAATCGTCGCAGAATCATCACGTAGAATCCTGAGATTAATGAAACTCCAGATAGTGCGTGCGAGATAAATTATTAATTTCAAACTTGACACTTTGACGCGTCTCTCCATCTGCATTAATCATAATTTCTTTCATCTGAGGTAGAATACCAAAACGTGTCATTCTGTGACGATACCCCTGTCATAGTGAAGCGATTAGTTTAGCAGAATAGGGCCCCAGCTGAACGGAACCATGAGTAAGAAGTGAAACGAGTATGACATAGGGCATCGAGAATCGGCCATATTTTAAGAACCGGTTCTTTCGATTCCAGTTCCAACACAGAACCGGGTACCCGGTTCTTTCGGTTCTTTCGGTTCTTCCGGAGCTTTTATTAATTTATTAGAATTTTGTTAGTAAAATCTTACAATATTCTACAATAGGGTCAAAAATCGAACAGGGAATTTGTAATCACAGCAATAATTTTTATTTCTTAAACAATCAGTCTTGTAACAATCAATTTTTTTATATGTTATACATACAGTAATATTTTAAGCTACAGCTAGTGAACTCTAACTCATTATATAGCAAACAGAAAATAAATAAAATAAATCAAACATTAGTACTTAGGTTTAGGTACTCGCAGTTGGTCCATTAAGCGTTAAAATTAGCTAACATAGCCAGCCTAACTCCGTTCAGAAGCGCAGAATCTTCCTGGGATCTTCACAGGCTTCGCGATCGCGGAGTGACCTCGACAAGTTGAGGATTTCTGTTCGTTGTGCTGTTACTCCCTCGCATTCCAGGACTACGTGGGCAGCTGATTCGTCGTCGCTGATGCATCCTCTGCAGAGACGGCTAACCGTCGCTCCAATGGTAAATAGGTGTTTATTTAGTGGGCAGTGTCCTGTTAGTGTTCCTACCAGGATACGCAGGTCCATTCTGTTTAGGTTGAATAGGCGTTTTGTCAGCCTCGGTGATGTTGATGGAAGCGCAGTTCTGGCTTGTCTGCATTCTGGAAGGCGTGTCCATCGTTCGTTATGCATCTCTCTGGTTTTGAGCCTGGTCTATGTCTGCTCTGGAGTATCGAGAATGGTAGCGGGAGGAAAGGTGATGGATTTTCTGTGGTAGTATCCGATCCCCTCCGTGCCAATTTATCGGCGGTGTGTTACCTAGCGATCCGCTATGTCCCTTGATCCATTGAAGAATGATCCTGTTCTTGGTGGATATCCTCTCTAATGCCAAGTGACATTCGTACACGAGCTTGGAATTACAGCTGTTTCCTTCCAGAGCCCTGAGTATGGCAGCGCTGTCGGAGAGAATACGTACACATTGGTCGCTCATTTCTCTCTTCTGCACGGCTGTGACTGCCTGGGTTATTGCTACGCATTCATATTGGAATATGGAGCTGTGTTTGCCTAGTGCTATTGATATATGTATGTTGAGGTCCATTGAGTGAACCCCAGCACCCGTGCCCGTATTTGTTTTAGAGCCGTCTGTGTATATTCTGACTTCGTGGGCGCCTGATTCATCTTTTCATTTTGGTCCTCATAAAGCTGTATCTGGTAGTGTCTATCTGGTATTGGTTTGCTGGACATTTTGTCACAGGGGGCGGCTATGTGAGGTTCGTGTAATATGGCACTGTCCATGATCTGATCTGTGAGCTACCTGTGAGTTCCCAGAGCCCCATGTTGTGCAGTCTTATCGTCGCCATCGTCGCTTCTTGTTGTATGTATAGGTATATAGGTATAATGGTACTGGATCTAGAATGATGTCTAGCACCGGATGCACCGGGTGTGGTTCTCATGCAGCCTGTTATCGCTGAACATGCCATTCTTTGGAAGAGCTGTAGTTTGGTTATCACAGTGTTAAGTTCCGTTATGTTCCACCTAACTATTGCTCCGTATGATAGTGTTTGTCTTATGATAGCGGTGTAGAGCCACTTGGTTATTTTCGGTGAAAGTCAACATGTTTTCCCTAGCATTCTGCTGCATTGGTAGAAGGTAGGGATTCCAAAATCGGGTCCTTTTCGAGGAACCGGGAATCCCGGGAAGTTTCAAAGTCGGAACCGGGAATTCCCGGGAATTCCCGGGAAATTTCGAAAAAATATTTTTTTCTGCTATACCACTACCGAAATAAGATAATTTAATATACTTCACGTCCGTTTTAGGCATTTCGCTGATATTAGGTACCTATGTACCTAATATCAGCATTTTTCTTTCATTTTATTTGTATGTGAATTTGACAAGTCTTAGCCTGTACACAGAACTGTTGTAAACTTATAATTTTTCATGTGTTTCACCTTTGACAATAAAGATATTCTATTCTATTCTATTCTATGCGGTATTAGGTATGTTACCTAAAGCTGTATTTCTTTTCAGATGTTAATAAAATGAATAACAAATTCTTAGGTCCATGTCTTTTGTCCCCTCGTTCGACAATAAGCCTGAAGGCTTTTAGTTCTATAGAGTCTTGACTGAACCCAGCATAACACATTCATTTGCTGTCATGTTCCGCAGCAAAGTGCTTTGCTGATACTTCATGAAGCCGGACTTGAGCTATCCTTGTATGAAATATCGCCTGATCTCGTATAGTATGAGACGCTTAGCTTCGTGGCCACCGTTTTAGCTTTGATTCGTTTCTTCATTTTAATCCAATGAAAGTACAGAAGTTCAGAGTTGTTGTAAGAATGACACCGAGGAGCTCCCGTTGTTTTTCGAGTCCTCTAAGCGAAAACATCAATCTAAAAATACCTTATTACGTACCCACATAATAAACAATATAATGTTCTTCTATCCAAATACTAGGCCACGGTGGCCAGGCTCAACGGAGACAAATTTAAAATTGGACTAAGTGTTCTTTGTTAGCCCACGGTATTAAAAAATAAATTAAATTGGATTATGACTTCCATTCGTGTCGGTCGTCATTGATGACTGTTCGTCTAATCAATTGGCGATCAACGTCGTCGGGGTACTTCAGTGGTCTCTTCCTACTATGCATTTATTTCTGCCAGCCGTAAACGGTCGATTCGTTGTGTTTGAATACATTTGAATTCTCTACCTGATACCAGATGCTAGTATCTGATATTTTTACCTAATAATACCCACGCAGGTGATATCATCGCGCTTTACAGGTTCAGAAGCCAGAGCCGTAACATGCACAAAGAGGATAATAAATTGCAGCAATGCACTTGACTCTGGTACTTTCTCTTTGCCAAGCTCAAGTACAGCTTCATGGAGTATTGCTGTCATGTTGCTCAGCAAGGTAATTTGCTGAACAAGATGGCAGCAATCGACTATGTAGAGCTGGCTTCAGTCACGGCTTTATAGCAAGAAAAGCCTTAAGGCTTGTTGTCGAACGAGGGGACAATAGACATGGACCCAAAAAATTATAATTTATTACGGATCAAAAGTAATATAGCTATAACTAACATTTCTTATAACAGGTTTGATAAAAATCATGGTTAAAAAAGAAAATACGATTAATTTGATTAAAATCGGAATTATTTAATTTAATATTTTTTTTCTATCATAATCGCTTTGGTCTATCCAGTTTTAAGGTTTTTATAGGTTGGTAGGGAAGGTAGGTTCAAAGGTTTAATCACACGAAGTACTAGCAGAAAGGAAAGACACCAAGATTGAAATATTTTCATTTCTGTCTTACACGTTTGGTTCAAGTTTTTTTTTCGGTGTCTTAAGTCCGTTTATCACACTTCCTACTAATATTATAAATGCATGAGTTTTTGTGAATGTTTGTTACCACGTATCTCAGTAACTAGTTAACCGACAGACTTGGTTGAAATTTGGTGTGTAGATAGTTTAAGTTCTAAAATAACACATAGGTTAATCAAATTTGCAAAAAATAATCTCAGGTGGTTAAAAAGGGTGGTTAAGTTTATATGGATAATATTATTATTCCTTGGTTAGATTCAATCAAAACTCGATATAAATAAACTATAAAGTAAACAAATTATGTATTTCTTATTTTTACAAAACGACCCCTAAAGTTATTTATTGCAAACCCCCTGTTGTGCAATAAATAACTGAAATTTAGACGCGGGCGAAGCCGCGGGGCGCAGCTAATAATATTGAAATATATTATAAATATGAAAGTTTGTACCGTTCCTTCTCCACGCCAAAACTACTTAACGAATCGGGCTGAAATTTTGCACGTTTCCAAAAATAAATTTTAAACGTTTCCAATAAATAGCGCGTGCGAAGGTGCGGGCAGAACGTTACCGGAGTACTAGTTCTTTATACAAATTTTAAAACAGATATGACTTGCCGCAAATATGTTGGCTAAGCATCTTTTTTTCGACAACTCGCATTATTTGAACTTTACGGTATTATTAATTTCGGAGAATTTCCTGAATCCTCAACCAATAAAGCAGGTATAGGTACATTGTGTACACGGAAGCTCAATTTTGGGCACTCTCATACATTTTTGACTGCTCTCTGTTTTCATTGCAGGGAAAATAACAATTGATGTATATCAAGTGATACAAATCATGTCAACCCTGCCTAATACCGCGTAGGTTAGGTACCTGATAATGTGAAATGCTATAAAAGGAAGTGAAAATGTTGAGTTACGTTATTTCGGTAATGCTATAAAAGTAAAAATATTTTTCCCGAAATTCCAGAAATTTCCCGGGAAATGAGTTTGGATTTCCCGGTTCTTAAATCAGCCAAAAATTTCGGGAATTCCCGGGAATTTCGGGAACGGGAATTCCCGGGACCAATCCCTAGTAGAAGGTTGCGGTGGTTTGCTGTAGTTTGTAGTCAAGATGTTTGTTCCACAGGAGTTTCCTATCTATATAGTATGACCCATAGATACTTGACTTCTGTTGTTAACTTTATCTCTATGTTGAACAGTTTTGGGAGTTTCAGATTTCCTAGATGTCGCTTATTTGTGAACATTATTAGTTCCGTTTTTGTAGGGTTCACCGAGAGTTCATGGTCGTAGCACCATGCTTCGATGGTTTTGAAGGCGAGTTTGATCAGGTCATATAGTGTATTCTCGAAGAAAACATTAGCACTACAAAATAGGACATTTTTACACACATTTTATCAAATAAAATAATCACTTTTATGTTTTATAAGAATTTTACGCTATAATTTTAATCTTTTAAACAATCAGTTTTTATATCTATAGTAATCATTTTAGCTACCGGTAGTCAACTTAAAAACTTAAAATATCGATGGCCAAATTATGATGTCATTTATCGTTACAGGATAAAATTACCCTAAGGTAAAAAATCGCAATAACACACATGGAATATTTGATTTTATGCACCCGAAGTAACGGTTCGCCGAAATTTCTAGTTTTAAAAGTGTTGTTTTTATCGTGAATTAATTGTTTGTGATATCGTTGTGCCGAGACCACTCCGCAACACCTTGATGCGTGGCTTGTGACTGTCACACTCTGCGATATTCATAATTTTATAAAAGAATCGAAAGAACCGAAAACCCGGTTCCTAATATTTTGAGAACCGGTTCTTTTCACAGCCCCAAGAACCGGGAATTCCCGGTTCTTACGGAACCGGGAAAAACCGGTTCCGATGCCCTATGACACTTCTTAACACTGACGCTGGCCGAGTCGTAGCTAAAAGTCGTGGGGATAAAGAATGGGATTGAAGATGACAACATGCTATCCCCCGTAGACTCTACACGATTTATACACAATTGAACTAGGAACCTAAATATACAGGGCGTCCCACGGATATGCCACATGGAGGGAAAGTACCTTGAATATTGTAGATTTAGTTTACTCAGTTTTAGTTTATTCAGTTTACTGAAAGAAGACATTATTTGAATTTAAAAAAACAATTAAAACTGCATTCATAGATATTTAAATAATTACATGGTTGAACCGGGAATCGAACCCGTTACACGAGAAAAGTAATCACCTGTACCTTTATCATACCGATCGAAAGGCTTCATCATAAAGATTAATTTTTGCTAAATAACATACTGTCAGAAATAAAAGGAAGACCATGAATAATGTCTTCTTCCAGTAAAATGTTCCATCTTCAATATTCAAGGTACTTTCCCTCCGTGTGGCATACCCGTGGGACGCCCTGTATATACTTAAATTAAGAGTGTAACAAGTCTAATTCTGCGCATCGAAGTTTTTTTCACAGTTTTTTGCACGCGGCGCAGCGTTTCATAATATGAGAGAAACTGGTTAAATGTCAACCTAATTAGTCAGCAGGTATGGCAATCGCGAACGAAGTCGCGGGTACAGTACAGCTAGTCTTAAAATAAAAGTAAATCAGATGACGGATAGGTACGTTTAAAGATCTCTGCTCAAACTAGGCATTGAGAAGTATTTATTTTTTTGACCAAAACCATCCTACCAACCAATGGTTATTAATACATTTATGTTTCACAAACAGTTCTAAAAGGAACTGTTAACAAAAACTTTGTAGCAACGATGTGCTTTTGTGGAGAATGTAAATAAATTCAACAGTGTCTGTGTAGTCTATAAACGCTGTGCGTTCTCGTCAGCGCGATCTAGAGCTCGTCCACGTTTAATAGCGACATCTAGTTATGTTTTGAGTCAACTTTACGAGTTACCGCCGCCGCCAGACTACACGCGCCGCCACACTGAAATTTTGCATACAGTTAGTTTCTAGGCCTCGAAAACATAGGCTACTTTTATCTCATAAATCGGTTCCTATAGTATAGAAATAAACTATAAACATTTCCATAGAAAAGGCGTGCGAAGCCGCGGACATAAACTAGTACTTTTATAAAATGAATTATTCCTTATTACCTTGGTCACGGCATCACGCGTGAACGGCTGGACCAACATCGCTTTACTATTATTTTTGTTGCGTTTGTTGCGTTCAGGAGAAGGTTTTTAAGAATGAAAAAATTAAGAAATTTTGAAGCATTAATGAGGCGCAGCTACCTAGTATAAAATAAAAGATTGCAAATATATTAATGTCAGGCTTCCTTGAACCATTCAACGATAAAATGAAAATAAACTCTCTTTCAAAGGTAAATTCAATAAACTGCGACAGTAGCTATATAGCCTGTCTGCATCTTGTGAAGATTCTGAGCTGTAGTATGGCACATCGGCGCCGCGCCGGCTTGGACAATCTTGTCGAGCTTTTGTCTCGGTTTCGGTTTTAGTTTTATGTGAACACACCACACTTTTGTCTATAATGTAGACATCTTCTAAATATTAGCACTGTTTTTTTTAAGAGACGTAAGAGTGTAAGATACAATATTTTGTAGTAGATACCTATGCATATAGTTTGTTACAGTTATAATTACTATTAACTAACACCATTATCATAGAAGATAGGTATATTTGAACTTATAAATTGAACTTGTAATTACACACTATTTCGACTGAAACTTAAAACTACAAAAATTTATATTTTATATTTTTATCGGTTTGTACATTTGAACACAGATTTTGATTTCATACTATTGTATTAGTTATAATTGGGGGGCAGAGGAATTTTTTTTTTTCTTTTTTAGGGTTTTGAAGATCGAAGATCGGTTTCAAAACCCTTATGGTCTCGCTTTGTCTGTCCTTTTTTCCCTCCTTAATAACTCAAAAACTACTGCAGCTATCAACTCGAAATTTAAAATAATCATACATTTCGTGCGCCTGTACAGATTTAGAGAAAAATTAATGAAAATAAATGAAAAATGAAAATGAATATTTTCCATACAAATTGTGATGCCGAAATTTTAAAAGATACCTACAGAGTCATATGGGGTATCAAATGAAAGGTATCATTTTGTACATTTCAAAATATTTTTTGAAATTTTTGTAGGTTTCATACTTTTTAAAATATTTCGAAAAAAGTCGAAAAAATACCCATTCCCCCCCCCCTATCTCCGAAGATTGCAGAGCGATCCATGTAAAATGTATGGAGCGTTTATAGACATGAATCTATATTTTACAGGAAAAATATAGAGAAGTTTGAAAAATGAACAGTTTTTGAAAAAATGTCAAAAAGGGGGGGAATAATTTTCAAAAGGGGGAGCTACCTCACCGAATGGGGTATCAAATAAAAGGTATCGGTTTGTACGTTTCAAAACAGTTTTTCAAATTTCTGTAGATTTCATAGTTTTTGAAATATTTTGAAAAAAGTCGAAAAAAAACCCATTCCCCCCCCCCTATCTCCGAAGTTTGCGGAGCGATCCATTTAAAATATATAAAGCGTTTGTAGATATGGATCTATATTTTACAGGAAAAATATAGAGAAGTCTGTAAAAAGAACACTTTTTGAAAAATGGTCAAAAAGCAATAATTTTCAAAAGGGGGGCTACCCCACCGAGTGGGGTATCAAATGAAAGGTATTGGTTTGGACATTTCAAACCAGTTTTTCAAATTTCTGTAACTTTCATACTTTTTGAAATATTTCGAAAAAAGTCGAAAAATTTACCATAACCCACCTTAACCGAACCACCCATTTAACCGAAGCATGCAGAGAGATTTATCTGAAATTTAGGTTGGTACCTACTATTCTTAGGTATTCGCTAAATTACGAAGTCTCTAACCGGTACTTTTGGTACATATTTGTTGACAAACGTTCAAAACTCTCGGCGCGCGAGTTACACTCGCACTTGACGGATCTTGTTTATTATACCTCTGACCCCCAATCTCCGTAGTTTGCAGAGCGATCCATCTGAAATGTAGGTGCCTACCTTTTTCAGGAACCCATTTAAATAGTGAAGCCAGTAACTGGTATAATATCTTTAGTTATCGACCTCGGTGGACTATGAGAACAAGCTAAGGCTGGACCTGAAGAACCGCGCACAGTTTCCCTCCCTGAAATGAAAATGAAATGAAATGAAACTTATGAAACTTATTTATTTCTCATAAACCATAATAAAGCCAAACATTGGATGTTTACTATGTATATTAAAAAAATATCTATCTATTGTATTAAGTATAACAGTTACTAGTACCCATAACACATGCTCTACTTAGCTTGGGGCTAGATGATGTTGTGTGAATTGTCCAGCATTATTTATATATTTATTGAAAATTAAAACCACTTAAAACTAAATAATGATACAAAAAGATAATGAATAAAAAATTAAATTACAATAATTTTCTTAAATATACGTGCATGAGTAATAAATATATTATTGTCGCAGAGAAATGGCCCATAGCTCAGCTTTTCACCGTACTGCAGCGCTGGTATTCTGCTCACGGCTGCATTTAGGTCACGGACACCTTGGCAATACCGAATTAAAAAATAATATAACAAATTAAATTAATTAAACACAACACATACGCACCTAAAACTCCGGTTAAATTTAATATAAATTAGAATAAAAAGGAAGGATACCACTAATTACTTAGTATATCACACACCTATGATATTGAGTCGTTTAAAAGACCTATGGTGAAGGTAAGACCGTAAAAATAGAAAAAACGCTATGACAGCCAAGGTTGGTTAATTTGTGAAGTTATGAGATGCGGGGCAATGCAGCCAGCGTCTTGGGGACGCGACGACTGGTATTGATATGGATCAGTTGAGCTACCTGTAGATTGTTTGCAACAGTCTGCAGTTAGCTCAATTGTTTCAATTGTAAATACTAGGTAATTATATTATAATTTTCTTTGTGAATTAAGGCGTCTGCCCGTTTTAGTTTTTATAGTTTTGTTCTGTAAGTGTTAACATTATTCCCTGAGGCTGCAGGCCTCCATAGGCTACGATAACCGCTTTCCATCAGGTGGTCCGCATTCTTGCTTGCCACCTTGGTGGTAAAAAAAAGCATACATATGGAAAGACCATTTTTACAAGCTTTTATTTAACATGGAATGTAGGTTCGTAACTATGTTTACGTACGAGTGTAATCTTACAACTTAATTTTGAAGCAGATATCTTCAACTGACTGAGCTGAAATTTTGTACTTATACACATTTATTTTGGATTACGTTTATAAAAAATGTTTTATATATATTAAAACCTAATTTTACCCTTCGGACTCTGCTACATGCTGCTTACAATATGTTTAAAATTGAAATCCAAAGGCTATGTGTTTCATTACTAATATACTAATAAAACATATTAAAGAGATGAAAGATTTGTATTTTTGTATGTTTGTAACAATTAAACTCAAAAACTACGGAACCGATTTCAATAGGTAATATCTTTCACCATTAGAATGCTACATTATTCCTGAGTAAAATAGGCTATATTTATTTATATGTTAAAAAAATAAAAGAAGCGGACGGGCCGCTATTTACATATAGTTTTTGTATATCCCTTATTTTTGCATAATCAGTCTACTAATAAATTGTTATTCTTTATTCTTCTATTCAGAACATATTTGTATAGGTAGGTACATAATTGACGAACGTTCGTATCGTAACCCTCGGCGCGCGAGTTACACTCTCATTTGACAAATCCTGTTTTTAATATGCTTTTATTTTCTAAGAGGAACCTAAGTGTACCTGACGACCTCTGTGGCGCACCGGGCGAAGGTCCGCCTGCGACGCAGGAGGTTGCGGGTTCAATTCCCGCCTCGGGACAAATGTTTGTACGATCTGCAGGTATTTGTTCAGTGTGTTCTGGATGGTTTCTATGTATAATAAAAAATCATATCCATGTAGTATATAATATTATGTATAGTAGGTACCCATAACACAAGCTCTGCTTAGCTTGGGGCTAGGCAATGCTGTGTGAATTGTCCAGCATTATTTATTTATTAAAAAAACCTAGCTATTGTCCTGTCTGTTCGTAGAATTTCGTCTATTTTATATTTTACTGGCAAAAAATAACGAAGTCTAATTTATCATAATTGTAGAGTTATTGTTGTTATTATTATCGGCACTAAAACCCTTCTGAAGCCGGAAGCGACGCGCGACGCGCGACGTGCCCACGCACGGGCACGCGCGCGGCACGACCGTCGCGACGCGCGCTTGACCGAAGGGTTTTGGATGGAACCAGCCGATGATAAGGGTATCTAATGTAATGTATTAGTATACTTCCATCATCAGTTAAATTATTAACGAATTAATTTAAGTATTATATTCTTTGTCAGTTTTGGAGTAAATCCTAAAATAGGTATTATAGTTCTCCACGAAGAAATGACCCAAACTTGTTTTCCAAGAGTTGGCAAGTTTTTGGTAAAAGTGGAACACGTCGAGATTGATGATCACGTCACCGCTTGCGTGGCCACACTGCGGCCGCGTCACCCCGCGCTCTGGGACGGGACGCGTATATTTGTCTCGCTTGCTCGTAAGCAGAGCGCGCTGGTAGAAAGAGAAGTCGCGTCGCCCGTTCCACAACTGCAAAGTTTCGGATTCCAAGTTAGTGGCGGCGATTCTATCCGGTTCGGCCGTCAGTTGGTCCTCCGCCTTCACTGGTAGCGCACGTGTTTTTGGGGTCCAGTTTAAAAGTTTTCGTAAGTTCGCTATGACGCTGCGCTGCGTTCTGATGATGTTGGCGCTGGCGGGGGCCGCGCTGGCGGGGCCGGAGGTGACCGAGCTGAAGGTGGACGTGGAGTACGTGCCGGAGGGCTGCACCGTCAAGTCCAAGAACGGCGACACGCTGACCATGCACTACACGGGCACGCTTGATGATGGTCACAAGTTCGACTCCAGGTTAGTGAAACTTGTAGCGAACATTTTAATTGTTGTTGCAGCGCAGCAGCAGCGGGCGAACATCTTTGTACAGTTTGTACCGCAGCAGTTCAACCTAATTCATTCTCATAAGTTATAAATAATAACACACTGTTAGAACTTTGAACCTACTAGGTAGGTATACCTATACCTAGGTTGTTTAGGTACCGGTGAAAAAGCTGTTTTGCTTTTCACACGAGAACACCTAGGTAAATGTTATTTGATTCGTTCAGTCCGGTATCACTTCTGTATCAGCATCAACGATGGCATGACCTGGTTGTTGTAGGCAGGCACCTATGCTATGACATTAGACATACGTTCACGCTGTTATTTAAACAATCTCGTATTTATATAGCAAACCTGTGTTAGTCATGGTCTCATGCGCATGGGCATCTATCTACCAAGCTAGAGCAAGTTACTTACATAGGTATGTCGACAAACATATAAAATAGGTACTCGAATATGATTAAATAAACTCATTAATTTGATTTAAATAGTATTTACTTGATTTAAATCAAAATTTTTTATCGTTTTGGTCTATCGAGTTTTAAGGTTTTTTTTTTTAGGTATGCAAGGTTCAAAGGTAGACGACGGATATAGTACCTAGACCTACCTACTAGCAGAATAAGAAGACACCAAGATTTAAACATTTTCTTTTTTGTCTTCCATGTTCTTTTAAATTTTTGTTCGTGTAGAGCTTAGTCCGAGTCACTACTTTAATTAAGTAGAGCTACGCTCACAGTAGGTACCTATTTTGTGAATCGTTTCACCCCAGCGTCAATATATATAATATTATATTAGGTACTCTTATTAGTTACAAAAAATGTAAGTAGGTACCTATCCGCAAAACATGTTATAAAACATACCTAGTTATTATATTACTTAGGTACATGTTTCTTAATGTGGACGTGATATGTAACATGATACTGAATTTAGAAGCACCATCAGATTCTTGTACATAATATATATCTACGGTTAATTTTACTGCCTTTATGCTTCATATTTTAAGCGACTTCTAAAAAGGAGGCGCGCGAACGCGATACTAAACTTTAGAGCGAACAAGTACCTATACCTACTTATTTATAAAACGAACTAGTTTTGTGAATAACTAGTTGTTCGCTCTAAAGTTTGGTCCTTAGGTATTAGATATAGGTACCTATATTGTGTTGAATAGATGAAATGACATGAAATGAAATTTATTTATTGTAGAAACTGTGTACAAAAAAGATCTTAAAAGCTAGGTGGAACAACAGTTTATCCATTAATTATGGACGTACAATATTTAACTTAAATAACTAGGTAATTTATTGATTATAAAATTCTTTGATGTCATAAAAACATTTATCTAAGAGCCACCTACGGAGTTTTGTCTTAAATTTACTAGTAGGCAGTTCTCTTATGTCTATAGGAATTTTGTTAAATACTTTAACAGTCATGGTAGAGCAATGAGATGAACTGGTTTGGGTAATATATGTTTATAATATTGTAGTACCTACTGAGATAGCGATGGTAGTACAATTATATACCAAGGGTGAATTTTTGAGACGGGATGGTACAGCCAACTCTGTATCTTAGAAAAATAGGGAACAGTCTTGTAGGGAGTCATTCATGAGCTCGATTTATGAGAAATCAAAAACTTCATTATAATTTTTTCGTAATCTTTTGCTTGAGTGGGAAATCTCAAGGGTTTTTGAGTTATAGGGGTTATTTTAAAGACACATTAAAACCTTGTCAGGAAACGTAGAATCAAAACGAAACCCTTTCAAATGACACCCCTTATGGCCCCACAAGGGGTCAAGCTTGACACTATTCCATTTTAAACTCGGCTCATCAAAAACCTCTCAAGACAATGGTATGGCTAGATGGTTTTTATTTTTTAGAAACTTGAAACTAACGGCAACTTTAAATACCTATGTGATGAGTTTAATCTACATTTATTAATTCTTGGTGATAAGTAAGTAATTACCGAGACCTGAAGTAGCGAATTTTGTAAGGAATCACGGACATTTATTCCAGAAAGCATGTGACATAAACCCTAGACTATGTAGAGACCCGAATAGATTGATTCCAAAAGAAACTCCACATTCTGCCAAATATATTTAAAGCTGCTTGTCAATGTGTATATAAAATATATAATAATATACCCCAGGAACTTAAATTAATGAACAAATACTTATTTAAAATCAAATTATTTAAATGGCTTAATGATAGGAATTTTTACTACTTTAATGATTTTTTTAATATTAAATTATAATTGTAATTGAATATTTTTAATCTTAAATTTTAATTGTATTTTTGCATGCTACACCATAGCGAGACACGAGCACATTATTTGTATTTAAACCACCTGTATACCTTGTTTGACGCAAATAAATGTTGGAATCTTTGACTCTGAGGGGTCTCGTTTTAGTATGGGATCTGTGTAGTTCTCTGTCCACACGCACGCAAAGCGTGTGGAAGGAAACGTCACATAGACTCGCCCCTCAAATTTAATGAGTAAATTTGTATAACTTTTAATATTAGTAATGCATCAACTATGCCTATCTGAAGAGATACGGAAGACCTAATGTAAGGTTGGTTTTGATTAAACTGTTACTTGTGCTCCTTTCCGTTAACCTACTTACGGTTTGTTTAATCTATGGGTTATTGACACCTTTTCTGGTAAGCGCTATAGTTTTCCCTTTAAATTCCGTAAATAATAATCAATCAGTTAAAAACCAAATCGTCTGGAGACAATTATGAGTATTTTTTTCAAAAAGTCGTATTCTTTTGGTTATTCTAGGGTAGGTACCTAATTGGGTAACTAAACCACCTACCGATCGTCAAGCCTATCCGACGATTGTAAAGACGTTGACTAAGAGAATAGGTGTCTTATAGACCTTCGTGTTGCACCGTTGGCCACATCTTCATTTTCCATCAGGTGAGATTGCGGTCCACCAAAAAGATGAGTTGACGACATCCGACAACACGCAGGCCATGATTGGATGTCGAGGGTTCAAGACCGTCTAGAGTGGAGGCGTTTGGAGGACATCCAGGCCTACATCCAGAAATGGATTCATGACAGGCCAGGATGATGATGATGATGAGATTGCCGTCAAACGCAGGTTGACTATTCACTATAAAAAAAATCGCTTAAACTACCGAAGGATCGGGCTGAAATTTCACGCGTATGGAGTTGTATTTTGTATGTAGTGTCTTCTAAGTAGTTTGTTTGTATGGGTCAATGCGTGCGATGCCGCGGACTGAAGTTTGTTGGTAGATAGAATATCTTTCAAACACGTGCTTTCATTTCACTTCACTGACGTATGACTGACCTAACTGTTAACTATTAATATTGTAGGTTCTCCGTTAGCAGAGAAGTAGGTACATAAATCTTCAGCTTGCGACTTTCGTCGCACAGTCAACACCTCTAAAAACGCTTTCTAAAATATTTTGACAGGTCTTGTATTTACAACCGTTTGTTCTTTCATAAAAAAGGTCTTTTTGATACTAACATAAACTAAGAACCTTGGGAAAGAAACTATTCCACATTCAAACATTAAATTCTCATTTCTTATCAATCAACCATTACCAATATTTTTATTACCGATAAAGCGTAGCCTAGCGAATTTGAGGCAAAACTGACCAACAGGTACCTAGTTAGACGTGTGGGTACCTATTGTTACATTTGGTACGCATTTGGTTCTTACATGTACCTACACGCTAGGAGCCATAGAGCTTTGAGTTCACTCGGTAGTATCCAGAAGTTCGTGGCGTAAATTTTTGTATGGGATTTTGTACAGCGCCTCTACCGTGCCGACATGACGGACAGATTTACGTAAATTCCATACACAAATGTAACACTCCGTTTCCCACTCTCTCTATCCCATTTCTGAGTATTATTATCTCCCATCTGATGGTGGGGTCTACTTTCGTGTTCTCTCCCTCTCCACGGCCAAGGTCTCTTTGGAAACATTGCAGATTCCATCTTTTGCGATGATGTCATGCTCTTCGCAAGACCTCGGGTAATGCGCGACGTTAGACCACGGGCTTTGTCGTCGTCTATTCTAATTATAAGTAATTATTTATTATTTGATCGGATTATGAACCTCTGGAATTCGGTTGAAAAATGTAAAAGAATTTTATAAAAGCTAAACTCTGTTACAAAAAGTGAAATGTACAATCCTCTACAGGGTGATTGGTAGTTGGGTGGATAGGTGCAAAAGTTCAAGGAGAATCCAGATTAGACCATTTAGAATCATTCGAGCCATGGTTGTCTTAGCGGAAGTCTCACTACAATTTGTTCAAAGATCTTTTTTGTTTTTGGGGAGAAAAGCAGAAATTCAACAGTTAATAATGGCTAATTTAAACAATAAGTGGACTGTTTTTATTTAATCTTAATAGATTCAAATTATTGCAAGCTGCAAGCCATTGAAATTAGGGCAAAACCAAAATGAGGAAGAAAATTTCAATATGTAAGCTGACGAATTAAACTACATTTAACACATATTTTTGACGTTCAAAATGATTGCCGCGTCTCGTAACAGCGTCACGGGTACGTCTTCTAACTCTCGCTAGAGCCTTTTGAGGCAACCATGGCTTAAATGTTTCATAACAACGGGGTCTATTGTAGCTTGCCCTAGAAGCTTTGCTTCCAGCTACCAATCACCCTGTATAATAATATTGCCTTCTTCAACGCCTTGCCCCCGTGTCACGACCACACACCTGATTACCTGTACAAGTAATTCCCAAAACTTTGGTTGTAACCGTTTACGCAGAGGTTTTCTAATTAACTACATTCTTGGATTACGTAGGTAGTGTTCGCTCGCTTTACTCGCAACTCTCCCCGTTTGCGGTTTGCATCCTGTCTGTTGCTACTAGAGAGGGAGAGATAAATGTTGGGACGTACCTACGTTTAGCAATTCATCACAAAAAAGCCCCCTTCAGCCGCGTACAAAACCGCAACTTCGTAACTGGTTACGGTAAAAGAAAAATTCGGTTTCGTTCGTAACTAGTTACGACTTGCGCGGTACTCGCTACCCAGAACGGCAGCGGTAAATTTCGCGCGGGGTATATATTTTGCCAGGTATTTTAGTGACAATAGGAATGCCGGGTCGGGTTTCGCTGCCACTCTGGGTAGCGAACACCGCGTAGGTCTGACTGAAAAGGCCATAGGCTGGGAATACTAACTCTGATTTGGTTTCCGATAGTCTGATAATGATAAGACTATCGGGTCTTCCGATATGATAGTGTCGATAATCGGATCGGACAGGGTGCCTGCAAGCTGAGCTGGTGACCGTTGCCTGGTAGCGTCAGGTAATTTGGGAATCTTTGTACACTAATAAACTTTTTTCTTTCACTCTCTACTCTCAATCGACCGAAACAAAATCCGATTTTTATGTCCTTTGCGTCAGAACTTTTCGTTCCATCTGGCAGAATTTGAAAACTATCGTTAAGTAGGTCGATGACAGAAGCTTTCTTCGGGTGCTCCATAATTCACTGGACAGCAAACTGGCCCAAGAGCAAGGACCAAAGACAAGGGCAAGAACTAAGGACCGAGCTATTTGTGAAAAGAAAAACAATACCTCTACCATCCTTTCACACTAAAAGATACCACTCATGGAGACTGTAATGTCTTCCTCAGGCCAAAATAGATTTTCCGCCACTGCGACGCAACGACTTTCATTTCCACGCTGGTGTACGCGACGCGACGTGCCTCCAATTACGCGTTATCGCTCTATTGTTTTACTCAGCACTCCATGGCGGCGAAAGCGACGACGGTTTAACAGTTTATAAAACAATGCTAGGTAGTTGCTAGTGTTTAATTTGCTCCGACTAAATAAACGTATTGACTATCCGTTTTGTATTTCATCAGAGAGGCATGGTGAGAAGCTATAAGGGAATACGACTAAAAGATAGCATCAGAAATGAAACCATTAGATAGAAAACCAAGGCAAAAGATGTGCTATAGAAAATTTCTAGAGGTCTAATGGCAATGAGCAGGACACGCAGCCAACATCGGCTTCTCTCAAACAGATGGACACAAACAGTCACAAATTGGATTCCTCGAGACGTGAAGCGCAGACAGGTCGACCAACGAAGAGGTGGTGTGACGACATCGTCATAATAGCAAGGGACAGGAGAGAATGGAGAAGCTTCCTTACCAGACAAAAACTGCTCCGTAAATGTAAATAGTTTAGTTCAGTTATAGATTTATTTAGGGATACCTACTTTGATCTTATATAGTACTTACTTAATTATTTTATGTAGGTACTCGCTGGTAACGAAAACAAAAGCTTTTTTTATTTTATTTATTTTTCTATCTTCCATGGAGGGTTAATGCGCTCCAAGCGTACAGTCTTCACCTTCTTAGCTCGGTTTCGCGTTACATCAATACAACAGACTTTCAACAGAAGACTGTAAATAAATACGAACATGTTCGTATTTATTTACAACCGGAGGTCTGTTTACATAGATTGCATCCCACTTATTTGTCCTTTAAAGTACAACGCCCTTAGTAGCCCTTAGTGTATTTAACACCTCGATAACCTCCTCCTCTCCTTCGCAAACGCTTATTATATTGCGAAATAGTTAAAGATAGACCACGGTGCTGTACTGGAGCTGAGCCCGGCACATTATTCAATTACAAGCACGCTCCTAGCGCTCCTAGCGCTACTAGATAATCAAGTTATATCCCAATACAAGTTTACGTCGTCAGCGACTTGTCAACTTCACATTGTCGCACACATATCGACTCGAAACGGGTCATCAGTGGTGCTAGCCTGCGCACAACGAAAGATGTCGCGCGCGTGACGACTATTGGTGCTGCATGATAGCATCGGTCGAGAAATCGAGATACCGCCATTTTTCTCGAGATAACGAGACGAAACACGATTCTTGTTGCGCGCATCCTAGCCCTACTATCCGATATCAGCAACTTGGTATTGTGTCGTGGTACAGTTGGGGCATAACTGTGGATGTTGTAAATCTCCTTGTTCGATTCAATGGTACTTCTTACATACCTACTGGCTTATCTAGACCGGAGGCCTTGGTCGTTCAGTGCTCGCACGCCTGGGCCCAATTTGCCTGGCTACCGATTATTTTAGCAGAATATTATCATGGCCCCTAGACTCTTATGTTTTTAATACCTTGCCGGCGCGGCGTGGCCGCCCCGCCCGACCCGATCTGACTTAGAGTTGATATGTGTGCGACAACCCTCATTCATGTGTTTACGGCCACTTATCCAAGTTCGTAGACTCCGAACATGTAGGATAATGTCATCATTTGGTAACCATAAATTATAATAAAATTCCGGGTATTGACTGAAAAGGTTTGATAAGAAAGTTTTTAACTTTCGGTGGTCGAATAGAGACGGAACGGAATCTCATCATTATGATTAACAAACATTTGTGTGATATATATATGTATATCTACTTATATAGAAAATCGATTGTTAGCGTTGAACGGTAAAATGATGTTACTGCATTAACCATAATACATTTGAGAAAGCAGGCAAAAATGTATTTTAAGTTTTAATAGGGGTAATGAAATCTCTGTAAATAAATACCTATTGATATTAATATAATTGAAGAAGCATGCTGATCCTGTAAAGCGGATCCAATATTAGTTTTGATTACGTAGCGCCGGTCTTTCGGTTTTATTTGATATTTGATAGATATTGGCACAGCCAGCGCGTTAGAAAATTAAGTTTCGATTGGAATTCTTGAGCCGAGATTCGTTGAGTAAACATGGATTGCACGAATCATAATCCCTAAGTTAATGAAAATGTCATCGACGCCGGGACTATAGACGACGGAAAGA
Source organism: Eupithecia subumbrata (assembly GCA_949316285.1). Taxonomy (NCBI): domain Eukaryota; kingdom Metazoa; phylum Arthropoda; class Insecta; order Lepidoptera; family Geometridae; genus Eupithecia; species Eupithecia subumbrata. The sequence goes on along the minus strand of OX438642.1, from coordinate 29,799,423 downwards.
TCAATACGAAATGTTGATGAGTACTTACTTACCGTGGGAACATCCAGCGACAAGGCAAAGACGTGGGAATCGAAGCTGGAAATCTTTGGTTCGGTTATGGACGGATTCAAACTTTGTTTTGCTTTGCTTGCGGGCAAACGTAACAGCAGAACTGTGATAGGTGTTGTCCTATACGTTCAGATCATAGAATTCGTGTAAAACAGTCTCAATAGATCCAGATTCTATTCTTCAATAAGCTTTATGTTTGGTTCTTCCGGCTAATTTCAAAACGGTAGGATCGACTTTGAGCCCTCGGTGAATAATCTACTATTGTGGAACATGCACAATAAACAATTATATATAATACCTACGCGGCTCCAGTGGAAAACCTTATGTTATTAGTGAATAGCTTTACAAATATCGCATTTCGTATCATTTTGTATCTGCCGTAAAATGCGAGAGCTGAACTGGCTGGCTATTGTTGCCGAAACAAAAGGCAATGTTCCCAAGAATTTAATGCACTTATTCATTACTTCCTATGAATTCACATCACTTCGCTATTATTGTAGTTGTTATTGTTTCGTTTCACAATGTGACGTAGGATACCTATTTCCTACCTACTTATTAGCACAATGAATTGAAAAAAGTCGTATGGGGCATTAAAGGTCGATCGATACTGATGATTCCGATTACTTGACTGACACAAAAAGATATGCTCTCATCACAGTCATGTCAGCCCCCAGTCGTCCAAAGCTGGACATAAACCTCACGACACTACAGATAGCGGTCCTGAGCAATCCATCTCTCCTCTGCGACCGCAAAAATCTCGTCTGCCTATCGAGTGGACGCTCTCCCAACGTTTTAGATAATTGCAGTCTGATATTTGTTTCACCTAACATACGTACCTACTCCCGTGGCTCAGCGGCCCAAAGAAGAGCTTGGCCACAAGACCTCTCCGGGCATCCCGCTTCTCACCTGTCTCTCGCCAATAGCGTCGGGTTCACAGAGACGGCTTCCATTGCGTCGATCCATGGACCCGATGGTTTTCCCTGAAACGCCTTCTTGACAGCGCGATCCTGCTCCATTCTCACGACGTGTCCGAGCCAGAGGAGATGAGATCTCTTGACTTCTCTCGTGTCCAAAGCATCTTGAACTTTAGGTCTCAAGGAAATAAAGCATTGAGATTTTTAGACCGTGTATGATGTTCGGTTCGGCAAACAAGTCCTTGAGCTCCTCGTTATCAGAAACAAAAGAAATTGAACATTGATTTATTAAATAACATAAACGCTGCATTGATTCGCCACAGTACAGATGATTACCACCAGAAGGTAAGGGCTCGTCACGCAGTTCGACAGCCGTGCCGAACCAATTACTCCTGATAATTATGCGAAACTGACGTGGTTTCAGCTCATACGTAGAACTGCAAGCGAATTGACTTTTAGAACGCAAATCCAATTTGAGTAATATTTACAATGTAGGTATTATGTCTTACATAAATCGCATTTATATGTCAATTTGTTTGCACTCGAATTGCATTTTGTTGGAAGGTTTTACGTGGAATTGTTAATTAATATTTTTTATCCTAATATTTTACTAATAAAAGGCTAGGTGGTTTAAAGCTGTACTTATTTGGTTAGGGCTATTTTAATAGATGCACTTTTATCTTGGAACAAGATCAAAATTAAAATTAAAAAAAAACTCTTGAAAGACTTTTATGAAACATGGCTAAGAACACTCGGGATATAATTATCTATGACACAAAAAAACTAAACGAAAATCGGTTCATCCGTTTGGGAGCTACGATATCACAGACAGATACACATATACACAGACAGACACGTTAAACTTATAACACCCCTATCGTTTTGCGTAGGGGGTAAGAAACAAGCTTTAAAAATATAATAAAATGAAACTGGATGGTTTGGGATTGTAGAAGGGATTGGATAATTGGATACCTAAACAACACGTTAGAAATTCTCTGTTAATACGCACGGAAGTAAACGTCATTCAAGATGATGGGAAAACTTCCCAGAGGCTGTCACCGAGATTGGTTAAATTTACTTATATCCGTACAATGCAAATTAAGATGATCTCAGCTCATATATCGGTAAACCCGAACTGGCAAAAAAATTGCCAAAGAAGATGATAAATCTCAAAAATTGAAGTAGCAACACAAAGCCCCACTCAGAACTGGGAACACAGACTCTGCGAGTGTTTCTTCAAGTTTCGACCACACCAGACCATGGGAACGTTGATGAAGTTTGCATGTATACGTTACTGATAAATCATAAAACATCGGTTTTTCTGGGTATGCCTAGCAATCCTATTTTTCAGACATTTCATCATACATGACTAGCATTAGTTCCGTGCTGTAGTTCTGTACCGAGAACTAGTGAGATGTTTTGTCAAACTAGTTCAATGCACCAAAAACAGAATGGAGACAAAATATTGATAAATGATCTCATGTCACAAAATAATAAACCGCTAGACAATCGCATATTGATTGATTCTTGTAGCACCTGGACAGTGTTTTGTTTTCTGTTGCATTGTTTGATAAACAAAAACATCGAGTTGTGTCCCATGGGCAAATGAAATGAATTAGTTCCCTAAACTTATGACTTTAGGGAACTAATTCAGCACAAAATAAATCCCAAAACAGGGTATTTGTTTATTGCAAGGAAACCTTTATTTACCAGTATTTATTTATAACAAGGGTAGCCATTGATTATCGCATTATTTATTCTAATTAATATTGTAACATGCACCAATAACATTAATTTATGGACGTAGATGTATCTACTGCCTTTAAATAATGTACTAATTGGACTTGCCCGTGTTGTAAAACTTTAAATAAAATTCAAAATAGTTATACAATACAATACACACGATGATTGATTGATTACCTAATAGTATTATACAATAATATAAATAAGTAGTTCAATGCAAACAAAATAAGAACAACAAAACGACGACGCTCAAATAATAAAATTAATATATTCATAGAGACACATTCATACATCACGACATAGTTTTCCTCTAATTGTCCAATAAGTATAATGATATAATAGATAATAATATAATTATTCCATGCTTTTTTACTTTAAAAAGAGAAGTAAGATACTTATAAATTGTAATACCAACTACGGTTTGGAAAGTACTAACTAATACCAAATGAATGAGACATAGAAGAAAAACAAAGGTGTGCAAAGATTTATTCAGTTTTATTCGAACGCATGATGCACGATGTCCAGCCCATCCCAAGGTGCACTGGAAGAGATCGCTCACAGCGATAAGGTCACCCTTTGTACTTCCGCCATTCTCACCATTACTTTCTGTATTGTTTTTTGTTTTTATGTGGTACCATAAAGTTTTACTTAAGTATATAAAAATAGTGCAGCAAAAAGTAAAAATGTTATTAATTGACATAAGTGCACACAATACGACTCCATATACTCCTGAACTAGTTTAAAAACTGTGTTTCAGGAACCAGTGCCTTCTCCAACTAATATAAACAGATTATGTCTAAGGAACATATTACATAACTAATCTTAATTGTAGGTACCTAACTACAGAGGAAACATGTTTAAAGAAAAACATGTAGAGCTAGTGAGTTCAAGCTTGTGTTTTCAAAACTAAAATGTAATGTATTGGTACATTGTATAAGGCAATACACTGTGTAACTCTGAGTAAAAGTTCTATTTCTCTTTAAAAGAAAACTATTTTTACAGGGGTAGGTACCTCGGCTATGCCACATGGAGAAAAAGTATCTTGAATATTATAGATAGAAATTTTTGCTGAAAAAAGGATTCATTTCAAAAGTGAAATTTCATGGTAACGAAACCTGTACATTCTATGTTATTGAAAAACCGATGTAGCTACGTTCTCAGCCAATTTATAACATTTGCTAGGAATATCAATGCTTGCATTGCATAAATTGCATTTAATATTTAATGATGTTAGTTAAGTGTTTTATTATGCCAGCTAGTGGAAACGATATCACATTTGTTATTGTAACATATATTATGTGTAGGTATATGTATGATGTATGTGATACTTTAACATCTAATCATCAGTTCCATTTCATCATAGTTAAGATCATAAATCCAGTTTATTGTAATAGTATGTTTGATGTGTCTATTAGTCATTTTTAAATTTGGTGTATCTTATTGAGTTTATTGAAGAGAGCTATAACGTTGTTGTGTTTCGGTTCAATTAAACGGTTCTACCGTTTATTGAACAAGAAATTCTACAAAGAATTGAGAAACTTAAAGTCGAGAAGAGTCCTAGACCTGACGGTCTCCTGAACGAAGCTCTCAAATCAGCAAAATATCTTCTAACTGGCCCTCTAACCACACTCTTCAACAATATACTTCAAGAACAAAAGGCTCCGAATAAATGGGCAGAATCGAGTATAACACTTCTGTACAAGAAAGGAGATCCGACAGACGTAAACAACTACCGTCCAATCAGCTTACTTCCGACCATCTACAAACTTTTTGCGGCATGCATAGATAAACGGATAGAGACAAAATCGAAGCCAACCAACCAGAAGAGCAAACTGGATTTCGGAAAGGGTACAGTACCATCGACCATATCCACACCGTAGAACAAGTCATAGAAAAATTTCAAGAACTTCAACAACCACTCTACCTTGCTTTCATTGATTATGCTAAAGCATTTGACACCATAATATCTCATGACAGCATTTGGGAGGCACTCGAGAGTCAAAATATCCCAAGAACATACATAAATATTATCAAGCACATCTATAAACACAGCAAAAGCAGAGTGAAACTAGACCGACTTGGTCCCCATATATAAAAATAAACAGAGACGCTAAACAAGGAGACCCATTGTCGCCAAAGATTTTTATATCTGTACTCCAGCACCAAATGTCAAAATTAGACTGGAAGAAAAAAGGTATTTACTTAAATGTGAAATTTCTGAGCAACCCCAGATTCGCAGACGACATAGTTCTATTCACCAGAACTTCTAACCAGCTAGAAGAAATGTTAAAAGAACTATGCACCATCAGCGAAGGGATTGGACTAAAACTTAACACAAATAAAACAAGAGTCACAATAAACAGCATACAAAATCCTATACAAGTAAACCAAGAACCAATTGAATATGTGGCGAGCTATATTTATCTTGGCAAACAAATATCATTTAGTACAACGAGAAACAAAGAGGAAGTAGAAAGAAGAGTAAACATGACGTGGAAAAAATTCTGGAGCCATAAAGCTACCTGTAAAACTGAAAAAAAAATGAATTCTAGCTTGCTACCATGCTTATCTTATGGATCCCAAACATGGATTTTTTATGATAACAAAACAAAAAATCCAGACAACACAAAGATCAATGGAAAGAAGTATACTAAACATAAAATTAAAGGAAAAGCAAAGAAGCGAGACCATAGTACGCAAGAAAACCAAACTAATAGACGCACTAAAATTCACAAGAAGTCTTAAGTGGAAATGGGCAGGCCACGTAGCTCGCCTAGAGGACACAAGATGGGCACTGAGGGCCACCAAATGGTGCGGCCCGGTCGGAAAGAGATCCAGAGGACGCCCACAGGAACGCTGGGCAGATGAAATTAGGAAAACCGCCGGGAAAACATGGATAGAGAAAGCCCAGAATAGACAAGGCTGGAAAAACTTAAAGGAGGCCTATAACCGAAAGAGACCTAACTAATTAAAAAAAAAAAAAAAATTATGGTATCGACGGATAGACTCGTTTATTACTCATATACTTATCTTAGGAATATTCTTTGTATGGAAAGTTGGAAATACCAAGTGTTTTATCGTATCGGACGGAATGTCATTGAAGTGGGCAAGTTTTTTAGTAGTCGTTCACTCAGGTGGCCATTCATTGTTTTTCACTACAGGAGGATCTAACATTTGGAAAAAATTAGCAAAGCACATTTTTGTTTGTTAAGCATGTTCAAATGGAAAAAGTGTTCTTTTGGCACACAAATGTCCGTTAGTATTTGATAGCACGTTAGTCACAAACTTTTGCATCCAAGAATACCATAACAATAACAGAAAATTCCTTGATTTGTAGCCTCGAAAAGAATGGACAAGGGTAAAAAAAGTAAAAAGAAATTAAAATGTCCAATAACTCGAGAACCGTGAGAATTTACTGAGTATTTTTTTTCTGATAAGATTTGATGCCCCCTAAAGGCTTGGCCACTCTTTACGCCTCACCCTGTGTAAACATTTTTCTAATAACATGACACCGGATATCTGGTATACCTCTGTGGTAGGGTATCTAAAAGGTAGCTAGAGATCTAACTGAAGTTAGCGAAGCCGAAGATAGGGTTTTCTTGATTTCTGGCAGCCTAAGAATAATAGTCTAATAAAAGTAAAATGACAAAGGCCAGAGATAGGAAAGTCTGGAAAGAGCTGGGGGAGGCCTACGCCAAAAAAGGCGACTACTAGCTTAAGCAAAAATTGTAAATAGATAGTTATATAAGTAGTTACATAAGAAGTAGGAAATAAATTCTAATTTTATTTTTTTATTTATTTTATAAGAATAATAGTACATACCGTCAGAATCTAAGACAATATTCAGCACAAAGCCTGGAGAACAGCGCGGGATAGATAGACCAGCTAGCCCCAGTTGCCTCATGATTGTGAGACTAGTCAGAACGCCCAGCGCCTGTATTTCCAACTCCGTCCGCAACACAGAGCAAGTTTGCAATTGTAAGGCTTGTGTCACGGCACTCACTCGCATTGATATTAAAATTGTTTCCTGAGGGGTGGCGCAGGCGCACGGCGGCGGCGGCGCGGCGGCGGTCCAAATGTAGCCACACTCACGTAGGACCCAACTTGTTCAGGCACCGGTACCACAATACTATGTGAAATGGCTGAAAATGGATCTACCTATGTATTGTTCAGACCTGAGAATAGACAAATATAGTAATGCGATCTAGGTGTTTTCTATGAATGAATAAAAAATATATTATTATAGGTACGTATATCAGATAATCTAGTACCTTCCCATAACACAAGCTCTGCTTAGCTTGAGGCTAGATGCTGCTGCGTGAACTGTCCAGCATTATTTAATTATTTATTTGATGTCTGGTGGGCCCTGGTGCCTGATTGTTCAGACGATGATCCTGATGATGATAATTATTTATTCATAATAGCAGGTTCGTACGCTGATCTTTAGCTATCTTGTCAATGTCCAAATCTCCTAACGTAAATTCGACAAGAGTTAGATAAGTATTTGACAAGTGATTTGAGAAGGACTATTCGTCTGGTAGAATTCTTGTTTTTGCCAAATGTAGAGTTCCAAAATGTTTTAAGAGTAAGTAAGTAAATAGTAATGAGATTAAGTTTTAGAGCGAGTGGAACGACAGATTCATTGAGAGATGTCTTATGAACTACTTATGTCATAAGCTGCAGAGGCTAACCTACAAAGCCTCGATCACAGAAAACGCGTCGCCAGACCTCAGTCTTCTACAAGTACCACTCGATTGTGCGCAGGCATTGCACGACCTTATCCCATCCTCTCCCTTCCATCATAGGACCAGCAGACGCACAAAAAAATACCACCCGTACCTGGTCGACATTCCACAGTGTCGAATTAAAAAATTCTGATCTACTTGTATAATAAGCACGACCAAAGAGTGGAATGAGCTTCCTGCGTCTGTTTTCCCGTTAGAGTATAATCTTGGAGTCTTCAAGTCCAGGGTAAATAAGTTCCTTCTGGGAAAGCGTGCCCCATCTCAGGCCACATCTTCCCTTACTTTTAGTGAGTTTGTGGCCAAACGTAAACGTTCGATATAATATTTAAATAATTATATAATAATTCAATATAAATTAATTCAAAAAATAAGAGACATAATATGACATTATGTACGCAAATAGGTAATTACAATTAAAAAAATTGGTAGTGTATAAATATAGTAGTAGTAGTATATAAATAATAGTACAAATATATTAATAATGTCTTTGCTGCATCACCATTGCCATACAGCGGGGCAATGCAGCCAGCGTCTTGGGGACGCGACGACGACTGGTGTTGATCTGGATCAGCTAAGCTACTTGTAGACTGTTTGCAACAGTCTGCAGTTAGTTCCATTGCTTCAATCGTAAATACTAGTTCTAGTTTGTTACTCACTAAATTAACATGTTTTTACTATTAAATAATTGGTTAGGTACATTATTATCATCACTCATTTTTTTTTAGATAAAAAAATTATCAAGGTGATTAATTTACCGACATAATTATCAAGGTATTTCTTAAAATTTATAATTGTCTCGGAAATTCCTGGATACTCACTATTTTTTTTTAGTTGAACGGGAAACATATTAATCCAATCGGAATAAACCTGTGATGGGACTATCTGTAAACAAATTGTTGTCCATTCTTTATACAAAAGCCAAAGAATCTTCCAAATCGGATCACAATTACAAACAACATCGATAAACGAACATACAACATTTCTTCTCACATTCTTATATATTTTTCTCTATCCCCAGGTTGCCTGGGAGAAATCGCTCTCAGCGATAAGGATTTTGTTTATTTTAATTTTAATTTCTAGTACACTAAAGTGTCCATTCATTCATTATTAAAAAATACAGCCGAAATAAAAACTTATTCATTTTTTCAAGTCGGTTGAAAATTATTACATAGACAAAAACTAAAACCCGACGTATACGAGGGCAGTTTCATTAGTCACTGACTTTGCAATGAAAAAATAATTATTTTAATCCAATTATTTTATTTTTCAACGTATTCTCCATCAGCTTTTCTTATTCTATAGACAAATAAATTATAATAAAATATCGAATCCATGGTTTAATAATATGATCAGAGCATTAAAAATAACAAAATTCAGTGAAGTATTAAACTGCCCTCCTACGTCATTGTTTAGTTAAAACAAAAGCAAAATTTAACCTTGCTATTAAATTTAACCTACCTCTACTTTCTTGCAACAATGATAACAAAAAGAGGGAGATAAAACTTATCACTACATGGTAACTAATCGCGGTTTTATCGTCAGAGGTCAAAACAATCGATAAACTATTGTCATTGAGACGCGAGGTGACCTAAAATATTTTAGTGCACATCACAAAAAAAAATTACAGATAAGAAAGATCAGTGCATTATCATATCACTGTACGTACACGCTCAGAAGATGGTTATTGATATGAAAATGGTTCATATCTATTTATCATATTTATAACTAGCTTCTGCTCGCGGCTTCGCCCCCTTTTTAGGGTTTCGAGATCGAAGATCGGTTTCGAAACCCTATATCTCGCTTTGTCTGTCCTTTTTTCCCTCCTTAATAACTAAGCAACTACTGCAGCTATCAAATTGAAATTTAAAATAATAATAGATTTCGTGCACCTGTACAGATTTAAAGAAAAATAATGAAAAATGAAAATGAATATTTACAATACAAATTGTGATGCCGAAATTTTCAAAGATACCTAAAGGGTCATGTATCAAATAAAAGGTACATTTTTTAAAATTTCTGTAGGTTTCTTACTTTTTGAAAAAAATAGTAAAAAGTCAATAAATTTACCATTACCCACTTTAACCGAAGCATGCACAGAGATCTATCTGAAATGTAGGTTGGTACTTCTATTTTTAGGTGTTCGTTAAATTGCGAAGTCTCTAACCGGTACTTTTGGTACCTACATATTTGTTGACAAACGTTCGAAACATAGGTTATTCCACATCTGCAACTATGCAAATTTTCAGGTCTAACTTATTTACAAACTTTCTTCCTAATAATATTAATAGGGTCCCATTTGGACCACACGCGAATTGTATTCATACAGTTAATTAGTAATAAGATCATAGACAATTGCTCAAGAGCAATTATGATGATTGCATGAATGGTAGCGCGGGTTCGAGCCCCGTCTAGGTGTATCCTGTAACAACTGCTATTATAATAATTCCCTTTTAAATACTTTCAGCAGGTTTCGGTTCGTATGTGTTGTGGAATACGATCTATCGTAGCTTTGCATTAAAATCAACAAAGCAGCTTTGGCTTAGCGATTGTTATACTCGATAAGTGGCATGGATGGAAAGAGTGAAGGCCTTTGCCCAATCGTGGGATACAGCGGGCTGATAAAATAAGAAGATTATTAACCCCATACAGCGAAAAGGATATTAGGACGACATTTTTTGCTATTGATTATCAGTACCTACTCTGGTCATAGTCGATGTTACCAGTGCTGTCCAAATCGTTTTTGGACCACCCTCTCCCCATTATGACTAACAACTAACAATGTAGGTAATTTTATTAAATAAGCAAAGTTTCAAAACCTCTCAGAAAACTGCAAAGAAAATTATAGCGGTCTGAAAAATATTCCATTTTATAAACCGGCACGGCGGCGGCAGCAGATGCTGTGCGCTCAACACGTTCTTGAAGGTTTTTGTAATCACTGTTCAGTTTTATATTAAGTGAAGTACCTTGTGCTCACCAACCTACCTACTACCACCTATAGTAGGTAAGGTAGCTCTGGTGCGAAAGCTGGTCTCCTCTCCCGAGCGTGAAAAAAATACGCTCTGATAATAAAACATAGGTACGTCTTCGAGCGTGCATTATTTTTCGTGCGCTGCGAAAGCTGCTATTTTTTACCTTTTTCCCATCTGCCAATAGCAGACTGGTGCACCTGACCAGCCGTGGAGCCAGTAACTGTACCAACCTAGGTACCTTTTTCAAATATCTCTTTCATTCCCTGCCTCAAAGGATTGTAACTCCGTGCGAATATTGCAAAGCGAAATGAATAGCTGTGCGTATCTGCACTTTCACGTGTTGCTTTCATGGGACTACACGGTGGTGCATTCCTTCCCAGACTGCTCTACAATCTCAAACCCCTTCCCCTACCAGTCCCTGAAGATCAATCTCGTTAACCGTGGATTTCTTAGTTGTTGGTAGAGTTGGAATCCAAATAGCGATGTTTGATGATGATGACAATGACAGTTCATTCCGACATTAAAATGGAATTATTTCGGAACTATTCAGCCTAATAAATTGCTCCAGATGGTGTGCAAAATTACATTGTAGTATTCGTTTCTGCGGCATAATACTGTCTTAATACTTCGGCCGTATCTGTCGTTCCCGTATAGGCCTTACATGTCATCTACGTAAGTCCCGAATGTCTAGCAGGGGCGTTTGTCCCGGCCCGGCCTCGTGCAGGCGTCAAAATCCTTGTTTCAATAAAAACTTGTCTCACTGAACAAGAGATGAGAAGCGCCCTCAGACGCTCCTGCATCTCTTGCTTCATCATCTCACTATAATTATACCTAACCTAACGTGCAAGTATGACTCCTTAGGCGGCACCTGAAAGCTAATTAGCTACTATAGTTTAAACATCTTTCAAATTGGCTGTTTTCTAAAAGAGCGCTTCATTTTTTAACCCGTATAAAGATAAAGATAACTCTGTTATAAAAAATAAACATCTCACTAAGCTTATATTGCCCGCACAGAAAACAGCACTGAGTGAGAAAAATTGCTCTACCATCATGACTGTTAAAGTATTTAACGAAATTCCTAGAGACATGAGAGAACTGCCTACTAGTAAATTTTAAACAAAACTCCGTAGGTGGCTCTTAGATAAATGTTTTTATGACATTAAAGAATTTTATAATCAATAAATTCCCTAGTCATATAAGTTAAATATTAATTAATGGATAAACTGTTGTTCCACCTAGCTTTTAAAATCTTTTTGTAGAAAATGTCTTCAATAAATTTCATTTCATTTCATTCAGTATTCCGAGTGTTTATTGCGGCTCCGGCTCGCTTCGCTCGCCGATGTTTCTTAAGCCGCGCTGTTGTTTTCTTATCCATGTTGTATTTATTGAGACATGTTAGACACATTTGGGTAGGAGGCGTAAGATAAGTCAGTTATTTTTTTTTTGAGAAAATCTAATGCCTAACGATTATTTTAATTTCTCTAAAAAGCTACATAGTATCTTTCCCTCAACTGGAGCAATTCGGTCGCCGCACAAAAGTCCCAAAAATGTATCGCTCGCTCGCTCCACTCGCCGCTAGAAAAAACGTCTACATGTTTTCGGCTTGGGTCGGAAAAAAAAGGTTAGCGATAGCTAATGCAATGGCTATCAGAAAAAGATCAGAGAATATTTGCGGGTGAGAGGTTAGGACCATTTCAGGTTTCAACCATCCTTCATGGATGTCAAAGGACAATGTGCGAGTGTCCCTTCTAAACAGATAACAAATCAATTACACCTTTACCGAGACAAGGCTTTGTGATCTGTGAGACGAAGTCTGGATCGACATTAATGCGGCTAGCAGCTGCAGACCGATAGCCAAGCTAGCTTTGTGTCAGCTTTGCTCACATAGCTCACTTAGTTGGCAGTTCGCACATAAACTAAGTTAGCAGTTTTCACATAAAAAAGTTAGCTTAGGTTTTGGTCCGCCACCCGATCGTTCGGCTGCCTCATGCTCGGGTCTGGCGTAAACCGTGTAGAGCTAGGATTGCTTTACCAACGCCATGCCAGCCCTTTCAAAGTTCATGAAAAAGATATCCGCATCCCATTTCAGAGCGGAAATGACGTTTCTGTGCTTTTATATTTTTGCTTTGTCGAGATATCTGCAGCAAAACCGTGCATACCTACTAGTTGATTTCTTTATTTTCTGAAATATACCTATACCTACATGTAGTTCTCAGTTCTGAGGATTTTACCGTCTCAAATTTCATACAATTAAAATACAAAACTACCTATTTACCCACTAAATGTTACCAGTCACGGGAATGTTTCCGTGATAGTGCTGAGAGACTTGGCATCGAGTTGCGAACCCCCGAGTACTATACTACCCACTATGTATTCAATGTTCTCATTCGGCCATCCGCGTGCCCCTAAAAGTGGCGAACGAGCGTAAAGAACGGAGACCGAGGTTGTAAACACGAAGGTGAGTCGTCGAAGGAACAAGGCGACGCAAGACAACACTCTAACGGGTCGTTGTATGCGTGGATTGTGGATGTGGATCCCTCGCGAGCGGCCCCCGAGGCACTTGCCCGAGAGGCGAGATTGGGCGCTATTTATGTGCGTGTACGGAGCGAGCATCGCCTCGCCAGTCTTTGGGATAACGTACTCGATATTCTTGGGAATGGCTGTGAACGTAGAGATCTAGGGATGTCTGTGCCAGGGTGGAATGGAACTTTACTCTAGTACTGTGCCCGCGTGATCACTCGTGTAGAATACTGTTTGTAATCACTGAGACACAGTTTTTAGGGACTTACTCGTATATCATTGAAAATTAGCGCTGACCGTCAGACGTGACCGTTGAGATTGTCTAGTGTTTGATTGGGTGATTCTGGACCTTATCTCACTCTTTATGCTCCACCTCTCCCATGTCTTTTTCAGACATATTACACACGACCCATACAGCTTGCTTCAGCAAGAACAAAGCATGATCGAACAGAACCAGTTTCCATAGGTAGGAAGTGATAGTACCACAAAGACCTACCATTTCCAGTTGTCCCACTCTACACTGTCCCCTCTAGAGAGATGCACTGTCCCCACTGGAGAGATGCACTGTCCCCTCTAGAGAGATGCACTGTCCCCACTGGAGAGATATGGGAACGATTCTAATTACGTTTATATTTGTCACCTGTAGCCCAAGGGCTGTTTGTTTAAATTGTTTCACTTCCTAATAAAAAGCTACATTAACCCTGTTACTATTATAGTTGATGTGATTCATTAATGTAATTTTATATTTTTTCGATATAATTCAATACCTTATATTGGTTAAGTGATATCATAGGTTATTTTGAAGCCGAGAGCCAAAATAGTATTGTATAATACGCACAAGCGTATTGCGTGGAATCTGCCCAGCACTAGTCAATAAAACGAGATTGTCGGTGTCTGCGAGACCCAGGTGATGCATGTAAGCCAAACTTTATAGCCCGGGCGAGGTTTCCCGCCCTTTAATATTTAATATTGGAAAAAAGTAACACAGGCCATAGATCGCGAACGTTTGTTTATTAGTGCAGCCTCCGGAGATGTATTGCTGACGGCTGCTCGGCATCCGAATAGCCTTAGTACCTACCTAATGTGATTGCTGTAGCCGGCGAGCGAGGCTTCGAATGTTCTCCAAGCAAGGGGTACATTCTGCAACGAACCAAACTCTTGTAAACTTCTCGCGATTACACCTAGCGAGCTAGCCGATCATCACTAGATGTACAGTGTGAGTCTGCAAGGCGGTGCACAAATTAAGATGAGGAAAAGTACCTACGCCCTATTTTATCGATGGACAATGTGATAAAAATAATCGATGTTATAATTTTTTAAAGCCTTTTTAAACTTTTTTTTCGCTACGCCTTTAAACAAAACGGTACAGCGGTGTAACATTTGAACTAAACGATCACTTTCTATGAAACAAACTTAGCAATGACTGGAAATATCAGGCTCCTCATTAAACTAAAACTGTGAAAAAACAACCCTCAATAAAAAAAAATACAAAAAAAACGTTGAAACTAAACATCTTCAGGGTTATTGGTAATTCATTCACAGACACTGCGTGAACTGCATAGGTTCTGCCCATCATCACGAACACACCCGTGAAAAGATTCCAGATGCCAGGTCTTAATTCCATATATTGGTGGAAACTGAATGACATTAGTACGTACCCATTCAAAAATCGTTCATTGCAGGGGTTTTCTAAAGTCCACATAAAAACGGCTCTGCACTGAATTATCAGTGTCCTCGTCCTCGTCCAGCCGACTCCCAGCCATATTGATGCCACTTAAATCATCTTTCGCAGATGTAAAATAAGCCAATGGTGATGATGTGGATTTAAATAGGACTGGGTGAGCGGTCTTTAGTTATTAATTGGGTTTCGGACATTATTTTTGTATGTGATTTACATTACATTTTAAGAAGAACGACCTAGCGTTTTCTTAAACGTGTTCGTGACGATGGCCTGAAAGGGAAGTTCACGCAGTGTCAGTTAATCACCAATAACCCTGTAAATCCGTCATCTGGTACCCATAACAGGAACTCTGTGTCTCTTCTCTTACATGGGTCATTCATTATTGTTATATAATAACTGGAAACGATAAAAAAAAACAGAATTACATAAATACCTAAATTCGTACACCAAAGCATCCGGCATCCGGTGTCTATACAAAACCTCTTTTTATTTTGAGGCTAAAGACTGCATGGTACGCTCAGCATTATTTAAAAAGTAAACTAGTATTCAAATATAGAATAACAACATGTACCTATGCTTCGGTCTTGCGACCTGAAGGGGTCTAGGAAGGACAACGGGTGTGTCATCGACTCTTTATTTATTTATTTATATATAAGTAATCCGACAGCGATACATTTTACATAAAACAGTATAATACTTATGCTAAAATACGGCCAATTATAGGATTACATAGAAAAAAATAAATATTTAAAACAGAAAGGTGAGTGAAGTTGATAAATAAAAAGAAACGTTAACAATAAAACAAATAGGTGTAAACTGAGAAATTTATTTCAGTGGCTTCACGACGTGGTGTGTTTCAGTGAGCGTGCGTGTATGCATATGACTTTAAACCAGGGCTTGAAAGCGGTATAGGTATAGGGTTAAGCTACCGGTAAAAAATTACGGTACCGTTTTGATTTAAAGGTAGACCTATACCGGTATACAATAACGGTATTGGTACAGGTATAAAATAACGGTACCATTATTTTAAGGGTACCGGTAGCTACCTGTATTTTTCTGGTACCGTAACGTAATTCATTTCGGTACCGAAAAACGCGTGAGTAAACGACGCTAGTGCTCTGTTTACAGTTCGCTCGATAGGAATGCCACTTGCCTTGTCGAACGAGGTTTCACTCACACACATTTCTTAATACACAGCTATGACGTCGCGGTCGTTCTTATATTCGTCGATTCGGCTTCTTTCCTTATAAAAGGGAAGCATGGGGAGAATGCGAAAATATGTTTTTTATTGTTTCTTTTCATTCAGCGCGGAGACTAGATTGTCTACACTAAGTGCCAAATATTAGCGTTATAAGTGCCTTGCATTTGCATTTTTGCATTACAGCTAAATGCTGAATTTACTCCTTTTGTCTAAGTTTATTAGTTTTAATTAAGTAGTACGTATATTTTTGTTTTGTGTATTTTCTAAATTAAGGCAATTCTATTCTATTCTATTCTAATTTAATTCGTACTAATAATAATTTTCAAAAATTTTAAGCAGTGCCTTTTTTTTGATTTCATGAAGGTCAACGACCTGTATTGCCAAGATATCTGGCATCTGGTTTTCTTATAACTGTTTGGTCCCTGACTGTGACAAGGCATTTTCACACAAGAAAAACATTTTTTTTTTCACACAAGAAAAACATTTTTTTATACCGGTATACATACTGGTACCGGTATAAATACCGGTATACATACCGGTACCGGTATAAATGCCGGTACATACCGGTACCGGTATAAATACCGGTATACATACTGGTACCGATATAAATACCAGTATACATACTGGTACCGGTATAAATACCGGTATACATACCGGTACTGGTATAAATACCGGTATACATACCAATATTATCACCGCAATACATACCGGTATAAAAACCGTGATTATTACTGGAAAACACATAAATACCGATATCGGTATACATACCGGTACCGGTATAAATACCGGTATACATACTGGTACCGGTTTAAATACCAGTATACATACTGGTACCGATATAAATACCGGTATACATACCGGTACCGGTATAAATACCGGTATTATTACCGCAATACATACCGAACGGTATAAATACTGGTTCCGGTATAAATACTGGTATAAATACCGGTATACAAACCGGTATTATTACCGCAATACATACCGGTATAAATACCGGTATTATTACTGCTAAACATACATAACGATACCGATATAAATACCGGTATACATACCGGTACCGGTATAAATACCGGTAAACATACCGATATGATTACTGGAAAACATACCGGTATAAATATCTATCTATCTATAGCTGTCTGGTCCCTGACTGTGACAAGGCATTTTCACACAAGAAAAACATTTTATTTCTCACATGAAAAACATTATTTTATACCGGTACACATACTGGTACCGGTATAAATACCGGTATACATACCGATAGCGGTATAAATACCGGTATACATACTGGTACCGATATAAATACCAGTATAAATACTGGTACCGGTATAAATACCGGTATACATACCGGTACGGGTATAAATAAAGGTATACATACCGGTATTATTACTGGAAAACTTATAAATATCGATATCGGTATACATACCGGTACCGGTATAAATACCGGTATACATACTGTTACCGGTATAAATATCAGTATACATACTGGTACCGATATAAATACCGGTATACATACCGGTACCCGTATAAATACCGGTATACATAACGGTACCAGTATAAATAGCGGTATGTATACCGGTACCGGTAGTATACCGGTATTTAAACCGTTGCCGGTATGTATTATAAGTACCAGTATTTACACCAGTATGTATTGCGGTAATAATACTGTTATTTATGAAACCTACCGGTATAAATACCGGTATACATACCGGTAGCGGTATAAATACCGGTATACATACTGGTACCGATATAAATACCAGTATAAATACTGGTACCGGTATAAATACCGGTATACATACCGGTACCGGTATAAATAAAGGTATACATACCGGTATTATTACCGCAATACATACCGGTATACATACCGGTATTATTACTGGAAAACTTATAAATATCGATATCGGTATACATACCGGTACCGGTATAAATACCGGTATACATACTGTTACCGGTATAAATACCAGTATACATACTGGTACCGATATAAATACCGGTATACATACCGGTACCCGTATAAATACCGGTATACATAACGGTACCAGTATAAATAGTGGTATGTATACCGGTACCGGTAGTATACCGGTATTTAAACCGTTGCCGGTATGTATTATAAGTACCAGTATTTACTCCAGTATGTATTGCGGTAATAATACTATTATTTATGAAACCTACCGGTATAAATACCGGTATACATACCGGTAGCGGTATAAATACCGGTATACATACTGGTACCGATATAAATACCAGTATAAATACTGGTACCGGTATAAATACCGGTATACATACCGGTAAACATACCGGTACCAGTATAAATAAAGGTATACATACCGGTATTATTACCGCAATACATACCGGTATAAATACCGGTATTATTACTGGAAAACTTATAAATACCGATATCGGTATACATACCGGTACCGGTATAAATACCGGTATACATACTGTTACCGGTATAAATACCAGTATACATACTGGTACCGATAAAAATACCGGTATGCATACCGGTACCCGTATAAATACCGGTATACATACCGGTACCAGTAAAAATAGCGGTATGTATACCGGTACCGGTATGTTTACCGGTACCGGTATGTATACCGGTACCGGTATGTATACCGGTATTTATACCGTTGCCGGTATGTATTATAAGTACCAGTATTTACACCAGTATGTATTGCGGTAATAATACTGGTATTTATGAAACCTACCGGTTTAAATACCGGTATACATACCGGTACCGGTATACATACCGGTAAACATACCGATATGATTACTGGAAAACATACCGGTATAAATATCTATCTATCTATCTATAGCTGTCTGGTCCCTGACTGTGACAAGGCATTTTCACACAAGAAGAACATTTTATTTCACACTTGAAAAACATTATTTTATACCGGTACACATACTGGTACCGGTATAAATACCGGTATACATACCGATAGCGGTATAAATACCAGTATACATACTGGTACCGATATAAATACCAGTATAAATACTGGTACCGGTATAAATACCGGTATACATACCGGTACCGGTATAAATAAAGGTATACATACCGGTATTATCACTGGAAAACTTATAAATATCGATATCGGTATACATACCGGTACCGGTATAAATACCGGTATACATACTGTTACCGGTATAAATACCAGTATACATACTGGTACCGATATAAATACCGGTATACATACCGTTACCCGTATAAATACCAGTATAAATAGCGGTATGTATACCGGTACCGTTATGTATACTGGTATTTATACCGGTACCGATATGTATACCGGCATTTATACCGGTATGTTTTATAAATAACGGTATTATTACCGCAATACATACCGGTGTAAATACCGGTACTTATAAAACATACGGTATACATACCGGCACCGGTATACATACCGGTACCGGTATACATACCGCTATTTATACTGGTACCGGTATGTATACCGGTATTTATACGGGTACCGGTATGTATACCGGTATTTACACCGGTATATATTGCGATAAGAATACTGGTATTTATAAAACATACCGGTATAAATATCGGTATACATACCGGTATTATTACTGCAATACATACCGGTATAAATACCGGTATATATACCGGTACCCGTATAAATACCGATATACATACCGGTACCAGTATAAATAGCGGTATGTATACCGGTACCGGTATGTATTCCGGTATTTATACCGGTACCGATATGTATACCGGTATTTGTACCGGTGCCGGTATGTATACCGGTATTCATACCATTATCGCAATACACACCCCCATAAATCAGTTCTCATGGGATAAAAATCACCTTGAAACGTTTCCATAGAAACAATACGTGCAAAGCCGCGGGCATAAACTAGTAGTAAATAAACGCAGCCCGCCGCCGCCGCCGCGCCGGCGTGGCCAGTGCGCGGTGTGGCCCTGTGCGTGCAACGCAGTGAGGGATGTGGATATTTCGACCACGGCGGCCAGTCTCATCGACCAAGATGCGCAGGACATTAATATGTATAAATTAGTGCACAAGTGTGTGCGCAAACATAGGTGCACTCTCTATGCCCTCACTCTCATAATCCGATAGGACGGCAGACCGACACGGCCGGGGAGAGTTCATGCGATAGACCAACGGCTTAAGCCGTCTAACACCGCCAACTTGCTAGAAAAGACCCAATATATAAATCTTGGCCCGACCCGGGATTTGAACACGGGACCTCATTTTCAGCGGTTGAACAAGCGACCACTAGACCAACGAGGCAGTCGGATAAAAGTAAATGTCCTGCCACAGAAATAATAGATACCTACATTTACTCTACGTTTATTGCAAAATGTTTAAAAATAAATGTCCATCCGTGCGAAGCCGGGTCGGGCCGCTAGTTATTAAATATAATTGCAACTTGGCTCAGCTAAGCAAACGGTTATACGAAATAAAACTTCGAAACGCACGAGTCACACGACTGTCCGGTCTCACTCGCTCGACTAGAACGGAACTGGCTCGATAGAATCTGCAGCTGAGCCGAGAGCTATTTATAGTTTTCTCATTTCGGTACTCTTATTTTAAAATTACGCTACTGCTAAAAATAAAGCTATCGCTATTTTTCGGTATCGGAACATAACGGTACCGTTATATAAGGATATCGTAATATAAAGGTATGACGTCATACCGTTAACCTTTTCATACCGGTATTTTCCGGTTATTCAAGCCCTGCTTTAAACGTTTCATCGATATCTTGCATCTGAATTATATATTCCAAGATGTCATTGGCCCAGCCTTTGTTTGTTAACCGACTTCAAAAAAGAAGGAGGTTTTCAATTCGTCTGTATGTTTTTTTATGTATGTATGTTACTTTATCTCCGCCGATTTTACTGATTCTTTCACTATTGTATAGAGAATGATCCCGAATTGGTTCCTTAACAATGTTATTCCCAAGGGATTGGTATTTATCCCGAAAAGCTTATAAAACAACATAATATTTTAGAAAAATCACGACTACAACAATTTTGGTGATATCTTCGCCAATTCATAACAAATTTTGATGATTCTTTTGTTTTTGTATATAGGATGTTTAAATGGTTCTATAAAAGTTTGTCTCTTGAGGAATTGATGATGAGCGGCGTAAAAACATCATCGTAATATGATTATTTTTACAATCACTGGTAACTAATAGTTTCCATGGCAACGGGCGTAAACAAGAGGTCTAACTACAAAAACAAATTACAAGGTTGACGGATGGCGGATCGCATTATAGGGAATACCGATCCGTTAGTTTTTGATTTTCATTTTGAAAGGTGTCATTTAGTGTCACGTCCGAAGCGAAGCAACGCACGTTGCTAACGTGCGTTGCTTCGGACGTGACCTTCAGCAGTAAGATTGTTCGTTTCGTGCGATACGTCTACCGAAACTTCGTTTTTCGTTTTTCAAAGTGGGCCTTCTTTCATTCGTCGTTTCATCCATGTGTCATCAAACTAAATTATAAGTTAACTGGTAAAAATCCGCCGACGTAACAAGGCCTCGACAGAAAGTTCTCGATTTTGGTAAAGAAATATTTTTAAAAGCCGAAGTTCCAACCCCTTGCGTATATTCCTAGGAGGCCGTTTGCCACCGCACCGGTGCCGCCATGCCGTCGCGAACGTTATGGTTCTTGCTCTCCGCCGATGAATTATTTACTCGCGCCATCCAACTTGAATGAACAGAATTAAAACTTGCGATCCTTTTTCACAGTGCACATTTTCGACGTCGGCCTCTTGAAGATTATGATCAGGTTTTGAATTAACATAAAAGCTAAATTGATGATTCCTCACCATCGAAATAAATCAGTTCTGGTAAAAATAGAGAAAGTGCTTCAATTTAATAATACACTTATACAGGGCTACTTGTAAGTAGACCCGATCCTTTCAGGACGTGATAGTAGGGTTCAGTAGAAACAAATTTCACTATGAGGTACCCTGGTCTAAATTTAAGCCTCTTCGAGATATTTGAATTTTTAATATTTTTAGTGAAAGTGTCACCTTGAAGTAGAAGATTGATGATTATTTTTCTTTAAAAACTCTTTTTGTAGATTTTTCAGTGTTTTTTTGTAAAAAATAACTCACTAAATCAGAATAGCCTTTGAAAGTCTAAGAAATAATGGTTAACGCTAGGGCGGTAGGCCCTTTAAATCTGTATTAAAGAAAAAAAATTACAATGTATTTTTCGAAAATATTATTACTTTATTATTTATTTTATATTATTTTGTGCAGATTATTTAAAAAAGATCTAAATGTGCTATCCAAAAAGGTGCAATAGTTGGGGCACCTGTGTCCTTGATCTTTTTAAAAATTCCATATCAAACGACTACCTGAGTGGTAGTCAAATCCTGAGTTAGGCAATTGTTTCATAGGGGCAGAGTGCAAGTGTCAAGGCTTTCGCTTCGATAAATCGAGTCGCAAAGTCGAGTATTATATAAGTTATAATAGAATGCTCCTCGCATAGTGTCACATACCCAGTTACCCACATAGTATCTGGAAATGAAAGTCGTTGCGTTGCACTCTGCGGCGCGGCGGGAAACCGTTGAGGCCTGAGGAAGAAGTTGCGTACAAGTAATAAAATTTACTAATACATTCAATATTTTCTTATGACAAGTGAGCACTCGCAGCTAAGATAATCACACGTTGTCATTATCTCAATACTCAGAAACATGTTGTTGAGGAAAGGTAGGTGCCTAATCCTCATAATATATCGTCATATTCTAATTATTCTAGGCACAACAATATTAATAATAGTGTTCAGGCTTTATCTATCTATCTGAAATCAATCACTTTTATTTCTTTGGGCCTACAAAATTAGTTCAAATTTAATACTGAATTATTAACAAATAAGAAATAAATAATTGATTTTCTCTTCATTATGTTCTCAGAAAAAATCACTTGCAGGCATTTATTTCAATCTTAATATTTACTTTTTTTTACTTATATTTCTATTTCCTTCAACATAATGATATATATTTATTTTCATATTTTCAAGAAATAGCATAAAAATATTTTTGAAAATCCGGTTAAAGAAACGAATATCTTTGTTGACTTTATTCAAAGCTCACCGTACTTAGACACAGTTTGTTTGAATCAATGTTTGTAAGTGTATGTACGTGAGACAGATCTCAATAACTCACGTTTTATGTTAAGTTTTATGGCAGGCTATAGTATTAAGTAATCCGTGGTTGCTAAAGTTTTTGCATTACTTGATACGGCTCCCGAAGGAGTTGTAAATAATATATTAACATGTAGCCACAGGCCGCAAGCGCGGATGTAATATTTCACACTTCAGTATCTGTTTCAGCTGCAGTGGTAACTGTGGTAAGAGAGCTGATGATGATGATGTCTGAATTTCGGCCACGGGGCGGCCGAAATACCACAGGACCGTGATCACCCCGTGATCCAGTGATTGTCAGTTCTTTGAGAACAAAATGTGAATATCGAAATTTTATACCCTTTAGACCTACAAGGTGAGGTGGGGCATCAATTGAAAGGTAGTAAAACTGTTTTTGAAACGCTAGGTACTTTACTCGAACAAAAGATTGATTTGTTCATTTCAAAACAGGTTTTGAAAATTTTCAAGGTTTCATACTTTTTAAAATAATTAGTCGAAAAATTTACCACTTTTAGGGGGTAATCTCCGAAGTTTGCAGAGCGATCAATCTGAAATGTACCTACCTACTGTTTTTGGATATTCATTAGAAAGCGATGAAACTTCAAAACCTTCGGCGCGTGAGTCAAACTCACACTTGACGGATCTTGTTTAAACGTAGAATGCATCCCATAGTTTGTTAGTTTGTTTTTTGTCGATAGGTACCAGCACCCACGGTCCACACCTTGACTTCGGCTCTTTGCCAACCATTTTCCGCAGCCATATTTTGGACTTCATTGGTCTCCGACGCTCTCTTACGACTCGACTCTTACGAGTGAATTTGAAGCTCTTCATTTAAGATTCAAGTCACACTCTAAGAAGTGTATTAGGTACACGTAACTTAGTCTAGCGCGGTACAAAACACTTAAAACTTTACGAAATATTGCACTACCAACACAAGGTAGCACTACCAACATAAACGTTATGGAGACGAATATTTTACATTCACATGTTTCTCGTTCATAGAAAGTTGGAAAGTCATTTGCCTTCCATAGGTTCTTTTACCTACGGCGGCGGCGGGGCGGCGGCGGGGCGGCGGCGGGGCGGCGTACCGTCTATAGTCGAAGCAGATAAACATTTTATTTATAATAAATAATTTGTCAAATTATACGTCATAATTAATGTCACATATATTATTATCTATATCTATGTCTATACTAATATTATAAAGAGGAAAGATTTGATTGTTTGTTTGTTTGTATTGAATAGGCACCAAAACAACTGGACCGATTTGAAAAATTCTAATTTAATTAATAGGATATTATTATTATTATTTTAACTAACTTAAATCATTGTTTCTTAGTTTGCCCTGGCTCTGTACACTTAATCTATGAACGGTAAACAGACCTCCCGCGACACTGGCTTGACTCGTGCGGGATCAGCAACTGTATGTAAAAAAATATTTAACTTTTTACTCATGCGAATAAGTAAAACGCAACTACATTAACATAGTCAATCAGATGGCATTTTAAAGTGCATAACGTTGTTATAGTCAAATGTTTCGCACTGTTTTATAGCGCGGCGGTTTTAGGGGAATTGTAATTGACATTGACAAAATTCAGCCATTTAGCCGGTGACTGAAACGGTTAGTTATTCATAGAACAAAAAACATCGTGAATTCTACAAAATGGTGGACATTTTCACTCAGCAACATCTTTCACTAAGCTAAAGCTTGTATTAGAAAGCGGACCAGATGATTGATATACCATACAAAATACTTTTTCATACAATTGGTCCTGTGGCAGGAATAGAAACCCTCCTTCGTCGCACACCTGCGCGCCAGTGCGCCAGGGAGGCCGTCGAATAATGAAACTTTGGTTTTTTGGTAGCAATGAAATCTCGACACACTCGATTGTGTCCCTTGAATCGGGTCCCTTCAGGCATGTTCTCAAGTTTATTTCGGAAATCAAGGGCCTCGCCACCGGCCAGTCCGGGCGGCAGTAAAAGAAGTGAACCCACGGTCGCCTGTATTATTCATGGGTAACATGTGTCCACGGACAATTCTCCAACTACCCGCATTTTCAAACGTTGCATTTTGTAATGCGCCCTGCATTATTAACGTCTCGTAAACCGTCGGCCGTGTGTTTTCTATGCGATGGGTACCTTTTAGGTTTTTCCGAGTACGTAACTAGTTTATGCTAATTTCTCTTACGGTATATTTTATGTACCATGCTTTGTTAATTTCATCGTGGTGGGTGCTGCGGGTGCTTTTTGGTGAATAAAGAAGCCGGTAGGAGTTACGTTATTGTTAAATGCTGGACAATCCAATGTTTTTCTAGAATATTCGTAAATTACAGCTTCAACCTATGGTATCATTACTTACTACTTATTGTAGTAAGTAAGTAGTAAGTAGCGATTGTACCTGCTACAGTACAAAGGAATAAGAGTAAATACGAAATAAAACACAGGCGTCAACAGTCAAAAAGGCGCCCTTAAGCCTGGGATGAAAGCTATTTTAAGTAGGTAAGAATCCCTTACAGGTTAACTTTGTGCATATTACAAAATAGAGATAATATTCGCCAAATAGATCAAATTATACAATTCTATCTAAACCACACTCATTTTATAATTCAACGTTTTTTTTCGTACTTAATGTACCTATAACGTCGCCTTATTTATCTTGTAAAGTTTTTTTTGTTTAGTAAGCGGGAATCGAACGTCCACGATGATGCCTGTTTACCACGTGAACGTAGACTGTTCTTGAGCCGTTCGTAACTCTCCTATGTTAGATTTGTGACGCGTTTACGGGATCTTTAATATTTGAGTCCACTCAGCCTTCCGCAAAGCGCGTCCCGTTGTACGGCGCGCACACACTTGTTGTTAACCGACTTCGAAAAATCGAGGTTTTATGTTCGGCTGTTGGTATGTATGTTCGTCGATTTCACCGTCAATTATGGACCGATATTGAAATAATTTCGCTATTTCCTCCCGTGGTCACTATTACGTACAAAATTTCAGCTCGATCTGTTCGGTAGTTTTTGTGATTCAAATATCCCAAACATTCAACTTTGCCTGATTGATTATTTTGATTACATTTCCATCCGACTTTAAAAAGGAGTTTGTCATTTGATCTGTGTGCTTTTTTTGTTATCGATATCGATGATTATTTCACTTTTGTATACCAAGTTGAGTAGAGGCGGTCCATAAAAGTTTTAATTCCGAATTATTACTATTTGTCTCAGGAATTTGAAGCAAAAAGAATGGTTTTTAGTTATTGTAAAGTTAGCATTAAATTTCCTTAAAATTAAAAGTTTTAAAACACAACTCAAAACTCTAATTATGGTAAATACCTATCCCGTTGTAAATGACTAGTGTAATAAAATTATTTTCACGGTGGAAGAATATTAGTTATGTTTGACTTATTCCGTGGCATGGAGCCGCCATTTTACAAGTACACTTGAAAAAAGACGTCTGCGTGAAGATGCTCTCAAATAGCCTGCAGTTGCTCTTCAGAACGGAAAAGCTTTTCCTTTCCGTTAACAAGGAAAACTTGGACAAGTTATCAATAAATTTAAAGTTTGCGTAAAGACAAGAAATTGCTGATTAAAGTGTTGTCTTTGTTATGAAACAATGGCGCAAGCAACTGTGTCGAATAAAATAAACAAAAAAACACGTGAACACCACAAATCCATGTAAATATCACGTTAGAAGTGTTCTATAGCTAGGTGAACATTTCAGTATCATAGGAATACCTACTGTGTAGATAGAACTCAAATTATCAAGGACGCTTGTGGTGTATCATTCATTGTCGATACTTACAAACCTTCTGAAACAGAAGTACTCGTAGCTAGTGTTAAACAAATGCCTCAAAAACACCTGTCGCGTTTTCAACCTTCACTTTTATTGATAGAGCTTTCATATAAAGAGCTTATGCATTAAGGTCGACACAGTACGGAAGGTTAGGCAAACAAGTAAGGGCTATTTTAAAATGAAATGTGTCGTGTTATTCTTCACTTCCTTATACCTAGATTATGAAAACGGTTTCTTTACCTTGCTGTCTTAATGTATTTAATGTAACTAAAAGTTTCACTTACCTTCTTTTGTTGGTCGGTTTTTTGTAAATTTTATAAATAAATTGTGTCTATTTTTCCTATAAAAAATCCACAATTAGTCCATACTACGTAAAATTAATAAAAAAATTATACAATAGGAAAATTCACGAGGAATCCATACCAGTTATTGTAATTTTGATAGATTTAGTAGTGCATTCCTGGAATAGGAGAAAATCCATTTTCAAGTTTCATTGTCCCCCATTTTCCGCGCATTTATTACGACTTGGGTGTAATTTTTTTTCTCCAGTGGGAGAGGTAACATTTAGTGAAAACCCGCACTTTTTGATAGCGTTGGTTCTATAATTATTACGAGAAATAAAATAATCTCAATTTGACTTGAATCACGAGTGCACTTTCGAAGGCAAATTAACCACAACCAAATGTGAGTAATTGTTTATTCACATTTGTGATGGAACTAAGAACATAATACGCGTAATCTTGTAAAACTTTTTACTCCTCACAGCCTCGTAAAATGGCAAAGTTAAGTTGTTGTATGTAGGAAGGATGTTTTGTTTGTAGAAAGGTGCTCGAGTCTGTTAAACCACTAGAAATATACCTTTGTAAATAGCTTTGCCAAATTGAAGGGAGTTTTTGCTGTTCGTCCGGTGGAGCAACCCTGTATTGACTCGACACTTTGAGACTAGAATGATTTCTAGGCGATCATCTTAAAAGCATGAAGCTGAGATGTGTGAATAACGACGTTCTTTTGCTTGTAACACGTCTCTTCTCCGCTCGTGTCGTCTGCGCTTTGTTGTAGTCCGGCACATAAGGTCGATGCATCATTAACTAAAGTAAACAATATCACTTCACTCTATAGAATCATATACAGAGCACTGGCTCCGTCTGAGCATTATTTCTAAGCGAGCGATACCTCACCGTGCTTAAGGTACCAAAAGGTACATTTTTCCTTCACGCATTTCCCTACTAAGTTAACATAAGCCCCGCCTGACAAATGTTTAAGATGAACGGTTATTTTGCACTGTTTATGTTTATTTTTTGCAGGAAAACCTCTTTTTTGGGGGAAATAAAAATATGGTCATAAGGAAACATTTTGTCCTTGTAATGACAGGGTGGTGGAGTGGATTTTAGGGCTCTGTCCCCGCATGACCTTCTTAGATCTTCTTCACATTTCTCATATGTACAAATGAAAATACCTACAGATAGATCGATAGAAAATTCTTTATTGTACACTATTCGATGGAAACAATGCAACAAAACAGCTTAAATCTGAGTGACAAGTGGCTTATCACTCAAGGGCGATTTCTACCAGACAACCTCTGATGGATTGGATAGTACTAGGGGATCTGTGTGCTTATGAAGGTTATATAAATAAAATACTTTTAATATATGTTATAGACGCTTATTAAACAGTTTCATTATTTCAGACAATTATTTATGTCTATTTCTCAAGAATCTAAATCTTGAACAACCATCATTGTGAACAAAACTAAAAAGCTATAAGCTTTTTCCTAGTTTTACTCATTATGTAATTTGAAATTTCTGACGTACCTATCCAAGAGTCCTGTTAGGTCTAAAAGAAATAAAGCACTTTGAGTTTTTTTAATTTCGAGTGTTTTACATTCTGATTATGCTAGAAAGTTTGTTTGTTGTGTTATCTCCAGGACTTATGATCAGATTGCAAAAAACCATAGCTCTATAGGTATGCCCCGAGCGCTTAAAGAGATTGTTAAACAAAGTATCCCGTGAGTGAAGCCGCGTGCAGAAGCCAGTGTCTAATAAATCGCGAAATACCGAAGCATCCGAACTAGTAAGTTAGGAATACTTATTGCCAAACTACCTGAGTAGCTGCATCGCCAAACCCAGACTGGCACTTTCAGAGGCAGATTGTATTGCTCATTAAATCCGGACCTGCAGAGACCGGCCAGACTCGGGTTATAAATATAAAGCTTGTTTAGTGGAAACTGTAGTTATCCATAAACATTTCACGAGGGAAAGTACAATTTTTGAAGGTTTAATTTTCAATAATTTTATGGAATCGATGACGACTTCACTTTGGTCGACTCTACCCTAGACAACATATTTTCAAATTTGTCCATGCCTGTCCGCGCGCAATCAGGACATAGTATGAGTTTTAATCGTTATTTAGGTAAAACTCATACTAACCATCCGTGCGGATAATACCACGTTACTCTGGTATCTCTGGCTTCCTTCATCGTAACCTAAGTACCTAAACAACAAAAAAATCCTGAACAATGACCGTTTTCAAAATATTATCTGTAGGTAGTTGCATTTTATCGTTTCTGCGGCGAGTGCGAAGACTGTGCAAGTAGATAATAAGTTTCACTGAAAACGGCTGAAAAGAGGATCAGCTCTGCTCCGTATCGCGTCTGATTGATCGACCAGCCCTGTCCAATAAATATTAAATAAACTAGAGCGCAATTTGTCTGTCTCACTTAGTTTCGATGAAATGATATATTAATACGCGGGAAGATGCATCGCCTCTGGCTTATAGAGAACGTGATGGTGTTGCCAACTTACCTACTCTGAGAAATGCGATATCTTTCCCTCTCAAGATTCACCTACTGTAAGAAGACTCTGGTAGGATTACACTCGCTGTTGAACTTGCCACTGATATACTTGTATCGACTTTTCCTTATAAAATAAAATCTTAACGTTGTGTAAATACTACAGGATGCTAGTAATTCTCGGAGGCTAGCATTTGTATAAAAATTAAATACATTTGTTTTTTTTCTGTTAGCATTACAGATAATTAGGTATTCTAATAGGAAGGTCACTTTAATCCACTTTAAACCAGCTTAGCCTGTAACTTTTACTATAATAGTAAGAACTACTACAGCTCAGACTACTATATTATTATTTGAGACCAAGTATGCGATGTATTATGACAATCGATTTTGTTTCAGACTCAAGGGTCTAGTTGACTTTATTTTGAGATTCTGAATATTTAACAGAATGGAACAATAGTATTATTTTTGTTGTTTTTGCTACTTGCCCGCGGCTATACGTGCGTTTTTCCGAGATAAAAACTAAGACAGACTGAGTTACTGTGGTAATATTTACCTTTGTGTTTTATACTTTTTTAATGCTTTTTCATGGAGAAATCAACTACAATTATCTTTATTAACATAATTTGTCGATCCCGATATTTTTCGGGTCGATAGATTCACATCTCTATTTTTATGAACGAACTGAGTCTGTTTAATATTGCATTCTTTTCTTCAGTCTTCATTCACTCAGTTGTCAACAATAAGGGAACTTCAAAATCGTACATGTGACACAAAGGTAATAAATACGTGGAATGAGTTCTTAAAAGATGTTCTGCGTATTCAATAAGTAAGATACCTTGCACGAGAAAATTCTAAAATGTCAAGAGTACCTGTATCTCGGAAAGTTGGCAACACCAGCGTGATGGCCGTCCATCGGTAGTCTCATCTCAACGGCACGCACGTACACCAAACCGACCGTTGGGGTTTACAACTGAACTTAATAAATAAAATCTATATAAACTAAACTACGAGTACACTGGATAACACAGCAGGTTAATATTACTTTAATCTTTAATCAGAAGTGCGACCCGCAGGGTCGCACCGACGGCGAAAATGTTAACACTAGGTATAAAAAGTTAGAAAACAAACCGCTAGAAAATCTATAAAAAATTGTTGTAATCGGAAACTTTAAAAGAAATCTGCGAAATCATAATTTTAAAAGAAATCTACGAATTTCTTTTCAGTTTGTGTTTGTGTGTAGGTTTCTGATAAAAACAGGGGTAGAGTATTCGACTCGACAACGCTTGGAAAAGAATAAAACTAAATAAGTTGCCATACAAAATACTTTGATTTGCTAAGTATTTAATTTTAATCACAAAGAAAATTACAATCAAATGATAGAAATTAAAACTAATTGAGCTAACTGCAGACGGTTGCAAATAATCTACAGTCAGCTCAACTGATCCATATCAATACCAGTCGGAAGCGTCCACAAGACGCTGGCTGAATTGCCACTAATATTAATTCGCATTATGTAAATAATTAACACGTATAAAAAGAAACAGTCGACTTGAGAAGCTAGTTTGAAGTCGGTCGGCAAGGCACAGGTTCAGGTATACAATACAGCACCGGGTTGCACTCTCCAGCGCGCGCCGCCCTCTATTTTATCTTATTATTATACTATTTTATGCCCGAGGCTTCGCACGCCTTGTTCCTGGGGATATGTTTAAAGGTGATTTCTATCCCATGGGAACTGATTTATGGGATAAAAAGTAGCCTATGTGTGATTCCAGGATTAGAATTCCTTGTGTGCAAAATTTCAGCCCGATCCGTTCAGTAGTTTTGACGTGAAGAGGTAACAAACATCCATCCATCCATCCATCCATCTATCCATCCATCCATCCAACCATTCATGCAAACTTTCGCATTTATAATATCAATGTGATTCAACGAAGGAATTTTCAATAATCGATTTTGCAGTTTGTGATACCTATCAAGCTTATTTTTAATGGCTCTTAAATATGTAGTTTTATTTTGTATAATATATTCAGAGATGCGAAGTTGCTCTTTTTGGCCACGATGGTGAGCATAGGCTGGACACTGACAGCTGGACATAGGCCTCCCCTAATGAGCGCCATAGCGCCCTGTCTTCAGCTTGCCGCATCCAGCATCTGCCGCTACGTTTGCCGAGTCGTGGTCTCCACCCAAGAACACGTTTACCCCTAGGGCCCTGCTGAACGGAACCATGAGTAAGAAGTGAAACGAGTATGACACTTCATAACACTGACGCTGGCCGAGTCGTAGCTAAAAGTCGTGTGGATAAAGAATAGGATTGAAGATGACAACATGCTATCCCCCGTAGACCCTACACGATTTTTTGCACGGCGGCGGCGTTTCATAATATGAGAGACTATGGTTAAATGTGAACTTAATTAGTCAGTAGGTATGGTAATCGCGAACGAAGTCGCGGGTACAGTACAGCTAGTCTTAAAATAAAAGTAAATCAGATGACGGATAGGTACGTTTAAAGATCTCTGCACAAACTAGGCATTGATAAGTATTTTGACCAAAACCATCCAACCAATGGTTATTAATACATTTATGTTTCACAAACAGTTCTAAAGGAACTGTTAACAAAGTATTTTGTAACAACGATGTGCTAATGTGGCAAATGGGTAAAATAAATTCAACAGTGTCTGTGTAGTCTATAAACGCCGTGCGTTCATGTCAGCGCTCGTTCACTTTTACTAGCGACATCTAGTTATGTTTTAAGTCAACTTTACGAGTTACCGCTACCGCCAGACTACACGTCACACTGAAAGTTTGCATACAGCTGCGAAGCCGCGGACATAAACTAGTACTATTATAAAAATGAATTATTCCTTATTACCTTGGTCACGGCATCACGCGTGAACGGCTGGACCAATTTCGCAAATTATTATTTTTGTTACCTATGTTTGTTATGGTCAGGAAAAGGTTTTAAAGAAAGAAAAATTAAGAAATTTGGAAACATAAATTAGGCGCAGCTACCTAGTATAAGATAAAAGATTTCAATTATACTAATGTCATACTTCCTTGAACCATTCAACGACAAAATGAAAATAAACTCTCTTGCCCCCTCAAAGGTAAATTCAATAAACTGCGACAGTAGCTATATAGCCTGTCTGCATCTTGTGAAGATTCTGAGCTGTAGTATGGCACATCGGCGCCGGCTTGGACAATCTGGTCGAGGTTTTGTCTCGGTTTTAGTTTTATGTGAACACACCACACTTTTGTCTATAATGTAGACATCTTCTAAATATTAGCACTGTTTTTTTTTTAATTTTTTACAAGATAAAATATAGTGATCCCGTATCTTCCCTTTTCGGATCATTCTATCTATATTGATACAAAAGCGAAAAAATCATCTAATGGCCGAAGATTTTAAATATCATAAAGCCGAATATGAGAATCTATTTCTTTTTCCATATAAAACTGCACTCGATTACGCATCCGGGTTCATTTTAGCGAATGTCAGAGTGAAACTCCTCCAGCACCTATATCACTTGATAAACAAAGTCCCCCGCCGCGTCTGTCTGTCTGAACGCGATAAATTTAAAACCATCTACTGAGCGGATATTCATACGATTTTCACCAATAGACGGAGTAATTCATGAGGAAGGTTTTGGTGTATAACTTAAAAAGGTTTTATGGCTACAATATGTCGATGATTGTTGGAAAAGCCTGAAAAAATCGTGCTTTGCTGGCGTGCGCGCATCAACCAATAGTTATAATGATAACTCACGAAATCAATTTATTGATGCAGAAATATGGCGGCCGGGTTGCTAGTATCAATAACGTGTTTTCACAACACTGGCAGACTAATAATTATAGCTGCTAAACCTCGTGCAACCATCATCGTGTCCGACATTTCTACTGTGCTCCATTCTAGCTGGAACCTATTGTTATGAAATGCGCAGTATTTTGTACCTACTTACTAAAACTGAAATACTGACTCAACATTTCCACTGACAGAATCATTATTAAGCCGAATTCAAACAAGATCCTTCAAGTGCGAGTGTTACTTCCGCACCGAGGGTTTAGATTTTTAATCAATTAGGATCTCAAAAATTCTCACACAAGGGTTTTACAGGTTTACTTATAAAAATATTTTCTCATTAGTTTAAGGACAGAGATTCGATTATGGGATTTATTAGGAATTGATGGAACTTCTTAAATACATATCTAGGATTAGCCTATTTTCGCATAAATATCCAAAAGATTCGGAGAAAGTCGGCTGTGACAGACAGACACGCGAGTGCTTCGTTAAGGGTTCCGTTTTCTATTAAGACTTAGACTTTTAAGAGTACAGGTTGCAAATCATTGTGTATATAGGGTTGCACAATGATTTGCAAACTGAACTCCAAACCAAAGTGTAAAATTTTTTAGTAAAATAGTGTGCAAACGCATTGGCCGTCGACTGCTAAATAATTTCAGTTCCTGTCGACCGGCCTTTGTGATGCACTGAGCTGTAATGCAGTTAGGGTTGAATATCGTTTGAGTCGACCTAGCCACTCATAGATACATTTATTGGACAAAATAGTCTCAAAAACCTCTCATCACACATCCGTTGACTGATGACCCTCTCGTCTCCCCCGGATGAGGGATTTATGCCCTAATCCCCATGCTTGGTGGAGAGGTGGTCGCAGGAAAGGTGTTGAATGATAGGTACACAGAGGAAAGCGGCTGCCCTACCTCTGGTAGAGTCCCTTAGTCGCCTTTTATCCACTGGCTAAATTGAAGGTGTGGACTCTTACGGCGGCCTAGTGCACGGACCCCATCGTTTGATCTGTTTCTCAGTTCAGTGCTACTAACCCCTTTCAACCCTGGATATTTAAATACATATGTATAGCTTAAACCACTGAATAGCTCATCATCAGCTATGGCCGTTAGCAGTCGAAGCTCTTTACATCCACGAAGGATTTTCAGGTTCATTTTCTTTTTGCACGTAAGTTTCGTAGGCGTACAGAACCCTAAAAAAATTTGACAGGATAAATAGAAAATCAGTCAAAATGCCAATCTGCCAACTTTGCTGACCACCAGATTGAAAAACATTTGAAAAATAAGTAAAGTAGCGTCCTAGCCGCTCTCTCGATTGATACAAAACTGAATTCAATTTAATAAAGTTTTCATTTCATGCTTCGTTTGCGGCGTCGAAATAGATTATCGATTATTATTTTCTATAACCAGGACTACCTAGGTCTCAGCCGGTAATGGATTAAAGAATGACTTCTGCCGGAGGAGAGTGGCTGATAGAAATCACTCGATCCACTCAAAGATTACTTTTTATTGTAGAACGACACTACATTAAATAATAATATCCAATTCTACTAATATCGTAAATGCGAAAGTTTGTGTGAATTTTTGTTATCACGTATCTTCTTAACTAAAGAACAGATTTAGATGAAATTTGGTGTGTAGGTAGATAGCTTAGGTTCTAAAATAATGCATAATTATTTGAAAAAATTAATAAGATAAAGTTAATTTCTGGGTCGTTAAGTTTCAATGGAAAACTATTATTCCTTGGTTCGATTCTCTCAAAAATCGGTAACTATAAATAAACTAAATAATGAAAAATGAAGTAAATAATGAATCACGTATTTTTATTTTTACAAAACTACCCCTATTAGGGGCTGTGCTTCTGAAACTCCCAAATTATAAATTACAATTTGGTTCTTGGATTTTTGCCCAGCTGTGCGACGAACGAACTACAGAGTTCTTATCGCGAAAGCCCGAAGTCGGAATCGGAAATGAACTCTCTCATTCTAATTAAAAAAATGCATGATATGGGCTACGTATGTTCACACGTTCACTTGACCGTCTATAGTTATAATCGTCGTCGGTTTAGTATTAACCGTGTATTAGTGTACGGTGTTGATCGTCCAGCTTTATTTATTTAATTATTTATCTATACTGACACTAAAGTTGTCCAGCATCAGGAGAACACGATTTGATAGGTTTTGTAGAAACTGGTACCTACCTATGTAAGTCGAGTAATGATTGTGGATGGAGAGGTCCAAAGCAAAAAGGTTGACTTCGTTCTTTAGTTTTTGCTCTACATCTGGAAAACGATACGTCATAGGAAATTTTAGTGTGCTACTACATAGTGAAAGTTGATAAAATTTCTACATTTTTAGTTTACAAATTTTGAACCTATTCCCAATCGTTGACTAGATATGAGCTCGAAAAATGATTGAGTTGATTTTCAAATATGTGATAATCACTATCAATACCAGCGTTTGCTTCAATGGGTATCAATCAAATCAAACAACAAACCAGACAGTTCCCCCTTCTACCAACTGAGGGAGCAGCGATAGAGCACACTTTACCACCAGGTCCAGGCTGGGACATGGAGGTCCCAACCTTCTTCGTGCCCCTCCTGGAGCTCACCTCACAGGGGTGGGGACTTTTAGTATTCTTCTCTCCTAACGAGTCTAAACAAATTTCCGAAGGCATACGCAAGCGACCTTACCTCCCCCCCCCCTCTTCCCTTTCTTTTGAGCACTCATTGACTGGACTATAAATATTAAATAAGTTCTATATCGCGGCTTTGGCCGCATCTGGCGACTACCGAGGCATTAAACATTCAACGAAGCGTTATGGCAGCTTTTGTCCTAGAGCATTCGAAAATAGGAATCTCCTTTGAAACAAGAAAATCCTTTTTCTCATATGACGTGGGTTTGTCTCCCGGCCAGACGTGTTTTGACTTCCAAAAAGATTCAAGAACGATTTTTGAGAATCATCGAGAATTATTTTGAAACTTTTTTCAGATACCAAAAAATCAAAAAAGATTATCCAGTATGCGTATTTATGGATGCTTTTTAAATGTAATTTTGATTTTATGATGATCTAAATAAATCTAGAAACTCTTCTTCTAACGTCAGCAACCTAGTTAAAGTTACGAGAAAAAACACTGATAATTAACTGTTGTAAACTAAAGAGAGCAATTTGTAAGTTGCCTATGAATGTTAGAGGTTTATGAAAAAGAGGGTCAGCCAGTAAAATAAACAAACCCTGCCTGCACAAGGTTTGCAAAATCAAGTATGCAGAAATAAACAATACGATCAGAATACTAAAACACGTGTTTGTTGTGCATGAGGAAAAGATAATATTGTATAAATACAAAATACTCGCCGCCGCCGCGGCCGCCGCCGCCCGCTAGCACTCATATTTAAACACCGACGCGGCTGGCTGGCTATAACAACAATGAACACCCTGAATTTGAAGCCTTTTGCTATCAACTCTGAAACTGGGATATTGTTGTGTCAGAATAATTATGATGAACGTTCGATTATGGTTAAAATATAGGATTTTACTACATTTCACACAAGAATGGTTATCGATGTTATCATCTATCTATTTATTTAGATTTACGAGTAACGAAGTAGATGCCCCTTAAAATATTATTTGGTAGATAACGAAGTTGTTTAAGTTCGCTTTAATTTATGTTTAAGTTATTTAGTTTACTGTGTACATCCAGTTATTTTTAAGATACTATTTTATTTTAACATATTCATATAAAACCGTATTTTTAAGCAATTTCTGACGATGTTTAGATCTAGGTACTCACCTTACCAGTGATTGTGTGGGTCAGCGTCGTGTTTTACTTATTTAATTTTCTACTAGAATTTGTTATATTTGTATAATTCTAAGTTATGTGTCATCATAAATAACACATTAAATAATAAGTTTGTAACTGTTACTGTCTTAATAAAGTGAATTCTGGCAGCCTTTCCTAATTCCTATCCTAACTAGATAATCGATTTCGACGTACTTTTAAAAATTTGAATGGACACAAAAACAAACTATCAAATAAACCAATCGACCACAAACGTACGCAATAACAAAGGTATAGAATGCGAAAAGTTAAACATAAAGCCAGACTACTCATATAATGGAACACACTAATCAAAAATATTGCACTTTTAAAATGACGAGATCAATTCGAGCCTTCATTCGCAATCGAGTTTGCAACTAAAAATAAACGCAGACGAATTAAGAACCTCGTTTTTCGAACTCGGTTAAAAATTGTTTTGAGCAGTGATTTCCAAGAGAATTGCAAGATTTGCAAGTCACGCCTCAAAACATTTTTATTATGTAAAATCTTTATAAACGATGACATTTTTATTTTTGATCTGCTGCAAGCTGACTTCGAAGTCCGTTTGAAGTAGGTACTTACAAATAAAATGTTTGTCTTTGTGCAAACTCATCCTAGCCACTCCGGTCAATCAAGTATTACTCGTACTAAACGCAAGCTTTCTCCTAACTGTCTTCTTAAGTTTACATAATCCTAAGTGAGAGCTTAGGATTATGTAAACTTAAAACTTAAACTTTTGAGATGAAGCTTGCAATCAGTTTATATTTATACTTGACTGTACTACGGAATACCGGAAGTCGAAATACCGGAGAACGGTATCCCGAAAGAACACGAAACAGCAAAACGAAACTCATCGATCTAAGAAAAAAAGCCATTTTGATTAATTTTTAGATTCAGATTTTACTTAGATCTATGTTACCAGTATTGGAAATGTTGATTGTAATACGTACTCATAACTCTAATCCATACGAATATTATGTCTTTTGTGTGTCGTGTGACCGGGTCCTAATTCAATTTTGCAAGGAGATAGGTAAGGAATGACATTAACTTTTTTTTATTCGGGAAACGCATCCGGAGCCGCGAATCGCTCCCACCGTAACACGGGTTGTCGACAAGATAGGATTTGGAGCATTGTCGATTCTGTTGTTTTACAATGTCAGAGGAAACGGCTATCATGACAGGCTGCGCACTGTGATGCTCGAATCTGAATATGACATTACTGATTTTCAGTGAGAGAGGGCGCCTAAGAACCACCGGCTACTTCGAAAACTTTCCTATAACTATTTCGCACTGGCACAAGAACAAATCCGCTAGCAATAATACACGTCCTTTTATTTATTATTATAACTCTCATGGCTCAGCGAGCTGGAGTGTGTTGGCCTGTGATATGATAACAGAAGACGCCATTTTTGTCTCTCCACATTCTGTCCGGTGCAGATCCCCGCCATTCCTTCCTCTTATGGTCTCGCAGGCCCGTTGGTAGAGCAAAGGAACTAGTGACTATTTATAACTAAAACATCTGTATCGTTTTCTATATTTCCCACTTTTGGTATGTACCCACAAGTAGATTTAAAAAGTTAATAATGTCTGATACCCGCTTCACCCCGCAGGCTCGCTCATCTGGGGTTTCTTGTCTTCATATGGATCAGTGGTCTCGGAAATCCAGCAATGCATCTTGCACCACCTAAAAAACCACGTCTCTTAAGGGTTCCGAACCCCAAAAGGAAGTATTTTCATTATTATTAAAAAAAGCGACTTTATCTATAATATATTCACTGTTTTCCAAGTTTTACGGGACAAATACTAATCCCTTGTGAATAATTTCACAGACCATCTCGAACTACCTACTTGTTTAAATGTATCACAAAACCCATTTCTTGCCATTTTTATCTTGCCGGGGTTGCTCTCGGTGCGTGCCTCGTACTCACTCGCACCTTGTCAGTTTATACTGGTAAGTAGTAAGTCCAATAGGTGAGCTCTAATGGCTAATTTCTATGTTCCATTGAAAGTATTTACTTCAGGTTGGTTGAATTTTTGACAGAACCAAGCTTCGGTGAAGAGATTAGTGGGGTTCCGACAGAAACCAAAATAATATAAACCAAGATGCCAAATACTTATTGCAATTTGAGAACCTATTTCAAATGAAACATATATATTATTTGAAGTCGGTTTTCTATAGTAAATTATAATGAAGATGACGTCACGTATAGAGGTAGGTATATGGTTACACAAAATACAAGAACACAAAATAACAAAAGCTTGATAATTTAATAGCAAATGTTATATACATCTAATAGCAAACCTGTTTAAAAATGAAACAGGTTAAAATATTCTGTTATTGAAATGTGCCTAAAGTCTAAACATGAGTTCTCGTTGTTATTATGGACCAATCGTTAACCGTTTGAATGGTTTCTTTTCTTGAATACTAGTTTGTAGCTTGATCCACATTCATATTCTTGTATCAAAACAAAAACTTAGCTAATAAACCAATTCACAAAGTCAAAATGTCTTTTTTCCATCGGATATTTCCAAGGACCTAATTGAGTTTATCAGACACGACCGTCTGCCAGGAAGCGTATAACAATATTACCCAACGTATTTTTAAAATCATATTTGAAACCGCATGGCGCAAACTGTCACGGAAAAAACAACGAGTTTATATTTTTGAAATGTGACGAAGTCTGGCCTGATATTTTATTAACAGGGGGAGGTTGGGGTAAAGGGTGTGAAAAATTCAGCATCACCGCCGCTTCGGTTCTAGTAAGAAGCTGGCTTGTTTTAATATGTATCTTTATGTCCCGACCCGTTTAATACGTTGGTTGGTTGCTATCGGGGAATCTAGGCCATTGGGCGTATTGATTAGCAACCTGCCGCAGACGATCAGGATCTACTTAGTTATAATTGTCTCATCGGGAAAGAGTACTAGGTGACGCTGAGCATCCTCGGCGCCCGTACGCACTCGTGCCGAACCGCACGGCTAGCCGTCATTTACGTGTCTACGAACGAATGCGATACTGCATACGGTTGCACGTAAAGTTCCTAATACACTGGCCTGCAAAACCGAGCATCTCACTTTTAAAGTTTTAAAATTGCAATAACTTTTTAAGTACACACAACTTTTTAAGTATTGAGCTCGCCTGGGATGATCTAGGTAAGCTAGTCAGACCACCACCTACCACCCTCGAGGCAGTAAAACAGGCACTGATAGAAAAATTGGAGAATATTCCTCACAATCGTATCGGCTCCGAAATCGTGTTCAGCAGGGGTATTTTAATTTATTCGATTAATTTCCGAATCGAATCCGACGGATCTTTAAAACGCTATTTTGATTTCTCCTCGGGTTGATGATCGAAATAAGGAGGTCCTCCTTATTGACGTGGCCATTAGTCAACAGATTCGCTTCGGATTTTCGATCATCAACCAGAGGCGAAATCAAAATAGCGTTTTATAGATCCGTCGGATTCGATTCGGCAGAACGCTAAACCGGCTCGAAGCTGGAATCAGAGCCAAAGGAGGCAATACATATACCAGTTATTAAAAATTAAATAACATGTAAGACATACCTATAAAATGTTATTTGAGTTTTTTGACACTAAGCTAAAAATGGCTATTTTATTGTTTTTTTTTTAGTTAAAAATTTTAATTATGTAGGTATAGTTTACTGTAGTTTCAAAGAAATCTGATAACATGTGCTATTTATTTATTTAAGGCAATGCCAACATAACACATAAGACATTTACTTAAAAGTATAACTAAAATTTTTAGTATAGAATGTGTGCTAATTACAGGCTTGCACCATATTTACAATAAGTGCACAAACAACAGCTAAAAGAAAGTAGGAAGTGAAACTGAGTGAAAAACAGAAAAAATATAAAATGACAGAGTAAAATAGTTACACTTAAATATACAGTTACATTAAGGTAAACTAAACTAAACTATGTACATTATACCTACGTTGTACATAAGAGACCCTCAATATACATATATATATATCAGCTCAAATACTCAATATATATACTGCCATAAAACGTTTTTTATTTTAAATCTCTAACTTCCATAGTTTAGAATAAATTGTAATTTTGAAAGTGTGATAGGTACTTAGTTTTGCAGGCCAGTGTAGAAAGGAGGCTCAACCACACTGTCTGTTCCTGACGTGACACTTTACAAAGCTAAACAATAGACAATAATTCATTAAGGTTTATTGTAAATTGTAAACATATTGCCATAGGTAGGTTCTAAATAGTAGAGACAGGATAGTCATCGACGCGATCTTTTGTTATATTTATATAATGATTTACTAGGGTATTTATCGCGTTACCTTTTAAAAAAAATAACAATGTACCTACGTACTTAGTAGGTACGGTTGTTCCTAACCTACCCAACAAATACTTACATGAAGGTAGGTTTATGACAAAATATGTGACAATAATGGAAGGATAGCGTGAAACTTCCAAAAGATGTGAATCTATCATCTAATCCGAAAGTTTCACATCTTTTGGTAAATTGAAAGAAATTCCGAAAAGATCCAGAAATTAGAATTAGTACCGCTTATGTCTATTAGACCAAAGCAAAGGGTCATCTTCATCCAGGAAGCTCAAACAATGTGATGCTAAGATATTGACTGTTGCAGTGATTTAATTTATTTGAACAAATTACCTGTAGCTATTTTATTGACCATAACTAGCTAGAGGTTTTAATTTCCACCTGGGGGCAAATATTTGAACCTACGATCTACAGATATAATATATGAAGGTATTCGGAAGGTATACTTAATACTAGTTATTTAAAACGGAATACATATTTAGGTAGGTACCTACTACCATGTTTTTATAATTTCTGTTTGTAGGTAGGCTTGCATTCGAATATTCGAACTGAAATTGCAATATTCGAATATTCGATTAAAATCAATAACACCAAACTCAGAACTCCGATGTGCATAAAATGCCACTTAAAAGTTTGCGAAATATATCCATACAAGTTTAAGTTTACGTCGTCAAAGTTATAGGGTTCCCGAGTTCGGAAACACTCGGGAGTGTCGCGTGCGACTGCGTAGGGCATTCGCGTATTTTATTCGGCGTCCTATTCTATTCGTATTCTTATTTCGGAAAAGGAAAATCGAAGTATCCGTTTTCGTTGTCGTGCAAAACCAACTTTTAAATCGCTTGCATAAGATTAGTTTGCACGAAAACGAATTCGTTTTTAAGTTCGTTTTCCGTCCCTGTCGCTGTGTTACCGTTACTTACCGTGTTAATTTATTGTAGATTAGCTTCTGCCCACGGCTTCGCACGCGTATTTTCGGTATGATTATTATCTAAGTTAGGTTTTTCTCTAAACGTTCGCCAAATTTAATCTTAATCTTGAGCTAGGATCTCCAAAACTACTGAACTGAACAGATCAACATTTATCAGATTTCACAAACTTTCGGCTTTATTGACAGAGCGAACGAAGTGAGCGAATGTCTCTGCTTCAAGTCTAGCAAAATTAGCGTATGTCAGTATGTCCGTCCACAGGTCGTATTTTTACAACCCATCGCCATCGGTACGAAACTTGATGTACAGATTCTACGATTTTATAGAATTATTTGGTTGTACGGACATACTGACAGAAACGCAACTTTTGCTAGACTTGATGCAGAGACGCTTCGCTCACTTCGTTCGCTTCGCTCGGTCAATAAGCGAAGGAGGGCAATCACCATGTCCTTTATCTCGCAGTCGGGCCTCGTCGTCCGCAGATTGTCTAGATTGGATACTCATACTGTAGCAACTGTAAGGCTGCCTTCTGCCTTTTCGATGCGCAACACTGGAAGCGGGGCGGATTTTTAACATAATATGCAAATACAAAT
Source organism: Eupithecia subumbrata (assembly GCA_949316285.1). NCBI lineage: Eukaryota > Metazoa > Arthropoda > Insecta > Lepidoptera > Geometridae > Eupithecia > Eupithecia subumbrata. Next base: position 29,756,450 of record OX438642.1, on the reverse strand, counting down.
TTAGTATTTATTTTACTAACATGCTAAAAAAACAAGTTGTAACAATGTCCCCCTAGGACAAGCCTGTTATGTTAACCTAACGCAGATAAAAATGAAATAAACAGCTGCAGCAAAGATAAAAAGCTAACGTGCCAATTTTTTAGTTCTCTAGTGAGAGTTGGATAGATATAGGTTTGAATTGAAAATCATGCTCTGAATATGTCAAATGTGATCTAAGCGGAACAGCATGATATTTTCAATCCATTTTATACCTAGTCTTTATCTACACGTCTTACTCAATATAAACTTTGCAAGCAGTCTTCAGTGGCGGACCACTACTACCCGCTGTAGGACTCACGCCCTAAAGAAGCGCGACTGCGAATGATCTAGCTAGTCGAATAATCTACACCAACTAATGTACTCATTCGACTTGAATATTAGTAATATACCAATCTTCAAAGTCGTATGACAACTACTTATTAGTAATTACTAATGCCTCTACGAATTGATCGAGGCATCGAATAACGAATTGAGTTCGACTGCTCGACTCGAGCAGTTGCCATTACTAACCAAATTAGTTACTTATTTGCCCTAGTCATTCGAATGGTTCGAATGATTTGTGAAGTCGAATAATTCTAATGAAATCATTCACAGTCGCGCATCTTTATCACGCCCTAACAGCGTGTCCGTAAGGCAGGTACAATCCGTGAGGTAGGTTAGGTACGTTTGAAGTTCAAATGATTAAACGTACCTACTTTACGGATAAGGCTTCTGTCTGGCGGATTGTCTGTTCAACATTTGAACAGACAATCCACCAGACAGAAGCCTGTCCCGGCAGTCGTCACAACGGCACTGTTTCACCGCAATCAGATTCAGTGAGACAAGTTGCTGGGTACACTACTAGTACCTCGTCGCATTAGTCAACTCACTCGACGACTTCGCTCCGTCTGTCAATAAAGCTTTAGTTAGTGCAGTAGAGTACCTACTTATTGTTTACATCACGTTTAGTGTTAAGGTACAGTCAGCAACGAAATACTATTAATCTGTAAAAATTTCTAATTTGTTTCGCTTATAGTTATGATGAATAGCGGCACCATTTTGAGCTTATAATCTGAAAAAACCTACTTGCTTCGGAATTGTAGTAAGTACCTACCTATATCAGTTATCTTATCTAGCACCTACCCATAACACAAGCTCTGCTTAGCTTGGGGCTAGATGATGCTGGATTGAAGTGGCCAGCATTATTTATTTAGCTATATCTAGCTGTAAAAAATACGTTATTCATTATTTACATTTTTTGATAAGTTTAGGATTCTAGTTAGTAAGTTATGGGAGTCGAATCGAAACACGATTGACAAAACTTGACTCGATACAAAAAAATCTCAAAGTTTTCTTCATTTTCATTTTTGCACAAAAACTTCTACGGAAAAGGCAGTTTCATTTGCTAATTACTTATCTTATTTCAATAAAATTTCGTCTACGTGTTCCCAAGTACTTTAGGCGATTATGGTTTTATTTTTTTGCGAGAGAGTTATTTTAGTGCAAAAACAAATTAATAACAAACCAGTGAATTGCGCGCGGGCTGACCATTCCGAGTCTCTCGCCTTCCCAGCGCGACGTTCGCTCGTCCTTGTCTCGCAAAACCGATCCCACTTCGTTTTAAGATTCCTTCATTTTGTACATGTTCAATTTTAAAGTGCAGTAAATCGATATTTTAAAAAAAATTGTTCCTACCAACATAGTAGCTTAGTCGATCTCTTGCTTTCAAAAATTTTTTTTGGTAGATCGCAGACACCATAAGTCTGAGCACCCCTGCTTTACATGTATACTTACTAAGTTACTTACTTATAAACTTACAACTTAAAACTTATTAACTTACTTATTAACTTACAATTATCATACTCAGATGTGCTATCTGAAACAGATACTACGAGTAATATAGCTTTCACAAAACTCCATGATTGGATATGTTTATCGTTTAAGCTATGCTTTCCTTTACTAAAAGTTAAAATCAATAGAAATATCTACTTCTAATCCAAAGTGGATAACAAAAGGCCTAAAACGCTCATTTTCTAAAAAAGGTTATTACAGCGTACATTTTATAAATCTAAACTGGAAAATGATAAAGACATTTATAGGAACTATATACTGTAAAGTATTAAAAAGATATGCACTTAATTTACAAAAAGATAGAAACAGGAAATATATATCAGGAGCAGAGAACAAATCTAAAGCAACATGGAAAAATATTAATGATAAAATAAGAAACAAATGTACCAATAACGAAATAAGAAAAAAAATTGACGGAGACAGGGTTCTAACGCATGGCGATGAAATTGCAGAATGTTTAAATCAGCACTTTATAAACACTGCAATGAATATTAAGGCAATCAATTATAAGCCCACTATAGATAAAAGAAGATAAGTGTTCGCGGCGGTCGAGGCGACGACGACGGTGGCAGCTCGTCTTCGCTGCTCAACACATCACTCGTCTCAGGCGCCGTTTGAAATTCCTCTTCATCCGAGGACGAGGATGTGGATCTGGAGCTGGTCGAGACGGGCTGCGGTGGTGGTGGTCGGAGCGCTTTTGTAGCCGTCCTCGCACGTGCTCTTGCGATCATTATCTTATTTATATACATGCTTATTTTGCCATAAAATGTAAATACATAAAAATCAGCAAAAAAAGACGTCACGGTCGGTGACATTTTATTACTATTATTACTAGTTTATGCCCGCGTCTTCGCACGCGTTGTTTCTATGGAAACGTTTTAAGGTGTTTCCATCCCATGGGAACTGATTTATGGGATAAAAAGTAGCCTATGTTTGATTCCAAGATTAGAATTACCCGTATGCATAATTTCAGCCCGATCCGTTCAGTAGTTTTGGCGTGAAGAGGTAACAAACGTTGTAGTGTGATTATAAGTAGTTACGGAGATACGTGATAACAAACTTTCTTATTATTAGTACCTAGGTTAATTAGATTTAAAATCGTAAGAAATCAAATGATATCGCAAAAATTTTCAACTTCGACGGGACTTGAACCCGCATCCTTCCGTCAGTACCGGAATGTACTAACCAACTACACCACGAGGTCAAGTGACGTGGGAGTTACTCTATTACCTAGTTATTTATTAATAACAAAATACCTTAAAATAGAAGCTTATGGATAATTTGACTTTTAAAACTATGAGATATTCTAAGCTGACTCTTTTGCACGTTAAATCATATAATAATAACATTAAATTTGAAGCAGAACAGAAACTATTTATAGGTACCTATGTTGAGTTGAGTCAAGAGGCCTTGTTATCCGAGGCGACGCGCGACGCGACGCGTTCAAGCTCTGTTGCCCAGAAAGCTCCAAGAGGTACCTAATAGAGTGGTTATTACTAATTTTGCGCTCGACTTTGCAGTTATAACAGCAAAACGAGCTGAAACATGACGATTATTTATTTTTAAAACACGTTATAGTTACGTATCCCATAATTTTCTAGTCCAAATGTGATTTTATTTTTTCATAATTTGGTTGAAAAAAAACTAAAAACTCACTTCGTCATTAATTTTACACTGTTTTTAAGTTTTGTGGGAATATATTTACCCGACGGGAATACAATACAATATACAATTTGTAACAAAATACAATTTACCTATTATGGCACCACCTCTCGGGATCATGCTTTAAAGTCAGGACAATGGCGAAATCATTTTTAAAATCGATCCATAATTCACTAACAAATCAACGAACACACACAAAAAATCATACATACAATAATACAACCGAACATATACCTAACCACCTCCTTTTATCGAAGTTAAAAGTGACTAGCTATTTCGCGTGTCGGAGTTATCTATACAATATTTAAGAATTACTGATGTGCTTTCTAGTTGTCTCTTACCAACTAAACTGGAGATCCACAAGGATCATGCATGTATTGTAACCATAATACAAGCACTGCTTAGCTTGGAGCTCGATGATGCTGTGTGAATAGTCCAGCATTGCAATAATGCACCAGCCCACAAAACGCCTACCGGCGAGAACCGACAGACTTTGCAACAGTTGTAGGTAGGTAGGTACCAGGCACATCTGTTGCGTCTTGGTCAAAAACATACGATTTAATGCAATGTTCCCAACTGTATATGTTCTCAAGAAGGCTTGGTTGTGGAAACATTTACGGAACAGGACAGTCACAAGGTAACATCCATCATCCAAACCTACTAAGTAACATTATAAATGCGAATGTAATAATCTGTCTCTTGCCGAGGTACCTAGGTACAACGATATTTGGCAAGGAGATGAAAAGGACGGGCTTCATTATACCTATCACTGTGCGACGCGTGCAAAACCGCGGGCGGAAGCTTCTAGATTATGCTAGGTAGGTACCTAGTAAAACTTCACTAGCTACCTACTTTAAATTGACAACATTTACAGTTTCTCCCCGAAGCGAAAACTTTCAGGAATTTCCCGGAAATTTAAAACAATGCAGTTCCAACATCTTCTCCGATAATTGTCTTCCGTAAATTTAATAATTTCATTAAATATTGAAACGGTTTCGCTCGTCTTTCTTCTTAGTTAAAGCGATGGTCGATTAAAATTTACCAACGAACACAGAAAGACACTAGATTGGACACTGCTACTCTGTGGCAATTTCATTAGTTAGAGTTATTCCACTCTCATAATTTCTGTTTGGTAGTTCCATTGCAGATTAAATAGTCATGTCCTAATGATCCCGATTCAATTTTTTTGACAATCGATTTAGTTTATGAAGAAGTTGATTGAATTTATCAGAATATTCAATTAAATTTAATAATGTAATGTAGTATTATCACAAGTTTTATTTGCTTTTTGCTTCTGCCCGTGGCATTAAATGCGTTTTTCCGATAAAAATAAGACAGATTGAGTTACTGGATGTAGAAGACTCCCTCGATCTCATAATCCGATGGGACAAACGAGCCGAGGAAAGTAATAACCGGGAGAGGTCAGGCGTAGGACCAACAGCTCTCTGAGACACGGGGGAGTAACATCCCCAACATTCTGACTCCAGACAGTTTCCGTGAATTTATCTTTAATTTTGATCGAAAAATCCCTGTTACATTGTTTTTAAAGCTCGACCGAGATTTGAACCCGGTAACTAATTATTATTATATGCGGTTGAACTCGCTACCGCTAGACTAAAGAGAGAGTCTGGGTGTTTGTATTATCTATATTAGTTATCTGTGTTGGCGCACACACTTGGGCACCATAATAATTATGTCCTGCTTACATGGCTAGACTGGCCGCCGCGGTAGGAGGACGTCACATCAATCGGTTTGCCTCAAACATCCATGCCTCAAATGCCTGCCGATTTCTACTTCCAAACAGCATTTCTAAGTAAATAATCAGGAGCTAGAAGCTACGCTAGAAGCCAGTTTTTATTATTATTATTGAGCAGCTGAGAGGTGATAATGTCTGTCTATATCACAGTAGGTACTTTTAGTTTTTGTATAAAATGTTCACATACCTACCTACAAATACAATATCTTTAGTTGCTCACAAATGTTCAAAGACGCTCAAAGCTATCTTTAGAAAATAAAGCCCACGTTTTCTCTTTGTTGACGAGTTCACCTGCAGACTCAAAGCTGAAATAGTTTAAAGAAATGTTTTATACAAACGTGCTCCAGCTGTGCGGAATGTGCGGATCGAGCCCGCCTTCTGGCCGTTTCCAAACGGGAGTGCGAGAGGACATTGCTTGTCTCGCCATGCCAGCCTCCGGCGGGCCTTTGTCACCGCTAACGTATTAGCTTCTCTCGAACCGATAGGTCTCTTGCATGAAGATGGCAAGAGGCCCTACGCGAGACGGTTTGGCACTAATCCCATGGGAGTTGACGAGGCCGTTTGTGTGGGACGCTACATGCGTCGACACATTTGCGCCTTCCCATCTTACGAGGACATCCGTGAGGGCAGATGCGGCGGCAGAGTTGGCTGTTGATTGTTTGTAACAGTCTGCAGTTAGCTCAATTGTTTCAATTGTAAATTCTTGTTCTAATTTTGTTTCTATTATTTGAGTGTAATTTTCTGTATTTTAATTGAATTCATTATACTTACTGTAGTTATGTAAGAACGATGTGTGTGACCGCCGCTGTCTGCAGCTGACACCTGCTAAGTATTTCTAATATTAGGTCCTTACATATGAAATTGGCGTTTTTCGTACTGGCCACTTTAATCACAAATTTCTCCTCTTTGGTAAGGAATTCCAAATTCAAATTTGTACAGCTATAGACTCGTGTATTTGTGCTTCGATGATCGTCATTCATTTGTTTTTTTTCTTCTGTTTTTTTCTGTTTGCGTCACTCATTTTACAAAATGGAAAACTTAAAATATCGCATTATTTACGAGTACGAGTTCCGCCGTGGCACTAGTGCTGCGGAAACAACTCGAAGGGTGAATGATGTGTATGGCGGTCGTGTTGCAAAAGAAAACACAGTTCGTTTTTGGTTCCAACGTTTTCGTTCTGGAAATTTCGACTTGCAGAACAAGCCCCGTGGACGGCCTGAGACTCAAGTTGATAATGAAGAGTTGAAGGCTATTGTGGAAGCGGATCCATCGCAAACCACGTCCGAGTTAGCTGCAGGCTGCGGTGTTAGTGATAAAACTGTTTTAATTCACTTGAAGCAAATTGGGAAGATTAAAAAGCTTGAAAGGTGGGTACCTCACGAATTGACTGAAGCAAACCGGCAAACGCGCGTCGACTGCTGCGTTACATTACTAAACCGGCACAGTCTAAGACATCCTCCGTACTCCCCGGACCTTGCTCCAACAGATTACCATTTTTTTCGAAATTTGGATAACTTCTTGCAAGGGAAAAAATTCAACTCCGATGGGGCAGTCCAAATCGCCTTCAAAGATTTTATTGATTCCCGTCCGACTGGTTTTTTTAGTAAAGGGATCAATGAACTACCTATAAGATGGCAAAAGTGCATAGAAAATAATGGTTCATACTTTGATTAATTAAATATATTATATTAAAAAATATTCGACTTTTTGTTCCTCCCATACAAAACGCCAATTTCATATGTAAGGACCTAATATAATATCCGAGTTTAAAAATGTATGAAAAACAAGAAATAATAAAAGTATATACAGGGTTATTAGTAATTCACTGACACTGTGTCAACTGCAGGTTCTGCCCACCATCATGAACACGTCCGTGAAGACGCCAAGTCTTAGTTCTTAAAATTGGTAGAAAGGGAAGGTTATTAGTATTTATATTAGTCATCTGTTTTCCCCTCAATTCAAAAATCATTCACTATTGGGGTTTTCTTTGAAAATAAACCTAAAAACGGCTCTGCCCTGAATTATCAGTGGGTGTGTGTGTGTTCGGCCAGACCCCAGCCAGACTAATGCCACTTAAATCATCTTGCGTAGATGTAAAATGAGCCAATGATGATGAGATGTGGATTTAAATAGGAGTAGGAGGTTGGTTTTAAGTAATTAATTAGGTTTCGGGCACTATTTTTATGTCAGGCGATTCACAAAAAAAAATGAAGACCTGCCGATTTCACAAACGTGTTCGTGATGATGGGAACCACGTTCACGTAGTGTCAGTGAATTACCACTAACCCTGTATATATTGGAAATTACCTAGAGTGTGTTACATAGAAACTATGCACCTAATCTGCAGCCGTAGATTGCGACATTGCATTTTCGTTGTGGTTCGTCCGGTATATATGCCATTCGCCAAGTATGTCATAGGTACTCTGCCGACTGCGCGATGAGGTCTCTCCCTCAGCGTGGCCTGCCGCGACCGCGATCCTGTCAATCTACGCTTGGTACCTACTTGCATCGACCGAGAGTAAAGCTAATAATAAAGCCGGCTTTTCACTATGGGATATAATATAATATATATTACATCTTGAGATATAATATTTTATCGCTCACCATACATTTTGTATGGGACCGTTTACACTGTGCTATAATATATATTACATCCCAAACTATAAATATTTTTTCGAATTGAAGGTGTATATTTTACCTCACGTCCCCGGACACCGCGCCTGCCCCGCTTCGCCCTCCGTTTGAATGTTGGCGTTCGTGTGCAGACGTGTAAACTGATCATGTGTGTTCCAAAATATATATCTTACAGTGTGAATAGCAATCGCGGGATGTAATATATAGCACATAGTCAAAAGCCGGCTTAATAATGCTAGACAATTCACACAGCATTATCTAGCCCCAAGCTAAGCAGAGCTTGTGTTATTTATGGGTACTAGATAACTGATTTACCTAATCGTCGCCTGTGGCCTCCGTAATTATTCAGTATTCAGTGTATATAATGTATTAAAAACAATGGCAGAAGCCTTTATTCACAAAGAAAATTATAATATAATTAGTATTTACAATTGAAACAATTGAGCTAACTGCAGACTGTTGCAAACAATCTACAGGTAGCTCAACTGATCCATATCAACACCAGTCGGAAGCGTCCCCAAGACGCTGACTGCATTGCCCCGCTGTATGGCAATGCTGATGCGCTGTGCCAGATACTGACCAGCTCTCGGGTCACGCGTCGCTTCGACCAGACGCTCAGATAATTTTTTGAAAACCCGAAGAGCCTCGGTACCCCACGGACCTAGGGTCTCGACTCCAAGAGGAGCAAATGTGTAGGCTCTGTCGAGACCTGCATATTTGCGCCTCTTGAGATCTTCGGCCAAATCTGCCGCCGCGCCTGCCCTCACGGATGTCCTCGGAAGATGGGAAGGCGCAAGTGTGTCGACGCATGTAGCGTCCCACACAATGGGCCTCCCCAACTCCCATGGGACTAGTGTCATACCGTCGGGCCTTTTACCATCGTCACGTAACAGACCATTCGGTTCGAGAATAGCTGGTACGTTAGCGGTGACAAAGGCCCGCCGGATGATGTCGTTAAGGCTGGCGTGGCGAGATATCCGACCGGCTGCCCTAGTACACGATAATCCGTGATGACCAAGCTGTTCGACAGCAGTACCGCACTGGCATTGATGAAGCGCGCAACACCTTGCACCCAACCGAAGACATGTTGCGATACGGAAAGTTACGGGATCCAATAAAGTACCAGTGTTATATGAAGGAAATGCTTGCAACCAATGTCCTGACTCCCATTTAGAAACGGCCAGGAGGCGGGCACGATCCGCAGAGCTGGAGCACGTTTGTAACAAACAATTCCGTGTCAACTCACACAGAGGCCCGTCCCATTGCCGTTGGGACAAAAGTGATTTTGGGGGAGCAGCATCGGGGCAAGCATTATGCCAAGCCGTTCGAGCTTCGTCTAAAAATGAAATTTTTAATGACATTCCAGGCGGGACCAAACGAGAAGGCTTTAAAATTTTGTCAACTAAAGAACTAGTGCTGTAGACAGAAGACAAGAACGCTGGCAGGGCTACACTTGAAATTTTGCGTATACCTAAGCCTCCCAATTTGACAGGCAGGGAGGCCTGCGACCATGCCTTGTCATCTAAATCAATATTCAAAACCGATGATAAAGTATTCTTTATTATGTTGTCTAAGCCTTCCAAGAGCTCGCTGTGTTTCCACAGTTGACTACATCTCAAAGAATACGTAAATTTAGGTACAAATAGACAGAACCGAATAATTGTAAAAGCCATATGACTATTAATTTTGAGCAATCTGTCCGAAGTTTTATTGAAATTTTGAATTTTCTCATCTACAAATGACTGAAAAGACTCATCAAGAATTGGTGAACCAAGGAGTCGAAGTGAACATTTATCTACAACTGTAATATTGGGGGCTAAACTATTGAATTTTCCAATGATATTGTTTTTGTCTACACAAGAGTCCGAAATAAAAAGCTCACATTTTGAAAAATTTAATTCCAAACCTATTTTTTGAAATTCGTCTGTGATGATTTTTAGATCATCAAAAACTGTGTTCACCTCTCCACCTAATGTTCCATCATCCAAATACCAAACATTGAGCTTGGATTGGAGACGTTGAATGATTGGTTGGATGGCAAGGCTAAATATGGCCGGACCAAGAGGGTCGCCCTGCTGACAACCAACTGCGGACGAAATTACTTTGTTCCTGTAAATTAATTTTGACGGTGAACCATAACATTGCCAAAGGAAAGGGTAAATTTCTGGAATTTTGTCTTTAATTTCTTTTAGCAAGGCGCCCCTGTCTACGGAATTGAAGGCGTTTTTGACGTCAACCTTCAGTATTACCTCCCCATAATTTTGGTCTAAAAATGTACGAAGGGAATGTACTGCGGCCTCACAACCGCCTCGCGAACCAAAGCCTAGCTGAATTGGTCGGAAATAGTCGCCTAGATAGTCGGCTTCTTTCCGACAGCAGACTTTAGCCGCGAGGCGGCGGTAGGTTGTGCCCACAGCTATGGGTCTAATTCCGCCATCCTTCTTTTTAAGGGCACAAAGATTCGCACCGTAAAGGAGTTCAGTGATCTCGCTGTTGACTCGGCCTGACAACATCAGGTTGATTAGAGATGTCAGATCTTCCAGAAGGACTTCACCTGCATGGCCAGACCCGCCAGACAGAAGATCTTTTAGATGCTGTGGAGTCACAGCATCCAGGCCACCGGCAGAGCCACTCTGGAATGATATGACAGCTTTAAGCACGTCCTGGCTGGTAGTATTCAGTATTTTTATTGCAAAACATATATTACAGTTTTGTAAGTATTCATGTACCCTGTAAGTTAGGGTATGACAATATGTCTTAATCTAGGACTTAAGATAAGGACTAAATTAAGTATTTTGTATTTTATACAAAATTAGAGATCTTTAATTATATAATTATTGTGAAGGCTTACGCGCTATACTAAAACCTTTGTATGAAAAACGCCTATTCGTTTGTCTCATCTGTCTTATCTAATATCTCTCGGCAATACCTGTACCAATATCTATTATTATTATAATACCTCCTTGAAACGTAGTGCCCGCTTGTTATACCTACTATATAACTACTTAGCTACACACCGAGACATACGTCAACCGCATATGGCTGAGAAAATAATATTTTCTCGTATATTATACGCACTAGTATCTGGTTCTTCTATACTAATAATATTATAAAGAGGAAAGATTTGATTGTTTGTTTGTACATATTGAAAAGGCTGAGAAACTACTGGATCGTTTTGAAAAAAAAAAATTATTCCTGATGAAAATAGTATAATTTTTACCGCGGGAAAATGCTTCATTCCTACAGGAAAACGGGTAGTAAGAATGCAGCTAGTAATTGTTATAAATAGATGCAGTCACATAATAGTTACCTGGTTAACAGGACCTTTCAATTCCAAAACTGGATCTAAAAAGAAAAACAAATCTCAACATACCCATCATAGATCTAGTCAAATTAGTCAGTAGATCTTATTATGACAGTTAGAGGTGCTCCAGAGCAGAGTGTGCGACTCGGCAAACGTAGTGTAGGACGCCCTCCACCCAGGTGGGATGACGACGACATGCGAACGAACGACTGCAGGGTGCAGGCAGGTGCTGGATGCGGCAAGCTGAAAGAGCGCTATGGCGCTCATTAGGGGAGGCCTATGTTCAGCAGTGGACTAACATAGGTCGATGATGCTGATGAGACATCCTATTTTGCAGAAGAAATCTCCTTACGTCAATAGAAAAAATTTACTCCGAGATTTTTTTAACGTGGGTTCATAGCAAAGTGCTTAACCATTTGCGCAAAACTTCTAACCTGTTATTTAAATTACTTTTTCATTCCCCCATCTCGGAAAGAGTATTTTTGCTCTTCGATATCTGAGTGCAAAAGCCGTTTTAATCCGCTAGAGGATAAAGTAAATTGAATTTAGGACATCGTGTGCACTAAGTTTGTGAATTCAAAACATCATTAGAACCTATTTACTTCTACCTCCATGGTGCCGTATTTAATATTACTTACAACCTTTTTTAATTTGTTACAAACTCAGACTCGGAACCTTCTTGGTCTACTTTTTATTTAACTTGCTTTGCGCGCGCCATTTTCTTTTTTTGCATTTAGTCATTTCCTCGCTGAGGTGGGATGAAAAGTTACGTGTTGCACTCAAGTGCAAAGATTTTTTACCTCGTGTTCTTTTGATTCTAGTTTTTCAATCATTCGCTTGCTCGTGATTCAATTTTAGAATCCTTCGCCTGCTGCGGTCATCAAAATTGAGTACGCGGTTAAAAAGCAACTTTGCACTCTTGTATAACAAATAACTTGTAGAAGCTATATACCTAGTAAAACCCGTTTTTTTAATCGTCACTAATCTAATCACCACTTGCTGCTAAATGGTGCTTAGACAAATGAATGAATGAGTAAATACCTAGGTACGTACGTAGGCTAGGCTAATGCGGCCGTGCTCATCCGTCCGATCGCTCATTACCGCGGCCTAGGCTCGTAACGCGTCGGCTCAAAAGCTCAGCGTATCGCTCGTAAAATAATATTTAATAGAGCAGTTATCCATGTAGGTTCGAGTTCGATACACTACAGTACTACACTGCCTATATCCATAGTAACTGCACCTCAAAGGGCCTCTCCAAAGTAACTATGCACTATTGCACAATATGTATTATAATAATGTATTATAATCATAATCAATCACGCTAATATTATAAATGCGAAAGTTTGGATGTTTAGATGTACCTACCTATGGATGTTTGTTACCTCTTCATGCGAAAAATATTGAATGAATCGGACTGAAATTTGCTGCAACCGGATAGTTCTAGGCCTGAAATAAAACATAGGCTGCTTTGTATTCCTTAACTTAGTTTCCATTGGATATAAATAACCTTAAATCGTATCTATAGAATAAAACGCGCGAGGCCGCGGGCAGAAACTAGTCAGTTTTAACCAAAATAACTGCAGTAAAGACTTTTTTTTAAATAAAGACAGAAGCTCTTATTCACAAAGAAAAATACAATCTAATAATAGAAATAAATAAGAACTAGTATTTACAATTGAAGCAATCGAGCTAACTGCAGACTGTTGCAAACAATCTACAGGTAGCTTAACTGATCCATATCAGTCGTCGCGTCCCCGCTACGCTGGCTGCATTGCCCCGCTGTACGGCAATGCTGATGCGCTGTGCCTGCCAGGTACAGACCAGCTCTCGGGCCACGCGCCGCTTCGACCAGACGCTCAGATATTTTTTTAAAAACAGTAGCGTATATGACACACAGTGCTAATTAGGTTTTTATACTCTACAAAACCCTAAGGCAGTCACTGCCCAAGCTCTGCGTTGCGCGTGCGCCGCCGCCGGTGCCGGTGCCGATGCGCGTTGCATTGCAACAGAACGGCATGTAAGTTGTGGGTTGTGGTTAAGCAAAGCTACAAATAAAACAAAAAATAAATATAACAAATGGATTTAAAGTTCAACCAAAAAATAAATAAAACTGAAATAGGTTGATCCGTGTGGCAGCCACAGATACACTGATGTTCTGTTAACATCGAACCAAACTTTTTGGGGTCCGGGGCTCAAAACTATAAATATCTACCCTCCGACTATACTACCTAACCGTCGATTACAAAGTTATTTAACAAAATAACCTTGTAAATTCATACGAGCAAGGGTTATTACCGGGCAGCGGATATTTGGCAAGCTAGAACATAAATCGAATCTAAACTCCATGCGTACATACTTTTTTGGATCGCTTTGGATCGCTCGCTTTGGTAACGCGCGTTTTTAAAACCGTCTGGTTCCATGGGTTCCATACACTGCACACCCAAATGCGCACTTCTATTTCGATCGCCCGGGCGCGGCGCGAGTTAAAAAACAACACTCTAGCTAGTAGGTATCATAGCGAGCAAATCACAGAAATTCAAACAACTTTTTACTTTTGACAATTTTCATTGGCCTCTCGTCTGTTTTCGAATTCATGTGCACGTTTTTTGCAGCGCGTACAGTGTACGATTGAAGTTCTGGTTTGTAAAGAAGTTGTGATTTGATTGATTTTGATTTGATTTGATGTAATTATTACCTTGCTGTTATCAGTTTTTTGTAAAGTTAACATAACATAAAGACGCAAAAATACCTTACTTTTGAGAGACTCCGAGTCTACACCAACTCGGTTAAAAATATACTATAGGTAGGTACGTAATACGCCAACGACACAGGCTAAGCTCGCTCCCTTGCTACAAAGCATGTGCTAATACCAAATAGGTGCCTAGAGGTAGAATTCCCGCATTTAATTTGATTTCCATTCATCTGAATCCAACTCAAGACGTAGATGTAGATGTAGATGTAGATGTAGATGTAGGTGCCAAGCCAATGTAGAACGCGCATTCACAAGAAGGCGCATTCAATGTGTTCGGGAAAATCGTAATTTCCCAGTGCCAGTACCTTCATCGGGATAAAGCCTACGCTTTTCCAGGAACATTACTTTTATGATTTATTTTAGGTAAAAATCTTTGTTAACAAAGAAGATTACAATCAAATAAAACGTCGCGCATCGTTAATCGTACATTATGCAATTAGTGAATAAAGGACTGATTTAAAGCGAGGGCGATAGAAGAATCTCGAGCAAGTGAAATATTCTGACCACTGGATCACGACCGTACCGAGTGATTCGTGATGATTGAATCACGAGCGTAGCAAGTGAGTCAATCAAGTGGTAGAATCCTGAGCGACGCGAGTGAATCATGGTCCTCGATATACGAGTAAATCTGTTTTATTCAAAAGTTGCATAGCATACTTTATTATCATGCCTACGAGAAAAAGAACCAATCAAATCTCGAGGACTTATTTGCACAAGAAGTTTGTGTGTCGAGTATTCTTTGCACAAGGAGTTTGTATCGAGTATTTTTTGCGCAAGGAGGTTGAATAGCATTGAGATGGAGGTCGAGATAATTGGAGTGTTCCAATTCAAACACCAAAATAGTGATTAAAAGTGCATGTTAGTCACTGTTTTCAGTAATCAAAATAAGCTTTTAGGAGGGGAATGATATCGAATAATAAATACCAAACAATAATGTCGAATGTCGGAGTAGTTGCAGTAAATAGTAGTAGGTAGTAAAATCGAATGCAAAGAAAATCAAATATCAAAGAAAAGAAACTCTTTTTGTCTGACTTTTATGTAGCAATGTATATAAAAATTCCTCGACTTAGGGGAGTCTCGTTTAGCGACGTATACTCGTCGTGTTTGTGAAGAGGTAGATGTTCTACAATCTAGGTACCTAGGTAGGTACCTATATGTACGCCTAATTTTACTTTTGCCTTAACTACTGGTTCAGTAGATAGGTAAGGAGATTAAGCTAACAAACATATTCTCTTTGTCACAAACTTTCGGATTTCTATACCAGTTTAATTAATGTATAAGCCATGACCCCGGACGAAGCTAAGCAGTAGAGAGCATCATCGGTAGGAAAGGAATAGACTGTGTGATGCGCGCGCGCACTTTCTCTAGCTACGTCTAGTAGCACTTGTGGATTCACAGTTTGCATATCCTTAGGTTGCACAATCACAGTTATGCTCACCGTGACGCAACTCCTACTTTTATCAGTATTATACGAAAGCCTAAGTACTAGACTTCTGCTCACGGATTCGCTCTCGCGGTACCTACATTTAAACAAGACGTTTAGACAGGCCTGCCTAAACATAAAGCAGTAGGACCTAAAATAATTTTCAAAATCGGACCATTATTCATTTTAGAGATCATGATTCCCTTCCCCACTACTCTCGAACTAACTGGTATATAATTTACAAATATAACAATTTATATTTTTATAATATAAAGTACCTTTATTATAAAAATATAAATTAAAAAAAATATAAATTAAAATTATTAAATTAGCTAGTATACTAGCTAATTTTAAAAAACAAAACAAACCAGACTGTTGTTCGCACCTGTGTAAAATTTTGCCATTAAATGAATATTTTTGGAATCAAGCTCTTCAATTTAATAGGTACTTTATATTATAAAAATATAAATTGTTATATTTGTAAATTATTTTATTATTGGTTATGGAGCCATACTGCTGCCAGATTGATATTTTGTCAAAAATTAGCTATGGTGGTGCTTTGAGATGATGTACGGATTTTAACGATGGCCCATACATCCAAATCTGTTTAAAGTTTAAACTTTTAAATAAATGTTTAAACTTTAAACATTTATTTAAAAGTTATCGTGGAATAAAGAAATGTACATAAAAGAACTCTGCAAACACTACACTCGTAAATTGTTGTGAAGTCGTGCAACAAACAAATTTTACCTCTTCATAATTTTTGGTGTATGTAGATAATTTTAGTGTAGGTAGGTTAGGTAGGTAAGTTACTGTAGGAGGCTGCACTGTGACGCAGGCTGCACCGACTTCCAAGGCTTGAAGGGAAACAATTATGCCGCGCAAGAATTTCAACAGTATTTAACTTTAGCGTATATCAATTTACATGTGAATTCGCGTTTTCTAGAACTCTCGGCTGATGGTATGGCAGATCTTCGCTGTAATTTAATGTTGTAGAAAAAA
The DNA here is from genome assembly GCA_949316285.1 of Eupithecia subumbrata. Taxonomy (NCBI): domain Eukaryota; kingdom Metazoa; phylum Arthropoda; class Insecta; order Lepidoptera; family Geometridae; genus Eupithecia; species Eupithecia subumbrata. Next base: position 29,740,048 of record OX438642.1, on the reverse strand, counting down.
CCAGAATAAACAAAGTGGGGTCCGGATGTTTTGTTTAGGTATAACATTCGTTAACTGAGATCTTACGATGAGTTTTGCATAAGTAGTTTACAAAGCTGTGTAGTTCCGGCTTAGAATTTGTACCACCCCAACTCTTCCCGCTCGTGTCGTAAGAGGCGACTATGGGATATCCACCGGGGGCGGGCAGCAGCCCCCCCTGCTGAACAATTCTACCACCGAACTGCGATCCACAACCCGCATGCCCAGCGTGGGGATTATGGGCATTACCCCCATGAGATAAAAGCCAACAAGGCGCTTATCAGGGGGAGGCCTGCGTCCAGCAGTGGACCAATACAGGCTGTTGAGGTTGAGGTTGAATTAACAAAATCAAATTTAGCGCCTTGAAGCACCGCTGCCGAACAATGAGAAGAACTACTTAATTTTCATAGCGTGACAGCAATCCCATAGTTTCATACAAACACGGTTTTAGTTATCAATCGTTTGACGACCTCCGTGGCGCAGCGGGCGAAGGTCCGCCTGCAACGCAGGAGGTTGCGGGTTCGATTCCCAACTCGGAACAAATTTGTGTACGATCTGCAGAAATTTGTTCCGTTGGTCTGGGTGTTTTCTATGTATAGTAAAAATATCTATCTATGTAGTGTATTGTATTAAGTATATCAGTTATCTAGCACCCATAACACAAGCTCTGCTTAGCTTGGGGCTAGATAATGCTGTATGAATTGTCCAGTATTATTTTTTTTTTTTTTTTTTTTTTATCAAATGATTTTGAGTGAAACTTGCAAAACTTACGTTGGGGCTAGGTCGCATCACCAGCATTGTGCATGTGACACATCGCCGCCTAGGGTATAGACATAGACTACTTTTATCTCCGAAAACGCAAGCGAAGTTGCGACCATAAGCGAGAGAGCCTAATCGGAAAAGAAAATCCGAAGTTTAGATGTCGTCGACGCGCAAAATCAATTCTTATGTCGCTTTATAGCGTTTACAAGAAAATTAATCAGAAACATCCATTTGAGTTTTTAAGAGCACGACCACTGTAGGCCTACTCGTAGAAGAAAACGAAAATTGAAATTATTGATCTATTTTTGCGCAAAAGCTACCTATCTTACGTAGGTTTAGGTTAGGTGACATAAGAGTAGGTTTTGCTTGATAATGAATTAGAAACTAAGATTTTGGTTTTCCGAGTAGCCCCCCAGTAGCTAATAATACATTCGAGATAGTATTATAATATCTGTGATTCGAGCTACAAATATCTACATCGACAAGTGCCATACAAAAGGCCGGTCTATGCAAATTACTGCACTTTTCAGTTCAGCATTCCACGTGCAGAATAATTTTTTTAGTTGTGCGATGATTAAGGAAACTTGCACTAATTTGTATCTTTCGTCTTATACGGGTGGGCTGGGTGCTGGATGATCTCGGAACTGCAGATGCAGTTCAACACAAATATGATGATAAAGAAGGACTTTCATAATGTTGGCGAAATTTATCAAAGCGTCGTTGTCTGATCGAAGCGACCGACGTCGCGTGCCTGACCCGAGAGCTGGTGAGTAGATACTCACTGCATCAGTAAAGCTACGAGTTGGCAGCGGACGTCATGAGGCAGCAGCCGACGACGTGTCGCAGCGACGCTACTGGTTTCTATGTATTTCTATGAAATTCCCTCCGCAGTTAGCGACACGTCGTCGTTAGCGACACATTTCATAGAAATACATAAAAACCAGTAGTGTCGCTGCGACACGTCGCGTCGTCCGCTGCTGCCTCATGTAGTCCGCTGCCAACTCATACCAGCAATGCAGCCGACTGGTATTGATATGGATCAGTTGAGCTACCTCTAGATTGTTTGCAACAGTCAGCTATTGTTGATTTCTCAAAACTTGGATATACAACAAGAGAAAACGACAAGGTTATCATACCACTAAAAACAAAACCAAAACCTTCCAACAACAAACGAAAAAGTTGCATTATAATGAAAAATCGACGAGAAAATACAATGATTCTTTATTAGGTACTAGTACCTAACAAAGATAATTACAATATCAGAATAAACATTTACAATTAAGTAGTATAACAATTACACAAACTCAAAATTATCGAAGCAAAAAATTTTTATTTTCTCCAATGATGCATGTGTCTAAAATATTTGTCAATAATATAGGTATTCTTGGTTTTGTTACTCCGTTGCTAACAAAAAATATCTAGGATTCTAGATCCGAGATTCCCCACGTGTAAATTCAAAGAAATAAACATAATGACAGTACCATGTCAATATATTTATGAAAACTTGTTGTACTCTCATAGAAATATAAATCGGTTCCCTAAAAATAGCGACAAACATAATTTTAATACCTACCAGAAATAAACATAAGCTCGCTGTGCCCAAAAATAGGCTACACAAAAATAATGTCTACCTACCTATCTGGTCTGGGTGTTTTCTATGTATAATAAAAAAAATATCTATCTATGTAGTGTATTGTATTAAGTATATCAGTTATCTAGTACCCATAACACAAGCTCTGCTTAGCTTGGGGCTAGATAATGCTGTGTGAATTGTCCAGCATTATTTATTTATTTATTTATCTTTTCAAGGGCAATGAACCTATATCGCTTCTACAACAAAACTCCTAGTGAGTTGCAAAAATTATCACTAAATAAATTCAAACAAATTGTCTATAAACCTTGCTGTGCAAAAAGGCTTAAGTATTTTATTATCTAGAGGATAAAAAAGCTTGAGACGGGTTTTGCTCCAACTCAAAAATTACAACTAACAGGCTAAAGGTTTCTTCGTCGCTTCTTTACTTTAGTCTACATACCGAAGCGACAGAAATCAGATGAAGATTTTGATTTTGACTACCTACATAACAGTGGGCCATCGAGCTAGAATAGTATTCCAACTTGATGCAGTGTGCAATAAGTTTTGTTGGAGTTGGAGTGTAGCATGCTTGCACCTGGTCCGCAACACGATCCATAGCGGCTCAATTTGATTTGCTGTGATGTCCATTGTTCGCAAGCGTTGTAATAAACTTTAATCGCCCATAGCGGCGAGGAACAAAAGCTTTATAATAGTCTCTCCTATCTGATGGCAGCAGGGAAATAGGGACCTACAATGCACTGCCTACCACAGCGATGTATCGTATGTTGTCGCACACACACCGGGCATTCTTCATCGGCCGACCCGACACTAGGTACCGCCAGACGTCGGGTCTGGACATCTTGCCGGCGCCGACTCCTAGATGTCGGTGACTACGGGTCGGGACAGTAAGAGAGCGTGCAGTACAATTTCATATGATGTCGGATTCGACGCCGCCGTCGGTCGGGTCGGGTAGGCTAATAAACGCCATTCATCTGGCGTTGGCCCGTTAGGTCGAAACGAATCAACACCACCGCGCCGTGAGACAATCTTTCTTTGTTCCTATTGCAGAGCACGTCAGCCTCGCACGGCGACCATCGCCTCGCCTCTTTGTTATTGCCTTGATGACCAGTCGACGGCGCGGCGGCGAGGCAGCTCCATTTCCGAGTGGATATCATGAGTGACAATGTCAACCTGTACGTGGGTAGTCGACCACGCAATATCATGCTATAGGAACCTACCTATAGGGCTACGGAAAAAGGCTGAGAATGCAATCTTGTTTAAAAAGTTTTCACGTCACGTGAGCTGGTAGATCTCGATCTAGATTTATTTGTGAAATTTAAGCACGTCGTAAGTCACGACCTTTTTACAGATTTTTAAGAAAACCTACTAAAAATCGCGACTTAGACGTGCTCAACTCTGATTTTCTTTTGAGTATTCGGGGATAAGTTTTTACTATCAAACCTTTTCAGTTACTGACTTCTACATCTACATCTAAGTATATCTTAATATAGATCTATATCTATCAAAATATTTCAAAAATTATGAAACCTGCTAGTTTTACTGTTCTGAAATTTACAAACCGATATATCATTTGACACCCCCACTACAAGGTCAACCTTTTTGATATCACAATTTGTACGGAAAATTTTCTTTTTTAAGTAAATTTTTGTATTTAAGGGGTATCATGGGTATTTGTAGTAAATTATTGTCAATTCTCGTGTAAATAAACCCATGTATTGAAGTCGCATCTCTGGCCGTTCCCGAGAAATGAATAGATAGGTACTACTCTCTGATATTGAAAGTCAAATGGATTGGTCGTCCGCATGAGCTCCTTAAGCTACCCGTAAACAATATTGTAGAGTGAGGTGGTCCTTACTCACCTCCGCTCCGCTCTGCTCCCTCACAGCATTCCCTGTCATAAAACAATCAGATATGAGCATTAAAGGGGCAACATGTCATTAAAAATAAACCGTATTGAATTTGAATCTCCCGCGCAATGTAAATCAATTCACCATAGGATTAATTTTGGCTATGTGTGTTATGTAACCGATTGGTGATCAAACTGCTATGCTGGGAGTCTAATAAAATCAAAGATTAAAAAAAATCTTTGATTTAAATAAATAAATTAAGATTAATACATAACTTTAGTTTATCTGAAATAATCATAATACCTACGTAACATTTAAGCAATTTACAGCTAAGGCGTTATATTATGTTCATAATAAAAATCATAAAAAAGAAAAAGAAAATATTATCTATACAACACAGAATTACCTAACACATACAGATTGTACAGATGAAAAATTTGCTTATCAAAGCAATTTAGGAAATAAAATAAAATCACAAATAATTAAAACAAAATATCGCAAAATAAAAAACTCAAAAACAATTTTAGTAAAAGACAGATATAGATAAAACACAAAAATGTCCAAAAATAAATTGTATGTTATGTACACTAGTAGGTACGTAGCATACTACCTACAACAAATATCATATGCCCACATTTACATAACGCAATACAGAATACAATTAGTAAATGTATTTCGAAAAAATGTTTAATATCTATTAATAATTTTACTTCTTCGGAATAGCTCGGGCAGGCTCTTCCTATTGTTCTTAACCGGTCATCAAATATATCTACTTCTGTTGAGATATATACATACCTATACTATAATATAATATACATATTTATAAGTGATTGTTCGTGCTGACCAGTTCTATTATGAACTCATTCATATTATTTAATTTTGTCATTTGCTTATTTTACCATAAGCTCACAGAAATATAACACTTGGTCATATCAAACCTACTTAGAGTATAAGTACAAGAAATAAAGATTAAAAAATCAATAATAATGAATCAATCATTATTTCTTTTAACGTTCATTCAAAGGCAAGAGAAATTGCCACGATACAAGAGATATCATTGATTATTTAATAACATACAATCGCCATAAGCTATCTGGTACCTACATGATTGAGTGAGTGAGGTAGCTGTAGGTAAGGCACCTGTTATGAGGGAGGTGTGACGTTCTGTCTGTCTGTTTCAGCTTCGACCGCGACCAGCCCTTCACCTTCCAGATCGGCGTCGGACAAGTGATCAAGGGCTGGGACCAAGGGCTGCTGGACATGTGCGTCGGTGAGTACATTCACTACCTAGAGGCAACCGCCGTAGTTCGGCCTATGAATATGACCAGCGGACTAGTACTGGATTGAGATGACGACATGTTGGCCGGGATTACTATTTTAATTCTCCAAAGTACGCAATCGTTTGTTTAGTTTTGTTTTTAAGGTGCCGAACCTCAAAAAAAATTCTTTGGAACCGATATAGGATCACTTTCTTGTCCGTCTGTCAACCCTCTTTTCTCAGGATCGCGTGGATGTACTTATCGAATTGAAATTAACATGGAATACTCAAGTCCATTACCTTTTGGAGACGTGATATAAATCATAGTACTTGTAGGTACGTCAGCGCAATCAAAGTTACAGCCGCTAATGCCTGAATATTCTGAAATTTCCAAGGAAATCACATGCACACAAAACAAAACCTTTAGGGTAGGTACTTCCCGTTGACCTAGAATCATATAATTGGCAAAAAGCATGGTCTTATAAATTACTAGCTGAAATACAGAAATACAGATACTTACTTAATCAAATCTTTCCTCTTTAAAATATTAGTATAGATAGGTCGGCGCGCGGGCCCGACGCGCACTTGACGAAATGAAACTCTAATTCGGTGTATGTATCAATTAATGATAATGACAATATTAACATTTTAAAGCCCTTTGAATGACCTTCGTAATTTGCAATTGTATGGCGAAGGTCATTCAAATGGCTTTCAAGTGTCGATAGGTTGGGTGGTTTATGCATAATCGCAGAGCTCAGCGGGGCGGCTAGGCTGCAGAGATGACGTCATTGTCAACCCCGTTCTTTAAGTACCTACCTACGCAGGGTCTACCTGGTTCCGCTTCCCACCGTGCACTGCAAAAATTACTAATTATTTACCTATTTTACAATAGAGACAACATGGCAGAAACATAAAAATTATCTTTTAAATGTTCACATTCTTTTTTCACACAAAGCTTTCCTTGAAACAAACATAATTATCTAGTTATGTACCTACCCACATAAATAACGCGTCCTGCTCTTGATAATAGAATATCTTTGCCAGTTCGACCTACTTGCGAATATGGCAACATTACCGAATTCCGTAATGAAACCTACTTGGCTACGGGCCCGGAACACAGATCTAAGCAACCGGATTTCCTCTTAGTTCTAACTCCCCTGGTTTTGTTCGCGTCGGTTCATAAGCACAAGCTTACTGAAGTTTATAGAGAGAAGGCGATTTTAATAAGCTGTGGTAGGTACAGCTTTACATAATAGCCTTTAGTTGATATCCTGAGGGCGAGTCTATTTGACGATAATAGTGAGGCGTGATCGTGACAGCGCCTATATCGTGCAGACAGGGAACTACGCAAATCCCATTCAAAAAGGAGACGTCAAATAGACTCACCCGTCGGTGTTTTGTTTATAAAAAAATAATTGATACCTACCACTTAGTACAAACTTACTACGTAGGTATTACTATTTATTACTTCCTCAACAGCCTGTATTGGTCCACTGCTGGACGCAGGTCTCCCCCTAATAAGCGCCTTGTTGGCTTCTATCTCATGGGGGTAATGCCCCTATGTTGCCCAATGGGTTGGGGATCGCAATTTGGTGTTAGAATTTTATTGTTCTGCATACAACGCTGCTGCCCGCTCCCGGTGGATATCCCTTAGTCTCCTCTTACGACACCCGCGGGAAGAGTTGGGGTGGTGCAAATTCTAAGCCGCCTTTCACCACACAGCTGATTAATTACTTACTAAGTATAAATAATAGAGTAGCTAATGTTATAATGTAATGTTCCAGGCGAGAAGCGTAAGCTGACTATCCCCTCATCCCTGGGCTACGGCGAGCGAGGGGCCGGCAACGTGATCCCCCCGGACGCGACTCTCCACTTCGAAGTGGAACTGATCAACATCGGCGACTCGCCACCCACCACAAACGTGTTCAAAGAAATCGACGCTGACGCGGACAAAATGCTGTCGCGCGAAGAAGTGAGTATCGACTTAGCGTTCCGGGCGATGGACTCGGACGGCGACGGGGCTCTGTCCCGCGAGGAGGTGAGGCTCATGAGGAGTTGCTTCAGCGGTGGTTGTGCTTATTAAACTTCTGAGCGTAACGAATCATATAAATTAATATGAACTTGAGTTTAATCAACGAGCTTTAAAAAGAGGAGGTCCTCAAATCGGTCAATGGCTTGTTTTTATTAAACCGACTTCAAACTATGATGATGTTCTCAATTTGCTTGTAAGTATGTAGATATCTCTTATTTATTGCATGCTTATTAATAAGTCGATATCTTATTGTACACCCATTTCGTGGCACTCTGTATAATACTGGTACATTTTTTTTTTTTTTTTATTGAATTGATAGGTTACGATATTGAATAACACATACATAATAATTTAAAATGAATTTATTTTCATTTTTTTTTGTATAGATTAGATACATTTTGTATGGGATTTGTGTAGTTCCCTGCCCGCGTGGTAGAGGCGCTGCAGCGCTGCAGCTGTACCAAATCCCATAGAAAAAGGTTACGTCACGTTCACGTCTCGATACTATTGTCAACCAGATTCACCCCTCTGGTCAAGTTTTTTTTGATGCTCTGGTCTATGAAGGTTTTATTTTACCAAAGGCACAAGGGTCCCAATTATTGGGACTTGCTCTGAGTCTCAGTTATTTGGGTACCTATTCTAATATAGAAAGTTGAAGATGTCAAAATTTTGCATGTAGTAGGTACCTAGTTCTGGATCTTTAATCTATAATACTAACATAAGCGTATACTAAAATAAGCGAAAGTATTTCTGGCTTACACACCTAAACGGTAGAGGAGGCAGGAAGGTACCTGGACGGTATTCTGGGAAATGACAGTCTACTTTGTATCAAAGAGTCCTGGTAAGGTCTAATCTTAAGGAAATAAATCACTTTCATATTTGATAAAAGCGCGTGTGAAGCCGCGGGCAGAAGCAAGTTTCCTAAATTACTGACGTACTTGCGCGACGCCTACGAAAAATGTAGGTAGCTGGCTAGAATATGAGACCAGACAACGGGTTCGATTTCCGGCGCCGCGCCGCCGCCGCCGCGGCGCCGCCCGTACAAATGATTGTGAAATACTTACTTAATAATAACTTGTGGCAAATACCTACCTAGATCCTGCTTGAACATCTGTTCTATAAATAGTCTATATTTAAAATCTATGGATTCAAATTAAATTGCTTTATGATCTACCTCACAGATTTATAAGTAGGTATAGTCCTAAAGTTCTACCTATACCTTTATGATAGGTAGTAACATGGGCATTACTTCCGAATATTCATAATAGGTAGGTAGGTACTTAGGTGTTGGGGGCACTGCTGGTGGGCAGATATATTTTTACATTCATTCAGGGATCTTAGACGGTGATAGTTTATTTTAAATAGCTACCTAATCACGTATTCTCCTTGTTTCAGGTCAGCGAGTATCTGAAGAAGCAGATGGTCCCTTCGGACGGCGCCGAGCCCAGCGAGGAGATCAAGCAGATGCTGGAGGGGCACGACAAGCTGGTCGAGGAGATCTTCCAGCACGAGGACAAGGACAAGAACGGCTTCATCAGCCACGAAGAGTTCTCGGGGCCGAAGCACGACGAGCTCTAAACTAATACTATCTTACTCGTAAACTAACATTTGTATGTAATTGAGACGTTCACACGGCCTTCGGAATTATACTTCTTAGCTTACTGAAGGGATGGCAGTCATCATCTATACCTTCTGCGACGCGCAGCGCCCATCCTACATCCTACCGGGCTATCTGTAACTGAACTCTCGTGATTAGCCCTATTGACTTTGTAAAACATATTCAAATGATTCTCGTACATATTCTCATGCTTTCAATGACCGGTTTTGTTGTAAAGTACATAGTGATAGTTTAAGAGTCCGTTGATTTGTTGAGTCGTTTTGTACTTAGTTAATAATTTTGTTGGCACGGTTTGTTTTTAAGCTATACTTAAATTAATTTTATACAGGTCGGCATAATACTTGTGTATAATTATTTATTTTTATTTCTTTTTTATAATCTACAGATTTTTATTATTCTTGAGTTGCATTTCCATTAAAATTTTAGTATTTACAAAATACTTTATTATTTATTATCTAAGGTCTAGGACATAACTGTTTGAATTCATTCCATTGTGGTTCATTAAATATTTATAATCTTAATTGCTTTTACTTACTGCATCTATGTCTTCGGAACTGCACCACCCTAGGTGCCCACCTTCTCAGATTGTAGGCTGGTAGTAGGTACTGGTGTAGTAGATAGATCTAGCTAGGTACATATACCTACCTAACCTAGTTAAAACTTATCCATATTATATATTAAAGGGTTTCACTAACATTAGTATCGAGATTAGACCATTTATAAAAGTCTTAGCTAGTTCCGTTCCGTAAATGCCATATGCCTTAGAAAGGTACGGTCCTTAGGCACCAAGATATCTATCTATTTCATGATCAATTTCGGCGTGAAAGTGTGGGTTGGCTGGATGTTGCCTATTGCGCATATTGAAGTTTAATGACAAGTGTCAGCTAAACCCAGGTACCTTAACTACGCAGTTTTTAACTAGGTGGTAGGTAAGTACTTAGGTGCAGAATAAATGCAGCTAGACAGAGCCCCAAGCTTCGCATTGCTTGGGGCTAGCCGCTAGGTGATGCTGTGTGGATAGTCCAGCATTATTTATCTAAACATTGGAAACTGCTTTAGAATGAAACTGTGTTGCATCTTCCGACTTCTTCGAAACAGCAAACCAACTGTATGTCGCTGTACCTATGTCCGGACCGGAACAACTAGGACAAATATGCATGTACCTACTGTACCTACGGGGACAGTCATAGATTAGATGAAATGAAATGAAATGAAATGAAAATGGTTTATTTTAGCACGACACAAAAAGAAACTTAAATAGGAAAGACTAAGCTAGGAATATAGATAGATAGATAATACTTTATTCATCACCTTAAAAATAAAACTAATTTTACATATAAACTAGAGAACAGTAATGGAACTGGCGGCCTTATCGCTTAAAGCGATTTCTTCCAGGCAACCAAAACGATGGGAGAAAAATACAGGATGGCGGTGCAACTTAACATTAATCTAAACTATTAATACTAATACACATAAAATATGAGATTTAATTTATATAAAAATAAAAAATAAACTAGAAATTAAAGTATGCACGTAGATACAACACGAGGCCCGCGCACCGGCGGCGTCAGACGGGCACGGCTACCACGGGCAGGCGACTGGAGAAGATAAGAATTTTTTTACTCTGATTGGAATATGTACTATATAAAATAATAATAAAAATTAAATAAATGTTCCCTTTTCTACCCTCCAAATCTTCCATTCAGGTCCGCATGCTATGGCTATAAGAATATACAATAAAATTCCCCAAGACATAAAAACGAAACAAAAGTACCTACTTAAGTTCAAAAATTTATTAAAAAAGTATCTGATTAAATATACCGAGTTTTTATTCTTTGCAAAAATTTCTAGAGCACTAAGTTAATATCAACAAGTATTAGGCAGAAAACATGTTCATCCATTTATTTATTTATTTTATACTACCTGTACCCGCGACTTCGTTCGCGATTGCCTTACCTGCCGAATAATTAAGTTCACATTTAACCATAGTCTCTCATATTATGAAACGCCGGCGTGCAAAAAATCGTGTGGGGTCTACGGGGGATAGCATGTTGTTATCTTCAATCCCATTCTTTATCTACATGACTTTTAAATACGACTCGGCCAGCGTCAGTGTTAAGAAGTGTCATACTCGTTTCACTTCTTACTCATGGTTCCGTTCAGCTGGGGCCCTATTCTACTATACTAATCGCTTCACTATGACAGGGGTATCGATCGACACAGATAGAATGACACGTTTTGGTATTCCACCTCAGATGAAAGAAATTATGATGAATGGAGATGGAGAGACGCGCGTCAAATTTGAAACTAATAATTTATCTCGCACGCACTATCTGGAGTTTTATTAATCTAAGGACTCTACGTGATGATTTTGCGACGATTCCATTGTCATACTGAAGCAATTGTATTGCAGAATTGGGCTCCTGATCCATTTGACTGGAACACCGTCATTTTTTTTCGTTAGTAGGTAGGTACAGTTGGCTGTGTACCACAGTAAAACATATCTTTCTGTGGTCCAGTTAGTTTAACACTTACTCCAACCAAACTTCGGTAGTACAGTTAACTGGACCAGCTAAACCACCATATATTATATCATGTAAGGTAGGAACGTAACTAACGGGTGCGTCTTGGAAAAATATTAGATAGGAACTTACCTACCCTTTATCTACAATTTTTTTTCTTCAATCTACAGATTATTTCACCAATCTACTGATTTTCTACTCGACTTTCTACTGATTTAGTCAAATTCGATCTTGCAACACTGTTTCTAACAAAAAGAATGCATGAAATCGGACGACGCGTAGACCCGTCGTGATGCACGGTTTAAGAATTCTACTTTTTCCTCTCTCCCATGGGAACCTTACTGAATTCCAGGATAAAATGTATTCCATGTCCTACCTTGTAGTATGAACTCAAAATGTGCCAAGTTTCATTCCAACTCATTAGGTACCTACCTATGTAGTTTCGGCGTGATGAGCGGTGAAGGAATTTGACTTTAATCCCCTCTGCCAGGACAACCTTACTGAATTCCGGGATAAAATGTATCTTCCCTCATAGTACCTACGAACTAAAATCATGTCGAGTTGCATTCGAATTCATTAAGTAGTTCCGTCGTGATACGCGGTTAAAGAATTTTACTTTCATCCTCTCTCCCAGGGAACCTTACTGAATTCCAGGATAAAATGTATCCCATGTCCTTCCTTGAACTCAAATCGTACCAATTCAGTCCAACTCATTCAGTAGTTTCGGCGTGATGCGCGGTGAAGGAATTTTACTTTCATCCCTTCTCCCAGGAGAACCTTTCTAAATTCTGGGATAAAATGTATCTTTCCTCGTAGTATGAACTCAAATTATGCCGAGTTCCATTCGAATTCATTCAGTTGTTCCGTCGTGATGCGCGGTTAAATAATTTTACTTTCGTCCTCTCTCCCAGGGGAACATTACCTACTGAATTCCGGGATGAAATGTATCTCACGTCCTTCCTTGTAGTATGAAATCAAATCGTGCTAGGTTTCATTCCAACTCATTCAGCACTTTTGGCGTCATGCGCGGTGAAGAAATTTTACTTTCATCCCCTCTTCCAGGGGAACCTGACTGAATTCTATAAAAAAATGCAGTTTTGGCTTCAGTATCGATAATAGAGGCCTCCAATTTTTTTTTTCAAAATATGGTCAATGTACAGAATTGGACCGGTTACAGTTTTATTATAAGTATAGATAGGTAGATAACATCTAATGTTTACTTTTTGCTGTGTAATTATTCGTTTCATCTACCTACTAATGATGTTTGTCAAAAAATCTTTAAGATTTTGTATTTGGCTTACAAAGCTAAACTTAAACTTTATAATTAGCGTTATTATTTAGTACCTAGTACTTATCTTGTTGTGCCCTAACCGGGTACATATTTGAGACTGAATATCTTTAATAATTATTAAACAAAGTTACAGGACGACTACTGATGGTTAAATTATTATTTGGTATCTAAATAAAATAATAAAGGCGCTTATCATGGGGAGGCCTGCGTCCAGTAGTGGCGTCAAGTTTTACGACCTCTGTGGCGCAGTGGGCGAAGGTCGGCGACGCAGAAGGTTGCGGGTTCGATTCCCGCCTCGGGACAAATGTTTGTACGATCTGCAAAAATTTATTCATGGTGTTCTGGATGTTTACTATGTATAATCAAAAATATCTATCTTTGTACTGTATTGTATAAGTATATCAGTTATCCAGTACCCATAACACAAGCTCTGCTTAGCTTGGGGCTAGATGATGCTGTGTGAATTGTCCAGCATTATTTATTTGTTTATAGTAGTGGCTGTTGAGGAAGGAGGAAGGTAGGTATCTACAAGTTTGTTCACAGATAGGTGTGAAATTCCTAGATACCAATTTTGGTTTATTTTATTAGGTATATGACTTGAGAGAAAGAAAATAATCAAGAAGATGCACCAAAAAACCTACCACTATTTATTATTTTTATTTGGGAGGATTAAAGAAAATATCAAAATCAACCGTTCTGGAAACGGAAAGAACGTTAAAACATCTGCATGATCCTATCAAAAATGTGTTCTGCCTGTTGTTGCTTTTACACGTTGGAAGATGAAAAGTTTTAGGGTAGGTATCTGTGAGTTTTAAAGTTTGTGTTAAATCCGCGCTGTTGCAGCAGTTCCGCGCAGTCTACTTTGCTATTAACGATGCCAGATATAACTTAGATCCATTACCTACGGCTCTTCGTTCCTGGAGAGGTAAGACATGAAATTTGCGACATCTCGTACCTACAGGTAACTAACAATCAGGCAAAAAGATGTTTACCAGAAACTACACATATCCTAGCAATCGTTTCAGTATGCCCTCCAAGCGAGAGATATAGGTACATATTAAATCATAGATACCTAGGGTTCTATACTTGCGAACCATATTCCAATCCAAGTGGCTGCGCACATAAGAAAAGTAGAGTAGGTAGGTACCTACTTATCTTAAAAGTTTTTACATTTGAGAAATCGCGTGAAAGCATTAGGTTTCATTCTAAGGATGATGCTTTCGAATTTCGATGCCTATTGCTAACTATTGCATTAATGTGTTCGTCAAATAAGAGTTTGCTATCAAACGTAACGCCCAGATCTTTTATCTTAGCTACCCTAGTTAATTATGCGTTTTGTAGTGAATAATTAAATTTAAGGACATTAGGTTTACGGGTAATGAACAGACGTAGCATTTAGAAACATTTAAATCAAGCCTTTGAATGTGCAATAGTTTTGAAGTCGGTCTAGGTAGGTCATCTTGGAGGCAGGCCGCGTCGTCTGCGTCTTTTAGGTACAGGGTAAAGGATTGTGAGTGAAACGTGATGATATATCATTGATCATTAGTATTGTAAAAAGTAAAGGACCGAGTAAGGATCCTTGTGGGACAGCAGAAGCGACACTCATCGGCGAAGACGCTCGTCTTCGCCCGCTGAGTACGACGTCAGTCTGACAGCGGTTACGAACGTACGACGAGAACCACCGAAATTAGTTGCCGCGGATGCCTATTCTTTGCAATTTTTCCATGAGAATCAAATGATCTATCCGGTCAAAGCATTTACTATAATCAGTGTAGATAATGTCCACCTGAGAGGGCTCACACATATTATGTTGAGAAAGATATTCACTACATAACAATGCAGCTTGGTATTTGTATTTTTTCATTATCCCACAGAAACACTGCACTTTTTCTGAGATAAAAAAAATAGCCTGTGTTAGTCCCAACGTCCTAGGAATCCAGGTTATAAAGCTATCCTGGTCCTAAATATCATTGATATCCATTCAGCCGTGTCCATGATAGGTATCCATGATACCTATCCAGATCGTGAAAGAGTAACTAACACACAAGTACCTACATACATTCAAACTTTCGCCTTGATTACTAGTATTGTATTATAATATCTGTGCCTTGATATTATTGTAAAGATTAGATACCTACCAGTGAGTTGTCAGTAGTACCTACGCTAGTAATAGTAATTCAATGATACCTATACATATTTAAATCAGTCGGAAATAAAACGCAGTAATTTTTCATCAGAGCAGGGTGCATTTATTTATTTCGATGGTACCTTAAGGGTCCGGCGACGGATGAATTTCCCATACAAACGTAGTACCAAAATGATTTGTAATTTGAGAATGTTTTCATCATAGTTTGCTATTATTTGTGTTAGAATAGTATTTATACAGGTTCCTACCATATTTTTTTTTTCAAAATACTTATCTACACAATTACTAAGACAACATTCATTCTTTCATAGAAAAATGCGATTAGGTTTAATTTCATTTCAGAAAGGTATTTTGAAAAAAAATTGTGGCAGGAACCTAGATAAATACTATTTTAATACAAATAATAGCAGACCATAATGAAAATATGCTCAAATTAAAAATCATTTTGGTATTACGTTTGTATGGGAAATTCATCCGTCGCCGGACCCTTAAGTTTTAACATGAAAACTTATTGTTGGGTGACTTTTTGTCGGTACCTACCTAGGTACCTACCTAGTTAAATAGGAACAATTTTCTTACTAGTACACATTAGGTACCTACGTACCTAAATAGTT
The DNA here is from genome assembly GCA_949316285.1 of Eupithecia subumbrata. Taxonomy (NCBI): domain Eukaryota; kingdom Metazoa; phylum Arthropoda; class Insecta; order Lepidoptera; family Geometridae; genus Eupithecia; species Eupithecia subumbrata. Next base: position 29,724,346 of record OX438642.1, on the reverse strand, counting down.
GCTAGTATACAGAACACACAAACAAGACCTAAGCATTTTGTAAGTAGGTACTTAGATCGCCACATTTTAAAAACAGCTATTCTCAAACATTAGATTCACATAGGTACTTACTAAACACAATTATAAAATACATAATAATGTGAGAAATCTTTAAACAACAATAGGTACCTACTTACATATAAAATGAAGATCAGGACCTACTAAATAGTTGCTTTAAATTTAACCAATAATTAATAGTTTAGGGAAAAGTACGTAGGTAGTACAATCGTGTAAATATGAAAAATTATTAAACTACAATAAACATTATAAAAATGTAGAATAATAGCAAAGTATTTACGCCTTAACTTTAAATGTAAATATAATGTATATTTGATAATAATAATTAATAATGTAGGTATTATATATATAAGAGCACTTGTACATAAGTAGGTATAAATATTTGAAACATAATAATATGATTAGTCTATTTATAAATAACGTACCTACCCTTATTGGCAAAAGGGCTGCTAAACATTTTTAGCCATAAACAACTATAATAATAATAGTTGATTTACTTCAGTCTTACATTTAGGCACCACATAATCACAATGTTGAAATATGTTAGTGAGTGAACGATTCACGTAAATAATGTTCGGAGCTGTGTGACTCCTGTGAGTTATGGAAGATTAATTAACTACTTAATTTGAATCACAGGCTCCATTTTGAAAAATCTCTTGATATATCGAATTGAGCTTTTAAATGCAACTTAAACAATTGGCATTTAAATGCTGAAGCTGTCCATGTAATCATATACCTTACAATAATGTAAAACCTATTATCTAATCAGATAAAATAACTGGAAAAAACATCACAAAAAGTAAAAATAGCTCAAAATAGATAGACAATGACAATGTATCATTATTTATGCACAACATTATCATTTTTATTAAGATCATTTTCCTTAGTCTAACCGTGCGACACAAGCGACAAAAGTCTCTCTTTTAAGCGGCTAAGCCATAACTTACTTAAGTGTGATGCTGGTCAAACATCAACTACTGTGTGGATTTTAATGAATAATCCACACAGTATCATCCAGTCCCAAGCAGAGTTTGTGTTATTATTATTAATAATCAAATTTAAAGCCCAATTTCAAACCTCACTACAATTACACGATAATTTCATTCCAGTATTGTTTTATTTAAATGAGATGTTTACAATTTGCTCTTACCACCTTGATATTAAAACAGATATAGCATACATACAGTGTGTATTAAGGACCTTCAGTGTTATCAATGTTATCATATCTTAAAACGGTACAAAGTCTGCCTTGACATAAATGCAAGATCAGTGGACGTAAGTATTTTTCTGCATCTCAAACACAGAATTACAAATCTTCTCTATTCTGTGATCTCAAACAACCTACGCAAACTATTTTATGATCTATCTTGTTGTTAAATACTAATTTTATATCTCGGAAACTGAAACCGTTTCTTATGTGTTAAATATAAAGAGTCACTGTGAAAGTTTAGCTCCATACTTAGTGAATACTTATATTAAGATTCCATATTTTAGTTAATCACTAAGAATTCAAGTAAAAATAGTTTGAAATCTGTGAAGATGAACTCAACTGAATTAGGACAGTTTCTGTGATACACTTAAATGTTTAAATACCTACTGCGAGGACACAAATCAGAAAATCTGATATCACAATACCGGGGTATTATTTAAATTCAGAAATAAACAGATTATGTTCTACTGTTATAGTTTTAACCTAGGTGGTTAAAACTAAATAAGAAAGACTTAAGTAGTACCATAAGGAACAATGCAAATGTTCCATGAACAAATATATAATGCTTTCGGTACAAATATAATAAAAAACAAATATAAAACATTACCTAGGAATTATGTTAGATAAAAGTCCTACAACTTTTACAATAGATTTTTGTTCAAAGGATAAGCCCCGCTTGCATAGGGATTGCTAAAAGGTGTTTAACTGACTAAACATGTTCAGTAAGTACTCAAACATTCAAACTTAAATAATTTAATCAATAAATTTTTATATTAAATAAAAAAAAAAATTATTTAATACTAGCTGTACCCGCGACTTCGTTCGCGATTGCCTTACCTGCCGACTAATTAAGTTCACATTTAACCATAGTCTCACATTATGAAACGCCGCCGTGCAAAAAATCGTGTAAGGTCTACGGGGGAGAGCATGTTGTCATTTTCAATCCCATTAAAGAATGGGAGGATAAAGATCCACACGACTTGTAGCTACGACTCGGCCAGCGTCAGTGTTAAGAAGTGTCATACTCGTTTCACTTCTTACTCATGGTTCCGTTCAGCTGGGGCCCTATTCTGCTATACTAATCGCTTCACTATGACAGGGGTATCGACACAGAATGACATGTTGTGGTATTCCACCTCAGATGAAAGAAATTATGATGAATGCAGATGGAGAGACGCGCGTCAAGTTTGAAACTATTAATTCATCTCGCACGCCCTATCTTGAGTTTTATTAATCTAAGGATTCTACGTCATGATTTTGCGACGATTCCATTGTCATACTGAAGCAATTGTATTGCAGAATTGGGCTCCTGATCCATTTGACTGGACCACCGTAATTTTTTTTCGTTAGTAGATAGGTACAGTTGGCTGTGTAGGTAACACAGTAAAAAATATTATTCTGTGGTCCAGTTAATTCGACCACTTACTGCGACTAATCTTCGGTAGTACAGTTAACTGGACCAGCTAAACCACCATATATCATGTAAGGTAGGAACCTAACTTATTTTTCCAAGACGCACCACCTTAGTAGAAAGGAACCTAACTAATGGGTGCGTCTTGGAAAAATAAATAGATAGGAACTTACCTACCCTTTATCTACTAATTTTTTTCTTCAATCTATAGATTATTTCATCAATCTACTGATTTTCTACTCGACTTTCTACTGATTTAGTCAAATTCGATCTTGCAAAACTGTTTCTAACAAAAAGAATGCATGAAATCGGACGACGCGTAGACCCGTCGTGATACTTTTTCCTCTCTCCCGGGGGAACCTTACTGTATTCCAGGATAAAATGTATCCCATGTCCTTGCTTGAACTCAAATCGTACCAATTCATTCCAACTCATTCAGCACTTTCGGCGTCATGCGTGGTGAAGAAATTTTACTTTCATCCCCTCTCCCAGGGAAACCTAACTGAATTCCGGGATAAAAAGTATCCTATGTCCTTCCTCGTAGTATGACCTAAAATCGTGCCGAGTTTCATTTCAATACCTTCAGTAGTTTCGACGTCATGCGCGGTGAAGAAATTTTCCTTTCATCCCCTCTCCCAGGGAAACCTGACTGAATTCCGGGATAAAAAGTATCCTATGTCCTTCCTCGTAGTATGACCTAAAATCGTGCCGAGTTTCATTTCAATACCTTCAGTAGTTTCGACGTGATGCGCGTTTAAGAAACAGACAGACAGACAGACAGACAGACAGACAGACAGACAGACAGACATGAATGAAAAAAATTACAGTTTTGGCTTCAGTATCGATAATAGAGTGCCCTCCAAAAAAAATTTACAAAATATCTTCAATGTACAGAATTGGACCTGTTACAGTTTTATTATAAGTATAGATATGAGTTGTGGCTAAATGCATTGGGCAATTTTATGAAAACCACCCTAAGATGTTTAATCCACTAGTTTAAGATCTCACTGGAATGTGAAATAAAGTATTCAACATAGTTCACTTGCAAACTTTGATAGAAGTGTTCTTTATGACCCAAAATGCTATTGAATATGGGGGCATGGAGATGTGATTGCCATATCTTAAGTAGCGAGGTTGTAACTCAGGTAATGGAGATTCATAGTAAAGGGGCCACCCATTGAGCAGTACAGTTTTTGACTTTCTATTATTTGAAGGAGCACTTATAATAAACTCGTCAATAATTAAATGTTCCCCATGTAGAGCCGTGCCATTCAGTAGGAAACGGACCTTTTTCATCTCTAAGTTTATAGCATACATTGTCACAGCTGATGTGTCATTTGTATACATTTTATTTGCACAATGAGCATACACTCTCTGGAAGCGTGAGCACTTACACTTCACATTCAACACTTTGTTTCCAACCACTTTTTTATACAATACACTTATCCACCAATCTGGTAAAGGTTCTAAATCTGAATTGATCAAACTGTAGTATTTCCCAACGAAGCTTTGCCTCACTACAGTTGTAATATTATGTTTAGATGCTAGGCCGAGCTTGTCAAGCCACAGAGGACTTCCTGCAAAACTGTTGGAGAGCCCGGGTGCCCCACCACCATAGGCACTGCTTGTTTCAGTAAGCCACATTGGTATGCTTTTATATTTTGCAGTGTGGTTTTTCATGGAATCAATCTGCCCTTTCAAAAAATCTAATGTATTGGGATTCCAAAAGTCTTCAAGAGTGGCAGTTCTGCCATTCAAATAGTACTGATGCCATGATCTGGCATTGATGAAGTGGGAGGCATTACTCAAGAACTCTTCCATGTACCTGAGGCACTCTGGCCGGCTGGCTTGTGGGCGTGTTGTGTCCGGTCCAACAAGTAATGACTTCTTAAAATCTGAATGATTGAGAAGTTTTCTCAGCTTTTCAAAATCATGTGCTAGCATTTTAGGAGTGATAGATTCATTAAAAACATGGTGAAATGAGTTAGGTTCATTACCTAGCTGCCAGTCTGCATCAAATTTCTTCTGTTTGGAGTACTCGAGGAGCTCTTTGGCATTATGCTCATTCCATCCATTTTCATCTCGGAGTAATACATTGAATGTGAACAGTAATCTCAGGTTGGTGGCATTGCAGAATTCATTTATTGAGCTCCATTTCTTCCCAGTCATAATAAAAAAAGGTAAAACTTTGTGTTTACATAACTTTTTGATGAAAGAGCACTGTCTAGAATGTGTAATTTTCGGGCAAGGATTTTCACAGGAGACGGCGGCGGAGTCGTTCCTGCTGAATATAAGTCGCTCCGACATGGTCCCGCCGAGGCGCAACCGCGCCGGTGCCAGTGCCGCCGCCAGCTCTCTCATCCTGGGGTTCGTAAAGTCTATTTTGTCGTATTCTTCAATTTCGGAAGCATCTATGCCAATACTAAGGAAGTTGTCGGGTATAATAGTAAATACCTTCTGATGTTCGCTGATAGTAACATAGCACCTTTCACCGGTCTGATATTTCACGAACACCACTAGTAAAGCTATGTTACAGCACAGAGTGATAGCGCAGGACGCTACAAGTCTTTTATTAGACAGCATGTTTAGAAAACTTTGACAAGCATTCCATAAATACCACACGCAGCGCAGCAAGTTCCTAAGGTTTTGTGTTGTTTGAGATAAATATGATTTAGAAACGAGCCTCGGTCGTTCTTAAAAATACATAGGTACAAATTGATACAAATTACAAACAATCACAACATATCAACACCACACACGCCGCAAGCAACGTCAACAATAAAATAAGCTAAATTTACGTAAATTTACCAGCAGGCAGCAGGGTGGCCTGGCTGACGCTGGTCGCTGAGTGAGTGTCGTAGGTAGGCTTAGGCTTGAGCCTAGGGCGGCAAGCAAAGGGTATGATTTTTTTTTCTACATCAACTTCAACTTCTTGTCATCCATCGTCTGAGTCCATCGTGGAAATCAGAAATCAAAAAGAATTCGGTGACAGTGACAGTTTTCTGATGTTTTACAGATGACAGTTAACATGACAGTTTTCTGGGCACGTAAATAGAAAACCACGAGTTTTGTGCGAGTTTTATGCTTGCAAAAAATACTGCGTCGTGATTAAAGTCGCTCTCTGCTCAACAGGCGCGGTCTCAGGGGGGTGGGTCCTGACCCCCCAAAATCTTAGTTTGGGTATTTAAAAAATTGCAATGGTACATTGATTAAGTTTAGGTACTTACCAAAAAAATTGCGGCTCGCTCCTCTCACCGATATTACTGAAATTTTGTGCTTTTTGCTCAACGCAGAGGCAACCAACGTTAGGTACCTATGACTAGAACTAAACTTGAGTGCTCTAGCTGGTCTGCTATAGTCAGCTTGTATCAATCCAACCACCACACTAAAATATTTCCAGGCCCAGAAAGATAGACCAGGGGTGAGAAGTCGTGACATTTCCTTTTAGTATGGGATTTGCGTAGTTCCATGTCCGCACGATAGAGGCCTGTACCAAATTGTATGGAAAAAGGAGACGACGACGTCACTCACGATCACTAGTCGGGAGCATTTCGAATTAAGCCGGTTTTTGACTATGGGATATAATATAAATTACATCTTGTGCTATATATTACATCCCGCGATTGCTATTCACACTGTAAGATAAATATTTTGGAACACACATGATCAGTTTACACGTCTGCACACTAACGCCAACATTCAAACTGAGGGCGAAGCGGGGGAGGCGCGGTGTCCGGGAACGTGAGGTAAAATATACACCTTCAAATGACCTTCAAATATCGCTCACTCGGTCGAAAAAATATTTATAGTTTGGGATGTAATATATATTATAGCACAGTGTAAATGGTCCCACACAAAATGTATGGTGAGCGATAAAATATTACGCTAAAATCGATATTATAAGCGCGCTCACAAGCGTTCCATATACTGTGAGCGCGTCAACGATGTTTCTATGACGTCATGACATGTGCTATTTTGCTATATGACCGACCATCCTACAAAAAAACTGAAATCACTGAGCTTGTCGAAAGCATTCATCGTAGTAGGTATTGTATTCTTTTTTTTTGTTTACTTGTACCTAACTGACATTGGACACCGCAACTTGTGACCGTGAGCATTCATGAGTGTTCCGAATTAATGTAGCACTCAATTGTCAATCGAAGACTAGGAACAGTGAGTTGTAAGTAGTTAGAATAGCTTAACCAAACAAAAAATGTGTCGCAAATTGATGCCTGCGCGGGGCGCGCCCGACCCCGCCCACAAGTATTCGCTGCAGCGCTCTTATAGATGTTTTCACCGCAGAAGGGACACTTCAGATCAGACAGCTATTGTGCATACAAAACTGAATTTGAATGCAGTAGGTACTTGCACTAACTAGACCCCACACTTTATCACATCTGTCCCAAGGCGGGAATCGAACCCACCTCCTGCGCCCCAGGCGGACCTTCGCCCACCACGCCACAGAGGTCGCCAATCGATCTATTACAAATTTATAAACCTTAAGATATTTGTTCAGACGACAATATAGACAATAATAGGTATAATACAGCTTTAGTTTATAATGACGATTGCAAAAGATACCTACAGTAGGTAACTACTGTTACTGATCAGACAGACGGCATAGGATGAGTAATATTATGAGTTAAAAATAATAATCAGTTAAACCTTTGTCACCAACCCTTAGTAGGTACCTACCCATCCCATATGTACGAATCACTTTTCATAATCTATGATTTTCAAACTGAATGTCAGGTACAACAGAAAATAATATACACAAATTAATTTTGGTTGGTTTTAGTTGATATTCTGTTTATTAACCGATGATTAGTCAAGCCACTATCTTTTTTCTTCGAAGTTGATTCATTTTTAGAGACATTTTTAACAAGCAAGACGGCATTTACATCTTGATTTTATTCGCATGCGGTGTCGCGATGGGCGTAGGCGAACGACTAAATGAGTTGTTGCCGACCGGCAACAACTCATGGCGCAAAGTTGTTGTTCGCGAATGTCCGTTCCATACGATAGTAATAGTAATTCAATGACTAGGAAGTTTGCCAGTTCACGCTGTGAGCTGTGTAAAGCCCCCAGTACACAATGGCCTGTGATGGGCCACGCTTTGCAATGCACAATTGTAGGCCACGATCACTTGGTGTTCACACAATGGAGTATGGCTCATTGCTGCCTGGCAAACCACTTGCGATGGACGTCGAAGTAATTACGGCTGCGGCTATTTATTTGTATACTGTTTACAAGTATTACAGAAGTGTGTATCGTCACAAAGTTGTTAAAAGGAAATGGCGAAAAAGGCGATGGTGGATGCTGACCATTCATCGAAACAGGACAAGGTACGTAGATTTTTTAATGTGGTACTTAGGATATAATTTAATGTGGTACTTAGGATATATAAAGTTTCTTCATTGCTCCACGCCATTGACATTTACGATCGCACGCCACGGCAATATCACGCAACACAACTATCCCGGTCAGCGGCCGGTGACGAACTAAACAATGGCCGATTGTGTAAACACCACAGGCCACGCTACGCCACGATTCCTTTGAAGTGTGCCCAAAAAACCGACAACTCTCCGATTGCGCGCCACGATGGACAACTGTCCGCCATCATATACCATTACCCCCTGTACACAATGGCGATGGCCTGTAGTAGGCACGCATGGGCCATTGTGTACTGGGGGCTTAAGACAATCGCGCAATTGTACCTACTGTACCGTAATAGGTAAGCAGTTATTTGACAAGAAAAAACAGCTTAATTGAAGTGGAAAAAACTTGATTTTAAATTATAACAGTAGGTACCTACATAATTATTTTACTAGGCTACCGTGTGCTATTCTGAGTAACGCTCTAACGAGACAAAAATAAAATAAAATTTCGAGAATAAAATAGTGTCAACGATATGTGTCGAATCGGTTACCTACGTCAAGTTCCCATAATACTATATGGGATCCCTTTGGGCGAACTTTTGCTCAAGCCCTTGGGTAGCACCGCGGTTACAGTATTTAGTATTCAGTATTTTTATTGCGAAACAAAAATATTACATACAGTAAGTATTAATGTCCCCTGTCAGGTAGGGTATGGCAATATATCTTAATCTAGGACTTAAGTTAATTACTAAATTAAGTATTTTGTATTTTATACAAAATTAGGAGATCTTTTATGAACTATAAACAATATTTGTGTACTCCCTACGCCTCAGTTTTTTCTTCATTTTGGCGTGTAATAAGCCAAAACTGTGAAGATATGCAACCTCACGTTCATATCTCTAGTCTAGTCTATGGATGGTTGCCTAGAACATTAGACTATTGATTCACAACTTGTCACCGTATACTTTAATTCACTTTGTCCTTTTTGCTGTGCTAATAAATACTCGTAATATTTTTCGCTTTCCCTGATCTTTCCTTGAAATATCTACGGTCAACGCAAACGGTAACACCTCCGTTCACAAAAACAATTCGATTTTGCGAATAAAATTGAAAAAAAATCTTAGAGCGCGCCCTTTCAAATCGCAGGTTCCCACCAAAAAAAAAACAAGGCCATAGACATAAAGTCCATTATTTTTGTTCGTAGAGCTTTACGTTGCGCTGAGTGAAATATTTGGACGCCGGTTTAGTTGAGAAATAAAATAATCCGGAAAAGGCAGAAAATAAAGGTAAGAAACAAGGCTTACCAAATCACGGTTATGTGCGTTGAATTGTATTTTCACCGATTAAACACAAACACTTATTTTGTGTGTAAAACAAGTTTAGCATCTTTTATTTATTATTATTATTGTCAAAATGGCATCGCATGCATTATTTTAATGCCATCGTTAGACACGAACGTTTGAGGCATATTCTCAAATTATTTGCATTGCTGCTACTTAAACTATACACTAGTAGGACTGCCATCTACATACTACTAACATTTGGCAACCAGGACAAGACGCGTGAAAACCCCGGATTTTGTAGCCCAGAACCCGGATTTGTCAACAGGTTTTTTACAAACACAGTCAGTACATATAATAAATAAATGCCAAGTGCGAGTTGTCTCGCACACGAGGGTTCCGTATCAAAGGTTAACCGTCCGTGCGGTTTTCGAATTTTTCCCTTAATTATATTTTGCTATAAGACCTTGCTTCTTGCTAAAGGACATCATCCATTTTGGTCCAAATAGTGAAAGTTCCGGCCAATTAAAAAAAACGATATATTTATCCTGTTACGTCTTGTAAGCATTTCTTATTATTGCACCGAAGCTGTGGGACCATTCTCCTTGGATTTATTTGAGTTCAAAAATGTGGCATTTTTCGAATTAATGAAATGGAATGATAAGAAAAGTAACTGTGTTTAAGTAGCATTTCACTCTGTCATTAGGTCTTCACTTATAATAAAATAAAAAAAATCGTAGATTAAGTATCCTATTATTAGTTTACCGAAAGCAACTCTGTCAGGTACGTTTTTGTGATTTTATAGCTTCGGTGCGATAATACAAAATGCTAAGACAATAACGTTCCAACAGATTATTGCATTTTTTTATTTTGGCCGGCACTTTCACATTTGGACCAAAACTGTATGAAGCATGGATGATGTCCTTTCATGATTCTAAGTCAACGGGAAGGTACCCTATAGGTTTTATGTACATGCTGTTTCACTTGGAAATTTCAAAATCGGCTGTAACTTTTGATTGCGTTGTCTTAGAAATTTTAATTATATCGCGGCGCGGCGGCCGGCCCAAGACTTGAAATTTTTAAACCCGGACTACTACTCTAAACTAAGACAAATCTGGGGAAACCTGGATGGATGGCAGCCCTATACACTAGTCAAACTTGATGTAGAGAGTAATTTTTGAAAGCCACTCTGCTTGAGCAATATTAACATGATCTCATTGTTCAGATGGCAGATAAAATGGCTGGTGCTCCTGAAGTAGAGGAAGAGTTCGTTGTAGAGAAAGTTCTCGACCGCCGCATCAGGAACAGAAAGGTAAAAAACATGTAATCTCAAAGTTGGCAGCTATTTCAAGTGTTTGCAAACAACATTAAAACAACCTATAAAAATATACAATACTTTTTTCTTTTATTTCCAGGTGGAATATTTTTTAAAATGGAGAGGCTTTAGTGATAACGACAACACTTGGGAACCAGAGGAAAATCTGGACTGTCCTAACCTCATCAGGACTTTTGAGGATGCCCGGAAGAAGAAAGAAGCCCGTAAGTTATGAATTTACATCCACTATGGAGATTTCAACAATTATACAGCAATATATATATATTTATTTATTTGTTTATTCTAACTTGACTTACAAAATTAAATACATTACAAAATGTTAAACATTGTTTAAAATCTAAAATATCCTACTGATATTATAAATTCGAAAGTTAACAAATGTGTAATGTTTGTTACCTAGAATCGCCGAAACTACTGAACAGATCAAGGTGAAATTTGGCATACAACTAGAATGTAGCCTAACTTAAACAATAGGCTACTTATTATGAAAATATGCATGCGAAGCTGATTGACTGATTTATCGTATTTAAATCATAATTAGTTAAATACGTTTACCGACTTAAATACATTTAGCTTAATCATAATTAAGATTGTCTTGCGCAAGTCTTTCGCAGCGGTCATTTAGCTAAGCGCGCTAGTCTATGGATTGTCATGCTTTCTGATTGGTCATCATCAGTGATCGGAGTAGGTAGAGCTATTTTATGTACTTGCCATATGATAGAATAATATGGATATTCCCCGAATCCCGGGATTTGTTTTTTAAGTAGAAAAATACTAAAAATCTATTTACACTTAGGGAGTAATGAAAGCATACACTTCCTTTAAGTATATGGACGGGTTTAAGGATAGTATAATAAATAGATAGAAACTTAATTCATTAAACCACATATATATTTTTTTATGTAACAATGTCTTATATTATACAAGAATCAACAATCATTAAACATTTTCATTCTGAAGTTGTACAAGAATATACCATACAAATTATTTCCGTACTCGGCGTGAATACATTGACAAATCGAAAATGCATACTTTTCAGGGCACCCATTTTAAAGTTTACATATTTTTGGTAAATCTACTTTTTTATACTTTTTGTTCTTTTATACGTATATCTATGTAATTTAATGGGAATTTTCAGATAATGTAAGTATAATGATAAATTAACGTTTTAATCAATAAAAAAAATTACATATCAAGTTGTTCACAGACGACTTGTCAATATATTCACCAAAGCAATTTATTGAAATTCGAGAAAATAAATTAGATTAATAGTTAGATTGTTAACTTAAAAATATAAAAATATTGCATAAATTTGTAATAGCTAGTTTTTCATAATTATTTGATTTGATCAATGTCAAAATAAAACACAAAACTTGTACTTAATTGTATTTTTATTAATTAAACAAGATCCGTCAAGTGCGAGTGTAACTCGCGCGCCGAGGGTTTTGAACGTTTGTCAACAAATATGTACCAAAAGTACCGGTTAGAGACTTCGCAATTTAACGAATACCTAAGAATAGTAGGTACCAACCTACATTTCAGATGGATCTCTCTGCATGCTTTGGTTAAATGGGTGGTTCGGTTAAGGTGGGTAATGGTAAATTTTTCGAATTTTTTCGAAATATTTCAAAAAGTATGAAAGCTACAGAAATTTGATAAACTGGTTTGAAATGTCCAAACCGATACCTTTCATTTGATACCCCTAGGGTCAAAAAGGAATAATTTAAAATGGTCAAAAAGGAATAATTTTCAAAAGGCTCCCTTTTGAAAATTATTCCTTTTTGACCATTTTTCAAAAATTGTTCTTTTAACAGACTTCTCTATATTTTTCCTGTAAAATATAGATCCATATCTACAAACGCTTCATACATTTTAAATGGATCGCTCGGCAAACTTCGGAGATAGGGGGGAATGGGTTTTTTTCGACTTTTTTCAAAATATTTCAAAAACTATGAAAGCTACAGAAATTTGATAAACTGGTTTGAAATGTCCAAACCGATACCTTTCATTTGATACCCCTAGGGTCAAAAAGGAATAATTTAAAATGGTCAAAAAGGAATAATTTTCAAAAGGCTCCCTTTTGAAAATTATTCCTTTTTGACCATATTTCAAAAATTGTTCTTTTTACAGACTTCTCTATATTTTTCCTGTAAAATATAGATCCATATCTACAAACGCTTCATACATTTTAAATGGATCGCTCGGCAAACTTCGGAGATAGGGGGGAATGGGTTTTTTTCGACTTTTTTCAAAATATTTCAAAAACTATGATACCTACAGAAATTTGTTAAACTGTTTTGAAACGTACAAACCGATACCTTTTATTTGATACCACACTCGGTGAGGCAGCTCCCCCTTTTGAAAATTATTGGGTATTTTTTTGACTATTTTCAAAATATTTCAAAAAGTATGAATTCTACTGAAATTTGAAAAACTGTTTTGAAACGTGCAAATCGAGACCTTTTATTTGATACCCCACTCGGTGAGGTAGCCCACCCTTTAAAAAAATATTCCCCCTCATTTTGACCATTTTTCAAAAAGTGTTCTTTTTTCAAACTTCTCTTTATTTTTCCTGTAAAATATAGACCCATGTCTATAAACGCTCCATACATTTAACATGGATCGCTCTGCAATCTTCGGAGATAGGGGGGGAATGGGTATTTTTTCGACTTTTTTCGAAATATTTTAAAAAATATGAAACCTACAAAAATTTCAAAAAATATTTTGAAATGTACAAAATAATACCTTTCATTCGATATCCCATATGACTCTGTAGGTATCTTTTTAAATTTCGGCATCACAATAATTGTGATGCCGAAATTTAAAAAGATATATAAAAATAAATGAAAAATGAAAATTAATATTTTCCATACAAATTATTTGTATGGAAAATATTAATTTTCATTTTTCATTTATTTTTATTTATTTTTCTCTGAAACGGTACAGGCGCACGAAATGTATTATTATTTTAAATTTCAAGTTGATAGCTATTATTTTTGTTTTGGCCTCCAAGGATAGCTGTTATCCGTGTCTTACGTATCGCTTTGTCTCATTAGACACGCAACGGTCAGTTTTGCGACTTATTGATACATTTACTTGTCACTTAATACACTGCACTTTCGCGCCGGTAATAACTTGACAACTGGATATGTATAGTCGGGAACGCAATTATGGGTAATGTGAATAATTGACTATCTAAAGTTATTCTGTTAGTTCATTTGAATTTGTGGCGTAAATAAATTAACGTGTTGAGTTATTTAAATAAATAACATTAATGTAATCAGATATCTCTAAATGTCATAATGTTCTCGTTGGAAACAGAGTTGTTTAATAACTCACAAGTGCGATGTCCCAAAAATAAGTGAGAGAATCGAGTTACTCATTTATTCCCCATATAAAGCAAGTAATCTCGACGACAATTTTGCTATAACTTAAAATTTGATATAAGTCGACTTGTCAATGTATTCACGCCGTGTACGGATTTGTTCCTCAAAAATCGAAACATGATTGAAAAGAACAAACTATTTGTATTTAACTACAATAAAATCTTAATTAAAATTTTAAACACGTTTAAACAATAATTTACTTATTGAAAAAAAAAATTCAATGGTCTATTTCTTGGTCTGGGGAGTCTTCAGCTTCACTAGAAGACTGAGTATGACCTGAGTTAAAATAAATCACCATAATTTTTTCTAAATTTTCTAATTTTAATCTATTTCTTTTTACATCTAACACCCATTTATATGTTGAAAAGGAGCGTTCGACATCTGTGGATGTTAGTGGAGCAAATTTATAAGAGAAAATTTCGTCACTGACTTCATTTTTCGATAGTTTTTGCTCATATTCTCGGAGGATATCAATGTCAGGATTCCTATCCAAAACTTTTTCAATTTTTATTTTTATCCTATCAGAATTACATTCATTTAAAACAGCTCTGACATGATCAAAAGCCAAAAATGAGTCGCTTAATGCTAATTTTTGTTTCTGCAACTCTTTTAATGAAAATAAAATAATCGTATAATGATTTTCTATATATATTAATTCATTCCGTAGATTTTCTTTTTCTAGAATACTTTTCGCATTTCGTATTGCCATTGATTCAGAGCTATTTAATCGAGAAACAACATTTATTATTTCTTCATAATATTTTGCATAATACGAAGCAGCTTCAAGCCAAGTGCCCCATCTAGTTATCACTGGTTGTGGAGGAAGAGGTAAGTTTGGATACATATCTTTCAATATTTTTATTTTTATAAATTTTTTTATTTTTATTTTTTTCACATTTGATATTAACATATCTACATCATGGTACTCTAACCGTATTTGTTCTGATACGCGATGAAGTGCATGTGCCAAACAGGTAACATGTTTTAATTGAGGTAAAAAAAAAATCAAATTTCGCCCCGCAGACAACATGTATGCCACACTATCAGTACATAATATTAAAACATTATCAACTTTCCTTTCAAAGTTGTCTTGCCAAATATTTTTCAAACATTCTATTACAAAATTTGAAATGGTCTGGCCATTGACCACCTGAAGCATTTTACAGGCGATTAAATAAGGTCGACCAGAAAAGTTTTCATTTAATGGCTTTACTAAGAAATGCACAATATAACGACCTAAAAAGTCAGTTGTCTCATCTATCGATATCCAAAGTTTCTCGTCTTTAACGTTTTCATAGATGGAGGCAATTTTATTATTATAAAATTTATCCAAATATACTTTACGCAACTGTGACTCGTCAGGCACTTTTTTGTCATTGCAATTACAACAACAAACACCACACATGTATTTTTGAAAAAAATTACTGAAGGCATTATTTTTCATTTGCGACCAAGGAATGTTACAAAGTATTAAAAACTGAATAAGGTCAAAATAAAATTCTTCTTGAGGCCGTTTGTAAGTTCCTCGATGTTGGGCCCCTTCAATATGTCGAATGACATTAGATTTCTTTACTGATAAATGGCTTTCACACTTGGTACAGTAAATAGTACAGCTAGCAGCATCAAAAATCAGCTCAGGGTAGTCACGTATCCACTTTAGAACTGTTTCAGGCTTGACAGAACTTGACGACGCCATGGCGAAGTACTTCACCTGAATCAAAATGTTGTTAAATTAGAAATGCTTAATAGAGTCACATCAACAATAAGTGGTCAAAACATACTGATCTGTTCGAAAAACAAAACAAGTAAAAATATGTATTCCTAGTGCGAGTTTGAAAATGCAAAGGCAAACGCTAAGAGAAGGTACGGTTAATCGCACGCAAGTAGTACACAGTACACAGTACTACAGTTCAAAAATAGTTCATTTAGGCATGAACTGCAAATATGTCAGTGTATTACTGCTGCACTTTATCGTTTAGCTAACTAATAGATCTTATTAATAAGTTTTCAATTTGATATTAACACGTGCGTGACATATATGAAAGTGAAGAAAATACTGGATTGGAATACAATTCCATTAGTATTAAAAAAGTTTAGCTAACAAGAAAAGGCTTTGCATTTTGGACGAATAACATTGTACCTACATTACTTTTTGTATTCAAAATGTTCTTTTCACTAAGCCCAAACATATAATTTTTCTATTATTTCCAGGTGGAATAAGATTGATACATTAGTTGTAGTCAAAATTTACTTTTTACAAAAAAAAAAAACAAACTTACCAAATGAGTATCCAATAAAATAACTCCAAATATCCAATCCAATAAGGTCAAATCAGAGTCCGCAAATTCTAGCCAAAGTCGTAGTAGCAAGGAGATTCCAGTAAACAAGCCAGGGTCGAAAGAAATTCACCACACAACAAAACACAACAGGAAGCAAACAAGCGCACTCTGAGAACCGAAGTTATCGAGTGAGACAACATTTAACAACAAGTTACTTTCGGTAAACAATTGAATTCCAGTGGTACAGAAAGAGACAAAAACAGGTGCGTCACTCTGGCCACCCCCGTGACACTCCCTGTACGTGTGAGCAAGGGCGCATAATGCAGCGAAATCACGACGAGTGTCAACAAAGTGGCAACGTCGCGCATTTGACAAAAACTTTGGCAACGTGTTTCTGATGAAAATTTACAACGTCGCTTGTGCGCTTATAGGCTTACATAATACCATTTTTTATATTTATTGATAAAAATAATTATAATAATCGAATCCCGGAGTATTCGTCGGAATCCCGTGGAATATCCATATTAACATCAATGTTTGCGGTCAATGAACCTAAATAGCTCTACCTACTCCGATCACTGGTCATCATTGATGAATCATCAAGCACGATCAAGCCATGATCCAATTGACATAAAACGGAACAGTTTTTGCGTAGAATGGAACATATGTATGAGATCAGTGTCATGTCAAGTTGTGAAGTTGGTTTATGCCTAAGCCTCTACCCCACAGCCGCGATTTTGAAGCGCGTCTTATGACGCGCGATTGGTTGCGATATTTGTTTGCGTACATTTTGTACTAAGATGCATACGATCTAACACACTGTTGCGATTTAACATACCATGCCATACTTACTGCTGCAATTTTATCGACGCGATAGAAGTTGAACGACGCGTTTCCGTCTTGTATCTTGCGTTTTGGGGGCGGCGGGCGCGGCGGTGCGTGGCGTCTACAAATCGCGCTCACAAAATGCAGCTGTGTGTAAGGAATCGCGCTACAAAATCGCGGCTGTGGGTAGAGGCTTAATGAAAACGAAAAGTTGGACTTGAATATGTTTAATAATGAATACCACAAGTACTTTTGTAATAAATTGTTGTTTCTTTTGATAAACGAAAACGTCTTACAAAATTATTATCAGATACAATATAAACAAACAAAAACCCTCTTTTCAAATTTCTTCTCGGAAAAACTTGTCTTGCTATGATATTTCGACCTCCTAATTATGATTAGAAGCTTAATTTTTGTAGTGCAACATAAAAATCGTACTTAAGTCATAAAATTCATTCAGCGTCTATTTAAATATCCTCACAACAACAAACATTAGCTAATTATTCCAATGGCTAAAAGCCTTTATTCACAAAGAAAATTATAATTAAATAATTGAAATAAATTTGAACTAGTATTTACAATTGAAACAATTGAGCTAACTGCAGACTGTTGCAAACAATCTACATGTGTTACTGATCCATATCAATACCAGTCTGAAGCGTCCCCAAGACGCCAGCTGCATTGCCCCGCTGTATGACAATGCTGATCCAATAAAATAACATTAGCTAAGAATAACATTTGAAAAAAAAAACCACTAGGTTTTTCAGTTTAGTGCTGTTTTAGTAGTCCAGTTATAGTGTAACTAGCTGCTGCCCGCGGCTTCGCCTGCGTAGTTCCCGTTCCCGTGGTAATTCCGGGCATAGCCTATGTCCGTCTCCTGGTTCTAAGCTGCCTCCCCACCAATTTTCAGCCAAATCGGTTCAGCCGTTCTTGAGTTATAAATAGTGTAACTAACACGACTTTCTTTTTTATATATAGACTAGCTGTACCCGCGACTTCGTTCGCGATTGCCTTACCTGCCGACTAATTAAGTTCACATTTAACCATAGTCTCTCATATTATGAAACGCCGCCGTCCAAAAAATCGTGTAGGGTCTACGGGGGATAGCATATTGTCATCTTCAATCCCATTCTTTATCCACACGACTTTTAGCTACGACTCGGCCAGCGTCAGTGTTAAGAAGTGTCCTACTCGTTTGACTTACTCACAGCTGGGGCCCTATTCTGCTATACTAATCGCTTCACTATGACAGGGCTATCGTCACAGAATGACACTTTTTGGTATTCCACCTTGGATGAAAGAAATTATGATGAATGCAGATGGAGAGACGCGCGTCAAGTTTGAAACTACATATTAATTTATCTCGCGCGCACTATCTGGAATTTTATTAATCTAAGGATTCTACGTGATGATTCTGAGACGATTCCATTGTCATACTGAAGCAATTGTTTTGCAGAATTGGGCTCCTGATCCATTTGACTGGACCACCGTAATTTTTTTTCGTTAGTAGGTAAGTACAGTTGGCTGTGTACTACAATAAAAAATATTTTTCTGCGGTCCAGTTAGTTTAAGTGGACCACAATAATTAATTAATTTAATTGTACACGAAGTTTGGTTGGAGTAAGACTCCAACCAAACTTCGCTGGACCAGCTAAACCACCATATATCATGTAAGGCAGGAACCTAACTTATTTTTCCAAGACCCACCACCTTAGTAGGTAGGAACCTAACTAATGGGTGCGTCTTGGAAAAATAAATAGATAGGAACTTACCTACCCTTTATCTACTAATTTTTTTCTTCAATCTACAGATTATTTCATCAATCTACTGATTTTCTACTCGACTTTCTACTGATTTAGTCATATTCGATCTTGCATCTCTGTTTCTAACAAAAAGAATGCATGAAATCGGAGGACGCGTAGACCCGTCGTGATGCGCGGTTAAAGAATTCTACTTTTTCCTCTCTCCCAGGGGAACCTTACTGAATTCCAGGATAAAATGTATTCCATGTCCTTTCTTGTAGTATGAACTCAAAACGTGCCAAGTTACATTCCAACTCATTACCTATGTAGTTTCGGCGTGATGAGCGGTGAAGGAATTTAACTTTCATCATCTCTGCCAGTGCAACCTTACTGAATTCCGGGATAAAATGTATCTTTCCTCATAGTACGAACTAAAATCACGCCGAGTTGCATTCGAATTCATTAAGTAGCTCCGTCGTGATGCGCGGTTAAAGAATTTTACTTTCATCCCCTCTCCCAGGGAAACCTGACTGAATTCCGGGATAAAAAGTATCCTTCCTCGTAGTTTGACCTAAAATCGTGCCGAGTTTCATTTCAATACCTTCAGTAGTTTCGGCGTGATGCGCGTTTAACAAACAGACAGACAGACAGACAGACAGACAGACAGACAGACAGACATGAATGAAAAAAATTGAAGTTTTGGCTTCAGTATCGATAATGGAGTGCCCTCGAAAAAAAAATTTCAAAATATCTTCAATGTACAGAATTGGACCTGTTACAGTTTTATTATAAGTATAGATAAGAATGAATAAGATTATACTATTCATGCTAAATTCAATAGCTAATTTTGACCACAAAATTTTTAAGAGGTATATAGGACTTACTATGCTATGCCCAAGATTAATTCTAACCCTTGCATTTGTTTCAGAGGGCCATAAAGCACCAAAACCAGGTTCCAAGAAACAAAACAAGAACAATGCAGTAGCCACCCCAGATCTAAACGGTGCCAAAACATCTAAGATTGATGAGAAGAAGGCATCCGGCTTTGATATGGGATTAGAACCTGAGAAAATTATTGGTAAGTTGTATTATTTAAAATTAGCTTCTGACCATGGCGAAAAGTGACAGTGTGGAAACAAACTTTGTGAACATTCTCGTGTTTCTTTTTGTGATTTTTTGGTGTTTCGGGTGTTATTCTAGATAAGTACTGTGTAATAAATAACTGTGTATTGTGATGTATTTTCAATGTTTTTACTATGAGAATATTGCTAAAAGCAGAAAGAGTTGTCTAAAATTTAAGGTGAAAACTGTATATATTTTCAAAACCCCCGCTGTGTGTGATCTGATCACTGTTGTAGTGTATTACTTGTAGCTTGTAGCCAAGTACCTGTCAAAGTGACTGATGTCAACAATAAATGTATATATTATTCTATGTTTAATAAAAATATCTATCTATGTAGTGTATTGTATTAAGTATATCAGTTATCTAGTACCCATAACACAAGCTCTGCTTAGCTTGGGGCTAAATAATGCTGTGTGAATTGTCCAGCATTATTTATTTATTTATTATGTCGTTTCATTCCGCATACCAAACACTTCATTGGCGACGATTTATGGGATTTTTATCATGCCTTTCGGCAAATTATGTGAGTTTGACCTCGAAGAGGGAAAGAATTGGACTTCGTACGTTCGTTTAGTGAAGCGATTCATCTTATTTAACGAAATAAAGGATAGTTTGCATGTAGCCACTTTGATTACGCACGTGGGCGCGCGCACCTATCAGTTGATGTGCGACTAAAGTACACAACATTATTAAAGTTTTTTTAAAGTTACACATAACTTTTGACGAGCTGGTCAAACTCGTAACTGGCCACATATCCTCATCGACGCCAGGAGAAGGCGAGTCAATAACCTCATTCCTTCAAAACTTGAAGCACCTCGCAACCCAGTGCAACTTTGCATCGCAACTGGAGGTAAATCTCTGGGACCAGTTCGTCTCTGGGCTGCGTAGTGAAGACATGCGTTCACGCCTGTTTGCTGAATCATCGCTGGACTACAAGAAAGTAGTGAAGCTGGCGCTCGCGCTGGTGGTGGCGGAGCGGCACGCGGCACGCGGCCCGCGGCAGAAGCCGCGGCTGCGGCGTGTATAATGTGGTATGTGTGGTGGCCACTGCTAGAAGCCGCCGCACGCGCCGCCCGTGTCGTGCCCTATGCGTGGCCTTCTTAATAATTGATTCCCATGCTACATGGATTGAAGTATTCAACATGTCAGTCGGTACCACGGCTACTGAAGTCATTGCCGTACTTCGCGACTGCTTCGCTAGATTCGGCTTACCTAAGAAATTGGTTGCGGATGGTGGGCCACCGTTCACTTCCGCAAACTTGAAAAAGTTTCTAGAGTGCAATTGCGTCAAGCATATCCTGACAGCAGCCTATCACCCCTTCAGCAACGGAGCCGCCGAAAATGCCGTAAAGACAGTGAGAAGGCTATAAAAAATCTTTAGTAGAAGGAGAAAACGTAGACCGTGCGTTGAGTAAGTTTCTCTTCCAGTACCGCAACACGGAGCACGCTAGCACCAATCGCTCGCCGGCCATGGCTCTGTTGGGGCGAAGGCTCCGGTCGCGACTCGATGCGTTACGTCCGTGTACGGCCGACCACGTCCAACGTGCGCAACAAACGCAGATCCGCGACGCAGGCGGCGTCTACCGCGAACTCAGCGAAGGTGAATAGGTGTTAGTCAAAGAACTTCGTCCAAATAGCATGATCGAGTGGAAACCCGGTGTTGTCACCGAACGCACCGGTGCGGTGACTTACAAGGTATGTTCCGAAGATTCAAAACGAAACATAAAGATCAGATTATGCCGACACGTAAAAGTAACAAACACACTTTCCTCAGCCAGAGGCATCCAAGAGAGTTCTGTAGAGGAGGTCACAGAACCCGTCTCAGACACAGAACCGGCCGATTCTGCAAAATCTGCTTTTCAGGTCTCCTACGCCATTAG
This sequence comes from Eupithecia subumbrata, assembly GCA_949316285.1. Classification (NCBI taxonomy): domain Eukaryota; kingdom Metazoa; phylum Arthropoda; class Insecta; order Lepidoptera; family Geometridae; genus Eupithecia; species Eupithecia subumbrata. The sequence goes on along the minus strand of OX438642.1, from coordinate 29,702,439 downwards.
GTCAGTGGTTCCCCATACTACAGACGCACTTCCTTCGACAAATTCATTACGGATGTAAGCGGGTTAACTACGAACCTTATTTGTGTTCCTTCGACAACTTCGGACCGCAGCATGCGCCCTCGCACTCATTAACCTACTTATAAGTACATATTGATAACGTAGATATTGTATTAAACACTATTTATTATTCATTCAACCTTAACCCTACACACGACAGAGATTTTGCTGCGATCGGTACGTTAAGCCAAGCATTTCTATTATACCGTAACAATATTGTACTTATATCGTTATGTTTTTTCATGTTTTCAGTGATAATTAGTTAATGCCATTCGTACCATGCATTACAAAACAGCTGTTCTGTAATGCATGGACCTGTATGATCTTAGTAATAAGACCATTAATTTGGTATGAGTGGATGAGTTTTTTTGTATTTAAATACCTATTAAACTATACCTAATAAAGCAAAGGTTCTAAACTTTACTTTTTTCTTTTTTCTTTACTCTTGCCGCGCGGCTCTTGTACGAAGTGGACGTGTTGTCTGTGTCACTGAATTTTTAAATATAAATTTAAATAAGTTGTGCTGTGCCCCGGACTTCGCCCTGTGGACCCTGGAGTCTCCGCTGGTCGCGCTGAACCCTTCAATGTAAGTCACAGAAACTTACAAGAAATACAAAAAGTGATAGCCGCGCTGACTCGAACTAGGGACCGCTAGAACAGCAGTCGAGGTACTGACCGCTCCACCAACGAGTAATTACCAAGGACGCCGAAATTTGGGAATGCTTTGCTACGCTTCGCCACGCTACAAGTGCCTACACTAAATTAATTAGCAAACCCAAAAATTTGCTTTGCAAATAGAATATTTCTTCTGCTGATCTGCTTAAAATTATCAAATCAACATGCAACGCTCCCCGCCTTCCACCGATAGAGAGGGAAAACAGCAGTACGCCGCAAGTCGGCCAGAAACTGACCAAGAATCGGACTCGTGCAAAGTGAACCGCCGGCGATTGAAAAAAATGCGTAGCCCTAAATCAGACTTAGATGCGACAATAACGTTTAAATTGACAACATTTAAACATGAACTTACAGAGCATATAACAAACCTTTTTAAAACTTTCCAAGAAAATCAGGACAAAAAATTATCTGCAATATCATCAGATATGAGTGACCTGAAAAAGGAAATTAAGGACCTCAAAAAATGCCATTCGGACATGGAGAAGCAGGTGTCCACACTCACTGCAAATTTTGAAATTTGTATGGAAAAAAGCTCCATTTTATCAAAAAAGGTTGAGCAGCTTGAACAGCAGCAAATAAAATACCGAGAATGCACTACACTAATGGAGGACAGGCTTGAGGACATGCAGAGGAGCAGCCGCAAAACTTCGATCGAGATAAAAAATGTTCCTAAACATACCACGGAAGACAAGGAAGACCTCGCTAACATGTTACTGCATCTTGGTAAAGCGATACAATGTAATATTAGCAAGACTGACATCAGGGACATATATAGAGTACGTGATAACCGAAACGGACAGACAAGAACTCCCATTATTGCTGAATTATCCTCCACCATAATAAAAACAGATTTTTTGAAAAAAACAAAATCCTTCAATTCTGGGAATAAGGATAAACTACGGGCTAAACATTTGGGACTCAAGAAGGATGAAGAAACGCCCATCTTCGTATCGGAGCAACTGACGTTAAAGGCTTCACGTCTCTTTTTCCTTGCTCGGGATCTAGCCAAGTCTAAAAAGTACAAATACTGCTGGACGTCCTTCGGTAGAATTTATTTAAGACAAGCAGATAATACACCGGTAATCCAAATTAAAACTGAAAGCCAAGTGCAAATGCTCTTTCAGGCTGCATGACTAGTTTATGTAATAAGAAAATGCTTAACTAAATCACTATACACTAAAATAATAATAATATTCTATACACAGAGCGCAAACACAACACCCACCGCATTCAAACAACAGAATACTTACAATCACCAAACAATAACACACGCTATTAACACCACACACACAAAATACATACAATTAACACAACATACTATCTACAATAACCAACCTATAAGCTATACTTACACTACACGCCTTCCCTGTAAAATGTCAAACTATCACTTTGTAATGCTATATGTATATTTTTCTTATTATAAAACTATACATTCACTTATATTTCTACACAGTGCGAAATACACCCTGATACTTCTTGATAACACTGTAATTACTATGAAGAATTTTAATGATGAATACAAATATAAATGAATTAGATTGTTCCGAAATAGCCCGTTCTTTTGAGTGCTCGGTTAAAGACTTATCTACCAGTTTTCCTATAAAACGTACTGACATTAGTATATTTACACAGAACATAAGAAGTATTTATAAGAATTTTCCCGATTTAGAGTCTAACCTTACCTTACTAAAAATTAATTTTGATGTTATAGTTATGACGGAGTGCAGATTATCAGAACATAAAAATGTTCCTAACTTAACAGATTATAACTCTTTTGTAACCACTTCGCACCTTAACCAAAACGATGGAGTTGCAACATATATAAAAAAATGCCATAACGTCCGAGTCAAAGAAATAATTTTAATTCATGCGTCCTGTCTCCAAGTATTTATCCATAATATTATAATTCTCTGTATTTACCGTTCACCATCAAACAAAAATGCTGAAAATTTTATCGAATCTTTAAATAAACATTTAGAAACTATTAAAAATCATGAAACCATAATAATAGTCGGGGACATAAATATAAATACTCTACCTAGAGACTCTGAAATAACTTATGAGAAAAATAACAGACAAAACTATTTGAATGTACTATCAATGCACGGACTCTTGTCTGGTCATAATCTTCCAACAAGAGAAACGGCATGCCTAGACCATGTTATCTTAAAATTAAATAAACATAAAAACTCTGCAACTATTGCTGTAGTTAACACGTCGATTACGGATCACCTATCAATTCTAGTTAATATATCTAAAATACAAATTAATAATTCTATAACATACAAGACAAAAACAGAATATGAAAAATCATTACAATATTTAAAAGAATTTAATTTTGCAGACTTACTTAAACAACAATGCGATCCAAATTATTTATGTGATAAATTAATAAATACTATTCAACAAAGTCTATCTATGCATACAAAGATAGTTCGTGTACCTAGAAGCAAACAACTCATTAAACCTTGGATTACCCTGGGCATTTTACGCTGTATCAAAAATAGAAATAGTATGCAAAAAAAACTACGAAATAATCCAAACGACAAAATACTTAGTATAACTTATAGGAGATATAGAAACTTCTGCAACAATTTAATTAAAAAACTAAAACGAAAATATGAAAGAGACCAACTATATAAAAATGCTAAGAATAGTAAAAATCTTTGGAAAACCATAAACGCTATTACTCATTACAAACCTACAAAAACACCTAATATCCAACTCCTTGATATAAAACCATCGCCTAATGAGTCAGTTAATTTTGTAAACAAGTTTTTCGCTAATATTGGTAATGATCTAGCTCAAGCTATTGCTAATTGCAGGGCTAACCAGTCGTTAAGTATTATATCTCCATTTGTAACACTTAAACAGGTTTCATCGTTTGTCTTACTAGAAACAGATCCAATTGAGATAAATAAGGTCATAATGAATTTGAAATCTGAAAGTGCGCCTGGCCCTGATAACATTCCTACGAGTTTTCTGAAGCTTGCTAAAGATATTCTTACACCAATGTTATGCCATCTAGTAAATCTCTGTTTTGATAAAGGTGTATTCCCAAGACAACTTAAAAAGGCTATAATAACACCGGTTTTTAAAAATGGGAATAGAGATGAACTCAATAATTATAGGCCAATTTCAGTTCTTTCTTCAATTTCTAAAATACTGGAGAAACTTATTAACATTAGATTACATTCGTACTTTGAAAAATTTAATTTATTCTCCAACTCACAATACGGTTTTAGGAATGGCCGTTCAACTGAAGACGCTATCGCTGCTTTAACCAATCACATCGTTGATCAAGTAGATCGCAAACAGAAATGCCTAGCAGTTTTCCTAGATTTGAAGAAAGCGTTCGACACCGTATCTATTCCCGCTCTTATTAATAAACTAGAAAATAAGGGTATTCGTGGTAAGCCCCTAGATTTACTGTCTGACTATCTCCAAGAGCGAAAACAAAGGGTTAGGATTGGTGGGGTTGTCAGTGAAGACGAGGACATTGGCTATGGGGTTCCACAAGGTAGCGTACTCGGACCGACACTGTTTCTCGTCTACATTGACGACCTCTGCAGCCTTGAACTTAGTGACGCCAAAATCTTCTCTTATGCAGATGATACTGCCATAGTTTTCACCGGCAAATCATGGGACGATGTTAAACAGAAGGCTGAAGCTGGACTCTCAATTGTATCTGAATGGCTCAAGAACAATGCACTCACCCTTAATGTTACTAAAACCAACTTTATGACTTTTTCAATGTATAATAACACGCAGCCCCCCACTAATTACAATATAAAAATTCACTCCTGCAATCGTAACGATCTGGTGTGCCCCTGTCCTGAAATCATTAAAGTTAAGACAACCAAGTACTTGGGCATAATGATTGATCAGCGATTGTCATGGCATGCACAAATAGAACTGCTGGCGGGTAGAGTAAGGAAACTTATTTGGATATTTAAGGGACTAAGAAATTCCGCTTCCAAACCTTTACTAAGCCAAATTTACACTTCCTTAGCAGAATCAGTCATAAGCTACTGTATAACCGTTTGGGGGGGAGGCATAAAGAGTAAATTTATAGAAGTAGAAAGAACGCAAAGGTCTCTTATTAAAGTAATGTACTCTAGACCATACAGATATCCAACTTATTTACTTTATACGGAATCAGAATTGCTTACGATTAGAAAATTATATACCTTAAACATAGTCCTAAAAATCCATAAACATTTAAAATTCATAACTAGTCAAACAACACAGCGAAGAAATAAAAACATTATTAATAAAGTAACTGTAAGATCTAATTTTGCTGCACGACAATATGTATCCCAATCCGCCCACATATATAACTTAATTAACAAAAAACTGAATATTTATGGCTTAAGTAACTGTGAATTGAAAAAGAAACTAACCAAATGGCTACTCTACTTAAGCTATGACGAAACGGAAGCACTGTTTGATAGGTTATGTTAGGTTTTCCTCTGTTTTCTCTCCTATTATTTTCATGTATCTCTACATACTCTACTATTTAATATTTAAATTTTACAGGTTCACATATACTAACAAACACACATATACCATACATCGTCACACACAACACCCCCACACACACACATTAACACCCCCCCCCCCCCAAACACACGCATACACACACAAATGGTTGTCTTCCGTTGCCCGGACTCTTAAGAGACCGGTGTCCTCAGGAGCACCAATCTCAATCACACGCACACACCCCTACACACTCATACACGCACACCTATAGAATTACATGCGCGCTCACTTTCCAAATATCTAAAATAAACAAAAATCAACTTTATTTTTTGTAAATAATAAGCTCTATAATTTAAGTAGCCTTATATATATAATAACCTACTAGCTGAACTTAATGTACGTTCCAAATTCTATTGTTTGCGGCAGAGCGAGATTCCCCTAACACAGGTAAAATACTTTACTTAAAAGGGGTTCTCAAACACTGTTATTTAATGTATTTTAAGTTTGTGAATAAATATTTTGTATTTTGTATTTTTGTATTACTTTATGTTCATTGAGTTGAGAACCCATAACCAGGCCCCCATCTAACTAAATAGTACCTACCTAAAGGCATAATGTTAATAGATACGTAAGCCAAACTTCATAACTTTTATGTATTAGGCCTAGCTGCATTTCTAAAATAACTTTTAGATATTTATGAGGGAGAAATTGTAGTGTATTACTTGTAGCCAAGTACCTGTCAAAGTGACAGATGTCAATAAATGTCAGTCTCGTATCATCAATCTGCCTGCCAGTGCCAAGTGTAGTGAATATGCTAAAACTGCCTCTGTTGAGATAGGCACATTCAGCAGTGGATGTATATAAAAGGAAAATAGAAGTATCATTCTGCCCTTAACTCAAACATTTTATGAACATTTCAGGAGCAACCGACAGTAGCGGGGCCCTAATGTTCCTGATGAAGTGGCAAGGCAAGGACGAGGCCGACCTTGTGCCGTCGAAGGAAGCCAATGTAAAGTGTCCTCATGTCGTCATTCAATTCTATGAAGAACGACTAACATGGCACGCGCCTACTCCTGATGAAATGTAAGTTATTATTATTATACACTAGCCAAACTGTTAGACAAACCACAACATAAATAATTAAAACTCAGTTGCTTGGCGTCCAATTTCAGGTAAGGTTTAAGTAAGCAATATTTATTGAAGGCAGGATCTCAAATCGACAAGTACTGTAAATTAGGTACGTATAAAATGACGCGGAAACAGTGAGTTTTAGGTTAAGTATGGACAGCTTGTTTACCAACATCCTACATAGAGTTTGGTTAGTGTTAAGTCCTCTGTGCTTTGAATGCTAAATAAATAGTTTAATTTAGAAAAACTAACAATGTAAGCTAAGAGTCATTTGACAATGTTATTTAATTAGGTGGATGCGGCAAGCTGAAGACAGGGCGCTATCGCGCTCATTAGGCCTAATGAGTCAATGTCCAGCATTGGACTATAATCTGATGATGACTTGAGTAGTGTGACGAGTGAAGCGCCATCCAAAGACAGTATACAAAAGTTTCCAGCAGCGGGATGGGCGGACGATATAAGATATGCAAGCGTCGCGTCGTATGTCTCTAACAGAGACACACATAGGCCGGAAAGCTACCACAAGTTGTCAAAACACTTGCCGCCTACAATATTCATACACTGAAATGTCTCACCTATCATTTCATTTATTTATTTAAATATGTAGGTATATAGATATTCCGCTTAAGTTATTAACTTTAAAGTTCGTACATACAGAGTTGGGCACAGCAATATATTAGTTTCTCAGAGATTATAGGTAATTTTTAGGGTTTCGAAGATCGAAGATCGGTTTCGAAACCCTTATGGTCTCGCTTTGACTGTCCACTTTTCCCTCCTTAATAACTCAGCAACTAAGGCAGCTATCAACTTGAAATTTAAAATAATAATACGTTTCGTGCGCCTGTACAGATTTAAAGAAAAATAAATGAAAAATTAAAATATATAATATTTTCCATACAAATTGTGATACCGAAATTTTAAAAGATACCTACCGGGTACAGAAAGGTATCTGTTTGTACATTTCAAAATAGTTTGAAATTTTTCTAGGTTTCATACTTTTTGAAATATTTTGAAAAAAGTCGAAAAAATACCTATCCCCCATCTCCGAAGTTTGCCGAGCGATCCGTTTAAAATGTATGGAGCGTTTGTAGATATGGATCTATATTTTGCACGAAAAATATAGAGAAGTTTGAAAAAGGAACATTTTTTGAAAAATGTTCAAAAAGGGGGGGAATAATTTTCAAAAGGGGAGGGGCTACCTCACCTTTATTGTACCTTTATTGTAGTAAGCGTATACAGCCCACTATCAGCTTCTTTTGAAGTATTTGAAAATGTTATGGAGGACATTTTATTTAAATTATCAAAATCAAATAAAACTACAATGGTATGTGGAGACTCTAATGTTGACCTTTTAGAAGTTTACTCCCTCTGTACTAGATTGACTAATTTATTAAATTCTTATAATCTAAGGCCATTATTTATGGAACCTACAAGAATAACTGAAACCTTAGCAAAATGTATTGATAATGTATTTGTTTGCCAAAGTGAAAAAGAACAATAAGCAATTTAAAATCAGACCACTTAGGTCAACTACTAATACTAGAAAATCAAGTAAAAAATAATAACTGTAAAAAAAAATAACTTGCACACCTGTGACCACCTGACCACCAATCGATTTGAACGATTGAAATTGAATTGGGATTCTAAACCATCACTTAATCACTCACTTATGACGCTGTCCAAACAGCGACACCGTAGAAAGTACACTTTTTCGTCGCACCGTTAGCCGTTCTCCGACATATTACAAGCCCAAAAAAAAAACAGTGTATAGTCAAATGTATGGAAAAAAGACTTATACAAAAATATTTTATAAAACGATCTAGGATCTTGAAAAAAAGAATCACAAGAAAGTACAAGAAAAAAATTTTTCGTCTCGAAATGCTCAATATTTTGAGTGACAAGCATTAATTATTTTAATACTATATGAAAGGAAATTTTATCAACAAAAGAAATATGTAAAAAGTTTTAAATAAATAAAACCATTAACATAATAAAACCCAAAAAACACATTTTTGTAAGGCGTTTAGCGAAGTAATTGCAAAAATGATAATATTTTGCCAATAGAATTTCAACCCTATTACTCAAACATCCCTTTCAATATATGCTCAAAATAGCTTCCAGTAGCTTCATTCGGAGGCTGGATGCCTCCTCGGACGGACGTGAGGTTATGTAACTTTTTTCGCAATGACAGCTGGGTTCGACGGACGAATTACGATTTTCGACAACTTTTGTTTTGCGGGTTAAATGGTTCATTCGTCATTGAAATAAAGTCTATATTTGATTGAAGCTAAGCCAAAAGAAATTTGCAGGAATTTTATTCATTGACAGACCTACCAATTAAGTAGAATAGGTTTATAGTGGTTTTATCTCTGGTAGCTAGATAGGTAGGTAGGTACTACTCAACATGTTTACAGCACGAAAAGTATTGGTCGAGTTAAAATATGTTAAATAGGTAGGGCGATTTTGATGACCTTATATATAAATAAACAATGCTGAAAAATTAAAATAGGAGCCTACGTCCAGCAGTGGACTTATATAGGCTGATGATGATGAATTCACACATCATCACCAAGGCCGAAGCTAAGCAGAGCTTTGTTATGGGTACTTACTAGATAACTGATTTACTTAGGACCAACCATTTGCATTTTTTTTCTCGTAGTTCTACCAGTAGAACTACAGGCAAATTTAAATTACTCGTAGTTCTATCGGTTTGTTCTCTTAGAGAAGAGAGATTCTCAAAAGGACAGATACTCAAAAATAATAATTTACTTTAAATTTTTAATAACTCATAGAAAAACCTCAACGGAGCGGTTTGTCATAACTTTTTTGTTATTGGCAATATGTGTACATTGACATCAATATAATAATTTTTTTGTTAGCGTAACATAGAAGTCAAGTAAAGGAGATGTTTAAAGACGCTAAAAATGTAATAAACATGCAAAACATTTGTATTTCCAATGACAGTTGTCAAAATTATTGTTAATCACTCATGTTAATCATAATCACTCATGAGTTCTTGGAAGTTGTAGTTTTTATGATTATTTTGTAGAATTACAATCTAAACTAAAACTATCTTCATGATTGTTGCGTTTTATTAGGTCCTTACATATGAAATTGGCGTTTTTGTTGAGCGTTGATAATGAAGAGTTGAAGGCTATTGTGGAAGCGGATCCATCGCAAACCACGTCCGAGTTAGCTGCAGGCTGCGGTGTTAGTGATAAAACTGTTTTAATTCACTTGAAGCAAATTGGGAAGATTAAAAAGCTTGAAAGGTGGGTACCTCACGAATTGACTGAAGCAAACCGGCAAACGCGCGTCGACTGCTGCGTTACATTACTAAACCGGCACAATAATGAAGGTATTTTAAACCGAATCATTACCTGTGATGAAAAATGGGTTCTTTACGATAATCGGAAGCGCTCAGCGCAATGGTTGGATCCTGGCCAGCCAGCCAAATCCTGCCCCAAGCGAAAATTAACCCCAAAAAAGTTACTTGTAAGCGTTTGGTGGACTAGTGCCGGTATTGTTCATTACAGTTTTCTCAAATCTGGCCAGACTATTACGGCTGATGTCTATTGTCAGCAATTGCAAACCATGATGGAAAAGCTAGCGGCTAAACAACCTAGGCTGGTCAATCGCTCCACGCCACTGCTGCTTCACGACAACGCTAGACCACACACTGCGCAACAGACGGCTACTAAATTAGAAGAGCTTCAATTGGAAAGTCTAAGACATCCTCCGTACTCCCCGGACCTTGCTCCAACAGATTACCATTTTTTTCGAAATTTGGATAACTTCTTGCAAGGGAAAAAATTCAACTCCGATGGGGCAGTCCAAATCGCCTTCAAAGATTTTATTGATTCCCGTCCGACTGGTTTTTTTAGTAAAGGGATCAATGAACTACCTATAAGATGGCAAAAGTGCATAGAAAATAATGGTTCATACTTTGATTAATTAAATATATTATATTAAAAAATATTCGACTTTTTGTTCCTCCCATACAAAACGCCAATTTCATATGTAAGGACCTAATATTTCCGGAAAATAAAATTAATTATGTAAGCGAGTGGTACTGAGATTGTGTACAAAATTATATCCGTGAAATTCATCATTCAGCATTCCAACATTCACGTATTTTATTTTACGAATATTTTTATAGATATATATTTATATATTTTTATAGTATCGATTTATAGATTATCTTTTAAAGGGAAATGTATACGATTCTACAACAAAACTCCAAAAGAGTTAAAAGTTATCAAAAAATAATTTCAAACAATTTGTAAAACATATCCTTTGTTAAAAAGGCTTACTACAAAATATCAGACTATCTCTAGAGGATAAAAAACTTAGGTATTGCTAATAGTATTGCTCCAGCTCGAAAACTAACACCCTAACAAGGTAAAGGTTTCTTGTTCGCTTCTTTACTTTACCTTAAAAAGATTGAAGTGAACAATAAATTAAAGTAATCACTTTATTTCCCAGTTTTACTCTTGAACCTTATTTGAATTTATTGACGTGTCCAAGACTCCTTTAAGGGGTAAAGGAAATAAAGCACTGTTATATTTCATTTTATATCTGATTATTTGATGGACGACCTCTGTGGCGCGGCGGGGAAAGGTCCACCTGCGACACAGGAGCTTACAGTTAGTTTGATTCCCGCCTCAGGACAAATGTTTGTACCATCTGCAGATATTTATTCCAGGTGTTCTGGATGTCATAATCATAATCATAATCATAATCACTTTATTGCATGTCTTATGTATATAAAAAATATCTATCTGTGTAGTGTATTTAATAAGTATATCAAAATAAGTATACCATAACACAAGCTCTAATTACTTTGGGGTTAGATGATGTTGTGTGGCTTGTTCAGCATTATTTATATTTTAATTTTTTTTTTGAGAAAGCTCTCCAAAACCAAATCGAAATATCTTCAACGATTGACACTTTTGTAATCCATTTAGACCTCAGTTGTTTTGACTAAATTAGTATATTTTTTTAATGTATAAAGTATTATCATAATGGTCGGTGATATTGTCGGCACTTTAACATGCATGAAGATGATATTATTTTTTTAAGTGTTTCTGATTTCTATGAATAACTATCGATGAATGTAATTTTTATTATAATTGAGACGCTACAATGAGCGACATAGGTTTTATTAAGGTATTTTACATGCAACGATAGCAAAGCCGCGGGCAAATGTTAGTTAACATTACATTATTACCTTGTGATTGTGCTATCAACCAAAATAAAACAAAAGTTTGCCTCTTCTACAACAGATAAATTTGGCATAAGTCTATGTTAAAAATAAGCGCCTCTGCCGACCACATTTGGTAATATTCACATGCAATCTGACAGTCTTAGTTTTCCACGGCAGCGCCTTAACAACCCAAATGAGTCGTATTGTAATTTTTTCAACAAATTTACCAATGCGTTCATTTCAATATTCACACCCAAATCGATTATGGTCTCAGAAAAACTTACCTTTGTGTTTCATACTTTTGGAAATATTTTGAAATAAGTCGAAAAAAAAACCATGCCCCCCCCCCCTATCTCCGTAGTTAGCAGAGCTATCCATTTGAAATGTATGGAGCGTTTGTAGATATGGATCTATATTTTACAGGAAAAATATAGAGAAGTCTGTAAAAAGAACACTTTTTGAAAAATGGTTAAAAAGGAATAATTTTCAAAAGGGGGGTATCAAATGAAAGGTATCGATTTGGACATTTCAAAACAGTTTTTCAAATTTCTGTAGCTTTCATACTTATTGAAATATTTCGAAAAAAGTCGAAAAATTTACCATTATCCACCTTAACCGAAGCACGCAGAGAGATCCATCTGAAATGTAGGTTGGTACCTACTATTCTTAGGTATTCGTTAAATTGCGAAGTCTCTAACTACTCTATTGGTACATATTTGTTGACAAACGTTCAAAACCCTCGGCGCGCGAGTTACACTCGCACTTGACGGATCTTGTTTTATTTTTACTGGACTTTGTTTAACCTCTAGCAGTCTTGCGAATATTACTTTTGTAATTAACAGAGGTTTTGTAATTAACAAAGCAATCAGGCATCATCACCAGTAACCTGGCCTCACCCAATGCTGCATATAGGCCTCTGTAATCTCATTTAAGGTGGTTCGAAAAAAAAACGGGTTTTTACTATTTTCTAGGTTCGTAAGTACCTAATTTACATAAAAGATCCGAAGTTTCTGTGGATCTATGGGCTTCAGATTTACTGGGACTGGTCATTTAAGGTGGTGAATGACGCTCGAAATCGGGTTATTACTATTTTCCCTACAAATAATTTTTATAGTAGCTAAGAAGTCTTGGACACATTGTAAGCCATTTGCTATGAACGCACGCTAAAAAGATCTACGAATCAATATTTTGACTTAAAGAGATTTTTTACTTAAATCATCATTAAATGTGATACCTTTCATTTGATATCCCACTCGGTGGGGTAGCCCCCCTTTTGAAAATTATTCCTTTTTGACCATTTTTCAAAAAGTGTTCTTTTTACAGATTTGTCTATATTTTTCCTGTAAAATATAGATTCATATCTACAAACGCTTCTTACATTTTAAACGGATCGTTCGGCAAACTTCGGAGATAGGGGGGGGGGGGAATGGGTATTTTTTCGACTTTTTTCAAAATATTTCAAAAAGTATGAAACCTACAGAAATTTCAAAAACTGTTTTGAAATTTTCAAACCAATACCTTTCATTTGATACCCCACTCGAAGAGGTAGTCCCCCCTTTTGAAAATTATTTCCCCCCTTATGGACCATTTTTCAAAAAGTGTTCATTTTTCAAACTTCTCTATATTTTTACATGGATCGCTCTGCAGTCTTCGGAGATAGGGGGGGGGGATGGGTATTTTTTCGACTTTTTTCAAAATATTTTAAGAAGTATGAAACCTACAAAAATTTCAAAAATATTTTGAAATGTACAAAATGATACCTTTCATTTGATACCCCATATGACTCTGTAGGTATCTTTTAAAATTTCGGCATCACAATTTGTATGGAAAATATTCATTGTCATTTTTCATTTATTTCATTTATTTTTCTCTAAATCTGTACAGGCGCACGAAATGTATTATTATTTTAAATTTCAAGTTGATAGCTGCAGTAGTTTTTGAGTTATTAAGGAGGGAAAAAAGGACAGACAAAGCGAGACCATAAGGGTTTTGAAACCAATCTTCGATCTTCAAAACCCTAAAAATAAAATATAAGACAAGTGCTGAATATGTATTTCAAGATGTTTTTTCTTTGCAGATAAGTCATCATGAAAAAATTTGTGAGTATATTTTGTATGGGGACAGTTATTATTTTAAGGAAAATTCTGTGTTAGCAAATTATGTAACTTCCTTTAAACCAAATGAGGCGAAGTGCCTTATTTGGTGTGGAATTAATCATAGATCATTAAACTTAATGAGCTCTGTGAACTTAGGCACGGAAGCAAAAGTACGCAAGTACAATCAAATAGACAAGTGATTTTTACCAACTAGCTACCCACTCTGGCTTCGCGCCCCTGCGAAATATAGACCTTGAGGGTGGTGAAGTCACACAACGTTAAGTCTGTGGTCTTGTAGTTTTGAGTAATGCATAGTTACTATGAGAAATACATTTTTTTTTAAATTTTTTTGTAGTTTTTATAAACTAAAAACTATAACTAAAAAATTATATAATTATTTTATTTTCAAATTTGGGTTAGATTTTAAATAATCCGTCATTGAGTATAAGATGTTCATAATCTATAAATATTGAATTGAAAAATTAATTAATACAAAACATAATGGTGTAGTCTCAGTAGTCCGGTTAAAATTAACTCAACCGGACTACTGAGTCGCTCGATGTATCAGTAGTCCGGTTGAATTAATTAACCGGACTACTGAGACCTTTTTTGCAACTGTTATTTCGGTGTTGATGATACATTGCCGGCTCAATGTACTTATCGAAATATTTTCTTTTGATCAAGTGACGGCAGATGCTGGATGCGACAAGCTGAAGACAGCGCGTTAAGGCGCTCACTAGGGGAGGCCTATGTCTAGCAGTGGACGAATATAGGCATGATGATGACGATGATGATGACTTCATCCGGACTACTGATACATCGAGCGACTCAGTTAGTCTGGTTGAGTTAATTGTAACCGGACAACTGAGACTACACCAACATAATGTGCTAAAAAAATACGTTAAAATTCTTGCTGGTAACCCTGGTTCGACAGACAGCCTTATTTACGGTTTGGTGCGCAACCGTTGAAGCCAACTTCACATAGCTCATAAGGATTTGCGCGTACTCTATCAGGATATGATATTGAATTTTGATTTTGATTTATGTCATAGCTTTTAATTATAAAAAAAAACCTGTAAAAGTGTTTATTAAGACAAAATGTTTGTCTTAATAACTTTGAATTATACCTTGGTACTTGGCGCCCGCGCCTCCTGGACTTCGAGATGGCCAACAAGCTGAACAACATGTTCAACCAGCCCGGGGACTTCGAACTAGAGTAGAAGCCGACCTGGATCCAACTCCTTGAACTAGGGGTGATGTTATGAATTAAAATTGGTGACAAGTCAAGGTCAACAAGCACGAGGAATTCAAACTAGAGTAGGAGGTGCCGACCGTTAGGTCCGGTCCACTAACGGCTAAATACGGCCTGGATTTTTGAGATGTTGTGTATGGTCAAATCCGAAACAGATTTAGAGAAAATTCGTGTAAGGAGTCATGAGCTCAATTTATGAGAAAACAAGAACTGTAAAGTTAAGTTTTTACTTAATGATGTTAACAAAATTCATAAAAATAATTCAAAAAATAAAAGTAAACATACATAGCTACTACATCTCAACTTTACGAGCTAAAAAACTTAAATATGCAGTTTTTGAATTATCTGTTGATGAATAAAAACTTTGTAAATGTCAGCAACAGATATCATGTAGCTGATAAGTTTTTTTCCTAATTTCCATCGAACAGAAAGGAATTGCTTTGCCGCGCGGTAGATAAAATACATACCTACAACTACCAAGTACATAATGTAAATAATAATGTATTTTAATATTTAAATTTATGCCTAGAACTAAGCTGAAGTATTGTCAATTTAGTAATTAAATAGGTAAGTAAGTATTTTTCAAAGGAATGATAACTGAAAATAAGAATATGAGCCTTCAAAATAATCACACAGCTTACATACTTACTCATAGAAGGTTTAAGGTCTTAATTTAAGAAAATTTAGTCGATATAGGATTCTTTAAGAAAATGATAACAGCTGTAGTAGTACATTACATGTAGTAGTACACCTGTTTGCTCCCTCCTGCAACGCACGATGAGGCTATCGCTAACCCAGAGCGAGCGAGAGGGAGTGAACGTGAAAGCCGATGCAGTAGGTACAGTAGGCCTTTAATTATAGTTACCTAGTTATTGTATTACTTACACTTAGATTACAAATAAAATTAAAACGAATGTGAGTACCACGACAAACCTCACAAGGTTTATATGGTACAAGTTTTAGAATTACTGTTTTTGTTATTGTAATAAAATAAATTAAAAAAAAAAATGTGTAGTAGCGTAGCATAAGAAAATTGATGCGACTTTGCTAACATTGAATTGAATAAATTATAATCAGCATAGTTTATGATTTTTATTCCAATGACCTGAGTGACTGTGTGGTAGGTAGTGATCTATTTCAAAATTAGCTCAGATCAGAACAATATTAAAGTGCCCTGAAAAGGACCAAGATGTGGAGTCTACATTTTGTACAAAGGGATTGTCCTTGTAAAAAAAAAGAGAAACCCTTTGTCATAGACACATGTTTAGAAATAGACTAGGTTTGACAATTCCCGGGAATTTTCGGTTCCTTTGGAACCGGGAATTTAATAGCGAATTGTAGTTTTACAGCTTGACTATATTTTTATATATATATATATATATATATATTATTATATAGACTATATTTATCAAATTATTGTTTATAAATAAATAATAATATTATTATTTTTATTTTTAATGCGGACCGCTCTTGCAGTCTGTACCCCCTGCAGATCCGAGTCGGTCTGCTGGTCTTGTGCGAGGCTCTCGAACTCGGGTGGTTTCTTTACGCTTTCCAGTCGTGACATGATATCAGCTTAATAGTGCATTTTACACCAAGGCGAGAAAGTGATCAATTCCTACCGAGTGTGTCGTTGCCGTCGCCCGAGGCGCAGCCGAGGGCCTTAAAACACTTGGATTTCCATACACTTTTTCTTCCCGCTAAAACACGTGAGAAATGAAATTCCATAGAGTTTTTTCTCCCGGTTTCCTATAGGCCTGCAAAGACATACTTTCTATTCTATAAATGGAAAAGGAATAGGCAACTTTCCGAGCAGGTGTAGTTTATATTATACTACACCTGCTCGGAAAGTTGCCTATATAGGAAAAAGTATATGGAAATCCATTTCTAACGTGTTATTTTTTTTTATTTTTTAAAAGATCGGCCGGTAGTTATGGTTATTTTCGTTCGGTCAAACGACAAAAAGTTTTTACTCCATGTCCATTAGGCCTCCTCCGATTTCCGAACAATATTTTGAAAAAAGAACCCAAAGGCTGGCGCGGTCAATGAGGTTTTACCAACATCATTGGGCGCGATAAGTTCTTCTAAATTTCATTTAATAATTAATTCTGCTTTTTATTTTCGTCGAAGGTGTAGTATAAAGCACTATTTATCACTCGGCAGAAAGTGCGATTCCTACCTCGTGTGTTTTAAGGCAAAACGACACACTCGGTAGGATTTGATCACTTTTTTTTTGTCTTCAAGAAGCCTTATAATCTAAGGTAAATTGTGGAACAAAATCTAGATGACAAAAGTACCTAACTTGTAAATTGTGGAACAAAATCTAGATGACAAACGTACCTAACTTGTAAATTGTGGAACAAAATCTAGATGACAAACGTACCTAACTTGTAAATTGTGGAACAAAATCTAGATGACAAACGTACCTAACTTTTAAGCTGCGATTTTTTGACAGTTTTCCATGAATATCTGACAAAAATTCGTCACTTGAGACGTGCTTATATCTGAATTGCATTTGAGTATTCGGGAGTAAAGTGCCTTATCGATCAAAAGTCAGCGGCTTGTGATCTGTGGATAATCGAAAGGTCTTCCTTCAATCTTATAGCGAAAATGCTTGACGCTTTCGTACCTAGATTGCGAGTAGTTTCCTCTTGTTAGCACTGTATTTCATCTGTAGGTACCTTGTTCAGTTCTTCGAAAACGGTCCCTGCCCGTGGTCCACCTACATAGTACACCTGGGTGTACCACGGGCATTTTTTTTCCCGTGGTCCACCTCAAGATAACTGGGTGTTCCAGGGGAAAAAAAATATTTCCATGGTCCACCTTTGTACATGGTTTTAAAAATGTATTGCTCAAAATATATTGGTCCACCTAGAGAATACGAGCATGTAGGTAGGTACCCAATCTCGAGTGCGTTTTATGATTCTAAAAACAACTAAATAGGTAAATGCTGGATATATAATGAGTGGCGAAAAAACTGTGTAACCGTGTGTAGTTTCTTTCAAATGGCTATTCGCAAACAACCTTACCGAGCAGAAATGCATAGGAAAAGACTGACAGCTGTAAAATTGACACTTACTGTCAGATGTGACAGAAACTGTCACAAATTTAAGTTTTCTATACAGAAAACTAAGCTATGGCGCTCATTAGGGGAGGCCTATGTCCAACAGTGGACTAATATAGGCTGATGATGATGATGATGATACAGAAAACACTGTTTCTGTCAAATTGACTGTAGATGTCAAAATTAAAACTGTCATATCTCGGAAACTGTCATAGCTCAAATTAAAGGTAAGAATAAATCGTACATTTTTGATGACAGCTGTCAAAACTAAAACGGTCGTATCTCGGAAACTACTCGTGCTAGACTTTCAGTTTCTGACTGAAATGAAAGGTAACAACAAAATCTACAGTTTTGATGACAGCTGTCAAAACTAAAACGGTCGTATCTCGGAAACTACTCGTGCTAGACTTTCAGTTTCTGACTGAAATGAAAGGTAACAACAAAATCTACATTTTTAATGACAGCTGTCAAAACTAAAACGGTCGTATCTCTGAAACTACTCATGCTAGACTTTCAGTTTCGGGCTCAAATGAAAGGTAAGAGAAAAATCTACATTTTTGATGACAGCTGTCAAAACTAAAACGGTCGTATCTCTGAAACTACTCATGCTAGAGTTTCAGTTTCGGGCTCAAATGAAAGGAAAGAAAAAAATCTAAATTTTTGATGACAGCTGTCAAATTGACACTTTCTGTCAGATGTAGCAGGAATTGTCACAAATTCTAGTTAATCATGGAAAACATTCGGTTTCGGTCAAAATTGACAGTGAATGACTTATGGCAGATGTCAAAATTAAAACGGCCTTCCTTGGAAACTACTCGTAACTCGGACAGAAACTGTCAGTTTGACAGCTGAAAAAATAATGTATAACGTAATATAAAGTAGGTAGGTAATGTGAAAAGTTTAAATGTCCAAAATGCAGGTGGACCACGGAAAGAAAAAAATGCCTCTGGTACAGCCAGGTGAACTAAGGTGGACCATGGGAAGAAAAAATTTCCCCTGGAACACCCAGTTATCTTGAGGTGGATCACGGGAAGAAAAAAATGCCCGTGGTACAGCCAGGTGTACTATGTAGGTGGACCACGGGCAGGGACCGATCCTTTTCATGAAATTTTCCTGAATTTTCCATATCCAAATCGCAAAGTGGCTGGCCTATGTTCTCGATAGCCTCACGTATTCCATCTTTGAGGTATTGAATCGACGCTGGGCTGTTGGCGTAGACCTTCTCTTTCACGTTGCCCCAAAGGAAGATGTCGCAAGGTGTTAAATCACAAGATCTCGGTGGTCAATTGTGATCTCCTCTTCGATAGATAACACGGTCCGGAAACTTTTCCCGTAAAGATCAATGGTTTCCTTGCTTGTGTGGCACGTAGCGCAGTCTTGTTGAAATAATTTTTGTCGTTTCGTATTCGTACGCCTGTACAGATTTTAAGAAAAATAAATGAAAAATTTAAATTAATATTTTCCATACAAATTGTGATGCCGAAATTTGAAAAGATACCTACAGGGTCATGTGGGGTATCAAATGAAAGGTATCAGTTTGTACATTTCAAAATAGTTTATTAAATTTTTGTAGGTTTCATACTTTTTAAAATATTTCGAAAAAAGTCGTAAAAATACCCGTTCCCCCCTATCTCAGAAAAGATTGCAGAGCGATCCATTTAAAATGTATCGAGCGTTTATAGACATGGATCTATATTTTACAAGAAAAATATAGACGACCTCCGTGACGCAGCGGGCGAAGGTCCGCCTGCGACGCAGGAGGTTGCGGTTTCGATTCCTGCCTCGGAACAAATTTGTGTACGATCTGCAGAATTTTTTTCCGTTGGTCTGGGTGTTTTCTATGTATAACAAAAAATATCTATCTATGTAGTGTATTGTATTAAATATATATCAGTTATCTAGTACCCATAACACATGCTCTGCTTAGCTTGGGGCTAGATAATGCTGTGTGAATTGTCCAGCATTATTTATTTTATTTATTTATAGAGAAGTTTGAAAAAAGAACACTTTTTGAAAAATGGTCAAAAAGGGCGGGAATAATTTTTGAAAGGGGGGGAGCTACCTCACCGAATGGGGTATCAAATGTAAGGTATCGGTTCGTACGTTTCAAAACAGTTTTTTAAATTTCTGTAGGTTTCATACTTTTTGAAATATTTTGAAAAAATTCGAAAAAATACCCATTCCCCCCATATCGCCGAAGTTTGCAGAGCGATCCTTTTTTATTTATTTATTGAATTATTTATAAAAAGTACTTACACTATTTTTACAGGGGCACCTAATGCAATAGTGTAAAAAAAATCAATGGAAACAATCTGAGCATAAATAGCATTTGTCCGACCTAGATACTAAAAACATGAAAATTTAAATTACACCATAAAAATATAAAATTCTTCAATTAATAACTACAAATTACATAATTAGAAACCTAATAAAAAATTAAAATTCGTCCATCAATACAGGGTGTTAGGGTAAACAGTCTTATCCTTGAAACCACGTATGTACACCCCTAAAATAAGACGATACAAGTTATTTTTACAAATAAAAGTCAATTAGTTTCGATGGAATTTCATAATTCATTTCTCTGCTATCCTACGTGATTTCATGGACACCCTAGTGACCTTATCACGCCGCGCCGCCCGCTCTCGCCTGTAGCCGGCCGGTGGTGTAGGTATCGAACCACTCGAATTGTAGGTACCTACAACTTGTGATGGAACTTTCCCTTCATACTTTTCCTGGCTTAGGACAGGCAAAAATAGCTACTCTAACACATTTGCCAGTAAGTACCTAGGCTAAAGTAAGTAGGTACTTTTGGCGTAGGTATTTAAAAAGTTCATCATCAATCAAGTTTTATGTACAATTCAATTAAAATTTACAGCTTTATGTACAGTTTCATCTACTCACATTAGGCATAAAATGTTTTGAACTGGCCGTAGGCACGTAGCCTTTGTGTAGCCGCTAGGATCGTTTCCCGGCTTGGCACACGTTGTTCTGGGAACCGCTCTGCGTACATCGTACGAGCCAAGTTCATGTTGTCACCAGCGATGGCATAAAGTCGCACCATTTCAGTCCACTGTTCATTTGTGAACGACATCGTCACTTCTCTACTTAACACAATACGCGAACAAATCGGCACATCACAAATTAGCACGGAACGCGTTGTGACGTGCTCACTACCTAGGAGACGGGCCGCGACTGACGAGCGCGCGAGCGGCGGCGTCTTTGTGCGGCGCGCGCGGCGTAGGTACTTATGTAGGCGGCGCCTTTAAGTCGGCGCGCGAACGGGTCTTTGTTTGAAACCGACAAAGCAGGCGGCGTAGGTATAAATGTAGGGTGAAATGCTTTTATAATGTATGCGGATATTTTTTTCAATATTATATAAAAAAAAAGTTTAGTTTATTCATCGGTTTTGGACTCTGCTCATGATTCTGAACTTCTGGTTTCAAGGATAAGACTGTTTACCCTAACACCCTGTATACAATGTCAAATAATTTCACAATAACATAAAAAACAATTAATAAATTCAATTTACATAATGTCAAACCTAATAAAAATATAAAAATTTGTCACTCATAAATGTCAAATAAATTACACATGTCATTTTAATTAGAATAACATAGAATAAATAACAGAGTCCTATGACATTCGCTCAGGGAGCAGTAGAAAAGATCGACTCTCTCCGCTACTAGATTCAGCGTGTGGATGCAACGCGTTAGAGGTGCCTTATTCAGGAGGTTGGTCCTTCCTCTTGGTACAGCCAGTAGGGCGGGTCGCCTCCGTCGGCTCACAAACTCATCGGGCACATTTAGCCGCATTTCCTCTAAAATGCCTGGGTTAGCGATCCTTACCAAATACAGAGCAAGCGCTGCATCTCTCCTCACCTCCAACTTGTTGTATCCAACCATGCCTATAACAAACAAGGTTGGATACATCAGCGGGAAGAATGGATAGATGCAGTAGATCTTCAACACAGAAATCTGGTGAATTTATTTTGAATGCGCTCCACCATTTGACTGTACTTGGCTTCGTGTGGTGCTAGGGCATGCAAAATCGGAAGAATACCCAAAACCGGTTTTTGTGCGATTTTTGATTTTTAAAATCGATTTTTTCGGTTTTTTAGATTTTTTCGATTTTTATTGTTTCAATACAAATAGAAATCCTTGATTATTTTTGTAGTCATTTAATAAAACATGAAATTAACAAAAAAACAAAAAGATTTCGGATACTCCGTCAGCCTAAGCTCTACTTGTTTCTGATCCTGCGCCTGAGCCTCCTCTATCATCCTTTTCACTCCTGCTCTACATTTCGAGAAAGCCTCATAATTGGATCCATTTACCTTGTACCTACTGCTTGTGTAATCTTACCTTTATCTTAATTTCTCTGATTATCTCCGCAGTGTACCAATTTGGGTATATTATGTATCTTGAGTCTGTTCTCGGCAGACGTTTGTTTAGGAACGCAACTGTCAAAAATATCAAATAAAATGCTATAAAATCTACCTACAGACTCCTCAGGATCTCGTATATCATAGAGATGATTCCAATCCACTTCCGACGAGCACAGCACATAATGGTAGTCCGCTTTAGAAAAGTTCCACGCTCGTCTATAGGCGGGGGTAGCGGCGTGGCGGGCGGCGCGCGCGCGGCGTGGGGCGCGCGGAGTACCGATACCGCGAGCGGCGGATGCTGTTCGTCGCGCGGCACCAGCTCCTCGTCCGCGGGGCAAACCACCTCATCCATACTCAGAGAGACCAACACTAAATCCAGTATTCGTTCGTTACAATTTCGTAGGTACCTCGTTTTTCTGAGCGAACTCGCAGAAAGCTGTTAAGGTCAGTACTCACATACGGTATTACTCGATAGTTTTACTCGAAGTCGAGTAAAAATCAACGTGTGGACCGCAAAACTCACAGCTCGAAGGCTCGCACCGAGCCGGCTCGATGGAATTAAATGAAAGTAGGTAATTTCCTTCGAACCTACTCGAAGCGAGCCGTCAATCTTGACTCGAACGTGTGTACGTGACTGCGAGTGGCGCGAGGCGAGCGTCAATCTGGTATTGTTTATCGCAATGTCACAGTCAATCTTTCATGAGGAGAAATAGATTGTCTCATATGAGTGTCTTTTTTTTTATTAATGGGGTAATCAAAGAAAGTAATTCTTCATATAGCTCTGGAGGCATCCTTAAATAATTGTTATAATCTTCAGGACATACTCGTAGCTCTTCAATCAAGTTCACGTGGCTGTAATTTGAACGGCGATCTAACCTGAATGTTTAACCCAGTACCTCCTTTTACGTTTTTTCTTTTCATTTTCTTTGATTTTCTTATAAAGAACTGTGAGACTTGCTAAAGCCACCGTCTCCTTTGTTGCACAGACATCCTTTGGCTCGAACGGTTCGGTGAATACTGATCGGCGCGCCTCACTCGATAGATCAATGCTCAATGTGTGGACGAAAGCCCATGCCATGAGTTTTACTCGACAGTTTAGCTCGATCGAGTAATACCGTATGTGAGTACTGACCTAGGTCAGTACTCACATTCGTACGTCAGTACTGACCTAGGTCAGTACTCACATACGTACGTTGTGTGCATTATAATTAGCTGGATATCCATGTCCATAAACATATCCATAGCTTAATTTTGGCATTAACCGGCCATACTTCGGCGGACAGGCACATTTCCTCATACGGCACAGGAACTCCGATTTTATATGATTTGTAGTCACCCTTCGTCGAAAGTTCCGTCACTGAGCAGGTCCCGCAGGTAGGTACGGATCTCCTCGGCGCTTGACTCCATATTCCACAGATGTACATAGCTACGAGGCTCAACCGCCTTCAGTGTCGTTACAGTAGGGCCCGCCGTACCACTCAGTGAGGCTGGCCTGCGGCTTCGCCTTACTTCTGTCCACTGCTGCAGGTCCTCTGGTCCCTGGTTCGGGCTATGAGTTGAACGCGATGATTCGCCGGTACTTGAACCTGTTTCACTTCCGCGGGGCCGCGTCATGCGTCACCTTGGTATTAATGTCCTTGCCTGGACGTGGTGGCGCCACTGGAGCTGCGGTGTTTAGTTTCTTCGATACCGTCGACTTTGATTTCATAGCTGGTTTGGAAGCTGTCACTGTCAAGGACTCCTGGGGGACCTCCTGGGGCTGGGGCAGGTTTGTTGCTACCGGAACTGCCGCTGCCTGCTCGTACTTTTTAGGGTGGAGCATTGCTGCGAGCGAAGCGAGCCATAATGCGACTATCGAGAATAATACGGCGAGCGAATCGAGCAGTGCTGTGACCCCCCCCGTGCCCCCCCAGAACCCCCTCGCCCTGAACCCTGAGAAGCATTGCGGCGAGCAAAGGGAGCCACAATGCCACTACAGCGCGGTACCTTGACTGTGAACCCCTCACGCACCAGGCCCCCTGAACCCCCTCTCCCATCAAAAAATCTGACATGGGTATCGTTTTCGACTAATATGGGGGTGAGGATTACGAATTTTATGACGGCGGGTGTGTATCGGGTTGCTTTGAGCAAAGCGAACCATAATACGTCACACAGCAAGGCGAGCGAAGCGAGCCTTGCTGTGTGGCAGCACGAGCGGGGTCGTATTGCAGTGAGCAAATCGAACCGCACTGCGACTATAGGGGAACAGTATGGCGAGCGAAACGAGCCGTGCTGTGAACCCCCACGCCTAGCCCCCCCCTGAACCCCTCCCAAATCGAAAAATCTGATATGGGTATTGTTTTCGACTAACATGTGGTCGAGGATTACGAATATTATGACGACGGGCGTGTGTCGGATTGCGGTGAGCGAAGCGAGCCTTGCTGTGTGACATATAAAAAACTAGTATAAAAATAGATATTCGTGATTTGTTGTTATTTTAGAATGAAAAAACAAGATAATTCGGAGAATATTGTTGTGACAACAGCAACCTCGTCGAATCAATGGACATGGTGAGAGACTAATATGTACCTTTTTATGTATTATTATGTTTATTTGGCGGGAGAATAAGCTGAGCCCTATTAATTTAAGTTATAAAACAATAAGTATTATAAACATTAAAGTAGTATTATAGTAAAGTAGTATTATAAACAATTAAAGTGATATTTTTGATTTTTGTCGCTTCGGTATGAAGACTAAAGTAAAGAAGCGACGAAGAAACTTTTAGCCTGTTAGTTGCTATTTTTCGAGTTGGAGCAAAACCCGTCACATGCTTATTATCCTACCTAAGCCTTTTTTCACAGCAAGGTTTTGACAATTTGTTTGAATTTATTTTATATATTATATATATATATATATATATATACGATAATTTTTGCAACTCACTAGGAGTTTTGTTGTAGAAGCGTATACTATACATTGCCCTTTAAAAGATATATTTATTTTGTGTAGCCTAGTTGTGGCACAGCGAGTATGTTTATTTCTGGTATTAAATTGACTATCAGTTTTTTAGGGATTTATATTTCTATGAGAGTACAACAAGCTTTCATAAATATATAGACATGGTACTGTCATTATATTTATTTCTTTGAATTCTTCACGTAGGGCACGTTTGAATACTAGAAAAGTCGCAAAAAACTTTTTCCATACATTTCGAAGAAAATCATTACATCCTTGAAAACCAAGTCAAAGAAAAATACGAAAAACAAACCAACGATAAACTGATTACGTTGGTATGTAGTATTTTACAATAATATACTTATTCACATTCTTATTTGTACACGTTTACACTCTTAAGTACAAATTTACAATCTCAATCTACGAAATGAGATGCTCAAAATATCCATTAATTTGATTATTCGTAGAACTCACTCAAACCATTTTAATTAAATAAATAATAAATAAATAAACAAAACCACATACAGTCAGAATTTGACATGTTAATGATAAATTTTGAAAAAAAAAAGAAACAATGCGTTTGAAACACAAATTTTCCAACCCACGGTTACAAAAATTTATTTAAATTATATTTTTATTGCGGAAAAAATAAATTGATTTGAACTCCCTACAAAATGTATGGGATCTTATTTTTTGTGATTTCTGACTTTTCTAGTACAGAAAATTTAGTTGGTTCTATAAAACTTATTGATTAGTATAAAAAACAGGATTGATTGGCATCAAAAAAAGTTTTTGTGTAAAACGCCCATTTTCTCGGAATCTGTACGTAACTTTTTTGAAAATCTATGAAAGGGGATGATATTTTTTCAAAAAAGGATGTTTAGTTTCCTCAGACCATTTTCATGTAGCTTCAACGGTTAAGGTACCTGCCCTTACTGAACCGTTCAAAAATTCCACCCTGTTTATATATGCTGCGTATGTCGGTAAGCAATCGATTACTGCGTAAAATAATGAAAAATATATCAAAACAAATTAGGTACCTCTATTATGAACAAAATTAATACTTCACATAAGAAAACAATCCATCGAACTCCATCCTAAGAAAACTTGTATTACGGTGGATCAATATCATTTAGTCGCAAAAGAAAGCACGCTTGTGCAGGTCGCCGCCCACTCGGTGCGTAAAATACCTAAACTTGCGTTTCTTCGCTATATGACAGGGCTCTTAAGACTGGCAGAGTCGTAGCGAAGAGTAAGCGGCGCCATTCAGAAAGAAGTTGAAGTTGACTAGCGCCATTTACCAAGAAGTTGAGATTGTTTTGTATTAATATTTTTTTTTTTCACATCACATCGCCGAAAACAAAACATTGATACTTTCAATAATTTGTAACACAATTCTTGCCTGTACTTTATCTGAAGCACCGCATAGTTTGAATAGTGAAACAAGATGCACCTTGCAGTGTTTCCGAGTCTATTCTTATTTATACCACTGATTGCAGGACAACTCGAACCTGGTTATTCTGAACGTAAGTTACCCATGAATGTTACCCATTTGGTTGGTCTTTTTTATTTAATTAATGTCGTGCCTTGCATGATGATAGATTGAGAGAAGACGAGGATTAAAGAGCCAGGGCTTTGCTCACGCGGTTTGGATGAAACATAGCACTCTTTTAATGTAGCTTTCCATTAAGAAAAAACTACTCACTCGCAAACTCATTTACAAACTATGTTGTAAAGAAGTACCTATCAAAAATTTAATCACCATGCAGCATAAACAGGCAGACTTAGAAATTTAAAAATAAAAATAATAAAAAATAATAATTAACTTTAGAAATTTGTTTCTGTTGATACTAAACTTTTCTAATTTTGGCAGTGCTAGTGGTACCCTTAAACAGGAAACCCCTGGAATAGCTGCAAATTCTAGAATAAGTAGAACTAGATGTTGAATTTGTTAGCATGGCTAAGTTTGATTAATTGAAGGATAAACAAACTTACCTTATGTGAAGTTTGACCATGGGAAACCTGTAATAGCCTTGAGCTGTTGATTGAGCTTTTAAATAATACCTGGATTCTTCTGGATTTCAGTTGAATACAAATGCACATTGCCGGATGTTAAAAGTGCAGATGACAAGTTGGATGTTTCGAGATTCAGAGCGGATTTCTCTAAAATATCTGAAGTGAGTTTAGTTAATCTGTGGCCACGTACTTGTTTCTAGAATACTAGATATTTTATGTGAACAAGGACATGAGTAGGTACGTAAATTGTCATAAAGTCCACTGCATGTAAAATTTGGGATAATGGACAGTTTCATTGGGGGGGGGGGGGGGGGGTTTTGACTATTTTCAAAATATTTCAAAAACTATTAAACCTACAGAAATTTGAAAAACTGTTTTGAAACGTACAAACCGATACCTTTTATTTGATACCCCACTCAGTGAGGTAGCTCCCCCTTTTGAAAATTACCCCCCCTTTTTGACCATTTTTAAACTTCTCTATATTTTTCGTGCAAAATATAGATTCATATCTACAAACGCTCCATACATTTAACATGGATGCAATCTTCGGAGATAGGGGGGGGGGGGGGGAATGGGTATTTTTTCGACATTTTCCAAAATATTTTGAAAAGTATGAAACCTACAAAATTTCAAAAACTATTTTGAAATGTACAAACTGATACCTTTCATTTGATACCCCCACATGACCTGGTATCTTTTAAAATTTCAGCATCACAATTTGTATGGAAAATATTCATTTTAATTTTTAATTTATTTTAATTTATTTTTCTTTAAATCTGTACAGGCGCACGAAATGTATTATTATTTTAAATTTTAAGTTGCTGTAGTAGTTGCTGAGTTATTAAGGAGGGAAAAAAGGACAGATAAAGCGAGACCATAAGGGTTTCGAAACCGATCTTCGATCTTTGAAACTCTACAAAAGAATTATCGAAATTAGACTACTCTGTAAAAAGTTATGCCTGGTCATACATAAAAAATGTGTCGACTTGAGAACCTCCTCCGTTTTCGTCGATTGAAAAGAGAATACAACTAAATAAAATAATAATAAAACTTCTGCGATTTACTCAGATGGTTACTTACTTGTTACTTGTTTCTGGACTGGTTTCCGCAACTAGGCCACAGGTGGGCCCTTTTTGCGTGTCGGGTGGGGGGCTGCTAAACTAACCACCCGATGTCCTCCAGGAAGGCCAGCAGCTCGCTGACGCCGGTGCATGCCTCCCTAGGCGTCCTCGGTGTCCCAAGGTGTTGTAGTCGTTGAGAAGCAACGCTATCGCACTCTACAAGCACATGCGCGGCCGTCTTCTCTGCGTTCATGCACCCTCTGCATAGGGGGCTGTCCGTGATACCCAGATTAAATAGGTGTTTGTTAAGCATGCAGTGTCCTGTGACAATGACGACGATTTGCTGGAGTTTGTCACGCTTCAGATTGAGGAGTTTTCGGGAGAATCTCGGGTTTAGAACCGGGAAGGCCTCCTTCGACTGTCTACAATCTGGAATACTTGCCCAGTAGTCTTAGTGTTGTTTGGATGTGCGTTGACGGATCCATGAGCGGATTTGACTGAATGGTAGGGGGATTATTGGTTCGGGCCCTGTTGGTTGCCGCTCCGAACCTCTCCTTGCCAGTGCATCAGCTTCGTTTCCTCTCGATCCGCTGTGTCCTTTTATCCACTGTAGAGTGATTCTATTGGACTCACTTACTTGTTCTAACAGGTGGTGGCATTGTAGGGTGAGTCCCGAGTTGTGTTCTCTCCTGTTCAGGGCCCGTAGTACAGCCGCGCTATCCGAGACGATCCTGATATTTTGGTCAGTTACGTTTCTTCGTAGCACTGCGGTCGCAGCTTGGATTATACCTACACATTCCGCCTGGAAGATGGAGTTGTGGGCTGGGTGCCCACAACTCCATCTTCCAGGCGGAATGTGCTGTTGTCTTGTGTATGTTGAGTTCTTCCAAGAACGTTCCCGCCCCGGTACCTGTTTTCATTTTAGAGCCATCTGTATATTCTTACTTCGTATATGTTTGAGCTGTCACTTGGCTCTTCGTGCATTTGTATGGTGAAGCTTTTTGAGTGTATGTGTTTTTTGGGTACCCTGTCGTGAATTTGTATTTGTATTTGTATTTATTTCCATCGTAGGTGCACTTGTTGTTACACTTGATTTCGTTACATTCTATATTCTTAAACAATAACACACATGTATTTCGCTGTAGGAAACACCATAAGGTACAAAGAAAAAAAAAAATCAGACAGACATGACTGAGAAAAAAAATTAAAAATAATTGATTATGATCAAATAAATAATAAATAAATTAATTAAAGGGCATGTCAAGGTATGCTGCTGTATAAGGGCATTGTCAAACTATACTAAAAATATTGTACAATATTACAAACATAATAAACTAAGAAAATAATAATGATACAATGTCAGAAATTAAATAATTTAAATTAAATTCACATTTAAATAAAGCTGCTGTATAAGGGCATTGTCAAAGTAAGCTAAAACATTTATAAAATAACTAGCTGTACCCGCGACTTCGTTCGCGATTGCCTTACCTGCCGACTAATTAAGTTCACATTTAACCATAGTCTCTCATATTATGAAACGCCGCCGTCCAAACAATCGTGTAGGGTCTACGGGGGATAGCATATTGTCATCTTCAATCCCATTCTTTATCCACACGACTTTTAGCTACGACTCGGCCAGCGTCAGTGTTAAGAAGTGTCTACTCGTTTGACTTACTCACAGCTGGGGCCCTATTCTGCTATACTAATCGCTTCACTATGACAGGGCTATCGTCACAGAATGACACTTTTTGGTATTCCACCTTGGATGAAAGAAATTATGATGAATGCAGATGGAGAGACGCGCGTCAAGTTTGAAACTACATATTAATTTATCTCGCGCGCACTATCTGGAATTTTATTAATCTAAGGATTCTACGTGATGATTCTGCGACGATTCCATTGTCATACTGAAGCAATTGTTTTGCAGAATTGGGCTCCTGATCCATTTGACTGGACCACCGTAATTTTTTTTCGTTAGTAGGTAGGTACAGTTGGCTGTGTACCACAATAAAAAATATTTTTCTGCGGTCCAGTTAGTTTAAGTGGACCACAATAATTAATTAATTTAATTGTACACGAAGTTGGAGTAAGACTCCAACCAAAAAAATATTTTTCTGCGGTCCAGTTAGTTTAAGTGGACCACAATAATTAATTAATTTAATTGTACACGAAGTTGGAGTAAGACTCCAACCAAACTTCGCTGGACCCGCTAAACCACCATATAATCATGTAAGGCCTTACCTGACCTTAGTAGGTAGGAATCTAACTAATGGGTGCGTCTTGGAAAAATAAATAGATAGGAACTTACCTACCCTTTATCTACTAATTTTTTTCTTCAATATACATATTATTTCATCATCTACTGATTTTCTACTCGACTTTCTACTGATTTAGTCATATTCGATCTTGCATCTCTGTTTCTAACAAAAAGAATGCATGAAATCGGACGACACGTAGACCCGTCGTGATGCGCGGTTAAAGAATTCTACTTTTTCCTCTCTCCCAGGGGAACCTTACTGAATTCCAGGATAAAATGTATTCCATGTCCTTTCTTGTAGTATGAACTCAAAACGTGCCAAGTTACATTCCAACTCATTACCTATGTAGTTTCGGCGTGATGAGCGGTGATGGAATTTAACTTTCATCCCCTCTGCCAGGGCAACCTTACTGAATTCCGGGATAAAATGTATCTTTCCTCATAGTACGAACTAAAATCACGCCGAGTTGCATTCGAATTCATTAAGTAGTTCCGTCGTGATGCGCGGTTAAAGAATTTTACTTCCATCCTCTCTCCCAGGGGAACCTTACTGAATTCCAGGATAAAATGTATCCCATGTCCTTCCTTGAACTCAAATCGTACCAATTCAGTCCAACTCATTCAGTAGTTTCGGCGGAACGTGATGCGCGGTGAAGAAATTTTACTTTTATCCCCTCTCCCAGGGGAACCTGACTGAATTCCGGGATAAAAAGTATCCTATGTCATTCCTCGTGGTATGACCTAAAATCGTACCGAGTTTTATTTCAATACCTTAAGTAGTTCCGTCGTGATGCGCAGTTAAAGAATTTTACTTTCATCCCCTCTCCCAGGGAAACCTGACTGAATTCCGGGATAAAAAGTATCCTATGTCCTTCCTCGTAGTATGACCTAAAATCGTGCCGAGTTTCATTTCAATACCTTCAGTAGTTTCGGCGTGATGCGCGTTTAACAAACAGACAGACAGACAGACAGACAGACAGACATGAATGAAAAAAATTGCAGTTTTGGCTTCAGTATCGATAATAGAGTGACCTCCAAAAAAAATTTTCAAAATATCTTCAATGTACAGAATTGGACCTGTTACAGTTTTATTATAAGTATAGATATCTTCAATGTACAGAATTGGACCTGTTACAGTTTTATTATAAGTATAGATGGAATAAGAATAACTAAACAATGTCAGAATAGTAATCGATTTAAATATTTGCTGCTGTAAAGGGGCATTGTCCAATCAAAATAATAATGTCAATAGGTATAAAATGCATGTCAATTTAGATTTGCCTGAATCGAGAGTAGCATGGGATTGCTCCTTGCGTACTCGTCTATAATAGTGGTATGTTGTGCTTTAGTTTTGTGGTCCCATAAACTTAAAGCCCAGAGTCTGTAAGCAGCTGCGGCTGCCTCTTGTTGCACGTGTAGGTGCAGTGGCGTTAGGCCTATCAGGGCTTTGAGTGCTGCAGTGGGGGCAGTTCTCATACACCCTGTAGTCGCTACGCAGGCTAGTCTCTGGAACTTCTGCAGTTTGTTTATGGTAGTGCTCTGGTTTGTTCTCGGCCACCAGGCTAGGGCACCGTAAGTCAGCGAGGGCCTGATTACAGTGTTATAGAGCCATAGGGTAATCTTTGGGCTGGGACCCCATGTTCTTCTTAGCATTCGCCGGCACTGCCAGAACGAGATGGTGGCTTTCTTTATCTTGTTTTCTAAATGTGTTGCCCAGTTTAGTTTATTGTCTAGAGTTACCTAGGTACTTGACTGTGTCGGATAGTGTTAGCTGCGTGTCAAACAGGAACGGGAGCTGGTAGGTTCCTAGTTTACGCTTGTTGGTGAACATTACTAGTTCTGTTTTGGTTGGATTCACGGTAAGTCCATAGTCTATGCACCAGTTTTCGACGACTTTTAGTGCGTTACTCAGATGGTAAAAGAGTCAGAAAAAAATTCGCCAGTATTTTAATCTTGTACTTGATTCAGTAGGTACCGTTATTTTACAAAAAAATATGTAGGATTCTAGAACTGTACCAGTGCAGTACTGGAACACTCCGGGTGTTCCTGACAACGAACACTAATTATTAGCGTAGGTAGTAAAGATTGTTGTATATCAGTTTATAACACCCTGTGTTTAGTGGATGGTCCGACAAAAAAAAAATGACAGTTAGCTGGGGTCATTTGCAACACTTTTTCCATAAAGTTTATATTATGGAAAAAGTGTTGCAATTGACCCCAGCTAACTGTCATTTTTTTTTTGTTAATATTTTTTTTTTTCATATGTTTCCACTTAATTTGCTAAAAATAAATAATAGATTCAGGCATTACTTTGCGGAGATCCATTGCATCAAAAAACAATATTAAGGAACAGTTCCGCGCCAAACCTCCATAAAGTTTATATTATGGAAAAAGTGTTGCAATTGACCCCAGCTAACTGTCATTTTTTTTTTGTTAATATTATTTTTTTTCATATGTTTCCACTTAATTTGCTAAAAATAAATAATAGATTCAGGCATTACTTTGCGGAGATCCATTGCATCATAAAACAATATTAAGGAACAGTTCCGCGCCAAACCTCTCATAAGATCCAACAAAACGCAATTCGCGTGCACCGCCCGCCCTCCCACAAGTTGGCATGCCATGCAATCAGAGAAGGTAAAAAACAGACTTATGTACGCAATATGAAATTGCTAAGTAACTCGCCCTCCAACTTAAAGCACGCACACAACTTCATTTGTAAAAGAAAAGACCACACCAACTACACAGTGAAAAACCCCATCAAAGTAAGTCGTCAAGTAGTTTCGTCTCTCCACGAGACATCATCAGGACACCACAACGACACTCGACATTGACACTGCCACCGCGAAGCAACAAGATTCTTCATTGCTTCTCTGAGATTAACGTTGAGCTGTTGGATTTTATCTGAAAAGGCTTTGCGCGGAATTGTTACTAAATATTTTTTTATCCTAATAATTGTTAATTTGCTGACGTTAC
The DNA here is from genome assembly GCA_949316285.1 of Eupithecia subumbrata. Classification (NCBI taxonomy): domain Eukaryota; kingdom Metazoa; phylum Arthropoda; class Insecta; order Lepidoptera; family Geometridae; genus Eupithecia; species Eupithecia subumbrata. The sequence goes on along the minus strand of OX438642.1, from coordinate 29,668,851 downwards.
GTTTCCAGGTGAAGTTCCCAGGAGTCATAGGTCCCCTGAACGAGAGGCTGATCTGTAAAATCAAGTGCATAGACGGCCACTGGGTCGGCCCCCTGTGTTCAACCACCCCAGGTAAGGGATAGCTACACTACACTCTAACAAATCGAATAATATACCAAAAATTTAGCAACGCAAAACCTCGTCAAAATTAACTAATTGTACTCATCTATCTTTGAACAGGATTGGATAAACTTAAATGTTTCCCGCGAAGTGGCAGCTAACGGCGCTAGAGCCCATAGGAAGTCGCAGAGATTTTCGACTCCAACGTCACTAGACCTCGTGGTGTAGTTGATAGGCGTATTACCGTAGTGAAGGAAGGATGCGGGTTCAAGGCCGATGTTACTTGATTTCTTAGATCTTAGATCCCTGAGTGTAAGGATTAACGTACTTTAATACCAAATATCTAGTCTGTTACATCAAAACCACACGATCTTCAGTGAAGATATTTCAGTAATGCCCATAATCCCCACGCTGGGCATGCGGGTTGAGGATCGCAGTTCGGTGAAGTTGTTCTGCAGGGGGCGCTGCTGCCCGCCCCCCGGTGCGTGTGTCCCTTAGTCGCCTCTTACGACACCACGGGAGGAATTGGGGTGGTGCAGTTCTATGCCGGCACCACACGGCATGCGGCAGCCCGCTAGTTTATTTAATTAAATTATTCTTTATTGATTTTAGGGGAAAAACACTCACTTGTTTTTTAAAATAAAATATAGTCCACTTCACGGAAATATACATATATAAAGACTCTGTTAGACTATTATCAACAGTAAATGATTTACTAGTGGCAATTTTTGAAAGCAGTTCCATTTAGAACTGTTTAATAAAGTATGCATTTAATAACCATTAGATGGTATTGGCCAAAATACCTCATCAATGCCTCATTTGAGCAGAGATTATTCAAGACTTTTAGTTATTTGTTTCGTGGTTTGTTTACAAACATTCTACATCGAGTTTGGCTAGTGCACCTCTAGCTAAACTCAAGCCATTCTCAAGAAATTATATTTAGACCATAGGTCTCTTAATGATTAAAGCAAATCGATGAAGCTGGAAACAAGTTTTAGCAATGTTAAAGCTGTAATTCGTCTCTCTTGCGTTTCCAAATTCGAATTGGAACCTTTTTCTTTGTACGTGTTCAATTATTTGTTGTTAAAGTTTGTACTTATATAGTATCTTGTTGTTTTCCGTTATTGATAAGAATTCAGTCATAAATGTCTTTGTTCACAAAAATATCTTGAATTCTAGAACCGAGTCTAGAATTGAGATAGATGAATGCTGTGTGAAAATGTCCAGAATTATATACCTCTAGATAATTTTTTATTACGTATCCTTAAAAAACAGTCTGTACTTATTCTATTTCTCCCAGGCGATAAAGTAAGAGAAAAGAATGGAATAATTTATATTGTGTTACATGGAGGTCTTAAAATTAAATAAACGTTTCAACTATTTTATCCGTTTCGGACGTACAATAATATATTAAACAATTTAAGAAGTTATAGAGGTTAAAATCAAATTATTTACTTTTTTACCACATAGGCATATTTAAAAGGTAAAATTAAAAACGATAACCTATAATATAACTAACTATTCATCAAAAAAAATCTTTTAGATTTTAGTGCACGCAATTAACAGGCCATTTCCTCAACTTACATTGAAGAGATTCATTTTGTTATTAATTATCTATTTTAAATTCCAGATGGCAGGTTCCAGCCGGTGTTGCGAGAGTGCCTGTACCGGCACGATTATCCCTTGCTAGCAATATCCTTCAAAAACTCTACCATTTCTGTAAGCTCTTGCAATACTAATACTAGGTATACTTCGTCTTTCTCACTTCATTTTTACTTCGTTGTTTCTTTGGAAACGTTTAAAGGTTATACAGGGTCTTTGGTGGAGGGTTAGACAAACTCGGTGGGTGTGTAGGTGGACCTATTTGTGAAATACAAATTGAAGGAAAAGACCCTAACTGTTTTAAATTTTTTTGAAATCATGTTTTTTGTATTTTTCTAAGATTTTCCGAAATTTTACCTGTCTACCCCTAGAACTCTTTTTTGGAACGTGTTTTCTAGTAAAGTTTTTACTTGCTTTTGGTCTCAGTCTATTTATCTTTCGTTTTTTGAAGGCATTATTTATTTGAAAGAACGTGTAAATAATTAGTTATAAGCTCTCAAAGTTTAAAAAAGTAAAAAAAATAATCAAGAAGGACAACTTTGCATCGTTTTTAAAAAAAAATTAATAGCGATCGAGAAGTTCAAATGCTTTGAAAAATTTCTCTAAGCATCGCTTATTACAACGGTATACCACATGTAGCCGAAAAATCTATAAACTTTTAAAAAATTAGCACTTATAGGGAAAATGGAGTAAAAACTCCAAGAATAAAACATTGTATTAAAACAATTTTGGTTCAAATATCACTTCCCTATTTCCTTGACTATAAATATACTATTTAATGATCACTGATTTATGGGATAAAAGTAACTGGAAAGAAATGAATTATTATTAATGTTTATTCCAGGCTTAGAGCCACACCTATGCAACATTTCAGCTCGACCTTATAACATTGGAATTAGAAAGTAACTGTTTATTATAAAAGAAAATACCAATAAACTACTAGAAACAAATTAGAACTATAGTATTTGCTATTGATCCAACTGCAGACTGTTGCAAACAATCTACAAGTAGCTCAACTGCTCCATATCCAGTGCGTACCAGTCGCCGCGTCCCCAAGAGGCTGGCTGCATTGTCCTTCTGTATGGCAATGCATGCTGATGCGCTGCGCCAGATACTCACCAGCTAAAGAAACTTGGAGAGCCTCGTCTCCCCACGGACCAAGGGTCTCGACTCCAACGGGAGCAAATGTGTAGGCTCTGTCGAGACCTGCACAATTGCGCCTCTTGTGATCCACTGCCAAATCAGCCGAATGCCAAATAGCGTCCCCCATAATATATAAAAAATATGAATATATAAAAAACTAAAAATTGTATCCAGTAGGTATCTAGAAATTGTATCTAGTATTTAAGCATTGTTAAGATAAGCTTTATTAAAAGTTATGTTTCTCAACAGGCATCCGATATTCATCGATTTGTCTTAGTTGTTTGTTATTGTAACTATTCTAAAAATAGCTTGAAAATTTGTAACCTATAAATGTAGGCGAAGTGGGATCGTGGTTGCGTAGGTATTTGACGAGCGATCGCCGCGCGGGGTCCACCCTTCCCCGCGCGGGGTCCGCCCTTCCCCGCGCACTCCCAACTAGCTACTACGAAGTACGAACTAAATAGGCAGGTAGGCATCTCTATGGTATCTATAATGTATAAGTATTCGATAGCACGAGGATTTATTCTATTGATTGTATTTATTTATAGATACCTATGCCTGCTTACCTATACCTACCTAATACAAATATTTTGTAGTTATATATACCGTTTTTTTATTGAGGATGTAGGTAGGTTAGGTAGGTAAGATGTGTGAGTAACGTAGATGGGTAGGTACGTAAAGTTATAAACGGATTTGAAGAAAGGAATAGTTTCTCCGTTCGCTGGTATTACCTAAGTAGGTATTTTTATAATTGGTTTATTTTATACATTTATGTAGGTAGGTATTACCTTTATAGAAAACCCAATATCCATTTGGATCAGTTCTCTGCTAGGTATATTCAAAGGTGGCTTGGAAGAAAACGCTTTTAGTGCTAAGTCCGTATAGAGAATTTGAAAAGTAAGGTACCTACCTACACTTTTTGTTAGTCGGATACACGGTCGGACATATTATACCTAATGTAAACGTTGGTTTTTGTCATCCCTAGGTAGGTATACCTATTAGGTACCTACCCGGCCCTAATATGGCCCGGTGCCATAGATGGCCCACTTTCAGGAAAAACTTTTTCCGTGATTTTTGTTTCATGGATTGTTGTTTTTATAAAAAAAAAAAAATCTATGCGTAGGTAAATATAAAGAGCTAGGTAGGTTAGGTAGGTAAGATGTGTGAGTAACGTAGATGGGTAGGTACGTAAAGTTATAAACGGATTTGAAGAAAGGAATAGTTTCTCCGTTCGCTGGTTTTACCTAAGTAGGTATTTTTCGCCTGCGACGCAGGAGGTTGCGGGTTCGAATCCCGCCTCGGAACAAATTTGTGTACGATCTGCAGAAATTTGTTCCGTTGGTCTGGGTGTTTTCTATGTATAATAAAAAAATATCTATCTATGTAGTGTATTGTATTAAATATATCAGTTATCTAGCACCCATAACACAAGCTCTGCTTAGCTTGGGGCTAGATTATGCTGTGTGAATTGTCCAGTATTATTTATTTATTTATTTATTTTATAATTGGTTTATTTTATATATTTATGTAGGTAGGTATTACCTTTATAGAAAACCCAATATCCATTTGGATCAGTTCTCTGCTATATTCAAAGGTGGCTTGGAAGAAAACGCTTTTAGTGATAAGTCCGTATCGAGAATTTGAAAAGTAAAGTACCTACCTACACTTTTTGTTAGTCGGATACACGGCTGGACATATTATACCTAATGTAAACGTTGGTTTTTGTCATCCCTAGGTAGGTATACCTATTAGGTACCTATCCGGCCCTAATATGGCCCGGTGCCATAGATGGCCCACTTTCAGAAAAAACTTTTTCCGTGATTTCTGTTTCATGGATTGTTGTTTTTATAAAAAAAAATATTCTATGCGTAGGTAAATATAAAGAGCTGGCCAAGATTTGATTAAATTGAAGAAAACAGATAGGTATTTTAAATGTGATTATATTTATTATTACCTTCGTACTATACATAAGTACGTACATTCTAATTCTAAGCGGGGGAACCTCTCAATGGCATTAAAATCATCAATTCAATTAAAATGTGAAACCAGTCCAGAGCGCTTTTCCGTTTCTAAAACCAAGCAGCTAAAATAACACTGAAAAAGAGAGTCGTGATTTAGCTGTTGCAATTGGTTAAAAAAATATGTTATGTCAACAATTCTGCGACCGATGATTTCTTTGATCGTGTTTGTCACATACTCTTCTTCCACTATGTAAGGCAGGTCTTCTGAGTCGCTGAAACAATTGAGATAAACGATGTTATATTGATGACTAAATACGGTTTTGCGACAGAAACAATACCTACTTTTAGCTATTATGAAATAATTAAAATGTTGCATTTCCTGGATAGGAATATGCGGATTCATAGAATGATAAACTGAAACTTGGATAGGTACTCTTTTATTATAGTAGTAAAGTGCTATGATTTTACTTACTCAGATTCACAAGGCTGAGGTGTCTGACACTAATTGAAGGTTTTCTAGTGCATCTTTAGACATTTCTTGCACTTGTGGTGATGTTTTTTCAGTAATTCCTTCAGTATGTAGTAGGTTTTCTGAGGTACTGAAACAATCAAGAGAAGAAGCACATGTAATATTGAAAGCAAATACGCATGTAGGTAGTGATAAAGTGTGCGTGCAATGTCCGGGTACCAGACTAACTGAAGAAGTAAGGTACCTAAGATGTTGCGTTCACACATTTCCGCGAAATTATAATTATTTTGAATCAGTGGAAACTAGGGCTTGCATACGAATATTCGAATACTGAAATTGCAATATTCGAATATTCGACTAAAATGAATATCACTAATCTCAGACAGAACTCCGACGTGCATAAAAAGCCAAGTTCGCGAGACATGTCCATACAAGACAATAAAAGCTTACGTCGTTCGGGTTAACAAAATGACAAAGTTATAGGGTTCACGAGTTCGGAAACACTCAGGACTGCCACGTGCGACTGCGAAGTGTATTCGCTCACCTAGATTTAGAAGACTGTTTTTACTAATAATTCGTGGGTAATGTGCGTGTAAATTCCCAATGTCTCGTAATAACCTTTTGCTAAGTTGATATTTTAAATTTGTTTCTGCAAATAACACATAATATGTGTTATTATCACATGTGTGTTAAAATCACATCTTTTTTTATTCTCATAATATGAGAATAAAAAAAGATGTGATTTTAATAAACATATAGGTTTTTCTATAAATTCGAATCATATTCAAATTATTCGAATAGTACCAAAATAATAGTATAAACAGTAAAAAAAAATAATAGAAAGTATTCGAATATCAAAACTTTCGAATATTTGCAAGCCCTAGTGGAAACACGTTTTTTGAAAGTGGGCCATCTTAGGCAGCGGGCCATCTTAGACAGCGGGCCTTCTTAGGGACAGTCGATATCTTACTCGGAACAGACTAACAGACATTTATATTTAGGTAGGTACCTATCTAATAGAGGTAGGTTATAGCAGTAATATGGATTACATGACAATAGGTAGGTATCACCTAATTATTATAGCTACCTACCTAAAGTTACCTGTAATATTATTATAGGAGAGTATAGGTAGATAACTATCGAGAGAAAAAGGTTGGTTCAAAGTTTCAAACGATTACGTAGGTAAATATTTAGATCGATGGGTAGCACAATAGGTAGATATACCTAGGTATCTATTGGTGGTAAAATAATCAATAAAAACCTTACCTGTTCAAGTTCATCACTTTTCGTTCTTCAATTCAATTCTTCAATCGCGAATATTTTTTTGTTTTGTTATATTTATTCACCATTTTTGCTTGTAATGAATTTCTCGTTCAATATGCGTTTACGTACGCGGCAGCGGAGAGGGCGCGAAAAAGTTGTACACGGGTGCTCTCGACGAGGCGCTGCGGCCGACTGATGGAAGGCGACAGCCGCGCAATGGCCGGCCCGCGCGCAGTTTCACTGTTCTTTATTTAGAAATGTATTTTTTGCTACAAAATAATATTATTTCGCAAAAAACTAAAACCATAATCGTCTAAAGTATTTATTAGGGAATACGTAGACGAAATTTCATTGAAGTATGTTAAATAACCAGCAAATAAAACTGATTTTTCCGTAGCAGTATCACTGTAAAAATGACGAATTAGAGGAAACTTTGCGATTTTTTTCTATCGAGTCAAGTTTAGTCAATCATGTTTCGGCTCCCATAACTTACTAACTAGAATCCTAAACTTTTGATTGTCATCAAAAACCAATAAGAAAATTGATGTTTTATTGCCTTAAAATTGATTTTCCGTGCAGTCAAAACGTGGGTTTTGGGACTCACTTCACCTTAATATACCTACCTAATAATACCTCTTATTAAACCAGGTGAGAACTCTAGTGTCTAGTTAAACCTAACATAGGCTTTAAGGCACTTCTAACCGAAATGTAATGTTGTTTTTTACCTGAATAAATAATTCTATTCTATTCTAATGGGCATCCCTAATTCCCATGGGACTAGTGTCATACCGTCGGGCCTCTTACCATCGTCATACAACTGACCATTCGGTTCGAGAATAGCTGGTACGTTAGCGGTGACAAAGGCCCGCCGGATGAATTCGTTAAGGCTGGCGTGGCGAGAAATCCGACCGGCGGCCCTAGTACACGATAATCCGTGATGACCAAGCTGTTCGACAGCAGTACCGCACTGGCATTGATGAGGCGAAGACATGTTGCGAATGGGGGGTATTACGGAATCCAATAAAGTGCCAGTGTTATATGAAGGAAGTGCTTGCAACCAATGTCTTGACTCCCATTTAGAAACAAACGGCCAGGAGGCGGGCATCGATCCGCAGTCAAACAATTCTGTGTCAACTCACACAGAGGCCTGTTCCATTGCGGCATCAAGGCAGGCAATTCGATATAGATTTTTTTCAAAAAATTTAAATATATTTCAGAAAGAGACGTCCTTTCCCCACGGCTCGGTGATCATCGCCCGATGCTTGCACTTCGGCCTGTACAAGTTGAAGGGAGACAGCGCGCTTCGCTGCGAGAACGGCGAATGGAGCCCGAAGTTCCCCGAATGCGTTCCGACCACGCTCATAACCAACTTCACTGGTGAGTCAGTTCTGTACGTTGTATTGTACGGCTCATGATATAATAATATACTTCCCCAGGTATGCCAATCCGAGATATCACACTAATTATGTAATTATACGTCATCGGCAGATATGGCAGCTCGAAAAAGTAGATTATCATTAGCCAAACTCGATGTAGAATGTTTGTAAACAAACCACGACACAAATAATACTAGTAGTTCTACGAACAGTAGAGCTCGCGAGCATTATTATTTTTTCAACAGTTAATTTATACTTTATACCTTACTTTACTTTTTACTTTTTTTAAGGGCTTCTGCACTTAAATTTATACTTAAGTTATTTAAAACGGGATATTCTGGTGGGTACCTACCATGTTTTTTGTAATTCCTGTTTTTAGGTAGGTATATAATGAGAACTTGCCCTTAATATTATTTTATTTTATTTTACAATACGTAAAATAAATTTATTTTATTTTATAATACAACTAGCTGCTGCCCGCGGCTTCGCCTGCGTAGTTCCCGTTCCCGTGGTAATTCCGGGATAAAACATAGCCTATGTCCGTCTCCTGGTTCTAAGCTGCCTCCCCACCAATTTTCAGCCAAATCGGTTCAGCCGTTCTTGAGTTATAAATAGTGTAACTAACACGACTTTCTTTTATATATATAGATAATAAGGCACAGGAAATGTTAATTCGTAACAGATACCTTACTTACTCCTTTTTACCAATCAATTTTGAGCCTTACATGGGTAGAAATAATGTTCCTTGCTCTCTGCTCGCTGTTAGCGAGACAGCCGAGACGGCTCGCTCAATGTTGTGCTCGTCATGTCGAAAATCCTCATCAGATCTTTACCAAATTTTTATGAGAACAATTTTTAGATACGACCTGCCTTTAAAAATATAATCACCGAAATCAGATCTCTGAAAGCGGAGATATTCTAAAGCCCCCCTTTTGCCTTTTTTTGGAGTAAGTACGGCTTCAATAAAAAAACCCCGACGACAAAAAAAGACTATAAATTCGTAGAATCTGTACACTAAGTTTCGTACCGATTGGTTGTAAAGTAAGAACTGTAGAAGAGTACGGACATACTGACAGAAACGCAAATTTTGCCAGACGCTTCGCTCACTTCGTTCGCTCGTCAATAAATATAATAAAAACTAATTTAGTATCGTCGAGTTTCAGATATAATTATTGTAAGCAAAGTTTATTGAAGGACGGATCTCAAATGAACAGTTAGCTAGAGTATTCCTAGTTGAGCCAGTGCGTAGTGACCATGCTGCAGGTTGTCGTGGCCTGATTGTTTCTGTACTGGTACAAAAATTAACAGATTAATGATAAACAAGCTGCTGCACGCGGCTTCGCTTGCACGTTTTAAGCATCCTATGTCCGTCCCCGGGATACCATTTAACTTCGAGCCTTACATGGGTACAAATAATGTTCCTAACTATCTGCTTGGTAAATAAATAAATAAATAAGCCTGTACATACCTTTTAATTTTTATTTTATTTCTTCTGGAAAAGCTAACGGCTACAAAACGTTTAGTTATTTATCTAGAATTAGGTTTACATAAGAATATGAAAATCTTAAATAATAATGCAGCCCACGACGCAATTCACATATTGATGTATGAGGTATTACTATAAAGTTCCGCTAAAGTTTACAAACAACAGAACAAACTTTGGAATATTAGGATGTTAGATAATATTATAAAATTTGAAAAATAAATTACTTGGTTGAAAATAAGAAAAAGAAAAAGATTTTAGTACAAATACCGTAAATTAAAACAAATTTAAACTGCTACAATATAATTTGTGTAAGATAAGCTTTTTAAATTGACTCTCACTGCATGAAAATGTATCAATGTCCAGGAAATATTTTGTTATATGACTCTACCATTCTTCTAATTGGTGTACGCAATCCTGAGTTAGTGCGGCACGTATTGAGTGCAAATAAGCAACCGGCACGCACTTGTCTAGTATGTACTTTTCTGGGGACAGCGTAACAAATACTCTGCACTAGTTGAATACTGTCGAATTTGTTACGGACGATCTTATAAAGTGTAGTAGCTTCCAGATATAGCCGTCTGGACTCTAGAGTGAGCATATTATAATTGCTGATAATTTGGGAAGATGGCATATACCTTTTGTGACACCTATAGTGCATTACACGCAAGAATTTACGCTGAACTCTCTCGACAACCTCAATATACTTTTTATAGTAAGGGTTCCAAATACATACATATACAAAAGCAATCCTCCGTCACTTGCACTCAAGTGCAAGTGACGGAGGATTGCTTGCTGTATTACTTATCTATCATATCAATCACACTGGCGAATCGTTCAAAGCTCGCTGTGAGTGCGCATTAAGCTCGCCGCGAGTTCGCAACGAAAATCCCATACCTATGTACGAATCAGTGTAGGTATGCCCCAAGATCAGAAAAAAAAACTCATCGTGCATTGTGCAACTTACCTAGGTTAGTTACCATTTATGTAGGTAGGTAATTGTTTAGCGAATAAAATGATTTCCTTACCTTTGAAATATGCACACCATGCAAGAATAGATAATATTAAATGTTGTTTGTCGACGGTAGGTACGTAGGTATCAAATGGAGTACCTAGGTACTAACTACTTAACTGTACACTTGGAAAGGTAGACCGGTATGACAATTCACTTCATTGAGGTACGATTATTGAAGGATTTTTTGATGAAATGTTTCACAACCACTTATCGCGCTAGCTTCTATTAATTAGACCTATTACCCATACAAAGTTATGTTCCTCAGAAAATCTCGAAATTCTGTACCTAGGTAGGTATCAATAGATGGCGGTAATTCATCAGCCCAAAATTGTTCTATTATATTTTATCTGACGACGACGGAGCATGTGGCCGGGCTGACATAGTACTCTCGAAGTGTTACAAAGATGTTCTAATAGGTGGCGCTGTACTGTTATATACTCTCTTGCATATTATTGCATTTTGCAGAGGTAACTGCTCGTAATGCCGAAAATCCTCATCAGATCATCTTTACAACAGTTTTATGAGAATAATATAAATAACTACCTTTCAAATAAAAATATAATCTTCGAAATCAGAGGTCTTAAGGGTCCGGCGACGGATGAATTTCCCATACAAACGTAGTACCAAAATGATTTGTAATTTGAGAATGTTTTCACCATGGTTTTCTATTATTTGTGTTAGTATAGTATTTATATAGGTTCCTGCCATAAGATTTTTTCAAAATAATTATCTACACAATTACTAAGACAACATTCATTCTTTGATGTAAAAATGCGATTAGGTCTAATTTAATTTCAGAAAGGTATTTTGAAAAAATAAATGTGGCAGGAACCTAGATAAATACTATTTTAATACAAATAATAACAGACCATAGTGAAAATATGCTCAAAATAGAAATCATTTTGGTATTACGTTTGTATGGGAAATTCATCCGTCGCCGGACCCTTAAAGCGGAGATATTCTAAAGCCCCCCTTTTGTCTTTTAATGGAGGAAGTACGCATCAATAATCAAAAAACCCCGACGGCAAAAAAATTCTATAATATTGTAAAATCTGTACACAAAGTTTCGTAGCGATCGGTTGTAAAATACGACCTGTAGAGGATATACTGACCGAAAGTCTTATTCTGCTAGACTTGATGCTAAGACGCTTCGCTCACTGCATTCGGTCGGTCAATTAACCTTACCGGCAAATTTCATTGAGGTCCATTCAGCACTCCGTGTGGCGTGAAAATGTAACAGACTGAGAGAGTTACTTCCGAATTAATAATATATAGTATAGAGACCACGACTCGGCAAACGTAGTGTAGGACGCCCTCCGGCCAGGTGGGATGACGATCTGCGAAAGACTGCAGGCAGATGCTGGATGCGGCAAGCTGAAGACAGGGCGCTATGGCGCTCATTAGGGGAGGCCTATGTCCAGCAGTGGACTAATATAGACTCATGATGATGAATATTAGTATCGATTCTGAATGACCTATTTGTAATTGATTATATAGATCACAAGCATCTGCCCGCGGCATCGCTCTTTTGGTACAGAACCGTTAAAACCACCACGGAACTACATTTTTATCAAGATAAAGCCTTAAAAATATATTTTTACCCAGAAACGGTACGTGAACTGGAATCTGGCACATAAGAAGCATAAATGCTCTTCGACATCATCTTACATCCAAAAACATACAAACTTTTCTTCTGTAAAATATTAGTTTATTGTACAGAAGATTAACCTAGTGATAGTAATGATACGGCCACACCATATCGTGATAACGCGTCGACTTGCGCTGTCGTGACAAGTCTGGCCGAGAAGTTCGTCTCATCGCGACAACAGACGCCCTTCGCGATGCGACGACTCGAATGTGGCCAAACACTTCGTCGTAGAACGAACACGAAGTTTTATCACGACAACGCGAAGATGAATCTTCGCCTTGTAATGTGGACGTAGAGTTCAAAGGATTGACGCTTTAAACTGTTGAATATGTCATGTTATTTGTTATTCTCACACCAAAACAGATAATCAGAACAATCACGGCAGTTGAGAGAGCATCCACAACACAGCAAACAGTATTACCGTCAGACTGTTTGTTGTTCTGTTGTGTCATGAACTCTATTGAACGATACCTTTGTTTACCTATTATGTTTTATATCCAGGATAGCTATTGTGTTTCGACCAGCTAGATCATGCAAGGCTGAGACAATTACTACTCTTATACAACCAAGCCAACCATTTCTCCAACCACTCGCGATAAAACCTTTGACCATGCGACACTTTTTAATATTACTTTTATTCGGATTCATAAGTGTCGCCGCAGCGACCGAGCTACTGCCTTACGTGTATCAAGCGACGTCTTATTCAGTCAAAGTTCACTTGGATCCATGGCAAGTGAGGAAAGGCAGCAGCGGAGAGGAAACGCGCCAGGGGGAAACGATGGTGGCGTCCGACAATCACTCGCCGGACAGCTATCCTATGCATGATAAGCGAGAATATTGTCGTTTGTTCCGAACGTGCTTGGAGTGTATCAGCAACTTTCCTTGCCTATGGTGCCACCTGACGGGCTGCACCGACCGCGCGGACATGCACTGCCCCTACGTGAGCGCCATGGTGGAGCGCAACAACGGCCTCCAGGTGTGTCCCTTCATCACGCACCCCGGCGGGCCCGTGATGCTCGCCTCCGGCCAGCGGCAGCACATCACCGTCCCGGTCCACGCGCTGGATCCTACTAACGTGCGGGTTCAGTGCGAGATCAGGTTCGGGAAGAGCGTCACTCTTCTGAGAGGAAAACTCAAGAAGGGCTTGATATTCTGCTACCCAGAGCGGTACCACGTCAGCCTGGCCAACGCGTCGGGTGACTTGCGCATCTCTTGGGGCGGCGTCGAGCGCTACTCCAACTTCGTGCCGATTTTCCTTTACAACTGTGCGTTTCTGGCGGACGAGTGCGAGCCGTGCAAGTGGCTGCCGAAGCAGTACCAGTGCACGTGGTGTGAGTCCGTGGCGACCTGCACCACGAGCGACCGGTGCAAGGACAAGCTGTACTGGCCGGTCAGCGCGGTCAATTGCAAGACTATCAAGGCCAGTGGCTTGCTTTTCACTTGATACTTCATCCATGGATGCTAATTACGAGTTATTATGCTGCTTAGATTAGATGTAATAAATTGGAATCACCGTATCTTTAACGTATTTACTGGGTCGCCTCTGCTCCACGAGCTGGTCGTCTAGTAATGCACGCAGAGCTCTGTGGTAAAGGCTGCTCAGTGATGCACTTTAACTCTTTTATGGCCCAAGAGGCATATGGTCTCCCCCAGCCCCGTGTAGCGGCGGCGCCCATGCCGGTCATATCGCCGAGACTTGCCAGTGAATGCGTTAAAATAATAATAATGCAAGAAAACCTAAGTTTAAAATAGCACTTATATGTTTTTAGCATAATTATAAATAAAGCAAAAGTATTTTTTTAAAACGAGTTTTATGTATTTTTTTGTGATAACCATTTTTAAGAATAAATAAACGATTATTTTGAATAAAAGCTATTTTTATTGATAAATTTGTTAACTTAAAAGAGAGCAACAGAAACCTGGCTTGATGTAAGTACTGGAGATGTAACGGTTAGTAGGTACAGTCATCGCCAAAATGCGTTAAAGACTCCCAAGTTTAGGTTTATAAAACGACTAGTATTTTACAAGTGCGCGAGCTACAAGCAGCTCGCGGGCGGCGGTGGCTGTCACAGGGAGGGGTGGGCTCTGGGGGGGCAAATCTAAAAAAGTCGGGATTTTCCCCAACTCACCCCCGACCCGGCTACACGATTCTGCAAAAAAAAACATACCTTCCCATCCACCATCAGGGAGAACAATCGTGTCAATGAGTCAGTCAGTCAGTGAATCAGTCAGTCAGTGGTAATGGAGCTTTATATATTATTATTATAAAAAAAACGGTGAAATTCCCATCCACCCCATTACTCAAGTCAATGAGGTGGTTTGGAATATATCAATGGGGTGGATAGGAATTTTCACCCCATTGGCTTGATTAAACTAAACCACTCCATCCACTTTTAAATTATAGATATATAAAATCTCACTATTTACTATTCACATAATTGAGTATAAGTAGGAATAGTCGGAAATACAAATCAAGTTCTGCTTTATGGTCAATAACATTTTTCGTAAATAATCACGAAGCAAATAAGTATGTAAAATCAAATGATAATCTTAAAAAAAACATCTTACTCAAAACAGTTCAGTTTAGTGTGCACACTAAAACTTCGTCAGAATCTGGTATGTTAAACTTTTATTACAAGAATGAAGAGTATGTAAGTCACAAGAACTCAAAGTTTTTTCCAAGCTTTGTTAATTAAGTAGCAGAGGATCATCAATACACAATATGTAACTTGGTTATAAAATATATGACAACACATACTTTGAAACCTTATAGATAACAAAACCTTCACAGCTGGTTTCACTGGGATGTGTGTGATCCACTTTTGACAAGAAATGCATCGGATGCACACATCTGAACGAGAGTTTCCGGTCGGGCGGCGATGACCCTATCAGATATCAAAATCAAACTCTTTATTTCCAAATTATTATACAATACAATTAGTACACTTAGAAAAGGTCAAATTATAAAACAAAACACTGACACGGAAATAAAGTGATATTTTCGCTTCGGTATGTATAGACTAAAGTAAAGAAGCGACGAAGAAATCTTTAGCCTGTAAGTTGTTATTTTTCGAGTTGGAGCAAAACCCGTCCCAAGCTTTTTTATCCTCGATAATCTGATATTTTATTAAGCCTTTTTGCACAGCACGGTTTTGACAATTCGTTTGAATTTATTTACTGATCATTTTTGCAACACACTAGGAGTTTTGTTGTAGAAGCGTATACATTGCCCTTTAAAAGATACATTAATTTTGTGTAGCCTAGTTGTGGGTACAGCGAGTTTATGTTTATTTCTGGTATTAAAGTTATGTTTATCACTATTTTCAAGGGAACACTATCTGACACTCAAGCCAAAATGTATGACTAGGTATACCATTTCATAGTTTGGTAAGCGAAACTTATTTTAAGTATAAATAAGGGAAACTTTATCCATATCTAGCCATAGCCAGAAACAAAGTTACAGGAGCTATAATGGCGCTGTTTCATGAGAGAGTTTATAGAAACAGCACCATATTATGGGAACAGCATAATAAGTGCCTGGCCTCGGAGGCTATCTATATCCTGAATTTGGGCCATCGCATGCTTGCTCGGGCTAGCGACGAGAGCTTTTTTAACGACCATTCAGGACAGTAGGGCAGCTTGCTTCTCGGGGAGGTATAGCGGCATGGCCGTCTGGCCGACTGCCAGCCAAATAATCTAACAGGGTATCAGAACGATACTTATTGCCCCCCGGCTTCGGAAGCTGTACCCAGAACTTGAGGCGCGCGATTCGACATCTGGCACTTGAGATGTCATTTACGTAATGACTCAACTCCTAGGAGTCGGACCCTACTTGTGTATATAAAGTTTGTTTATAGCCAATGGGCGCTTTGAATCACTCATAATTGATATCAGTGTGAAGGCATAGATAAAAAATAAAACACTTCAGAACCAAAAAATTCGAAAAAATAGACGATGAAGCAATGATTTTTAATTTAAAAATGAAGGGCTAGAGTAGGTTTTTGATGTTTTTTAGGAGTAAATAGATTCAAAATGAATCAGAAAAAAAAAACAAAAACAAACGTTCCTTTATAAAAAATATTTATTACACACGGAAACAAAAGACACACGGAGTTGATCGGAACGATTGACTAATTTCTTTAATTTTTGCCATCGTGTCTATGAATTGTTTGTTAGGTTGGCGTAGGTCTTAGAGCATTTAACCAGAAGGAGGGGAAACGCGCAACAATTCCTAATCTGCCATTTTCAGCGGGGGGTGAGGTAGCACACATAGACTTTTCAATCACGCACACAACATTATTATCGCACACAATCATAAACTACACGCCCACAATCTCATACTCACACGTCGCACACGTCATGATGTCTATCAGTATACAAAACAATTGCAGCAATTATGAAATATGCTAGTTCTTGACATTATCGATATTCGACTATCGATGAATTCTAAAGTTTACCAGAAACACTTGATTATTTTTACCCAATGCCGAAACAGCGGAGGGTAATATTTTCTGAATGTGTGTATGTATCATTCATTGGTTTCACCTGTAGTCTTAACGGCGGGACAGATTTTAAATATATGGAATCATTGGATTAGTCTTTATTTTAGAGTGTCGAAAGCCATAATATTTTACTAATATTAAGCAGGATTTTATTTCGTTATAAAATACCCATCAAGTAGGGTGTCAGAATAAAGGGTATTAATAACAAATACAATACATGTATGTTATTCTAAAATAACCTCTCATTAGATATAAATAAATAAATAATGCTGGACGATTCACACAGCATTATCTAGCCCCAAGCTAAGCAGAGCTTGTGTTATGGGTACTAGATAACTGATATACTTAATACAATACACTACCTACATAGATAGATATTTTTATTATACATAGAAAACACCGAGACCAACTGAACAAATTTCTGCAGATCGTACACAAATTTGTTCCGAGGCGGGAATCGAACCCGCAACCTCCTGCGTCGCAGGCGGACCTTCGCCCGTTGCACCACGGAGGTAGGAATTATAAATCTATGACAATCCTACAAATCAACAATCTACAAAAGATTTAAGGTAAGAAAACTCCGGATCATGGTCTTGATTGCAATATTGTTAAGCCAACCAACACAGTTTGTTTGCCAAGAAAAATAGTTCCTGTTCCTGTAATTTGTGCAATCTTTAAGTTTCTTGGGGGAAGTTTAAATTTTATGGATAGATTAATTTCACAATATCATGCACTAATAAAAATCACCCTTTATAAGAAAATGCTATCAATATTCGCGATTGTGCTGTCCCAGCACTAATTTTCAGTTTTATACTTTCTTACAAATAAAAAAAATATCTAAATTAAAACAAAAATAATATCGATATTTTTGATCGTGCAGTCCTATCCCTAAATTTTTTGAGGTGCTGCCAGATTATTTATGTTGAAACTGATAGTTTTTGGTAAAGTGTCGACTGAAAATATAATTCAACTAGAAGGTGTAATAATAATCTAAAACATGCATAATAAATTTACTAATAAAAGTATTTTTTTTAAATCTGTGCTTTTTTGAAATGTACCCATATAAATGCGATGATATTGCAGTATTTCCCTAAAAATCACACGAATCTATAATAATCATTATTGGTTCATTACAATAGGGAAACTTTAATAATGATTGTAAATAAAATATTCAGTTTTAGTATTAACTCAACTACGAAACTTTCTCCAGATTATTACACTGTATAACTTACTGGCAACACCTTAGTCTAATTTTTTTTTTCTATTTTCTTTAGATAAGGGCATTATTTAATAGTATTTGGACAAAATAATACTGACAGATGAAATGTAATATTATCCTTTTGTAGGTTTGAAGTTTCTGACCTATTTTTGCACCAAAAAACACTGCAACTCGGCATTTTCACCGGAGCTCATTCTGCGCGCATTGCAATCTGACGACTGGCGGCTGACGCACGGCAACTAGTTTTATATAACGTTCATGGCCGCCGCTCTCGTACCTTTGGCAGAGGGGTAATCTCATGACTCATCATGAGTGTCGACTCCTGTCTGGTTTCATACTCAAAGGCGTAGGTACATGAAATGAAAGCCCGTCCCGGCTTAGGACAAGTGGACATTAATTTTTAAATATAAATATAGCCTATGTCCAGTAGTTTTGAGTTTTTCGTTTCACACATACTCGTGCAAAAATAAAAATCTACATATCCTCCATAGAATATTCTAGTGTAGATATGCAGGTAGGTAGTTACATGTAACACATTTTATTTTCATACAGCGTTCGTCCGTCTTCGAGTTGCAGATAACAAACAGGAATTCAAACATAATATGCTGTCCGTTTCGAAACCAATAATATTACCGTTTAGCACAAAAACAAAACGGATAATAAGTGAGTGGAGAAACGGACAGCATCAGCAAGGCTGCTGGTGTTGATGCCACTATGAGTTGACGTGGGCAATAGTAGTACATGGCACAATAAAGGGACACTTGCTTAGACGTTGACGGAAAAATCACAACAATATTTCAGAACACTACTATAAAACTATTATCAATACTAATATTATGAAGAGGAAAGATTTGCTTGTTTGTTTGTTTGTATTGAATAGGCTTCGAAACTACCGCACCGATTTGAAAAATTCTACTACCATTAGAAGCCCACATTATTCCTATTCCACATTATTATGAACATAGGCTACTTTTTACCGCGGGAAAATGCACACTAATACTATAAATGCAAAAACTTGGATTTTTGTTACTTCTTCACACCCAAGCTTGACGACCTCCGTGGTGCAGCGGGCGAAAGTCCGCCTGCGACGCAGGAGGTTGTGGGTTCGATTCCCGCCTCGGAACAAATTTGTGTACGATCTGCAGAAATTTGTTCCGTTGGTCTGGATGTTTTCTATGTATAATAAAAATTATATATCTATGTATAGTAGGTATTGTATTAAGTATATCAGCTATCTAGTACCTACCCATAACACAAGCTCTGCTTAGCATGGGGCTAGATAATGCTGTGTGAATTGTCCTGCATTATTTATTTATTTATTTAAGCTACTGAACGGATCGGATTGAAATTTAGCATAGATGTAGTTCTGACCTGGATTGACTTATAGGCGACTTTTTATCTCGAAAAAATGCGTGCGAAGCCGCGGTTCTAGCGTTGTTTTATAACGTGTGGTATCGGAACCGAGATGCTTGGAGTAGTTTCGTGTCGGAGAATAAAATCCACTTTAGATCGCTGCGCCACAGAAGTAGAGTAGATACCTACCTGGTTGTAGCGACCTCTAGCCAAACGTTAACTAAAATACAAAGTTAACTTCAATAGAAGCGCTCAATGATATCCAAAGCATCCACCTTTCTTCCCTTATAAAGTAAAGACTTGTGTCTGAAGAATGAACTCGTCAATTCCAGGAGACGCGCCCCCCTCGATCCGGTACAGCGTGGTGAGCGGCTCCGCGACCGTGGAGCCCTCCGGCGAGCTGTTCGTGTACCCGGACAGCAGCGTGCGCGTCGACTGCGTCACGTCGCGCCTGCAGGGCGACCCGCTCTGGACCTGGACGCAGTCCATCGGACACTACCACTCAGGTCAGCACCTACGCACGCACTCTGTATAACCTGCCTACTTATGCAATGGGATTGTGAGGATCCGTAAAGTTTTTAAGTTAGTTGACAATGCAGATTTTTAGAGCTAAGAAATCCATAACACACAGTGCAAAAATTTTTGTTCCACGACAAAAATTTACGAAGTTATGACCAAATTACTAGCGAAGTTTACTGAGTGACCGCCGCGGGTGCGTGTGACGTCACTCGCTCGGTCGCCGCCCGTTTACCGTAGGCAGATATCAGTTTTTAGTGATTTACTCCGAAACTACAAGTTTACGGCTAACATCACTGGCAAGGAGTGGCATGTTAGGTGATTGGCAAGCTGAGTAAACAATTATGTTACCGCTGGGCAGATTGAGAAATATGCCTATGGCTTCTAGGTTTTGCGTCAGAGATGAAGAGATTAGGGTGTGTTCAATGTCACATCGGACCACGATAGCAACACCTTGCCCTGAACCATTAGCACGACCATCAATACGGTAATAAGAGAAACCAGGGATGCTTAGAGTGAGCCGCTTGGTTAGTCTCGTTTCATTGAGCGCGATGATGTCAATATTGATATCACTTACCACCATCGCCGCTAGTTCCCGTTGCTTTTTCAGTTAACTAAGTATATTCAAGTAAGTAATTTTTTTTTCAAGTAATTCAAGTAATTTATTTAGTAACGAATTACATGGTTGTAGTAACTATTGGAATTCGATGATGCCCACAGTAGTTTTTAGTAAAACTGTGTCGCAGACACCATCGCCCTCCTCACAGACAGGGTGTTCTATTACATAATGTTAATACTTATAATGGTAATAAAATCTATGTTTATAAATATTCAAAGGTAGGTATTGAAATATATATATATTTTATTTATCAGTGCGTATGCTAGTGAAATTAGGTGTGTGTGTGTGTGTTTGTGTGTGTGTTTGTTATTGTGTGTGTGTGTGTGTGTGTGTGTGGTACTCCTGAGGACACCGGTCTCGTAAGAGTCCGGGCAACAGAAGCTACCAGGTCAGTATGTATGTGTTCATGTGCATGTATGTATGTAAGAGCTCCTGAGGACACCGGTCTCGTAAGAGACCGGGCAGCAGGAGCTACTAGTGTGGGTAGGTGGGTGGTTGTGTATGAGTGAGTAGGTATAATATCTCACGATATTACTTTTAACAGTTCTTCAGTGGAATCGTACGTCAAAGATAGGAGCCAAGTGGTAAGGGTTTGCTTGCATGATCCTTTAGTCATTTGGAATATTTCAAGCTCTTTGTTTATTTTGTTATAAAGCCATGGACCGAGAAAACTCAAAAATCTGCGTGCAAAGGAATCAAGTACATATATCAGTTATCTAGTACCCATCTTAAGTATATCAGTTATCTAGTACCCATAACACAAGCTCTGCTTAGCTTGGGGCTAGATAATGCTGTGTGAATTGTCCAGCATTATTTATTTAATTTTTGTGAATAAAGATAAAGATAAAGTTATTGGTTCACAAGAAAATACAACGATAAAAAGAATTAAAAAGAAAAAACAACGTGAGACCGGCAGGCTGCCACTCAGCATGTGCTGCAGAAGCTCGGGGAACAGCTGCAGGCTGCAGCGCTGGTCTTCCGTGGTGCCTTAGCGTAGAGCGCGTCACTGGCTGACACACTCTTTACAATTATATTTGGTATCCAGCTAACATAAATTACGTATGTTAAATTTTATAAAAAGAGAACAAAACATTTGCGAGTAAATAACACAGGTGATGACTGATGGACTAAATTTTTTATTTTTTTTGACATTACATATAAATTCAAATAGAAAATTAAAAGAAACAAACACAGAAAAATTAATGCCGTCAGCATTCCAATAAAGTACGCGCAAATCATTTGAATTAAACATAATTACCAATATGAGAAATAATTAAGATGACTTTGTCCATAAAAGTTTCACATTTGATGAATTCCTGTTTAAGGGCTTGTGGAGAGTATCTGGAGCATCTCCTTGGTATCCAGTGTCAATCTGGAGCTCTTGGCATTGATAAAAATGTCATCGACTCCATGGACAAGGTCAGCACCATCCTCAACAGCCTGTATTGGTCCACTGCTGGACGCAGGCCTCCCCCTGATAAGCGCCTTGTTGGCTTTTATCTCATGGGGGTAATGCCCATAAACCTCACGCTGGGCTCCTCCTTTTCCCTCCATAATAACTCAAAAACTATTGCAGCTATCAACTTGAAATTTAAAATAATAATACATTTCGTGGACCTGTACAGATTTAGAGAAAAATAAATGAAAAATGAAAATGAATATTTTCCATACAAATTGTGATGCCGAAATTTTAAAAGATACCTATAGGGTCATGTGGGGTATCAAATGAAAGGTATCAGTTTGTACATTTCAAAATAGTTTTTGAAATTTTTGTAGGTTTCATACTTTTTAAAATATTTTGAAAAAAGTCGAAAAAATACCCATTCCCCCCCCCTATCTCCGAAAATTGCATAGCGATCCATGTTAAATGTATGGAGCGTTTATAGATATAGATCTATACTGCCGTGCTAAGCGCAAAAGCGGTATCTCAAAAAAGCTAGTTTCGAGAAAATTGAGGTTTTGTAGGTCGATTTTTGTACTTATTTAATGGAATTTATACATAACATCGGTTATATTTTTTTTTCGTATGGTCAAAATATCAAAAATGCTATTGTATTACCTCTTTTCGTGAGATACCGCCATGTCGCTTAGTGTATATAGAATTAAGAATTGAGTTACCGCTTGTTTGTTATCTATTCTCGTACATGCTGCCATACAAAACAATATGATTTTTATAGGAAATAAAATACATTTTATTTTATAGAAATTTTTTAATGAAATTAATTTTTTTAACTCTATAATTATACTTATTTAATATCACATATGAAAATATTTAAAAAAGAAACGCTTTCTATGAGTTTTTATCAGTTAGAGGTAGGGAGTTCTTTCCAAAAGGTCATTCTATTTTGTGGGATAATATTTTGAAGAGATTTCAAAATATTTTCCTTTTTGTCTACGGAAATGCCGTGTGGTGAAGTTCTCTTCTTGGGTGGAGGTAAAACTTGGGTTTTCAAGATTTTATTTCCAACTATGCTCGCAGTAATAGGATGTTTATCGAATCCGGTTTTGTACGTCAGATCAAAACTGCCTCTATTGACTTCTACTTGGACCATTTCACTAATGTATGGACGTGGGTTAATTCGTGAAAGTTTATATTGTGTCGTGTAATCTTCCCAGTTATAAAAATCTTCTACAGTCATCTCTTTGGGCTTCACGTTTTTTCCTGCAGTACTAACTGCTTTAGAAAAGTCTGCAAAATCGTATATTTTATTTTTCATGCGTTTCATTGATAATTCGACCCTATGGTGGAAGCTGTCAGCCGACATTATTAGTTAGTTATTATTATTAGTTAGTTTGCCGCTGCAACGGCACTATAAATTTGTATTAGAAATCCGGCCTTATCGTTCAAATCCTAAGGATCAGTTTAATCTACTATTGAGCGGTATCTCAATCGTTCTAAAACCGATATTGCACAAAAATACGTAGCGTTATGGCGGTAACTCAGTATTCGATTCAGTTCGTCATACTTGCCGCTAATTGCCTTCAAAAAATTGCAATGAATAACCGTCGATTTTTTGGAGTTTTGGCGGTATTCAAATATTCGGCTATTTGCCTACGTATTATTGATATACCCCTTCATCTCTTAGTAATTTAAGGTAAAATTGAGATAGGGAAAACTTTCTGAAGGTTTTTTCTATATGTTTTAAATAAGATAGCGCTATTTGGCTTAGTTCATTGGATGCGTATTTCTTTAAGCTATCCGATGCCGTAAAAATCAAATTTTTGATTTTTTTTGAGATACCGCTTTTGCGCTTAGCACGGCAGTATATTTTATAGAAAAAATATAGAGAAGTTTGTAAAAAGAACACTTTTTGTAAAATGGTCAAAAAGGTGGGGAATAATTTTCAAAAGGGGGAGCTACCTCACCGAGTGGGGTATCAAATAAAAGGTATCGGTTTGGACATTTCAAAACCGTTTTTCAAATTTCTGTAGGTTTCATAGTTTTTGAAATATTTTGAAAAAAGTCGAAAAAAAACCCATTCCCCCCTATCTCCGAAGTTTGCCGAGCGATACATTTAAAATGTATGAAGCGTTTGTAGATATGGATCTATATTTTACAAAAAAAATATAGAGAAGTCTGTAAAAAGAACACTATTTGAAAAATAGTCATAAAGGGATAATTTTCAAAAGGGGGGCTACCCCACCGAGTGGGGTATCAAGAAAGGTATTGGTTTGGACATTTCAAACCAGTTTTTCAAATTTCTGTAGCTTTCATACTTTTTGAGATATTTCGAAAAAAGTTGAAATAATTACCATTACCTTTAACCAAACCACCCATTTAACCGAAGCATGCAGAGGGATCCATCTGAAATTCTTAGGTATTCGTTAAATTGCGAAGTCTCTAACCGGTACTTTTGGTACATATTTGTTGACAAACGTTCAAAACCCTCGGCGCGCGAGATACACTCGCACTTGACGGTTCTTGTTTTTTATATAATTGATCTTTATCTAATTGAATACTCATTACATAGGGGCTCGATGCGTGAAGGTTAAGTTTGGAGTCTGGTCTTATAAGTTTGTTTTAAATCTTAAGGAGCGAGAGGTGTAGGTTTCTTCACCGGTTTTATATTTTTTTTTATGTTTTCTAAAGAATTTACACATTTCCACATTTCAAATATATATATATATATATATATATATATGCAAGGCAAGGTTAATATCTAAAAATTCGTTGATTCGACCTACTATTAAAGAAAAAATCCATTTGGTTCAGTCATGATAGCATTTTATTTGAACGCTTTTGCCGACCATTCCAGGCTGATATCCTGAAGTGGTGTTGCTTCGGCCGCGTCTTGGTCGGCGTAGCCGGTGTTGCGGCGCCGGCGGCGCGCGGCGTGCTGCGCTCTTCCTCTTGCCGCAGCTCAGCCTGCTCGGCTCCAGCTGTTCTTTGAACTGGTCACTGATGGATTTTAAACGGTCAGAGTGCACTATTTATTTACAATAACCTACCTAACTCATTGTTCTCTGTATTTTAATAAAATTATTGCAAAATTAGTAATAAAAAATGGCTGAAAATGTATCTAATATATCGACGGTTTCCAATACAAAGGGCGTAAAGACCATTTTGGGCAAAATGACTTTTTGATGCAACCTTACATAATTTTTCACGCTCATTCGATCTGTGTATCTAAAATTGCGCTACGACGAAAAAAGTGGTTCTAAACACCTAAAATTTGAGAATTTTTTTTATATTTTGCTTAAATTATAGGTACCTTAAGAATTACCCTTGTATGTACTATAATGGCTGTTACTGCAGACTTTTTACCAGGCCATTAATTAATGGGTCTTAAATAAAGTCGTAATACATTTTTTTAGGTATTCAGGGGTGTAAGTCCATGCTAACTTTTAAATAAACTCTCGTATATAACTGTAATTAAATGAAACAAAGGACAGCCCAAATATAAGAACTTTCTTCATAAAAACAACTTTATAAGTATAAAAACCAAAAATTTATGTGATAACAGATAATTTGTTATTTTGTTTTTAGCTCATTGCCACAAGTAGGTGATTTGAAGTAACGACCTTCGTATTGGAAACAGTCGTTATGGAACTAATCCAAAACGAACGAACTAATACAAGAAGAACGTTCTTTGCGACTGAATCATTGACAAGAAGTATTGTCTACTTTTGTCACTGTACAAAGTGACATTGAGGAGAGGTCTGAAAATCAAGGTGTGCAGAATATGACAAAGAGATTTAACTGAAAGCTTGTTTTATTCTGAAATAGCTTTAGCTCAAAAGATTATTCTTTCAATGAAAAAACACGTATATGCGGATGGAAGGTTTCATGTGATAGATACAACAACAAAAAAAATTTTAATAAACAACCACTTGAACGCATCGGTGAGCCTCAATCCTATTCAGAAGGAATCGTTCAAATCATTGAGATATTTATATGATCAAGTGTTCAAAACTATGAACGCTCAGCACTCTTGAAGTGCCTATCTAAAAAACCAGAATTACGAAGTAAAACAGCAGTAATTAATGTTTTATGGATTTGATTCAATAATAATACCAATTTGATTGTTTTTTAAGGTTTTTGTTATAGTGCGTAAAGTCGGACTTATTTCTAAGAATTCAAAAAATATCCCAAAAAAAATCGATTCCGATTCCGTCTCCGATTATCAATGAACAATTCATATCAATTAGTTCCCTAGCGCTCAATAACTATTTTTTATTGATTCATAAACTAAACACTTTATGAATCTATAGGAACATGTCGCTAGTAAAACACAACCGTTAACAAAACCGTTATTTTGTATTTGTAAAATAGAATAGGTAGGTGTCTTAGGTGTAAATTGAGGCGGTTAAGTTTTAATATTTTATTAGTATGCATTCTCAGAATATAGATTATTACTTATTCTAGAACTTTAAGGTGTTTTTATGGATCGATAAAATTAACGAAACAAAATTATTTATATAAAAAAAGCAAAAAGTCAACACGACTCGGACGCGATCCACGTACTGGCCGCGCGACTTGGGCTCAGTAGCGGCTCTTGTAAAATTTACTAAAAATATAACTAGATGTCGCTAGTAAAAGTGCACGAGCTCTAGATCGCGCTGACGAGAACTCACGGCATTAGATGACTTCAAACAGATTTAGGAATTTTTGTAGAGCAGTTTTCATTGAGCTGTCACAGTAAGTATGTGACAGTTCTTTGAAAACTGTTTTACGAAAATTCAATAAACTCATATATTGTCACTACCAATAGGTAAATCGGCCAAAATAAGACATGGCCTGTGACATGGGTAATCTTGATTCAGTTGTCCGAAACGAATCACTGAGTCTGATCCACTAGATGACTAGACTGAATTAATTCACCTTAAGTATTCTCTATTCACCTTAACTATTCACTAATCGCTTGTGTTATATATAATTCAGAATTAAAGTATTTAGTCGCTGAATGAGATTTAATAATACTCCTTAGCGATTCTTAAATGTGCTCTGATTTAGGGATTCCTTTGTATTAAACTGCTTTAAAAAATAGTCAGTAGTTCAATCTCAACAGACCTAATATACTTTATTACAACTAACAGAAATTAATAATTATTTTTAGTAGGTACAAGTGGTCATTAACAATTTCCAACAGGCTAAACTAAATAGTAATACGGCAAATAGGCTTAGGGCTGTCAATCAAAATGTAGTAAAATAAAATACGTAAGATTGAAAAATCAATATATTTACAGTAATTTGGCATCTATAATAAATAATCATCATCTACATACAATGTAGTAATCTACATTATTATGATTTTAAAATAAATAAATAATGCTGGACAATTCACACAGCATTATCTAGCCCCAAGCTAAGCAGAGCTTGTGTTATGGGTAATAACTGATATACATAATACAATCCACTACATAGATATATATTTTTTTATTATATGTACATAGAAAACACCCAGACCAACGGAACAAATTTCTGCAGAACGTATACAAATTTGTTCCGAGGCGGGATTCGAACCCGCAACCTCCTGCGTCGCAGGCGGACCTTCGCCCGCTGCGTTACGGAGGTCGTCATAAGATAAGATTAATACATAAGATTTGGTTAACCTTCGATGATGTTATTCGTGATCTTTTTTCTGTCAAAATGCCTCCTGCCTTTGAGAATATCCTTTCGCAGGGCACTGATGTCGCTAAGAGGCACAATATTTTTTTTGGTCTTTCGTTCTTCCCACCAAATAAGTGGGTCGCTACTCCTATTCAAAATATCTTCTTCTATAGATATTTATCTAATTCGCGAATCCTAATAGCTGCCGTTGGATTTCAGGGACAAGTCTTTTAATTTCATTGTCGAAATCATCCCAAATGGAAAAGCTGTTCGATGATTGTTTCACTTCTCACATAGTTTAATCGATCTCTTATGCGATTCACTGCACTGTTATAATGTCTCTCAGCATCACAATTTGTATGGAACATATTGATGTTCATTTTTCATCTATTTTTCTTTAAATCTGTATAGGCGCACGAAATGTATTATTATTTTAAATTTCAAGTTGATAGCTGCAGTAGTTGCTGAGTTTTTAAGGAGGGTAAAAAGGACAGACAAAGCGAGACCATAAGGGTTTCGAAACCGATCTTCGATCTTCAAAACCCTAAAAAGCAACATAAAGAAGCACATCAAAATGGCGTCGTTTTTATCACACGAGGACGAGATATTGATAGAATTAGTGAATAAAAATCCTCCTTTATATGATGTTAGGCTCTAATCTTATAAAGACAAACATTATAACAACATAATAAGAATATAATCTTCTTCTTTATCCTCCAACAGTTGCTGAATAACTCTCTTTCTAGCTGCGGATTTATTGTCCAACATAACGTACTGCAATAGAACACAACCGTCACCTTAAAAAAACTGCGGGAAGAGTGGCGGGACTTGCGGGTGACGTCGCGGTCGCTGACATCGGAAAGCTAGTGGTCGCCCAGTGACAGGCGACCAGGTCGCATGGTCGTCTGGTCGCCTGTCGCCTGTCGCGGGTCGCGGTTGTTTCATTTTGACTCACCGTGCGCACGTAAACACAGGCGCCCGGGCCGTACGCAGTTTGCGACGCATCGCTAAAAACATGCAGCACTAAATACATAGGTATGATTCCTATAGCGTGCCGAGGAATACGAATAGAATCGAGCGTTTGTAATGAGATGAGAAACCGGTTCCGGTCCGCGCGACACTGGCAGGAACAACGTCATCCCAACCGATTTTAAGTAACCATAATTGTTGCAATAGAACTTTAGCGATTATTATCGTAGGGCTTAACAAACCCAGAGGATCAAATATTTGAGATACCTATATTTGATAAAATTGATCGTTTAGTGATTGGCCTATCATTAGACGGGAATTCAGTTTTGAAATAGAATTCATCATTTGAATTATTCCAGACTAAACCTGGCGTTTTTGAATTAATGTTTTCGTTGCTATTAATTTCCTTTGTGTGCTCAGAAATAGTATGATCATCATCGCACGGAAAATTGTACATCCCCTTGCGAAGTGAAAAACAGCCCAAGTGAAGCACGTCTTTTATGCCTACACACAACTTAGGCTTCCATTGTTGTCAAGACCGGTCAAGAGATCGTCCACGTAAAAATCATCCCTAACTGCCCTTTCAACGTCTGGGTTCAACGATTCTATACCTAACTGTTTCAAACACCTAACAGCTAAAAACGGCGCGGAAGCTGTTCCCTGGGTTACAGTATTGAGAGAGTACTTGCGTAACGGTAACGCTGGATCCTCTCTCCGTACAAGCTGTAGCTGACGCTGGTCTTGAGCTACCAAACAATTGCAACATTTTACTGACGTCAGCACAGGCTACGAATTTATGCTGTCTAAAGCGGAGGAGAATCGAAATTAAATCACCTTGTATCGGCGCGCCCACTAACTGCAGGTCGTTCGCTGGCTTCAAACACCACGCGCAGCTTGGTGGTACTGCTGGCCTCGCGGTAAACGCCGTGGTGGGGGATGTAGTAACATGGAATTTCGTGCGTTTACCTGACTCATGTGGCCTAAAGCTTCGTATTCCTTCACAAAATTTATGTATAATAATGATTTATAATCGGGCGAACGTTGTAAACGTTTTTCTAAAGCGAGAAAGCGTCGTTCCGCTTGCGTGAGAGACCCGCCTAAGACGTCAGGTGACTCTTTTAAAGGAATACGTACAACAAACCTTCCGTCGCTATCACGTGTTGTAGTGCGAACAAAGTGTTCTTCACATGAACGTTCCTCATCAGTCTGCGTATCCTTAGCCTTAGGGAGCTCTTCGATTTCCCAAAACATACGTAATTGTGAATCTAACGTACGATTCAAATTACAATGAACGGGCTTAGAATTTTGCGTTTGTTTATAAACCGGATTGAAAATTATCCAACCTAATTTCGTGTTTTGTTAATAGGGCCCGCTAGGAAGTCGAATTTTGCCTTCTTATAGATCCCGGAATACATCCGCGCCGATCAAAATGTCTATCTTCGATACGTCTACAAATTTCGGGTTAGCCATCCTTATGTTGCCTGGAATACAGAGCTGTGCGTTTTCACAGAAGGTTGACATGCCTGATGTTATTTGTGGTAATACAAAACAATTAATGCGTGTTATGAATGTTTGATCGACGTGCGACTTAATTTCAATGTTACAAGTTTCCGAACATTGTAACACTGACCCCCGAATACTCAAACGCATCTCAGATATAAGCACGTCTCAAGTGACGAATTTTTGACACATTTTCATTGAAAACTGTCAAAAAATCGTCATTTGAGACCTGCTTAAATCTGAGATGCGTTTGAGTATTCGGCGGTGAGTCACTTACTACTCGAATCTCGTGAGTTGATTTTAATAATGGAGCGTTAATTGTTACATAATGATTTAGTAATAAAGCATCGTTGAGAACCTGAGTCTAGAAGCGCAAGCACCCTGCGTGTCAGCTACCGCGTCCACAGCTGTTGACAATAGCACCGTATGCATACCTACATAATTAGAGCAGCTAGTCTGCATATGCGCCTTATTTACCTAAATTAGCGAGTCCGTAGAAGAAGCGTTCTCAGTGTCCTCATTTAAGCTGCACTGAGTATCTACACTTTAATGAAACGTCACGGCACTTTCGGTATGAATGAATGAGTTATGCTTAGCATTGCATTTCCTGCATGACCGGAAGTTACACTGATCAGGCGAGTTTCCCGCGCGTAAACAGCTTTCACAATAGTACATTTTACACCTAGGTGAGAAAGTGATCGATTCCTACCGAGTGTGTCGTTTTGGGCCCGAGGCGCAGCCGAGGGCCTTAAAACACACGAGGTAGGAATCGCACTTTCTGCCGAGTGATAAATAGTGCTTTATACTACACCTTCGAGGAAAATAAAAAGCAGAATTAATTATTAATTGAAATTTAGAAGAACTTACCGCGCCCAATGATGTTGTCATTGACCGCGCCAGCCTTTGGGTTCTTTTTTCAAAATATTGTTCGGATATCGGAGGAGGCCTAATGGACTTGGAGTAAAAACTTTTTGTCGTTTGACCGAACGAAAATAACCATAGCGACCGGCCGATCTTTTAGGAAATTAAAATAACACGTTAGAAATGGATTTCCATACACTTTTTCCTCCCGCTAAAACGCGTGAGAAATGAAATTCCATAGAGTTTTTCCTCCCGGTTTCCTATAGGCCTGCAAAGACATGCTTTCTATTCTATTAATGGAAAAGGAATAGGCAACTTTCCGAGCAGGTGTAGTATAAAGTTTATTATCGCGAATTAATTTTAACTTTGAATCTTAATCACTTTCTATGAATTTAGGCACGAATACAACGGATGAGCTGCGTTGCACTTCAAGCATGGCTTGCAGGAGCGAGACTGACGGTCGCCGGGTTTGTTGTTAGAAACGTTGCAGTGTGAAACATTTTGTGAATGCGAACCTTGTTTTTTATAAGCCCTCTTGGTTTTTTCTGTTTGTGGTTTGTTATGTGAAAGCTGCAGTGTTTCTAGCATGTCTGCCCTGTCCTGCAAGAAACCTCTCAAATCACTCAACTTTATAATGCGTTTCGTATTGTGATCGATCGCTGATAAAGTGCATTTGTATGTTTCCCATTCGCGTTCCGATAACTTATCCAACTTGGAGACAATCATTATAGTTAATAAGCGTATCCCAGGAGTCGGTAGGCTCACATAGGATATTTAGCGCTCGGTAAGTTTTTTAGAACTGTGTCAATTAACATTCTAATCAGTGAAGGTGATTCCTTTGTTAGCGCGTTTACAATACTTTAAAAAGGTCAGTAGCTCCGTTAATTCGTAGTTGTAGGTCTAAACAATTTCTTTGAGAAAGAATAGGATCATCGCTTTCTACTAACGATTGGACGTGGTTAGTAAAATTAGTCAAACGGCCTTTAACTATTCCACGTTTTCTAAGCAACTCGCGAACTAGCGTGGGGTTATCACCTAACTGTGTAGTAGGAAACCTATCGCGACGTTTAGGGTGTCTGTAGACATTTTGGTGGTATGTGGATGGAAGGAATACTCACGATTTTAAAGCGAACAGGATGGGCAGTGATAGCAGCGTCACAAGCCTTCGTCTATCCCGTCTTTCGGAGAGAACACCTTCACCACAAAACACTGAAACAGGTTAGCACACGTGTCATAATTAGAACAGGGAGGAGATGGATAATTAATAAATAAATAAATAATGCTGGACAATTCACACAGCATTATCTAGCCCCAAGCTAAGCAGAGCTTGTGTTATGGGTACTAGATAACTGATATACTTAATACAATATACTACATAGATAGATATTTTTATTATACATAGAAAACACCCAGCCATTGTTCCGTGGCGGGAATCGAACCCGCAACCTCCTGCGTCGCAGGCGGACCTTCGCCCGCTGCGCCACGGAGGTCGGAATGAAGGGTGGTTGGTCCCACTAGATGCGTTTGGAGAACGATGAGATGCAAATCCGACTTCAATTCCTTTAGTGCTTAGCCTCCAGGTTGTTTCGATGTGCCGTTTTTATTGCGCATGCGCAGTTTGTCACAGCAATCACTGCCGAGTCTTCGAGTTGTAAGATCGCATTTCCGTCGGTGCAGGATTCGTGTTTGGCGGAGGAAGGACCAAAAATGTTATTATTATTATTATTTGGATTATAGACGAGCAGCTGAGAGCTGGTATGTCTATATCATAGTGCTTTTAAAGTTTTTCACTACACTAGTTTGTCTTTGTTGTGGTCAGATTATGCGTTCGTAACCAGTGGTCGAGTCTGTTTTTTGTATGTTTGTATGTTGTATGTAAATGTTAGTAACATTTTTGGTCTTTCCTCAGGCCTTCAGTCAAAACGTAATTTTGAATGAAGGCCTGACTTGCTGTGATATTGAGGTGTGGAGAGAAATAAAAAGATGCGAACTTCTTTCCAATATGGCGTGTAAATATCGTGTCACAACGTTGAGGTGAGGTAAGGGGAGAGGGGAGGCTACACAGGTACAATATTTAAATTAGGCGCGAACAATACATATCAATGCCTGATTTGAGTCGTGATATTTTTCAATTTCCATAATGTTTGTGTATGTATATTTGTAATTGTTCAATTTGAATATAAATATTGAGCGATGTTTTGAATGAATTACCTATGTATATTTATTTATTGCAATTTACACTCTGAACGGTACAACAGCGTTCAGTTGAAGCGCTGCGTTTAATTTAAGCTGGGATTACCTACTTCATTTCTCTTAGAGGGTCCTTCATTCCTGAAGGGAACCATGCTGAATGTCCACTCCTAGCAACACACCACACCACCCCTAGCAACTTAACAGAAACCAAAACGTCATTGGTTAATTTAATGAAACTTCTACTTAGAAGTCCGAATCAATTATCGAATTCAAAAACGACTAGTTATTAACCGACTGCAAAGAAAAGATGAGGTTCTCAATTCGACTGTACCTATGTTTTTTAAGTGTGTATGTTACTTGATATCTCCGCCATTGATTAACCGATTTTGCTGATTCTTTTATCATGCTATGGTATAGAGAACGATCCCGAGATGCGGTCCCATAATTTTTTAGTATTTATCCCGTAAAGCTTAAAAAACAACATAATATTTTAGAAAAATCACGAATAGCTACAACAATTTGGTGATATCTTTGCCAATTTTTTTTATTGATTCTTTCGTTGTTGTATAAAGGCCCTTCACCTAGAAGGTGTAAGTGTTCTATCTACAGAAGGTTTCCTCGCAGGTTCGTGTTACGACGTGACAAACCATATGTAGGTACTTTACTGCGACAGCAGCGGCACGAACTTAGTGCTCACAATGAGTTAGGTAAAGTCTTAAAATCCAGTCGTCATACAGTGTCAGATTGCGCTGCGAAAGAGGACATAAGATATTATTTATTCACCTCGCTTCGGAGGGATATGGGAGGAAGGCGTTAAATCCACTAAGTACCATTTAAAACGCGTAGCTGAGCCATACCCCCTTTACTTACGCTTGTAGAGCAAACTGAAAGAGATGCTCATAAAAAAATGTTTTTACGAACTTGAAGACTTCTTCGACGATTCTTTTAGCGACTCGCAAATTAAATTATAAATTAGTTATATTCATCTTTAGTAGAAAGGCACGACACCTGCCAGTCTTCTATTGCAGCACCCTAAATGGGTACAAACTGTGATCTTAACATAAACTCACCTGATCACCAAGACCTGATTGTATGAATGCAATAAATAAAATACTGAATACTGAGTTAGTGACACTTTTCACACAAACAATCAATTAATAAATCCAGGCAATCCTTGATTCCCCTCCTAGCTCTCCCTTCTCTTCTGACCCTACTGATCTCACTCAATCCCCTTGCTCGGACACTTCTTAATCGGCTGCCAGGTGTCTGTAAACTCGCGCCCAAACCGATACCAGCGCATCGAGCTAGTTCGGCAGCACTGCAATAGTGTAGTGTCCTGGGTAAAAAAAATATAAAAAAAAAATATAATATATTCTATTTAGTCCGTTAGTTAGATTATCAGAAGATATTGGATACATATTTTTTCATTTGAATATTAAACAAAAAATTGCAAAAATAAAGCTCGCCAAAGTTTGGGAGTGGGGGCTAGTGACGTCACACCTTGCTAAAAGGTGTGACGTCACGCGGATCTGATGAGCCACCGCGCACGTAATTTTACGGGATTGAAAGTAGCCTATGTCGTGGTACATTTATCCTCTTGCAAATTTCATGAGGACCGCTGAGCCGCGTGAGAACGAAACAGAAAGTTATTCGGTTGCCATAAGCGGCTGAACGGAACCTAATGAAATTGGACTGATGTATGGTACCGGCTCATTAGGGGAGGCCTATGATAATAATAATAATGCTGGACAATTCACACAGCATTATCTAGCCCCAAGCTAAGCAGAGCTTGTGTTATGGGTACTAGATAACTGATATACTTAATACAATACACTACATAGATAGATATTTTTTATTATACATAGAAAACACCCAGACCAGATCGTACACAAATTTGTTCCGAGGCAGGAATCGAACCCGCAACCTCCTGCGTCGCAAGCGGACCTTCGCCCGCTGCGCCACGGAGGTCGTCAAACTAATATAGGTTGATGATGATGGTATTCCAGAACAGAAGAATCCCAGTGCAGAATCTAATAATAACCAATAAAAAAATGTCGTTTCTCTTCCAGCCTGGTCAGAAGAAGATGGAGAGGAGTCTCTCTTCCGGCTGACCCTCAGCAAGATGTCGGTGCGCAACAGCGACCGGTACACCTGCACCACCCCCCGGGGGACCACCAACACGATCTACATTAAAGTTGTTAGTGAGTGCCTTGATGCATACCGCTATGTCATTTACGTTTTCCTGCACTTTCGCATTGTAGAAGAGCTTTAGGGAGATTTAGCTCGGGTATCGGCGCCAAAGGTTCAATAGAAAATGGCCGACTGGGTAGAAATCATAGACATAAGACGATGCATGTATCTTTACAGTATAAAAGGAAGTCGCTCCCGCTGTCTGTCTGTCTGTCCCTATGTATGCTTAGATCTTTAAAACAAC
Source organism: Eupithecia subumbrata (assembly GCA_949316285.1). Taxonomy (NCBI): domain Eukaryota; kingdom Metazoa; phylum Arthropoda; class Insecta; order Lepidoptera; family Geometridae; genus Eupithecia; species Eupithecia subumbrata. Next base: position 29,633,575 of record OX438642.1, on the reverse strand, counting down.
GCAACGGGTTTTGATGCGGTTTTTTATATATAGATAGAGTGAGATTCAAGAGGAAGGTTTATATGTATAGAAACACTGATAATTTTAGAATTATCTAATGTGATGTCGTAAATTACCACAATTTAGCACTTACAATGAGAAAAGTATGGTTTAGGAGAGGCGTTTAGCATGGTCTCATGCCTGCACGGCAAAGCATGGCTAGAGTGACCAGACCATCTGGTCACTCGAGTCATGTTTTGCCGTGGGTTTTCTCATTGCTTTCACTTCCCGATGCTAGATCTGCTGTCAGTTGGTTGCTTTTAGTTTGCCATGTCTCTGTAAAATGTATCTAATGATTATTATATTCGTAATCATCATTATATAAATTTTCAATATATAGATACATTCCACTACGGATTGGAATGCCTATTTTTAAAAAACTTCAAAATTCGTCTGTATGTTTTTTTTATGCTTGTATGTTACTTGATATCGCCGCCTGTGGTTAACAGATTTTACTGATTCTTTCACCATTGTATAGAGAATGATCCCGGATTAGTCCCAAAAAAGGTTATTCCCGAGGGATTGTATTTATCCCGTAAAGCTTACAAAACAACATAATAATTTTGAAAAATCACGACTAGCTACAACAGTTTTGGTGATATCTTCGCCAATTCATAACAAATTTTGATGATTCTTTCGTTGTTGTATATAGGATGATGTTTAAGTGGTCCCATAAAAGTTTGTCTCTTGAGGAATTGATGATGAGCGGCGTAAAAACAACATCACATGATAAAACACTGGAAACTAATGATTTCCATGGCAACGGGCGTAGACACAACCGAACCTACAAAAACGAAGAATGACCGATCCGTTCGTTTCGTTCCGTTATGATTTTTGATTTTGAAAGGTCTGGTGTCATTCAGCAGTTAAGTTGTTCGTTTCGTGCGATCCGTCTACCGAAACTTCGTATTTCTAGTTTCAAAGTAGGCCTTCTTTCATTCGTCGTTTCATCCATGTGTTTTGAAACTAAATAAGACTCGAATTTTAAGTAAATGTCGCCACTAGAAGAATTTGAAGTCGTTTTATAGTTTTTTAAAACACGCCAAATTATTGTTGTGCGGTAGCGGTGCTGGATGTATGTACTATGTCCATGACGTCACAGAAAGAAATCATGGCTTTAATGTAGCTTTTATAATTAAATTAGTTGTGCATCACTAGTCGCTTTATAATAGTTCTAGTCTATTTGTTGATGGAGCTATCTTTGTTTTTGTTTATATTTCTAAAGAATATGTTTTGTAGAATTTGACTGATTTGTTATTTGTCGTTTGTTTTAATTTTTTTTATCTCAATCGCTGCTTGTAGTAAGAGAATGTGATATTTTTGTAGTCATAAGCTTAAATGTGATATTTTTTTAGTTTTATGCTTTCAAAATGTCTGATGTGATGTTTTAATTGTGATCTCAACTTTTGAAAAACATTTGATTTCTTTATTGTGAGTCGTAATTTATCTGATAGGTCCAAATTGCGGTATTTAAGAAATTAAGTGAATTATTTTTACTAATGTTTTGTTTTGAGTGAGGGAATAGAGAGTGCACCTGTGTTTGCGCACACACTTGTGCACTTTAATATGTCCTGCGCATCTGGCTAGTCACCGACTGAACGCCGCCGTGGTCGAAATTCGACTAGGGGGACATTATAGTAATGTTTTGAGGAGATAAAGGAGGCAATAACATCCAATTATATACAGTACATTGCACAGTTAGTAACAGAGTTAGCTTGACAGAGAGAATCTTCTAAAACACCTAAAACCATCATGGTTTTAGTATAGTGTTAATAAAACTAAACTTTATTTTGCTGAATTAACCGGTGAATTATGTGAACTAATTTTAAGCCCCACCTTTATAATATCATTTTTCGTGCACTAAAGTTATTTTATTTGTCATTTACAAGGAGAATATCTGAAAGCTCAAATCTCAATAGTAAATATCCCGTTGTAAATGACTTGATATTGTTTATAACAATATATTATGTTGATATTACAACTTTTAAACTGTATACCTACTTGTTTTTGAAAATGTCATTTTTACACTCATTTTATGCAATCTATTATACAGATGTAAGTAAAATTGAGGAGACTGGGTACTTCTCGAAAGTGGAAAGCTCAAATTAGGTCAAGTATCATATTATAATAATCTAATTATAAGCAATAAATAGATAAAAAATAATTATTTACAAAGGTCAAGTATCATATTATAATAATCTAATTATAAGCAATAAATAGATAAAAAATAATTGTTTACAAAGTACCTACTACAATAATCTACATAAAATATGATACTACGGCCAGTAGTATCATATTTTATGTAGATTATTGTAGTAGGTACTTTGTAAATAATTATTTTTTTTCTATTTATTGCTTATAATTAGATTAGTAGATACTTATAAGTTTGTATAATTGTTAACATTAGAGGATTATATGCAATTGCATACTGAAAATGGGCTAAATATGCAATAGCATTGCATATTTAGCTCATTTTGATCGGTAGTTGCAAAATTTACTAAAATCTATTTCTCAATTTACTGTAGATTTCTTACTATTTGTATACGACTTTAATTAGTCTACAATTTTACTCTTTCGTCTTGCATATTTAGACATGTTACATTAGTTTTCATGCTTGTCGGGGTTCTTTAAGTTGCATATAATCCGGTCCCTAGTTTTCATCCATAAAGGCAGGAATGTTTTATGAATAAAGCAGAAATGTAAAAGCAATCTTTCATTAAACATTCGATCTGAGGCTCATCATTAGTTTCTAATTGTAACAGTAAAGACTAGATGTAAATAATGTAAATATTTATCACATCACCATCAACCTGACACACAGGCCGCCCCTAACTCGCGCCATAGCGGCCTGTCTTCAGCTTGTCGCATCCCACCTGGCTGGAGGGCGTCCTACACTACCGAGACGAGTCGCGGTCTCCACTCAGTGACACGTGGCCGACCCACTGCCACTTCAGCTTGCCCATTCTATAGTGTTTGTAGGTTAGATGCCCTAATACAAGTTTATTGACCTGCCTATAAATGTGAGCGAGGCGCGCGAGGCATCGTATCGTATCGTATAAGTACAACTTTCACATTTTTAGAAAACACTAGTAGTGATTAATGATAGTTTACAGGGGACTAGTTGGGGGGGGGGCGGCATAGTTAGTACATCGCCGCGCAGTGCGCGTGCGCGTGTCACCTACTTACAGGTATTCGCTTTTGTAATATCCTGGAATCAAACATAGGCTTACTTTTAATCCCATAAATCAGTTCCCATGGTTAAGAAATCATCTTTAAACGTGTCGATCGAAATAACACTTGCGAAGCCGCGGGCATAAACTAGTAGGCAATATAATTAAGTACCTTCTTGGACCTTGGTCCTTAAACTATTCCAAGAGTACTTACCGTGGTTATTAGCTTGAACTTGTTTATTATTGAATTGAGGTACACGATAATAATGAATAAAGGTCCTAAAAAAAATTTTTTTTTTTTTTTTTAGATATACTCGCCTCACCTCAACAGCCTGTATTGGTCCACTGCTGGACGCAGGCCTCCCCCTGATGCGCGTCTTATTGGCTTTTATCTCATGGGGGTAATGCCCATAATCCCCGCGATGGACATGCGGGTTGGGGATCGCATTTCGGTAGTAGAATTGTTCTGCAGGGGGCGCTGCTGCCCGCCTCCGGTGGAAATCCCTTAGTCGCCTCGTACGACACCCGCCAGAAGAATTGGGGTGATGCAAATTCTGAGCCGGCACTACACGGCATTTAAAAATACTAATATCTTAAAATAGAGCTCTCAAACTGAACCAAACGAGAAGATTTGGTATCGTGTTTATGTTTCATTTTCAGGGCAAGTAGGCAACAGTTTATTGTAAACTATTTTTGTACGAACGTGGCGACAAAAATCCCACGAACAGCATCATTCCTTCTCAAAAGCGGTTATGGCTTCTTCTGAGACCTAGGTATACAAATTGATAGAGAACTGACAATATTCAATTATTTGGTCCGCAGTAGAGGTACTCGGAAGGCGAAAAAGAAATTCAAAATCATCAACAACCTATATAAGTGCACTATAAGACATAACCCCTCCCATAATGAACGCCAAAAAAGAAATGTAGGTATCTATTAAAGGTATGTACCTAGTGCAATTTTATTTATAAATAAAACGTCAAGTGCGATTTGTTTCGCGCACTGAGGGTTCCGTATAATTAATGTTATGATTCTAGGTCAACGGGAAGTACCTAGGCATATACTTACACTATTGGGTTCGATTCCCGCCTCGGAACAAATTTGTGTACGATCTGCAGAAATTTGTTCCGTTGGTCTGGGTGTTTTCTATGTATAATAAAAATATCTATCTATGTAGTATATTGTATTAAGTATATCAGTTATCTAGTACCCATAACACAAGCTCTGCTTAGCTTGGGGCTAGATAATGCTGTGTGAATTGTCCAGCATGATTATTATTATTATTATTATTGGTTTATTTTATTTAGGTTTGGTGATGGCATGGCCATGGTGAGTTATTAGAGTACTTAGTAGACTTTTGATTGCGTTGACTTACAAGTTTTATTTATATCGAGGCTCCAAGAGGTTACGGACTGAGTATTGAGTATTTGATGTTAATTTCAACTCGATACCTCCACGCGTTCTCGAGAAAATCTGTTTTACAGACGGATTGACAGACAGAACAAAGTGATCCGTTATGGGTTCCTTTTTTCCTTTTGAGGTACGGAAACCTAAAAATCAACTGTTATGGTTATTTATTTCTTATTTATTGATATGGATCACTTGAGCTACCCGTAGATAGTTTGCAACAGTCTGCAGTTAACTCAATTGTTTCAACTGTAAATACTAGTTCTAATTTATTTCTATTATTTGATTGTAATTTTATTGATTTGTCATTTTGTATCTTATTAATTTTTTCATTTTGCTTTAGAAACTTTGTTATGCCAAAACAGCTTGTGTGGGTGGGCCAAGGTGACTGATATTATGATGAACGATAGACGACCGCTGTGGCGCGGCGGGCTGACGAGGTTGCGGGCTCGCTTCCTGCCCTGGGACAAATGTTTGTACGATCTGCAAATATTTCTGGTGATAACGGTGGGGTGGTTCGGGTGTGGTATGTTCCGGGTGTTTGGGTATTTAGTATGTATGGTAAAAAAATATATTTATGTAATGTATTGGACGACCTCAGTGGCGCAGCGGGCGAGAGTTCGCCTGCGACGCAAGAGGTTGCGAGTTCGGAACAAATTTGCGTACGATCTGCAGAAATTTGTTCCGTTGGTCTGGGTGTTTTTGGTATCTATCTATGTACCTATATAATGTATTAAATATATCAGTTATCTAGTACCCATAACACATACTTTGAGTAGCTTACTGTCGGGCTAGATGGTGCTGTGTGGATTGTCCATCATTATTTATTTATTTATTATTATTTATTGTATTAAGTATACAGTTATCTAGTACCCATAACACAAGCTCTGCGTAGTTTGGGGCTAGATGATACTGTGTGAATTATTATTGTCGCCTTCGCACGCATTGTTAATTTGGAAACGTTTAAAGGTTATTTCTTTCCCAAAGAAACTGATTTTTGGGATTAAAAGTAGCCTATGTTTGATTTCAAGCTTAAAGCTATATCTGTGTAAAATTTCAGCCCGTTGGGTACGTATTTACGCCAAAACTACTGTACAGATTCACCTAACTCTAAGCCTGGTATTTACTTAGTAAAAAACTTCTTTTAATCCCAGAAATCGTTACATGTGATAGAAATAACCTTTAAGGCTGCACGAGTCGTCCGGTCCAACTCATCAGTGGGCGCGGCCTAAATGTATGCCATCTCATCTGACATAATAGACATTCTCCCGCGCTTAATGAAAGGCAAATAAATTTATTCGTAAAAGGGCCGCGTAAAGAAATGCGAAAAGACTTTTGCACAAGGGTTATTATAGAAAAACTACTGAGAGTATCATTTCAAAATAAATTTATTTCAACTTTTGAATAACTAAACTATGTCTGTACGGGCTTTATTTTAGAGTTTTCTTTGTCCGTATGTTATTTAGTTTCGCCCAAAGTTGGGCTAAATACAAGCTTCTAAACTTAGCTTGTATTTTTTAATTATTAAGTTTTTTATGGTTTCGGGTTCATACAGACATAGATAATGACGAGATAAATTGATATTATCCTTAGTTTTGGATGGTCAACATCAAACAGCGTTGTAGTTACCTTTCCACGTTTGTATGGAAAGATGAGCAACTCGTTCAGCCTTAAACGTTTCCGTAGAAACAACGCGTGCGCGGTCGCGGGCCGAAACTAGTGTTATAATACAAGTGTGTCGAATGTTTGTAACTGTTTGTTCCCAGACGCGGTGTGCCCGGAGCTGAGCGCGTCCGGGGCGCACCAGCGGCAGCACAGCCAGGGCACGCGGCTGGGGCACGCGGCGCACTTCAGCTGCCTGCCGGGGTTCCATCTCAGTGGAGAGGCCATGCTCACCTGCATGGGGGACGGTAACTTATGCCTTTAAGGAGGTCTCAGTTTCATCCTCAATTAATTCTCAGGTTTTTTATTATCATAGTGCGTAACCGCACACTCAAGGCAAAAATTTTCGCCTTCGACGGGACTTGAAGGATGCGGGTTCTAGTCCCGTCGAAGTCGAAACATTTTTGCGATATTATTTGATTTTCAATTAATTGTTTTACTGCCAGTGTGTGCTTGTTCTTGTTTTGTTTGTACTTAGGTACTTATTATATACTTATAATTTTCACGATGGCTTAATTATTTACCTTCAATTGGTTTTTACTTTACTTTATTACCGTATCTATAATGTGTAAATTACGTATCTACCACCCTGTTATTTTTTGTTGATCACATAATGTTTTTGAGCAAGTAAGTAAGCATGTTAGTACTAAAAGCTTTTTTTTATCTGTACAACATCTAGTACCTACTGTGTATTAAGAGTGTTCATAGTTGATGTACGTTTTCTTCTGCATGCTGTGTCGGCTTGCTGTGGTTACCGTCTATTTTCAGGTTTTTTAAAGTATCTACCTTGTGAGTTTTAGTGTACGCGCCATAGACTAACCTAACTGTATTAACTTTGTAAAGGAGTTTGAAGATTTTGGCCCTAACATCGATTATTATAAATCTACCACGTTGTTTTTTTTTCAAAATCGCCACACTATTCGATTCCGATAGAGAACTCTTATACAAATGTAATATGTCCCATAGCTATGTCATACAGCGTCAGGTTTCTGAGATATTCACATAGGTACCTATGAAAAAAATAGAGCAATACGTATAATGATGTGTGCATATCTCCGAAACCTAACGCTTTATGACATTATGTTAGGAAGACATTGTTTATTTGTATAAGGCCTACTTGTGCCAAAAGTTGGAGTTAAAAAAATAACTCGGGGCTTCCTAACTCTGTGTTAATGTTATGAATTTTCAGCTCACAGTTTATATTGCACCAGTGGAAATTAGCCCAGAGTCAACCAACCCGAGGTTAATGTCATATTCATTCATTCTTTTTACATCCGGCCAAATATAGTAGGACGAATGCTGAATGATTTTAGTGTACTGCTCTCTCTCGCTCTACAGTAATTTGAATAAGTCTATTCCTTCATGTCAGATTTGAAATGACATTTGGTTCTTGATCGCATTATATCGACTGTTGTTTATTTTCTAATTAGTTTCTGTCCGCGGCTTCGCACGCTTTGTTTAAATGGAAACGTTTAAAGGGCATTTTTATCCCATTGGAACTATTTATGGGATCAAAAGCCTGTGTTTGATTCCAGGCTTAGAGCTACATGAATGCAAAATTTCAGCCCGACCGATCCGTTCAGAAATCATGGTGTGAAGAGGGAACAAACATCTAAACATCTATCCAAACTTTGCATTTATAAATATTAGTTTGATTAAAACGTTATGTATACTTAGGCCTACTTGTGCCAAAAGTTGGAGTTAAAAAAATAACTCGGGGCTTCCTAACTCTGTGTTAATGTTTTGAATTTTCAGCTCACAGTTTATATTGCACCAGTGGAAATTAGCCCAGAGTCAACCAACCCGAGGTTAATGTCATATTCATTCATTCTTTTTACATCCGGCCAAATAATAGTAGGACGAATGCTGAATGATTTTAGTGTACTGCTCTCTCTCGCTCTACAGTAATTTGAATAAGTCTATTCCTTCATGTCAGATTTGAAATGTCATGTGGTTCTTGATCGCATTATATCGACTGTTGTTTATTTTCTTATTAGTTTCTGTCCGCGGCTTCGCACGCTTTGTTTAAATGGAAACGTTTAAAGGGCATTTTTATCCCATTGGAACTATTTTATGGGATCAAAAGCCTGTGTTTGATTCCAGGCTTAGAGCTACATGAATGCAAAATTTCAGCCCGACCGATCCGTTCAGAAATCATGGTGTGAAGAGGGAACAAACATCTAAATATCTATCCAGACTATTTGCATTTATAAATATTAGTTTGATTAAAACGTTATGTAGCTAGATACTTACTTGATATGAATGGACCGTTCTGCAATTCTTCTATTATAAAATCCGAACTAATGTATTCAATGATCTCTTCATTATCTATCATCAGACAATCAACCAGTCATTTATTGTTCAGGACAAAAAAAACCGATATGACAAACTCTACCAACATTACCTAACCTATATAACATCGCAGCTTTTATGTTTTTGACATTACTAGAGCCCAGAGTTAGTTGACCTAACCCTCCCACATCAGTGGGTTAAAAATTTCAATATTTAACACAAGGTTACCTCCTAACTCTTGGTGGTACAAGAAACAATTCGAATTTAACTCCAAAGTAGTATTTAGCGCTGAGTTAACCATGTTAACCTACCCTGGCGCAAGTGGGGCTTACTTGATATGAATGCACCGTTCTGCAATTCTTCTATTATAAAATCCGAACTAATGTATTCAATGATCTCTTCATTATCTATCATCATCAGACAATCAACCAGTCATTTATTGTTCAGGACAAAAAAAACCGATATGACAAACTCTACCAACGTTACCTAACCTATATATCATCGCAGCTTTCATATTTTTGACATTACTAGCCCAGAGTTAGTTGACCTAACCCTCCCACATCAGTGGGTTAAAAATTTCAATATCTAACACAAGGTTACCTCCTAACTCTTGGGGGTAAAAGAAATAATTCGAATTTAACTCCAAAGTAGTATTTAGCCCTGAGTTAACCATGTTAACCTACCCTGGCGCAAGTGGGGCTAAGAGTGCTCTATCCAAACATATTAGTTTAATTGTGGGCGGCGGTTTCGAAAAAATAAACACTGTGGTCACGTACTAAAACCGCCAAACCCCTCGGGCCCTTGCCCTTTGCCTATGTCACAACAAATAATTATAATAGTTATTAGATAAAGTTCAAACTAAATGATAAAATCCGTTGCACGAAAACGGGCATTGTAGCTTTCTGACGCTGTATAATGGTCCGCTGAGATTTGTTCCACGTCTTGTGTTTATTATTAGATTATTTAGTAGGTAGGTATGTTAGTCGTACCTACTGGTCGATATAACACAATCTCTGCTTCAGGGGCCAGATTATGAGTATAGTAGGTATATCCGACTACCTATAACCTACCTATCTACTACCTATGATAATATATCCATACTTTAAAATTATGAATTCGAAAGTAACTATGTCTCACCTTTTCACGCCCAAACGGCTGAACGGATCCAGGTGAAATTTGGCAGGAAGGTAGAGTATCCTGGGGGGGACGTAGGCAACTTTTTATACAGTTATAAAGCGTGCGAAACCCAGGGCATCAGCTAGTTTATTGATATACCCCTGAGTTGTTTACTGAGCGCTACCTACTTGTGGCAGTAAAACTGAATTTATATTTTTGTATAACCCAGGACGCTGGTCATCGCCCCCGCCCACGTGCGTGGAAACATTCTGCCCGGCGCTGGGGTCGGTCGGGCCGCACCTGTCGGTGGTAGAGTACAACTCGTCCTTCGGAGGGCGCGCAGTGTTCCAGTGCTCCTGGGGGTACCGGCTCGTCGGGGCCCCGGGCCTGGAGTGCGAGGTGGACGGCCGCTGGTCGGGCGATGCGCCGCTTTGCATCCGTGAGTTGAACAACCCCCCTTCGAACCACCTGTAGGTGTGCCTGGAAAGCACCGCTGCAGCACACCACACAAATGTATACATTCAAATATGAGCTTGAACATTTAGATAAATTTTATGGACGATGGACGCGTCCATATGAAATGAATGTAAATGGTCGGCGAGCTGTCTGTTATCTGCCGCCGGGACGGCATCAGCAGGGGTATTCGTCGGAAAGGCCGTCGGATTCGATATCGGAAGATTTTTACGAAGAAAAACGTTTCTGATATCGAATCCGACGACCTTTCCGACGAATCAAAATACCCCTACAGATATCAGACAGGTCGCGGACCACTCGCCACTCGTCTGAAGTTTGTGGGAAGACTTAATGTCACAGTAAATGTATCTAAAGAAAACGAGTTGAAGCCTATATTTGAATGTTTTTGTTCTGTGTGGTAGCGGATTAATCAGCGCAGAGCTGTATCTTGAGAACCATTTGAAAGAAGAAAGTTGCGTCGTCGCGGCGGCGTACACGCTGCGCCGTCGCGGCGGCGTGCACGCTGCGTGGTCGTGGCGTGCCCGCAATCGTATCGCTTAGAAATAGCTCGCAAATCGGTCTGATAAGATAATGCACCTAGGTTTGATGTGTGTCCTTTTTCCGCTAGATAGATCCCTCCTATCTAGTGGAAAAAGGAAGAAAAAATGTATGAATTGTGTGAACCGTTGTTTCACACAATTCATACATTTTATCTTTGACGACTGATAGCGGAGAGTGGAAGAGAAATACATGTTGTACCGAGCACACTAGCACTAGCGTGGGATGACGACCAGAAGAAGATCTTGAGAACTCTTTGACCGAAGATTTTAGTACGGAGGGTGGCTGACATCGGCTACCACTCTGTTTTTTTTTTCAAAATCGCTGTCCACGTATTCTGATAGAGGACAAATAAAAAATGCAAATAAAAAATGGCCCATAACATCCTGAAGCGTCACATACACACATGTACAAGCATAGGTACCGGTATCGAGCGAGCGAAGCGAGTTACCTACGACACTACTGTAGGGTCGTAACTCTTGTATTTGTACTTAAGAGCGTACCGTACTGTCAAACGATAGGATTTGCATTAAAATTATGGAAAAAAATGGTCTATGGATTGGTTCTGGTTAGGGGTTTGGAGATTTTGATCCTGGTAATTTGTACTTTAACGCCGAATATTTCTGAGTGGTCTTAGGCGGTTAACACACTGCCACGCACGCGTCACGCTGCGTCTTGCGTGTCGACTGCGCGTTTTCTATAGGTACATGTGTTAACCGCCTTAGGAGGATTTTTGGAACACCTGTTATTGAGAGTCATCTGAGAGAATACCTACACCACCCGTAGGTTAGGTTAACAAATTTTTCATCTTATTTACGTTCTGTTTTTTTTTCCACAGCCATATACTGCCCGAACCCACTAATCCCAGAGAACGGTAAACTCCTGACAGAACCCTCGAAGACCGGCAAGTTCGCAGTCGGAGACCTGATGATCTACGCGTGCGACGCGGAGTACCACATCCTAGGGGAGTCCTCCATCGTCTGCACCGAGAACGGGTTCTGGTCACACCCCCCTCCTTTCTGCATCCCGCAGGCTGAAGTCAGGAAGTCGGATACCATTATTGTGGAGAACACCACCATGATTCATGTGGAGGAGTAGCTTTGACATAAATAAATTCCTCTAGGCTCTGAAACTTCCGTTAACTACATAGCGGGGCCTACTGAGAGGGACATGTACACAGGCCGATATATCGACTCACTGCACATATCCAACTGAACACGCCTAACAATAAATATACAACTCGACGTAGAATGTATGTAGACAAAACACTTACCTATACCTAAAAATGAACTCTGTTGCCGCGTCTTTTTATCTGTGCTTTTTATACGTAATCTACACTTGTCAATTTGAGATCCTTCCTTCAATAAACACTACATACAATTATATCTGAAACTCGACGTTAATCAAGTGAATTTTACTTATTTGGGTCGTGGTTTGTTTACCAACTTTCTACATCGAGTTTGGCTAGTGTATAGATCCTGAGATTTATTGGTAGATCATCATCATCATCGTCAGCCCATATTAGTCCACTGCTGGACATATGCCTCCCCTAATGAGCGGTATAGGTAGATAAATATAAGTATACTTGTGAGCTAATCATTTACTTCACTTCACATTAATGTGTTCTACGTACTCTTGCTAGTTCTCGTAGCTTTTTTTTCAATATTTAGAAATCAATAACTTTCATTTCTGTATGCTTACAAAATAAGTATTAAGTACATAAAGAAGTCACGTTCCAAACTATTTATAATTATCAAATATGAAGTAAAGTGTTTATTGACTTTTCTTCATTTCAGTTGTTTGTCTACAAATGGAAGAAGCTTTTACAGAGTAGGTACCTGCCTACCTAGGTAGCTTTCCTATGTACCTAGATACCTACTTTGTAAAATCTTATTTTACCTATGGACTTATCCTGTATGTAAATAGTTATTTATTAGGTACCTACAGTACAAATGTTATGATCTCTTCTTATTACATTACATAGATGAAACCTACTACAGTGCTCTTATTTAATCCTGACTGCTAAGTGTAATTTTAAATGTACCTATCCTTCCATAAAGAATGTAACAAAATTACATGTGAGATTAGTAGGTAGACACAATTTTACATACATGTTTATATTTCAAACAGCAAGAAACAAAAACATCTTGGATCTTTGCAACAACGGATACAGAGCACAAGTTAGGCTGCGTTCCGTTTCTCGCTAGCGCTCAGGCACTGCACGATCTATGCGCGCACAAGGGCGCGTTTCGTTTCGTCTGAGCGTGCTGTTACGATCGTTGAAACGGAACGACAAATTTTTTATCTTGAAATCATGTCATTTTACTCCAGTTTTAGCCCCGATGATGGCGCGTGAGGTGAGGCGAAGTGGGAGATCCTGTGAGGTCTCTCAGGGCGCCGAAAGTAGAAAAGGAACGACTCCATGTGCGCATGACCGCTTTAAGCGTAAATTGGAACGCGGCCTTACTTTGTGGCATCACATTACAACCACAAACAAAAAAGATGACGATATTTATGCGGGATTTTGGTGATTTATGAAAACACAAAAATCATCTGGTCGACACAATTCTGCCAATGTCCGTAATGCTTAAAAAATTCTAAAAAGATACCAAAGTGATCTGAGGGCGTGATTGGGAAACCAAAACCTAGAACAGAAAACAACACACATAAAACAGGATAAATACTGAATTTTAAAGTTAGGATAAGTAAGTGTAATTAATGTAATTATAGTATGAATGAACAACTAAATCTAACTATCTCAGCAACCGTGATAGGTAGGTATTATGACATTTATTTTACTGGAAATATGTAGCCTCTGAGTCATGTCATGAATGTCATAATCCACAAACTCTCCACAAAATTATGTCGGTCGCTCGCAATACCAAACATCTTCAACTTAATCATATTGCTTTAAAATTGTTTTATTTCGCGCCACCCATGAGAGCAACATTTCCGCACGATTTTAGCTCTCCGTATGGCAGCACTGAGTTACACTGAGATGGTCCTGTCATTGTCAAGCAAGAGCTGTGCCGCCCCGCCCCCCCCCCCTCCGGGAAAAGGGAAGGGTGATTTGCTAATCAAATCATCGTCCCCGCGCGCGAGCTTAGAATAGAACTGCCGACTGCCATGTTTATTTAGAAAAGTCATCGAGAAAAAATCTAATTAGACTCCGTGATTGGGAGAATTTATGTAGTGGAAAATCAGACACACCTATTCCGACCCAATCCAACCAATCGATCAATAGTACTTTATTCTTTGCAATTAATCCCTAAATCGGCACGCACTTGCCGGTAACCGCGCCGCGCACAGAATCAAATGGTTTTATTTATTCTGCTTGGCGCCACGCCGGGCGCCGCCGCCGCCGTCGTTTAATGTGATCAATTGTGATGTGAGGTACTCTTTGTTGTGATGGTTGTTGATTGAACTGAAATTGTTTTGCTAGCTTTTCTTCAGTAAATCAGTGAAGCCGCAGCCGTGACTGTAGGCCCCAGTGGACGCGAGTGCGTGATTTTTTATTAACTTCTCACAATGGCACTCATGTATCTCTTATTTTCTGTTATCGTTTTACTTGGTACGTGCCATGGCGACGAACGATACGGTGATTCCTACAAGTGGCCGACGGTCAGTGTTTCTGTCCTGGTACGCAATAAGGAGACCACCCTGCCCTACTTCTTGACTGCCCTGCTGCAGCTGGACTACCCGAGGGATCGACTCTGCATTTGGTGAGTTTTACACTTGCTTATAAAAAGGTTCTGTCTGCTGTTCGCATCCGGGTCTGGTGAAGGCCCCAGGATATAATCCATCTCCTTGCCGTGTCCTTGATGTTCATTAGGATCTTTGCAGTAATTTGGGTTGGTATGAATGTAAATAAATTATAATAATCGCCTTGTCAATCTACTCAGCATGTGAGCGCGGAGCTGCCCTGAGTATAGGCCTGCTCTTTTGAGTTATAAGTTCGATCCTGTTCTAACCTCGTCCACACTTAAATAGCTTAAAAGATATTATTTTAAAAGGTGTATGGCTGATAAAAATTGCTTACACCATTATCACCTATTTAGAAAACTACATGTGGTGCCTATATCTAAAAAATTCAAAGTGAGCAAGATAAATACTAATGGGATATTTACCATGATTTGAGTTGAATCTCAAATCATGGTAAATATCCCATTGTAAAGGACTTTACTTAGTGTTAATAACCATGATGGATTTAAAAATTTTAAAGAGAAATCCCCAATTCCATAAACAGCCTTTTTGAGGTCAACTGTAAAATGAGCCTGTTATAATCATGATAAGTCATTGTACAATTATCAAATGAATCCCAATTATAATAAATAGGTCAGGTCAGTAGTCAGACACAGATAAGTGAATGGGTTCATTGACTTCTGTATGGTCATGGAAAACAAATTATCTATATGTTATTACTAGTTTCTGTGTCTTTGCATATTCTTTTTTGGATTAATAATATTTTTAAATGTTATTCCATATCCAGATCTTTATGTGTGCGAAATATCAGCCCAATCCATTCAGTAGTTTTGGCATCATCTTGGGACAAGTATCTTCATTACAGTATGATACAAAATTCACCTTCATAATATTAGGTCTATTTTGTACATGCAATGTGATAGGGAATGTAGCTATTAAAGTTTTAGTTTAATCAACCTATTTGGTTTCAATAATATTGTCAAACCATTGGGTGTCACACAAAACAAGCGCGGGCAGAAGCAATGTTGCTACGATTAGCCTGTCACTAGAAGTCTATTTGTTTATGATAGATAACTTTTTTCTTTACCAGCACACATTATGTCGACTGCTGAACATTTCTACAACACCTGGCTTATTGGTGGTTGCAGTGTTTAATAATAATTAATAACACACAGAAGGAAGTCACTATGTTGGCTCCTGCAGCGTACTGCATGCAGGCACCCTTCAGAGAGAATCTTGTTCACTTGTCTCAAAACTTAGTACTTAGGTTCTATAAGTTTAACACTATGCCAACAGCTCCCTGACTCACAAAATGGTTTTGAAACACCCACAATATGATTGAAAGTCTCACAACATGGGTAGCCAAGACAAGAATTTTCGTTCCCACTCACATATCTACAGGGAAAAGTTTTTAAGAATTTTATAGGTATATAATATATAATATGATGTTGCCTCTTCTGGTAGCAGCTGTGAACCACTCTCCATTGCTTAAGTAGAATATCGAACAAAGAATCATGAAATTTTGTATAAAGCAAGGTCCTAAAGCACAAGTAACGGGAAAAATCCGACAACGGTAAATTTGAAGTTAATCCAATAAAAAAAAATACTTTGACTATCGCCATGGACCAAAATCTATAGGGTACTTCCCGCATATATATATATATAGTATAGGGTACTTTCCGCTGACCTAGAACCATAAAACTTGGCAAGAAGAAAGGTCTTAAAGCACAAATTTACAGTATTTATCAATGATATTTCTATCAACTTCAAGCCCTCTAATATATTGCTCTATGCAGACTAAATGAAAGTTTTATGTTCAGTCAAAAAGAGTGTAGATTGTCTTAAACTATAGGAAGATTTGATTAGATTTGAAGATTACTGCCATATCAATAAATTGGATCTTAAAGTTCTGAAATGTTATGTGTGCTCTTTCACTTGCAAACGTCAATCCATAGTTTTTGCCTGCAAATTAAAGAAGTCAACTGTTGCAAGAGTGGATTCCACTTCTTAATTCATGGCTCGCTGTGTCTGTGCTGCCACAACTCTGCTAGTGTCCATGTCAAAAGACTCATAAACTTTTGTAGAGTTTTAACATAAAATGGAAATATATATTTTTTTAATTCATACAAAAAGCTCTTATTGAATAGTACCATTGATTTGTACCTAAAAAACCATAACAAATTTAAAGGGTTTATAATAAGAACTCTACAAAGAGATTCTCTCCGTGACTTAGGAGTAACATTTGACTCGGCTGCTCCTTGACAAGCATGTGGATAAAATTGACAAAAAGGTATCCAAAGCGCACATGAATAAAGACAGATCCTCTACTGTATACCTCTACGTATGTCAGGAGACAACTCGAGTACGTTTATCAAATGTGCAGCCCTCGTAACCGTAATATTTAAAAAGATCCAAAAATGTTTCCTCAGATACATGCGATATCGCGAACTACATAGACCTTATATCACCTACCTATATTACTTTATATCACCGAAGTTTCACATATTCCCACTAGCAGAGAGACGGGGCGTGTAGCGGACGTTCTGTCTTCTTCTCAGCATTGCGAGTGGCAGGGTCTGTCGAGAAATACTTGGTTGCATAGGACTAAAGCCGGCTTTTGACTATGGGATATATTAGGTCCTTACATATGAAATTGGCGTTTTGTATGGGAGGAACAAAAAGTCGAATATTTTTTAATATAATATATTTAATTAATCAAAGTATGAACCATTATTTTCTATGCACTTTTGCCATCTTATAGGTAGTTCATTGATCCCTTTACTAAAAAAACCAGTCGGACGGGAATCAATAAAATCTTTGAAGGCGATTTGGACTGCCCCATCGGAGTTGAATTTTTTTCCTTGCAAGAAGTTATCCAAATTTCGAAAAAAATGGTAATCTGTTGGAGCAAGGTCCGGGGAGTACGGAGGATGTCTTAGACTTTCCAATTGAAGCTCTTCTAATTTAGTAGCCGTCTGTTGCGCAGTGTGTGGTCTAGCGTTGTCGTGAAGCAGCAGTGGCGTGGAGCGATTGACCAGCCTAGGTTGTTTAGCCGCTAGCTTTTCCATCATGGTTTGCAATTGCTGACAATAGACATCAGCCGTAATAGTCTGGCCAGATTTGAGAAAACTGTAATGAACAATACCGGCACTAGTCCACCAAACGCTTACAAGTAACTTTTTTGGGGTTAATTTTCGCTTGGGGCAGGATTTGGCTGGCTGGCCAGGATCCAACCATTGCGCTGAGCGCTTTCGATTATCGTAAAGAACCCATTTTTCATCACAGGTAATGATTCGGTTTAAAATACCTTCATTATTGTGCCGGTTTAGTAATGTAACGCAGCAGTCGACGCGCGTTTGCCGGTTTGCTTCAGTCAATTCGTGAGGTACCCACCTTTCAAGCTTTTTAATCTTCCCAATTTGCTTCAAGTGAATTAAAACAGTTTTATCACTAACACCGCAGCCTGCAGCTAACTCGGACGTGGTTTGCGATGGATCCGCTTCCACAATAGCCTTCAACTCTTCATTATCAACTTGAGTCTCAGGCCGTCCACGGGGCTTGTTCTGCAAGTCGAAATTTCCAGAACGAAAACGTTGGAACCAAAAACGAACTGTGTTTTCTTTTGCAACACGACCGCCATACACATCATTCACCCTTCGAGTTGTTTCCGCAGCACTGGTGCCACGGCGGAACTCGTACTCGTAAATAATGCGATATTTTAAGTTTTCCATTTTGTAAAATGAGTGACGCAAACAGAAAAAAACAGAAGAAAAAAAACAAATGAATGACGATCATCGAAGCACAAATACACGAGTCTATAGCTGTACAAATTTGAATTTGGAATTCCTTACCAAAGAGGAGAAATTTGTGATTAAAGTGGCCAGTACGAAAAACGCCAATTTCATATGTAAGGACCTAATAATATAAATTACATCTTGAGCTATATATTACATCCCGCGATTGCTGTTCACACTGTAAGATATATATTTTGGAAAACACATGATCATTTTACACGTCTGCACACGAACGCCAACATTCAAACGGAGGGCGAAGCGGGGGAGGCGCGGTGTCCGGGGACGTGAGGTAAAATATACACCTTCAAATTACCTTCAAATATCGCTCACTCGGTCGAAAAAATATTTATAGTTTGGGATGTAATATATATTATAGCACAGTGTAAACGGTCCCATACAAAATGTATGGTGAGCGATAAAATATTATATCTCAAGATGTAATATATATTATATTATATTATATATTATATCCCATAGTGAAAAGCTGGCTTTAGAACAGCTCCAGGATCTCTCAGGAACCATAATCTTCTAAATATCCCATCATCTAATAAGCGATATATACAGAACTCGTATATTCTACGCATATATACCTACTTAACTTTAAACTGGCCGTCCTTATATTTTCACTTAATTTTTGTTCGTGTTTAGCCGTAAGTTTTCGTAAAATAAATAAAGGGAAAAATCCGATACCTAGCGTAAGTTTGTAGTTTGTTCACATTTTTTTTTATTAATTTCAAAGGATTCCCTCATCCAGGGGAGCAGGTATAGTTAGTAGGTAGGAAGCTTATTGGGCCTTCCTTATACATTTTCGACAGCTTTCTGTTTTCATTACAGTGAAAAAATTAATTGATATAAATTACATGATTTGTTAAAAAAAAATATTGAAACGACTGAAACCTGCTCTGAATGTTTGTTGAAGTACGAGTGATGGGATGTGATGCTGATGTGATATATGATGTGACGTGCATGAACTGTGACAGGCGCACTGATTAGCCTTGATATATATCTGCGGATTCGGTGAATGACTTTTCAAGAAATGGTGTCAGTCCGGTCCAAAGCGGGTG
The DNA here is from genome assembly GCA_949316285.1 of Eupithecia subumbrata. Lineage (NCBI taxonomy): Eukaryota > Metazoa > Arthropoda > Insecta > Lepidoptera > Geometridae > Eupithecia > Eupithecia subumbrata. The sequence continues at coordinate 29,614,318 of OX438642.1, read as the reverse complement.
TTTGTCTAAATTATTCATAGGTAATAAATAAATGCTCCGTTTAGTTTTTTTATCAATGTATTAATTACGCTCTAATATTATAAATATTATAATTTACTTACCTACTTATGAATAACACGTGCAGTGCACCTAGGTACGTGAAAATTTCCGAAACATCCATCTATCCATCCAAACTTCAGAAATTTATTACAAAAAAATATAAATTTACCTTTGTAGTTTTGTAAAAATGAAAATTAGGTGATTCAATTAAGTATTTTCTTTATAGTTTATTTATACCGAGTTTTGAGAGAATCGAACCAAGGAATAATAATTTTCCATAGAAACTTTTTAACCCCCTCATAGGTAAATTATATTAGTCTAAGTGTTATTCTAGAACCTACACTATCTACAAACCAAATTTCATCTAAATCGGTTAAAAAAGTACTTACGGAGACACTTGGTAAAAAACGTGTGATCAAGTTTAACAATTATTAATAAAACTGGCCAAGTGCGAGTCGACTCGCACACGTGTGATTGGGTGCAATTTGGCTCGACACAACACCCTCCCCCTAAACCAAACGTAATTAATGGACGCCTTTATGACAAAAAAATATGGCTACAAGATACATCAAGTTAAACCGAGTTCCGGCGACTAAGGTACTCGCCAATGATCGAACCAATTTCTAAGAATATCTATGTTTACTTTAAGTTATTCACGAAATCCATCGGTCAAGGTATCCGCCGCGCCGGGGAGGCGGCGGATACTCGAAAACAAAATCTTTGAGAAAAAGAAATCGTACCATAGACGTTATCTATCTTACTATTTTACAATTTTTGTCTTTTTATGTAGAACTGCTAGCTGCGTTCTAACTACCCGTTGTCTTATTACCCGCTTTCCCGTAGGAATGAAGCATTTTCCCGCCGTAAAAAGTCTATGTTCATCAGGAAAAATGTGGGCTTCTAATGGTAAAAGAATATTTCAAATCGGTCCAGTAGTTTCGGAGCCTATTCAATACAAACAAACAAAGAATCAAATCTTTCCTCTTTATAATATTAGAATAGATATTATTTTGAAATAACCTAATTTTAATTCTGCGGGCAGTTTTCAAATGTTTCAGTGGTTGTGATGAATAAACCGCTGATGAGAGATACAGATAACTAACTGTTCCTTTGTTCCTTGTTTGCATGCGTGGGTACAGAAGGCGGAGGCGTACACCGCCAACTAATGTAAATTGCATAATATTAGCATGAAACAATATTTAGTAACAATTCCGCGCAGAACCTCTTCCGACAAGATCCAACAAAATGTGATTTGTGTGTACCGCCCGCCCTCCCACAAATTGTTCCTACTTACAATCAGAGAAAGTAAACAATAGACTTAAATTTAATTAAATTAAGTAAATTACCCTCCTACCTAACCTAATTTGCGAAAGAAAAGACCACACCAACCACACAATTAAAAACTCATCAAAAGTAAGTCGTCAACTAGTTCCGTCTCTCCACGAGACATCATCAGGACACCTCAACAATACTCGACCTTGACACAGAGAGCGCTAAGCAACAACGACAGAGTCCTACCAGAGATGTTGCCTCTCTGAGCTCCCTGCGTAAAGTGGCAAAAAAAGACGCGGCAATAAATTGAATTTTAGGTTAAGTGTGGTTTGTTTACAAACATTCTACATCGAGTTGGGCTAGTATGTTCATAAACATTGAATGATCGGTGTTTTAGGATATTGTTAAAATTAGTTTGTTAAAAATAATATCTAAATCGCTCAATGCCATCATCCCACTCTAGGTGGGATCGCTAAAATAACACATAGTACTTATAATTACCTATAATGTTGGTGAAGACTGAACATGTTTAACCGACTTCGAAAAAAGGAGGAGGATGTTCGGCAGTACGTATGTTTTTCTATATGTATGTTCGTCGATTTGTCAGTCAATTATGGACCGAATTTGATGATTATTTTGCAGTTTGTATAGAGCATAATCCCGAGGTGGTATCATTTGTTCCCGAGGGATTAATATTTATCCTGCAATACTTAAAAAGAACATTTTAAAACTAAAAAATCCGAAGTCGGTTATAAATGTTTCATAACAATCAATTGATTGCTTCCACCCTTCACGAGGGGGGACAGGCACGAGCGAGGGGGAGGTAAGCAAGCACGTACTTAGGTACTTACGTAGCCATTTATGTAGGATTCATGTATCCGAGTGAAGAGTTGTTGCACCGTGCATCCCGGCGGCAATTTTTGCCCGACCGATCCTTTCAGAAATCATGGTGTGAAGAGGGAACAAACATCTAAACATCCATCCAAACTTTCCATTTATAATATTGGTGTGATTAAAACGTATGTAGCTAGATACTAACTTGATATGAATGGACCGTTCTGCAATTCTTCTATAATAAAAGTCCAAACTAATGTGTTCAATGATCTCTTCATTATCATCAGACAATCAACCAGTCATTTATTGTTCAGGACAAAAAAACCGATATGACAAACTCTACCAACATTACCTAGCCTATATAACATCACAGCTTTCATATTTTTGACATTACTAGCCCAGAGTTAGTTGACCTAACCCTCCCACATCAGAGGGTTAAAAATTTCAATATTTAAAACAAGGTTAACTCCTAACTCTTGGTGGTAGGTACAAGAAATAATTCGAATTTAACTCCAAAGTAGTATTACCCTGAGTTAACCGTGTTAACCTACCCTGGCGCAAGTGGGCCTTATATAATTAATTAGTAATACGGGGGACCAGAATAAGTGCGATCCGGTAAAAGCTTATTCAATAAAGATTTTGATAATATTTTGATTTATTCATTTTAACTTTATTGCATCATCAAAACATGTAAAACAGTTAAACAAGAACTAAATACTAATTATGCCCACAGGCAGGGTGGCGTTTTGACATGGGAGTGGATGGTCAAATCAGAAACCACGAGAGTTGCAGAAATGGCGTGAAGGTCATGACATTTCAAGTTCAAGTTCAAGTTCTTTATTCGTAACAATAATTAGGTTACATGTCAATTTTTTATCAATAATTCATTGTATTTTATGAGTAAAGTACAATTTTTAAATAAATTAGATAAAATAATGTACAACATAAAATTCAATTAACCAAATAAAATATATTGTCAATTTAAAATTGAAAATTAAAATGTCTCAATGAAGTACGTCAAATAAAGTTTTTGTTTTTATAGTGCGTAAGCCTCGCACTCTGGCAAATTTCTAAGAAATTAAATATCATCGCAAAAATTTACGACTTCGGCGGGACTCGAACCCGCATCCTTCCGTAAGTACCGGAATGTGCTTACCAACTACACCACGAGGTCGAGTGACGCTGGAGTCGAAAATCTTTGCGACTTTCTACGGACTGTAGCGCCGTTAGCTCCACCTACAGGGGAAACATTAAAGTTTATCCCCGCGGTTCGAGTCCCGCCGAAGTCGTAAATTTTTGCGATGATATTTAATTTTTTATGTCAAATAAGTTATATAATTTTTACGCACGTTTACGTGCAAAGAATTCATCCAACGTATAAAAGCATTGTTTATCAAAATTATCAACCATTTCTTAAGTCTAAACTTAAACATCTCATCACCTGCAGAAAATCGAAGATTAATGAGTTTAAGTTTTAGACCTCAAAATATGTATGAAGTTTTTCATAAATTTTCGAGCTCCTTTGTAGGCATTGTTTTTAGTTTAACAATTTGGTTTCTCAATTATTATTTGGTATCGATAAATAGTATTCTTAAAGAGTTAAATAAGATAATTTGTTTATCACTGGGACTTATTTATTATGGATGTGACGGATTTAGTAAAATAATAGGCACTAAAAAATTTGAAATGACTAGAGGTTCTGACTACTTTCTCAAACACAAATATTCTTCGATCATTTGATCTAGTTCCTCCTATTTTGGGGATAGTAGTTATTCGGGGGACACCCTGTACATACAGAGGGTCCAAAGAAGTTGTTGGAGCGAGCATCCTGATTGTAGGTAGCTAATCCGGTCGTATTATTTGTTGAGCCGACACTCGACAGTCTGCTCTCTAGGTAAGGTACGGCCGCGGCCGGTAAATTAAATGTAATTTTCGTGTATTAATACACGAGACTGGATCCAAAATATTTGTTGGATCGTGAATCCTGTGCGCCTACACAGGATTCACGATCCAACAAATATTGGATTTATCCGGCGGCAGTGTTATTTTGATACCCAAAAAAAGATTCGCAGACTGCATACCGACCGACCATGTGACATATCAAATGAAAGAGCTTGTCTTGTCGCGAGAGATGCGTTAAGTTATTTACGTACCATCATCATCATTCTAGCCTGGGTATCACTATCACCCAATAATCAATAATCAATAATCATTTATTTCATATGTTTCTAGAACTATACGTCACTTCTTATGCATAGGTTAGTGCCTACGTACTCGTATGTAGGTATTACCATAATAGCAATTAAATTAAAAAATATAACTAAATAAAAGCAAAACATTTTCATTATTAGAAATTATTAGAAAAGTAAGAACAGTATTAACAAAAAAAATAATAATAACAATTTTAAGTTAACCTAATATAAGATAACTTATATTACATTGAGTACCTAAGTAATCTAAGTACTTATATGTACATCAGTAGGTAATGCGTCACTTTTACAGGCTAGGAATTCCTCGTAGCTGTAAAAGCTGTTGTCAGTGAGCCAGTGCTTTAGCTTGCTCTTAAATGATGTCAGGCTTGTTGCGTTCGTTACAATTTTAGGAAGACTGTTGTACACTGTCGGTCCCATTATGCGCGTTAACTTTCCCGACTTCGCGAGAGTACGAGGCAGGGTGGTGAGCTTGTCCGCTCGCCGAGTGTTATACTTGTGCGTGTCGCTATTTTTATTAAATAATTCTAAGTTATTCCTCACGTACACCGCTACCTGCAGGATTACAATACACGGAAGGGTGAGTATTTCGAGCTCTTTAAAATACGGTTTTGCGGATACGTCCTGTGGAATCTTTACTATTGCACGTATGGCGCGTTTCTGCATACGGAAGGCGCGCTGCCAGTCGGCCGCGCGACCCCACAGTTCGGCGCCGTACTGCAATAGTGAGTGGACAGTCGCATAATAACAGGAGCGTACCACGTGCCTTGGCAGGAATCTCGCTAAGCGGCTTAGCGCGTAGCACGCACCACCTTGCTTTCCGCACACTCCGCTCCTGTCAAGCTCAAAACCCAAGAAATCGGTCATAACTACCTGTTCGATAGGCGTCACACCGGCTACGACTGATAGGTCACGTGGAAGACGCCCGGACAGGCAGACGTGCATGAAGTGTATCTTCGATGTGTTTAGAACAAGCCCATTCGCTTCGAACCACTCGGCAAGCCTGGACGCGGTAAGGTTCAGTTTAAGCTCTAGAGCGTCTACTGTTACACCAGAGACGACAGCAACCACATCGTCCGCATACATGAATACCTCCGCAGTGGTCACGGCCTCTGGAAGATCATTAAGCAGCATTGAAAACAAGATATCAGAGACTGCAGATCCTTGAGCTACCCCCATTGTCGTGGTGAGAGGACAGGATCTAATGTTCCCATTTTCTCCCACTACTACCTGCGACCTCGATCTTAGCATGCTGGATAGTAGTGCGAGTGCAGTACCTCGCACTCCGTAGTGTTCCAGCTTGGCCGCGAGCACCGCGTGATCGGCTACATCAAACGCTTTTGAGAGGTCGCAGCTGAGTAGAGCTACTTGCTGCTTCCTCTCTCTAGCCTCCAGGACGTTTTGTATTACTCCTCGAGCCAACGAAGTAGTCGATCGTCCCTCACGGTACGCGTACTGCCTGTCCGATAGTGCCTCAGTTTCAACTAAGTATGTTGTTAGCCGCGAGCTTATACCGTTCTCCATGACTTTTGCAATTGCAGGTATAATGGACACCGGTCTATATGAGTCCATGCTGGTCCTACTACCCTTTCCCATATAAATTGGCGTAACCTTACTTAACTGTAGGCATGTTGGGAATGCCCCAGCGCGCAGGCACTCGTTGAAGAGGCTAGCCAAGATCGGTGCCAGCGGAACGGCTGACATTGCCATTAGTTTCATTGATTCCACTGCTGGGTATAGGGCCCTTTCGCTTGTGCCAGCCTTTTCTGTCCTGTGCTTCCCGCATCCATTCTTGTGTTGTGATATTGTCAACCCATCTTGCGGGAGGACGACCCTGTTATTTAAGAAATAGATAAAAGTTCAATTCTCCAGACCGGTTTCCTATCTTCATTTTACTAAGAGATTTTCAATTTTCCATAATAACCAATTAGTAAGGCTTAAAGCATAACGATTGCAGATCAATGGAGTTTTCTGTACTAAAAGCTTTGCATAATGTAGGTAGGGTAAAGGTATAATTAATATCACGTTGAGGGTGACAGTGCTCTGTGTTGATAAATTTGAAACTTGGCACCGAAACCGGCTTGTTCCAATCAACCCCGGCGAGAATCACTCGCAGGCTAATTTAACCTTATTCTCTTTTTCTCTCTTGCTCGGGGGAACTCGGAAAAGGGAAATTGAAGTTTCGTTTTCGTTGTCGTGCAAAACCAACTCATATGTCGCTTGCATAAGATTAGCGTTCGCACGAAAATTAATCTGGAACTTCGATATTGTTTTGAAGAGTACAGACGGGCCCAGCCCATATTTTGAATGATTAGGTGTAGGCAAAAACTAACTTACAATAAACTACCGATGGAAAAAATTCAATCTGCTGTCAGCTCTGCGTTCTAACTGAGACGAAGAGTTGGTCGCCTACGGAGTGTTGTTAACAATTTATTAATTCAGAATTCAAACACTTATTTCAAGAAAGAGAAATTAATGGGCAGAAAATATTAAAACTTGCAGACTTAAATGTTGCTTAATGTTGGGCTTCCATGTCTAGACTAGGTAGGTACCTGTAATTATAGATAGGTAGAAATCAACCCCCCACCGTCGCGCGTCGCGCGTCGGGTGGCCGCCACCTGACGGTTTCACTGGATTTCCGCTTCGCCCCCTCGCTCGGGGCCAGTTACACCATCCCGCCTCGTCTAATGACTCATTTTGATGTTTGATGCAATCATATTTTGTAGGTTTAGGTAAATGTTTTATTATTTGCAGGCGACTCTCGAAAAAAATGCAAATGTATTGTATTACTTAGGTAAAAATGTAAGTATACAGTTTATACAAACGCCGAAATATTAACACAGTGTAAACCTGCTGAAACGTCGGAAAATAGGGTTAAGGTGAAGTGAGTCCCAAAATACACGTTCTGACTATAAGGAAAATCAATTAAGGCAAAAAAACATTGAATTTTTTATAATTTTTTGATATGCATCAAAAGTTTAGGATTCTAGTTCGTAAGTTATGGAAGTCGAAACACGATTGACAAAACTTGACTCGATACAAAAAAATCGCAAAGTTTCCTCTAAATCTTCATTTTTGCACAAATACTTCTACGGAAAAAGCAGTTTCATTTGCTAGTTACTTATCATATTTTAATAAAATTTCGTCTACGTTTTCCCTAATAAATACTTTAGACGATTATGGTTTTATTTTTTTGCGAAAGAGTATCATTTTAGAGCAAAAAACAAATTTATAAAAAACAACCAGTGAAATTGCGCGCGGGCTGGCCATTCCGCTGCTCTCGCCTTCTTTTCTCGCCTTCCCCGCGCGACGTTCGCTCGTCCTTGTCTGGCAAAACCGATCCCACTTCGTCATAAATACCCGTAGGTAAATAGTACCGTAGAATAATTTTCAAAGGGGTAGGCTACCCCACCGAGTGGGGTATTAAATGAAAGGTAATGAAAGGTGTATCATCTTGTACATTTCAAAACAGTTAGTTTAGTAGTTTAAAATTTCTGTAAGTTACATGCTTTTTTAAATATCTTGAAAAAAGTCGAAAAATTTACCATTACCCCCTATCACCGAAGCATGCAGAGAGATCAATCTGAAATGTATGTAGGTTGGTACCTACTATTTTAAGGTATTCATTAAATTGCGAAGTCTCTAACCGGTACCTTTACTACATAGGTACCAGCTTGTTGAAACCGTTCGAAACCCTCGGCGCGCGAGTTACACTCGCACTTGACGGATCTTGTTTTCACTGTAATGAAAACTTCGAAATTTTTAGAATTTAGTTTATTTAATATTACCTTTAGTATATATTAAAGTGTGATTGTTAGCTATCCTAAAGAGACAAAGTAAATAAATAAAAAACAGAAAGCATTCAAAAATGTATAGGGAGTGACCAAATTAAGCTTACGTGCACAGCACGATTAAAAAAAATTGTTTTCGAACGATCCTGGCCCATATTACAAAACTTTATACACAATCTAAACTAAACCTGCTCCTGGTTGGGGACTCAGGTATTCCTCTCAAATTAATACATATTTTTTACGATAACTACCAAATATAAAGTAAAGTATCCTTAACTACCGTAAGATTTTTTATTTATTTAAATAAGGAATAAATGAACCAATGTCCATCGAAATAGAAATTAAATGAACATGTAAGACAGAAATGAAAATTACCCCGAGCTTAAGCACCATAGGTAATAAAATAACAAAAACCTTATAAATTAAAATGTAATCTTGGTGTATTCTTTTCCTGCTAGTACTTCGTGTTATATCTTTGAACCGACATTTCGTACCTACCTATAAAAACCAATATATTATATAGATACACCAAAATAATTAGCATAAAATAAAAAAATCTGATTTATATCGAAAACATCCGATTTAAAACTAATTAAGTAAAGTAATTTTTTTATTTAAAAAATCATGATTTTTATTAACTCGCTACGGTCTGTCTGCAAAGAAACATAGAAAAACGGTCTCATCATACTTCTTCAATTTCGTCTAAGTTAAAGGGCAACGTCGCGTCGCGGCGTCGCGGCGTCGTCGCGGCGTCGCGTCGCGTCGTCTGGTAATCTTAAACCAGATACTATTGAAGTATTGATGTTGACATTGACACCGCGCTGCTTTGATGGCTCGTCGTTATATTCATTTATCTGTTCAAATATCTTTATTTTCGAACAAACAGAAACTCAAGGAAAGTAATACTGAATATTATGTTATTTTTCGTGTGTTTCTAAATTTTGTCTAGTAGCTTTCGGCTTAGTATATTTTTAAGTTGGTTTTAAACACGCCAAGCGTTCCTAGCCTGTTATAGAACCCTACGAAAGTAAACGTCTACCCTGTTGAGTTGTAATCGAAGGCAAAACAAGATGGTCACCTCTTCGTCAACTGTAAGTATTTACTATGGAGTTGGCTCTTTTTGATTAAGTAATGTGATATTTGTATGAATGGTTTTGTTTAGATTCTAACCTACGTATAAGTAAACAGGTTGTATAGATATAACGGGTGTTCGGCACAACGTTTGTCCTATCAAAACTGGGGTGACTGGGGGTAGGTGGAACTAGTGAAATAGTTTAGCGGCTTTTTTAATGATTTTTTTTAGATTTTTAGATTTGTGTCCTATGCTACATACATATATTAGAACAATTACTTAAGTGCTTTAACGTTATTTGTACGAAATAACAGGCCATGTATGCCCTTGCTAATGAGATCAATATTTACGTCAAATCTAGGGTAAAAAAAAGCAGCTATGGGCATGCAAAGTGTTGAAATGGTAAGCATAACTTGCCAAATGCTTCTCTTTTGATACAGACGGATTCAGAGTGCGCATTGTGAATCTGTGGGGGGCCGGCGAAAACCTTGATCGATGGTTTAAGTATTAAAAAAATATGCCATTTTAAATAGGTACCCTGAAAACGACTTACTCTTGTCTCGTTATCGTGATGTAACATATTTATGTCGAACTTATGCCAAAGGGTAAGTGGGGGTAGGTTAGGTAGAACCAAGTGCAATTAGTATGGTGGCTTTATTTATATAAATCTCAAGTTACTATTGATTTTATTAGTAAGGGCTAACATGCCAGACGTAATAAAAAAAAATTAAGCTATGTTAATTTCGTACAAATAGGTATTTTGATTTTCAAAACAATTTAATCTGCATTCAAAGATTTTTAATAATCGCCTGTCTGCTGAACCGGGAATAGAACCCACCAAATTGTAAAAAAAACACCCGTCATTTCATACCAGTGGCTCAATCATCTTAAATAAAAGGAAGACCATGAAATTTTCCATTTATCATTTAAGGAAAATGAATACTTCGGCTTTCCTTTTATTATTTCGTGACGTTGGTAAGAGGCCCGGCAGCCGCGTCTTGGGGACGCTTCAGTTACCTGTAGATTGTTTGCAACAGTCTGCAGTGAGCTCATGTGTTTTAATTGTAAATACTAATTCTAATTTATTTATTTCATTTGATTAGAATTTTCATTGTTTCTTTATAGATTTTAAATGTAGGCGTTAGATAAGGATAGTGAAATAGAATTTTAATAATTCTATTCCTTAGTCGTTGCAACTCTAAATATTTATGAAAGTATCATTTTAGAAAGGTACTTGTTTGCTATAAAAGTATATCAATGTTTTTTAAAACCCAATTGTGAAATATGACAAGAGCGCGGGCCGCGCCGCCGCCGCCGCCGCCGCCGCCGCCGCCGCACTATCGAAAATATGGCTAATTTGCTGATCAAAAATCTGTAACTTCTTTGTTTTTTATCTTATCAACTTGAAATTTTACACACAAGGAGTACAAATTATAAAAATTATATCAATATCACTTTCAACAAAATCTAGTGTTAGCACGCGGTTTTCTCGCATTTTTGAGCTCGCAGTTTTACCCGCATTTTATTTTAGGATTCCGGAATTACAACAAATAAATCTGACGGTTCGACTTAAATTTGATGTGTATTTGTATAAAATAATATTCAAGCATAATATAAAAATATATAGAAACAATACGTATTTAAATTATATTTGACTACAATTTTATAACTAAGATAAATAGGTACACCTTGAGTTAGGTTTTTATGAAATATAATATAATATTGTTTCATTATAGTACTTATGTACATACAAAATAGGTTTAATGAATGGGCATATTCCTAAGGATAAACATATTTATGATCAAAGTACTCCCACTTCCGGATCCGAGATATGTAGAGCCTTCAAAAGGAGTAGAGTTGTATCGTCAAGTTGTTTAACGTAATCTGCTCTCACATTAAATGTATTGTTATTGATATACGGTTTTCAGATACTTGTTATGTACGGATCTGATGTATAAAGTAATGTGTGAAATACATCTTCATTCGTTGCCGATCTAGAAAAATTTTCTCGCATGATGCAGTCTAAAACTTTTGTAGTTGTTATTTCGGGACTCACCACAAATTTTCTCAACCACATAGGATATTGTACCGTTATTTATCCATTTCCCACTAATATGCATTTTCTTTGTTACCTCGGCCACATGTTTCTTTATAACTGCTCAAACCGCAAGTATCCGCAGCTGATTCTTTGCTTTATCAATATTGGAAAGCTAATGAAGTAAACAATACTAAATTCAGAGCATAGGTAAGCTTAGCTAACTGTCAAAAGTCTCCACGAAATAATAAATATAAATATTTTCTCGCAATTTATGAAAATATTAATTACAACAATATTTAAAAATATAAGATAAAAACCATTGTTTCTGAATTTAAAATAAACGAGCTTTCGAATTAGATATGTATAATACTAAGAGTTCTTTTGAAAAAGTGGTGTACATGAGCTTTGTAAGTTTAACTTTTTGAAGGTGTTGTAAACAGAAATTGCAAAGTATCGGAAATCAACGTGTTTTACGCAATATGACGAAACATCAAAAATTTACTAGAATATGAAATGTTGACTCCTTACCTTACCTACTAAATAATAACAAAATTATATCTATTTTCCATATGTAACTAAAAAAAGTATTTTTGATCAGCGCTTGTTCTACCATAATCCACAGTGCGTCGCCGCGTCGCCGCCGCCGCACAGTGGTTCGAATGTATGGAAAGGGTCGGACATAGGAATGATAATTTTTTTTTGTCGAAATATGAAAATTGGATGATGCTATCGTGTTCTACTTATAATTCTCTACTAATGTCTCTCTAACCATTTTTGCTGTAAGTGCAACGTTTACTGAATAAATTGAGAAAACGTTGTTTTTTTTCATTGTTTTGTATGGAAACGAATATTAGAAAATTCATATCTTCACATTGCCCTATGTTTTTGGGATGCGGTTTTTTTTATATTAATCTACTAGCACACAGCTTCAAAAACCACCTTGACACATGGCACGCGCAACGCACAACAGAAAAGATATAGGGTGTTATATTTTTAAGTAACGAAATCATAAAATTTTGGTACTGATATTCGTAATCTAACTATACGCTACTTCGATTACCAACAGATAGATGGCGTGCGTGATGCACAACCGAACAAGATATAGGGTGTTATATTTTTAGATGGCAAAATCATAACATTTTGCATTTGCAACATTTTTTTCGTAATCTAATCATACAGAACTTCAATTAACTACATACAGATGGCGTGCGTGATGCATAACTGAACATGAGAGTGTTATGTTTTTAAGGTTACAGAAAATAACTATTTTATTATTCGCTAAACTTGATATTATTGAAAGAAAAGTCTATATTTTGTTGTCAAGATATTTATTTGTAGCGGGATTACAACAGTGAGATTAGATTATTATGTTTATTTACAAAACAATAATATCCACCAAGTAAACATAATAGATACTTTATTGGCCACAAAAAACATATTTAACAATTTGGTAGGTATAGTACCTACTTGCACTCAACCCTATATTAAGCCTATTAGTCAGAACCAATACCAGATAGGTCCCATTATCTGGGGCTATTATTCATAATAATTAGTTCCGATAACATTCCAGGTACCAACTTACCTTTCTATAAAGGGTTGTGTGCGTGCAGGTAGATATAGTACCTACTTGCACTCAACCCTATATTAAGCCTATTAGTCAGAACCAATACCAGATAGGTAAGCATACGGCAGGTAATAAATAAGTCATAAGCTTATTGTTCTTAAATAAGTCTTCTTTAACGATAAGGATTTTAAGTAGATCTACTTAAAATCCTTAATTCTTAATCCAAGTTCAGGTATCTATACCTATACTGAAATATTTAACGAATAATACAATAGTTATTTTCTGTTACCTTAAAAATTTAACACCATTTATGCACCGCGCACGCCATCAGTGTGTAGGTAATTGAAGTTCTGTATGATTAGATTACGAAAAAAATGTTGCAAATGCAAAATGTTATGATTTTGCTATCTAAAAATATAACACCCTATATCTTGTTCGGTTGTGCATCACGCACGCCATCTATCTGTTGGTAATCGAAGTAGCGTATAGTTAGATTACGAATATCAGTACCAAAATTTTATGATTTCGTTACTTAAAAATATAACACCCTATATCTTTTCTGTTGTGCGTTGCGCGTGCCATGTGTCAAGGTGGTTTTTGAAGCTGTGTGCTAGTAGATTAATATAAAAAAAACCGCATCCCAAAAACATAGGGCAATGTGAAGATATGAATTTTCTAATATTCGTTTCCATACAAAACAATGAAAAAAAACAACGTTTTCTCAATTTATTCAGTAAACGTTGCACTTACAGCAAAAATGGTTAGAGAGACATTAGTAGAGAATTATAAGTAGAACACGATAGCATCATCCAATTTTCATATTTCGACAAAAAAAAAATTATCATTCCTATGTCCGACCCTTTCCATACATTCGAACCACTGTGCGCCGCGCCGCGCGGCGGCTGCATGTCCTGTCTATACATTAGTTTTCGGTATGTTGCAATTTGGAAAACAGGGTTATTCTGGTGTGCGTTTGAATAAGTACCATCCGTCATTTGTAGATTTTGAGTGGTAATTAATAATTATTATATCATTTTTTGTTTTAAAAGCTTCCCTGTATTCCTTCCTTAAGTTGATGTATTTATAGGTAAGGTGTGTGTGGTGCGGTAGGTACCTATGTAAGCGATTCCAACTCCCACTTAGCCGATTTTATAATATAACTTGTAATATAATAAGTGATAAATAAAATACATAACTTATTTACATGAGTTAGTTAGTGTACGTACTTACTTACAAGTAGGTGTACCTACTGCCTAGTATGCTACAATCGATATGCGGCTAGCTAGGTATGTGTCTTATCCCCTTCTCTTACAAACATCTTATCGACATAGGTATCCATCTTAAGAAAGAAAGAGACAAAAAGCAAACCAACCCAAGTAAATAATGTCCTCAAAAACCCTTTAGACGTGCAACGTTGTCATAAATGCGATAAAGTCAGGATAGGCAGAACCTCGCCCCACTGTGGAACCGTAATAAAAACCCGCCCGCCCTTAGAATGACCTCCGCTCCACCAATCTCTTGCTTTTGCTGCTAATGGAGTGTGCTGATCGATAGTTCCGGGGACGAAGGAGGGACGCATGCAGGTGGGGCGCTCCGCTATCTCGCTAACCCCGCGCGCTGCCCGGGCCGCTCGTCGTCTCCTCAGTGGACCCGCGTCATCTCGCGAAGTGCAGCCGCATCTGCGAATGCACAATGAGGCTCGCCTACCCAATTCTGTGCGCAGGGCTCGCGATTACCATCGTTTTGAGCGGTGAAATAAAACACGAAGAATGGCCCACAGTGGCAATATCCACGTTAGTGCGGAATAAAGCCGACTCCCTACCCATTTCTTTGAATTTCGTTACCGCTATCGATTACCCCAAAGAAAAAATTATTATAATGTGAGTACTTTTTACAGCCAACAAGATGGCGGTCGTGCCATTCAAAATGGCGGCTATTGATAAGCGTCTTTCAATAAAATGCCTAATGCGCATGCTCGCTATAATAATAAATATCACAAAACCTACCAATTTGTTTGAAGCTATTCTCTTACATAGGCAAGTAAATGTAAATTGCGTAGGTATGAAAAGACGCGGAAACAGAATTAATTTTAGGTTAAGTATGAGCGGTTTTTTACAAACATTCCACATCGAGTTTGGCCAGTGTATAGGTAGCTACTTGATCTTAACTCCCGACTCAAAAACAGTGCCTATTAGTTTGACGTGTGTAATTCTTTGGCATTGTACCCAAGGAACATAAATACTCCAAGTACCACACTCAAATAGACGAGCAGCTTTTCTGACAAAAGAATATATTGATCGATAGTTTTGGGGTTGAGGGGAGGGACGCATGCAGGTGGGGCGCCCCGCTACCACGCGCACCCCGCCCGCTACCCCGCGTACCCCGCCCGCTACCCCGCGTACCCAGCCCGCTACCTCCGCCCGCTACCCCCGCGCGCTGCCCGGGCGCCCACCCCCCTCAGTCGATACCTGCACCTCGTAAATTGCAGTCGCATCTGCAATCCATCATGAGGCTCGCCTACCCAATTCTGTGCGCCGCCGGGCTCGCGATTATAATCGTTATTTCACCGGTCAACGGTGAAATAAAACTTGAAGAATGGCCCACAGTGGCAATTTCCACGTCAGTGCGGAACAATGCCCACTCCCTACCCATTTGTTTGAAGCTCGTAACCGCTATAGATTATCCAAAGCAAAAACTGATTATAATGTGAGTAATTTTTACAGCTGTTTTTTCATTATTGGAACTTTGTAAAATTGTTCTTAATATCATCATCATAACCTTTCTTCACTGCAATGCGCCAACAAGATGGCGGTTCCGCCATTCAAAATGGCGGCTATCGATTAGCGCATTTCAATAAAATGCCTACTGCGCATGATCGCGATATTAATAGATATCACAAAGCCCACTGTCTACCAATTTATTTGAAGTTATTCTCTGACATTGACTTCAATTAAGAAAAACTGTTATATTGTGTATTTTATGGACGCCATGACAATAGAAATAGCGGCGAGCAAAGCATTCCTCGAAAATGATTGAGATTTTACTGCGGCGGTTGGCGAAAACTATGGAAGCTAAGACTCGTTGTCAAACAGCAGGACGCGATAACTTCGAAATTGTAAAGCCGCGGTTTGAAAAAAAAAATAGGATGCTACGAGCACAGCGAGCCGCGAAAACGATTGAAACTTTACTGAAGTCCTTGGCAAACAGACACAGACGCGATAACTTGAGTTATTTTTGCGGCGGTATACAAGAAAGTTAATATTGAGATTGAGACTTATGACGTGGCACCGCGCGGCAGTCTTTTTTTAATTATAGCTATTCTATGACAATAAATAAAGACATCAACGTATAAATAAGTAAATATCCTACAAAATAAATAAACACAACAAATAAACAAAGAATAAATGAATTAATTAGTAAGTAAGCAAGCAAGTTAAGTAGGTAAGTAGTAGGTAGGTACGTAAGTAACTAACAAAGTAAATAAATGAATGAATATGTAAGGAGATTTACAGATAGTAACTAGTAATAAGTAAGCAAGTAGTAAGAGACAACACAAATATCTAAGAAGATGATAGGTAGGCAAGTAAGTAACTAAGTAAATAAATGAAAAAGTAGATTACTAAGTAGTATATATGTAGGTAAGTTAGCAAAAAAATAAATAAGAAAGTAAGTAAGTATTAGGTAGGTAGGTAAGTCAGTAAATAAGTAAGTAGGTAGTGGAAGTAAGTAAGAAACTAAGTGAGTAACTTAGTAAATAAATGAATAAGTAGATTACTAAGTAGTATGTATGTAGGTAGGTAAGTAAATAAATAAATAAGAAAGTAAGTAAGTTGTAGGTAGGTAAGTAAGTAAATTACCTACTAAGCAAGTAACTAAGTGAGTAACAAAACGCACTCCTAACACGTGCTAGGAAATCGTTCAACTCATTGGTCAATAAAAACATTGATGTTGATTTATTCAAAGATTCTATGACTTTGGATTTATTTTACACTTCTTCGAGTAAGCTTAAGACTAAACGAGTCGCTCATCTTTCCATACAAACGTGGAAGGGTTTGTATGGAAAGCCTATCCCTATCTATACCTTTACCTACTACGCTGATGATGTTGTCCGTCCAGTCCATAACTATGGATAATATCAATGACATCACCCAAAACTGTAAAAACGTATATATTTGAAAAACACAAGCTTCTAAACACTGATTTTTTAACTTTGGCCAAAAAAAAATATATACGGTAAAAGAATACTCTAATTGTGCAGGACAACTTCGAGATTTAAGATCGCACACTAAAAGTTATAGATAGATATAATATTGAAGTAATAGTTTTTTTTTGTTTTTCATTGGTGTTTCCTATTTACTGTGAGGATTAAAACTCCGCTCATTTTTTTTAAATTTTCGACAGTTTGTTATTATAACACTACAAAATATTGCAAAACGAAATATTTTATCCTGTAGGCGGATCAGATTTTGTGATTTGTTCCAGTACCTAAATAATTATATTAGATAAGTTTTAGAGAAATTTCATATATTCGGGCATAAACTGCTGTAACTTTTGGATGCGTTGACTTAGAAGTTTTGATTTATATCACGGCTCCAAGAAATTACGGACTTGAGTATTGAATGTTAATTCAATTCTATAGCTCCACGCGTTCCTGAGAAAAGAGCGTTAACAGACGGACAGACAGACAGACGGCCAATAAAGTGATCCTATAAGGGTTCCTTTTTAGGGTTTCGAAGATCAAAGATCGGTTTCGAAACCCTTATGGTCTCGCTTTGTCTGTCATTTTTTCTCTCCATATTAACTCAGCAACTACTGCAATTATCAACCTGAATTTTTTTATTTTTTACTTTTACTTTTTGTGATGTCGAAATTTTAAAAGATACCTACTGCGTCATGTGGGGTATCAAATAAAAGGTATCAGTTTGTACATTTCAAAATAGTTTTTGAAATTTTTGTAGGTCTCATACTTTTTAAAATATTTCGAAATTAGTGGAAAAAATACCCATTCTACCCTAGCTCCGAAGATTGCAGAGCGATCCATATGAAACGTATGGAGCGTTTATAGATATGGATCTATATTTTACAGGAAAAATATAGAGAAGTTTGTAAAAAGAAAACTTTTTGAAAAATGGCCAAAAAGGGGGGGGATAATTTTCAAAGGGGGGGGGGGGGTACCTCACTGAGTGGGGTATCAAATGAAAGGTATCGACTTGGACATTTCAAAGCAGTTTTTCAAATTTCTGTAGGTTTCATACTTGGCTATTTCAGGAACTGATTTATGAGGCTTTTAGCTAGGCGGTGCTGGTGCTGAGGCAGTTAATTAACGAAAATCTCCCTTTTCAGGATACACTCGGACCATAACCAGGATGACACGCTACAGATATTGGACGCGTGGACGAAAAAACATTCTTCTAAGTATAAAAAAATCCATATTGAATTGGACTACAGTACTGAAGGCCAATCTATGGATGACCAAAAGCATCGCGCGGACTGGTCTCCACAAAGGTACCAGCACGTCATCAACATAAAAGAGAAAGCGTTGCAGCTCGCGAAGGATTCATGGGCTGCATACATTTTTGTAAGTACACATGGTGAAACTTCAACATTTTGCTGTTGATTTTTTGTGAGAATTTAGCTCTATCTACGGGTAGAAACACATTATTGTACCGTTAGTATTATCATGACGCATCAAAAGGAAATAGCTTTCTAAATTTAAATGAATAAATAACAATTCACACAGCATCATCTAGCCCCAAGGGCAAGCTATGCAGAGCTTGTGTTATGTGTACTACATTAGGTACCTACTGATATACTTAATCGAATACGATATTTTTTATGATGCATAGAAAATACCCAGATATTCCGGAACAAATATTTGCACATCGTACAAGTATTTGTCCCAAGGCGGGAATCGAACCCGCAACCACCTGCGTCGCCGGCGGAGCTTCGCCCGCCGCGCCTCATTGGTCGTCTTTATTGTTCATGATTTAGAAGCACATTATTTCAGCGTTTATTTCAGCGACACGACACACCAGCCTGTAATTGAGTGAGAACACTTAATGTATGACACCGATAGCGATATGCTTCTGACCGTCACGACACCACACAAAACAGATACTATGTTTCTATTTGAAGACCCAAAGCTTCCTTGACCGTGTGGACTCATCCTCAACTCTGTCCTAGGTTACAATCTTGTAATAATAATTGTGTTTAAGATGCTGGATGCTGATGTATTCCTCACCAACCCTGGGACACTCAAGGAGCTGGTGAAGAAAGACCTGCCGGTGGTGGCTCCTATGCTACTGACCGATGGACTCTACTCCAACTTCTGGTAAGACGGTCGTCCAAATGCATGTAACATGATTAAAGCGTACCACTATTCTATAATCATCATCATCATCACCCGCAACCCGATTTCACCCACTGCTGGGTATAGGCCTCCAAACTTTTGTGCCACTCCACACATTCTATAATACTAGTACTATATTATATTTATTTTTGAGAAATAAATTAGAACTAGTTTATATATTAGTACCTACGATTAGATATTTCCATTGTATTTTTTATATTTTATAGTGTTATAGGTGAAGTACATAAACATTTGAAAATTAGATTTGTCCAAACACCTAAGAATCTCTGCAACTATTGATATTTTTTTAGGGGAGGAATGACGAAGGATTTTTACTACCAAAGAAGTGATAATTATGAAGATTTGATACGTCGTAAGGAACAAGGGTGTTTCAAAGTTCCCATGGTTCACTCCGCCGTTCTCATATCACTAAATGATGTATGCACGGTCAATCTCACCTACGACCCAAAGAAATTGAAAAACAGCAATGGACCGCAGGATGACATCATCTCTTTTGCACTGAGTGCTAAAGAAAACAGTAAGATTTACGAACCTCTCGCCTTTGTGCAAATTAAGTAACGGCTTTTTCGGTACAAATCAAATCAATTAT
Organism: Eupithecia subumbrata; assembly: GCA_949316285.1. NCBI lineage: Eukaryota > Metazoa > Arthropoda > Insecta > Lepidoptera > Geometridae > Eupithecia > Eupithecia subumbrata. The sequence continues at coordinate 29,594,539 of OX438642.1, read as the reverse complement.
ATTTCTTTGAGCTTACAAAATAAACTCAGACGGTTAAAATTTTAAACTAAGTAAATTATTATATCAATGAGAAATATCAAAACACATGCGCTCCTCCATTTCAAACATAGCTAAACGTTTTACTAAAATCAAGTCATATTGCCTAATAAATGTTTTCGTTCTTAAATTTTCATTATTTACATTAAAGTTTGCTTTCAGATGTAAATTTAATAATTTGCAACGACCATCTGTATGGTTTCCTACCAATACCAGTGGAAGACGAGCTGACGACCGAGTCGGAACAGGTGGAGAACGTAAAGCTGGAGGTGTTGGGCCGCGGGATCGACTTGCCCGTTGATCCTTCGCTGGAGAAATTCATTAAAGTCCCTAAGAAGACTAAATACGGATTAAAAGAGATTTACCTGATTAATCTTGAGCGCAGAGTGGAGAGGAAGACACTAATGATGAAGAGCTTTGATACCCTGGGCATGGATGTGCAGATAGTGAGAGCCGTTGATGGGAAGTAAGTATACTTCTCTTGACTGAACTAGCTGTAAAGTAACGCGTTTCTTTCCTACAGTTACTCTAATTTGGTTTTGTTTTAGAAGCCTGACAAACGCTGATCTTAAGAATCTCTCCGTCGTTTTGATGCCCGGCTACGAAGATCCATATCATAAACGGTAAGCAAAAATTACTTGTCCGATTAATATTCTTAGCCTTCGTCATCTCACTGCTGGGCAAGGACCTCCCCCACTTCGGCCAGACATCACACGCAATTTGGATTGTTTTACAATTTGGTTGTTATCACCGGTAACAATGAACAGCACGGTTTTGAAAGACACTGGTTCATTTGATTAAATCAGTAAAGTTAGTACGTATAACATATTGAAGGATGCTGAGGCCTTGGCCTGCGACGCAGGAGGGTTTGTTTCTCGCTTCGGAACAAATATTTGTATGATCTGCAGATATTTGTTCTGGGTTGTTTTCTATAAAATATATTTCTGTAGTTTTAAGTATATCAGTTATTATCTCGTACCCATAGCACAAACTTTCACTATTATTGTAATATAATAACTAACAAAAATAATGTATGTATGTATTGTTCTCAGGCCTATGAAAGCTGGGGAAATAGGCTGTTTTCTATCTCACTACTCCATCTGGACAGATGTAAGTTACTATTAATGCTCTTTATTCTAGTAAAGACCTGTAGGGTGATCAGATCACGATGTGGTAAGGCACTGCATTACGGCTCAAACGTTAGAAGTTGAAACGTTCGGGTGCGTTCACAGGCCGGCATCGGACAATCCGCACTGGCCAATGACATAACGTACCGCACGCCGCACGGAGCGCACTGTCGGCAATGCCGGCGAGGATTCTTGAAGGCAACTTTTCCATTTAATGCGAGTGACGCCATTCGGATTGCCGATCAGTGGACTGGACGCACTTGTCAGCAGATTGTCCAATGTCGGCCTGTGAACGCGCCCGCTAACGTTTCAACTGCTAACGTTTGAGCCGTAATGCCAATATGATTCCTTGAGTCGAACCTCTACATTTTTACCGCGTTGCAGCTGGTCTCAGGATATTCATCTAGTTTTAGGGTGCGTTCACATTTCCAATGAAGCGCAAAGGAGCAGAACCAACCAATATGTGTGTGCTTGCGTAGGTGCTTGTGTGTGGTCCGTGTGCGTGCAGCACCTATAATTAACGCATTGTATTCTCCTTGCCCGTTAGATTGCCAAGAGAAACCTGGCTACGGCGCTTGTTCTGGAAGATGACATCCACTTCGCGTCCTACTTTCGCGAACGATTCGCCGTCTTGATGGGCGAACTGAAAGGCCTTGATTGGGACCTGGTGTAAGTATTGCTGTTTTACCAAACTGTTTCTCTTAAGATAGGGAATTAAATAAAGTTTTATCGATTTAACTCGAGCTCTTAGCAACCTCCTCTTTTGATTTGATAATAATTTACATAGTTTTAAATGTGACAGCTACATCGGCCGCAAAGTCCTTATGAACAACGAGGAGGAATACGTGACCAATCATATAACGAAGCCTCTCTACTCGTACTGGACTCTCGGCTACCTGATCAGCGAGCGCGGCGCCAGGAAGCTGATAAACGCTGAACCGCTCTCCAAAATGCTTCCCGTCGACGAATTCCTGCCCATCATGTTTAATCAACACCCTAAGTAAGTGCCTCATCAGATCCGAACGCGCCACCACCTTCCAATACAAAGGGAAGGTGTGCCATCATCACCACGCTTGGAGACGCACGCGGGTTGGTGATCGCAGAAGGAAGCTGCTGGTCTTCCTCCGGTAAGTTCTGACGTCGACTCTTGCGCATCCTCGGGCTGAGTTGCAGGGGTTCATCCTAAGGCCGCCTAGACCGCCACCTCCTAAGTTCTACCTGAGTAAGGAACCGCCTTTGTTCATACGTTACTAGTTCTACATGGGTAAAAACAAGCCTATATGTGGTTCTTGATTTAGAACGATATCTGTTCATAATCTCAGCCGAATGAATTGACTATTCACTAGTTTTGGCGTTCTCTTCGGCCAAACATCTCAGAACAACAAACCATCGCCTTTATAGATAATTAGTAGGAAGTAGGAAACTCTACGTGATTAAGTCATTTCCTTTAGTAGGTCCTATGACCTCCCTCCGGCTCCATGATCAGGACCCTGGTCATCATCTAGGACCAAAGTGCTCGGGAAGACATATCCAAACGTACCCAAACTCGACGGAGTCACGTCGTTCGGGAGTTCCTATGGCTCCATCATCAGACCAAAACTTACATAAGTAAGCCAAATTTCAGCTCGATCGGTGAGGATAACTGATCTTAAATTCAGTTGCAAGACCCCACACAAACAGACATATACCTACTAACTAACAGGGCAAGTTAAATGCTTTTAATAACAATGCTTAGCAACTGTTTTAACGCACACACTGCCCGCTACGTGAGGCTTGGTGAGAACATCTGCGTCTTGGGACATGAAAGTTTTAGTCTTAACAGACCATTATTAATAAGGGTCTAAAACTGACTGTAAGTAATCTGTTTGATCAACCATTGGACTTGTAAACTATGCCCGGTTTGATGAACCACTCACTCACTATCACTGGTCACTTTGGTCAACCGCTGCACTTTAAAACTCTGACCTGTTTGACCAACTGGACTTTACTTGACAAGATTGTATCCTGTCGAACAACTGCTAGAGTAGGTATAACCTCTGTTTTCCGCTCGCCAGCGCCACCTGGAAGGGAATGTTCCCCAACCGCGATCTGAAGGCGTTCTCGGCGGCCCCGCTGCTGGTGCAGCCCACCCACTACACCGGGGAGGTCGGCTACTTCAGCGACACAGAGGACTCGTCTCTCATCTCTCATCTTTTCAACCGTCGGTAAGTTTGTTTTTCTGTAATTTACTTTATTTTGTTATATGTCGCCGCCGGATCGTAGAACAAGCCCGTTTGTAGGAAAAGAAAAACGCTTAAAACGGCGCCATTCCATTAAATGCCATTTGTTCCGGCGCTGTAAGCCATACCATGACATCTGACGTTAACGACAGTGACACTTCAACGTGTCAAAGGGCATGCCTTGACTTATCCATTATTTGCCGCCATAGGCAAATCATGTATTTCATGTAAAAACAAAGTCGTGATATTTACACCATTTATAACTCGAGATGGCTGGACGGATTTCAAAGATCTTTGATTTGTTGAATTTGTCTCTGTCTTTGGGGTTGTGGAGTTGTTTGAAGGTACCTTTGTTGCAGGGCAATGAACGAGCTCTGACGGTCAAAGTGCTACTGGCTGTTGAAAGGCTTGTTTGCGGTCATCGTAACATCGTTGTTCTTGAACTGCAAGAAGATACTGGCGTTGTTCTGCGGTCGCAGACCGGCACTCGACTACGAGGAACGTCTAGCTTTAGAGTGGAGCACCGCCATCGCCGAACCGGAATACAACATGTATTACAACTCGGCCCGTGATCTCATACAGTTCGATGAACCGGAATGGCCTCTAGCACTGACCAACATGAATATACCTGAAGCTGTGATTGATGTCTCCGACCCCGCGCTCTGCATGGATCATTCCTTGATACTGAACATTGAGGAACTGGATATGGTTGAGACGGCGCGGGCGCACTTGCTGGACTTGATTGAAGATCATGAAGGCAGGATGACTCCTGAAACGGCATCACTGTGCAGCAGCAACGATGGTAACGATGAATCAACACTGGGGAGCGACGAGAGGGACAGCGATTGTGACTCTCACGGTTATTTAATACCAAAGGTGGTAAACCAACCGGCACCACCCGCTGCGAACGCTGTAGAATATGTGGCTGCCGATGACACTAATCACAATGTTGACGCCTACGATTCCGAAGGGGATTTGATTCCTAGGCTAGTTTTTCTCCCACCGATTCCTGAAATCGAACCTCAGTTCGGTAATGATTTTTACGGAAACTATGACACTGGAGAACAGCCATCTGTGGGCGACGATGTCTACGATGAGGATTATATTGATACGCACCCACTTCTGAGCTTCATTCCGCTCGATTTGTTTCGCGGTCAAGTTGTACAGCCCGAGGAACTATCCGACGACAGCGAGTACGAAGGCGACACTGAGGAAGGCAATGAGTACCATATCTCTGCCTAGATACAACTTTCTAGATACTACAACTACGCAGTTAGAAACTGTTGCATTCCGCCGTGTTTCGGGATATATATGTTTTAATGGAAATATATTATTATGTGTAACCTTAGAATAGAATTTTGATGTAATTTATACTAGATGTAGGGGCGCGTCGCTCACCCGAGCAAGAGTCGAAGGGGCGGCGTCGAGGCGCAGGCGCATCTGAGTTTTGTTTAGAAATAAATGGCGGTGCGCTGATATAGCCCACCAGTTTGAAGGAAGCGAAGGCCCGCGCCGCGCCTCCACTCTACATAGAGATGACGCTCGCCTCGCCCTCGCCTGAACTCACAGAGTGACGCGCCGACTCAGCCCGTTGGAAACAAAGGGTAGTAGAGTAGAGACTCACAGCGTCTCTACATTTTTGTGCAGTGTTTCACTCAAAAAGCACATTTTTAACCTGGAAGCAATTGATTTGGAAGTAACGGCCTAAGCTCTATCTAACACTGCATAGAAAGCTAGAGGCGAACTTGTGGTTGTGCCAACTGCACAATCGTACTCTATATTAAATAATGATAAGGCTTATGTGGTTCAGGAAATCCATTTATATAATAATCCATTTATGAATAACTAATTAATGTGAAGATTCCAAAAAGCTTTACTCAAGTCTGAGGCTATTAAAAATATTTAATCCCTGTATATGTATGTTATCAAAATGTTATTTTTATATGATGTTAATTTTTAATAAGTTCTTTTATAATTTAGTCATAAGTATTTAAAAGCATTTGTTTTATCTTTATTTAATGAATTAATAATATTAATTTAAACTCATAGTCTTGCAAAGTAGAAAGACTCTTTAAGCCATCATCGTTTGTAAGAAAGTTTTTGATACCTATAACCTCTACCAAAAGTATTTTTGACTATTTCTATGAAATTTATAGATAAATCAAAATTAGATCTGATAAATTATGAGACATATCTTTTTTATAAGTTTTTTTATTGAACTTACAATTTTTTGTGCCATCACTTTCTATTTATAATTATTAAACTGATCTAAATGTGTAGGAACCAGTTGTTTTACTAGCAATTCCCCTAAGACTAGCACCTATAGCTATAGGTAGCATCAGAACGACTTGCACTCTCAGGTTACCTTTAGTTCTTCCACTCCTTCGCACACGTTCGGTGTAGGTGCCTATTATCTAAGTTAGGCTATGTTCAACATGTACCTACGCCAAATTTCATCTTGATCTGTTCAGTAGGTAGTTTTGGAAATTTTAGTATAAAAACTATCGTAGTTTGACGAATTCATTACGGATGTAAGCGGGTTAACTACGAACCTTATTTGTGTTGGAAGAACACCAACGTTTCATCCCTTAACGACACATTTTCAGGGTTAAGGGATGAAACGTTGGTGTTGCTTACATCCGTAGTGAGTTTAGGAGATCTTAGGATACAAAATAAAATACACATTTCACAAACATTCAGCTTTATAATATTTGTTGAAAGATAAATAGGTATTTGACACAAAGTAGTGACGAATAAGAAAATAATAGGTAGACAATGTTGGACAACTCACGCAGCATCATCGAGCCCCAAACTAAGCAGAGAGGAGAATAGAGAAGAGCGAGGGCACCGCCTGGTCCATTCGGATGTTATGGGCTATGATTTGATCCACAAAGCGACTCAGTAAGTAGAACTTACAGCGCCGCTATCGTAACATAAGGTGACTAGGGGAGACCGGGACTCGAAGTGCCGATTTTCAAATAACACGCAAAAAGAACTTCAATAAATGGACTGAAATTCATAGGGGCTTACAGATGCAGAATTTATTCTAATTTTACTTGATGTAGTCGTATTTACTTAATTATTAATATTTATAGCGTCAGGATATTTTTTTTGTAAAAAATTGACAAGGAACAACTGACCCTGTCATGGGGCTGGTTGATCCATCGTTGAGGCAAGTTGTTCAGACAGCAACTTCAATTGTTAATGTTGCAGTTGTAGTGTAGGTAGATATGAATAAATCAGACACAAAAGTATTGAATAAAATATTTAATAATTCATTTATTAAAATTACTATCTATGGCAATTAATCAACTTTTAACTTCGTATTAATTAGGTCATTGAGATCAATCAACTAGCATTAACATTATGGTATTATGTAATTATAAGTCTCTAATCAGTCTAATAGAATCAACTTAGTACCTACTTACTTTTCGGAAGCTTCGTCATCAGAGTTGCCATAGGAATGAACTTCAAACATTTTAAATTATGTGCCCAGTTCTTACACAAGACGCATGTCATGCTCCGAAGTCTTGCCCCGTTCAGTTTTTCTTTTGTAGCTACGCATCCTAAAACAACTCTTTTTCCAAATTAATTCACTACTGTATGGGGGTTGAAAGTCCCGCGGAACTTAGAGCCCCAAATTTCATTTTCAAGGTTATCCAAAATTCTTCTAAAATAAGTCATATTGCTTCAATATTGACAGTAATAAAACATTCCCAATAGTTTTTTTCCAACAATTAAATGCACATTAATAGCTATAAAACTTCAAAATAGACCAAAAAGTTTCAACACGAAAATATTTACTCACGTGACAATTGTGAACCTCCGTTCGACTACCACACTTACCGGTAGCCAAGGCGTCACTAAAATGGCTGATGCAATAGCGCGATGGTATGACATCTTGCACCTTGCTTCACACATATTGCTATCTCTTTTCCTTCCAAGGTAATTTGCATCGGAACAACCGCAGAATTAGATTCCAATTCCGTGGGAACAACGTACCCCCGGCACTTTGAACCCTGGTCTCCCCTACATAATTTAATTATGGATGCAGGTACTTAGTAGCATTATTAGAGAGTCAAGATTAGCTCGAATTTAAATTTTGGCTCCCATATTGAGTCGAAGGCCAAATTTGCTGCTTTGAAGCTTGGCATCCTGGCTAAGGTTCGGCGGTAGGTACTTCACACCGGGACAGCTTCTCAATCTATATAAAGCACAGGTCCGAACTTGCATGGAGTATTGCTGCCACCTTTGGGATGGCTCGGCTAAATACCAGCTTGAGGCCCTCGACTCGATTGAAAGACGCGCTGTTAGACTTATCGGCGACGATTCTCTTGCAGAAGCCAATCTTCAAAGCCTCGATCACAGACGGCGCGTCGCCGGACTGTCGGTGTTCTACAAGTACCACTTTGGTGATTGTGCGCAGGCATTGCACGACCTTATCCCATCTTCTCCCTTCTACCATAGGACCAGCAGACGCACAGAAAAATACCACCCGTACCTGGTCGACATACCACAGTGTCGAACCAAAAAATTCTCCTCTACTTTTATAATAAGCACGGCCAAAGAGTGGAATGAGCTTCCTGCGTCTGTTTTCCCGTTAGAGTATAATCTTGGAGTCTTCAAGTCTAGGGTAAATAAGTTCCTTCTGGGAAAGCGTGCTCCATCTTAGGCCACATCTTCACTTACCTACTTTAAGTGAGTTGGTGGCGAAACGCTTGACCATTATCAATAAAAAAAATAAAGATCAGCCTCCCGTCAAGAACTTCTGACTCTGACGCTAGATGGCATGTTATTAAACTTTAAATCCAACTAGGCGGTTCCTAGCCCTTTTCACAATGGCGGGTAAACAAGACCATGTGGGTGCTGACTGCTGACCGCCCTTGCCGATAAATGCTGACAAAGGTGGTCAAACAATTTTAAATGAATAAAGTTGATTTGAATTCATAGTTGAAAAGGTAAAGTTTGTCATACATAGGGTGAAAACGATATTTACCATAGGTTGTTTTATAATTTTGCTTTTTTTAGAATTCTCGCTTAGCCACCATGGCCCACATCATCCTTACATAGAGTATAGGTGTAATGCGTCTTCAATGAAAATAAGTAAATAAAACTACAAATAATTACATCAAAAGGTTATAATCCACAAATACAATTTCGAATAGGTAGGTATGTGATTCTTACGGCACAGACTAGGTAGGGACGTATGCACGTTTCGCGCACTCAGCATAATCTTTGGTTAGCCAACATGATGTTGATCATTTCTATGACAGTTCGCGTGGGCCGGCCCGTCATACCTCGCTTGAGATACGGGAAGTCCAGACCTTTGGTGTAAGCGACGTTGTAAGTGTCAAGATGGATCCATTTGCTGTCGCAAATAAACTGGCGTAAGAATGCCGCGCAGTTTGGAGAGTCTCCGTACTTCCAACGGCCCGTGTTGGCCAGATCTGCGCTTCTGCAGTCTAGGATCCTATCGTCGTAGAAACGCCACAGAGGCATCCTCCAGACCCGGTCCCCCGTCAGCCCGCTAGCGGTCTCCAACTGGCAGTACAGATCCTCGCAGTTGGTGTAAGCACCGCAGGCGCCGCCGTCCAGCGTGTCGATCATCTCCTTGGACATGGTCCCGATGTCGACTATGAACTGCGGCCAGTAGTTCCGCGCGTACACCAGACTGTCCGCCAGCATCAGCCGTCCCTCCCGCGAAGGGAGACGCACGTGGATCTTCTTTCCGGACGCGTTGCAGACGACGTCTCCGAATTTGGGACTTTTCCCGCTAGGCATCAACTCGCAGAGAGGCAGGATGCCCCGGATGTTGACGGGAAGGCCCAGCCGGGCGGCGGCGCGTGTGATCGCTAGCACACATGCCGCCCCTGACATGTCCCCTTTCATATACCTCAGCTCTTTCGCCGGTTTCAAATCTAAACTGCCGCTGTCGAAAGTCACCCCTTTACCGATGAGCACAATCGGACGAACGCATTCGATCGTTCCATAGTAACTGATCTCCACGTATAAAGGCGGCTGAACCGACGACTGGCCGACCGACACGAAGCCTCCCATCTCGTGGGCCGCTGCCCAACCTTGCGTCTGCACTTCTACATTGATATCTAGTTCGCAGAGCAGGTCCACAGCAAGCTTAGCAAATTTTGTAGGAGTCAAGATGTTAGCGGGCAGTTCTTGTAGATAGCGTGTTAGGTTCTGGGCCTCTGCTTTAAGCGTACCCACTTTCCAGCCATCGACATCGCAGTCATCGAAGAGATGTAGAACTGGTTTGCTATGCCAGTGTGTTCTTTTTACAGTCCTATACTCTTTGAATTGCCAGAGGCCGAGATTAGCGCCTTCCGCGGCCGCTTCGGCATCTCCGAACGATTCCACGTGAATATTGGAGGGGTTCAGCTGGCTGATGGCCGTGGCGCCTACTCCTGCCGCAATTCTGATAGCTTCCTTGCACTCATCCATTCTTTCACCGACGTTATAAGTAAGACACTCTGTGCCCAGTCCTGCAACGGCCACGTACGTAAACTTATCATCCAAATCATAAAACACTCTACATTCCCCGAGTTGCGGTATAGGCGCTAATTTGAGTTGGTACCACAGTTTCCCCCCACACATTTTGTCGTATTTCTGCGCAGTCGCCGTGAGAATGGCTGGCTCCCCGACCGTGTTCTCGTTGTAGTACACGCCGAGGACGAGGCCTGTGTCTCTGTGGCCGCATTGCCCCGGCTTTATGACTTTACGTTGCGGTAATATTGGCACACAATCTGTCTGCGGTATTTTAAACTGAGTAATTGTATGTACGGCCCTAGCAAATTTTGTGACTAATTGATTTACCCTTAACATTGTAAATTTAGATTTAAAAATGTGTTGTCGAAAAAAATTCCTTTTGACAGCGTCGCCAGCTCGTTTTACATACTCGTGTTAAGCTATAAGTAAATGACATCTTGTAAAATAGACATAATCGTAACTTATACATTGAAAAGTATTATAAAAACAGTATCACACAACACACAGTGCTCATAATTCAATTAGATATCGCGCAATGTCTTTCTGAGTAGTGGGTCAAGAGGTTTTGATTTTCATCCAGCTAGGCGTGTTCTGTTTGAACCACTCAGGGATGTTCATGAGAAATGTTTCTTGCAGTTGCCGGTAGATTATAAGAATCAGGAAGGGAATAGCGAGTCTTTCATCTTTGAAAAAGTAAACCCAGAAAGCTAGCAGCAGTAGACATAGGTCTACTGTGTAATCTATAGCAGATCTGACGGTGATCTTTGCTTTCTTTTCGAGCTCCTGGTAGTCGATGGGTATAACGATAGTTGCTCTTTCAGTTTTCTTTAAAACTATTTGTTGGGTTACTTTTTTCTGTTCTTTTGTTATTTGTTTATCCTCAATGCTTGGTGTTTTTACAGCATTCTCATTATTTGTTTTAGGTTTCACCTGCGGTTTTTGTATCGAGTTACTGGTTTTAATTGTAGCAAGTTTCTTATCGGTAGTTTTGTTAGCCTTTGCCTTTTTGGTTTTTACAATCTTTTTTGTTTCTATCTTTTCAGTATCGTCACTTTCAGATGCTTGCTTTTCAGCTACCTCTTTCAGTTCTTCGGTATTTAAGTATAACTGAGGTGCGGGTTTCTTGTGGCTTCCATACTCTTTGACTATACTTCCGTAGTAGTCAATAACTGTTCTACCTTCCTCTATTATCTTGTCTTTTGGCAATTCAGTTTTCTTTGCAGGTTTCATGATTTCGATCTCTGCACTTTTTTCGATTGCTTTTTTAGGTTCTTTCTTTAATAATTTGGGGAATGGAAACGATTTTTGAAGGGGCGTTTTTGTTATTTTTTGAAATATTGGCATCTTTTCATCTTTCTTCGATTTTCGCTCCAGTTTAAGTTTCTCCTCAGGTTTTGTCAAGGTTGGCGAGAGCGGTATTATTTCATGTGGCTCTCTTCTCTTCAAAATGGGTTTTGGAATAAAATTAGGATCAAGAACTGGCAAGGGTTTGACAGGAATAGGCGACTCCGACTTCTCCTTGGATGATTCTTTGTAGGGCGAATAGCGAGTCATTTTGTCTCTAGGGTTATACGTGTCTTCATCATTTGAGTAGAGGCTCCTATCAAGATCTCCGTTCATGCTTCCCTCCGAGTACTCGCCGTCGGAGGAAACCGTGCTAGCCGTATAATCTTCATCGAAAGACAAATTCTGTTTCCATTTCCCATCCGAAGCTTCAAAATCTTGCGAAGCTTGTCGCTCATTAAAATTGTATTCTTTATTTTCGATAGAATCCGTTCTGATCAATATTTCTGGGGGCTTAGATTTTTCATTTATGATCGGTAGATCAACATCGTTTGTTTCGTACGGAATGTCATTTATTTGTTGGTTTTGCTTGGGTGCCTCCTTGTTTCTGCTCTGTTCCTCTTGTATGGCGACTGCCTGGTAGAAGCGGGCCATGGCTCGCTCGTTGAGGAGTTCTGTGGAGCTGACGGCGTTGCGCAGACCCTTGAACGGCATGATGCACCTGGCGCTGATGTCCGGCGCAGAGAGCGACAGCGGCGGCGGCGATATGGCGTCGAAGTCCACTTGAAAGGAGTTTCGTTTCTCTGGAAAGTTGAAGGGATTTTATTAGCTTTGCTAAGAACATACTGGGGTGCTTTAAAAGGTGGTACGATGTTTTTATTACATAATACCTACCTACTCTAACGGTTGGCATACCCTATACTAACATACAAAGGTAGGATCTACCTAATATACCAAAGAATTCACGGGTATTTATCGAGTTTATTAATCGTTAATAAATAGATAATGCTAGACAGCCCGCCCACATCCTCTAACCCCAAGCTAAGCAGAGCTTGTGTTATATTTACTAGATAGCTGTTAAACTTATTACAATACATTACATATTTTTTTTACTAAATACCTACATATAAAATACCCAGAACATATTTTGCAGATGGTACAAACATTTCTCCCGAGGCGGAAATCGAACCCGAAACCTCTCGCGGCGCAGGCGGACCTTCGCCCGCTGCGCCACAGAAGTCGCTGTTATTATGAATTTTTATCTAAGTATTTATCAAACACTAACGCCGGTGGCGCCTAGGTATTTCAGAATCAATTAACTTGCCAGGGCTTTGAAAGTATTTGCAAGAGCAGATTTGTTATAAGTTTTGAAATTTACGTAGATTGAAAACTAAGTATCTAACACAAGTTAGTAAAATCAAAATAAAAACTCTTTATAAATACAATAAAATAACACTTAGAAAAGGTCAAATTGTAAAACTAAACACTGACACGGAAATAAAGTGATATTTTTGATTTCTGTCGCTTCGGTATGTAGACTAAAGTAAAGAAGCGACGAAGAAACCTTTAGCCTGTTAGTTGTTACTTTTCGTTGTTGTTAATTTTTTTTCATTTCGTGCGAGGGAAGGCACCTTACTTTGATACATTATATTATTTTATTTTCGATGGAAAATAAACAGCTTGTTTATCTTAAATGAGTAGAGACATTGGTGGTAGATAACTAAAGCTTAACAGTTTTCACTTATAAAACTTAAATATGTTTAAACTAAAATTTAACCAACTTAATGAGGTTGGTACAAGAAATTAATTAAATGAGCAAATTTCGTTTAAAGAATTAGTTTGTCTGCTCGTTCAAAAAAAGTTTTAATGTACTTTGTAAGAGTCACATTAATCTAGATTAAGGCGGTAGGTACCCTACGGCACAAGCGCCGCCACCTATTTTATCTTATAATTACGTTGAACACAGGAAATTTTAAAAATTACGTTGGACAGTTTGTGATACCCATTATAAGCTTTTTTTAATGCCTCTCTCAATAGTTTTAATTTGTACAGTTTAAGCAGAGATGCGAAAATAGAGTTTGGTGGCCACCAAGGGCAACTTCGTATCTCTTCCTAAACTATACAAAATATAACTATTACAAAGGCATTAAAAAAGCTTATAATAGGTATCACAAACTGACCAACGTAATTTTTGAAATTTCCTCTCTTATACGTAATACTCGTAATAAGATAAAATTGGTGGCGGCGCGCTAGTTTGAAGGGAGGTAGCGCCTTAAGATAAATATAGAATAAGTAACATAAAAATATAAATAGTATACCTAGTTAAAATTAGAATACGTACCTTATAAATGTCGATATATGTCTATATATGTATAAATGTTATAAATGTCAGAACATTATAAATGTCTTTGGTACCTACTGACAACTTGAAGAAATTTGTGCTGACTAGACGTTTACAAATGTTTTGTTTACTATGGTATAGGTCAACATGTGAATAATTAGTATTAAAAGAGTTTATTGTGCGGGGCAGGTGAGAGTATTTACGATAGTTAGTAGAGCAAGTGGGTGAGTACAGTTTAAGGTGGTTTCTGCGAGAGGAGCGGCGGAAAGGTACCTACAGATAGTTTGATGTTAGACAAGAGTGAGGGGGCGTCAAGCAGTGTTAGGTCAGCGGCTTCTCTCCTCTTCAATGGTTGGTGTCTACACTAGTCTACAGCTGTCGGCATATTCCGGAATATACATTTTATGCTTGAAGTTAATGAGCTTGAGAAATTTCTTCTGGGGTTTCTCCAATAAGGTAATGTAGTTGTTGTAACGTGTGTTCCACACTTGCGATGCATGCTCCAGAGTACTCCGAACTAGCGCAACACAATATTTGGAATGTTTTGAGTGATTTGAAGTCTCTAGTTCTCTAGGGTCTTCTCAATGTGCTAAAAAAATAATACCTAATGTAATTTATACTATATTATTATATTATATATTATATTATTATTATATATATTATTTGATTATTTTATACCTAATGCTTAAGCGATTATTACTATTGTTTAGGTAGTATAATACATATGTGTTATCTATGGTATTAAAATTAATATATAGTGGTAACTATATTTTTTAATAAATAAAATAAATACGATAAATATTACAGTAATGTCCGCTGCTTTTTTTCACCTACAACATCCCAACTTATAAAGTAATAGGTAAGTAATAAAATAATTAAACTTAGGAAAATCATGACGTAGGTTTAAGTAAGTACCTACCTAATTTATTTTTCAATGGTTGAGAAAAAAATAAGAAAATAAATAAGCTAAACATTGTGATAATTTTTAGGCCCATGTAAACTAACCTTAACAAATTCTGTTGTGCTACATTTGCTTCGTTGTGATACTTTCAGCCGTGATTTCCGTGCAACGATGCGCGATGTGCAACGATGAAAAAAATTTGGTCCTTAAGGGTCCGGCGACGGATGAATTTCCCATACAAACGTAGTACCAAAATGATTTGTAATTTGAGAATATTTTCATCATGGTTTGCTATTATTTGGGTTAGAATAGTATTTATACAGGTTCCTGCCATAAGATTATTTCAAAATACTTATCTACACAATTACTAAGACAACATTCATTATTTGATGTAAAAATGCAATTAGGTTTAATTTCATTTCAGAAAGGTATTTTGAACAAAAATTGTGGCAGGAACCTAGATAAATACTATTTTAATACAAATAATAGCAGACCATAGTGAAAATATGCTCAAATTAAAAATCATTTTGGTATTACGTTTGTATGGGAAATTCATCCGTCGCCGGACCCTTACGTACCCTTATATCGTAGACGGATTTATTTTCTCTACAATTTTTTATTTTTTATATATATTAAATGACAACAATAACAATTTATTAGATTGACAGTATATATTGAAAATAAAAATAGGGTAGGTATATTTCCTATTATGTACCTACTTGTACCCAGTCGGTACTAAGTATTGAAAATAATCTAAACAGATTATAAATTTACTGTACCTATGTATATTGGTACCTGTAGATTGTTCGCAACAGTCTGCAGTTAGCCCAACAAACTTGCCCAAGATTGGTAATCAAGCCAAATGCTCTTCGATTAAAAGACAATTGTGCCATTTCTAATTCGCAAGAGCGCGCCGCCGCCGCCGCCGTGACAGCAGAAATTCGCCCAAGGTATATTATTTTGTACTTGTAAATTCGCAGAAGCTGTGGTTAGTTTTAACGGCAGGGATAGCCTGTAGGTAGGTATGCTTTAGCTCGTGAGTCCGCTTTACGGTTACCGAACGAGCTAAAAATAGGGCAAACAAAGAATCTGTGTAGGTTCATTGTTTCGCTACTCTGTTGGCCGTAGTTTGGTTAATTTGTGAGTTGGCATCACAGATTTAAAAGCAACTAATTAGCATCTTTCGGATTTTTTGTGGTATTTTGAATGAAATTTCAAAAAGTCTTGTACATCAGTGTAACTAAACTCAATGTATCTTAGCTAACAAACAGCGCACATACAAACGAGGGCTGCCCCGGGCGGTTTGGTGACCGCAGGGAGGTCTTGAGCAGACTTGAAAATACACAGAAGGAGGAAGAAGTTGTCCTTCCTGTGGTGTTTTTACTTAGATGCATCTGACTACAGAAGTTTGTTTACCTGCTGTTAACCCATAAAGGAATAACTGCCGTCCATGATCAAACCAGCCTAAGTGAGAGCGTGCTCAGTTTCAATGAAATTATGAACGTAATTGCGATAGTTCAGGGTCGAAATGAATCGCTAGGCAAATCAGGTAAATTACCTAGTATTCAAAAAATGAACTCACCAGCATTGGTTAGAGGATCCTTAGCATCAGGAGTAAGCGCGAGCGGGTCGTGGCTGGCGGCGCGCACCTGGACGGAGGGCGGGGGTCGCTTGCGGCGCGGGGCGGGTGAGACGGGCGCGTCGGGCGCTTGGTCCTGCGCCAGCGCCGCGCTGATGATGCGCGACTCCACCGCCAGGAAGTCCATGTCGACGGGCCGGCCGGGGATCCGCACCGGCGGCGACTCCTCGCTCGGCGCACTCATGCCGTAAGGGCTCTCCGCCTTCACGCGGAACCGGTACTCGCTGCCCTCGATCAGGTCGAACAGCGTGACGCTGGTGCGGCGGCTGGCGGTCGCCTTCAGCCAGACGTCCCAGCCGGTGCGGTAGTACTCCACCACGTAGTTGCCGACGCGGCAGCCGCCGTCGTCTGCGGGCGGCTGCCAGTCCAGCGTGACGGACTTGTCGAGCTGGCGCGTGACGCGCACGGCGCGCGGCGGCTCCGGCGGCGCCGTGATCGTCACGAGGAAGGCCGCCGCGTCTTCGCCGATGGCGTTGCACGCGTGCACCTGGTACTCGCCGCGGTCGCTGCGCCGCGCCGCCTGGATCTTCAGCACCGAGAACTTGGGCGCGTGCGTCACCTCGACCCGCCCGCCGACCGACACCGGCCGCCCGTCGTGCCGCCACTCCACGGTGGGCGGTGGCTTGCCTACGACCGCTGTCTTGAGGAACACCGTCTCGTTCACCTCGAAGAGCAGCCCGTCCTCGTACTGGCGCGGGTAGCGCAGCTTGGGCGCGCACTCGATGGAGAGGCGCGCGCGCGTGACGGCGTGCCCGCTGCGGTTGGTGGCGGTGCAGCGGATCTCGCCCTCGTCGCTCGCCTGCGTCTGGTGGAACACGAGCACGCTGCTCGTCTCGTCCGTGGAGATGGCGGTGCGGCGCGAGCTGAAGATCTCGTAGTCGTCCTTGAACCAGGCGACGGCGGGCGGCGGCGCGCCGGCGAAGCGGACGCGGAACTCGGTGGTGTCGTTCTCGAGTACGGTGGCGTCGAGCAAGTGCAGCAGGAACAGCGGCGGCGCCGGGCGCGCGGGCTCGGGGTTCACCGTCAGCAGGTCGGAGAGCGGGCTGTAGTCGGAGACGCCGACAGCGTTGAGCGCGGCCACACGGAACTGGTAGCGGTGCGGCGGCTCCAAGCCCGAGAGCACCAGCTCGGGGCGCTGCACCACGGGCGGCTGCGTGCGCACCCAGTGCGGCGCGCCCAGCCGGTTGCACTCGACGCGGTAGCCGTGCAGCGGCGCGCCGCCGTCGTGCGCGCCCGCCGCCCAGCGCAGCGTCACCGCGTGCGCCTCATCCTCCGCCGGCGCCGGGACGATCTCCGGCTTGCCTGGCGCCGCGGGCCTCCCTGAAACACACAGGAAGCATGCCTCACTCTCACCTCTCCGGAACCGCGCTCGCCGCGCTCGGCATACATAAAGCGCCTTTCAAAATTAGACGCGTGATAGTCGTTACATGAACGCGTTCCGTCTTACGATTTGTTTTGTTTTGCCACGCTGCGGGTGCGCGGCGCGGCGGTTATAAAAATAGTTAGCGAGAGGCCTCGTCGACGAAGGCGAGCGTCGGGGCGCGGGGAGGGTATTCGTTAGCGAGGGGTGCGCGGGGCGCGGCTCGTGTGTCGGTACCTGCGGACTTCCAGTGCACGTTCTTGCGGGGCTTGAGGCTGTGCTGTGCGGAGTGGTGGTTGCCCATGGCGGGGCGCGCGGCACACTGAGTGAGCTGGCGCGGCGGCCGCCCGCCCCCGCGCGCCCGCCCGCCGCCCGGGAATAACTCGCCGCGCCCGCGCCGGCCGCGCGCCCCCCGCGCAGCCCGCGCCCCGCGCCCCGCTACGTTTGATCGATAGCTTTCATTACAGTCGGTGGGCAACCTTTGGCGAATCTTTCGATATCATCACGGAATCCACTGATTGACTACACTACCTGATGATCATGCCAATAATATTTTGGTTTCATTCCATTTATACATCTTTGTTTGTTTATCTAGATTCGTGATAATGTACAGTCGACGACAAAAATCACGGAACAGAATCAACCCTGCTCGTTTTTCCTTTTCGAAACCCTTACACCCTTTGGGATGGGCTCGCTTTGTCTGTCCTTAAAATATAAATTTCAAGTGAATTCTAAAATGCCATTACGGATATTTTATACTACGAATTACCGAGATAATGCCGTTATCAAAGGTGCTTTTTTTAACCAAAAACCAAATTAAACACACACCACATTTTACTTTTTAAGTAGTAATTAAACGCATTTCAAAAATAGCAAATTTTAACGAACAGATTAAACCTACTACCGGTGGGTGGGTAGGGTACATCAAAAATAGCGTTTGCGCACCAAAAGTTTGCATCTAAGTAAATAAATGTGTTACGATTATCAGTATTATGAATGAGCAACTGTTAATAAATATAATAACAACGAAAGTAGCTCCTCAATTGGACTAAAAATAAACACCTAATAAACTAATATTAATATAGGTACCTATCTAACAAAATATTCAAATATAACACCATTTCAGTATCTAACATTATTATTATAGTCATCTATTATAGGTACTACCTAATCGTCTAGTACTTATTGTACCTATACTCGTAAATGCTATAAGACCTTGGTCCTTACCAAATTTTATGATTCTATGTCAACGGGGTACCTTATAGGTTTTGGTCCATAGCAGGAATCAAAAGATTTTTTTTGTGAATCAGCTACAAATTTTGGGTTTCGTATGTTATTCCTTTACTTGTGGTATATGACCTTGCTTCTTGTCATATTTCATGATTCTAAGTGTACGGGAAGTAGTCAGGTTTTGTAAGCATGTGATTCCCTTGTTGGAAATTTCAAAATATTCTGACATAATCGGCTATAACTTTTGATTGCGTTGACTTAGAAGTTTTATTTATATCGATGCTCAAAGAGGACGGATTTAAGTATCTGATGTTAATTTCAACTCGATGTCTCTAAGGTATAAATCCGGCCTTTAGTATGTAGGTATAATCGACAAACGTTCGAGACCCTCGGCGCGCGAGTTGCACTCGCACTTGACGTTCTTGTTGTTAAGATGCTATGTTGTTTAGAAAAAATAAATACTTATGGTTGAGCCTTTTGATCTGTATCGTAAAATTACGGGTGTTTTTTACAATTTGGCGGGTTCGATTTCCGGTTCAGAAAAGCAATTTTTCAAAAATCTTTGAATGCAGTTCTAATTGTTTTTAAAAACAAAATGAATCATCTTTCAGTAATATTTTCCACAATATTTATGGTACTTTCCCTCCATGTGGCATGGCTGTGGGACGCTCTGTACTTATCTAATTAAATAAATAATTATGTAGATTGTAATAATGACTCAACGAGCACAATCACTGCACGCACATCAAAAATAACAAATGTGCATCGAATATAAAATTAACTTTCAACAGAATACGTCTCCACAAATTATAAATGTTTCGTACAACAAACTACCTACAGAATTGAAGAAAGTGTCATTAATCTTTACATTATAAATAGTATAAAACATAACCGCTCCCGTTATCTGTCCGTCTGTCTGTCTGTCCCTAATTATAGCACAAATAAAGGGAAAAATCTGAAAACCCAAAATTTGTAGATTATTAAAAAAACAATCGCGCCATGGACCTACAGGGTAGGTAAAACGGGTTAAAAAAAAACTAAAATATGCAGTTATTGTTTTCTTATAAATCGACAGCATGTCTCCTTTCACGACTTTTCTCTAACTCTCGTGGTTTCGGACTTGGCCATCACTGCCCTTCTCAAAAAACCACCCTGTAGATTTAAAACACCCCAAAAAATATCTGCAGGTAAATGTTGTACAAACATTTGTGCCGAGGCGAGAAACGAACCCGTAACCTCCCGCCTCGCAGACGGACCTTCGGTGCACCACAGAGGTCGACTGCGTGTTTAGTCCCCTAAAACATAACTAGATGTCGCCACTAGTAAAATTAGAAGGCGCTATCGAAGCGTTCTCGCCGCGATACGGTCTCAAAACCCTAACATGAGTTCAGCATGCTATCAAAGGCTGGAAGACTCTCATAGGTAGGGCCTGAGCCCTGTCCTATATAGTTTTTACAGAGCATTCTCATCTTGTCAAAGATGTATGCTCGTTATAATAATATATAAGTCATTTATTTAATTCCAAATCTTACTAAACTAAACATGCTTTATATATTATAATTTGTGAATTGAATTAAATTAGTATAGTACATTGGATTTGTGAATGTTCCAATATTATATTCAGTAGGTAGTATGTCTTTAGTTTATGCAGATTGTAATTTGGGTAGAAAATGTTTTTCACAAATAAACACTTTCACTTATCAATTTCTCATGCTCACAGATAGACGAGCTCAGTCAGTGTCGGTCTGCAACGCAGGAGATTGCGGGTTTGATTCCTGGCTCGGGCAAATGCGAATTAATACGATCAAACAAACGGCTAACCTTTGATTCTAATGAGACTCTCGTGTACATTTTAAATCCGTATGTTGCCGCAGTAAATCACACAAACTCTCAAAGATAATCTATAGAGTTTTACAAACTTGGTTTGTCGACAATATTATTTTGAAGTAGAACACGCATCTCACTTTGAAACTTTCTTTGTTCGCGTCGTTCATCCTCTAATTCTTTATTTATAATTCAATATCTATCATCACATCACAAACTTTATTTGATTTCACGAAGCGAAATGTCGGTGAGTGCCGTCCGTCCGTCACTACAATAGTAATAGTACGTTACTTAAATATAAACGTGTATATAATAATTTAATACTAATAATTTATTTATTTATTTGACCATAAAGACATAACATGACAGGAACTTAGCCTAAGCCGTTACATCTCTTATATGACAGACGCAGGTGGACAGGTGGACAGGTTGTCCCGCGCGGGCATGGGACGTGGCGCCTGCATCTCCCACCCCATGGCAGGCACCACAAATATTGATGACTAGCGGCCCGTCCCGGCTTCACACGGGTGGACATTTAGTATTAAACATTTTGGGATAAACGTAGAGTAAATGTAGGTTTCTAATATTTCTGTGGCAGGACATTTTATACTTTTATCCGACTGCCTCGTTGGTCTAACGGTCGCGTGGTCAATCGCTGATAATGAGGTCCCAGATTCAAATCCCGGGTCGGGCCAAGATTTGTGTTATTGGGTCTTTTCTAACAAGAAATATTCACAGTAGCAGCCCGGAGTCAGGAAGTTGGCTGGCGGTGTTAGACGGCTCATGCCGTTGGTCCTGCGCTTGACCTCTCCCCGGTCGTGTCGGTCTGCCTATCGGATTATGAGAGTGAGGGAATAGAGAGTGCACCTGTGTTTGCGCACACACTTGTGCACTATAGTATGTCCTGCGCATTTGGCTGGTCACCGACGAGACTGGCAGCCGCGTGATCGAAATGCGGCTAGGAGGACATTTAATCTTATTATAATTTTTATCCACCTCCCTCACTGCGTTGCCCGCTGCGCTGCACGCACGGGCCTCACCGTGCTCCGGTCACGGCGGCCCGACAGCGGCGCGGCGGCGGCGGGGCGCGGCGCGGCGTTTAGTTTTTTACTGTATTTTGTTTAGATTGACATTTTTAAATTCGTAATATCTTCTGAATGGAATGTCCGATTTGAATAATTCAAAAAGTTGTAGACAGGTATAGGACAGTCTTAAACACGAAATGATTTATTTAATTAATTTAAAGTCTCTATCGCACTCTAAGGAAGTATTCTGAAATCTATTGATAGGTTTAGTATTTAACGAGCAACGGAGTGTTGGTAGACCGTTCACTCGATGAACCGAGCGACGACATTGCAGCAGTCGCCGGGAGGCGATGGATGGAGACGGCGCTGTTTGTGGCGTCGTGTGGGGTATCTCCAGCTGTGGACGTTTGTGGGCTGATCAGATTATGATGAGGTTTCGTAACGTTGGAAACTAAAATAGCTGAACTTGCCAATTTTCAAAAACCAAAAATAAATGGAGAGGTCGCGTTGAAAACATGGAGAACTAACAATTTACTAAAGCAGGTACCTAAGTATCTGATAAAGAAATAATATTCACCAAAATAAAAAAACCGACAGAAAATAGGAGAATTAGTGAGTTTTTAGTTTTTGTCAAAAACAAAAAAGTCCTTGTATTAAATTAATAGTTGGTTACATATTTCTCGAGTGAATCCATACACAACAGTTAGTTACTAACATAAAACAAACGAACCGTTAAGATGAAAGTGTGTTTAAAAATAACACGAACGTGATTATTATTCATACACTTTGCGGTGGCATTTTTCTACTATGTTTTCTAGTAGTATTTAGATTTAATCATAAAGGTGCATTCACACCAACGCCACTTTTTGTGGAGCTAATGTTCTGGAACAAAGACTGATTACAAAATTAGAAAATTAGATCCGTCGCCGTCTTTTGTTTATACAGGGTGGTTTTTTGAGAAGGGCGGTGAAGGCCAAGTCCGAAACCACGAGAGTTAGAGAAAAGTCGTGAAAGGAGTCATGCCGTCGATTTATAAGAAAACAATGACTGCATATTTAGTTTTTTTAACGGACTTTTGACGGAAATCGTCACGAATGTTTTTCAAAAAAAGGACACCCTGTATTAGTGAATTTTGTTGCTAATAAGGATCAATCTTTGCAAAGAAATGTATTAAGTAACTACTAATATAATAAAATAATATAATAAAATATAATAAAATAAATAATAAAAGGAAGAAGCAAATTTTTACAAATTACTTTTATTACATAATTATCTCGATTTCCTTCAGAAGTAGAAGATTTAAAATAAACTGAATATACGTAGGTCGGAAACAGTACTGGAACATTTCAAAATATACTGTTCTGAGTAATTGAGGGTTTAAGTTTTTGAAAATATTCAAATGTTAGTTGTCTTCATCTAGATTTTTTTTCTTGAATAATATGCTGATTATAGACAAGTTTATTGTGTGTTGCTAAGGTTTAGCTGTCATTTGTAGTTTTTAAGTTATCCGTAATTTTGTGAAATGTTCCATTAGTGAAATTAAATTCATCAATAGAATATTTAGAAATGTTCCAGTTTGACTCTGACATTCTTTCGGCACCTAAGTTGGTACTAACAAAAAAGTAAGTCTTGTCCATTTTCTTCCTCGGTTCGGTCTTATGATCTAATTTGGTGCTCGACAACATTATGCGCAGGAGTTCCTTTACGAACAGCATTTAATTTTGTCTCTGGAACGAATTTCACCATACAACCACCACCTTGTAAGCAAAAACAGAGAACAATTATAACATAAAGTCATTGTTAGCAAAATTTTTGATCAGTACTTATTCCTTTCTTTAAAATTAGAAAAACAATTAACACACAATTAGTTAGCTTAGGATTAGCTAAAATTAGGTAGTAAGTAGTTAAGAAAGAACCTACTACTTGGTCTAGCATAAGCAAAAAGAGATCCATGCTACTATTATAAGCTAGCGTAAGCTTCTTTCTTTGTTACCATTCCCCTTTTATTTAAAATATTTTAGAAAGCTTTCCCACAAAAATCGGAAGTTAGTTAGTTACTTAAGCTAAATAGGTATTTCAATAAAACTTACCGCTAAACTGATCATGATCACTTTCTGAACTGTTGGTTATTGCCAATTTAAGCAGTCTTTTAGCATTGGAACACATTTTTTAAATTTTTATTTATTTAAACTCAAACTGCTTCTGACCACTACACTAATCATTCAAAGCGCGACTGGCACAAAACACGAATAAACCATAATTAACTAAAGAATGTCAGAGTCAAACTGGAACATTTCTAAATATTCTATTGATGAACCACTGATGCACTTTGGAATTAAGAGTACCAGCGGGACAATTCGAAATAAACCGATACTGAAAACAAAAAGATGACTAATATCAATTTTTTCTTTACCGGAATAAGTAGTTTTCTGTCAATTAGAACCTACATTTGAATTGTACCATTAGTGCTTTGGAAAGTTTATTAAATTCCCTACCATTCTGCATACTTATCTCAAAAAACGTGATTTTGGAAATGTTCCGGTAATGAATCCGACCGACGCGACGGTAGTTATTGCTGTCTTATAATCGTAATAAATCGAGGGCATGACTCCTTTCACGACTTTTCTGTAACTTGCGTGGTTTCGGACTTGGCCATCACCGCCCTTCTCAAAAAACCACCTGTATACTGTCTGTTAACAGGCTTTGGAATAGATTGTTATAGGTAGTTTTGAATTGCACATAGTATAACAATAAAAACTTAGTAAAATATGTACCTAATACGCACTCTGTGAAAATTTCGAGTATCCTGGGCTATAGCCATTTTTAAGATCGAGAAAAAAAAGCCCAAAAATCACGTTTATTGTAATTGTATGGGGGTGGGGGCCCTCTTTATTTATAAATTTTATTCAATTTTGAATATTTGATAATTAGCGGCAATAGAAATACTGTCAACATTTTAACTGTCTTTTTGTGGTTCATGATAATAGCTGTAATAGCTAGGTTGGGTTATGTACCGACAGCCCGTTGACAGTCGGATAGACAGACAGCGCATTTCAATCTTGTGTTTTGTCTTTGTTGCTTCCAGAGAAATCGGTAATCTATTCGCTACTAGCCGACGGATCCCCATCTCACTTCACTACACTTGTTGCTTTGATGCGGTTTCACTGTTTCTCTACAAAAGTGTATTTTAAAAAGGCTAAGAGTTGCTAATCTGTGATATTATATACCTACGTTTATTTCTTTTATCTCGATGTGTTCATGAGACCGGATAACCGAACATGTTCATATTATACCTATCTTCACTTTCAAACTCTCGCCTTTGGAATTAGGATCCGCAAGCAGTTTTAGATTATTTGTTGCGATTCACGTGAGCGTTGTTGTTGATTTGTAAGTTCACTTTAGTTTTACTTTAATTTGAATGTGAACTATAGTACCTATTTCGTGAGATACCGTGACATGTATTGATTTGTGTGGGTAGAAGCAGGCTAGCTCCTTCCGGGATACCATGCATCTCTGCTTGATTCCATTACGATCCGATCCGATAGACGTGTAGGCGTGGGAAGGTAACAAGCAGACCGAGTTACTCCAGCTTTCTTGTTAAACTACTCAAAACAAAATAAGGGCTACCCGAGTATTTATTTTGAGATTATTTTTTGCTGACCTTCGTTATGAGAATTATTTTTTATGAACGCCACTTAGTTCTCAAGTGTCGAGTTAAGGGTCCGGCGACGGATGAATTTCCCATACAAACGTAATACCAAAATGATTTTTAATTTGAGCATATTTTCAGTATGGTCTGCTGTTATTTGTATTAAAATAGTATTAATCTAGGTTCCTGCCACAATTTTTTTTCAAAATACCTTTCTGAAATGAAATTAAACCTAATCGCATTTTTACATCAAAGAATGAATGTTGTCTTAGTAATTGTGTAGATAAGTATTTTGAAAAAATCTTATGGCAGGAACCTGTATAAATACTATTCTAACACAAATAATAGCAAACCATGATGAAAACATTCTCAAATTGCAAATCATTTTGGTACTACGTTTGTATGGGAAATTCATCCGTCGCCGGACCCTTAACGATAGCAGTGAAGCACTAGGGATATTAGTGTTGACGGTGTGTTGATGTCTCCAATATCGTGAAGTGGGTAGAATTTTGTTTATTTTGTCATTTGATTTCAGATTAGTTTAACACAAGTCTACTGACAACTACCGTTGTTTTTGGAAGTTCAACGTGTCAGTTGATCATTTAACCGTAAAATGCCAAGAATTCGACGCCATATGGACAATGCTTCTGCTAACAGAGCCGTAACTATGGTAGAGGCTGGTCAGTCGCAACGTTCCGTGGCTTTACAGCTGGGATATTCGCGAAGGGCTATCCAAAACCTTTGGAACCGGTATCAGGAGATCGGGAGTGTATCCCGGCGTCGCGCGTCGTGGCTCTGGAAGAAATCGTGCTACCACCGCCCAGGAAGACCGGTTCGTGCGACTTACTGCGCGACGCAGTGCGCGCATTACAAAACCGACTACGCCGGAGTACTGGTACCCTTGTCAGCGACCAGACCATTATGAATCGTTTGCACGAAGACCTGTTACCCACACTAAACTGATCGAGACTCATCGTGCAAATCGATTAAGGTTTGCACGCCAACACCTTGAAGGCATAGAGGAATGGCGTAAAGTGCTTTTTAAGGATGAGTGTAAGGTGAAGTTTTCTAGTGACGATCGAGGTGTGCGAGTATGGAGAAGAAGCAGAGAAAGATTTTCTGATCCTTGCATTCACGAACGTGACAAGTATGGTGGTCCCAATGTAATGGTCTGGGGCAGGATCAGCTTACAAGGTAAAACTGACATTGGTTTTCTGGATGAGGGCACTGTGACATCTCAGAGTTACATCGAACGGGTTGGGGTAAAAATGTCACCAGGTAAAATTGTCATCGTAAAAATCTAGTGTAACTTTGTCATCGCTCAAATTATTTTAATAATTTTAGGGTAAGTTTGTCACTGCCTACTTTTATCCGCTACAGTACAGTTGGCGAAATAGTGATAGACCTTTTAAACGTAAACTTACATGCACAGTTATTGAACTTGTATCATTAAAACAAGATTTCTCGTTTTACACGGTCACGCCATATTGTCATCCCATTTTCACAACGAGTGGTGGACGGTTTCATCCTGATGCAGGATAATGCACTAATAATGATGTTTGAAATAACGTGTGCGCCTGAAATTTTCCAAAAAACTCTGGAGCGAATTCTTGTGAGTTGCAAAGGAGTCATAAATTTTATAGATGACATTTTGGTATTTGGCAAGGATGAGGAAGAACATGAATTAAGACTCAAGGCAGTAATGAAAGTACTGAAGGACCACAACGATCTGCTCAAACAAGAGAAAGGCATTCTCAGAGTCACCAAAATTCATTTTCAGGGTTTCGAAGGTCGAAGATCGGTTATGAAACCCATGTGGTCTCGGTTTGTCTGTCTTTTTTTCCCTCCTTAATAACTCGGCAACTACTGCAGCTATCAACTTGAAATTTAAAATAATAATACATTTTGTGCGCCTGTACAGATTTAAAGAAAAATAAATGAAAAATGAAAATGAATATTTTCCATACAAATTGTGATGCCGAAATTTTAATCAAATGAAAGGTATCAGTTTGAACATTTATTTTCATTTATTTCTGCCAGACAACCTGGTATGGATAGGATCCTCGGATACGTACATGGGGTAAGATCTATGTGCAGATACACAGGTACACAGACACGTTAAACTTATAACACCCCTCTATTTTTGCGTCGCGTCGGGGGCTAATGATCGGCGAGCGGAGCGAGCCGAAGTGGTTCGACTTTATATTCCAATCGATTTTGTTTATAGTAAAATGTTGTCATCTTAAGATAAGATTTTGTCCTTGCTCAACGTTGTTGTATTATTTTATAGACTTTACTCAGGCACAGACTTCATACAAAAATTAGGTCAACAAATGAATTTTTGTTGTTTTACCTGCTACATATTTGCTTCTGCTTGAAGCATGACAAAAATTAAGATCATCCGTGATAAAAAGTAAGACAGATTGAGTTACGCACTGCGGTTATATATAAATTTTATACCTTTTTCAATACTTATCATGGATTAATTATGTATAACTACTTATTAATAATCTTCGTTACACAGTGTCGATAAAAATCACATAAGACCCCATATTTTTGGAGTCGATCGATTAGCATCTCTATCTCATCATCACATCATCATCAGCCTATATTAGTCCACTGCTGGACATAGGCCTCCCCTAATGAGCGCCATAGCACCCTGTCTTCAGCTTGCCGCAACCAGCATCTGCCTGCAGTCTTTCGCAGATCGTCATCCCACCTCGCCGGAGGGCGTCCTACAGTACATGATTTAGGTATACAAATTGACACAAGAAATTTTAAAAACACCATAAACTTGTGGTTATGTTTACGTGAGCGCTTTTATTTGTTTTAGGTAAATCGGTGTACCTAGGTACAATGCCTAGGTAGTTTTGTTTTCTCTACAGGGGCTACATTGATACATGGCACGGCGACATTGATAGCTATCAATTTCGCCCCAGTATTTTTAAAATGTTTTGTTTATATAAGTTGTAGACGACACACGTTGAAGTTATTTTTTATGTACATAATTATTTTAGACTAAGATTTGTTTCCCTATCTTTTATGTTTATTGTGTACCCACCGCAGATGTAGGAATATATACATCTGTGGTACCCACCTATTTAAGTACTTAATTTGCTTGTACTTTTTACAAATAAGATGTATTTTAGCAACAAGTAACGCCATCTGTTGGTTATTTTATTATTATTCGATCGCCTACGTAGTAGTAGTAGTTAATCTCACCCCTACAACTTTATTTGATTGTTTTTTGAAGTAATACCTACCTATTGTGGCGCGTTAGAGAAAAAAATATGAGGGTGAAGTAAAGTAAAAGTAAAAGTAGGTATAGGTATTTATTGCAATTAGATGTAAAAAGATGGTAAATACAGTGGAAAAGTAGCAATGTAATTTGCCCTTCTTGGGCGTGCAATTATCTTATAAATTTACATGCAATAATTAATATAGAAAATACTGTACCTAATGAATAAACCGAAATTAATGTTAATAAATAGAATAAATAAAGTTTACATACATAGAATTGACATAAATTTAACAAATAATAAGCTGTTATAAAGTTATTTGTTGTTCTTTTCATTAATAAAATCTTTCACTGTGTAGTAGGTGAACTCGCGTTTACTCTTTTAAAAAATCTCTTTTGCTCTTTTAAAAAATCTCTTTTACTCTTTTATAAAATAGAAATTGCAACAATACTTTATCATTAATTTTGTCTACATTAATAGGTAAAAAGGCCTCATTTGATAGCTAATATTTTATTTTTAGGTGTCTTTTTTTCTTCTGTAATAGTACCTAAAAGTTCATGGTAACTATAAATTTATTTCATTATCTGACTTTTACTTATCAATTACACCCCTTAGATCAAAGTAGCCCAAATATGTTTAAAAAATCATAATATGAAAACCATAAGTCTTAATTTTTTTTTTCTTGATTTTTGTTCCTGGTCGTGGTGTCTATCTACATATATGTCTACAGAATCCTTAGAAATAGGAACAGCAACTTGGTGTTTCTTAGCACTTTTAGGAATGTTTTCCATAAACGTTGCGTCTCGAGCAATTACAATCCTCTTTGGATCATTGTTCAAATTGATAAATCGGTACGCCTTCGAATCGGTCGAATACCCTATAGTCATTATCATTTGAACTGTTTTTGGATCAAACTTCTTTCAACTATAATCCTTTATCAGAACACTAGCTTTTGCGCGCGGCTTCGCACGCGTAGACTACATCCTTCTCCTTACTATATTTTAATGTTATACTTACCTACTTTATCATCAATACACTCTATCCTTGTCCCGTCCCTATCCCTTCACTATTTCTGTGTTTATCCATGACTAACAATAAGTAATCATAATCATTAGTAAGTAATTAAATCAAAGTATTTCCATATAAACAACATTTTTAACAATTTTGGATGTCGGCGCCAATATCACCAGACTATTTGATGAGCTAACACGTGAACACGCTACATAGAAATGTCAACGGCTATATTGTATTTATCGGCTTTTGTCCATATCTAAAATAGATCATTAACTTTAAAATTCAAATTACACATTTACTCAAAAATTTTAATTTTGGACTTGTTCTGTTTTGATACAGAGTCACATTAACAATGATAATGGTTTTTTTTTGCCTATGATTGTTATTGTCACTCTGTTGAGAGATATTTAAGAAAAAAGGTTTTATGCGTACCCTACAAAAGTTTTACAGTTAAGTTTTATGTTACTACCGGTACAGGTACCAGTTATAGTAAAGATTTACCTTGTTTCACGTAGAACTGCTGCACGTCTTTTACGTCGTGTCCTTTTGCGTGTCCCGGTATATATTTCAGCCACTGTAGTGTTTGCTTCTTCCACATCCATGATTTTTTTTATTTACTCTTATTTACTTCAACTCAACAGGTGATAAAACTTATAACCACACTTATAACGGACTCGAAGAAAACTTTTGTTTGAAACTTGCTTGATTGATACGCGTATGACATGACTGTTATGTCAAATCAAATGTTGCCACAACAAAACTATTGTATTCATTCGAAAAAAAGGACAGAGTTAAAGAAAAAATACATTTGTCGGTTTTTGATCTGAACAGGAAAAAATCTTCAAAAATTTGTATAGGATTTATCGGTAATAGTTGCGACTATACGAAAATATCAAAATAATACGTGTATTTGTCGGGTTTAGGTCTGGCTGCCCATCTTTAGAGTATTATTTACTACGTTTTTAACGTGATTTGCTGTGACCTGAGTAATGTATTGTTTAAATAAGTACCAAACCTAACAGAAGAAAATTATAAAAAAAACTGGCTAATGTGGAAATATCGGTTTTTGTTCCGGACCTCCTATGTTACACGTAAATGTTTAACATTGATATGTTAGCTTAGGTAATAGGTCTATCCCTATCCCGTCCCTATTTAATTCTTATATCGATGCGTTGAGCCATTTTATAGTTATCGACAGACTTTAAAGACTTCATACAAACTATCATCCCCTATTTCACTCCCTTAGGGGTAGAATTCACAAAAATCCATTCCTAATGGATGCCTGCACTGTATAAAGTATCTATGTTCGAAATTTCAAGTATCTAGACGATTTCATTATTCCCATGACTTCATCCCTCTTTTCACCCTCATGGGGGTGGAATCATCAAAATCGCTCAGACACGTGTAAATTATCTTTTTATCTTCAGCCTAAACCCAAAATATGAAGATCCTGACTTTAAAACTGACGGATTTTCATACAAACTTTCATCCCCTATTTCACCCCCTTAGGGGTGGAATTTCCAAAAATCCTTTCTTAGTGCTCACCTACACTAAACCTACCTTCACCAAAGGAACCAACGTGCCAAGTTTCATGATTGAAGCTTTAGCCGTTTGGGCTGTGCGTTGATGGTCAGTGAGTCAGTCAGTCACTTTCTTCTTTTATATCATCCCCTATTCCCTTAGGGGTTGAATTCACAAAAAAAGACTAAAAGAAAATAAAACTAAAATATAGTTTTATTATAAAACTAAAAGAAAATAAAAGAAGATTAGATTTTTACATTTAACCATCAAAAGAAAGTCAACTCAAAGAAACTCATAAAAATAATAGGTGCACATGGTTTCGTTAAAAATCAATATTTTGATTTTTAATGAAATGTTTAAATAAAGCACGTAAAATCAAGGTTTTATTAATTAAAAATCACAATTAAATTCTCACCAGCAAAAGTAAGACATCTTGCAATATGCATTATTGTTCAACAAAACAAAGTCAACTCGAAATAATGAATAAAGTATGAACTTACCTCATCAATCAAAACTGGAGCAATTAAAAATGTCCCATTAATATTTTATTAGTTGATTCACCAGTACAATAACAACTCAAATTATCTCCAAGAAAATTTTCAAGTCAATTCAATAAAACCAAGACAACTCAAAATAACATAATTTTCGACAAAACTCGCACACACTATAGCGCTGTTTCTCACGTGCAACTGACAATACACCTTTTTACTTTTAGGTGGAGAGGGGTGAACGTCGTTCATTCACCAAGACGAAGTTAACGCCATCTATTGAGCCATTTATGAAGCTTTTTTAAAATATGTCTACGTGGTTAGTTGCGTTTATTTAGACAATTATCGAATACAAGGTTATCTCCGACTTCATGTTTTTTGACTTGACTTAGTTTTGATCTAGGTGTGCGATATATATAGATAAGCTCTACATCCGAATAACTTCAGATTCGATAGATTGACTGTCTCTCTGTGTAAGCCTCCTCTGGAACTTTATCCTTAAGGGCCATTGTTGGAGATCTGTTCTTCAGATACACCGCACAACCAACAGCTTCTCCCCAGAACCTTTTATCCAATTCAGCGTCGTGCACCATACTCCTAACCTTTTCGGTTATAGTAGGGTACATTAAATTACACACAATTACTTTGTGATGTTATCGCGATAACTGAGCATTGGCATAGTGAGGCTAACCTAAAGTGTGTTTACTTAGACGGCTATGTTCTAGTTTCTAACTTTTGTAGAAAACAACGAGCCCATGGGGGATCATGTTTATATGTGAAAAACGGAATAAAAGCGACAGAATGTGTTGAATTCATTGAACTTGCGGAGGAACAGTTCTGTGAAGTTTCTGCAATTGAGTTGATAGATTTTAATGTTGTGATTTTATGTGTTTATAGAACAAATTTGATAAGCTCGTCATTGTTCTTAGTGTACATGGAACGTCTTCTCGAACGAGCCTGCGATAGTGGTAAACAGTGTCTCATAGTAGGTGATTTTAATATAAATTGGCTAAATGAACAATGTTCCGATCGTAAACAACTTAGTGATTTGTTATCAGTGTACAACTTTAGTAATGAAGTAGATTTTCCAACGCGTGTAGTCGGTGCGTCCTCGACCTGCTTGGATCACGTATACTGTAACATGGGACCAGGAATGGTGGCGGCGGTGCCGGTGATCACCCATCTGAGTGATCACCGCGCCGT
Organism: Eupithecia subumbrata; assembly: GCA_949316285.1. Lineage (NCBI taxonomy): Eukaryota > Metazoa > Arthropoda > Insecta > Lepidoptera > Geometridae > Eupithecia > Eupithecia subumbrata. The sequence continues at coordinate 29,561,938 of OX438642.1, read as the reverse complement.
CCGCGCCGTCCTCGCGGTGCCGACGCGACCGATACAGCCGAGGACTCGGCTTGTCAGGGATTATTCCGAGGTGAGTCGTATGAATTTTTATGCGGCTATTTCGAGCATAGACTGGCGCGAAGTACAATACAAGCGTACTTCTCCAAACGCACTGGCTTCGTCCATAATAAACATATTAGCTATTATGATTGACATCTGTTTTCCTCTCAAACGTAAAAACATACGATCTAACTCATGGATTACCATTGAAATTAAAAATTTAAATGCCCTTCTTTTTGCTTCAATATGACAACTTAATAAATTGGTCTAAATCAAATCACTACACAAGTCACCGCCCTAGTCCATCTCCCGTCTTGCAGACGAGCAACATGCCCCGCCCACTTCCACCTCCATAGGGCCTGCTAAATCTAAATGCACAAATTCCAGTAAATCTTTAGCTCTCTTACTTTTGCCTTTCGGGAACCTTTTTACGCACTCTTTACCTTGACAGCATCCCTCACACGGTTGCGTGCTCACCTCACTAAAAGTTAGACCATTTGCACAACTTTTTAGCCTTAACATCAGTGGTCCACTTAGATGACTTAATCTTCTGTGCCACAATTCGAATGAAGCATAAGAAGATTCTTCTGGAGGATACGTCAGAACCATCGCTGTCTCTTTATCTAAAAGTGGTGCTGTTAATACTGGCTTACCAGTTATTATTACGTCACAAGGACTTTTATAAACCTTGCAACAAGCCTCATCAAAAACACAGTGTGACCCTTGCTACACATTTTACTTACTGACAGCCAGGTTTGCCTTCAAACCTAGGACACGAGTACATCGTCAAACCTCACAGAACTCCCCATGAATGACATATACATCCCCTTGTTCACTGGCTAAAATTTTGTCATTGTTTGCAGTCGTCACTAATTTCGAACCAATGTCCTTCCGATTTTCAAGGGTATGTACGTCGGACGTCATATGCGATGTTGCTCCGGAATCTACGACCCAATCACCCTCGCCAACCCTTACAGATAGGGCGGTCGCAAGACCCGAGGTCTCGCTACTGTCCTTCTTCTGAAACAATGTGTGTTTGTTGTTTTCAGGCTTCCGGCTATGACACTACCATTTATAATGCCCTTTTTTCTTACAAAGATGGCATATAACGCCCTTCTTAGTTTTTGACATCAGTGCCGTCGCCTTGTCATCTTCACTTGTTTTCTCAAGCTTTCTTTTATCAACGCTGCCTGTACAGTCTCTGTTGAAATCTGCACATTTGAATGCTCCAATGTCATTACTAGAGGGTTATACTCATCGGTCAAACCAGCCAGCATTATGATCCCGATGAATTCGTCATCTAGACCTGCCTTAATACCAAGTATCGACTGACTGGTATTCATGATATCTGTGATATATTCCTCCATGGACTTAAACATCGTCAATTTATCATTGAAGAGTTTTCGCAGCAGATATAGTCGTCTTAGTAACCCGCTGTCAGCATACGCTTTCTGTAAAGCTTGCCAAGTATCTCGTGCAGTTTTGAAGTTCATGATCAAGGGATAAATATTTTCCCTGCACATTTGACAGATCTCACTCCGAGCTTTGGCATCTTTTTTCTTAGCATCTTCAGAGTCTGCCTTGAACATCGCGTCAATCCACTCCCATAGATCCACTTCGGTTAGTAACATCTCATCTCCATGGCAAAAGCCCATGTGCCATAGTTAGATTGGCCGACTAGTTTTTCAAAACTATTATGGGTTACTGTGTGCATATTGAGATTTGAGATAGCTACTTTACTTAGTCAACAATCCATTTAAATCTTCTGGGCCCCCATAACCTATTGGATGGTGGGCATTCTTCAATGAAATAGATTATAGTATACAGTGGTGATATATTTAAATAATATAAATAAAAATATAAATAAATCATCTTAACTTAAAATATCTTCTAGACATTACGGATGTAAGCGGGTTAACTACGAACCTTATTTGTGTTGGAAGAACACCAACGTTTCATCCCTTAACGAGGGACATCTTCAGGTCCCAAAGAAAGCGGCCCCATTCCGTCGAGAGAGCGGTCGCATACATCAATATTTACCTTCGATCCGCACGATGTAAGCGGCATTGGCGCCAACCTAAGGTGCCAACTTTCGAAAAAGAACTTTTGAATTGTCTGGGTTGCCAGCTGTAATTTTATTTTAAGTTGCTTTTTGTTTTTACTTTGGCATGTTTTACTCAAAACTAACAAAAGTGTACCGAAATATGAGTAGGTTGTTTTGTTTATTATGTTGCCCGTTATCAACCAACACTGCGAATTAAAGGGTATGCCAACTACTAATGACATGGTTGACTTAATTCTGTTCGTGATCTCAACACTTTTACGGCGGAAGTATTACGAGACGAGAATTGGCATTAAAGTTAGAAGAATTTGGCCCTAACATCGGACACCATTTTTTTTTTCAAAATCGCGGTCCCCAATAATGTCGCTTATTTGGATAGAATACGCAAAGACAAATAAAAAATGTTCTTACATAGGTACTTAATGTCTTGAATGAGATTTTAATTTATAGAAAGAATATAGAATATAGTTATTTTCATCTGTGAATATTTCGGAAACCCGACGCCTTAGGACAATGTTGAACGAAATTTTTATTTGTTTAAAGGTGCTTCTAAACGGGCTATACTTTTTTGCAATTAGTGGCTGCGCTATTGGCAAATAATTGCCCGGCCATTACAAAAAATAGTCCAAGCAATCTATGGCCGGGCCATGTGTTGCGTTCAAAAACAAACAACAAAGCACAGAACATAGCAATTAGTCAAAGCATCACTCATAACAAACTTCATGTCGGTAGAAAAAGATGCACTATGCCATTACATTAGGGAGCAACTGAAACAACAATAGAACTGGCTGGGCAATGTTGCAGTTAAAAGAATCCTGTTCTCATGTAAGTGACATTATATAATTTGTCTTTTTGAGAATAAATGAATATTAAACCTTAAATCGATCGGTCAGCGATCGCCTGGCCATACCGGCCATACTAGCCACACCTAAAATGTTTGACAATTATTGCCGGGCCATTACTGCAATCCTGCATAGTCTGGCTGGTATTGCGAGCAATGTTGCCGGCCATTGGTACGCAGCACCAAGCGCGTCACACACGGTGAACATGCTATAATATTTTATCTTAAGATGCCCTAATATAAAATATTATAGTATCTTAGGTTATGACACACGGCTAAGATACGATAATATTAAAAAATCTGTTTATTTCCTTACGAGTCTGCGTTGGTGCCACACGTATTCCTTGTATACGAAATATATATTTCCATATTTGCGTATTCGCTCGGTATCTTAAGATACTGAAGATAAAATATAAATTAACTTCGTCGTGTGTGATGGTTCATAGGATTTCTATGGTGAGCGATATTCTAAAATATGCTCTAAGATAATATATATTATAAATTATCTTCACCGTGTGTGACGCGCTTTAAGATGCTTCTAAACGGGCTACACTTTTCTGCAATAAATGTGGCTGCAATACAATGGCCGGCAACATTGCTCGCAATACCAGCCATTGCAAGATTGCAGTAATGACCCGGCAATAATTGTCAAACATTTTAGGTGTGGCCATTGCTATGTTCTGTGCTTTGTTGTTTGTTTTTGAACCAGTGATGCCATTGCTACGGCAATTGCCGTGTTATACGGCAATTGGGGCTGCTTGGCAAAAAAAAAACACAGTAGGTACACGGCAGAACATTCATTACCGTACCATAAAACACGGCAATCAGCGCAATCTATTTTAAAATCGAACACAGTAAAGAACACAGTCTATAAACGCGTAATCGACTTCATTTGACAAGTGACATCTCAAGTGTAGTCGATTAATGGTCACACCTCTTACGTTAAAAATTAACTTTTATCGGAAACATATCATTTTAAGTCATTCTGACATTAAATAAATAAATAAATAATTAACATTGATAATGAAGTTTCGCTATTTTCTATGTCAACGGCACGTCAATTTCAAAAACATTCCATTCGATTCGAAGTTGAAGTTGATTCTTGGACGCTATGGACCAATGTTACCACGTCACTAAAGAAATGCTAAATGACATGAAAGACAGTTAAAAATACAAATTAAAGAAAGAAGAAGAAGAAATAAATTTAAGTGACATTAGATATTATGATGGTTCTAATAAAAGATTTTATGACTACGTTCCGTAGTAGGGGTTCTAATGAATAAAACAGCTATTTGTTATAATTTTTGTTTTTTTAAAGTTTTTAAACCTTTAAATAAGTAGAGCAAAGCTACAAAATAGGTATGTTTCATGAAAATGTATGAGACACGGCAATTTCTCAAATTTTGCCTCAAAACACGGCGATTCGATATTCAAAACACGGCAGTATTTTTTTTTTTGTGGCGACCCTGTTTTGAACGCACATGGCCCGACTATAGATTGCTCGGACATCAATATTTTTGTAATGGCCGGGCAATTAGTTGCCAATAGTGCAGCCACTAATTGCAGAAAAGAATAGCCCGTTTAAAAGCACCTTTAGTATACTCTATCCAAGTATTTCATTTTTATTGTGTGTGGCTATTTTGAAAAAAGTCAAAGTTTAGGGCCAACTCCATTTAAAAATCTTCAAACCAATCATAGTTTTGTTCGGATCGATTGAACACGAATTAAAATATCGACTATTTCAATCGAAACAATTTCGTCATTTTGATTTGATAAATCGAAAACTCATCCCTAACGCTTCGCTTTGCATCTTTTTCCGTTTCCGTTTTTTTTTCCGCCGTTCTGTTACGCCTAAGTTTGATTGATTTGTAACGTAGAAAGAAAGTAAAACATCTCTCATCAATAAAAAAGAGAATTTAATGAAAAACTACGCGACTCATTACTTTCTGTTGTTGTGTTCTCTTTGCTCATTATCTTGAAAAGAATACATACCTACATAACTACGTACCTAAGTATAAAACCATGAAATGGTGCAGAATCCAGATCCGGCAGGACCACTAAGGATTTCTAACACGGGAAAGTATAAGTGGCCCGGTTAAAGATTCAACAGATTCAGGTATGAATAAAATTCGACATCCAAACTACGGTTGACTCAAACAAAGGCGAAAGAAAACAGCGGGCTGGGTGCGTGCGTAATATTATTAAAGCAAGTCGTTTTCGCGCTTCGTGATTCAGTGCATTGTTTTCCATCAACAAAAGGCCGAAATAGGCAAATATTTTTCTAATGCTGACAACTTGGACGCCGACACCGCGAAGCAGTTTTTTTAAGTAGGCAATATTTTCTAAAGTCTCTGGAATACACGTGTTGTTATAAAAGTATGCTTGTTGGCTGCTAGGTAGTATGCTCATAAAAACCACGCTCTGGGTTTCTTTACAACTGCTCGTTAAAAGCTCAGACCTAGAAGCATTTTACATTTAAGAGCACACTAGTTTCTAGCACGTCTGAAATACACATGCTCAGTAATTGGCATTCCAAAATGGATGTATCTTTGCGGAATGAATTTAATTGTTTAGTCCTTGCAATTTACTAAAGAAATTTTTTGTCTATCTAACTTTTCATCACCCCATCAAAACATCACACTCCAAAGTGAAAAATCAAATTAAAAAGTCAAGCGGATGCACACAAGCAAGTAGCATGCTCGCAGTGAACACATTCAGACTTGATTTGGAGTCCTCCCCGCCTCAACCTGCTGTGTGCTCAATTATGTTGTGCTTTTTTCTTAACCATGCTCTTTTCGTATACACTTGCTAATTGTAAGCTACAAAAAAAAATAAAAAGAAAGAAAAAAAAGAACCTGCTTGAAATTAGCATGCTTTTGTGCTGCTATGAAGCATGTGTATTCAAGCCTTAATGCTAACAACTTAGTTGAAGAAAAAGGCAGCATTAGGAAATATGGCTTAAATTTGGCTACAGTTAACATTAAACGGTCTCAAGTCTGTTCACTTCTTGTTTTGGTAATATGTAGGTTTAGAACATAGATCTAAGTAAAATCTGTAGACATGGGACAGTCTCCTAGTGCTCACTCACTAATGGAACGGGCCTGTGTTACAACTACATGCAAACACTCAGTCACAGTTACATTTCCACTCTTGTGCAATAATGACCGGTGGGTGGACCGAACGAAGTGCACCTTATTTGAGCCTTACTTTGGAGAAGCTAGTACCTCATTTCCCCTTTTTTACTTTGATGGTTTAGACCTTCATTTAACCTACATAGGGTAGGTGCACCCATTCGCGGTTTTTGTGTGGCCGAGAATGGCATCATGTTTAGACAATATGCAGGTTAAATGAAGGTCTGAACTAAACCATCAAAGTAAAAAAGACGTTAGTGAGTGAGCACTAGGAGACTGTCCCATGTCTACAGATTTTACTTAGATCTATGTTCTAAACCTACATATTACCAAAACAAGAAGTGAACAGACTTTAGACCGTTTAATGTTAACTGCAGCCAAATTTAAGCCATATTTCCTAATGCTGCAACCTTTTTCTTCAACTATGTTGTTAGCATTAAGGCTTGAATTACACATGCTTCATAGCAGCACAAAAGCATGCTAATTTCAAGCAGGTTCTTTTTTTTTCTTTCTTTTTCTTTTTAGGGTTTTGAAGATCGAAGATCGGTTTCAAAACCCTTATGGTCTCGCTTTGTCTGTCCTTTTTTCCTTCCTTAATAACTCAAAAACTACTGCAGCTATCAACTTGAAATTTAAAATAATAATACATTTCTTGCGCCTGTACAGATTTAGAGAAAAATAAATGAAAAATGAAAATGAATATTTTCAATACAAATTGTGATGCCGAAATTTTTAAAGATACCTCCAGGGTCATGTGGGGTATCAAATGAAAGGTATCAGTTTGTACATTTCAAAATAGTTTTTGAAATTTTTGTAGGTTTCATACTTTTTAAAATATTTCGAAAAAAGTAGAAAAAATACCCATCCCCCCCCTATCTCCGAAGATTGCAGAGCGATCCATGTAATATGTATGGAGCGTTTATAGACATGGATCTATATTTTACAGGAAATATTATAGAGAAGTTTGAAAAAAGAACACTTTTTGAAAAATGGTCAAAAAGTGGGGAAATAATTTTCAAAAGGGGAAGCTACCTCACCAAGTGGGGTATCAAATGAAAGGTATCGGTTTGAACATTTCAAAACAGTTTTTGAAATTTCTGTAGGTTTCATACTTTTTGAAATATTTTGATAAAAGTCGGAAAAATACCCATTCCCCCCCCCCTATCTCCGAAGTTTGCAGAGCGATCCGTTTAAAATGTATGGAGCGTTTGTAGATATAAATCTATATTTTGCACGAAAAATGTAGAGAAGTTTGAAAAAAGAACACATTTTGAAAAATGGTCAAAAGGGCTGGGAATAATTTTCAAAAGGGGGAGCTACTTCACCGAGTGGGGTATCAAATGAAAGATATCGGTTTGGAAATCTCAAACCAGTTTTTCAAATTTCTGTACCTTTCATACTTTTTGAAATATTTCGAAAAAAGTCGAAAAATTTACCCACCTTAACCGAACCACCCATTTAACCGAAGCATGCAGAGAGTTCCATCTGAAATGTAGGTTGGTACCTACTATTCTTAGGTATTCGTTAAATTGCGAAGTCTCTTACCGGTACTTTTGGTACATATTTGTTGACAAACGTTCAAAACCCTCGGCGCGCGAGTTACACTCGCACTTGACGGATCTTGTTTTTGTAGCTTACAATTAGCAAGTGTATACGAAAAGAGCATAAAAGCACAAAAAAAGCACAACATAATTGAGCACACAGCAGGTTGAGGCGGGGAGGACTCCAAATCAAGTCTGAATGTGTTCACTGCGAGCATGCTACTTGCTTGTGTGCATCCGCTTGACTTTTTAATTTGATTTTTCACTTTGGAGTGTGATGTTTCGATGGGGTGATGAAAAGTTAGATAGACAAAAAATTTCTTTACTAAATTGCAAGGACTAAACAATTAAATTCATTCCGCAAAGATACATCCATTTTGGAATGCCAATTACTGAGCATGTGTATTTCAGACGTGCTAGAAACTAGTGTGCTCTTAAATGTAAAATGCTTCTAGGTCTGAGCTTTTAACGAGCAGTTGTAAAGAAACCCAGAGCGTGGTTTTTATGAGCATACTACCTAGCAGCCAACAAGCATACTTTTATAACAACACGTGTATTCCAGAGACTTTAGAAAATATTGCCTACTTAAAAAACTGCTTCGCGGTGTCGGCGTCCAAGTTGTCAGCATTAGAAAAATATTTGCCTATTTCGGCCTTTTGTTGATGGAAAACAATGCACTGAATCACGAAGCGCGAAAACGACTTGCTTTAATAATATTACGCACGCACCCAGCCCGCTGTTTTCTTTCGCCTTTGTTTGAGTCAACCGTAGTTTGGATGTCGAATTTTATTCATACCTGAATCTGTTGAATCTTTAACCGGGCCACTTATACTTTCCCGTGTTAGAAATCCTTAGTGGTCCTGCCGGATCTGGATTCTGCACCATTTCATGGTTTTATACTTAGGTACGTAGTTAGGTAGGTATGTATTCTTTTCAAGATAATGAGCAAAGAGAAACGTTGCGTTTTTAGATTCGTCAGGTTCCTAACCAAGCTGCTGTGTGAATACTTTAGACCCTCGGTTTCGCTCTTTTGCCTTTTTTAAAGCGTGTGTTGGAGCTCCGAAGGCGTCGCACAATCTTCGCATTCCACTTTTTAAGCTCTCGTCTTTTTGTCACTGGCCCAAGAGTAGCATCCGAGATTTTAGAATTCATGCCAGGGCACTGCTTTTGGCAGTGCTTAATACCCTCGTTACTCAGCGTTTCGACCAGGAGGGCGCTTACTGCACACCGTAAGCGCCCTCCTGGTCGAAACGGTCTTTTTAAACCTTTGAGCCGTAATGCAATGCCTTACCACAGTAAGGCATGGCATTACGGCTCAAAGGTTAGCAGTTGAAACGTTCGGGTGCGCGTTCACAAGTCGGCATTGGACAATCCGCACTAGCCCCAGCAATGGATTGACATAAAAAATCCGTACCGCACGGAGCGGACTGTCGGCAATGCCGGCGAGGATTCTTGAAGGTAACTTTTCCGTTGAATGCGAATGATGTCATTCGGATTGCCGATCAATGGACGCACTTGTCAGCGGATTGTCCGATGTCGGCCTGTGAACGCGCACCTTAACGTTTGAGCCGTAATGCCGTACCTTACCACACCGTGATCGCGGCCCAGATTGTGTAGGTCTTTAGACCTTCATTTAACCTACATATTGTCTTTTCAGGCACTGAAAAGATTCCTTCACCATGCCACCAGCTATGAAGAAGGGAACGGCTTCTTCAAAAAAAACAAAAAAAACAAAAAATACAAAATCAGGTGTGTGTAAAATTCAGTTGAGTCTATAAATAAAGGTGCTGATGTTTTATTGCGCAAGGTTCAAATATGGCAACCTAGCAACTATAATTGAAAACCAAATTTTGTGGAAAATGTTTGTAACCTAAGATCTCTGTTACCTAAGATCTCTGTTACCTAAGATCTCGAGAACTAGTTAACAGATCCAGATTGTATTTGGTGTAGGTACATGTCAGACTTCAAAATATGTGCAGAGATAAGGATAGGGAATTTGGCAGCAGAGGGTAGAAGGTAGTAAATAATTCAAATTGTTTTCTTACAGGTTCTGAAGAGAAATCTAAACCAAAAAAATGTCTGAATAATGTGAAAGAGCAACAAAAGAAGACGATTCAATCGTCATACAGCATACCTGTAGCAGGGACCTCTCATCAATCAAGTTAGTAGGTACATTATTTTGGCACAAAAACCTAAACAAGCCCAAAAATATTTTTTACAATCAAATAATGACAAATTATCAGTAGGTAACATTTTTAGGTCACTTATTTAAGCTTTAATGTCATCATAAACAACACCATCATAAATTTTCATTGCAGCCAATTCACATTGTACTTGTATTGATTTGGTGCCTAAGCCAATAAATTAATATACTTATGCGGGATCTCCTACTGCTTTACCATAATTTCTTAAACTTTTGCAGATTCAGGAGAAATTCCATCGAAACAAACGAAAAAAAGAGGGAAAAAGGCCAATGTACCTGTCCCTGAAGATAATACAGGTAAAAAAAAAATGTGAAACTACTCAACTTCTGATATATTTTACTTTGACATTTATTTAATATCATAAAATTTCAGATACAACAGTCAATAGTCCTCCCTGAAATTTTATCACAAATTTAAAAGATATAATTACTTGAAAACATCAAGTACCTACAACAGAACCTTCGTAGTGATGATGTTCGTAGTTCTGAGAGTTGTAGTTTTGCTTAACCATACATAATTAATAACAATATCATCATGGCCTAAGACAGACACGTCCCCCTCCGTAGAGGCTGGCCAGTGAATGTGACACACTAAACAACTAACTTCATCATAATCTACATTACAATTCAATTCAATGGATGTATTAGTTTAGTATATCGCATTCACTGCCCAGCCACGGCGGTGCGACCCACAGGGGCGCGCCGCCGCGACACGGTGGCAGATAAGGTCATCTGCGTCTTCAGCCATGAAAGTGTTAGTTTATCAGACAATTCTGGTACCAACATCACATTTTGTATTTTTATGACATACTAGGTTCTGCTTGCGGGTTTGCTCACGCGTTACCTAGATAAAACATAATCTTGCTCATTAATATGGGTGTGTTTTATCCTAGTCACTTTAGAATAATAATTTAGCTTGTACTTCTTCATAATTATAGTGTAGAATTACTTATACATACTATAGATCGTTATTTGTTAAAAAACTATTTGTATTTTGGCATGCACAGATTCAGAAGAAAAAACACAAGAACGCAAGGAAAAAGAAAACAATGCAGAAGAAGAGAATAAAGAGGTCGAATCTATTTCAAGTGATTCAGGCATGTACCTATTTAAAGTCATTTTATTTCTTTATAACTCGAAATAAATTACAAGATTTTTTTTTATAACGGTGCTTTAGGTTTTAATGTGACGACCTCCGTGGCACGGCGGGCGAAGGTCAGGAGGTTGCGGGTTCGATTCCCGCCTCGGGACAAATGTTTGTAAGATCTACTGTAGTGGCGTGAATGCTACACAACTATTAAAATGATTTCTAATGGTTTAGGTCGATGAGGAGATTTTGAAAATAAAAGTTCAATGTTCAAGCAGCAGGATTGCGAGTATAATGATTTAAATTTACAAAACAAAGGATAGTGGGGTGTGGGAACAAATAACCAATCCGCGTTCGCGTCACATCATTTTAAAGCGCTCCTATTGGTCGTTGATGGCGTGACTACAATGTAGTAGAAACTATTACGATGCACTGTGGTACACTGCGCGGTAGGTACTTGCTGTTGCGGTTAGATGGCGCTCCAACATCTACAGATATTTTTATTATTTATTTATGTGGCAATGAGACCTGGCCTTGGCTATCATTGCTAGATGAGGTCAAAGCATTATTTCAGTGTCATATCATATCTATCAGAAACATTTTAAATATACAAGTACTCACACTGAAAAAGATGAAACATCAATATGATCATTTATAATACTCATATAAGTTTGATACAAAATTCTAAATTATAGGCTCTGATGATCGTAAACCAGATCCAATTAAGAAAAAGCAAAAAATAAATGGCCAGGTTTTTCAAATAATTCAGTTATTCTATTAATATAGCATTCCATTAAGTATATTATTTCTTCATGTAATATGGCTTGCGTTGAATCTTTGAACAGCGTTACAGCGATCGTGGTCACGGGGCGACTGTCGGTCACCCCGTGACCACGATCGCTGTAACGCGGTACAAACGTAGGGGATATAAAAGCAAAAGGTACGCGATAAATACTCGATTAAACCATTAACTATGTTTACAAATCGCGAAAGTTTAAAAAGTTTTAATATAAAAACTAACATTTTGGAATTTATGTAAACAATGAAAAAAAATTAAATTCAAATATATTTTTATTGCAACCATATTTGTACATAAGTTATTATTAAAGTTAATCAGTCTCAAATATGGACCCGGTTAGGGCACATCAAGATAAGTACTAGGTGCTAATAATAACGCTAGTTATAAGGTTTAAGTTTATGTAAGCCAACTACAAAATCTTAAAGATGTTTTGACAAACATCTTATAGTAGGTAAATGAATAGATTAATTACACAGCAAAAAGTCAACTTTAGGTATTATATACAATAAATAAATAAATGGATAAACATGGTTTACTAGTAGATATTAACTTATTGCTCTAGAAATTCTTGCTTGAATCATCAGTCATCATCAATAATTTTTAATATTTCGTGTAGGTTCACAGAAATCTAAATAACAAGGCACTAGAAGTGCTGAGTACCACCCGAACTATCGGGAACGCATGTCGCCGGCTCGCCCCTTCTACTACCTTACTACTACATACACAGACAATAACTACGGGGTTACGCCTACAAACATCCAAAAATGCTGTGCAAACCAAATTAAGCCGTAAGCCTAGTACCATACGTTCGCTTACTCACACATTAGTGACAAGTTTGCATTTGTTGTCGGTATGACGTCATCTTAATGTTATCTACACTAGTGCTGGGCACAAAATAACAGGTCACCTATTGTTATTCTATGACTAGGGCATTTGACTAATAAAATAAAAATATAGTGTGTACTTCAATATTAATTTATTAATAACAAAATAAATGATATATAACTTTTTATTTACTGTCCGGTAAAATGAAGAAACTTATTTAAAAACTGTCTCTTTGGGACTATTTTATTTTTTATTCTTTTTGCGTAATGATTAATGCGGATATCCATGTACTTTTCCAATACGCATTTGATTAATTGAACTACGTGGTTATCCATTGGAGACTGATCATATTGATGGAAGTTTATATCATCAAATAATTTAAGTCCGAGAAAATGTCGCATAGTTTTTGTAATAATTTGACACTTAAACGTTTTACTTGCAATAACCGACTTGTCAAAGACAGTATTTTTCAGCAATGATTCTGTTTTTTTACAAATTGTGATCACATCTGTACTGTAAATGTTCATTTTCAAACTTATTTAATTCTAAAAGTAACCAAAGAATGAACAATGTCGATGCATGATGATTCGTAGATCGCAGATATCAAAATAAAGTTTTGACTTACGGCGTTGAACAATTTCCATATGTCGACTGTAGGTATAGCTGTTTTAATTAATGTACGTCTTTTTGTTGTGACATTGAAATCATCTTCTTTGAAATGTTTTGAACATATCCTACTATAATTTGTAGGGAACCAATTTCTTTTTCCCGTCGCGGATATCCATTTGTCCCTAATATCTGGATATCGTGGGAATCTACAAAGAACAAATAATCGAATAACAGTTTGTTCACCTAAATAAACAATTTCCTGGCTAATTTGTATTTTTAATTAATGTGCTGTGTTTATTTAAGTTTATAAGCTGCTAAATATGTAATGTGATTCTGTATCGACGATAGAATTGCCCGAAAATGACAGTCTTAGGTATCACTTTTTTTACCATAAAAGTACATCGAAGATTTTTGTTTTCAAATCAAAATATAATCCAATTATTCGATCAGTCGTCATAAGACTTATTTTAACTAATAATTATAATTTAACATCGTATTCCTAAAATACTATGTTAAATTAGGCAAAGTCGTTTTACATGTCACAACACTAGCTCGCGACCGGGTTCTGCGGCCGTACCACTAGGAAATCGAGCGCGCAATGTTATCGTTTACTATGCAGTACATTGCTTTTTGTAATGCGGTACCTGCCAGATGTAGACAAAAATAAGAGGCAATGTACAGTTAAACGTGATAATACGAACGGTCGACTGTGACATTCGTATTACTTGTAAAGATTCTATAATTTTAAGGAAAAACGGCATTATTTCTAAAAAAAAATACTTACCGATGAAATGTTATTACTTTATTTGTATAATTACAACTTGTGGAAGAATTTCCGCAATGGGAAATGCTGCAACACACCATTTTTACACACGCACGTCTCGAGAGCAACTGAAGAGCAACGAACGCACTGGTGGCGTGAGAGTCACCTGAGCGGCGACAAGGTCACGCGCGCTTACGACTTCTAGTGCCTTGTTATTTAGATTTCTGTGTGTAGGTTTTATGCAATAAATTCTTAATTATGGACTCTGACGACCATAAGCCAGATCCAATTAAGAATAAAGGGAAAAAAAACCAAATGGCTAGATTCTTCAAATAATTCAGGTATCTTATTTTTTTTAACCGTAGCTGGTATTTTATTACTTTAACCGAGGGCAGGTTTTTATATTATCTTAATAATGTGTAAACAATCTAAAAAAACATACAATTAACTGCCTGCGCTTAAATATTTTTTTTACCGTCATTTAAGGCTTAGCCGTGGAATACTAAGACTGTCAGATTGCATATCAATATTGCCAAATGTGGTCGACAGAGGCGCTTATTTTTTACATAGACTTATGCAAAATTTATCTATTGTAGAAGTTCACGAAAATTTTAAGTTTCTTTTTTGAAAATTTTATATTTTAATTTATGGTATACTGCTGTGGGGGAACGCTGCAGATTTAACACCGTATTTTGTGCTGCAGAAGAGGGCTGTTCGTGCAATCTATAGGTAATATGGGTCCCGGAGAATCCCTACGTGATGACAGTACCATGTCAATATATTTATGAAAACTTTTTGTACACTCATAGAAATATAAATCGGTTCCCTAAAAATAGTGATAAGAAATAAACATAAACTCGCTGTGCCCACAACTAGGTTACACATAATGTATCTTTTAAAGGGCAATGTATACGCTTCTACAACAAAACTCCTAGTGAATTGCAAAAATAATCAGTAAATAAATTCAAACGAATTGTCAAAACCTTTTTGTGTAAAAAGGCTTACTATGAAATATCAGATTATCTAGAGAGGATAAAAAAGCTTGGGACGGGTTTTGCTCCAACTCGAAAAATAACAAATAATATATAAGGAAATAAAGAGTTTTTGATTTTAAAGACTTAAGGGGCGAACCTACCGGATTTCGTATTACTACTTACGCCTAGATCTCGGTAATCAGTAATCACACTTACACGGGATCCCCGTGGTAGAAATAGCGATTTAAATAAAGTTCAACATTGTTTATTTGGTTTCCTTGTGGAAACACGATTGAGAAAAAATTTGCGAAAAAAAAACATAAAAGTGCACTGTTATAATTTGGAGATATATTGGTCTAGACCTCGGCAATCACCTCGGCAAGTCTATTCAAATGTACCAGTTTCTTCATAAATTGTGTGATTTTCTTGTAAATAAGCAAATACTTGATTTTTGCGCTTATGAAGGCGAAATTCTATGCCTATCCTTCTTACAAAACGGCGCGCTAATGATATTTTGTGAACTTTTTTTCGGACTCCATTTTATAATAAATGGAAGTCCAAGTCTTGGTGAAAACATGTCTGAGTATTGGTCTCTCTTTTGAGGTAACATTTACGAGAATAGCTTGCATTGCAATTTTTGGTCCATGGCTAAACTATTTTTTTATTTTATTTTGTTTTATTTCGGAAAAAACAGTACATTATACATAAAAATACAGAACTTAAATAAACATAAACCAAAAGAATTTCCTCCATTAAGTAAACATATAAAGCTAAATGAACAGAACAATAAAAAAAAAATTAAAATTAAGTTGAAAATACCTACAAAACATAATATATAATTAATTATACAATCTAAATAGAAAGAAAAGAAATAAGGCTATTATTACAACTTAATAATTAATTTACTGAGTCCTTGGCAACGCTTAATTTAACATCTTTACGATACTGCGGCAACGACAAGTTAAATATATCTATACTCGACAATTTTTTGTTATATAATTTACAAACTCGACTTAGAAACATATTTTTTCTGTAGTTTGTGTTTACATTAGGTAAGCAAAAGGTTTTTTTATTACGAGCAGAAAGTCTGGGACAGTGAAAATAAACGTTTTCAAGCAAAAATGGTGAGTCAATTTCTCCAGTTAAAATCTTAGAAAAACATGGTCTCTAACAATTCTGCGGGTTTGCAGACTGGTCATGCTATCAGTTTCATAAAAGGGGAACCGATACTTACAATGTTTTAGTAATTTGTTTTGAATCCTTTCAATTTCATACATATGAACGTTATATTGCGGATTCCAGACCGTCGATGCATACTCTAGAATGGACCTGACAAAGCTATTGTATAAAAGTAACAAAGTATCTAAAGTTTTGAATTCTCTAGAGACTCTCAGAATAAAGCCAAGCATACGATATGCTTTGGCAGTGATGGTGTTAAAATGAACATTAAAAGTTAATTTAGAATCTAAATATACACCAAGATCTCTAATTTCATTAACTCAAGAAATAACAATAACATTAAATTTATACGTGAAAGTTATTGGTTTTGGCTTACGAGAGAAAGAAATTACATTACACTTTTTGACATTAAGAAGTATGGAATTCATTTTACAATAGTTGAAAAGCCTAGTCAGGTCACTTTGCAGCAAAATACAGTCTGATTCAGAAGCTACTTTCATGAAATTTTTTGTATATTCTGCATACATTAAACATTTTGATTAAAGAAAAGTTTTAGTGACGTCATTAACAAATAGTAAGAAAAGTAACGGCCCAAATGGGACCCTTGGGGGACACCAGATGAAATTGGTACAAATGTAGAGCAGTAACCCTTAACAGTAACAGCCTGACTTCGGCATCGTAAGTAAGATTCCAGCCATCTACTTGTTACTTGTTTACTTGTTTCCGGACTCGTTTCCGCAACTAGGCCACAGCTGGGCCCTTTTTGCGTGTCGGGTGGGGGGCTGTTCCAGCCATCTAAGAAGATCTCCATGAATCCCAACCTCGGACAGTTTGTGAATAAGAAGTGAATGGGATACTTTATCGAATGCTTTGGAATAGTCTGTATATACAACATCTACCTGAAAACCACTATCCATAGCATCAGATACTGCAAGGGTGAATTCACAAAGATTGGTCTCGGTGGAACGCTTGCTGATAAAACCATGTTGTTCACCAATTATCTGTGGTCTCATAACTGGGAATAGTGTATCGTAAACAATTTTTTCAAACATTTTAGCAACTGTGCAAAGTTTAGAAATAGGCCTATAGTTCTGGATGTCATGTTAATTGCCAGATTTAAAAACAGGCACAACAAAAGATTGTTTCCATTTATTAGGCATACAACCAGAGTGAATAAAATGAAAATCGAATCAATAAATCAACAAAACAATCGAAATAAAAGGAAAATAGGTAATGTTAGAGCATCACTAAATTGCCTCAAAAATATGGGAGGAATGCCATCAGGCCCACTACCTTTATTAATATCAAGACGCTCTAGATATTTTTTTAACTATATCCATAGATATTTCAATATTGCCCAAAGTGGTGACCAAATTCGAGTTGCCGGGATTACCAATATTTGTACACACATGAGCACTGGGCGTTGCGGGCTCGAAAACAGACTGAAAGTAAGAATTAAAAAGACCTGCAATAACATTTCCATCTGAACTCTGGTTATCGTTGTAACTCATTGTGTCGGGGAGATCGTCTGCCCTTTTTTTAGATTTTACAAACGACCAGAAATTTTTACTATTGGTTTTGATTTTATATTCAGTGATTTTTATGAAGTTATGGTAGCATTCTGATTCGCATTTCTTTTGTCTAGCCCTAAGCATGCTGAAAATGTCAGTCAATTTTATTTTATAAATTTTCCATCGAGTATGGTATTTGCGTTTTTCTATAATTATTTTAATTAATGGCCTAGTATACCAAACCGGAAATCTATTATTTGATTCATAAACTTTCTTGGGGACATGTTTATTAATAATGTTATAAATAATTTCATAAAAAGATTGCACACCAACTTCGATATCGTTAACATTCAGAGTAGAATACCAATTTATTTCGTTCAGGGTTTTGTTGACTGCTTCTTGGTCAGCTGAGTGAAATAGATAAACAATGCGAGGAGCTGGACGGATTACGTTACAGTGGAGATCAGATAGTATGAACTCAAGTGCAGGATGAACATTTTCCGGTACTAAAGGATTATGAGATCGTACTAATTTACACATGAAGTTGCCTATAATCAGATCTAGAAACCTATTATTTTGATTAGAAATATAATTAAATTGCTGGAATCCTGTAAAAGAGAGAAACCTGTCTAACACCGATGCAAATGAGTCAACGTGTGAATTAACTAGCCTTGGTAAGGAACCAGCTAAATCCCACTGTCCATAAGTAATATAAAAAATCACCAGTAATAAAAAAACATGATCTGGATTACTGAATAAACTATTCGAGACTAGATCGAAAAAATATTCCTCCATAGTTTGATGATCTTTGCCATGTGGAAAATAACAACAGTAAATTCTCAATTTAGTGCTCCGATTCAAATCGATTACCACTTCAATAGCTTCCGCATACGAATTTTCAAAGGGAACACATGAGAAAGCAGAAACAGGCAGCTCTCTACGTACGGCAATAAGCGTTCCACCACCAAATGAATCCCCACGCTTTTTATAATCCCGATCACTCCTATAAACACTGTAACGAGCATCAAAACATTCAGAACTGAAGACTCCATCCGTCAACCATGATTCACTTAAACATATTATATCAAAATCATAACTCAACACATTCTTGAAAAGGAAATGTTACATTTGGTTCGAAGCCCCTGAACATTTTGATCATTGTAATATCGATCTTAATACAAAAATAAATACATTTAACATGCTAGTTTCATAGAAATGATATATGAGTATAATAAACAAAATATGTCTAATCGAGCCACGTAAGACAAAGTAAATATAGATATAGATTTTATCTAATAAAGTGATAAAAAAGTTGCCGCTTTCCAAGGTTAAAAATATATAAAAACTTAAAAATATACAAAAAAAAGAACCAAAAACTCAAAATATGTAAACAAAAAATTAAATAGGATAATTCTTAAACAATCTTTTTTAAATCTTCCTCGCAAGAGAAGTGCAGGACAGGACTGGAGTCAGACATACGGGCCATTATGGTACAGTGCCTTACCCAAAAGTATTTATATCCTTTCTCCGAAGCGAGTTTTTTAACACGTTGCAGGAGTGTCTTGTTAAACTTCGTGAGGTGATCATTAAAATAAACGGGAAAACTATCCAACACTACACTAAGACCCGAGTTCACCAACTGATGGTTAAATTTTACACAGTTGTTTTCACGTTTTTGACACAAATTTTCATGTATTAAACGTCAACGTTAACCGACGATTATCTATTGGTGAACACAGACCTAAGCAAGACAATTGTCTATCAAACTTACTTTCTATTAAACCTAACTTACAGTTTTAAAGCCCATATAAATAGATTTGCTTGTATTTATAGTTATCTACGTAAGTACCTACTTACGTGCAAATAATAGAGAAGCAGTTTTTATAACACTGAAAAACATTTTTTCAAGACATAATCTCACACTTTTGTTTTTTAGTGAACTACCTACCTAAATACCGTCTAGTGAATATTATCGTTAACTAAGAAAAACGCCTAAAACCTCTTTTCATCCTCTTTCTCAGACACAAAATCTCCTTCTTCCATAAATACAATAAATGTACAAAAAAAAAACAAATTATAAAATAAAACTAAACTTTGACACGGAAATAAAAAGTACATTTTACACCTAGGCGAGAAAGTGATCGATTCCTACCGAGTGTGCCGTTTTGGCCTTAAAACAAACGAGGTAGGAATCGCACTTTCTGCCGAGTGGTAAATAGTGCTTTATACTACACCTTCGCGGAAAATAAAAAGCAGAATTAATTATTAATTGAAATTTAGAAAAACTTACCGCGCCCAATGATGTTGGTAAAACCTCATTGAACGCGCCAGCCTTTGGGTTCTTTTTTCAAAATATTGTTCGGAAATCGGAGGAGGCCTAATGGACTTGGAGTAAAAACTTTTTGTCGTTTGACCTAACGAAAATAACCATAGCTACCGGCCGATCCTTTAGGAAATTAAAAAAAATAACACGTTAGAAATGGATTTCCATACACTTTTTCCTCCCGCTAAAACACGTAAGAAATGAAATTCCATAGAGTTTTTCCTCCCGGTTTCATACAGGCCTGCAAAGACATACTTTCTCTTCTATAAATGGAAAAGGAATAGGCAACCTTCCGATTTTTCATTTGTCGTTTCGGTATGTAGACTTATAGCATTGACAAATAAAACCATAGACCGACAAGTCCCATACTTCAGAGCGAGAATCGATTACTAGCTATCTGGTGGAGCGCGAGATGGCGCCACGTGTAGCAATTCGGTAAAAATAAATCAATCCACCCGTTTATTTTTCCTCAACAGCGCCATCTTTGCAGCTTTTAGAGAGTTATTTTTCAGTGGTATACTTCCATCGAGCTTGATCAATTTTACAGATTGATTTATTGTTTACATTCCTTCATCAGTATTGCCATAGGTACAATAATAAATCCCCATAATTTTGGAATTTTGGTAAAATTATAATCTTTGAATAGGCTTTTTATTCATGTTATTCAAGAACAAATTATGCCTAGAGTTAGAGCTCATAAAATTTTCACCGAGGTTCTTATCTACCTACCAATTCGTCGTGAAGACAACGAGTTATGTTTTAGAAATAAATTAACCTACCTCCGTGCAAAGCAAAGTGAATTCATTCAACTTTATTTCATGTACCCAAAAATTTGTAACAGAGAGAAGACACACCTTTAAAGCCGCCACACAGAAACCGTGGCCAGGCCGGATGCGAAGGCGTGCGGGTTGTATCATACAAATTTATATGAGACACTACACATACGCGTATAGTAGTGTCTCATATAAATTCATATAGTGCATAGTAGTGTCTCATATAAATTCACGCATTTTCCCTATATATAGACTTTTCGGCTACATGTGGTATACCGTTGTAATAAGAGATGTTTAGAGAAAATTTTAAAAGCATTTGAACTCCTCGATCGCTATTAAATTTTTTTTAAACGATGCAAAGTTGTCCTTTTTGATTATTTTTTTTACTTTTTTTAACTTTGAGAGCTTTTAATTAATTATTTAGAAGTTCTTTCAAATAAATAATGCCTTCAAAAGACGAAGGATACATCTGAGACCAAAAGCAAGTAAAAACTTTACTAGAAAACACGTTCCAAAAAAAGTTCTAGGGGTAGAGAGGTAAAATTTCGGAAAATCTTAAAAAAATACAAAAAACAGGATAAAAAAAACAGTTAGGGTCTTTTCCTTCAATTTTTATTTCACAAATAGGTCCACCTACACACCCACTGAGTTTGTCTAACCGTCCACTAAAACACCCTGTATATACAATTGCATTTTGACACTTGTATAAATTAAATACTATACGAGAAACAAGACAAATTACATGAGTATAGTTATCGTATACTAGCTGCTGCCCGCGGTTTTTTTTCGCATTTAATAGTTGCCTATAAGTTATTCCGGGTCTAGAACTACCTCAGTACCGAGCAACGAAGTTAAGCAACGTTGGGCGCGGTCAGTAGATACCTACATGGATGGGTGATTGCGTCATGTTAGTGTAAAGGGTTCATGATAGTGGTTCATGATTGTGGAAAGGGTTCCTTTTGTGAAATAGTTATTTACGATGGTTGGGATCCCTCCATGTCCGAGTCGGACTCGCACTTGGCTGGTTTTATTTTATGTGATTTGTGGATGCACTGTAAAGTGCTAACTACCGCCGCCGCTGCCGCCGTCCTCGTCGTCGACCGATCGATTTTGCCGTTTTCGTATTTTCAATGATAGACATGTTTTTTGCTCGAATAAAATGATCTTTGAACCTAACAAGGTTACATTTGTTAATGTAAAATATCAAAAGTTAGGAATGGCTTTATTTTTCAGTAATCATTGTCCTACTCAGTACTCACACGATACGGATATCGACTTCTAACCATGGATTAATGTAGTAGCAGGTCATGTGGTAAGAGTGGTTCATCTGGAAGATAATAGGGCATTTAGCAGCTTTGTCAATTAAATTATACGTACTTAAAACGAAAAAAAAAATTGCCAAAACCGCACCTTTTGACGAAAAATACCGAATCTGCCCCTAATCATTTTTATGACTAAATTTGATATCTTGTAATTTTTGGCATTTTTATAAAATAGTTCTAAAAAAGTACATTTCGTCTTAAGTTGGCAACATTGCTTGGTTGAAATTTCGACTACGTTAATATAAAATCATTATTCATATCCTAGGTAGGTACCTACCTAATCATATTGGTAAACTTTTAATTAGCGCCATCTACCCCACAAACAACGCGTTCTCTTGTATAACGATTACCACGCCATCATCATAGTTCCTTGGAGACTACCATAACACGACTAATTCTCTTCCAATAAAACAACATTTGTAAATATCAACCTGTAAGCCTCGAAAACTTATTGAAAAAAACTATAAATGATTTTTGGGATTATCAAACGATATTCATTAACTTGGTTTAATCGTGAAATATTACGATTTTCGGGCTATGGGTCAGCGCCATCTGGAATTAGGCAGAATTTCAAGCTTTTTCAGAGGAATGCAGATTTGTATGGACATTGGCCATCTATAGTTTTAATTCATCTATGCATAAAGTAAAGAAGCAAACACAAACATAGGAAAGCATTCTTCCCAGTCAAGACGCTGTACGCACTATAATACAATTTCTAAAAGTGATCACAGGGTCACATAGACATCACGGAAGGACATGGGTGCGGGTATTATTATACCTACTGTATAGAAGATGAGAAAAGTACTCAGTTACGTAACTAAAACATTTAGGCAAGTAAAACAAGAGTTTAAATAAAAGCGTTGGTTCACAGAGTCTGAACAAGATCCCACCCCTCATCACAATAAAGACCTCGATCACCTCAGGAGAGTAGATCCTGAGTTTTATGATTTTCTCCTTGAGCATGATGTGGATTTGCTCAAATTTGACGATCACAATAATGTTCTGGATGAGAACGGAGATGATGATGACGATGATAAGGATGAAGTCATCATTGTGGGCGAGCAGGAACCACTCGGGCCCGGCGATGAAGGCGACGCTGAGGTAAGCTGATGTTTTACATCTTTGTTTTTAAACGACAACGAAAAAATGAGGAGTTTCTATCAAATGACGACCTCCGTGGCCTGCGCCACGGAGGTCGTCATTTGATAGAAACTCGGGCGAAGGTCCGCCTGCGACGCAGGAGGTTGCGGGTTCGATTACCGCCTCGGAACAAATTTGCAGTCTCTGCAATCTGCAGAAATTTGTTCACACAAGCTCTGCTTAGCTAGGGGCTAGATAATGCTGTGTGAATTGTCCAGCATTATTATTTATTATTATTATTAATTAAATCATTTATTTACCGTAAATTCACAAGGAACACTTGGTCAAGTCAGTTCGTGCGAAATATAATTAGTACAGTAAAAACAATGTAGGTAATAATAATCAGAAAACAAAGTAAATGACGGATGTACCTACTCTTAGTTCGGCTGTGTGTGTCAAGTGTCAATTATTGACCGATTTTGTAAATTCCGTCGCTATTGTATAGAAAATGGCCTCGCGGTTGTAATTTTCTGTCTAATCGGGCTTGCGAATTATTCACTCAATGGGATAAAAAGTAGGCTATGTGTTAGAGCTAGACCTGTGCAGTGTGCATGAGCTGTGTATCCGCCCGACCCGTTCAGTAGATTTGTCGTGAAGTAGTAAGAAACAAGCCGAGGGGAGGGACCAGCTGGCTGGCCAGCGTTTGGGAAACTATACGTCGAATCTTCTTCTTCTTGGTCCACCATTTCAAAGGCCTTTGTCCAGCAGTGGACTAATACGGGCTGATGGATGATGATGACGAGTGACAAACATCCATTATACACTAGCCAAACTCGATGTAGAATGTTTTTAAACAAACCGTTAACTTAAAATTCACTCTGTTGCCGCGTCTATTTTTGGGAATTTACATTACTTGTCGACTTAAGATCCTTCCTTCAATAAATATTTTTTATTTTGTTATTTGTGTCGTGGTTTGTTTACAAACATTATACATCGAGTTTGGGTAGTGTACAAACATCCAAACTTTCTCATAACTAATATTAGTTTGTTGCTTTACAGACACAAGCTGTACAATTAAGCGATTGTACCCTAGAAACGGTGCAACAATTACAAATTGAGCTGCAAGAGAGTCATATCAAACTGAGCACCATTCAAAATACTCTAAACCTTATGGCAACCAGCCGAGCCGGACTTCCAGGTTTGTGATGACTGATGAATTACATTGATATGTTGCGATGTTAGCGCCGCTTGTTCGCATTTGGTAAAGCAAACTTGCATGCGTCATACTCTGCATGAGCATTCATTCTACTAAGTCGTTAGCTTGTCGTCTTTTACTTGTTATTGCACAAGTTACAAGAGATGCGATACTCCTTTCCATAAACTCATGGCATACCTCTGATCCAGGGACCCCATGGATAGGCCCTACCACCATAATTTGTGTGTTGTACTTGAAAACATAAGATGGCGGCCTTGCTTGTTACATATGTTTTAAACAAATGGAATCTAAACCTGGCGTATAGTCTCCTTGTACCATAGGGTTTTCCTCTCGCAAAATGGCATAGTTTCATAAATTGTTTGCTGTTCCAGAACCAGATGTTTTCATAGCTGTGCTGGACATGTGCGTAGTGCACGTGCCAGGTGCAATAGAAAAGTACCTCGGCTTCGAAACCTCCAGAAAAAACACACGATACCCACCGGACTCGCCGAAATTTTACAAAATCAAAAGAAGCTTGATAGAATATTTATCGGGCTTGTTGGATCTTCTAGTGCAACTCTCATCTGATTCCATTTTGACTTCAATGCTGAAACATCTTCACCAGCTCTGTAAATATGTGGCTTGCTTTCCTAGAATATCCAAGAAAGCCATCAAAAACTTACTGCCTCTATGGAGCCACGGGATGAAAACAGTCCGAATACAATCGTTTTCGTGCATAATACGAATCACGAGAAACCAAGAGCAGACTCTTCTAGTACCAGTGCTGAAAGCAATGTTCTGGACTTACATAAGGAACTGTAAGTTCGTCAGCCCTATGACATGGCCCAATATAAACTTCATGAGGCGGTCTCTGGTGGAAATGTTGAAGCTGGATGTGGACCGTTCCCACCTGCTCGTGGTGTTGTACGTGAGACAGTTGGGCATTCATCTGAAGAAGGCGGTCTTCGAACCGAAGGAGGACCACATCCTGGCGGTATTCAACTGGCAGTTTATGAATGCGCTGCATCTGTGGGCAGAGGTCGTATCACAAACGGTACACCATACTGGAATGAAATCCCTTCACTTTCCACTTGTGATGATCATATCAAACTCAATAAAGCTCGGACCCACTCCTCAGTACTATCCTTTGAGATTCTACTTGATCCAGATACTTATGAAGATGCAAGAAGCGACTGGGGTATTCATTACTATCATGCCGTTCTTTATGGATGTAAGTATTCATTTGTAGTTGTAGTTGTAGTTAGGTAGGATTGGTGTGGCCTAAAGGAAAGGCCCGTACATCCAGCAACGCTACTGCACACAAAAATAAAAACATAAAAATATGCCGTCAATATAAATATTACGAGCTAAATGCCATATTCGAATGCGCATCTTTGTGTTGTGCGGTACCGATGCGGCCCAGATTTACGTCATTTACGTCAACCCTAAGTGCATTTTAAATGCGCTTTGACGCAATGCCAATGGACTCTGAATTTACTTGTTTGTTCTAGGTAATCAAAAAATTCAACATAAACAAGAAGCACAAGACAGTGTCGAAGGAGCCGCTGGACTTCTCTTGCATCATCCGGCTGAGCAAGTCCCAGATGAAGGAGAGCGGCTTCAAGGACGCCGTGGTGGAGAGACTCCATGCATTGCTCCTCGAGTACACAGCTTCCCTATCCTACAAGATGATCTTCCCGGAGTGCTGCACGGGTCTCATTTTATTTGTGAGTCACTTTTTGTTTATTAAGCAAGATGCTCTTAGACGGTTAGTGCTCATATAATATTTTTTTATACATAAATTCATAACGAAATAAAAGTATAAAAAAATAAAACCATGGCAAATATTATTAGGTAAAAGTGTGTAAAAGTATTTGCATCATATGTCTTCATAAATAACTGACCAAACCTGTATTGTGAAATATGTTAGTATTCTATTTTATTCAGATATGGATCAGTTGAGCCACCTGTAGATTGTTTGCAACAGTCTGCAGTTAGCTCAATTGTTTCAATTGTAAATACCAGTTCTAATTTATTTCTTTTATTTGATTGTAATTTTTTTTATTCACATACGTATTTGTATCTTTTTCAGTTTCGCGATTTGGTGGAGAAATGTGAAAATTCAAGTCATAAGAAACAACTTAAGCAACTTTTCAATAAAATTTTGGAAAATAATGAAGCTATATTTAAATTACGCCAAACTTTTAAGGGTGATATGGTGTATCTGGCCCCTATTCAGGCTTGGGAAGAGAAAATAAAAGAAGACGGCACACCTCTTTTGAAATATTACGGGTCCTGGAAAACGGCGAACAAACCGGCTTCGAAAGTGTCCGGCCCTGGGAATCCTAAAAAGAAAGGAGTGACCAAATCCGTTAACGCATAAAGACCAGAAAATTACTGAGAAGAAAGTGGCAAAAGAAAAACGAGCCTAAAATAAGAAGAAGAAAAGACGCAGAAGCATCAGATTCTGATGAGTTAGAAGAAGTGGAGACACAGGGATCTTGTTAGCGAGTTTAATAATAATAGTTAAACAGTAGTTTAACCTTTTATTTTAGATAGTAAGTATTGTGTAGTGTTGTTTTTAGTATATTATTTCTTGTTTTATTTACCACTTGTTTTGTATTTTTAATTTTGAAATAAATGATTTTGTATTTGTATTTGTATGTTTAGGATTCTGTTAACACGGTTATATAAAGATGGACTCGAGAAATGATATTGACGACCTGCTGCAACCACCTTCCATGGCTCCCCTCTGCAGACAATATCAGAGCGTCGCTTCGATTCTTGTAGGCAGGGATCATACTGAAGCTCAGAGTGTTTGCGCAATAGCGTTGATTTCACAAACAGTTGCCGAACAGTAAGCACTTCACTTAGTGAGTAGAGTTGATCTGTAGGAAATCGTCTAGGCTTGGAATGCATCACTTTCAGTATCGCTCTTTGGGCTCGTTCTACTCTTAAAACTTGTGTTTTTATTGCTCCCCCCCAAGCAGTAATACAATAGGAGAGAACTGATTGTGCAAGAGCAAAGTAAACCATTTTTAGACAGTTTAAGTCAGCGACATTCCTTAGTCTTTTGAAGATGAATATGAGCTTACGTACTCTAGACATTGTAGAGTTAGTATGATAGGTCCATGAAAGAGTGTTGTCTAAGTAAACTCCGAGGTATTTAATGGAAGTAGTACGTTCCAAAGACTGGCATTTACAAATATTGGTGTCGCTACAGTTATGTGCACGGAGACAGAAAGAGGAAGGCTGGGTTCGACTGGAAGGTGAAAAAGTAACAAATTTAGTTTTGCCTACATTTAAAGTTAGAAAATTCAAGGAAAGCCAACTTAGTACTATTTGTAAGGCCATTTCAGCAGATTGCTTTATTTCGCTCCAATTCTTCCCACTTACGATGAGGGCGGTATCATCGGCATAGGTGAATATACTGCAATTAGGGAGAGAGAGTTTGCATAATTCGTTAATATAAACAAGGAAAAGCGTTGGGCCCAGGACACTTCCCTGAGGAACCCCGAATGTTATAACCTCTTCATCACTAGTTATGTTATCAATCGTAACTGTCTGCCTTCGGTCGGATAAGTAACTTTTGAATAATTGATTGACACTGCCCCTTATACCAAATTGTTCAAGTTTTCTTAAGGGAATAGGGATAGAGACAGTGTCAAACGCCTTTGCAAGGTCCAGAAAAACACCGACTGATCTTAAATTTAAAGCGAAGTTCTTTGCAATACTTGTTGAGAGTCCGACGACTGCGTCCTCAGTAGACTTGCCGCGTCTAAATCCAAATTGATTGTTGGAAAGAGTTCCGCTCTGATCAAGGAAGTTTATAAGTCTGCTGTTGATGATTTTTTCAAATATTTTTGACAAGACGGTCAATACAGAAATAGGCCTGTAGTTATTTATGTCTTTTTTGTCCCCGGATTTATGGATTGGGTGAACTAAGGCTTTCTTGAAGACATCTGGAAAATTTCCGGTTTCAAAACATAGGTTCAAAATGTAATTCAAGATAGGAATCAAAGCATGTCTGGCACCTTTGATAACAGAGGTCGGAATGCCATCATAACCCACAGCGCACTTATCTTTAAGGCTAAGAATGACAAGCTCTATCTCATTACAATCTGTTGGTAGGAGGCACATGGAGTCAACGGGAGGAGAGTGAGAGGATAGGTCTATAGGAGGGCAGCAAGTGGAAATAGAGGGAGGAGACAAAGTGTCTTGAGGCGTTATATTTGAAGCTAGAGTTGCACCTACTCTAGCAAAGAATGTATTTGCTAAATTAGCAGAAGATTCCGGGGTGTCAGATAATTTGAGCAAGTCTTCAGAAGTAGAGCGCTTACTATCAAGATGGGCTATTTGTTTCACGATGTTCCATGTTGCTTTCGGATTGTTCCTAGCCTTCTGAAGCTCGGCATGATCAAATTCAGACTTGACCTTCTTTAAAAGGTTATTACAAAAAGTGCGGTAGCGGATAAAGGTAAGTCTCAGTATTTCATTCTTCATGTCCTTTTTATACTTTTTAAAAAGCTTATCCTTATGACGAATGCACTTTAGGAGTCCGGGGGTCATCCAGGGTTTCAAAATTATTTTCTTATTGGGAGCGTAAGTATTATAGGAATAGATGTTAATGATTGAAGTCAAGTTATTCACAAGGGTTTGGGCAGCATAGTTAGAATCGGTGATTAATAAGATAGGGGAAAAGTCAGTTTTTTCAATTTCTTTAACAATAAGAGGGATATTAAACTTTCGGACTGGCGATTTTTGGGACTTTGAAAGAATGGACGAACCAAGACAAAATAAGACAGGGGTGTGGTCAGTGACTAATGAATCTAAAACAAGGGTTGTTGCTGGGAACTGGGACTTTAAGAAGACATGATCGAGACAGGCACTAAGTCTAGTAGGTATTACGTGAGCAGGGAGCATAGCATGGGATGCTGTTAAATTTAAGTAGTCGTCTGATCTAGAGTCATTAGAGTTTGGTAAAATATTAATATTAATGTCTCCAATGATCACTATGGTGGGACAGGAAGCCAATCCGTTAAGTATAGCTTCCAGATTACAGAGAAATCCTTCAGTGTTCTTGATAGCTGGGGTTCGGTAGAGTGCAATAATGGAGATCTTATCGGTAATATTTAGTAAGAGACAATTAGCATCAACGAATGTTGGAGTTACAACGTTACAAACAAGCCCTGATCTAACATAGGCAACCACGCCATCATTTTGATTTTTAAAGCTTGTCGCAAAACTATTATAACCAGGGAGAGATGGTAGAGAAGGGCACTTGCTAAGCCAGCATTCAGAAAGAACTATAATATCTATACTCATGTCAATCCTGTGCAGTAGTAGTAAAAGTTGGTCAAAATTACAATTGATACTCCTTATATTCAAGTGTAGCAGTTTAAGAGCGGTTTTACCGTATTTTATGTGTTGACCAATGTCTTCAGGCGAGCAGATGAACGAGTCATTTAGTTTTAGATTTTCGATGTCATTAGTGATTTTTATAATATCATCCATACCTAATAATTGTTTAGATTTACGAGTGAGCAAGAACAGATGAAAATTATTTTATTTTGTCTGCTACCAACAGCCAGCGACAGACACGTGGTATGTTTTAATAGATGAAAACCACTTTTAGGAGAGTGTGAGTATTTTTGAGTGTAAAAAGGTGAGTGATTGTGTGTGTGTGTTTGTGATTTGCCAGAATTCTGAGTAACAGTAAACATATTAAAAACTAGAAACAAAAGGATAGCATGTATAAAACAAAGACTACAATTTACAGACAAAAGGACGGTTAGTCACTTATTAACTAGTGTGTTAGATAAGTCTGATTCATTTTCGACGCGGATAAGCGGAGCCTTTTCTCGTTTTCGCATAAAGATTTTCCCTTTCGATGTCCAGCAGAACTGAAAGTCGTTACCCTTAGCAAATTCACGTGCCAGATAAAAGAGTTTCTTGGCTTTAGATGTCAAGTTCTCCGAAATAAAAACAGGTTTTGACGGCCCGGAGATTCTCAATTTTTCAGTAGTCAATTTATTATTTTCTTTGCTGGCCTTTCTGTATTTATGTATAAATTTCTCTTTTAGGAGAACGCTGGTGAAATCTACAATGATTGTTTTGGTGACGGGATTCTTAGTTTTAATTCTAAAAACATCTTTTATTTCTGATGGTTGGGCCGGTACGTTTAGTGCTTTAGCCACATTTAGTACAGTCTCCGCTAAAGATATTTTTGTCTCATTTTGTGCTGAAGGGATATTCCTTGTTTCTAAGCAAGTGGCACTGGCGCTACGCTCGTAGCCGTCAAGTTTATTTTCCAATGAGGTAATATACTGTACAGTTTCTTGCTTCTCGGATTCCAACTTATTGACTTGCGCCTGAAGTTGATCATTATTACCACGTAAGAAGTCGACAGCGGCTCTGAAGTCGTCCACAGCCAATATAAGAGTTTCGTATTTATCATTTTGCTCACTCTTGAAATCAGATATCATTTTTGTCAAATCCGCCATAATATAAAGCCAAGTCGGATTTCGGCGGAGAGCAGTCCAGTTCGAGCCGCATTCTCTTTAGTTTAATAATATAATAATACCTACTTCTTTCAACTCTTTGGCAAAAGTAAATGTCGATGTTGATATCTATAATACATCAGTGAGTAAATTAAAGCGGATTCTTAATGATAAATTCTTTTTGGACAGCGACTAAACTAAGACTCAACTTAGGATTATATTTTCTTATTAGCCTATTACTTATGTGTTAGATTAGATTGTAGTATTTAGGTAATCACCTCTGTTTCGGCTACTTGTCGGGTGTGGTCAAAATTAAAGATTTTGGAGACTTTAGATATTTGTAATTAATAAATGTTACATTGAGTGATGAAAAAAACAATGACGAGGTGATTGCTTGGAAAAGGTTGTCGCCATATTGAAAAATCATAAAATTCGTTCGGAAACACCGCACTGTTCCGGTGCCGGTCGTTCGGATACGCCGCGACATGCCCCCGGCCTTGGAAGCACCAGCTCCAAGTTTTAGGCTGCTTTTTGTCACCGCGTCGATGGATCCTCCTCCTTGACTAGTGGACATCTCTTCGGGTAACTGCGCCTCACAAGGCGCCATCTGAATGTCAGCTGCTCGTGATATGCCACCATGTCCTGTGATGGTGTTGACTATTCTTCCGAGGGTCCACTTTAGTGGGGGTAGTTTGTCGTCCTTGATGACCACGAGAGTGCTTGGCTCAAGGCTGTCGACGTTCTTTCTCCATTTGCATCTTGTTTGCATCTCAGAAATGTACTCCTTCGCCCATCGTGTCCAAAAATTGTGCCTGATCAGCTCGACTCGCTGGAACCGGTTAAGTAGTGTCCCAAGATCGCCTCGCATGTCCTGGTATACCGGCGAAGTGAGCGGTCGGCCAACTAGGAAGTTATCTGGAGTGAGAGGAAGAAAGTCGCAGGGATCAGATGAGAGTGGGGATAAAGGACAGGAATGTAGGAAGGATTCTACTTGAGTTAAAACCGTGGCAAACTCCTCGAATGTCAAATGTGCTTTGCCAACAATGCGTGATATGATGAGTTAACACGATTTTACTCCACTTTCCCATAAACCTCCAAAATGTGGTGAGTAGGGGGGAATGAATTTAAAATTAATGGATTGACTAACTGCGAATTCAGTTATGTCAAGGGAACAAACTTGCAAAAAACGTTTTAATTCTTTACAGGTACCAACGAAATTTTTGCCATTGTCCGAATGTATTGTATGAGGTTTACCGTGCCGCGAAATGAATATTTTTAGGGTGAGAATGTATGTTTTCTTGGATAAGTCGTAACAAGCTCCAAGTGCATCAGATGCCTCACGAAACTGACAAACGAGCTGACGAATATAAAACCAACTTTTGGTTGCGCTAAACTAACAAAGAGGTTCAAAGTTTTACCTTTCAGTCGCTTACACAAAATGCACCTATTCAAAATCTCTTGCGCGAGATTCCGCTCCCTAAAAGGCCACCAACAACGTCGATAAACGTCGTGTAGAAGAGCCTGAAGAGAGACGTGAAGCAGAAATCGGCGCTCGTGTCGCATTAACAAAACTGAAAACCGATATTTTGCACTAAGTACGGCTAAGTATGAATTCGCTAACCTGCCGCTGCCGGCACGCATTATTTTACTTCTATCGAGGAATATTTTTTGTTTACAAAGTTTCCATGTCTTTTTTATTGATTGATTTAAATAAATAAAACCATATTCCTCACTAAAAGTCACTAATCTCAGCTCAGATTCTCTCAGTTCGTTCACTGTGAGCGAACCCGACTTGCGATTATGTCTATTTCGCGTATTATAAACAAATCGAATTATATACGCAAAGGAGCGTCTCACACGTTTGAACTCAGAAAACCTGGCTGGAAATATCTCGTTGCTTTTTTCGCTTTGTAAAATGTTCGCTTTATTTGATTTAACCTCCGACAATTTATCCCGCATCGTAGATGGATTTTTATCAGAAGTTAAATAATGATAACTAAAATCGAACCCATGTAAAAAGGGTCCTTCCCACCACAGCGTCGACGAAGCTAGGCCCAGTGAGCTAGCCCCGCGCGAAAGCCTAACACTAGCCTCGATGTTATTATCTTTAGCGGTGCGGAGATAAGCGGCTGCCCCGTGCACCGCTTGCGACGAATCGGTATAATTATGCAGGTGTCTATAAATAGCCTCGCTACCTATAGCGTGCTGTGGTACTCGCGCTAACTCGCGCCCGACTGAATCGAGATGTGATCGTTTCTCCAATGCTAGAAATCGATTTAGGGCTTGAGTACGCGTTTGACCTAAACTTTGTGTTGAGGATTTGGAAGAAGTACTTACGCGGAACCTTCCGTCATTATTGCGCATCGTAGTTATGACGGAATATTCCTTGTACCCCTCCTCTTCCTCTGAGTGCGCATCACAAAGCGTAGGCTTCACCCCAAGCTCCCAGAACGTATATGCTTGTACATCGGCCGTTTGTGAGAAATTACATTGAATGTAATTATTCTTACATTTTAAATTTAAAGGACCCGATACGACCCACCCTAACTGTGTGTTTTGTAGGAAGGGACCTTTAGGTAAACGCATTCTTCCCTCGCATAATAAATCCCAAAATATATCCGCGCCTAACAGGATATCGCATGTTCGAGATTCATGAAAATAGGGATCAGCTAATTGAAGATTACCAGGGATGCCGAACTTTGCATATTGTTCGGGTATCGCTGGCAATGATGATGCAATGCGTTTTAACACAAAACATTGCAATTGCATAATGTAGGAGCTAGTACACGATCTAACATCAACTTCGCATGTTTTTGTTGATTGCGAGATCGTGTTTCCTACCCCTTGTATTTCTTGAGTGGACTGTATTAATTGAATGCCTAATTTATCGCATAATGATTGAGTAATGATGCAACGCTCCGAACCCGAATCAAGGAGCGCGCGCGCAGTGTGGTAATTATTATACCTATCTTTGACCTCCACTACGGCCGTAGATAACAGAACTGGTTGCACACATTGATAATTAGCGCATAGAACGTCAGTGTGTGTACCTAATGTTTTGATTGAAGGCTCGGGTTGTGCGGGGGTGAACTGCGGCGCGGGGAGGGACGCGTGCATAGACACTGACTTCACGTTATCAGTTGGGCCCGGATGAGTGACACCTGCACTGACTTCGCTGTCGCAAATTAGCGAATTGTGCTTTTTGGTGCACTTTCTACACGGGCCGAACCGACAGTCCGTCAGTGCGTGCCCAGGGCGCAAGCAGTTCTCGCACAAATGTTTTTCTTGTATGTGTTCTAGCCGAGCCTTCTTATCTAAACCGAGAAAGGTTTGGCATGCGTAAAGTGGGTGATTTGATTTGGTGCAAAGTGAACACAGTGACTTCTTTGATTGACCGGACGGATTGTTGGTAGAAACATTACAGTGCACTTTATTACTACTGCGTGTATTTATGTTTTGTTTTGGGTAGCTAGTGCTTGCGTGTGACACTAGTAACGTTTCCAACATATCAGCCCTGTCTCTCAAGAAGTCTAGTAAGACTTCAACCTTCATCGTTGACTTGGAGTCACCAGTTTTTTTTAGAAATAGGGACTTATGTTGTTCCCACTCGCGTTCAGTAGTTTTATCTAATTTGTTGATAATAATGTGTATAATTAGAGTGTCCCAATGATCCACGGGTTCACCTAGCAGTTTTAAAGCTCGTAAATTCTTTAAAACTGTGTCGATAAGTGTTCGCAATGAATCTGGTGCCTCTTTTGTCAACGATGGGATGTTGAATAATGATTTGACGTGGTTATGAACCAACAGTCTGCTATTGTCGTACCTAGTGAGCAGTAGTTCCCATGCTACATCGTAGTTCGCAGCTGAAAACTCAATCGACTCGATTACCAACGCTGCACTCCCCTTTAGTGACGATTTTAGGTAGTGGAACTTTTGGATTGCGGTGATGTGATCTGCGTTATGAATAAGCGACTGAAAGGTGTCCCTAAATTCTAGCCACCGCTCGTATGAACCATCGAAGGTAGGTATGGTGATTGTTGGCAATTTTACGTTACAAAACTCACTGGGTGCCTTCTTGGAACTCACGGTAACATCTCCACTAGCAAGCATACATTCTGCCCTAGCCAGAGTTTCGTAATATGTATCTTCAAATGCATCGCGTTCATTAATTTGTTCTTCGATATCTATAGCTAAAACATTTTCTTCTAATTGTGACTGAAGATTGTTGAATTCGCTAAATAAAGTCTCTATTCCTTTTATACGTATTCTAAGTTCAACGCGTGTTTTTTCGGGAAAAATTTCATTGGTATTTATTGCATTTAGATAGTTACAGAAGCGTGTAAGACGGCCTTTGACAATAGAGCGTTTTTTAACCAGATCGCGTAAAAGTATGTTTGTGGCGTCATCACTCGTAACGGTTATTTTACATGTTGGAGAAAGGGACCTACTCTTGTCTGTCATCCTGGAGGTTTAGTGAAAAGTGGAGTACTCACGTTTTGTAAGCGGCAGCTGATGCTGGCAACGGCACACACTGCTAGACACTTGCAAACGAGGAAACTCACTGCGGCTCAAACACTGAAACAGTTTACCACGGATATTAAAACAAGTAGGGATAGGGTTTCTGGATAGGATAGAGGGCTGGCCGTACCGTCTTCGTAGTGATCGGTTGTGTGCCTCAGGACAGCGCTCTTTGTGTCTCTTGGAAATCTTCTTTGTCTTCGAAATGACCGTTGGCACCGACACTGGTTGTGCGTGCGTAGGTCCGTTGTAGTCGGCTCTGAAGGTCCAATGTTTCGGCTACTTGTCGGGTGTGGTCAAAATTAAAGATTTTGGAGACTTTAGATATTTGTAATTAATAAATGTTACATTGAGTGATGAAAAAAACAATGACGAGGTGATTGCTTGGAAAAGGTTGTCGCCATACTGAAAAATCATAAAATTCGTTCGGAAACACCGCACTGTTCCGGTGCCGGTCGTTCGGATACGCCGCGACAACCTCTTTCTAATTTAATTTACCTTTTTGTGTTTTTTATCTTTTTGTTTGAAGCTAACTTACATTCGTTTTTACTTTACTTTCTTATATATCGTCGTCTACTGATTTTTACATAGGTTTATTGGTAAATAAATATAAGTGGAAACTTGTAATTAGCCCTCAGTAGAATATCATGCATGTTATATTAAGAAAATACCTAATTGTAAAGTCATAGCTGTAAGTTTTCCTAAAATTCGTAAAAATAAATAAATAAAATAAATAAAATACTTAATAGTAAATGTATATTCACAAAAGAGAGACTATTTTAATGAATATCCTGACATATCTTTGTAGTAGGTACATATTTCGTACAGATTAACAAATTTCTTTCTTTCAATGACTAACAGCGACTGTTTACAAACTGCCCTCTCACTGATCCCACTGATTAATAAGGTTTGATGGGGCAACACTAACAGCGGGGGAAGACTATCACTTTCAAATATCTCGAAAAGTACCGCGTTATTGTTGAGTTGGCTATGTCGATAAAACAGTTTTCATGAAAAGTGTCTTGGCTCAAAACACAGATGTCGCTTTTGCTGGTAAATGGCGCCAACATACCGGAATGTAAATGTCAGTTGTTAAAAAATAAATTTGCACGTGGTTGACCCTGACAAACTTTTAAAATTTTGGTGATAATAAGTGTTAAATTGAGATGTGTATGAATGTAAGTAGCATCATATTAATATTGTCTTTTAAGTTATTATAATATTATGGGTTTAAACTAAAGATTTCCTTTGATATTTTACGAAACCAAAACCTAACCTAAAAATATCCAAACGGGGGAAGACTGTCAGTCTTTCTGGGGTAAGACAGTCATATGTTATTCTTGCCCCAAGTCAGATATAATCAACATTTTCTCATCATGGTACATATTTTTCTTTCGAGTTTGTACCTCTACAGTAAAATCCACCGGCACACACAAATTTATATACTGTTTACATTTATTAATTTTTTACCGAAGCTACACCCGTGGTTTTAAATGTGTTATCAAAATAAATAGGTATTGAAGTTTAAATAAAACAGACGCGCATTTATCAATATTATTAGTGTGGCGGATTTCATTGATTGTCAGTTGTTGTAATCATAGAATGTTTAAAAAAGATATACTTGATTCTTCGATCAAGCGTTTTTCAATTTCATCGTCGGAGAAATGCAGCAGTAAATAAAACGATATCCTTTTTGTTCATTGCAGATAGCAAGATGGTACGCAATTATGTTCGAACAACAAATAGGGCAGCCACTTACACAAGAGAACAATTGCTAGAAGCTGTAGATAAAGTAAAGAACGGCGAGTTGACAGGCTCCAAAGTATTAAAGGGCTGATGATGATGATGTCTAACGCACAAAGTAACATTAAGCTATTGATGTCACTTAAAAGGTTCTGCGCCTCTGATTCCTGTTGTGTGTTAGTCTTACCCCAATTCGTTTCTTGTACGAATTGCCGCAAAAATAAACGTTGTAGCGTTGTGATAGAGTTTAAATTAAATTACAGTACGTTTAACATTTACGATTTTCTTTTAGGAATTCTGATAAGTTTATGTTTTCAGCAAAAAACCGTCACTGTTAGTCTTACCCCAATTAGTGGGGCAAGACTAACAATTTTTACTGGCTTTTAATTTATTCAAAATATCTATTCTGAATGCATTACCGGAAATATACTCACTATTTCCTAAAACCTTATAGTTTTGTAGTATCAATTACATGATTAATTATCTCAGAGGCATGTCAAATATCTTAGCCATAAAAACCGATCTTTTCGGTCTAGCAGGAAACTATGTTAGTCTTACCCCATCTAACCTTACCTTCGTAGGTATTTGTATTTATTAATGTACTTATTGGTCTCTTTTAAAATTAGATACCTACCCATTTCGTATATACTATAAATGTCAGTATTTATCTATTGTGTGTTGGTTGAAATAAAAGAGTTTGTACGTACACTATAGGTACTGAGTCTATTCATTACATTGTTAGCACAAGTACATGAAATACATTTACGTTAATCTATTAACCTTAAATAAGGGATTTATGTCTGTACTAGGGAGATGTTTGGAGGGAGAGTGACTGCTCAAGGCAAGGGTTGGTAGAGTGACTGGTGGCGATCGGCTTAACCATTAAAAATGCCGAATCATCGAAACGCGTTTGCGCCGCGTACTATATGCTAAACTGTGTCACTAAACACATCTTTTTAATATTGTAAGGTTGGAATTGTGAAGACTCGCGGCTTCCAAAAGATAAATAAATAAATACTCAATTTGTGCCATTTTACATAATGGCTTACTTATGTACCCATGCAACGGTCAGGAAAATGCCTAAGAACCGTTAACTCGCTGTACTATGATGAGGAGGTGCACCATCCTGTTGGTAGATGACATTATGCAAATCGCTTAATGCAATCCACTTCTTCTACATCCAGATTCAATATCTCTTGATACTTTTCACTATTTAATGTTCCATGGTGGATTGTAGTATCGCACACCTACAGTTAAATGAAAACCGAAATTGGTTATGGGTCTGGTAGTTAGAGGATTTGATCGTGACCAGTACCTAATGGCTATTCTTTCTAGTGTAGGTACATAGGTAGGTACATAGTTTGTAAAATTGCATTCGTCTGTCCAAATAATCGTGTTCGGGAAATAATCGTTTCCAACAGACCGTGATACGAACCATTGACAAAATGATAATCTTCGGTCTGTATCTCCTGGAAGTAGTTCTTTCTTGCACTGGCCGTGTCTCCTTGTAACACTTGTAATGGTAGGTTTTCAGTACTTTACGTATGCTTGATTTGTGCACTCCGATATTTTCAACTGCTTCTCGTAATGAAGCTTTTGGAAACCCCATACTGGCAATGCTGGTGAACTCATCTATTTTTGTTGTTCTTCTTCTTTTAGGCTGAAAATAAACGTCTTGTCTTATTTTTTGTTAATTTTTCAAAAATCGAGAACATGGAGTTCCTAAACTTCTTAATCGATACAGTATTAGTAGGTACTTCTTTAATGTTCAATTAGAATTTAATAAAAATTTTGTTGGAGGAATTTTGCTTTGTCCTGTTGTATGAGAACACATTTTATCAAATTTGACTAACTTCCGCTGCTCAGATTTTTTTCATTCGATACAGTAAAATGATCCTTAGATCTGAGGTAGAATACCAAAACGTGTCATTCTGTGACGATACTACTATCATAGCGATGCGATTAGTTTAGCAGAATAGGACCCCAGCTGAACGGAACCATGAGTAAGAAATGAAACGAGTATAACACTTCTTGAGACTGACGCGGGCCGAGTCGTAGCTATAAGTCGTGTAGATAGGGAATGGGATTGAAGATGACAACATGCTATCCCCCGTAGACCCTACACGATTTGTACACAATTTAACTGTAACACCGATTCTCCGCATCGAAGTTTTTTTCACGGCGGCGTTTCATAATAAAAGAGAAACTATGGTTAAATGAGAACTAAATTAGTCGGCAGTATGGCAATCGCGAACGAAGTCGCGGGTACAGCTAGTGATAAAATAAATGTTTAGGTAAGTAATAAAACACTCATGTATAATGTCCTCCCTAGCCGAATTTCGACCACGGCGACCAGTCTCATCGAAAACTGTCGCAATCCAGAACCTGCCCTCCCCACCCCGCGCCCCGGCTCCCCGAGGTTACTTAGCGGGGAGCAGCGCGCCCGAACATTTGAAAGTTTCAAATCAGTACCTAGTGTTTCAAATTGAAACACTATACTGATTGTAAGCGTCTGCATGACTACTAAATGTTAAATAAAATTGTTTATATTTATACAGTGTTTTTTTTTCAATATATTCATGAAGTTTCGGTGTGATGCGCGTTTAAGGAATAGACAGACAGACAGACATGAATGAAAAAAATGACAGTTTTGGCTTCAGTATCGATAAAAGTACCCTCCAAAAAAAAATTCAAAATATCTTTAACGTACCTAGGTACTACAGAATTGGACCTGTTACTGTTTTATTATAAGTATAGATAGAATAAGGTAAACAATAGGAGTTAATTAACAATGATTACTATCTAAATTTGCTTGTTATGATTACTATCTAACTTTAATTTTAAGACTAGCTGTACCTGCGTCTAACCCGCAACGAGAGAGATTTAAAAAAAAGATGGTATTGGCACAAAATCTCTAGAATTTTCTTCATTCCAAATCACAAACTTTTAATTTCTGAAAATTGTTTTATTTTCTCGCAATCGAAGTGAAAAGTAGAGTGTTTTACTCGGGCCAAAACCACCCATTATAACTCGGTCTTGTCATCCTCCCTCGCATAACGCTCGTATATAATGAGATAGTTTAGTCCCTTGTAAAACAATCTACTATTAAATAAGTATAGATATAGGTATTTAATAACCGACCGAAAGTGCATTATCATCATTGTTACTAGTGCTTAGTAGGTACTTACTTACGAGTATAATATATTGATTTTTTGTTTACGGTTTTGTTTGCGATTAGTATTATACCTACCTACCTACTAATTATGATTTAAAAGATTTTGTTATTGTAATGTGAATGAGATGCCTAGTAGTCTGAACAATTCCATGTTAAATACCTAACTAATTGAGTAGCATTTCTTAACCTACTTCACTATCTCTTCATATGATACAAGAACAAAATGAAAATTTTAAAAACATTTTCATGAAACACGGATAAGAACACTCGGGATAAAATTATCTATGACACAAAAAAACTAAACGAAAACCAGTTCATCCGTTTGGGAGCTACGATACCACAGACAGATACACAGATACACAGACAGACAGACACGTTAAACTTATAACACCCCTCTCAATAAGAGAGGGGGTAAAGAAAATACAATATGACCAACTCAACCAATATTATGCAGGTAACCTAACCTATAATATCTAAATTTTCATATTTTTCACATTACTTCCCCAGAGTTAGTTGACCTAACCCTCCCACATCAGTGGGTTAAAAATTTCAATATTTAACACAAGGTTAACTCTTGGTGGTACAAGATATAATTATAATTTAACTCCAAAGTAGTTTTTAGCTCCGAGTGAACCTAGCCTGGCGCAAGTGGGCCTAAGATTGGGACCGTTCAAGGCGAGAGGTAGGTAGTGCTTCACATGACACTGCCACCTACATTAATTAGCATATTGTCTGGGTTTGTACACGTGCCAACTGTGGACTTAAAACGTACAATTTTTTCATGTATAAAAAACCATTGATTGAGACCGTGGTACTGCTAGGGAGCATCACACCACACACCTATCGGACGTAGCGCCACCTATGATTTTTAGCTAGAACTACTTTCATATCCAAACCTTGAACACGCTGAAAATCCGAAGCCACGTTTGTTCGCAATTCTGCAGTCCCGTGAAGTGGCTGGAGTAATTATCGCTATGAGAAGTCAATAGAGGGCGCTGCTTGGTCTCAGAACATGAATATAATAATTCACGGAGCTTATAGGTGATTGCCGTTTAGCCCCGCCTCTACAACGATATTTAACTGGCATAGTAATTATGATGGATGTGTGTAGTTGTCAAACCATACACATAAGTAAATTTAATCAAAATGAAATTTCCTTGTGAAGGTTATTCCATAAAACTTCTGTCAAAAACGTCAATTAAAATGTAATTGCCCGATAATGCCTTAAATGACACGTCTCAAATGACGATTTTTTGACAGTTTTCAATGAAAATGCGTCAAAAATTCGTCACTTGAGACGTGCTTATATCTGAGATGCGTTTGAGTATTCGGGGGGAGCCTTATTACCTGTTATCACACTAGCGGTTTGCGGGCGGTTGCGGGGCGGAGCGGCCGCGCAGGGTATACGCCGCGGATGTGCAGCGAATACGCTGCGGGCGGATGCACAGCGAATACGCCTCGGAGGCGCAGCGAATTCGTTGCGGACAGCAGCGTGGACGCCATTTTGTACTGACTCGTACAAACGTTTTAGTACGTAGGTACATATTTTTTATTCGTTTGCAAAACAACACAAAGTAGTCGCTCTCTTCCATTTGATTAATTGATAATGGATTTTCCCAAATTCGTCGATGCTTTCGTTTGCGTCTCCGGCATCTTCGAAGTAAAACAGCCAACAACAGTGTCTCCTCGTCGAAATCCATTTTGTTACTGAGTGTATTGTACGAACGTCAAACGTTGCGAGTTAGCCGCGCGTCTGCGACGTCTTCGCAATGCAGCCGCGGCGTATACGCGACTCATTCGCTGCGCAGCCGCGGCGTGTTCACGACTCATTCGCTGCGCAGCCGCGGCGTGTTCGCGACGCATTCGCTGCGCGCCCGCTCCGCCCCGCAGCCGCTCGCAAACCGCTACTGTGATATGATAAGGCTCTAAGTGCAATTTATGTTATTCTTTAGAGGGCGCATTGCACGCGCGGGACGGAGAATACGTTTTTGGAACGGCGTAAGCGCAATTCAGTTTTTGCTTATTTACAAGAAAAATACACAACTTATGAAGAAACTGTAATAGGGAACCAAAGAATTAGTAATAACCTACGAATCAAAACAAAAAAATTTTCTATAGACCGCAGAGTTGCCGAGATCTCGAACAAATTACGTGCAAAGCAGTGCAATGATTTTTTCTATAGTAATTTTTTTCGCAATCTTGTTTTCCAATTAAGGGACCCAAGAAAAAATACCCAATTGTATGTAATTTTAGTGTTTTTACGACGGGGATTCCGTGACAAGCAGACCCGCTAGGTTTGGCCCCTTGAGTTGATAGGTAGGAGAGTGGTTCTACGGATTAACACTACCTACTAAATATTTCACAAATGTGCTTGTTTTTTCAGTAAAACAATGGAATTATTACAAATAAATTATCTAAATCCTTTAATATTTAAAACAATAATAATGATGTAAGAATACACGTAAAAGAATACGAATAAAAAAAAACGTACCTAAAGTGCGAGTCGGACTCGCGTACTAAGGGTTCCGTTTAATTGTAAGACCTTGTTTCTTGCCAAATTATCATGATTCTAGGTCAGGGGTCGGCAGACTTACCAACCAAATGAGCCAAATATCAAGTTCGTAGATTTTCCCATGCCTTCAAAGAGCCGTAACATGAATTTTATTAGTCTAATAATTAGAGTCTAATTTGCTTCATACTACAAATCTTAAAAAAATATAATGACACTATTACAGTTATAAAACATGTAAGAAATGAAAAATATATTTATTTACATATTGACATTAAAACAAATGAAAAATGAAAATTAACATTTTCCATACAAATTGTCATGTCGAAATTTTAAAAGATACCTACAGGGTCATTTGGGGTAGCAAATGAAAGGTATCAGTTTGTATATCTTGTCATATCAAAATAGTTTTTGAAATTTCTTCATACTTTTCGAAATATTACGAAAATAATCGAAAAATACCCATTCCCCCCTATCTCCGAAGATTGCAGAGCGATCCATGTGAAATGTATGTAGCGTGTGTAGATACGGATCTATATTTTACAGGAAAAATATTGAGAAGTTTGTAAAAAGAAAGCTTTTTGAAAAATGGTCAAAAGGGGAGGAATAATTATCAAAAGGGGTGGCTACCTCACCGAGTGGGGTATCAAATGAAAGGTATCAATTTGTACATTTCAAAACAGTTCTCGAAATTTCTGTAGGTTTCATACTTTTTGAAATATGTCGACCCATTTCCACCCCCTATCTCCAAAGATTACAGAGCGATCTTTCTGAAATGGATGTAACGTTTGTAGAAATGGATCTAAATTTTAGAGGAAAAATAATAGACAAGTTTGTAAAACGAAAGGGGGGGGGGGGGGTTGTTTTTAAAACAGGGGATACCTACCTCACTTACTCACCGAGTGGGTTATCAAATGAAAGGTTCACGTACGTTTCAAAACATTTTTTGAAATTTCTGTCGAGTACACTTTTTGAATTATTTTGAATAAAGTCAATACATTGGCTTAATCTGGCAGAGCGATCCATCTAAAATGTAGTTTGGTAAGTACCTACTATTTTTAGGTAGGTATTCATCAAATAGCGATGTCTCTAACCTGTACCTTTAGTACATGTATGATAATCGGCAAACGTTCGAAACCCTCCGCGCGCGAGTTACACTCGCACTTGACGTTCTTGTTTTTTAGGTGTTTTATTTCTGCTAAGGCGGCGCAGTTACGCAGTGAGTGAGTTGTAAGAGCCATATAATCCTATGGCAAGAGCCGCATGCGGCTCGCGAGCCGCGGTCTGCCGACCCCTGTTCAAGGGTCCTGCTCCGATATTTTAAGGAGCTGGGCTGGTTAGGGCCTGGTTAGGCAGGGGGACAATGCACAATACACTCCTATGCGAGATGTCAGTGCAGATCCCGGTACCCCCATTCAGAATTAGAATTAGAATTAGACCCCTGTTCTAGGTCAACATGAAGTAGGGTAAAACACCCAGTTGTCAGCCTTTTAGTGAGGACTCGAATTTGATTCAACTGTATTTTAAATTTTAAACACTACGAATAAAAACAATCGCTGCTTTCCGAAAGGTTGTTTATTAAATTTACCAAATAAAATTACAAAACATTATACCTACTTATAATAATTTCATAGAAAAAATCAACATTAAACAAATTATGGCACTTTTCACCAGTAATCAGCCTCATTTTTCTAGAAGTCAGTCATGTCTT
Source organism: Eupithecia subumbrata (assembly GCA_949316285.1). Lineage (NCBI taxonomy): Eukaryota > Metazoa > Arthropoda > Insecta > Lepidoptera > Geometridae > Eupithecia > Eupithecia subumbrata. Next base: position 29,517,525 of record OX438642.1, on the reverse strand, counting down.
ATATTATAACAAGTCAGCCTCTCTCTTATTTTTGCGTATTTGCCATAGAATTTTAATTGTGATGTATTTATTTTCATTTAATATGTCCCTAGCGAATTAAGTAGGTCCATTTAATTTCTGTGTCGCTAATGAATTCCCTTTCACAGTTTGTGCATCTTATTCTATTTATTCTACATTATCGTATTTTTCTGCCTCTTTTTACTATGTTTGGAATTAAATTTCTTCAGAATTAATATAAATACCAACATAATGAAATTCTAAAACAAATGATTTTCATGCTAAAATAATCGTGCCTAAATTTAACCCTAATTAAAAGGATTTAAGGTGCTATTTGGTGCAACAGAACTAACGGCTGACTACTGGATTTTTAGACCCATTGGTCGGCCCCTGACATTTCTACGCGGCTGACTACTGGTAAAATACCCTTTGGTCTTATAAGAGTTAAGCCCAATGTAATGAGCAAAATTGGTATTATCCGCTCCGTTAATTTCAACATTACCCATTTTTTAGGGATAATGCCATTTACTTGCAACATTCAATCATACGAGTGAAAGTACTGTATTTACGAGCTGTCAAAACACACATAGATCGGTTTTTGGTTACACTAAATGTCAAATTGTTGAATGACATCCCTCTGCATGAATGCACAAGTCAGCGCTGTCTTCCCACCGCTGCACTGACTTCAAATCAATTTACATTGGGTTTTTTTCGGGTCAGCACTGACTGGTCTCTAATTCGGAGTCAGTCACTGACCCTGTCTAAACCTGCCTTCACGTCAAATCGACTCATCCCTCAGTTTACTGACCATTTACCAGTGCCAGTGCCTGTTTGAGTTAGCACGATACCAAAGCGGACAAGCTTCCATTCACTACGGCACAGATATAATAATACTATACTAGTACTATCATCAAGAAAGTTATACAATAAAATAATGGAAATAAATTAGAACTAGTATTTACAATTGAAACAATTGAGCTAACTGCAAACTGTTGCAAACAATCTACAGGTAGCTCAAGAGCTGATCCATATCAATACCAGTCGGAAGCATCCCCAAGACGCTGGCTGCATTGCCCCGCTGTATGGCAATGCTGATGCGCTGTGCCAGATACCGACCAGCTCTCGGGTCACGCGTCGCTTCGACCAGACGCTCAGATAATTTTTAAAAACCCTAAGAGCCTCGGTACCTTACGGATAAGGGGAGCAAATGTGTAGGCTCTGTCGAGACCTGCATATTTGCGCACCTTGAGAACTATCATGGAGTTCGTATGAAACTGTGAGATATCTCTGTGATATAAGCTGTGATACGGAAACGTCAGTCTCCCGGGGTCTCAGTTTCCGGTTGGAGCACTTTATGGTGCTCAATGTATGGAAGGAAATTGCTTTTACCCACACATACCTATTGAGTAAAATTCCAAATTGTACTTACATCGAAGCTTTGACCTACTGTTTATGTAGGTAAGCAATGCAACCCGCATCCAAAATACCTCTGGAATGGCGTGTCACTGATGGATCAAAGAAAACCTCAATTTTTCGTCGTAAAATTCTTGTATTTAACTGCTGCGATTCAAGTGGTTTTATTTTCTTTTTCAGTAGATTGAAGCAATATATCAACTGCGCCCGCGCACCGGGGCGGCTCTTGGATCTTGAGCGTTGGTGTTAAGATCCTCTGGTTAAAAGATATTGGTGTGAATGAATATGAATGATAATCCCTTACATGAGTGAAAGACAAAAAATAGAGAAAGATGGCGAGACGTCGTGAGGCGAATCACAACATCCACCCATCAGGAATGAACATGATGACCAGGTCCGCTCTGACAAGAGTGTTACGAAGAAGTAGATATTTATTTATGTACAGAATTGGACCTGTTACAGTTTTATTATAAGTATAGATATCTGTGTGTATTTTACTAATTTAAGTTAACGCCCATTAAGACGACGCATTGAAGATATTGGCGTCAGGGATTTCAACTTTTTTCAGCAATTACAAGACATTCGGAATTTATTTTTTATGTTTTGAATTTTTCATGTTTTTTACTTTAAATTGGTAGTAGGTTTTCACGATTGGTTAACTTTCATAGCAGAAAAAAAAATCCCGAAAACTGCTCTATAAAAACATGGTTTTTAACTTTACAGGCAAACGGAACCGATTTATGCCTCTAAATTTTCTGTACAAATAAGTTTATACACCCTCTTCAAAATGGTGGTAGGATTTTTCATAATTACCAATAGTTTTTATTTTAAACGAGAATTACTGTTTTGGCGTTTACGCCTTTTCGTTTCAAGCTAGTTCTCGCCTCTGTTTGTATGCAGGCGGCCCCCTTCAGTCCGCTTTTGACCATTGTCAGCGTCGGACGTGTGCCAATCGAGCTCGCCTCCCGCGCACAAGTTGCTCTCGATTGACACATCATCAATATTATCTTCTGAGTAAAAAAAATCTTATAAATTATTAAAAATGGGAAGAAAGATGATTAAAGTTTCAAAAATAAAGATGAAAGGTCTGTATGTTGAAAAATGTAAGGAAATGGAAGGTAGTAGTAGAAGTAAACGTTAAATATTTTTTCCCTAGCACTAGATAGGTACCTACCTAGTGTATCGATAGCCGTGAATCAATATTATCTTGCGAGTAAAATCATAAGCAACACCTTGAAAACATCGTGAAGAAACGTCAAATATTTTGCCTAGGTACTGCCTCTGCCTACCTATCTATAAGATATAAGTACATAGTATTATAATAATTATAAAGTTTATTTTGTTTTTTGTTCTTAGAAAATAAAAACCTAAACTTTACTACTTACTAATTGTCCGAACATAGAAAACCATGGAGTCGTCTTAGTCCGGTCAAATTAGACCAAAAATTAGGGGTGAGGTTACAATAATTCGCACCCAACTGAAAATTGGTAGGATTATTCAAAAGCCCATTATAAATGAATTGTGAAAAGTAATCATCGATCCGACACCTGAAAAAAAAATTACTCGGGGTCAAAGATCACAAAAACGGGTGTTTCGCGATTTTCAGCAAAACGGTAAGTTTTATCATAAAGTTATCGCGGTCAAAAATTGTAGATCAGATAATTATCTATAAAAAATGTCTTAATACTTTTTTCCTAAGAGGCGCCGTTTTTGAGATATAACGATTTACTTGTTTTACTTTAAAAACTTTTAACTCAACGCAATCAAAAATACTCAACCTCAACAGCCTGTATAGGTCCACTACGGGACGCAGGCCTCCCCCTGATAAGCGCCTTATTGGCTTTTATCTCAGGGGGGTAATGCCCATAATCCCCACGCTGGGCATGCGGGTTGGGGATCGCAGTTTGGTGGTAGAATTGTTCTGCAGGGGGTGCTGCTGCCCACCCCCGGTGGATATCCCTTACTCGCCTCTTACGACACCCGCGGGAAGAGTTGGGGTGGTGCAAATTCTAAGCCGGCACAACACAGCTCAAAAATCAAAGCCGTTTATCTCCGAATATAATCTAATATAATATCACCACCGAATCCTTCCACCCATTTAGGGCATGCAAAATCGGAAGAATACCCAAATCCGGTTTTTGTTCGATTTTAGATTTTTAAAATATTTTTTTTTGTTTTTTCGATTTTTTCGATTTTTATTGTTTCAATACAAATAAAAATGCTTGATTATTTTTGTAGTCATTTAATAAAACAAGAAATCTAACCCCGCGCTTGCTGAAAATACGATCTCAAAAAGCTCTTGATCAGACAAATTGTCAAATCGAATATCGCTCTCCAAATCTTCATCTATGATTTTTTTGCACTTATCAACCACATTTTTCCAGTCCTCTGGCGTGACATTTTCGCAGGCATTGTGCAGTAATGTGAGCTTTTTATTTGCCGTAAAAGGAGGTTTAGTATTATTTCTGGCTGCGTGACCTTTGACGTAGGCCCATATCAGTTCGCTCGCTCGCTCCGCTCTCCGTTCATTCTATATTGTATGTGATCTTCCTATGTTGTTGTTAGTCTTTAAAAAAACATAAATTGGTTCTATCTTAGCTACCTTGTCATTGCCAAGAATGCCACTGCTACACCAATTACAAAATAATCTGCGGTTTATTACAAGCGCCGATATTTATTTTGTATTAGTTTCTCAACAATTTTTTCAGCTGCAGCCGCCAAAATCTCCAAAATTTTCAGAGCCCACTCCACTCACAGTTATTTATTTTATACAGGGGTATTGGTACCCCCCGCCATTCAATAACTCTTCTTTTAAGAGGCTTTATTTGAAAATAAACTTACTACTTCATGGGTTCCGGACAATCGTATATTTTAGTAGAAGTGATTTAAAAAAATTAAGAATTTGAACCTGGCGTCTTCACGAACGTGTTCGTGATGATGGGCAGAAACTGCACTTCACGCAGTCAGTGACCTAAGCCTATACAGGTTTAGGTTAAAATAAATAACTTCGAGCGGAGTGGGCTCTGAAAATTTTTAAAATTCTCCTCTACCTTTTTTGTCACCACCCCGTGAACCACTCCATACCATAGAGTAACAAACATTTTGGAGACTCGATCCGTCGTTATTTATTTTTTCGTATTTTTATTGTTTAATTAATTGTATTATTAATAATGTTATTCGAATAAGTAGTTAATAAGCTATCGAAGAGACTTAGTTCTGCAGCGTACGCAGTCAAAAAAATTCGTCATCTTACAGACGTAGATACCGTAGATACATCTAGAATTATTTATTTCAGCTACTTCCATAGTATTATCTTTTATGGTATATTGCTGTGGGAAACGCTGCAGATATTAACACCGTATTTGTGCTGCAGAAGCTCTCTTCTGACTGTTCGTCCAATGTATAATATGGGATCCAGAGACGAGATACGTGATAAATTCAAAGAAATAATCATAATGACAGTACCATGTCAATTATATTCATGAAAACTTGTTATACACTCATAGAAATATAAAACAGTTGCCTAAAAATAGCGATAAACATAATTTTGATACCACAAATAAACGTAAACTAGCTGTGTCCACAACTAGGCTACACAAAATTAATGAATCTTTTAAAGGGCAATGTATACGCTTCTACAGCTAAACTCCTAGGGAGTTGCAAAAACTATCCGTAAATAAATTGAAAAACATTGTCAAAACCTTGTTGTTGCTATAAAATATCAGATAGATAGATAGATAGATAGAAAACACTTTATTATACCACACAAATACAGGAAACAATACAAAGAAAATGCTTAGAAAAAATGAAGTATAAAGGGCGGCCTTATCGCTAAGAGCGATCTCTTCAAATTATCTAGCTAGAGGATACAAAGGCTTGGGACGGGTTTTTCTCTAACTCGAAAAATAACAATTAACAGGCTAAAGGTTACTTTGTCGCTTTTTTACTTTAGTCTACATACCGAATCGACAGAAATAAAAAATATCACTTTATATCCTTAACAGTGGTTAATTTTGTAATTTGACCTTTTCTAAGTGTACATTTATTGTACTTATGGAAATAAAGAGCTTTGACTTTGATTTTGCGCACTCAATAGACCGAGGTACTGGAGTGAAAGTAACCTCAGCAGTGGTCCAATCTCCCCATAGTGCACAGGCATGCGACCACTGGCGAGTTTTTTTTTTAATTTCCAAGAATAGATAGCGAAATGGGCAGCTCCTATACCGTAAACATGTACTTAGAGGTTGTACGCGTTTTATGGAAACTATCTGCTTTCTCGCTCGCGCAAGACAACGTTTTTAAAGATTTTTAGTTTAAGTGTGTTACTGAACATGTGATTCGCCCATTATTTTAATAATATTAAATATATAAATAACACATTTTGAAATAAACTTTTGAACTTATCGTGATCTTTGTAAAGATAAAAGCCAAATACCTTTCGTTTTTAAAATGATAAGTTATGTTATGTCTAGTCGCAAACTTTAGGTACCTAAACATAGACCAGCTACTAATTCGAATAAAATTATTTTTTAATGTACCTGAGTAATGTCCGGAATTTCGGAAAAAATATTTTCGGAAGGAAGTCTCCGATTCTTTTCACTGTTCCTCGAAGTTTAGGTAAATAAAAGCCCTACCTATTCCTATCACTGCTTATTACCCTACTTTTAGTTAGGTAACCTAACCTACCTACCTACCACGCTAACGAAGTTGCAGGTAGTATCCGTGCCGTCAAATTATGTTTTTTTATCGATATACTACCGCCAAAAAAAGCTTGCCTATAATTATATTGTAAAATATTCAAATGGATATAAATAAAATAAATAAATAAAGGTAATGCGACTCCATGACGTCTTGTCCCAGCGCGGCAACGCACGACTGAGAAGCGCGCTAGTTACGGCGGCGGCGCGGCCCGACGGCACGATTGCAAACCGCGTAAAATTACCGCGGGGTATGTGCTGCTTGCGGGGAGCTCATGGGGGGCGTGGCGCCCGATTTCAAATTATTGTTTATCAATGCGTCGCCTTAAAATCACCTTCATCATCTTCTTCAGCCTATATTAGACATAGGCCTCCCCCAATGAGCGCCATAGCGCCCTGTCTTCAGCTTGCCGCATCCAGCATCTGCCTGCAGTCTTTCGCTGATCGTCATCCCACCTGGCCGGAAGGCGTCCTACACTACGTTTGCCGAGTCGTGGTCTCCACTCAAGAACACGTTTACCCCAGCCGTTGTCGGTTCTTCGCGAGATATTTATTTATTTATTTATATTTTATTGTTGTTTACTCAAACTTGACTTACAGAATACATTCCAAAACGTCAAACATTATTATAAAATCTAGCGTAGGTACGTTAAATTATATAAAATATATGGCCGGCCCACTGCCACTTCAGCTTACTAATTATTTTAGCTATGTCGATAACTTTGGTTCTCGTTTCGTTATGTCCAGCTGTGGACTAGTATAGGATGATGATGATGATGATGATGAAGGTCTTATAGCACAAGTAAAGGAAAAAATCCGAAAAAAGTAAATTTGTAGTTTCACTAATCAATTACCTACTTTTGATTCTCACTAAAGACTAAAATCTTTAGGGTGTCTACTTACTTCCCGTTGACGTAGAATGATAAAATTTGGCAAAAGCTACGGCAAAAGCAATGTCTTATGTCGCAAACACACCACAATAGTGTGGTTCGAGCTTTATTGAAACACCTGCTTGTCTTCCGCTACCAATACGATTCAGAACCAACGAACTATGAATAACTAGTTTCTGCCCGTGGCTTCGCACGCGTTGTTTCTATGCAAACGTTTCAAGGTAATCACCTTCTTCCCATTGGAACTGATTTATGGGATAAAAAGTCTGTTTCCAGGGCTAGAATTACCTGTATGCAAAATTTCAAATTTCCATCCATCTAAACATCCAAAGTTTCGCATTTATAATACCTGTTAGTGTGATGTGATGTGATGTGATGTGATATACGATTGGTAATTTCGTGCACAAATAAAAACGTTCCCGGTGATATCATAGTGCGAACAAGCCTGGACGGATGCCAACCGAGCCAAGGATCCAGTCAAGGTGATAGAAGCGAACAGTATCCATATATCAATGTGTAATAGAGCTCATTTCACCTTGACAAACTGTGATGAAGATGTATTGTGGTGTCGAAGGCAAATCTTGATAGATTTGAAGTTATTCTGAAAACTGAAATGTGTAACATACACATTTCAATTTTCAGAATCTCTCTGTATTTACTCGTAGGTACTAATCATTATGCTATTCAGAATAACATCCTCGCATTTTTGCGATAACTATGTATAACCTTTTCATTATCCCAAGTCTAGAACCATTGCATTGCTTTGTGAACTTTCATCACACTCGGTTCAGTACTTTTGGCGTTGTATTCGCTTAAATATCTTACAGCCTCACGTGTTCACTAATTTTCGCCTCAGAAGTAAAAGGATTAGTTAGTACTCTAGTTAAATCTCCTTAAAACAGGTTGTACCTGTTGAATCGCGTAAGGACCGACCGGACCACGCGTGCCTCGCACATGTGTAGAGAGAGTCCTCCAGGCAACCAAAAAGATTGTGAGAAGAGTTTAGGATGAAGGATAAGATTCTTGATGGTATCTACGAAAATTATAGAAGTCGACATTGTAAGTTTATAAAAAATATGCAAGACGTTCTCATACACTTCGCTAGTAATCTAATAAAAATCTTTGTCCGATTCAAAATTTCTGCACTGGTAGGTTAGAGCTTTTAGAATAAAATATTTAAAATAAAGTTTCAATCTGAACTTCCCATTCCATTCAAGTAGGGTTGCCATTCGTCCGGGTTTCCCCGGATATGTCCAAGTTTAAAGGACGTCCGGGGAGCGTCCGGGCGGGGTTTCATTTGTGGGCCGGGTTTAAAAATTTCAAGTCTTGCAAGTACGCAGTGTCTCAGTACTTTTAAGATTTTTGTTTAAAAATTTCATTTAAGTTTGTTGAAAGTGGGTTAGTATTTTAACTAGGTTTGGTTTTCATAACGGAGTATAACAATTTGTGTTTTATTTTAAGAATAAAAATAGGTTTTAAAACAATTTGGAACAAACTGTAATATTATAAAGATTCTGTTTTTTTACATTTAAAATGATGATAAAATATGACTAAATTTAATTTAAGGCCTGAAAATAAAAAAGTTGGTTTGACATTTTCAACTGTTTTTTTGTGTTTCGTACCTCAAAAGGAAAAAAGGAACCCTTATAGGATCACTTTGTTGTCCGTCTGTCTGTCCGTCTGTCAACCCGCTTTTCTCAGGAACTCGTGGAGGTATTGATATCAAATTAACATCAAATACTCAAGTCCGTAACCTCTTGAAGACCCAATAAAAATAAAATTTCTAAATCAACGCAATCACAAGTTACAGCTGTTTATGTCCGAATATTTTGAAATTTCCAAAGGAAACCCATGCACACAACACAAAACCTATTGGGTACTTCCCGTAGACCAAGAATCATAAAATTTGGCGATCAGCAAGCTATAGCACAAGTAAAGGAAAAAAAACGAAAATAATAAATTTTTAGTTTACATATTAATTAAAAAAATACTTTTGATTCTCGCCATACACGAAAACCTATAGGGTACTTCCCGTAGACCTGGAATTATGAAATTTGGCAAAAATCAAGGTCTTAAAGCACAAGTAAAGGAAAAAATTCGAAAACGGTAAATTTGTAGTTTATTCTCAAAAAAATACTTTTGATTCTCGCCCCGGAATAAATCCTGCCTACTTCCCGTTGTCCTAAAATCATGATATTTAGCAAGACACTAGGTCTTAAAATTATACGGAACCCTTAGTCCGACTTGCAATGTTGTTTTTGAAAACCTGTTGACATGTCCGGGTGTTGGGCTTCAAAATGTAGATTTTCACGCGTCTTGTCCTGGTTGCAAATTTTAGAGATGGCAACCCTACATTCAAGCAACTAGAATGCAAGCCCTCCACAGAACTCCCCCTGGCACTTGGCACTTAGTTATTTTCCCCTGGCTTCCTCGCCAAAGCTTTTAGTTCCGAAGTTCGATTAAGCCTTATCCGAGCTCGGGTTAAAATGCAATTAAACTCGTCCAAAGCCTCTCTCTTCATTATCGGATAGTGACTATTCTAACGTAAAAACGGTAAGGCTGTGTTAAATTTCACAAGTTTTATAGGAATCGTTTAGTGGAGAAAATTTTCATTAAAACTTAATTTTAGCATCGAAGCGACGACGACGCGTAACCCGAGAGCTGGTCAGTATCTGGCGCAGCGCATCAGCATTGCCATTCAGCGGGGCAACGCAGCCAGCGTAGCGGGGACGCTTCCAACTGGAATATGGATCAGTTGAGCTACCTGTAGATTGTTTGCAACATTCTGCAGTTAGCTCAATTGTTTCAATAATTACTAGTTCTAATTTGTTTCTACTATTTGATTGTAGTTGTCTTTGTTATTTATATATCAAAATACGACAGCCTTTTCTTTTTATTTATCTTTTTTAATTTATCTATAAAAAAAACGTGACTCACCCTGGATGATGTTTTCAACCAATCAATTTTAAAGATCTTTATACTTTATTTATATTATGATTAAATGATAATATTAAATTAAAATTTAAAAGCGCTATGCACTTTTTCAAATTAATTTAAATACTTATAGGGAATTAATTAGTAAATATCATACAGTGGTTATTGAATCATTAAATATTTTGTCTTATGAGAACTTCATTCAAGCTTGAGTTGAACATTACATTTTATATAAATAAATTATAGAGATATATATCAAACAAGGCCAACTTAATTTATTTGATCGCTTCAATCGATAACCCACCCACCCAATACAACCAAATCGGTTCAGGCATTACAATTTTATGGTTGAATAAAAAAACTCACAGACATACACGTCAACTCTGGACGCATTACACTTCTTTTTTGGGCAGTCGTGTAAAACTGGCAATCCGCTATCGCCCCGTCCTAGCTGTCCTAGCTGTCTGCAATGCAAACGCACCCTTGCACAACTTTATTTCTTGATCCTCAATTGTAAGAAATGCAATTATAACTTTAAAATCAAACTTATCAAGTCTTTAACCGACAGACTTTCAAAGAAAGCGCCATATTTGATCCACTTCACTCATTTTAAAGGAAATGTGCCGCTGGCGGCGACAACACACTAATTATCCGCTTACGGACATTATTGTCGGTACTAAGAAATTAAATAACATCGCAAAAATTTACGACTTCGGCGGGACTTGAACCCGCATCCTTCCGTATTATTGTATTATTGTACTGTTTGATTTTATGTTAATAAATTCATATTTACTCGTATTATTATAAAATCATGGAAGTTTGTGTTAGCCAGCAAATGACTCGCAATGGTCGCAAAACGACTTAGCTGCTTGCTAAATTACTAAATTTGTAAGTATACAAAGTATATAAACCCAGAAATCACAAAATTGCCGGAAAATTATGCACCTATCCTACTTCCTACTAATATTATAAATGCTAAAGTTTGTGTGAATGTTTGTTACTACGTATCTCCGTAACTACTTATCCGATTTAGATGAAATTTGGTATGTAGGTAGATATTTTTGGTTTTAGACTATCACATAGGCTAATCAAATTTTCAAAAATAAACCTCAGAGGGTTAAAAAGGTAGTTAAGTTTCTATGAAAAATTATTATTTTGGTTCGATTCACTCAAAACTCGGTATAAATAAACTATAAAGTAAGTAATGAATCACGTATTTTTTATTTTACAAAACTACCCCTAGGGGTGTGTGGAATTGCTGAAATTTGTATGATTCCACGGGGCACAGCTATTAGTTGTATATATTATATCTGTAATATTGCAAGCAGTAGGTACATTTTATTAGCAGAGAGACTAGGATAGAGGGCCTGCGGATTATCATTTACAACTTCAGTAAGTCACTTGGGTTCATACGGCTTGTTCATACATTCTTATGATATGCATATTACAAAAATTTTGGGCAGTGTGCACACTGGCTACCTGGACAGTCAATGTAAAATGTGTTTTCAATAAAAGAAAGAAAATAATATTGTTAAAAAATGTCACCATGTATGGTATATTGTAGTTGAAAGAACCCCCGGCAGCAATGTTGAAACGTGCCATCAGCAAAACAGTCTGCAGTATGCGCCTTTCGCTCGGTAGCTTTTTCTGAGCAGAATATTAAAAGTCTTTCTTCATCCATGCTGTCATACACCAGGAATCCTTCACGAAATTTATCTGGTATTACGATGTCTTCGATTTTGCTGTATTTGATGCTTGTTGCACCTAAATCTTTGTTTCTTGCTGTATAAAAGCTTTTGGAAACACTTTTGAAATTCGGAATTCTTACTACGATGTTCACTCCTTCGCCTTTCAATGAGCTCATAGTTTCTTCATATTATATTCGTGGCACAGGCGTCCCTTCTGTCGTTACTCTTATTTTACAGGTCTCTATTTTTTCATTACTTCGTTTATCTAGCGACTTGGCACAAAAGTGTATAGTTTTTCCCTGAGGACCGTTTCTTCCTGTATTGTTAAGGTTGCACTGCACACACTTCTTGCCGAGCAAGTCCACAAAACACTTCCATTGCTATTGTATTTTCTTTCGTGTATCTGTAACCCGTGCCTAATATAACATTACTTGTTCTAAGTTGTGACATAGTGTATTTGAGCTTGTCGCTGATGTTAATTTATGTTATTAACTACTGCATGGTCATTTTTACACTAAGTCCAAACCGTCTTGGAATACATGTTCCTGTGCGAATCTTGGTATTCCTATAATATATAAATAGTAAAGTATCATGCTTACAAAATTTACTGATTACATTTGTAACTATAATTAATTTTACTTTCATAATTATCACTTATTCATCTTCTATGCCGATCCCACCGACGGGGTTAAGGGAAGGAATATGATGATGATTATTATAATTATTAGTTTATAGTTGTCTGAATTCAAAACATGTAACACTTTGGCCAAGAACTGTATATTTTTTGTGCAAATTTCAACCATAAAAAAGCAGTGTACAAACTGACAATCAATGTATGGTACTCAAAATTATTTTTTAACCGGCAACCCTTCCATACATGCTCACTACATTTATTCGACAAGCATTTACATGTGAAAACAGAGCTGCAGGTAAACAAAAAAAATATTCTCGTACATGAGTAAGCCATTGTTTTGGGCGATGTTGCGTGTTCACTTGCTTGTACAAACCGATCTTATTTTAGATACACCCACGAGCAGGATTAACACCTATCTGTTCAGTCCACCAGATCCTTCTCATTAATGGTTCATTATTACGAGTATTGAGTAGACTCGACCAACGCAACCTACCAGAAGACGGGGAGCATCTTCTTTCTGTGAATTTTTAACACCTCTACTGCGATGATCACTCGCCTGCGAAACGTGTGGTGACTATGGCAAATCCCCTTTTAGGGGAGGCATGATCAGCAGGGGCGTATGTTTGCTGATGGGGATGCTTTATGAGAATGTTTGTCAGGTAAACCAACTAGTACTACGTAGGTATCAGGTCACTTAGCCTTGCTTTCCATCTAGTTCCACTAAAACTTGGCAGCTCATCACGCCGAAACTACTGAATGAATTAAAATGCAACTTGACATGATTTGAGGTCATGCTACGAGGAAGGACATAGAATACTTTTTATCTCGTAATTCAGTACGGTTCCCTTGAGAGAAGTCAAAATGTGTACTTAGTTGTTATTCATTAATACATCATCCGATTTCATTCATTCCTTTTTCATAAAAAGAAGTGTTACAAGATCAAATTTGACTAAATCAGTAGAAAGTTAGCCGAGTAGAAAATCAGTAGATTCTAAAGAAATCAGAAGATAAAGGGTAGGTAAGGTCCTATAATTTTTTTTTTCCAAGACGCACCCTTTATTAGGTACTTACTACCCAATAACTATTTCAAGCAAAGTAAAATGTAAAATGAAGACAGGGCGCTATGGCGCTCATTAGGAGGCCTCCCCTAATGAGCGCCATAGCGCCCTGTCTTCCAGTTATGTCCAGCAGTGGACTAATATAGGCTGATGATGATGATGAAATTAGGTGGTTTAGCTGGTCCAGTTGATTGTACCACCGAAGTTTGGTTGGAGTAACTTTCCAAATTTACTAACACTTTCATGGCCCAAGACGCAGATGTCCTACTACATCTGCGGATCGCACCGGCCGGCCGGCTGGCCAGTGAATGCGACTAACTGGACCACAGAAAAAAATTTTTTACTGTGGTACACAATCAACTGTTTCTAACCACAAACGAAAAAAAAATGCGGTAGTCCCACTGATATCAGAAACAAAGATCTCTCTGGGTAGTCCAGTCAAATGGATCAGGGGCCCATTCTGCAATACAATTGCTTCATTATGACAATGGATTCGTCGCAGAATCGCACGCACTAGGTATCTAGAGTTTCATTAATCTGCAGATCCTGCAGATTAATGAAACTCTAGATAGTGAAAATTACAATCAAAGAATAGAAATAAATCAGAACTAGTATTTACAATTGAAACTATTGAGATAACTGCAGATTGTTGCAAACAATCGACAGGTAGCTCAACTGATCCATATCAATCAATACCAGTCGGAAGCGTCCTCAAGACGCTGGCTGCATTGCCCCGCTGTATGGCAATGCTGATGCGGTGCGCCGGATACTCACCAGCTCTCGGATCACGAGCCGCTTCGACCAGACACCCTGATAATTTTTTAAAAACCCGAAGAGTCTCGGTACTCCACGGACTAGGTCCGTCTGGACTCCAAGAGGAGCAAATGTTTAGGCTCTGTCGAGACCTGCATATTTGCGCCTCTTGAAATCCTCGCCCAAATCCGCCTCCGCATCCGCCCTCACGGATGTCTTCGGAAGATGGGAAGGCGCAAGTTTCTTCACTGTGGGCCTCCCCAACTCCCATGGGACTAGTGCCATACCGTCGGGCCTTTTACCATCGTCACGTAACAGACCATTTGGTTCGAGAATAGCTGGTACATTAGCGGTGACAAAGGCCCGCCGGATGATGTCATTAAGGCTGGCCCCAGCTGAACGAAACCATGATGAAGTGAAACGAGTATGACACTTCTTGGCACTGACGCTGGCCGAGTTGTAGCTAAAAGTCATGTAGATAAAAAATGGGATTAAAGATGACATACTATCCCCCGTATATACCCTACACGATTTAACACTTCCATGACCCAAGACGTAGACGTGCCTCTCGATCCCCGTGTTGCGGCGTGGCTGGCACCGCCGAGGCTGGGCAGTGAATGCGATATAAATACTAAATTAACTAGATAACAAATATAGATACCTACTTAAATTAAAAGTGTTACAGGAAGTTTTTTGCACGGCGTTTCATAATATGAGAGAAACTGTGGTTAATGTTAACTTGATTAGTCAGCAGGTTTGGCAATCGCGAACGAAGATGCGGGTACAGATACACACAAATAAATACCTAGCCCCCGTATACGCAACTCAAAATCGCAGCTTGAGATGTGCTTAAATCTTAGTTGCGTTGGAGTATTCAGGGGTAAAAGTAACCTCCCTAGTACCTAGTGGATTTTGTTTCAGTAGGTACCCGCATTTCTGTTTCAGTATAAGTTCTACCTATCTAGAATGTTTGAACTGTGGGTTAATGAAGCAGGTACCGACCTACAATATAAATAAAAACAGCTCTATTATAAACTATAAAGTACACAATACAGTAGAGAAAATGAAATTAACTATAAAAATCTGACTTATAAGTTATAACTAAAAAAAATCAATCTAATTCTATGTGCCTAGGGCGGTAAAAGCCTCCTCCAAGTTTTTCCACATCATTCTGTCTTTTGCTATTCTTTGCCAAAGATTTCCAGCTACTTTTCTTAGGTCTTCGTTCCATCGTCTGAGTGGTCTACCCCTCCCACGTTTCTCTCCTCGAGGTGACCAGTTTGTGGTTGTTTGACTCCAGCGGTTGTCTTTAACTCTCTGTATATGGCCCGCCCATTTCCACTTGAGACCTAAAATTCGCTGCATGACATCTTTCGCTTTGGTTTTCTTCCTAATGTCGCTGTTCCTTTTCCGGTATTGCCTCTTATTACCAGTGAAAATTGCGCTCAATTCCGCGTTCGCATATTTTAAGCTTTTCAATCGAGTTTTTCGTTAGAGGCCATGTTTGACAAGCATAGGTAAGACACGGCATCAGACAAATATTCATGGCCTTGGTTTTCAGGCGGAGAGGTAACTTTCCTTTGAAAATGTCTTTCAAGTCTTTTGATAAACAAAAGTGCCGTCCGTTACATCGTTGTCGACAATTTACATAATTATCGGTTATAGAGCAAAGTAAACTCCGTGCTGCTGCTTCCTTCATAGAGTTCATTAAGTTTTGCGATATCTCTACTTACCTATGTATATCTAATTGATTATACAGGGTTATTGGTAATTCACAGACACTGCGTGAACTGGAGGTTTTGTCTTAATTCTTAAATTTGGTTTTGGTAGATGGCACCCCTACATTCAATAATCATTCTTTAGAGAAGCTTTATTGGAAACTAAACTTAACAACGGCTCTGCCTTGAATTAGCACTGAGTGTGGGATTAGAAGATCGGTCTTTAACAATTCATTGGCTTCCAGATAACCGGGGTTTTTCATTATGTATCACACGCGATTTACAATAAAATTAAGACCAAGCTTTGTACCTAATATTTAAACCCGTTTCGAAGTTAACGCTGAAAGTTCAAACTTCAAAAGCGGGCTCGTAGCGGAATATAGTAGAAACTGTTGGATACGAATACCTATAGGTCTGAGTCCACAGTCGAGGAATTAAACTATTCACGTTTCAGCCGTGCTCGTGCCGTGACTCAGGAGTCAGGACCGTAGGGCGAAAGCACTTTCCTCATGCACCTAAACATGGTCTGTATTTCAATCCGTGTTTTGTTTTATTTCAAGACAAAACAAATTCCGGTGCAAACTTTATACTGTTATACTATACTCTACTTTACTGTTTACTTGTTTAGTTTGTCGTAGCGATCAGTGCCCACTCCACCAACCCAGTCCGTGGATGTCTAGAGAGCCGACTGAGCGAACCTACCAGAGGGGTGGAACAGCTTCCACAGGTGTATTATAACACCTACAGTGTGATCAGACCACCAAACGTTGTGAACCATGGTGACCACCAGCAGTGGACGATCTGAACTGAACTGTGGACTAACTACACCAGAAGGTCTATGAGTGCCGTCGTGCTCGCTGCGGCCGCGCTGCGTCCCCGCGTCCCCTGCGCGCCAGCCGCAACAGCCTCCCGCCAGCGATGGCTGAAGACCTGAACGGCCGACCCTTGTGACATTGGGTAGGGAGGGGTGCATTCGGTACTTGCAACCTACACATGACACTGAGTGCACGCACACCTGCCCTTGTTAACTATGTATTTTCTGTGTGTCTGTGTGTGTATTAACTCTGTGTATTTAAATTTTTATCTGGACCACAACGGATCTGAAATAAACAATTTTTATTTATGTTAATTATTTATAAGGCTCAGTTGCGGTTTTAGTAGACAGGGCGAGGAAGAAAAATTCCAATTCAATCCCAGTGTTCAGAAACACTTCGAGGAAAAAAACATTTTTTAGACCAAGGAGAAAACAAAATTGATTGGGGATATTTTACGATATTAAACGATTTACAGGAAAAGAAGGTTTGCACATATCAAATAAATTAATCCGCAGGTACAATTCAGAAATTGTAATGAATGTAAAATTTGCTTCCCATTTACTGAATAGAAGTGTATCAGTCAGTAGCTATTGAATTATGCCGCGAAGTTTTGAAGTTGGTAGTGGAGAGTTCCACAAATCAGATAGATACCAGGGACAGAAAAAATTATGGTGAAAATAAATTAATCTTCGATATTTTTAACAGCATGGGAAACGAAACTAGACATGGGTTTTGTCATCCTCATGACGTAAGTGAGACGATTTTCCGTGAAATTTTTACTAATGAGTTTAATATCGGATTCCATGTTCCGAAAAAAGACAAATGTCTTAAATGCTTACGTATTGAAGGCAAAGATGTAATGAAGAAATGAAGGAACGTTTGGTAGAGAAAGATGCCCCGAAAAAAAGGTTAGAATGTCATAGAAAACTTAAAAATAAGAATAGGTCCATTATTTGTACCTCGTTTGACCTTCAAAAGGTATTGAATACCCCATATGGAAGCGGCATGACACTCTTTTATTCAAGAAAATAAACAGTTTTTAACTTGTGTTTTACGAAAGTGTAACCCGCAATGGTTTTTGCTATGTTTGGGGAGAAACGGAAGCCAAAAGAGGTAGTAATGAGACAGACGTTACATAGACAACGTTGATGTGATGAACGTGAAACCGTTAGAATAGAACTTTCATTTTGTACTCGGATTCATGACCCGGTCGAAATAAAAACAAGATCGTATTGGCAGCCGTCCACAACTCTTTGTTGATGACAAAAAATTTAGAAACTGATGTCTGATGATCCTGACCTGATGTCTGAGTGTTTAAGTATAAAGAAGAAGAAAAATAAATTAGATAGTAAGAAGGAAAAGATTGGTTGAATTTTAACTAAGATGTTATTTTTATAATTTTGTTTTTTCTAACCCTTTTTTTGTTACTGTAGTGAACTATAATTTATTATTGTCATAGGAGATAAAAATTATTTTTGTTATTGAAGAGAAACTAGGGTTAGTATCTCTAATAGGTAAGAAAACTTCCAAACTTTTTTTTAAAGAGAGATGTTTTTGATTTAGATTACTGAGAAAGAAAGAAAAAAATATAGAAGAAGTAAAGAAATTAAAACACAAGAAACGCTCGTAAATAATGCGTTCATTTGTATAGTGATTATTTTTACAAGAAATTATTTTCGTTTGGTTCTATAGATAAACCTGTTTTAGTTATTGAAGATATTTTTCTTTTCTTTTTTAAAAAAAGGGAACAGTTCTTATATACTTCAATATTAAAGTTAAGAACTGAAGAAGAATGCGAATAATTATTTCAGGTAATAAGACTGTAGGCTATGTAATAAAAAGACTGTTTAACTTCTGATTCCTATACAATTGTGATAAAAACTTTAGTTGTTACCTTGGTAAGCTAAGAAGTTACTGCTGTTCCTAGGTGATGGTCATTTTATATAAAAAACTTATCTTTGAACAATTTGTAATGTGTGTTTTATTTCTCATTTCATAAGTATTTTATTAATTTATCAATGTTTTAACCGCCAATTTTTGCAAACTTCGTTATTCAAGTATGATTACAAACAATTTATTTTAAAAAATCAGTCGCAATAACTAATTAGCCATATATAAATAAGTTTAAGATATGATATTTAGCTTAGGTTTGAAATATGACCAACTCTTTGATTAAAGCACTTAGCTTAGTTAGAGCCATTCTATGCATGCCTAGGCGGTTAAGTCATTTAGCTTGGAACAAGAAATAATAAACCTAGGCGATTTAGTCATTTAGCCTGGAATAAGAAACAATAATCATAGGCGGTTAATTAATTTAGCCTAGAACAAAAAAAAGTAAAATATGGGTCATTTTGTATTAAGCTACATTTATCATCGTTAAAAATAGAAATATTAGAAAAAAACATGATTCGGATTATGGGGAATATGTTATAAAAACAGTAATAGCTTTCTTTTTTAAAAAATAATGTGATTTGCTAAAGAAAAATCGACAATTTTAAAGTGCCTGCTCTAGTTTAAAATTTCAAAAATGTCGGTTAATACAAATAGCCCGGAACCCGTCGATATTATCGCGAGATTAAATTTTTTGGATTATAATTTTTAGGCGTTTTGCAAGGAATTTAAAAAGCAATTGACCGAAAAACATATTATTATGTTCTGTTAATAAATAATGCGTTAGGTATCCGGACTAAAAAGTAGCCGATAAATAATAATAAAAAAAAGACGGGTTGCACTCCGGGAGTGCCGGCAGAAGTGAAAACTTGATTATTAACGTTGAGCATGTTTGATATTTTGGAATGGTTAGGGAATAATTTTGCACCAATTGCTTTATCAGTATAAAAGTACTATCATTTATGTGGTAGAATACAATATTCATTTATTGCGCTATCGTACACAAACGTGACAATTTATATTACATTAAAAATTTAACACTTTAAAACTATTACAATTATTTTACAATATTAAATAATATTACAATTATTTACAGCCGGTTGCGCGCAAACCATTACCCGCTACAAAAATCTGATTATTTTTAAAGTCCAAAAATAAATTCCGTTTCCCAGCAATTATTTTTGCGCAGTGTTACTTAGTTTCATGTACAGAATGCTTGGTTGACGGCTTCGTGAAGGGTCTGTTTACACCCGTTAAGCAGTACGATAGACTCGATCGAAACCTAACCTTAATTATAAAATTATATTAATGAATAAATGAAAATTTTTGTCCTTGTCTTTCTTTTCGATTCGTTCGAGAAATTAATTATCTATAGATACATAAGTAGGTAGGTATAAGCGAGCCGGACGCTAGCAACTATTACGTAAGCTAGGGCCTATTGTTGTTGTCGGAAACTAGTACTATTATCTATTCTGTTTACCTAAAAATAATGTTCGATTTTGAACTCTATCTCAAAACAAAACTTCAAGAAATTTCCTAGCTATAATGAAGATCCTGCACAATTTTGAGCTTTATTCCTTCGGCATAATGTCGTCGTTGCTCCATCCGTCTTACGCTTTTTCGATCAGGTCACGTGTCCTGACGCGAGTTTAAGATTTTATACCCATTACAGAAAAAGTTATATAAGAGCTAACACAATCTCGTCTTGACTGATGTCTGGCAGTTCGTCGGTATAGTGGCGTGTCAGAGTGGCTCTAGAATCATGGTCGTCTCGTCGGGAATGGGGGGCATGTGCAGCGTATAAACGGCCATAGAAATCCTCTACCTCGGCGGAGATCTCCGGCTTCGATAATACGGTCCTCCCGTCGTGCGTCTTCAGCTTCGTCAGGTGGCTCCTGCCAAGCTGCTGAGTGAATACTTTGGACCCTCGGTTTCGCTCTATAGCCTCTTCGATGAGGCGTGTGTTGGAGCTCCGAAGGTCGCGTCGTACCATCTTCGCAATTCGCTTGTTCAGGTCTGACCTTTCTGACGAAGTCGCTTGGGTGGTTTCCCGTCTTTTTGTCATCAGCCCGAGAGTCTCATCCGAGAGTTTAGATTTCTTGCCTGTGCGCTGCTTTTTGCAGAACTTGATGCCCTCATCCCTCAGCGTTTCGACCAGATTGTGTAGGGTCTCGTCAGCGTCATCAGTGGGATCCAAGGCAACAAATCTATTCCCGAGCAGCTGCTGGAACTTCTCGGTGCCCGCCATGATTTGGATTGGGTTAGGTCGGAGCGTGGACTTCATCAGACGGTTTCTTTCAAGCTTCAAGTTGATATTCAGAGAGCCTCGGAGCAGTCGGTGATCAGATCCGGTATTGAACCTGTTGATCACTGAGACATCTCTGAATATGTGCTTGCTATCCGTCATGATGAAGTCGATCTCATTTTTAGTCACAGTGTCGGGGCTTTGCCATGTCCACTTCCTTTGAGGCTGTTTCTTAAAGAAGGAGTTCATTAAGAACAGCCCCTCTTTCTCAAGGAAGTTGACCAGCATTTGCCCCCTGTGATTCCTAATTCCATAACCATGCGGGCCTATTCGGGATTCGTTGCCAGTCTGGGTTCCCACCTTGCCGTTAAAGTCCCCCATAACAACGTTGAAGTGTGCCTTAGTGGTGTTGTGTAGGGCTTTGGATATGTCTTCGTACATATCCTCCACTTCATCATCCGAGTGTGCCGAGGTCGGTGCGTAAACCTGAATAACCTTCATGGTGTACCGCTTGGACAACCGAAGGATCAGGTACGCTACCCTGGTCGACACACTGGAGATTTCTTGGACGTTGTTAGAGAGGGCCTTGTTGACGAGGAAACCTACGCCACCCTGGGATGTTTTATCACCCTCGCGAAAGTAGAGAAGATGGCCCGAGTCTAGGGTTATGGTGTCCTCCCCCTCTCTACGGACTTCACATAACCCCAGAACATGCCATTTAATGTTCTCTAACTCCACTTCCAACTGCGCTAGATGGTGGTCAAGCCTCAGAGTGCGTCCGTTGAACGTTGCCAGGGTCGGTTTGCGTAATGTATGGTAGCCTGAGGTAGCCCGGTGATTCCTAGCACCCCCTGCCCCGCCGTTACCATGGCCGCTACCATGGCCAGGAATAGCGAGGCGGCCGGGAACTGGGGGCCATTTTTTGGCTTTATTTATCATTGGGGGTAATGCCCATAATCCCCACGCTGGGCATGCGGGTTGGGGATCGCAGTTCGGTGAAGTTGTTCTGCAGGGGGCGCTGCTGCCCGCCCCCCGGTGCGTGTGTCCCTTAGTCGCCTCTTACGACACCCACGGGAGGAATTGGGGTGGTGCAATTCTATGCCGGCACCACACGGCCAATATATATATATATAACTATAAGCTGTTCTCACGAGTGGTCACAAATCGTCTCGCCAGGAGACTCGACGAGTTCCAGCCACCGGAACAGGCCGGGTTCCGCGGAGGATTTGGCACCATAGACCACATTCACACAGTGAGGCAGATTATACAGAAGTCCGAAGAGTATAATCAGCCTCTGTGTCTGGCCTTTGTGGACTATGAAAAGGCCTTTGACTCTGTCGAAACCTGGGCTGTTCTGGAATCCTTACAGCGATGCCAAGTAGACTATCGTTATATCGAGGTGCTGAGATGCCTCTACGAGGCCGCCACCATGAGTGTCCAAGTACAGGGCCAGCAGTCTAAACCCATCCAACTGCGCAGAGGAGTTAGACAGGGGGATGTTATATCCCCGAAACTGTTCACGAGCGCGTTGGAAGATATGTTTAAGACGCTGGACTGGAAAGGTAAGGGCATCAACATAAACGGCGACCACATCTCACACCTGCGATTCGCTGATGACATAGTCTTAATGGCGGAGTCGCTAGAGGAGCTGAACCAAATGCTGGACAACCTAGCCTCAGCCTCGCGACGCATCGGTCTTGGCATGAATTTGGATAAAACCAAAGTCATGATCAATGGCCTCATTGATCCGGGACCGGTCGTCGTACATGGCCACCTTCTCGAAATTGTTTCCGAGTATACTTACCTTGGGCAAATTCTGCAGTTGGGTAAAAATAATTTTGAGAAGGAGGCTAGGAGGAGGATCCAGCTGGGCTGGGCAGCGTTTGGGAAATTACGTCGAGTCTTCTCGTCATCCATACCGCAATGTTTGAAAACTAAAGTTTTCAATCAGTGCGTCCTACCCGTCATGACCTACGGAGCTGAGACGTGGACACTCACGGTAGGGCTGGTCCACCAGTTCAAAGTCGCTCAGCGAGCTATGGAAAGAGCTATGCTCGGAGTCTCTCTAAAGGATAAAATTCGTAACGAATACATCCGACAGAGAACCAAAGTTATCGACATAGCTCAAAGAATAAGCAAGCTGAAGTGGCAGTGGGCCGGCCATATCTCGCGAAGAACCGACAACCGCTGGGGTAAACGTGTTCTTGAGTGGAGACCACGACTCGGTAAACGTAGTGTAGGACGCCCTCCGGCCAGGTGGGATGACGATCTGCGAAAGACTGCAGGCAGATGCTGGATGCGGCAAGCTGAAGACAGGGCGCTATGGCGCTCATTAGGGGAGGCCTATGTCCAACAGTGGACTAATATGGGCTGATGATGATGATGATGATGACAGAAAAAGTGCTCAACGCCGCTAAAGAAGTTTTCACTTCAAAAATACCTGCCTAATGCGTGTATCGCTCGCGTGTTCAACCGCTGACAATGAGGACCCGGGTTCAAATCCCAAGTCAAGCCGAAAAAGTAATAGAGATTTATCTATCAATCAAGAAAAATGCACAGTAGCAACCCGGATTCAGGAAGGTGGTTGTGTGGTTGTTACCCCATGCAATCGGACTACGAGAATGAGGGAATAGAGAGTGCACTGTGTTTGAGTGCACTGCTCATACGTATGCATTAGAATATGTCCTGCGCCTGCCCACATGCTGGTAGTCGTCGTTGAGACTAGCCGCTGCGCCGCGCCGTGGCCGAAATTTATCTCACTAATTATTGCAATAAAATGTGCAAGCGGAGCGAGGCTTGAAAATTATGTAGGTTTACTGGATTTTTTTTTCTTACTTCTTGTGACGGTCAATGAATTTTTTGTGATGATTGGCCACCCCTAATATCTGACCGCCCTAGGCCTGGTCCTACTGGGCCTTAGGCCCAATCCGCCACTGATTATCCCATCCTAGAAATAACTATGGGAGGAAAAACATAACATAATGAAGAAGCAAAACTACATGATAACTTGCAAAAAAGGGTTAAAGAATGCGTAACCCAGCTGTTTTCAATAAAAGACTCAAAAAATATGTATTAGAGAGTATTCTAGCTTCTTTCAATACAAACGAGTTTTTGTGGGACATGATGACATGTCACGATGTCAAAATCCCTTAGCCGTCTATTACTACACCCACGAGAAGAACCAGGGTGGCTCAATTTCCAAACCGGTACCGCACGCTCCATTTCTAATGGTGCACCACATGGCTTAAAACTAAGATTTCTATGCTGTCATTTCAGAGCCTTGAGGCTGAGAAGGAATACTGTTCAAAATGTATGGTTACTGGTACATAATGAATTTAATTTTTTTTAGCAATTTATTGAGAATTTAGAACGCGAAATCTGTCGTTAGTGTTGGGTAGGACTACATGAGGTACCTCATTTGTACCACTCATTCGCTTAAAAATGTCATAGACCTCATTTTCAATCCTAAGTCCCACCTCACTATTTTTGAATGTGGTTTCTGAACCAGATTCCTGCCTTAGGAGCTCCTTTCATCCCTCCCTCATCCGAACATACATCACCTTCGCCTTCGACACCGGGTGTCTCCTGTTTTCCAGACTCTAACGAAACTGGTGCTTCAGGAGCACTTAACAACACAACACATCACACACACACACACACACACACACATACACACACATACAACACACACTCATATGCATATACGCACGCTCCCTGAAACACACGTCGCGAAGCCACTGAAATAAATTTCTTAGTTTATTGTTTATTCTGTACTGGCTATTTGATTTGTTTGTTAACGTTTCTGTTTATTTATCAACTTCACTCACCTTTCGGTTGTAAATCTTTATATTTTCTATGTAGTCCTATAATTGGCCTTACTTTAGCACAAGTCTTTTACTGTTTTATGTAAAATGTACCGCTGTAAATAATAAATGGTTGCTAGAACACTGATATACTTACTATACTATACATGTATACCTATAGTTTACAGTACATCGAAAATACCCAGATCACAGAACAAATTTCTGCAGATCTATAGAGAAATTGGTCGCAGGCGGACCTTCGCCCGCTGCGCCACAGAGGTCGTCTGAGGATAAATAAAACAGGATCATTATTCCGCTGTGAATGAAACCCCCTCCGCTCGACGTACTTACAAACGCACCCCACCTCGGCGCGCGGGCGTCGCAGACACTGACCTACCTGCGTTTACAGCTTTACATATTTTTGTTGCGGGTTCGATTCCCGCCGCGGAACAAATTTGTGTTTGATCTGCAGAAATTTGTTCCGTTGGTCTGGGTGTTTTCTATGCATAATAAAAAAAATCTATCTCCATAAATGTATATAATGTATTAAATATATTAGTTATCTAGTACCCCACAAGCTTTGAGTAGCTTACTTTGGGGCTAGATGGTGCTGTGTGGATTGTCCAGCATTATTTATTATTTATTTATTTTTATTCCGCATCGGCACGCCGCCGCGCTGCAGGGAAGTTTTGAGTTTGAATTTGCGTGTTTTACAGATATCACTAGTTCGGGTTGGGAAATGTCCAGCGTTCTGAAAAAGATGAAAAAAGAAAAAAAAAGATATCAGAATAGCATTGCTTTTTGTGGTGATAGAAAGAAAGATAAAAAGAAAGAAAATTGCCTTTTTTGATAAAAGTAGCTGGTGTACTTACATTAAAACAGGAGATAGGTATTATTATATAATGGCTAATTGCGTATAGGCACTTGTAGAACCATACATACACAATATATATCAAATAAAAATTTATGATAATTCGGCTTAGTAGGTAACTATTTAATAAATAAACGCCTCATAATTATATAATTATGAGGCGTTTATTATATTGTGCGATATATATTGTGTATGTATGGTTCTACAAGTGCCTATACGCAATTAGCCACCTGGTAAGATCTTCGTTTAACAATCTTTATACGTAGTTACCTACAAGCTTATGTAGTGATTTGCCACTGGGATAGTTGGACGTAGTTATGCAAAAAGGAACCAACCCTCAAGATGTTACTTTCGAGATAATTGAGTTTAAAGAATAAAGTTGTGTAGAAATGTCTAGGTAGCTTTTATTAGCTTTATTGTTTTACAGTCTTGTGTAGGGTAATGAGGGCTTTATACAGAGCCTAAAAAGTTAAGATTTTTTTGGGCACAAGTAGTTGTTTTTATATTAAATTGCAGTTGGTTCCAATGCAAAATGCAGTTTTTGTGGGTTGGTTCCCTGTTACAAAAAGTTCTTCTAGTTGCATTGTGTAAAAATGAAAGCAAATTATTAGTTTTATTCATGTTTTATAAAAAAAAATGCTTAACTACTAAACAAACTAAATATTGAAGACAGCTAAGTAAAGTGGCACAAACAATCTTCTCATTCAGGTACATGCTAAACATATTTTCTTATTTTTACTTTATTCAAAGTTAAAAATAGTTAAGTTAAATAGTTTAGGCTTATTTTAATATCTTTATAAAATCGGATACTGACCGGCGTTATATAACATTGTTATTTACTATATTATATAACGCCGGTTGTATTGTGACATTGTTATATCGCACAGTTTTAATACTGTGCTTTTTTTAAGTAACAATGTTAAACAACAAGTTTAATCATGTGGACTTGTTATAAAACGTCTTGTTATTAATCTGGAAGCACTTTAAAGCTCCAATAATAAATTTTTTAATCAATGTTATCATCTTCTTCTAAAATAAAGTCCATTTCTCCGGAGAAGCCTTCGATATCGTCTTCAATATTTGCGTTTCCAGTTAGATTTTTGTAAAAATACTGGGCATCTTCGGGCACAAGATTTAAAAGACTTTTCAAATCTTTTAGTTTGGCTTCTGGTATGTCTTTACCTTTGGGCCAAAGCGGGCTCATTGCACCTATTGTCAAAGATACAGGACCACACCTTATGTTTTTTTTAATATTAACTTAAGAATAATCACTTCTTTTACTCTCATAAAAAGGTCTTCTCTCATAAAAATTTAAAACATATTTTCTTTTTTCAACATTATTTCCTTTGTAACGAGCCATTTCACCTTAAACAATATTATTTTATAACATATCAATTTAAATTCCTTGATATTTTTTACCCTTAGCTATATTCATTAAATCATAGGTTTTATGATTGCAATAGCAATAACAATTTGAAAATCTAAATCAGTAGTCATGATTAGGTTTTCGATGCTTGCTATTAAAAATAATAATCATAATATTTTATTAATGTAGTATTATGATTGTTATTCAATACAATTTTTTTTTCTTCTTTTGGAAAAACATAGGGACGCTTTTATTCATATTCGTATTATTTTACGTATACTCTTACATCATTATTATTATTGCTTATTAAACTCAATAATTTCTTCAATATGTAACATGTTACATAATGTAGAAATTATTGAGTTCCTTCTTCTTGTCTTGTAGTTAGGTACCTACTCAAAATTTATTCAAAATAAATAATGTGGCAAGACGGAATAAAAATAATATTTTCGTAAATATGTGTATTCTGGCAGTACTCCCACCAAAACTCTTGAAACCATAGAACATGGTGCCATAAAAAATCCAAATTTCCATTATGCAAACTAAAACCATCCCACAGCTGGTCGAGTTTCGGAATTTTGCTTTGCAATCAAGAACTAACCCACATGACTCCGTAGAAGAAACATAGTCCCTTTATTTTATTTTTCATAATGCAAACTGGAACCAAACCACTTAGCACCTGTGAATTTGTAGAATTTTATTAATGCAAATCAGAACCAAGCCACTCGGTTCTTGTTAGCAATTACATTGCAGGTAATCTTTTTGTCCTTGTGGTTTGGTTCTAGTTTGTAATAACTAAAATATCAAAGTTTTATGGGTACCATATGCTATGGTTCCATTTAACATATTAAATCAGCTCATTATAGTAAATCACGCAGCATGGTTCTAGATTGTAAAATATGAAATGTCGAAATGTGGGTTAGTTCCCTTGTGACATACTCATATCTTTGCTAAGAGCCGCTAGATGGCCAGGATCTTTTTTGAACATATAGAATACATGCTTAGGAACCTCCCTGTGCACTTAACTCCATTTTGACCGAGTTGTGGGTTGGTTCCTTTTTGCATAACTACGTCCAGTTCTCAAGTAGGTACCTGTACCTACCTACTTGAGAACTAAGCCAGTCGCAAATTCGTTGTTAGCTTATGCATAAGATGGATGCTGGAGTACCTACTCCAGCATCCCTGTGCCCGAGGCACACGGTTCTGAGGCGAGTTCGTGAAAACAAATGAGCGTTTTGATCTGAAAGGATTCCAACAAAATACCTAAAGCTCTGCGACGTTGTGACCAGAAAGGTTGTGACAAAACATGAAAATAGTTTTAGTGGAAGTACCTATCTTGAACAACGCAGAATACTTTGAACGAATGCCAAGAAAACTCGCAAGTCTGCAATCTTTGGCCGCGCTTGCACAGAAAGCGGTCCCCTTGACCCACCTATATTAAAATTCTTGAGTGCATTTGGAATTCAGAAATGTGGGCGTAGTCGCGTCGCGTCGCCTTGTTGTTCGCTCGGCATCACACATGCAACATTACAGGTTAACTATGGCGTTATTCTTTGCATCATTTCTTTACTACTTCTTTTATTACTGGCTAGCGACCCGCCCCGGCTTCGCACGGGTGCAATGCTGTTACTAATTATTATACTACAGAATCGGCCACCCTACCACCGGTACCGCTGCAACCGCTATGTCCCTGCATTTTTAATCTGTAATATCTTCTAAAATATTCTTTTAATTGACATGCTGTAAAGAGATGATCTATATTAAATACACAATGTATTTAAAGTACTAAATTGGATAAGGATTATTGCTGTATTGCTTAAAATCACTTCGCAAAATAAGCCATTATTTCTCGTAAAAAGTAAAGGATGAAAATGGTTATTGTACGTTATCCCTAAGGGATAGACATAGACCATCACAGATTTTTGTAGACCTTTTTAAAGTGTACAATACTGTAATGTAGTACATTATTTTGACCTATATCTTAGGGTTCAGCCAGCGTTTGCAATGTAGGCGCAAAAATGTGTTTATTTACGACATCACATTAGAAACCTCTAAAATTATCAGTGTTTCTCTACTATATTATGTATGTATTATGCATATAAACTTTCCTCTTGAATCACTCTATCTATTAAAAAAAAGCGCATCAAAATCCGTTGCGTAGTTTTAAAGATCTAAGCATACATAGGGACATACAGACAGACTTTATTTTATATTATGTAGAGATTAGGATAGCATATAGTATAGTATTAGTTTTATACTCATATAATATTAAACTCTTTACCTTCCGTATTTAACATTACTAAATTAAACTCAATCTAAATATTAGCAAACTAAACCTAGGTTTAATGATATCCATGTTTGATAATACTGAATCAGCCACATCGAAAATCTGCCCATAAGCAAGTGGTCATCACTAGTTCCTATAAAAGCTACCTGTTATCTGTGTAAATGCAGCTAGAGAATTAAATCTAGGGTGAAATACTCAGTTGTCGCTGAATCCGCCGGCAATATAAATATACATAATAAATACAATCAACCCCACCGACTCGGGTATCAAATGAAAGG
Source organism: Eupithecia subumbrata (assembly GCA_949316285.1). Lineage (NCBI taxonomy): Eukaryota > Metazoa > Arthropoda > Insecta > Lepidoptera > Geometridae > Eupithecia > Eupithecia subumbrata. The sequence goes on along the minus strand of OX438642.1, from coordinate 29,488,188 downwards.
TATCTACTGTGTACACTTTAAAACAGTTTTCTTAATTTCTGTAAGCTTCATACTTTTTGAAATATTTTGAATAAAGTCATTAAATTGATATAATCTCCAAAGTACCAGTATGCAGTGCGATCCATCTAAAATGTTGTTTGGTAAGTACCTACTATTTTTAGGTAGGTATTCATCAAACAGCGATATCTCTAACCGGTACCTTAGTAGGTAATGTATGTATGTGAAACCCTCGGCACGCGAGTTACACTCGCACTTGACGCAGAAAGACATTCCTGTAGAACACGCCTCCGTTGTGTTTGAGGTCTAAAAAATCAAAATCAAAATCTCTTTATTTCCATAAATACAATAAATGTACACTTAGAAAAGGTCAAATTGTAAAACTAAACACTGACACAGAAATAAAGTGATATTTTTGATTTCTGTCGCTTCGGTATGTAGACTAAAGTAAAGAAGCGACGAAGAAACATTTAGCCTGTTAGTTGTTACTTTTCGAGTTGGAGCAAAACCCGGCCCAAGGTTTTTTTATCTTCTAGATAATTTGATATTTGGTAGTAAGCCGCCTTTTTGCACAGCAAGGTTTTTACAATTTATTTCAATTTATTTACTGATAATTTTTGCAACTCACTATGAGTTTTGTTGTAGAAGCGTATACATTGCCCTTTAAAAGATACATTAATTTTGTGTTGCCTAGATGTGGGCACAGCGAGTTTATGATTATTTCTAGTATTAAAATTATGCTTTATCACTATTTTTAGGGGCTACAGGCCGCAGCGGAGCCCTGCACTGTACAGGCAGGTATGTTGGTACCTTGGTACGACTGTACCTACTGATCTAGTGTGGTCGCAGCTGCGGCGGGTTGGAAACAGCTCTCGCATACATTGTAGCAGCCAACTACCTGTGACTCACTCCCACCTGAGAATAGCCGTGTTTATGTGTTTATAAAATAGTTTTCACGAAGGTTACGCAGACAATTTATATGAGGATGACAATTCAAAATAGGAGTGATTGCGCACACACTTGTGCACTATATGTCCTGCTCACATTCCGCCGAAGCCGAAGCCGAAATTAGGCTAGGATCGGTCATCAGAACCTCAGCTCATTTTGAGGCAGATGATGGCTGGACAATCCTCACGTATCATCATCTAGCCCCAAGTTAAGCAGAGCTTGTGCTATAGGTACTGAGATGACTGAGATACATAATACAATACATTACGTAGATAAATCTTTTTCATTTTACATAGAAAATACTCAGAACAAATATTTGCAGATCGTACAGACATTTGTCGAACCCGCAACACGCGACCTGCGTCGCCGTCGCGGACAGACACATCACACAAAAATACTAATACTCCAAGTAATGTTGGTTTTCATGTTAACGACAAAGTTTTACAACCAATCCTTTACAATTTTAAAGATATTATGAGAAAACCTATGAATCCCATTTCGTCCTTCTAAGAATGCTTGTTTAAAAAATTACTTACTCGATTACAACCCCATTTTAACTACCTTAGAATAGATACGAATTTCCAAAATCCGTCAGTGAGTCGCCTTTGACTCCACACCATTGACCATTAGGGCGCGAATTTCAAAAAACCCTGAAACACGTGACTGTTTATTTAAAGTTATCGTCCTACTTTACAAATTTTGACGGGCCTGAAGATATTATAAAAATGACCTTTGACCCCCTTAGAATACGAATTTCCAAAAATACGTTCTTAGCGGGTGCCTACGTCCTGAAAGGAACCTTCATGCAAAATGTAAGCTTCGTAGCTCTTGTAGTTTCAGGGATCTCTTGATGAGTCAGTTTTCTCTTCTCTTTTAAATATATTATAGGTATTAGAAAGTGCCCCTTTATAGCTCAAATTACTTTTATTAATAATCAAGCGTATTATGTGTACCTACTACCTATACATTATTAGTAGCGCTACATTATTATCACAGCCTCATCTAGCCCCCGAGTGGAGTCTGGGTGACGTTGCGGGTTCCGGGTGACTAATGTAATGTACAAGGCAGTTGGTACAGTTTTGTTTTAAATGTATGAACATTTCATTTCATACATAAAATTGTTTACAATCATCACTTTTACGTCAGCAAATATAAAATGTCCAAGGAGTCTGATTCAGGGCAGTTCAGAAATAAACGAGCGCAGCTCAGTCGAAACGGTCACGTCACTTATATATTCAGTTGATTATTGCATAATAATTACACAATATTTCAGGAACTTTTATTCTGTACTTTATACACGTTTTCTTAATAATTGGAGAATCAATGTTGTCTGTTTGTGGAGGTGTCTACCAAAACTAGCACTTTGCTTTAGCTTCAGTCGTCGTCAGCTTACAAAAATATAATAGGTTCGTTGTCATAATTTGTAGATAAAATATTCATAGAGATATATAGGGTTATTAGTAATTCACTGACAAATCAAATCAAATCAAATCAAAAACTCTTTATTTCCATAAATACAATAAATGTACAATTAAAAACGGTCAAATTAACTAAACACTAACACGGAAATAAAGTGATTTTTATCGCTTCGGTTTAAAGAGTAAAATAAAGAAGCGACGAAGTAGAAGAAGCGACACTGCGACAGCTGCAGGCTCGGCCCATCATCTTGAAAACGTTTCTGAAGACGCCGGGTCCAACTACCAATAACCCTGTATTAGAAACTATTCCAAGTCCAGAGTAGGTACAGTACACGTTGAACGCACAGTTTCAGCCCTGTCAGTTTAGGGCTCCTAAAGCTCCTAAAGCCGCACGTAATTTTGATCCTAAACTGTATTTGTAGACTCGCCCTGGTAAATACAACGCTAACGCAGGATTGGCATTTGTGTACAGTTTTTTAAACGAACGAGTATAATGAATGAGAAATAAATAAATAAATAATGCTGGACAATTCACACAGCATTATCTAGCCCCAAGCTAAGCAGAGCTTGTGTAAGAAAGCATGTCTCCTGAAATACAGCTCATTCTAGTTCAGAGAGGTGAGTCTATTTGACGTTAGGAACGAGACGTGAACGTGACGACTCCTTTTAGTATGGGGATTTGTGTAGATCTCTGTCCGCACGATAATCAATCTCTCTATGATAATCCCCGTACCAAGATGCAAAAAAAATAATAATAATATTTAATAAAATAAAATAAAATGAATCTATAGGAAGCGAAGAATATATATAGTTACCCAAGAATTACGCGGGTGAAGCCGCGAGGCGCTGCTGGCTCGGATATATGTAAATTCGTTGGAGACGATCGACAAGCCACTGGTGGCATTTAAAAGAGATGAATAAATAAAGTAAGCTAGACAATTCAGACAGAGCTTGGGAAATCAGGATAGCTTTCGCCTTTTAGTATAACTAGTTGCTGCCCGCGGCTTTTCACGCGCTTTTTAAGTAATGTTCATCTACGGGATACCTATATTTACCTCCCTTCCAGATTTCAATAGCCAGAGTGCGAGGCTTACGCACTATAAAAACAAAAAACTTTAGATTTTGAGCAACGCGACACCTCTCGTCAAACGAACTAAATGTAACTTTAGTCTTTGAACAGGATTGGATAAACTTCAATGTTTCCCCTGTAGGTGGAGCTAACGGCGCTACAGTCCGTAGAAAGTCGTAAATATTTTCGACTCTTGACCTCGTGGTGTAGTTGTTTAGCACAATCCGGTACTGACGTAAGGATGCGGGTTCAAGTCCAAGTAAAAAAAAATGCGATATTAATAACTAGCTGCTGCCCGCGGCTTCGCCTGCGTAGTTCCCGTTCCCGTGGTAATTCCGGGATAAAACATAGCCTATGTCCGTCTCCTGGTTCTAAGCTGCCTCCCCACCAATTTTCAGCCAAATCGGTTCAGTTGTTCTTGAGTTATAAATGGTGTAACTAACACGACTTTCTTTTATATATATAGATAATGTCCTCCTAGCAGAATTTCGACTACGGCGGCCAGTCTCTCGGAGACTAGCCAGATGCGCAGGACATATTATAGTTCAGAAGTGTTTGCGCAAACACAGGTGCACTCTCTGTTCCCTCACTCTCATAATCCGATGGGACGACAGATCGACACGATCGGGGAGAGGTTAAACGTGCTTTCCGAGGCACGGGATATTATTGCGGGATATTGCGATATTATTTGATTTCTTAGAATGACTTTCGATTGTATAATATTACGTAGAATGTTACAAAAACAATTGGTTATATTAATAGCTCTCGGTGAGGTAAGCGCTGCAGAAGAATGTTGTTTTTGGCAGATGTGGATTTTTCAATTTCTTGTTGAAAACTGTTTACAGTATTCCTGTTCACATAAATAAATACATTCGTACAAAGTATGCGGCGAGCGAAGATTGCCCGATGCATTGAGTCGAGGCCACAGCACATGTTATAGGCGTCTGCACTCGGCTTCGCTCACGCAGTCTCGGGTCCGGCAAACATAGCCCGTCTCACTGATTATGATAATGTAGCTATCCATTAGTGGAATCATTTTCATAATCGGACCAGTAGTTCCAGAGCCTTACCACTGACAAACATACTCATAAAGTGACAAGCTAATTTTAGCGCTCTATAACAAAAGTGTAAATAATTATAATAATGTAGAAAAGTAGATTTGTTGATTGCGTGTTTTGCAACACCAACAAATTTACCAGTGCGTTTTTTGGAGACGCGAAGAAGCTGGAAGATTTTGAACAGCTTCAAATCGTTTGGACCTTTACATAATCAGAATAGACAGTTCTGCATCTTTGAAAGAATATCATGTATTCGTGAGAAGAGAACTAATCATTTTTATTCCGAGGCAAATTATATAAGTACCTGTATATGCAGCGCAAGGGGTCTTAATGTTTTAACAGTCTTTACTAGAAAAAGGTTAAATAATAGGTTAGATTTTAAATTACAAGAGATCTTTCTTAAATAAAAATAGTAGACAGTACATTTCCAGTATGAGTTTAAATACCTAAAAACAAACATCATGAAAACATTTACAGCGTTTTATAAGCCATAGGATTCTTAGAACTTTTGAGCGATTAACTAGTAAATAAGTTACTTAGTATTTCAAATTTTTAGGACTATTAACAAGATTTTAATTCCATACTACTCTGGGGCTTATGTAATCTTTAAATCTAGATTACATTAAGTCTGTCTGTCGATGTCTACATAGGTTGGTATCTCTGTCTACTGTCTTGTCTGTCGATGTCTACATAGGTTGGTATCTTTGTCTACTGTCTTGTCTGTCGATGTCTACATAGGTTGGTATCTCTGTCTACTGTCTTGTCTGTCGATGTCTACATAGGTTGGTATCTCTGTCTACTGTCTTGTCTGTCGATGTCAATTTCAACTGCCCGTCTCCGCATGACTGACATAAAACCACAACGGGCGCGTATTTCTGCATTTTCTGCACATATTATTAGTGATTCATAAATAATTAATATTTTTATTCGTCGTTTTTGATTTATTATAAATTATGAGTATTGATTAGTATTTTTATAGTAATTGTAACATGATCGAAGTAGATTAGACCACATAATGCTTTCCACTCTTAAACTTTACTCCTGCTTTCCATAATCAGAGTCGAGTCACTATAGCTGGCTACTATAAAAATAATAATAATAATTTTTAGAGCGCCAAAATTCTCAGTCAAATCATACCAATATTCTCAGTCAAATCATACCAATATTCTCAGTCAAATCATACCAATATTCTCGGTCAAATCATACCGATATTTTTTAATAAAAATTTCAACATCTGTTTTTTTATAAATGCCGAAATATCGATTTTTTCACTTCCGAAATCCCTATTAGAATATAAATACCAATCATAAGCTTATTTTAATTTCTCTTTAAAATTCTTAGTTTGTATAGTGTAGGCAGAGATGCGAAAATGCTGTTTCTTTCCACCAGGGTGGCTGTATTTTTGTGATTTTTAAAATCATCTGAGACTTAGAAAATAGTGTTTAAAATTCTAAAAAACAGATATATATTACTTAAGGATCTAGTCTAGTCAAAGTAGCATTCAGTTACAAGATCTAATGAACTTCTACATAGAAAAAAATATCCCAAAGGTAACCTTTTTCTAACGTTTTTTCAATACTATGACTAGCGAACTACCGATATCACATTTTTTTTGTACTCAACTAAGGACACTTAATATTTCTAAATATATTCGTAGAGTTTGACTTGATAAAATGATTTTCTTAATCACCATGTTTTTTAAATAACTACAAAAAACACGGGCGCGGCGCGCGGCGGCTTAGCAGGCGCGCGTTTTCCCTTACGCCAACTGCTGCAGGACTACCTGGCCTTTAAGTATACAAAATAAAACTTATGATAGGTATCACAAACTGGCCCATCACTTTTTGAAAATACTTTTGTTGAACAAAATAATAATGATAAAATAGGTGGGAGCGCTGATTTGGGTCGGGGTAGCGCCTTAAGTTATCGTTATATTATAATAACTAATCCAACCTAACTTGTATTGTATTTGTCAGTAGCAATACAACAAACCCTTTCATTTTTATGTATTTCAATATTTATCATCCACCACAAATATATTGTGTTAGTGGACATTCAAAAATAACATTGAAGTGATCAAGAAATCATACAGATGAACCTTATAGTTCTGATCCCACCGAAAGCCCGGAACCCTTCGATAGCGCCTTCTAATTTTTCGAGTGGCGACATCTAGGAACACACCGTGCCGAAAAGTTTCCAAAGAGTGGAATAAAAGTAAGTTATTATCTGTGTTGTTGTCTTCTGCCTAAAATTATGTACTTGTACCTAGACTTATGCTTACTAATGTGTTTTTTGGTAAAATAATAGTACATTTTACACCTAGGCGAGAAAGTGATCGATTCCTACCGAGTGTGTCGTTTTGGGCCCGAGGCGCAGCCGAGGGCCTTAAAACACACGAGGTAGGAATCGCACTTTCTGCCGAGTGATAAATAGTGCTTTATACCACACCTTCAAGGAAAATAAAAAGCAGAATTAATTATTAATTGAAATTTATAAGAACTTACCGCGCCCAATGATGTTGGTAAAACCTCATTGACCGCGCCAGCCTTTGGGTTCTTTTTTCAAATATTGTTCGGAAATCGGAGGAGGCCTAATGGACTTGGAGTAAAAACTTTTTGTCGTTTGACCGAACGAAAATAACCATAGCTACCGGTCGATCTTTTAGGAAATAAAAAAAAAATAACAGGTTAGAAATGGATTTCCATAAACTTTTTCCTCCCGCTAAAACACGTGAGAAATGAAATTCCATAGAGTTTTTCCTCCCGGTTTCCTATAGGCCTGCAAAGACATACTTTCTATTCTATTAATGGAAAAGGAATAGGCAACTTTCCGAGCAGGTGTAGTATAAAGTATTTTTTTCGCTCTCAAAAGTTATCCATGATTATCATGATTATGACTATTTACTAGATGACCCCGTGAACTTCGATTCATTTTTTTTTCTGTTTAATGAACCCTGTAAGTATTGCTAATAATAATTGAATTAATAATAATAATAATAATAATAATAATAATTGAATTAATAATAATTTAATAATAATTGAATTCGGTTCAGGTTTTTTTTTGTTTACATAGAGGCCTATGACAAAAATGTATTCTATTATTATTGAAGAATTGGATATTTGCAATCTAAAAAAATATATTTTATTTATCTATATTCAATAGAATCTACAAATTAGATCAAATTAGATAGGTCTCGCGAGAGTTTTTGCGTAAACATGCATCGGTAGAATGATTATTATAAAAGAAATAAATAAGTTTTCTAAAATTTGTTCTATTATTATTGAAGAAGAGAAAACGAACTATTATTAACAAGTAATTGTTATTTCAATCAACGAACGAAAACCATAGAATTTGGACGAAATAAGCGTGGAATTTCTGGTTTATTTGTGAATTCCCTCTTAATATAAAGAATGCAATGTTTATTTATAAAACCCAAAAAGTGTATATTCTATGCACTTTTGGTATTGATATCCGCCCCCGTGTTTCCCTATGCTCGAATAACTTCGAGTACCCATGGACTGACCGGTAAAGGGCCATATTGATCTATATTAAATGCACAATGTATTTTTGGTACTAAATTGGAAAAGGATTAATGCTGTATTGCTTAAAATCGTGTCAAGAGTGTCCCATAGTTCCCATAGCCGGGTTTAGTTATATAAACGCAGGTCATCTATGGATAAATTTCATTAAATTTCATTTGGGACCATATTTTGATAGTTTCGATAAAATTGAAATATTTGCAAGCGGTTACGGCATTACGTAGTTAAATTATAGTTATTCTGTGGCATTACGTCTCCATAAAGAATTTGTCGTTTCTCGATGTATGAGCACTTCAACGAGTGTATGGATGCCAACGTAGCGCGGCCGCCCTCCGCCAGGTGGGATGACCACTTGTGAACAACGTAGCGCAGCCGCCCTGCGCCAGGTGGGATGACCACTTGTTAACAACGTAGAGCAGCCGCCCTGCGCCAGGTGGGATGACCACTTGTTAACAACGTAGCGCAGCCGCCCTGCGCCAGGTGGGATGACCACTTGCTAACAACGTAGAGCAGCCGCCCTGCGCCAGGTGGGATGACCACTTGTGAACAACGTAGCGTAGCCACCCTGCGCCAGGTGGGATGACCACTTGTGAACAACGTAGCGCAGCCGCCCTGCGCCAGGTGGGATGACCACTTGTTAACAACGTAGAGCAGCCGCCCTGCGCCAGGTGGGATGACCACTTGTTAACAACGTAGCGCAGCCGCCCTGCGCCAGGTGGGATGACCACTTGCTAACAACGTAGAGCAGCCGCCCTGCGCCAGGTGGGATGACCACTTGTTAACAACGTAGCGCAGCCGCCCTGCGCCAGGTGGGATGACCACTTGTGAACAACGTAGCGTAGCCACCCTGCGCCAGGTGGGATGACCACTTGTGAACAACGTAGCGCAGCCGCCCTGCGCCAGGTGGGATGAGCACTTGTGAACAACGTAGCGTAGCCACCCTGCGCCAGGTGGGATGACCACTTGTGAACAACGTAGCGTAGCCACCCTCCGCCAGGTGGGATGACCACTTGTGAACAACGTAGCGTAGCCACCCTGCGCCAGGTGGGATGACCACTTGTGAACAACGTAGCGTAGCCACCCTCCGCCAGGTGGGATGACCACTTGTGAACAACGTAGCGTAGCCACCCTGCACCAGGTGGGATGACCACTTGTGAACAACGTAGCGTAGCCACCCTGCGCCAGGTGGGATGACCACTTGTGAACAACGTAGCGTAGCCACCCTGCGCCAGGTGGGATGACCACTTGTGAACAACGTAGCGCAGCCACCCTGCTCCAGGTGGGATGACCACTTCAGAGCTATGCTCGGAGTCTCTCTGAAAGATAGGATGCGTAACGAATACATCCGACTGAGAACCAAACTTATTTCATTTCATAGCTCAAAGAATTAGTTAAGTGAACTGGCATCGGCACAGTGGCAGTGGACCGGCCATATGATATGACCGGCCCCCTGCCACTATGCTGCTGTCGCACAATTTGCTAATTCTTCACATCCCGCGAAGAACCGACGACCGCAGGGTAAACGTGTTCGTGAGTGAAGACCGCGACTCGACAAACGTAGTGTAGGACGGACGCCCTCCCGCCAGGTGGGATGACAAAGACTATGATTGTGTGTAATCCACACGCTTGAAAGGCAGAAAATGTGTTAAATATACAGAAAGAAGCTGGTTCCATCAGTGGACTCTCTAGTTATGCACGGGTTGATTTGGAGGGTTCTATTCTTACGCCGATGCCGCGTCGCCATAAGTATAAGCGGTAAAAACTTGTTCGTTGTTGAGTAGGCACCAGGCGGTCATCTCTGGAGCTACTGGTTTTTAATGATTTCCTAGTAGAAAGCTACACATCCCCGAGTGACACATATCCGCTTCATCTAGACTACCTCACTACCTCACTACCTCACACGGCACAGGAAACAAGGTGATAATAATTGATAATCTTCCATTATATCTTTCTGTCTCGAAGATGTGAAACAGGAGATACACTCGCACCGAAAATAAAACAAAACTCAACAACTGTCGAAATAATCGACATCGCACCTCCCTCGCCTCAGTCGGCAGAGCGCCCACCACGCCGCAGACGTCATAGATAAATCATCAGAGGAAGAAGAGTGTGACTCCTGAGTGGCGCAAGCGCATGCCTGAGCGAGGCGTCATGCGTCATCGCGTCAGCCACGGTTGCAGAAACTCGTGGGCGAGTTTTGTTTTGCACGACTTTACCTGTCTTTTAGAATGTACTAGAATAAATATCATTTAGAATCATACCTTCAGTTGTTATATAATGCTACATAGAATAGAATACCTATTCTTTATTCACAACGAAAATTACAATCAAATAATAGAAATCAGAACGAATATTTACAATTGAAACAATTGAGCTAACTGCAGACTGTTGCAAAAAATGTACAGGTAGCTCAACATATCCATATCAATACCAGTCGTCGCGTACCCGCTACGCTGGCTGCGTTGCCCCGCTGTATGGCAATGCTGATGCGCTGCGCCAGATATTCACCAGCTCTCGGGTCACGCGTCGCTTCGACCAGACGCGATCATGTAATTTGGCGTACATTTAGAAAATACCTTTACTTACGAAAATACGCCTGCGAAGCCGTGGGTACCTACAAGCTAGTTGATTTATAAAGTGTTTAGATTCCCAATATTTTTCAAACATTCCAATTTTTAATAGTTTTATTATATTGATTTGAAAAGTGTGACACTCACTTGTCTCATTTATCACATGGTGCATTGGTTAAACCCCCAAAACAGTCTGTACCAGTTGTCCTAAAAATAAAAACACTACTTATAAAATCTTCGCGAAATACGATGCTATGCCGTGTTCCAAGTGGTTTTAATATAGCGTAGGAACTATTAATACACATCCCACCTAGATACAGAAGTGGCCGTACACTTACCTGTGTCAAAAATAACACGCTCTCAAAACATTCATCTCGAATTCCCATCTGGTTCAGTAGCTGTTAGCACTAGGCGGAGGCTGGAGGAGCGCTGGGCGCTGGGCGCTGGGTACCAGCCGCTAGCCGCTAGCCAGTCTGGTCGTGCTGACGGACGTCGTTCTTGACGAACTATTACCTTATCTAGGTATTGATTAATATCGCGTGTTTTGAGAATTAAAACATGAAATTGTGGATCCAGAACGTCATAAGTTCAATTTCAGACGGTGTTGACGGTTGTTTTGTAGGAAACACTTTATCATCTACACAAACGTTCGCTTTTATAATATTAGGAAGTAAGCTATGCGAGTCTTTGAATATCTGGGTATTGTAAGCGGCATAGGCAGGTGTTTTTCCAACCTACAACCTAGACCGGTTTTTTGTCGGTTGCAGGTTTATTTGGCGTAACCGATACAAACGACTTTTCAGTAGAGGCATTCAAAGTATTTTTTCATAATGAATTGAACCTAGCTTTATTCGTATATTTTTTGGATCTGTTTTCTAATTTTCTGGCAAGATATGAAGTTTGTCGCTAGTAGCCTTATTTTTGGATATAAATTTCAGATAAGTAGGTACACCAAATTTGAATTCACACCATTTTCAGTCAAGATTTCTTAAAATATTGCAGTTACTATATCATTTCAAAGGACATCTGAAAAATTCACAGCTAAAATGTGTGGCGAAGCTGACATTTTTTTAATGCTAGATTTTTTTTATTTGTCATTCGAACATTTCAACACATGAAATGAAACGTTGTAGATACCCATGGGAAATAACTGATGATCGCAAAGATGAGATTTAAACTCAATTTATAATAATTAGAAATGTCGTCAGCAAAAAGGACACCTACACTACCATATCTACTATTACTAAAACAGCCCCGTTGCCTTGGTTACCGTTCTGACTGCCTTTCTGTTTATTGTTTTCTCTTTGTGCCTTTCAAGGCTACTGCCAAGCAAATCCCCTTCGGTTCCCCCTTATACCATGGGTTACCCAAGCAACTAGGAGACCAGAGAACACGAGCCCAGTAAATTGTCTTTGTCGTTGACCATCAAACCTCATTGTATCACAAACCAAACTCACGCAAGCAAACATCATCAACAACAAGCCCTAGGTAAGCCTAGATTCTCGGTCTACGATACAACTAGGCATACCTGCCTATCTAACTCGACATTCCATTGTCTCTCAGATCAAAGAGTGTAAGGGGTAGGTAGTTTTCGTCTAAAGAGGGCGATTTCCTACGTCCGCACATTACCTACTCGGACAATCTAGAAACGCCAATCTGCGACGTAAGCCTAAATTAGTAGTCATTCTGGTTTGATGCAAGCTTAGCCTGTAGGAAGGATCCATATCGAGGAAATAATCATTAAATGGACAATTTGGACATTTATTTAGGTACCTAATTGGTTGGTGTTTCGAGCTCTAAGGTGGTTGCTCGATGGCATCGAGACGTTATTGAGAATTTCCATTTTTATATGGGACTAGCTGTACCCGCGACTTCGTTCGCGATTGCCTTACCTGCCGACTAATTAAGTAATTAAAATACATTTAACCGTAGTCTCTCATATTATGAAACGCCGCCGTGCAAAAAATCGTGTAGGGTCTACGGGGATAGCATGTTGTCATCTTCAATCCCATTCTTTATCTACACGACTTTTAGCTACGAATCGGCCAGCGTCAGTGTTAAGAAATGTCATACCCGTTTCACTTCTTACTCATGGTTCCGTTCAGCGGGGGCCCTATTCTACTATAATAATCGCTTCACTATGACAGGGGTATCGACACAGAATGAGACGTTTTGGTATTCCACCTCAGATGAAATAAATTATGATGAATGCAGATGGAGAGACGCGCGTCAAGTTTGAAACTATTAATTTATCTCGCTCGCACTATCTGGGGTTTTATTAATCTAAGGATTCTACGTGATGATTCTGCGACGATTCCATTGTCATACTGAAACAATTGTATTGCAGAATTGGGCTCCTGATCCAATTGACTGGACCACCGTAATTTTTTTTCGTTAGTAGGTAGGTACAGTTGGCTGTGTACCACAGTAAAAAATATTTTTCTGTGGTCCAGTTAGTTTAATTGGACCACTTACTGCAACCAAACTTGGGTAGTACAGTTAACTGGACCAGCTAAACCACCATATATCATGTAAGGTAGGAACCTAACTTATTTTTCCAAGACGCACCACCTTAGTAGGTAGGAACCTAACTAATGGGTGCGTCTTGGAAAAATAAATAGATAGGAACTTACCTACCCTACTACTAACTTTAGGGTTTTGAAGATCGAAGATCGGTTTCAAAACCCTTATGGTCTCGCTTTGTCTGTCCTTTTTTCTCTCCTTAATAACTAAAAAACTACTGCAGCTATCAACTTGAAATTTAAAATGATAATACATTTCGTGCGCCTGTACAGATTTAGAGAAAAATAAATGAAAATAAATGAAAAATGAAAACGAAAATTTTCCATATAAATTGTGATTCCGAAATTTTAAAAGATACCTACAGAGTCGGGTCGGGAGTACAGGGGTATCAAATGAAAGGTATAATTTTGTAAAATTCAAAATATTTTTTGAAATTTTTGTAGGTTTCATACTTTTTAAAATATTTCGAAAAAAGTCGAAAAAATACCCATTCCGCATATCTCCGGAGATTGCAGAGCGATCCATGTAAAATGTATCGAGCGTTTATAGACATGGATCTATATTTTACAGGAAAAATATAGGGAAGTTTGAAAAAAGAACACTTTTTGAAAAATGGTCAAAAATGGGGGGAATAATTTTCAAAAGGGGGGGCTACCTCACCGAGTGGGGTATTAAATGAGGTTTGTACGTTTCAAAACAGTTTTTGAAATTTCTGTAGGTTTCATACTTTTTGAAATATTTTGAAAATAGTCAATAAAATATCCATTCCCCCTCTATCTCCGAAGGTTGCAGAGCGATCCGTTTAAAATGTATGGAGCGTTTGTAGATATAGATTTATATTTTGCACGAAAAATATAGAGAAGTTTGAAAAAAGAACACATTTTTAAAAATGGTCAAAAAGGGGGGGAATAATTTTCAAAACGGGGAGTTACCTCACCGAGTGGGGTATTAAATAAAAGGTATCGATTTGGACATTTCAAAACCGTTTTTGAAATTTCTGTAAGTTTCATACTTTTTGAAATATTTTGAAAATAGTCAAAAAAATACCCATCCCCCCCCCCTATCTCCGAAGTTTGCCGAGTGTACCATTTAAAATGTATGAAGCGTTTGTAGATATGGATCTATATTTTACAGGAAAAATATAGAGAAGTCTGTAAAAAGAACACTTTTTGAAAAATGGTCGAAAGGAATATTTTTCAAAAGAGGGGCTACCCCACCGAGTGGGGTATCAAATGAAAGGTATTGGTTTGGACATTTCAAACCAGTTTTTTAAATTTCTGTAGCTTACATACTTTTTGAAATATTTCGAAAAAAGTCGTAAAAAGAAGTCTCTAATCGGTACTTTTGGTACATATTTGTTGACAAACGTTCAAAAGCCTGTTAGGATAGATGTACGTTTATAAATAAATAAATAAAACCCTCGGCGCGCGAGTTACACGCGCACTTGACGGATCTTGTTTTTCTTCAATCTACAGATTATTTCATCAATCTACTGATTTTCTGCTCGACTTTCTACAGATTTAGTCAAATTCGATCTTGCAACACTGTTTCTAATAGAAAGAATGCATGAAATCGGACGACGCGTAGACCCGTCGTGATGCGCGGTTTAAGAATTCTACTTTTTCCTATCTCCCAGGGGAACCTTACTGAATTCCGGGATAAAATGTATCTTTCCTCATAGTACGAACTAAAATCATGCCGAGTTGCATTCGAATTCATTAAGTAGTTCCGATGTGATGCGTGGTTTAAGAATTTTACTTTCATCCTCTCTCCCAAGGGAACCTTACTGAATTCTAGGATAAAATGTATCCCATGTCCTTTCAAGCAAATCAGGCGTCTGGTTAAAGAGTTACAAAAACACCCCTGGTTGAAGTTTGTTGGTGTTTTTTGTAACTCCTTAACCAGTCAGTGGCCCGATTTGCACGACGTGTTTCAGGAGTTTTCCATCCCTTCTTTGAGGTTGTGCAGTAAAAATTAGGTACCTCCCCTCCAAATTTCTGTTTTCTAGCTTCAGCGGTTTGGGCTGGCCGTTGTTACCAGAAAATCGCTTTTTCTTTTCTGACATAAGATTGCACAAAGAGAAATCCGCTGAAAGGAATGTGCTTAGTATAAAACTGAGCGACCGAGTCAGAGGCAAAGACATACGCGCAACAACAAATTTCATCGACGCAGCAAAAATGGGTTAGTAGGTATCATTTCGTCTAAAATAGCAGCTGGTCTAATTAGCATGGCATTTCACCTGAAATGGCGATGGACCGGACATACTGCGAGGAGTACAGACAGTAGACTGACGCGGCTGGTCCGGGCGGGCGTGGCGAGCGCTGCCGCCCGGCGCCCGGCGCCCGGCGCCCGGGGCAGACGACATCGCATCCATCGCCGGACACGGCTGCCTCAGGACAGGAACGAGTGGAACAGGACAGGATGGAGGAGGCCTACCTTCATAAATGGACGTCCCAGAAAGAAACTTACCATTAAAATCGTATATTTGTTATAAAATCAAATTAATACATTTATTAGATAGTAATGCATGCAATAGGTACTTTTTACTATAATAATTATAATTGAATGATATACTCGGTGTCTTATTTTATTTTAATTCACAAATTCACAAATGTTTAGTAAGATTTGGAATTAAAAGACTTATTGTATTATAACGAGCATACATCTTTGACAAGATGAGATCGCTCTATAAAAACTATAGGATAGGGCACGAGCCCTTCCTTGCTGTTCAAATGCATTTTGCTACATATGTGCTGAACTCATGTTAGGGTTTTGAGACCGTCTTGCGGCGAGAACGCTTCGATAGCGCCTTCTAATTTTACTAGTGGCGACATCTAGTTGTGTTTTAGGGGACTAAACACGAAGTCGACCTCTGTGGTGCACCGGACGAAAGACCACCTTCGATTCCCGCCTCGGCACAAATGTTTGTTCGATCTGCCGGTATTTGTTCCGGGCATAGAATAGAGTAAAAATTTGCTGCTGTCTCAGCAGAGGGATAGGGTCATTCAACAATTTGACAATTTGTGTAACCAGAAACCGATCTATGTGTGTTTTGACAGCTCGTAAATACAGTGCTTTCACTCACACATTCTTATGATTGAATGTTGCAAGTAAATGGCATTTTCCCTAAAAAATGGGTAATTTTGTCGACCTCAGTGGTGCAGCGGGCGAGAGTCCGCCTGCGATGCAAGAGGTTGCGGGTTCGATTCCCGCCTCGGAACAAATTTGTGTACAATCTGCAGGTGCTGTGTGGATTGTCCAGCATTATTTATTTATTTTGTGCTTTTGCTTATTAACTGGGCGTCAATTGTTAATTCTCAAATTTCAAAATAATACACGAATGAGGTTTTAAAAAACAAGATCTTTTGTACGTAGGGAAAGTTTGGATATTTAGATGTATGGTTAAATGTTAGTTAACTTTTAACGCCAAAACTACTGAAGGGGTCGGGATATTTTTTTTATAAACAGGTTTCTTTAG
Organism: Eupithecia subumbrata; assembly: GCA_949316285.1. NCBI lineage: Eukaryota > Metazoa > Arthropoda > Insecta > Lepidoptera > Geometridae > Eupithecia > Eupithecia subumbrata. The sequence continues at coordinate 29,471,588 of OX438642.1, read as the reverse complement.
GCATGGAATAAAACATAGGCCACATTTTATCCCATAAATCAGTTCCCATGGGATATAAATAACCATAAGGCGTTTCCATACAAGCAAAAAACGTGCGAAGCCGCGGGCAGAAACTAGTATATAATATATTTCTTCCTACTTATATGTTTGAGCTGAAACTAGTTTGATACCAAATTAAAAAGACCCGTCAAGTGCGAGTGTGACTAGCACGCCGAGAGTTTTAAACATTTATCAATTGATGCCAATGTGGTAAATTACACACACAAAGTATTTAATACTACACCTGCAGGGAAAATAGCTTATTCTTTCGACACTGCAGAAAATACATCGTTACTGTCGTACTAAACTGCGGGTAAACTCTATGCAAAACCATTTCTAAAGATTTTTTTTTTCCAAGTTAGTAGCCGAATGGGATATTTTTTCGACTTATTTCGAAATATTTTAAAAAGTTCAATAATTTCAAGAACTATTTTGAAACGTACAAATTAATACCTTTCATTTGATACCCCACATGACCCTGTAGGTATCTTTTAAAATTTCGGCATCACAATTTGTATGGAAAATATTCATGTTCATTTTTCATTTATATTTCGTTAATTCTGTACAGGCGCACAAAATTTATTATTATTTTAAAATTCAAGTTAATAGCTGCAGTAATTGCTGAGTTATTAAGGAGTAAAAAAGGACAAACAAAGCGAGAACATAAGGGTTTCGTAACCGATCTTCGATCTTGAAACCCTAAAAAGAACCAAGTGAAAGCGCACTCGCGTCTATTGCCACAGATTACAAGATATAATATCCTCGAGTGATTTTGAAAAATACTAAAAAGATGTTTTTTAGTAGGTACCTATGAGTAAATCTGGAAAAAGTTAAATTCCTACCTTTCACACGATTCCACACATTCACATTTCCTCTACTATTTTATACTTAGTACCAAACCGAGTTATTTTTTCCCCCATGCATAGCAACATTTTCACGAAAACTGCTTTGAAAATTTTTAATTTTTTTTATGTCTTTTGATGGCTGTTTTACGCAATATTACAAGTTTAATTTTAGTACTTACCCGTGAAATGACATTTTTGCAGTGTTCGTTTTCTTATTAGTGGTGTTTGCACACCCTTGCACCGCACAATACAAAAATTTCATACATTTTTGTCGGAGCTGCTTTCCGAGCCATTTGAATTATTGTACTAGGGGTTCGAAATTGAAATTGCGACGTTTAGTCGCAATTTTTTAGATTTACCTCGTTTTGTCAACTATCTAAGCCTTCTTCTTCTAAGGTTCCGGGTGTTCTGGTTGTTTCTTATCACATCACATCACATCACACTATCACACTAATATTATAAATGAGAACGTTGGATGGATGGATGGATGGATGGATGGAGGGATGTTTGTTACCTCTTCACGCCAAAACTACTAAACGGAACGGGGTGAAATTTTGCATACAGGTAATTCTAATCCTGGAATCAAACATACTTTTTATCACGTTAATCAGTTCCCATGGTATAGAAATCACCTTTAAACGTTTCCATAGAAACAACGCGTGCGAAGCCGCGGGCAGAATCTAGTGTATAATAATTCTATATTATTACAATACACTACCTACATAGATGATGAGATTGGCTACGTGGTGCCGGCTTAGAATGTGCACCACCCCAACTCTTCCCGCGGGTGTCTAGAGAGGCGACTGAGGGATATCCCCCGGGGGCGGGCAGCAGCGCCCTCTACAGAACAATTCTAGCCCGCATACCCAGCGTGGGGATTATGGGCATTACCCCCATGAGATAAAAGCTAATAAGGCTTATCAGGGGGAGGCCTGCGTCCAGCAGTGGACCAATACAGGCTTTTGAGGTTGAGAATGATGTAGGATGCTATAGTATAATATTGTATTGAGTAGGTATATCAGTTATCTAGTGCCCATAATATAATCTCTGTTTAACTTGGGGCTAGATGATGCTGTGTGAATTCTCGATTAAGAAAACTATGTACAACACAAGACCGCATGCCTTCTTGCGACTAACGTAACTTTGCAGCGCCTGCTGCAGTTCTGTCTACCTCACCCAGTCGGGTAAGATATTAAATTATTGCTTGGTAGGTAACTGTATTATACAGAACGAGATCATCGATGAAAGGTGAGGTGAGGTAGACCAAGGGGCTGGTGAAATCTAATGGGCTTTAAAGTAAACTATAGTATAGATAGTCACTCAAATCACAACATGGTACCCAAGGGACGGCAACAGAAGCCAGGGGCGTCCAAAGACACGGTGGGAAGATGAGATAAGACTTACCCTTGGGCCATATTGGACAAGAGTGGCAGAGGACAGGTCTCCATGGAGGCAGTTGGAGGAGGCCTATGCTGAAAGGCACACCAAACTGAGAGACATTTTGTAGAAGTACCTAACATGGAAATGGCAACAGAAATCAGTCAGTAATTGTAGTAAACTAAGTTTAAGAATCTTTTCAATTAATGTCACACAGTTTTGGAAATAAAAAGCTTTATTATTATCATTATACTATAGATACTAAACTAAACTTTACTAAAATAAGCTAACACTTTGAGGCCATGGATCAAATATTTAGCGGCCTCCCCGTAGATACCTAGACCCATACAAAAATGTCACTAAAAATTGTCTACGACTTGTTCTGACGCAGACAGTTTTGCGCAGAGCCTGACAAGTTTTATGCATACGGAATAAGAGATTGGTGGAGTCGAATTTATTATATTTTATTTTGTAAGTAGGTACTTACCTACCTGAAAATAATATACTTACACTGATTATTTTTTATAAGGATTATTAAATCAACAGAATTCAGATAAGTAAAGATAACGAATCATTTATTGATAAAACTATAAATTAGTCTCAATATTATTGTTTGTCCAAAATGACCCTTTTGTATAGGTTACGTAAGGGTCATTTTCGACATACAATAATTTTAATAAGTTACCAAAAGTTAGTGATATAAAATTAAAATCCAAATTTCAGGAAGAAAATTTCAATTAAAATGTATTAGTTTCTGATCGCGGCTTTGCACGAGTTGTAAAAAAGTATAATGTAAAAAAGAAACGTTATTTCAAATTAAAAAGGATCTTAAAAATACTTTTGAGCGATCTGAAGACATTATTATTAGTACCTATATTTAATTGTAAACGTCTTTTTATAAAACATAAATAAACACATACTTACCACAAATAAATAAAAAAAAAATGAATCAATAGACGCTCCATTCATCAACTTAGAACAAAATAAATTTTGTAACGACCAAAAAACAATATATAATGCTGATTTCTAAAGGATATGGCTAATATCACAATAGAAAGGTAAAAAATACATATAAACTTAATTCCATCCATTTTATTCTGCTTGGACGTGTGATTTTTGCAGTTTTTATACGAGCACTTGGCCATGCTTTCTGTCCGAGCGCTAAAATGACACTAGTTGAAATGGTAACTATTCATGCAAAAATGCTTCTCTTTTTGACGACCTCCGTGGCGCAGCGGGTGAAGGTCCGCCTGCGACGCAGGAGGTTGCGGGTTCGATCCCCGCCTCGGAACAAATTTGTGTACGATCTGCAGAAATTTGTTCCGTTGTCTGGGTGTTTTCTATGTATAATAAAAATATCTATCTATGTAATGTATTGTATTAAGTATATCAGTTATCTAGTACCCATAACACAAGCTCTGCTTAGCTTGGGACTAGATAATGCTGTGTGAATTGTCCAGCATTATTTATTATTTATTTATTTATTTATTTTGATACAGACGGTTTCAAGGTGCGCATTGTGAATGGCGGAAAAACCTTTATTGATGTTTGAGGCCCAAGACACAGATGTCTGCCTGTGGCTGAGTGGTGCGCCGGCGCGGTGGGTCTCCGTCGTACTTATTGTTGTCGTTGCGGAGGCCCTCGATCAGCATTGGACGTTTGTAGGGGAAGTGATGCTGAACGTGTTCTTGATGGAGATCACGCCTCGGCAAACTTAGTGTAGGACGATCTCCGGCCAGGTGGGGTTACCTGCTAAATACGGCAGGATGCGGCAAGCTGGAGAGAGGGTGCTGTGGCGCTCATCAGGGGAGGCCTATGTCCAGCGGTGGATTGGTACGGGTCTTTAAATTTTTCCCGAAACAAAGTGGATTCTCGCCTTTGAAATATTTGGCTACAACCCAGTTATTAACGGTCAGATGAACACGAATTCTATCTTTAGTTTAATTTTCTCATAAAAACATGACAACGGATTGAAGCGTGCCAAGTCGGTACAAGTTGTTTTGAGACTGGCGCAAGGACCGCAGCGAGACTCTTCACGTGAGGCTCCAAACCAAACACACCGAACGTGGCAGCGACAGCGGCCAGCACTCTCAGTGGCTCAACTACATCTCCATTCATCATTCGATTGTTTAAAAAACTTTAAATTCTTTAAATTCACACATCATTTGAGAGTAAGCGCAGCACAGAAATATATTATTACTGCTGTGAACTAGTAGGTACGCGGTATTTTTCATGTACGGTGTGCCACGTAACATGTATACTAAGCTGAAAGGGGATGATTCAGGACTCCGAGAGACTCGAGGGGAATCCTGACATTTTAGGCAGGACACATCGTGACGTCTGATACTCTATCTGCAGCCCCCACAGCTGTAAAAATAGTTAAAAATCCCTTCTTTATTTATTTATTTATTTATTTATTTAGTAACTAACACGATTAAATTAACCAATTACATTAGTTACATTGTGCTGCTTCCCCTTTCCGTAGGTGTACGTATCTACGAGTACTTGCGTAGCCGTACAATTTGTTTTCCTGTGAGACGATTTTACCATGAGTACAACGCATTCACTGCCCAGCGGAAAGGCCTGCAGATGGACATGTGCGTCGTGGGCTGTGGAAGTGTCAAGGGGCTTCCCCGTGATATAAAATTCGACTGACATAAAAATCAATATTTTTTCTTTGGTTCCTTGAATGTGAAAATACAATTACCAAAAAATACTCGAAAAAAAATGACGGGAGTTGACTGTTTCGCACATAAATTAATCTCAGGAACCCTGCGGTCTATTGAAGTGATTGGTTTGCGTTTTTATTCGTAGGTAACTAATTACTTGGTTCCTTGAAACAAAAAACATGGTTTTTGTGCTCACGCCGTTTCAAAAACATACGCTCTGTCCGCGTCTCTCCTCTCTCCTTTGCCTTTGCTTTTCACAAGGCGTGCAATGCGCCCTCTCATAAATGTTTTACTTTGTATAGTGTAGGTAGGCAGAGATGCGAAGTTTCGCAACTCTGCTTATAACACTAATATTATAAATGCGAAAGTTTGGATGGATGGGTGGATAGATGGATGGATGGAAGGATGTTTGTTACCTCTTCACGCCGAAACTATTGAACGGATCGGCAGAAATTTTGCACACAGATAATTCTTATCCTGGAATCAAACATAGGTTACTTTTTATCCCATAAATCAGTTCCCATGGGAAAGAAATCACCTTTAAACGTGTCCATAGAAACAACGCATGCGAAGCCGCGGGTATAAACTAGTTTATTATAAACGCGTAAGTTTGAAGTATGGATGGATGGATGGATGTTTGTTACTCTTTCACGTAAAAACTACTAAACGGATCTGGTTGAAATTTGGTACAGAGGTAGATTATAGTCTGGAATAACACATAGGCTATGTTTTATCCCGGAATTCCCACGGGAACGGGAATAACGCGGGTGAAACCGCGAGGCGCTGCAAGTATACAATAAAACTTTAACAGAGGTATAATAAACTATTATTTTCTGCTTTTTCGGACTCGTTATATAGAAAGTTAAGAGATTATTTGTACCCCATAGGGATGATTAATGAAGTAACAAGAAGGTAGCCTATGTTTGATTCCAAGCTTAGAGTTACATTTACCTATGCAAAGTTTTGGACCGAGTTTGGGCGTGAAGAGGCAAACAAACATCCAAAGTTACGCATTTGTGATATTATTGTGATTTGATTCGTCGATTAGTCGTAGATTATATTTAGATCGGATGCAAAAATCGTCGTCAAGTCATCGTATGCGTAAGCAGTGCGATTCACCGCCGCGTCCGCGCCGCGCCGCGCCGCGCCTCGCCGGTAGGTATGAGAATTATTTTCATAAGTGTCGGGGCGATCATGCGCTGACGCATTCTTTATTTCGGGACGACATCCAAGCGAGTGGATTTATGTGCCTACAGTCACCCGCAAATATTTGACGACCTCACTGGCGCAGTGGACGAAACTCCGTTTGCGACGCGGGGGGTCGGGTTCAATCCCCACCGCGGGACATATTCAGGGTTAATGGTAGTTCACTGACCCTGCGTGTGCTGCGGCTCAGCCCATCATCACGAAAGCGTCAGTGAAGACGTCAGCTCTTATTCCTAAAATTGTTTGTTAATCATCTCCCATACAAAGTAATGTCCGTAACCCAATGAATTATGAATTACTAAAGACAGGTCACTCACCCCCTACTTAAATCCACATTATCACCATTCGCCTCTGCCTCTATGTAAAGATGATTCAAGTGGCATCAGTCTCACTGGGAGTCAGCCGCTGATCATTCAGGGCAGAGCCGTTTCTTAACTTAACTTCTTAACGTAACTTATTATACAAATTCGTTGTCTACATATCCTATTACTTACCTACTACTGCGCACGAGACGAACGTGGATCGATAATAGACAAAAAATCCGTTTTTTATGGTTTTCCTTTTATTTTTTGTTGATATAGCGGCCATAATAGGTTCACATTCTGTGGAAATTGTAATTGTCTGCCTTTTAGGGATCATTTAGAAAGCGAGCATACAGTACATACATACATACATACAGCATACAGTACGTACGTCGTCGCCTCGTTTCTAAAATCATCAAAAATTACCAAAGCAAAAAGTAAGTCCGGACGATTGCATAAAGAAAAAAATCTTGTGTTCGAAAGTAACTGAGAAGCGTAAACGACAAACGTACTATAAAGTAAGCTTTATAATGGATTCATGTATTTTATGTTGGTAATCCTACTAAACCTTCTAATATTTAAAGCCGAAAGTTTCTCAAATCTGAATTTTTGTTACCAAAACTACTGAACCGATCAAGATGAAATTTTGCGTACGCTTAGAGAAAAGCCCAATTAAGATAAAATGCTTCTTATTGTTCTTATTATACCGAAAATACGGGAACGAAGCCGCGGGCAGCTAGTATCACATAATTTTTTATATCTAAATAATCTTTCCAAAGCGAATTGCTTAGGCAAGAGATCATCACTCGAAATGTAAATATTTTTCTTTCTTTCCTCTTCTGGGCCCGTACTCTGAAAAACGAAATCGAAGTTTCCGATTCGTTTTCGTGCAAAAGTGCAAACGCTAATCTTATGCAAGCGACATAAGTGTTGGTTTGGACGACAACAAAAACGAAACTTCTATTTTTCCTTTTCCGAGTAGTCTTGCTGGAGTCTTGTTCAGTTTCTTGTGATTTCCTGACACAATGGCCAATCATCATTTCACCACTGTTCTCTTCATGTTCGAGATGTCGCTCCACTTGTATTCTGTGTAATCTCTTCATCTAATTCTACACATGTACTGCATGAACATCCATACCGGAAGCTTCCATTGTTGTCGAGCGCGCGGAGACGCCCCGGCCGGGACGCAAGCGGCACCAAGCCGGCGCAGCGCGCAGCGTGAATAGACCACCTATTTAATTTTTTTTTTATGTCATGTAGCATATCGTTGTTCATCAGTTTTTATTACCCTTTACAACGATTCGTTGTAAAGGGTAATAAAAACTGAAGAACTTTTTAAAAGAAAACAAAACTAGAAGTTTGTCAAAAGAACACTTTTTGAAAAATGGTCAAAAAGGGGGGGAATAATTTGCAAAAAGGGGGGCTACCTCACCGAGTGGGGTATCAAATAAAAGGTATCAATTTGGATATTTCAAAACAGTTTTTCAATTTTCTGTAACTTTCATACTTTTTGAAATATTTGGGAAAAAGTCGAAAATTTACCACTACCCACTTTAACCGAAGCGTGTAGAGATCCATCTGAAATGTAGGTTGGTACCTATTATTCTTAGGTATTCGTTAAATTACGAAGTCTCTAACCGGTACTTTTGATTCATATTTGTTGACAAACGTTCGAAACCCTCGGCGCGCGAGTTACACTCGCACTTGACGGATCTTGTTTCCTTTTGAGGTACGGAACCCTAAAAATAATAGTTTTATTTCCTCTATATCTGCGACAAAGTCTATATAGTAGTTCAGGCGTGCGGAGAAGAGGTTACAAAAATCCAAACATCCATCGCAAGTTCCACATATTATATTAAATTAGTGACACATTCAGTAGTACTTATTACAGTTCACTTCACTTGAGGTAGTATTGTTGAAGGAAGTTTTTAACGGAATGTTGCACAAACACAAATCACACTAAGCCCCACTTGCGCCAGGGTAGGTTAACATGTTAACTCAGGGCTGAATACTACTTTGGAGTTAAATTCGAATTATTTCTTGTACCAGCAAGAGTTAGGAGGTAACCTTGTGTTAAATATTGAAATTTTTAACCCACTGATGTGGGAGGGTTAGGTCAACTAACTCTGGGCTAGTAATGTCAAAAATATGAAAGCTGCGATGTTATATAGGTTAGGTAATGTTGGTAGAGTTTGTCATGTCGGTTTTTTTTTGTCCTGAACAATAAATGACTGGTTGATCGTCTGATGATAGATAATGAAGAGATCATTGAATACATTAGTTCGGATTTTATAATAGAAGAATTGCAGAACGGTCCATTCATATCAAGTAAGTATCTAGCTACATAACGTTTTAATCAAACTAATATTTATACATGCAAAGTTTGGATAGATGTTTAGATGTTTGTTCCCTCTTCACATCATGATTTCTGAAAGGATCGGTCGGGCAGAAATTTTGCATTCATGTAGCTCTAAGCCTGGAATCAAACACAGGCTTTTGATCCCATAAAATAGTTCCAATGGGATAAAAATGCCCTTTAAACGTTTCCATTTAAACAAAGCGTGCGAAGCCGCGGACAGAAACTAATTAGAAAATAAACAACAGTCGATATAATGCGATCAAGAACCACATGTCATTTCAAATCTGACATGAAGGAATAGACTTATTCAAATTACTGTAGAGCGAGAGAGAGCAGTACACTAAAATCATTCAGCATTCGTCCTACTATATTTGGCCGGATGTAAAAAGAACGAATGAATATGACATTAACCTCGGGTTGGTTGACTCTGGGCTAATTTCAATTGGTGCAATATAAACTGTGAGCTGAAAATTCAAAACATTAACACAGAGTTAGGAAACCCCGAGTTATTTTTTTAACTCCAACTTTTGGCACAAGTAGGCCAGTGTTAGTCACACTCACACCTGGTGTGATGTGATTAAATACTTAGCAATACAACATTATATATATTTATACCTACTAATATTATAAAGCCGAAAGTTTGTGAAATTTGAATTTTTGTTACCTAGGATCTCCAAAACTACTAAACAGATCAAGATGAAATTTTGCGTACGTTTAGAAAAAAGCCTTACTTAGATAATAAGCTACTTATACCAACAATACGCGTGCGAAGCCGCGGGTAGAAGCTAGTTACTAATATAGTTTTCCCCAACCCCCAACAGCCTGTATTGGTCCACTGCTGGACGCAGGCCTCCCCCTGATAAGCGCCTTATTGGCTTTTTATCACATGGCGGGTAATGCTCATAATCCCCACGCTGGGCATGCGAGTTGGGATCGCAGTTCTGTGGTAGGATTTCTCTGCAGGAGGCGCTGCTGCCCGCTCCCGGGGGATATCCCTCAGTCGCCTCTCTAGACACCCGCGGGAAGAGTTTGGGTGGTGCACATTCTAAGCCGGCACACAGCTAATATATTTTAAAGAATGTCATCTGAATAATAGGGTTAGAATTTATTATTTGGGACATAATTATCATTAGGAAACTTACAGTTTTGAGGATTTTAAAAGGGTTTAGGTTATTCACTGTACCTATTAGTTAGTTTCTGTAGCTCCTACGGGAATCAGAGATAACGCACAACATTACCTACATCACCACTTACTAGACGATCATTATCAATAGCTTAATACTTTCAATGTTTACATATCCTACTTGGTACCACGTACCTCCGTAAGTTATTAACTGATTTACATGAAATTCGGTATGTGCTAGTTTAGGTTCTACAATAATACATGTAGCTACTCTAATTTTGTATGTGGTAGTTTAGGTTCTACAATAATACATGTAGCTACTCTAATTTTGTATGTGGTAGTTTAGGTTCTACAATAATACATGTAGCTACTCTAATTTTGTATGTGGTAGTTTAGGTTCTACAATAATACATGTAGCTACTCTAATTTTGTATGTGGTAGTTTAGGTTCTACAATAATACATGTAGCTACTCTAATTTTGTATGTGGTAGTTTAGGTTCTACAATAATACATGTAGCTACTCTAATTTTGTATGTGGTAGTTTAGGTTCTACAATAATACATGTAGCTACTCTAATTTTGTATGTGGTAGTTTAGGTTCTACAATAATACATGTAGCTACTCTAATTTTGTATGTGGTAGTTTAGGTTCTACAATAATACATGTAGCTACTCTAATTTTGTATGTGGTAGTTTAGGTTCTACAATAATACATGTAGCTACTCTAATTTTGTATGTGGTAGTTTAGGTTCTACAATAATACATGTAGCTACTCTAATTTTGTATGTGGTAGTTTAGGTTCTACAATAATACATGTAGCTACTCTAATTTTGTATGTGATAGTTTAGGTTCTACAATAATACATGTAGCTACTCTAATTTTGTATGTGGTAGTTTAGGTTCTACAATAATACATGTAGCTACTCTAATTTTGTATGTGGTAGTTTAGGTTCTACAATAATACATGTAGCTACTCTAATTTTGTATGTGGTAGTTTAGGTTCTACAATAATACATGTAGCTACTCTAATTTTGTATGTGGTAGTTAAGGTTCTACAATAATACATGTAGCTACTCTAATTTTGTATGTGGTAGTTTAGGTTCTACAATAATACATGTAGCTACTCTAATTTTGTATGTGGTAGTTTAGGTTCTACAATAATACATGTAGCTACTCTAATTTTGTATGTGGTAGTTTAGGTTCTACAATAATACATGTAGCTACTCTAATTTTGTATGTGGTAGTTTAGGTTCTACAATAATACATGTAGCTACTCTAATTTTGTATGTGGTAGTTTAGGTTCTACAATAATACATGTAGCTACTCTAATTTTGTATGTGGTAGTTTAGGTTCTACAATAATACATGTAGCTACTCTAATTTGGTATGTGCTAGTTTAGGTTCTACAATAATACATGTAGCTACTCTAATTTGGTATGTGCTAGTTTAGGTTCTACAATAATACATGTAGCTACTCTAATTTGGTATGTGCTAGTTTAGGTTCTACAATAATACATGTAGCTACTCTAATTTGGTATGTGCTAGTTTAGGTTCTACAATAATACATGTAGCTACTCTAATTTGGTATGTGCTAGTTTAGGTTCTACAATAATACATGTAGCTACTCTAATTTTGTATGTGGTAGTTTAGGTTCTACAATAATACATGTAGCTACTCTAATTTTGTATGTGGTAGTTTAGGTTCTACAATAATACATGTAGCTACTCTAATTTTGTATGTGGTAGTTTAGGTTCTACAATAATACATGTAGCTACTCTAATTTTGTATGTGGTAGTTTAGGTTCTACAATAATACATGTAGCTACTCTAATTTTGTATGTGGTAGTTTAGGTTCTACAATAATACATGTAGCTACTCTAATTTTGTATGTGGTAGTTTAGGTTCTACAATAATACATGTAGCTACTCTAATTTTGTATGTGGTAGTTTAGGTTCTACAATAATACATGTAGCTACTCTAATTTTGTATGTGGTAGTTTAGGTTCTACAATAATACATGTAGCTACTCTAATTTTGTATGTGCTAGTTTAGGTTCTACAATAATACATGTAGCTACTCTAATTTTGTATGTGGTAGTTTAGGTTCTACAATAATACATGTAGCTACTCTAATTTTGTATGTGGTAGTTTAGGTTCTACAATAATACATGTAGCTACTCTAATTTTGTATGTGGTAGTTTAGGTTCTACAATAATACATGTAGCTACTCTAATTTGGTATGTGCTAGTTTAGGTTCTACAATAATACATGTAGCTACTCTAATTTGGTATGTGCTAGTTTAGGTTCTACAATAATACATGTAGCTACTCTAATTTGGTATGTGCTAGTTTAGGTTCTACAATAATACATGTAGCTACTCTAATTTGGTATGTGCTAGTTTAGGTTCTACAATAATACATGTAGCTACTCTAATTTTGTATGTGGTAGTTTAGGTTCTACAATAATACATGTAGCTACTCTAATTTTGTATGTGGTAGTTTAGGTTCTACAATAATACATGTAGCTACTCTAATTTTGTATGTGGTAGTTTAGGTTCTACAATAATACATGTAGCTACTCTAATTTTGTATGTGGTAGTTTAGGTTCTACAATAATACATGTAGCTACTCTAATTTTGTATGTGGTAGTTTAGGTTCTACAATAATACATGTAGCTACTCTAATTTTGTATGTGGTAGTTTAGGTTCTACAATAATACATGTAGCTACTCTAATTTTGTATGTGGTAGTTTAGGTTCTACAATAATACATGTAGCTACTCTAATTTTGTATGTGGTAGTTTAGGTTCTACAATAATACATGTAGCTACTCTAATTTTGTATGTGGTAGTTTAGGTTCTACAATAATACATGTAGCTACTCTAATTTTGTATGTGGTAGTTTAGGTTCTACAATAATACATGTAGCTACTCTAATTTTGTATGTGGTAGTTTAGGTTCTACAATAATACATGTAGCTACTCTAATTTGGTATGTGCTAGTTTAGGTTCTACAATAATACATGTAGCTACTCTAATTTGGTATGTGCTAGTTTAGGTTCTACAATAATACATGTAGCTACTCTAATTTGGTATGTGCTAGTTTAGGTTCTACAATAATACATGTAGCTACTCTAATTTGGTATGTGCTAGTTTAGGTTCTACAATAATACATGTAGCTACTCTAATTTTGTTTGTTCGCGTCGTTTATCTTCTAATTCAGCAGTAGCTAATACTTCCAAGGCAAAACGTGCTCTATTAAATTTAATAGAATAGAATATACTTTATTGCACAAAAGCTATTACATGGGCGAACATAATGTTAGATAGCATTCTCTACCTGCTAACCAGTGGCGTAGCGTGCCTTGGCGGGGCCCCGTATAAAAATTTGTTTGGGGGCCCTTAAGAAGGGTAAAGATTTCTCACAAAATAAAAAAAAAACAAGTTTGCATAAAATTAAAAGAAATATTTATTCATCATAATTATTTAATTATTAAATATATATTTATTTATCTGTCACTTTTTCCAAAATTTTTTCAAACGATTCAAACTAAATATAGTTACACTTTCCTTGCCTTTTTTCGGCAAACTGATTTATTAAATCATTAATAGCTGATGATGACTTTAGTTTTTCTAAAGTGCCTTCAAGGATAATAGTGACAGGTCTGACAGGCGTTCATGTCCCATCGAACAAAAAGTTATTTATAAATAAATAAATAAAAATAAAAATGCTTTATTTCAGACAACCATTGGTCCATAGATTGACGAGTTTTGCACATTTACACATAAAAAATAGATAAAATAAAATAGAGTAGGTAAAAAACTTATAAGAACTAATATAGCAATAGGCGCTGTGTACATGGAAATCAAAAAAGCCAAGGATAATCAATAAAAGACATAGGTTCCTTGATTTATCACCCTCCGCACAAAACATTTCCAGAGTGGGGATGAAAGGCACTCTGCCACAGCACACAGGATGCTGTTGCGACTGTCCCTTACTCTGCGCATCAGGGACACTGTTTTTTTGCGCATCACCGCATGAAAACCGTCTGTGTGGTTCTGCGCAAACATTTCTGACGCACTGCAGAATCTAGGCAGTCGCAGCATCATCCGAAATATATTGTTATATTGGACTCGTAGGGCGTCCATCGATCTTTTGGTGTGCCGGACCCACAGACTTCCCGAGTAAAAACTCTGACAGTATGCTTTAAAAAGAATTATCTTAACTTGGTCAGTACAACGGGAAAATCTGCGAGCCAGCATGTTACCTCGAACCGATAGAGCCCTACGCTCCCTTTCGACATCTTCATCGTCTTTAAGGTCATCATGAAATGATTTAAGGTCATCGAGAAGTAAATGTCCAAGATATTTAAACTTCGACACGCGATTTATGCTCAAGCCGTTAAGGGTAATATTAAGTTTGTTCTCGGGACATTTACCGACGGCCTTAAAGACCATGTATTCTGTCTTCTTAACATTATATTTGAGCCCATGCTCAACTGCGTACTTCTCACAGACTCTCAGTAGTTTTCTAATACCCCCCACCGTCGGGCTCAGCAGCACCATATCATTTATAATAAAACCGATATTGTTTTAACTTTTGTAATTTCTAAAATAAATAAAAAATGAGAAGTTTTTATTAATTTTTGCTTACGCACATCGGGGGCCCCCGTGGCCCGGGGGCCCCGTATAATTGATACGGCAGCTACGGCGGTAGCTACGCCCCTGCTGCTAACCTTTGGGTAGTGTGAACAAACAACAATTTTTCAGAAACTTACCTCTGAGGGGGATAAATAGGCTGGTGAAGTTTCTATGGAAAATAATTATTCCTTGGTTCGATTCACTGAAAACTATAGATAGAGTACTTAACTAATGAATTACGTATTTATTTTATAATGGTACCCCAACAAGGGGGTGTGCAATAAATAAGTGAAATGTGTTTGATGGAATCATAATTATGATTTCCACGCAGGCAAAGCCGCGGGCGCAGCTAGTTAAATACATTATTATTATTAAGCAGTCTAAAAGGGACTGCTATGTAAAAATTTCCGTTTAGTTACGGAGGTAGTTTGATTTCAATGATACTATAACGAACATTCAACCGCCGCGCCAGTAACTCCACAACATGCTCTGCTACGTTCAAAAACAAGTTCTTAAACTTAGATAGATTGATAGATAGGTAAGTCTTTATTTGCATCTTCAGACACACACATACAGAAAACTTGCGTCGAGCTAACGTTTGTCGAGATTCCGTGCGTCGGGATTGTGTTCATTTTTTGTTTAGTGTCGGGATAGCGTCTGTCGAGATGCCGTAATTCACCCGTTTGTTGTGTGTGCTGCAGTACCTATGTCAAAAAGGCCATGGCTCAGCGTAATATTTTGCACTAAACTTACCTAAACACTGGCCAAACTCGATGTAGAATGTTTTTAATTATAGTAGGTACGACACACACAACGAAAGCTTACTTGCTTGGCCCAGCACGACGAAACAAAACTTACTTAGGTACCTACGTCCTGCATAAAGGAAGATTTACATTTACTTACACTGCATTTATCCCAAAATGTCCACCAGTACGAAGCCGGGACAGGCCGCTAGTCTTTTTCAAAAATGAACGCCCATGTATTTTGGCCAATACCATCCAATGGTTATTATTATTATATACATAATTTATTAAACAGTTCTAAAAGGAACTGTTTTCAAAAAACTGCCTTACTATTGTCGGTACTCGTACAATGTACAATGAATATTCAAGGTTTAGGCGTTGGTGGTCATTCACGGCTGTGCGTTCTCGTCAGCGCGATCTAGCGCTCGTCCACTGTTACTAGCGACATCTAGTTAGGATACTTAATGCGTAACATTTCACCGTTCAACAGGTTTCTTTTTATCCAGCAGTCAAACATCATCATCAGTTAATCATCATCATCATCATCATCGTCAGTATGCAATACATTTCTAAAATAAGCACGAAAAAAATCCCTGGTTCGCATATTCAATCACAACATGGTAAAATAGATCTTTAGGTAAACAATGAAACACTTATGAATTATAACTTATAACTTGATTTAAACAAACAAATACCCCGCACGGATAGGTCTCAGAGAGCGCGCGACCGCTCCCCGTCGGCTCTGAAATGCAAAAACCCGTGTATACTGTCGCAATCCAGAACCTGCCCTCCCCACCCCGCGCGCCGGCTCCCCCCCGAGGTTACTTAGCGGGGAGCGACCCGAGTAAATGACCTTCAAATATCGCTCACTCGGTCGAAAAAATATTTATAGTTTGGGATGTAATATATATTATAGCACAGTGTAAACGGTCCCATACAAAATGTATGGTGAGCGATAAAATATTATATCTCAAGATGTAATATAATATATTATATTATATCCCATAGCTATAGTGAAAAGCCGGCTTTATTGTATATTTTGTCATTTTGACCTGTAGCACAGAGAGCATTGAACTTTGAGGTCAATGTGCTGTAGAAAATATGCAACCCCAGCGACCCCCATTCCGGTGGCATTATAAAAATGTGTTAATTGTGATGAAAATCGTGAAATTTGTTAGTCTTTTAGCCTCGCGTCCTACAACTCAACCAACAACTACACCCCGACCGTATGTCCTTCCTCTGTGGTTTTATCACATCCCGGCCTGGACACATGTCTGATGACGAGTGGCAGAGTGTGAGCGTGAAGCTGAACATTGCTTTAGTAACTTAGATCATACGTTTTTTATGTAAAGACATGGTAAAAACTTGCTTTAGCAGAGTTCTGAAGGCCTCCGGTTGAACGTCAGGGATAGGCACTACCGGGTCGTTGCGCCCCGTGCGCCTGAATCACCTCCTGGTTGGTCTCTGAGCCCACCGTGAAGATGCAATCTGACCATTGCCCAGACGTAAGTAGATACCCACATCTCTGCTCCACCTTCTCACTCTCGAGCTGCCAGGTTGCTCCTGCTCCCGCCATTTCGAAGTGATTTCGATTCGATCTATTCAAACGATGCCACAAGAACAGAAACAGAAACTTTGTTTGTTTGAAATCTTTGAAAAACAACACCAAAGCACCACGTGTGACGTTTAGCGAAATCAACGTGAATTTGAGTTTGAAAATACGTAGGTTAGGAATGGGTTGTCGACTTCTTTTCAGTCGACGAATTTGTATATAGGTGAAATTATTGTTAACAAAACTACTGAACAAATCAAGATGAAATTTGGCATAGGTACACTTAGAACGTAGCCTAACTTAAACAATAGGCTACTTATTATACCGCGAATACGCGTGGGAAGCCGAAGCTATTCTAATTAAATCTTATAATAAGTTGGTAGGCAGGTATATTATAGTCTGTAACTTAACTATACAAAGAACCGACTAGAAATCCAAAAATTCTTGTAAAGAATAAAAACAATGTTTAGTTATGAATTTTTTCAAGATAGAATTAAATTTATTTATATTAGTTTCATTTTGGAGGTATTATATTATATATTTTGATAGACATGGCGTAGGGTCCTCAGTGAAACATTTGAAGTTTGGAGAAGCGTCTATCTAATCTATTGCAGGGCCTCAGCTTTTGTGGTCTGGAATAAACTTTATAGAGGTTTGTATTTTTTTACAAATGTACTTACTTCTACTTACAAATATATTCCGGTAAGTGTTAATATATTTTCACTAATAAAATACGGTCTACCTAGGGACAGCAGTAACTTCTTAGCTTACCAAGGTAACTACTAAAGTTTTTATCACAATTGTATAGGAATCAGAAGTTAAACAGTCTTTTTATTACATAGCCTACAGTCTTATTACCTGAAATAATTATTCGCATTCTTCTTCATTTCTAAACTTTAATATTTAAGTATATAAGAACTGTACCTACTTTTTAAAAAACAATAGAAAAATATCTCCAAAAATAAAAAAAAGGTCTATCTATAGAACCAAACGAAAACAGTTTTTTTAAAAATAATCACGATTAAAATGAACATAATTATTTACGAGCATTTCTTGTGTTTTAATTTCTTTACTTCTTTTCTTCTATATTTATTTCTTACTTTCTCTGTAATCTAAATCAAACACATCTCTCGTTAAAAAAAAGTTTGGAAGTTTTCTTACCTATTAGAGATACTATCCCTAGTTTCTCTTCAATAACAGAAATAATTTTTATCTCCTTTAGCAATCATCGATATAAATGTACTAAGTGATAACAATAATAAATTATAGTTCACTACAGTAACAAAAAATATAAAATTGACAGCTGAGGGCTTGACTGTGTCAGATATCTTATTTTTTTGGAATAACTCTTCCTCGTGATTCCGTTTTTGCTGATCCCATAGATGCATTTGAGAGAGTATAGTAAACATTGCTGAGTAATATCCAGAGTTTTTAGCAAAAATTGTTGACATATAGGGCGTTGACTCTCTCCATTGTTAATAAAATATTTAAAAGTATTGTCTCTTGAATTACTCTCTTATGTTCTTTTTCTTTTAATTTCTTCCTTTAACGACATTCATACTAACAAATCTTTTTTTCTTTCAGCGGACAAGGTCCAAAAATGGTCAAATAATCCTTTCCTTCTTTCTTCACTAATCTCGGCACAATTATTCCCACATTTTTTTCCAACGCAAGGGTTTTCATGTACTCTCTTTTCTTGAACGATCGATCCATCTTTTTTTTGTATATTGCTGTCCTGATTTTTTCAATTGGTTATTTAGTTTTTTTTGTTGTCTCATTTTTCTTATACCATCTTCACAAACTGTTGTCTCTTGTGATCTTTTCTTATTTTTCTTCTGTCTCTTCGTTGTATTATTAAGTTCGCTTTCGCTAGAAGATTCGTCACCAGTCTCTTTCCACGACGAGAAATTCCATACGAAATCTTCCTGATCGGATACAAAATGCACATAACTTTTCATCATCACAGCCTGTTTTGATTTCTGTTTTTTAGGTTGTGTTGTGTCTTGTCAGGAAAACTTGGTAAGTCTTTATCTTGTGCATTTTCTTCTTTTAAAGACTTTCTTATAATATTCATATCTTTATCAGGAATAATTTCCATTATGGAAAGTGTGAGATGTTCCCTATTTTCTAAAAACACATCTTTATCTGTTTCTTTTTCTTGACTTGGTTCACTGTGTATATTTTTCTTCTTGTTGACAGCGCACTACTTCAGTTTTAGAAAGATTGTCTGTGTCTACTTTATTTTGTGTCCTATCAATATCCAGATTTTCAGTATCAGTTGCAGTAATTTCTTGCGGGGTGGCGGCGGGGGCATTTAAACTCGCGCGGTTTATCGCGAAGGCGCCAAAATCATTGTTTTAACCAACGTCATAATAGTCAATCCATATAAAATTTTGATTGTATTAATTTGTATACTAAACTTATTCCGTTTAAGATAAACTGTTTGAAGTACTAGAACTTTACTTTTGTTATAACTGAAACGACACAACAAATCAAATATTGAATAAGAAAATAGGTTTAACCATAATCTTTTAATGTTTACTTTTGAAACCCTAATGGTTGAAGTGACAACGTCTAACATTTCATGTACAGAGCTAAATGTATGGACCGACACTGGGTATGAATCTGACAAAGAGGCTAAATGTATTAAACGACATTCTTGTATATTTATAAGATAAAGCTAATTGTATTAAGCGACACTGGATAATAATTTAACAAAGAGGCTAATTATATGAAGCGACATTTCTATATATTTATAAGGTCAGGCTAAATGCTTTAATGTACGTTACCTGTAAACTGTTGCTTCAGGAAAAAAAGTTTAAACGACTGTCTGGTATTTGGTAGTGAGCTTAAGTACACAGTTTTGTGTTGCTTCATACATTGCAGTCCAAAATGGGCCCAAAAAATGGGGTTGTATTAAGCGACAAAAAAGTGCTCCGATCGTGACCAAACCCAGCTCAAACGACGCAGAAAAATTTGCCGATTCCAAATATGTATAAAAGTCTATATCGCCCAGAGTGTCGCTTAATACAACTAGCCCGGAACCCATCGATATGATAGACTTATAATACAGGCAGAGGTATCGAGTTGAAATTAACATCGGATGCTCAAGTCCGTAACCTGTTTGAGCATCGATATAAATAAAACTTCTAAGTCAACGCAATCAAAAGTTACAGCCGTTTATTTCAGAATATTTTGAAATTTCCAACAAGGGAATCACATGCATACAAAACCTGAATACTTCCCGTACACTTATAATCATGAAATATGACAAGAAGCAAGGTCTTATCACACAAGTAAAAGAAAAACATCCGAATCCCAAAATTTTAACCGATAAAAAATCTTTTGATTCCTACTAAGGACTAAAACCTATAAGGTACCCCGTTGACATAGAATCATAAAATTTGGTAAGGACCAAGGTAGCTCATAGCACAAATAAAGGAAAAAATCTGAAAACGCTAAATTTGTAGTTTAAAAAAAAATTATTCGCGCAATGGACCTACAGGGTAGGTAAAAGGTATAAAAAAACGAAATATACAGTTATTGTTTTCTTATAAATCGAGGGCATGACTCTTTTCACGATTTTTCTCTAACTCTCGTGGTTTCGGACTTGGCCATCACCGCCCTACTCAAAAAACCACCCTGTAGATTTAAAACACCCAAAAAAAATACAGATAAATGTAGTACAAACATTTGTGCCGAGGCGAATCGAATCCGTAACCTCCTGCCTCGCAGGCGGACCTACCAACCTACCGGTGCACCACAGAGGTCGACTTCGTGTTTAGTCCCCTAAAACATAACTAGATGTCGCCACTAGTAAAATTAGAAGGCGCTATCGAAGCGTTCTCGCCGCGAGACGGTATCAAAACCCTAACATGAGTTCAGCACATATGTAGCAAAATGCATTTGAACAGCAAGGAAGGGCTCGTGCCCTATCCTATAGTTTTTATAGAGCGATCTCATCTTGTCAAAGATGTATGCTCGTTATAATACAATAAGTCTTTGAACTTGTGAATTAAATTTAAATTTTGAAATAAATAAATGTATTTTAATATACTGATTTATTCCAAAATTTTAATTGGATTTGTGAATGTTCCAAATATTCAGTATTGAGTAGGTAGTACCTATGTCTTTAGTTAGAAACATATTCTAACTAAATTACAAACTGTATAAGTTTGTAATTAATGTAGAAAATTTCTTACAAATAAACACTTTCATTTAAATTAATTTATGATGCAATGTCTTTGTCTCATGCTCAAAAAGTTATATAAAAAAAGAGACTAGCTAAATAGACGAGCTCAGCCAGTGTCGGCCTGCAAGGCTGCAACGCAGGAGACTGCTGGTTTGATTCGGTAGGTAGCGTTGGATTCCGTGTCGAACTCTCGGTAGCGGTGAGTCTGAATAGCCCTGCAGAACTGAAAGTGGCGAAAATAATTCGGATGGATAGCTTTGGGACCGTGGCTCAGAAAAAGTTTTGAGTAAGAGGCATAATGTGTGCAGATCACGACGCTTCCTGATTTTGATCCACTTCAGTTGAGTGCGGAAGACGGATACGTGATCATACTTCCGCAGCCCAAAGATGAAGCGGATGCAGAGATTTTGTAATCTCTCCAGCTCGTTCAGCAGCTCTTCTGTAACGTCGGGATAGCACACATCTGCATAATCCAGAATGGGGAAAAACAGCGCGTTAACTAATGTCTTTATAGTAGATTACGGTAGAAAATTTCTCATTGGCTTTAGAGAATGCTTGTTTCCATACATTCTCTTAATTACCTGGGCACATGCGAATCCCAGGATAGATTGTTCGTGATAATAATATGTAGACCATATCTCCCTGGGATAAAAGGTGAGGTAAAGTACCCTGGACATCATCAGCATACAGGTGAAAAGATGAGAATCTGATTTTAGGTACAAGAGTATTAATGAAAATAGAGAAAAGGAGTGGTGAGAGTACACTTCCTCGTGGAAACTACAGCTACAGAACACCAGTTCGATGAGACATCGTTGGTTCTGTCTGACACACTGCGAGCGTTCACTAAGATATGATTTAATACTAAGATATGATCTGGGGAGAGATTTAAGGAGCGCAACACAGCTAGCAGTAGATCGTGGTTGACACAGTTAAACGCGTTGCTAAAGTAAATCGTAAACATGTTGAGTTTCTTGTAAACATCAGTAGTAGACCATAACTCAGACCAGTCTATGGTCTCAGCGTCAGAACGTAGTTTCTCATGTTCCATTGCTGAGAAATTTCGTTGCATCACTACCCTTGGCTTTACCTTAGGGGTTTTTATTTTGATTGGAGCGTAAATAAGGTCGTGATGTGAAAGGCTTGGCGCAGGATATTGCCCACGCGTGGGAATCTGTTCCGGGTTATCCGTACTTAATTATAACGTCCACTTTAGTGTGTGTGTCATTAATAGAGACCGGATTATATGCAACATAAAAAGACCGAAATATGCATGAAAAATGCTAGGAATTTATTTTATATTATTTAATTTTTTACACAAAAAGATTACACAAAAAGAATATGCATGAAAACTAATGAAATGTGTCAAAATATGCAACATTAAATAGTAAAATTAGTAGACTATAATTCAAAATCATATACAATTTCGTAAGATATCGTCAATAAATCAACAATTATTATAACCTGTAGGTATGTAGTCTTGTAGATTAGCTTACAATCAGGTAGTGTGGATTAAAAAGTCCGAAATCCAATGTACCTACAAAATCCACATGGAACAGCTGAGCTGCCTGTGGCATCGCAAACAAACAAGAGATACTCAACTGTTAACATTGGATTACCGAACCAATATTAGAATTGAGTTACATTCTGTTAAATGAACGCGACCGAGGCTCCGTTCAATTTGTGAAGCGGAGCGCCCTGGCTGCGGTCGAGCGTGCAGCTTAACGTGTACGGAGCGAGTCGTGTTGTGTGCAGGTGCACCAGTGCACCTGCCACCAGTGAACGTACTCATGGCGCTAAAAAGAGCGCAAAAAGTGAGAATATTTCAGCAACAGTTTTGTCATGAAATTATTACTAAAAGATGCTGTAAATCCTATGAAATTACAAAACAATAATAATACTGTAAGAATATACGTAATAGAATATGAATATTGTCAAAAAAGTCCGTAATATTTCGCAAAAAACTTTCCAATTTGATAATAAGTTTTTAACCAAACTACACATGTTTCGTGTCACCATGTATAGCGGATAGCGTCAATATTCCTAAATACCGGAATATGCTTCGCAATTCGAATTCCCTATTGATTCAAGATCCGAATAGTTCCGGAAACGTATTTCGTTCAGCTTTGTGAATTTCGGAACTCACGAATGAATGAACAGAATATATCTATTTACTTTGAATTTGTTACGTTGCCTTATTGTTTTCTGTTTGAATGTTTACTGAGGTGCTATATTAAATACCGTTTAAGATTATAAATACGTCAGTTATTAGCTATTTTACATCCTAAGTCACACTCACATCTTACAAACTTGCTTCTGCCCGCGGCTTCACATACGTTATTTTAGAAATAAATAGGAGCCTAATACAAGTATATCTATAGATATACAAGTATATCTACGCAACGCAACATGTTGAGTCGTGAAGATCAATATAACAAAAACTATTTAAAATATGACAGTTGCGCCCCGCGGCTTTGCCCGCGTCGAAATCATACAAATAAGTGTGTGTATTATTATAAACCACTAGGGGTAATTTTGTAAAAATATAAAGTCATGATTCATTATGTACCTTATCGTTTAATTATACCAAATTTTGAGTGAATCATAATAATAACCAAGGTTTTACCACACTTTTTAATCCCTGAGAGATTTATTTTTGAAAATTCGAATAACCTAAGTATGAGTTATTCTAGAACATATAATATCTACATACTAAATTTCATCTAGATCGGTTAAGTAGTTACGGAGATACGTGGTAAGTAAGGTAACAGACATTCACACAAACTTTCGCATTTATAATATTAGCCTACTAATAAACAAAAAACAAACTTTAGCATCACAGTATCCTAATAGTGTGATGCTAAAGTTTGTTTGTTTGAATGTTTATATGGATCATGGATGTGATTCACCGATTCACGTCAAAACTAATGAACGGATCGAGCTGAAATTTTGATTTCATTCATTTACGTGTTATGTAACAATCAATAGCATTTTGACATAAATCTTTTACTGACGAAGCTTTTGCTCATGAACGTTGTTTGTAATCATAATCATAATCATAATCATAATCATACTCGTACGAGTATCAACATTTTATGACTTTCCGAGACTTTTACGCAATTGTATCATTATGGAGTAAAATGTATTCCATTATATGGTACTGACACCAGGTAGGTAATTATTAACTGCTTTAAAACTGCTATTTTTAAAATTTCATTGTGATCTAGTTAATTTTTTTTTTTATAAACCTACTACTTCTACATCGGCACACATTTCATATAATTTGATTTAGAAGTATTTTAATTTTTTTTTTTTTTTACTGTTGTATATTTTAAATTAGTTAAGGTAATTTTTCAGACTATGAGTGGAAACTGTCTTTAGCTTCATTTGTTCTAGTTTAAGTATTTATTGTTACCTGTACATAAGCTTTTTGTTTCCCAAATAAATAAAATAAAATAAAATAAAATATAATCCAATAGGACAAATAATTGTTGCAAATATGTCGTTGATAAATGTTCACTTCGGCTCCTTGGTTCACCAATTCTTGATGAGTCTTTTCAGTCATTTGTAGATGACAAAATTCAAAATTTCAACAAAACTTCGGACAGACTGCTATAAATAAATAGTAATGCTAAAAATAAATATGGCTTTTACAATTACTCGGTTCTGTTTATTTGTACCTAAATTTACGTATTCTTTGAGATGTACATGATAGTGTTGCTTAGATAACAAAAAAAAAAATCATTTTTAGAAGAAGCTCGTAAGGCTTCGTAAAATAAATAATGCTGGACAATTCATACAGCATTATCTAGCCCCAAGCTAAGCAGAGCTTGTGTTATGTGTACTAGATAACTGATATACTTAATACACTACATTGATAGATTTTTTTTATACATAGAAGGAAACATCCAGAACACCTCGAACAAATATCTGCAGATCGTACAAACATTTGTCGAATGGGACGGAGTGTGTTACAAACGTGCTCCAGCTCTGCGGATCGTGCCCGCCTCCTGGCCGTTTCTAAATGGGAGTCAGGACATTGGTTGCAAGCATTTCCTTCATATAACACTGGTACTTTATTGGGTCCCGTAAGTTTCCGTATCGCAACATGTCTTCGGTTGGGTGCAAGGTGTTGCGCGCCTCATCACATCAGTGCCAGTGCCGTACAGCGGGGCAATGCAGCCCGCGTAGCGGGGACGCGACGACTGGTAGATATTGATATGAATCAGTTGAGCTACCTGTAGATGGTTTGCAACAGTCTGCAGTTAGCTCAATTGTTTCAATTGTAATTATTTGTATTCTACATGAAATAAAGTGCATATTAGCGGTTTTCACAGTAAGTCGACCAAATAAATGAACTGAACTGAACTGAACAGAGCGATCATGTACGTACTCGGAAAAGTCATAGTACCTAATATTTATTAATGTTATCTTTCATACAAAATTGTATGGAATCATTTTGCATGAATGAAGTAGACCGGGTAACAAGGAATTGTTCCGGAAGTCCCCCGAGGCCTAGGGTTAAATCAATCAAATATTTGATATCAACTTTTCTTCCCAGAATATTGCATGTGAAGCCACGAGCGGGAGCTAGTTTTACAATATATTGTACCTCGCGACCCACCTCTCCTCTCCTGACCTTAGCTTCAGTTTTCTTGCCTAAATTCAGTTTAGTTTATTTTTATTTATTGCATTCAAGTACGTACAGTACAGTTATATACGCGATCCTTGTAAGAGTGTTCTAAGTTTCTGAGCTATGTTGGCAATTAAAGGTTTTGTTCAGTCCATGGTCTCCTTATGATTCCCCGAGGTTCTGAGGGTTTAGTGGAGCGCCGGCGCGGAGGCGGGCGCGGGGAGGCGGGGTGCGCGGGGTGCGCGGGAGTGCGCTCGAAATAGCCCTTGTATTTCGGTCGCCCCCCGCCGCGCCTCGCCCCGCCCCCCGCCGCGCCGAGCCGCGCCGCCGCGCGCGCGCAGCCGCCGCAGCCGCCGCACTATCCGCCAACTATTCGCAATCGACCGACGTCTTGGCTGTTGGACTGGGTTATAATGACTTGACTTCTGCTAAATGAACCCGTGGACTGAGTTATTCGCAGTGGCGTTGTTTCTAATACGAGCACCCTAGGTGACGTACTAACAGGACAAGTAACGTCCAGTGACAGTTTAATTGTGCGTTGTGCCGGCAGCGGCGCCTGCAGACTGCAGTGATGGAGAAGCAATCCCGGTGGTCGGAGCGGCGCGAGACCTCGCAGCAGCAGCAGCAGCAGCAGAGCGTGCAGAGCGTGCAGCAGAGCGTGCAGCAGAGCGTGCAGCAGAGCGTGCAGCGCACCGAGCACCACTACACGCGCCAGATGA
Organism: Eupithecia subumbrata; assembly: GCA_949316285.1. Classification (NCBI taxonomy): domain Eukaryota; kingdom Metazoa; phylum Arthropoda; class Insecta; order Lepidoptera; family Geometridae; genus Eupithecia; species Eupithecia subumbrata. The sequence goes on along the minus strand of OX438642.1, from coordinate 29,445,204 downwards.
TGCAGCAGCAACAAGGTCGGTACCTCCCACACTCGGTCTGAGGCTGAAACAGTAGGGCATTGCGAACGTCCCCCTTGTCCTGAAATCCATCCGGCGGCGGCGGGCGCCGGCGGCGGCCGCCCACGCGCGCCCCAGAATAGCCGCGCTATCTCGCCCGCGGGAAAGCGCTATGTACAAATAAAGTTAGCCCGACGAGGAAACCAAAGACACTCGCGCGCGGGAGCCGCCCGCCCTGCCCCGGCTCCGGCGCGGCTCCGGCGCGGCTCCGGCGCGGCTCCGGCCCGCGGCGCTGGCGAGCCCATGCGACCTCTTTATGCAACTGATCTCCTTGGCGGCGAGCGCGGGCTCACGCTCTCGTCTCTCCAATAAGGTTGCATTGCGAATGCATTCAGAACTTGTTTTCATACATGGTAAGGTGTCCCTTATAAGGTACACGAACAAATGTGTTAGGTACCATTCAAGGATTAAATTAACTAAATACTAAAGCTTTACGATTACGAAAGTGGGTTGAAACCGGGATGGTTCAGAGGATCGACGGTGCAGACGTCGATTAAAATAAAAACAAAGAATGCTTCAAAATACAATAATTTTAATCAATCCATCCAATGTTATGCTTCAGAATACCATGTTTTTAGGCAGACGTCGTATCATAAGGTCAAAAAATAAATTAGCTGGTTACACATTTGCGATCAATAGCTTATGGTTTGTTGGTTGGTGCTGAGTATTTCGGTGCCGTGAATGGAGAACTTTCCGGCTCGCGTGTCTTTTAATTACCATCGTCGCGGTAAAAACAGTTTCTCATCGTCGAGAGAAACCGATCGAACGGAATGCTCGACATGTAACTATCTGAATTGCTTATCTAAACTAAATATTAAGATAATCGCGCGAAACTGATTGAAACTCTTCAAAATAATTATAGACTAGTTCCTTAACTACATAATTTATAATTATTTAGAATAATGACTGTGTAATCAAATCAGAGCTACGCTGGTAAAATAAATTGGCTTGTTTAATTCAGAATTTAGAGAGACGATCAATTTATAGCTAATAAATAATGAACCTATTAGTTATTTATATCTTGACTCTAAGAAGTCACATTTTAAATCCGATACATTTTCTGTCGGATTAACCTTCGTCCCTATTCTATGGTTTTACAAATTGACCTAGTTTTTCTTTATTTATTCAACTGTCTTACTCTTCGAAGTCTTTTTTTTTCTTTTATCTTCGGCTCTGCATTTTGGTTTGACACAGTTCCTAAAATAGAGGTTGAGATTTAATTATACAAAATCAAAAGAGGATAATTAAATCTCAATCGAGTTCATTGTATATAAAAGTCTTCGAACTGAATATTGAGAACATTTTCTGTGACACTTCAATTAAATGACGTCATCTAAAACAATTAGTCAGTATCTTGGCATGGCAAGAGCTAAGAGCTCGACAATGTAACAACATCCTTACATCAAGGGTTAAAATAATAATTTAAGAGCCGAATCCACCAACAGATGGTTAAATTTATGACACATTAAACAACAAAGTTAACTGACGGAGCTGCCTGATTGTCCGGTTATATTTAGGTGTACACTGAAAAAATTAATGACTGGACCATCTCTTTGATAAAAAAAAACCATAGGCACTTGTCCATCTCTATAATTTATTTGAAAAATTGCGTGAACACATAAATCACAATCTAATAATAGAAATTAATTAGAACTAGTATTAACAAATACATTAATTCATAAGAAAGTTTTTTTTACAAATAGAAAGGCTCCAACTGATAATCTGTACCTGCGACCTGCTGACTTGTTTCAATGAATCCATCATCAATACAAGTGAAAGTGGTCACGATTGTCGCGCGTACTTAGGTACCTACCTTACTTGCTGGTAATGCGTAATAATGGATCCAGTTTCAAGCAAAAACAATTATTTTGATACAAAAAAAACTTAATTTGCTGGCCTTTTTGATAAAAATGCAAAAAAATTGAATAGGCTGTAACAGCAGGAAGCTACATAAATTCATAATTTTTTTAACATAGCTTATTCTATACTCGTAGTACATCTCAGAAAGAGGAACTCATGAACAAAATGGCTAAGACAGACTTACCAAAATTAATGTTGGAGAACTGAATAAATTGAAACTCGTAAAGTATCGTAAGATTTATCAGCCCAATCAAATAATTAAATCCACATAATACGAATGATTTAATTCATCATCGAGCCGTTAGAGACACGCGCATCTGTAAATGATAGCTTGCGTGTCACTGTTACTGTTTTACATAACAAAATAGCTTACACATGATAACTGGTTAATATTCAATTCCCAATCAATCAATTTAAAATATTCTTCGAGAGACATAAATCACTTTTTCACAGTCTATGCTTGTAAAACGCACGCAGCAAGTGATATAATCGCCCTATTACCTCAAAAGGAGGTTTTACCAAGAGCTTCTTTGTATTTCCATACATATTTCGGGAATTCTGAACATTACACCTAAGAAAATAATGAGATAGAATTTGAACATCAAAACATGGGTGATTTTTTAAAACAAAAATATCCATCAATGATGAACACTCACTTACAATGTTTATATGTACCTAAGTACTTCTTCTTTACTTACTCTCAACGACATGCGGCTCGCAGTGTCTGCAATCAATTTGGTAAATTTAATGAATTTTTAGTTAAAGTGGTCAGAGGTAATTAGGTAAAAGAAGGTTTAAATTATTACCGACTATTCGATTAATGATGGTTCCTTTTTGTTAATTGAGATAAATAATGGAACATGGTACGTAACGCGTGGTGTACTAGTTGCCTAAGTCTTTAGAGAAGAAGCCCCATACAGAGTGTCTGAGTGAAACACTGCTGGTGTTTAGGTTTGCACAGGTGTTTGTGACGGTATTGTACTGCGATTATTGGTACCCCCTCCCCGTATCGTGTTTCACAATAGTACATTTCCTATGTGACTTCATTCTTTAAACCATTCTGTTATAATATACCAGTTCGCGAACATGCCAGGAGGAGCGAAGGAGGTATAATAATAATAATATAACAATTTTATGTCTACAAATTTACTCTTACGACTCTACTCTGCATTTACTATGATGAAGGTAGTTTTCTCTTTCTGCCAGTTCTAGCATCTCGTTTATCCCTTGATTTTATTAATCACATCTATTTATTACCTAGCTATGGGTTAAGCTAAAATGAATTATATATTTTCTCTTTGTGCCCCGATATCGTAAAACAAATAAAGAAATAAATAATGCTGCGAACTTGAGCTAAGAGCTTGGGGTTTGGATACTAGATGACGGTTATATTAAACCACTAGTCTTTTCATAAAACTCAATTCAAATCGGTTCATTCGCTTGGAAGCCTCTATGCCACAGACACACAGACAGACACACACGTCAAACTTATATCACGCCTCTCTTTTGTCGGCTCAAAAAGAAGTTAAACTACAGTTCAAGAAATAAAGAGTTGTCAACAAATAAAGAGTAATTGATCGTTTTCTATTTCAAGTGACTGAGAACATTGCTATAATGTCATCATTATTGCTGTAAAAAGAGCATCCTCGGATGTTTTCACTATTTCTTGGCGACACATTCAACAGAACAACTAGAGGCGCGCCGGCTCGCGGGGGAATAACATACGGCCGCATACAATTCAACTCAAGACACGCGTTTTAAACAACTACAGCTTTTTCTTAATTTACTTGATTTTATACATTATCGATATGCTGGTAGCCCGTTCCCGTACAGACCGGAAATGTTGGGGTTCAAGCCTACGTACGGGCCTCTATTCTAGCAACCGTAATAGTATAGCGAGTAATTTTTTCACAGTTTAGTGTACCTACGTTAGTAGGTACCCATGTTGCTGTCACGACGGGTTTATTTATTGAAAGGAGCACATTTTGCACAACCCACTAATTAAAATCACCTATTGAACTGAATAACAGTGTCATGTGTGTGTAACCAATTTTGGTATTTCTGGGAATTTCGCGTTTCGAGCTTGCAACACCGCTCAGGAGTTAGTGAACCATCATTAGAATAATTGATAATAAACGACACCGCACAGACCCAGCTTGTTTTCTGTAAATTATCATCTTGTACACAGTTACTAATTTATTTAATTTGATATTTGTATAAATGCTCGAATCTGATCGCTTTTCGTCGAATCCCAGATAGCTCGTCGTAATAGCAATCGCACAGAACCCAGTGCTTGCACACAAAAACACACAATAATATTTTATATTATTAGTACTAATTTATTGTATGTAAAACCTGCGGAATGCACGTTCTGCAGTCCTTGATGAAATTGTCTTTCCCGCACTCGGGCTCGCATTATGGAAGCCTGCTCAGTCATCCATCTATGCTTGAGTAACGATTGTTCAAAGCATAAACGTTACTCAAGCAGATATCGATAACTGAGCGAGCTTTCATAATACGGATTCAAGTCACGTAATTTTTTTATTCCGGAAATGGATTTCAATTGTGGTTTCTCGAAATGAACAATTAATCTTACTCGATCGCATTTTAAAATAACAATTAGGAAAAAAAGCTAATAAAAATATATTTTCACTGAATCAACTGACTCTGTTTTTGTAATTTAACTCACCGAGTCTTTTGTTATTTGCGAAGAGCTAAAGTACTAACCCTTTAAAATTGTCGGGATTCCGAATAATTATAAAAAATTACTTAATATATGATCGTAGCTAGGTCAACGGGAAGAGTATGTACCCTATAGGATTAATCAATAGAGATCATTAATTTATGTATGTGAATAAACTACAAATTTACAGTTTTCAGATTTATTCCTTTATTCATCCTCTAAGACTTTGATTCTTTCCATCGAAAACTGAGTGAGCAAGACATCGGTCTGCTTAGGGAGAAGGTAGGTACAGGTAGGTAGGTCTGTAGCAGCTCGTAGATATAACTGCACACATATCATTTCTGAGAGATCTGGCTCCGCCATATTACATCGTCATTTTATTCGGTTTACGAACTAGTTCCACTGGTTCTCTCAACAGTATTATAGGGTGGTGTTATTTATATTATAAGATACTTTGACTAGAACTTGACGCAAAAATTCGCCAATTAAAATGTAATCGCCCGATTACCTTTTCAAAGTACCTACTTAATATTACATATTCTGTTTGTTACGTTTTCACGCCTAAACTGCTGAACGGATCTAAATGAAATTTGGCCAGGAGGTATCTCGGAGACGGACATAGGAGCAGAGGAATAGAAGTCGTGGGAGGAAGCTAGCATTAAATATAATCGGACAAATAGCTGCTTCGTCGGTTAAATTTGACATAAAATGTATGAAAAGTTGTATCAAGAACGTCGATCAAAACGTAATTGTCCGACTATCTTTTGGAATAACACATGCCTTAGTGTATAAATGAAATAAGACACCGAGAAGTTGTTCTGTATCGCGGTAGTGCGGTAGTGCGGTAGTGCGGTAGTGCGGTAGTATAGTATCTCAACTCTAATAGAAACGAGCCGCGGGAATGTATGATATGCGAACACATTCACTTTTTACAAGTCATACACAATGTCGGCGGTCGGTCTTCAAAACACTTCACAGAACATGCGCGTTGCATTCGACGCACGACGCACGACGCACGACGCACGACGCACGACGGTCGGATGGAAAATGGATAAAATTTAAATACAATTTTCATTAGAACTACATTCTGTGTGTCGAATTATAACAAAAACATGTATTTTGGTGAATATCTATAAATATAAAAGAAAGCGGCTGTACCGATATGGCTGAAAATTGGTGGGTAGGTAGCTCAGAGCCAGGAGACGGACATAGGATACTGTTTATCCCGTTCGACAGCGTTCCCGTGTGACTTGACATAAAACGTCAGTCACTATAAAACATGGTAACAACAAAAAAGAATCAGACTTGGAATAACAAAACGCAAATGACAACTATGTTATGGACGTATGGATGACAATTTGATTTTTGTCAACTATTCTTATTAAATAATAAACTATAAAGTAAATAATGAATAACGTATATTTTTTTTAAACGACTCCTAGGAGGTGTGCAGTAAATTTCTATAATTTCCACGCGAACGAAGCCGCGGGCCGTAGCTAGTAAGTAATAAATATTAATTTGATTGTTTTGTAAAATCTAAAAAATACTTCTTACGAACCCTGAATTTGACACTGATTTTAAGTTTTGTGAGAAATATACATATATACTCATGCTTCTGAAATGCATGTTTGTTTGTTTATGAGCACCACGCCCGCGCCACCCTTCCACCACGGGAACATTATTTATACAATAGCGAAAGAATTTTCGAAATCCGTCCTTAAGTGACGGAGACATCCACAAAAAAAAATACATAAAAAACACACGTATAGACGCACATAGAATATCCTCTTTTTATGGAAGTTGGTTAAAAACTGGAAGATATGGTACGTTGTCCCAGCGCCAGCGCTTACTTTACGTACCTAACTGTATTCATTTATTCCATCGCATACACTTGACGTCGTTACATTATATATTAAAGTGTATTATATTATAAGAATATCACACATAGGTACCTCTTTAAAGGAAACACGTTAGATAAGGTGTAAAGGTTAAAAAAAACAGACAGTCACTAACAAATTTAGACAAAAAGGAAATAAAAATAATTAGTTAGAGTCAAATAAATAATAAATAAATTAATTAAAAGGCAATTTAGAACATAGTTAGCCTAACTTACACTTATTTTAGGGCTTCGCCCTCGATTTAGGATTCAAATATTGAAGATTTGATAATTTACACATCACGTCCAACGAGCAAATAAAACAGATAAAATGATGCAATGTTGTCTATTATTGTCAATGAGATTTTACCTCAGTTTATATATAATATCATTGATTATTGTCAAAATAGTGATAGTGAATTTGTGAAATTGCCATCTGCTTTGCAAAAATATGAAAATTAAACAGATTGTTTTTGTCCTCCAAAGAAAGGAAATAATTCCATGAATTACCAAACGTACAATCTGAGGATAAAATATTTTGTGCTTCGTGTGTCAACAAGTCACAGAATATGTATTCGCATTTATTAATCAAATGTTTTTTTCGTTCACTGATGCAATAATCTGGTAAAACCATCCAGTCCTTGGGTGCGGCGGCAGTTGGACCATGTTCATGAAGATCGCATGGACCATTTGTACATTTTATTTTGCCTGAAATAGGTATTGGGTAGTAGGTAGGAACCTAACTATAGGGTGCAAAAATGTATTCTATGTCCTTTCTCGTAGTATGAACTCAAATCCTGTAGTTTCATTCCAATTCATTCATTAGTTTCGGCGTGATGCACGCTTAAATTTTGGCTTCAGAACAGATAATTGCCCTCCACAAAAACGAATTCAAATTAGTAATGGAATCAAGCAGAGAGGTGGATGCTATCCCCGGAAGGATCCTTGCCTGCTTGTACCCGCACAAACCACGTGCGAAGCCGCGGACGAATGCTGGTTTGCTATAAATATTACGTTCGTTATGATCTTTCTTGCTTTCCAACTTTTATAAATGGTGACTCGCAGTTTCTGTCGTTAGCTTAGTGATTGTGATTGTGATTGATTTCATTGATTGCACGATTCAGATACCTATAGTAAGAATCATTTCTAATCATCATTTCTAAATAATTGGACATTATATCCAATATTTAGAGAGATAGTTTGTATTTATAATTCATGGATCTTGGCTTAATTGGATACCTAAGGATATTGTATTCTCCTTAGACATCCATCTCTCTCTTCAGCACCATTGCGCCCTGTCTCCGTCTCCAGCGCGCCGCATCCAGCATCTGCCTGCAGTTCATTAGATTGGGAAATGAAATGAAATGAAATAAAATGAAATTTATTTATTGTAGAAACTGTGTACAAAAAAGATCTTAAAAGCTAGGTGGAACAACAGTTTATCAATTAATTATGGACGTACAATATTTACAATATTTAACTTGGGCGTCCTACGGCCATGCCACATGGAGGGAAAGTACCTTGAATATTGTAGATAGATCATTTTACTGAAAGAAGGCATTATTTTAATTTAAAAAGCAATTTAAACTGCATTCACAGATATTTAAATAATTACATGGTTGAACCGTTGAAAATTTTTACATCTAATGTTAAAATTCATGGTGTTCCTTTTATTTCTGACACCTTAGAATAAGAAGGCTTAGAATGATAGTTGACACAAACGAGGTGCATCTAAAAAATTGCGACTAAACGTCGCAATTTTCATTTTGAGCCGTTAGTACGAGACTTCATATGACGCGAAAAGCAGCTCCCACATAAAAATATAAAAATGATGTTTTGTGCGGTGAAAGGGTATATATACACCAGTAGAAAGAAAAATAATACTGCAAATATCTCATTCCACTGGTCTACACACATATTACATTTGTAATTTTGCCTAAAACAGTCATCAAAACTCATAAATAAATTTAAAAATTTCGTCCACCATTTTCGTGAAAATGTTGCCATGCACATGCGGAATATCACAGTTTTAGAATTTCTATCACTCGACGATTTTCTGAATAGATTCATATTGTAAACTCAAATTACTTTTTACAAAGAATATTGCAATCAATGAATGGAAACAAATTAGAAGTAGTACTTACAATTGAAACAATTGAGCTAACTGCAGACTGTTGCAAACAATCGCCGTCGCGTAGCTTCGACCAGATGCTCAGATATTTTTTTTAATTTCGGAAAACCTTGATACCACGCGGACCTAGACCTCTCTCGACTCCAAGGTGAGCAAATGCAATAAACTCAAATTGAAAATTGCAATCAATCCCATCACCTTATCTGTAGCAATACCTGCACGTGCACTTTCACTTGGTTTTTTTTTAGGATTCCGTAGTCAACAAGGAACCCTTATAGTTCGCCATGTCCACCGTCGTCGTTCCGTCCGCAGTTTAGTCCAGAGACTATTAGTACTAGAAGTAATAAAATAAATAAAAAATAAACTTACTATTAACGCTGAAGAAATCGTAAGAACTCCTGGTTTTTTCAGTGTAGGTACTTGTCTAACTTGGGCATTATTATTCGTGGAAAAAATGCTGGTAGTAGGTGGTGTGAATGTAAAAGGAAAACTGCAGAGCTAAAATATACTTTACTAGTTGAGTACCTCATAGTTCTAATCAACTTAAAATATGTACTTTGGTAGGTAAATAGGAAATATTGAACAAATTTTGTTGAAAATAACTTAATTAAGGTTGTTCGATATGTAAAACAGGTAAATAAGTTTGTTTAGATAGGCCATGAACCGTGCAATTTCTTACACTTCACGTGGTCGAACACGCACTTGACCGTCTATTTAAATTATTGTTCCGAAAACGATCGGAGCCCATCTTATTTTGCGGACTTCAAGTAAAACCTTTTTGTCGTTTGACCTAGGAAGAATGATAGTAACCAAGGCTACCAGCTGATATTTCGTAAAATTTAAAAAATAAATAAGATAATATCGAAAATAAAAAGTGAGGTGATAAAAACAATGGCTTATTTTTTAATTGGAACTTAGCTTCAGTTCCCCGATTTTTTAGGGAAAATGCTATTCACTAGCAACATTTAATCATACGAATGTGTGAGTGAAAGCACTGTATTTACGTGCTGTCAAAACACACATAGATCGGTTTTTGGTTACACAAATTGTCAAATTGTTGAATGACACTATCCCTCTGCTGCGACAGCAGCGAGTTTTTACTCTATGTCTGACACTATGTTATTTAGCAAAAAATAATCCTTATGATGAAGCCTTTCGGATCGGTATTATAAAGCTACAGGTGATTGTTTTTCTCGTGTAACGGGTTCGATTCCCGGTTCAACCATGCAATTATTTAAATATCTGTGAATGCAGTTTAAATTGTTTTTAAATTAAAATAATGTCTTCTTTCAGTAAAATGATCTATCTACAATATTCAAGGTACTTTCCCTCCATGTGGCATGGCCGTAGGACGCCCTGTATAACTAGGTAATTTATTGATTATAAAATTCTTTAATGTTATAAAAGATTTATCTAAGAGCCACCTACGGAGTTTTGTCTTAAATTTACTAGTAGGCAGTTCTCTCATGTCTCTAGGAGTTTTGTTAAATACTTTAACAGTCATGGTAGAGCAATTTTTCCCACTCAGTGCAGTTTTGTGTGGGGGCAATATAAGCCTAGTGGGATCTCTATTTTTTATAACAGAGTTGTTTTTACCTCATTAAAAAATGAAGCGTACTCTTTTACAAAACAGCCAATTTGAAAAATGTATAAACTAGTACTATTAATTAATTAATTAATTTTAAGTACTAACCCCTAGATATAAGCCAACTAACACAATGGATTGCAAAATCTGAATAAATAAATTCAATTATTACTAGTGAGCGTTAAGAGTTTATGTTTCTTAAAGAGAGGCTTGCATGACTCTAATGGGCCAATTCCAAAAACGGCTCTTACACACTTTTTTTGTACGGAAGGCCTACGTCCAGCAGTGGACTATTATATTTCGTTTTTCTCGACAGAACATTTGCCAACATTTTGTTGATTCTGTTATCTTGTTTGATTGAGGTTCTATTTAGAATAACAATAAAAAAACTAAACGTTATTTTCTAGGCCTTCTGAGAAATTGTAATTTAAAGAATTAAAGAAAACCTAAAAGAGACACAGAATGTTAGTTTCCAGTGTGAATAAGTATTTGACCTACTCGACTCAAAGTAGATAGATACTACATACAGTAAGGAAATCATCCCGACAATAGATCTAAACGCGCTCCACATTATTTTGTGTGAACAACTTATAAAATAGAAATACAAACAACTCTGCCTTTTTAATATATGCCTTTGTAGAGAAACAGTGAAACCGCATCAAAGCAACAAGTGTAGTGAAGTGAGATGGGGATCCGTCGGCTAGTAGCGAATAGATTACCGATTTCTCTGGAAGCAACAAAGACAAAACACAAGATTGAAATGCGATGTCTGTCTGTCCGACTGTCAACGGGCTGTACATAACCCAACCTAGCTATTATCATGAACCACAAAAAGACAGTTAAAATGTTGACAGTATTTCTATTGCCGCTATATTATCAAATATACAAAACTGAATAAAAGTTTTAATTAAAGAGGGCCCCCATCCCTATACAATAAACGTGATTTTTGGGCTTTTTTCCTCGACTAAAAAATGGCTATATCCCTTGAACCTAGGATACTTGAAATTTTCACAGAGTGCGTATTACCTAATACTGAGTCTTTATTGTTATTTGCAATTCAAAACTACCTACCAAAATCTATTCCAAAGCTTGTTAACAGACAGTATATAAGCAAAAGACGGCGACGGATCTACTTTTCTAATTTTGTAATCAGTCTTTGTTCCAGAACCTTACCTCCACAAAGAGTGGCGTTGGTGTAAATGCACCTTTATGATTAAATCTAAATACCACTAGAAAACATAGTAGAAAAATGCCACCGCAAAGTGTATGAATAATAATCACGTTCGTGTTATTTTTAAATTCACACTTTCATCTTAACGGTTCGTTTGTTTTATGTTAGTAACTAGCTGTTGTGTATGGATTCACTCGAGAAATATGTAACCAACTATTAATTTAATACAAGGACTTTTTTGTTTTTGACAAAAACTAAAAACTCACTAATTCTCCTATTTTCTGTCGGTTGATAAGTTTTTTTATTTTGGTGAATATTATTTCTTTATCAGATACTTAGGTACCTGCTTTAGTAAATTGTTATTAGTTCTCCATGTTTTCAACGCTACCTCTCCATGTATTCTTGGTTTTTGAAAATTGGCAAGTTCAGCTATTTTAGTTTCCAACGTTACGAAACCTCATCATAATCTGATCAGCCCACAAACGTCCACAGCTGGAGATACCCCACACGACGCCACAAACAGCGCCGTCTCCATCCATCGCCTCCCGGCGACTGCTGCAATGTCGCTCGGTTCATCGAGTGAACGGTCTACCAACACTCCGTTGCTCGTTAAATACTAAACCTATCAATAGATTTCAGAATACTTCATTCGAGTGCGATAGAGACTTTATATAAATTAAACAAAGTTATCTCCACTTTCATCTGTCAAATAATAGGGCATAAAACTGCTGGTAGTTATTTTATTAAACTGCGCCATGCACAGAAGAACATATGAACAGATGAGACATTTTTGCGTCGTTATTCGATAAGAGAGCAGGGGGGTGTTCGGTTCTGTAGTTTTCTGGTCGTATTTGAGAACAGTCGCGAGATCTTCAAGCAACATGACTGTTATAAAAATTTAGATTTGAAATCTCTTCATTTGTAAAGGAATTAGGGCAATTTCTTTCCAACGTACTTAGGTACAATCGATCTATTTTGGCTTTCTAGTTTTTATTTGACTTTCAATATTTGCATACCACTAGAGGTGGATTGAATGCATCTAAAATCCCGACTCAATCAATGATTGTGCCCGCGCGGGACAACTTGTCCACCATTTTCATCTATTGTCATTTAATATTTTTTCCAATATTTATTCTGAATAACACAATGTGCGCGATAAATAACCGATAAATAATCAATTTTTTTCTGATTTTGTAATCGCTTTATTCACAAAACAATGTAGGATCCTAGAATCAAGTGAAGCTGATACTATATTGCTAGGTGGTGGAGGGTTAAAAGACAGGTGTACAGAGTGGTATTTATGTTAGGTAGGTTTTAGTATCAACCCCTCATGCTACCCGAAGTGCGGCCGACGCCAGCGCCACGCCGCCCGCGCGGCCGCTGTGGGAACTCATCGTGGAACTCTTTCCGGAACTTGTTTAGTTGTACTCGGGGTGTAGGTACCACCTATTCTATTCCAGTTTAGAAAATGAAACCCACAGCCGAATTTAGAACCCTCTCCTTATTTGAAGTCGATAAGAAAATGGCCAGATAGTGGAACATCCACGCAATTCTTTAGAACTGTCCGGGATCTCATAACTGTTGGAAACATTGAAATATGTGGTACAGATGCAACTTAATAACTGTTCAACGTCTCGCCACTTGCGTCCGTAGCTGCTCGCCGTAAAAACTATAATTATTTAGTATAGTGTGTACGGACAGTCAGATGTGAAAATGTGTCGCCACCGCCCGCGCCGCGCCGCCGCTGCGCCGCCGGTCGTAATATCGGCCCGTTTGTAGTGACTGATCATTTTGTGATCATTTGTATAACCGCATCTTACGAACGTTGAAAAATATTTGCGTGCACTTTAATTTTAAAAGATAAGAGTAGAATGTATATAATTGTATACTAGCTGCATTCTTACTACCCGTTGTCCTATTACCCATTTTTCCGTAGGAATGAATGAAGCATTTTCCCGCGGCAAAAAGTAGCCTATGTTCATCAGGAATAATGTGGGCTTCTAATGGTAATAGAATTTTTCAAATCGGTCCAATAGTTTCGGGGCCTATTCAATACAAACAAACAAACAATCAAATCTTTCCCCTTTATAATAAATGATATAGACTAAATGTATAGAAGTGAAAACTTGGGTGTATCTTCATATTTGTGTAGCTGACTGTGCGCGCGTTTAATAGCACCTTAGTTATACCGTAAACAGAGAATTCTATTATATTAAAGACGAAAGTTTGTGAACATGTTAAAATATAAAATAGTAAATATGAGATCCCACTAACATTATAAAGGCGAAACTTAGTGCCGTTGTTCTGACGCTGGGAAGAAGTGTAGCCGAGACACCGCCAACACTACTGAATGGATCGGGCTGAAACTTTGAATTTTTGAAGGAATCGGGCGATGTCCCGGTGCTACGGACTAGTTGCATTGCAGCAGACGTGTCGTGTGGAGCCCGGGGCGCAGCTCCACAATCCGCGCAGGTTCCCGCGGTCCATCGATAACGCACTTTGTTGTCAATGGAGCAAGGTCTGTTTTAGAATGGATCGTGAAACAAGTATCGGTTCATTGTGTAGGTACACACGCAAGGCAGACAGAGAAAGTAACAAAGACGTCACAACAAATCCAGAATATGTTTCAATTGCAAATACTAGTTCTAATTTATTTCTATTATTTGTTTGTAATTTTCTTTGTGAATAAAGTATTATTTTTTATATAGGTACACGTTTATATTTACTTACTTAAATATAAACGTAGGTACTATTACTATTATAGTGACGGACGGACGGCACTCACCGACATTTTGCTTCGTGAAATCACATAAAGTTTGTGATGTGATGATAGATATTGAATTATAAATGTTAATAGAGCACGTTTTGCCTTGGAAGTGTTAGCTACAGCTGAATTAGAGGATGAACGACGCGAACAAATAAAGTTTCAAAGTGAGATGCGTGTTCTACTTGGTAGGTAATCCACTTCAAAATAATATTGTCAACAAACCAAGTTTGTAAAACTCTATAGATTATCTTTGAGAGTTTGTGTGATTGACTGCGGCAACATACGGATTTAAAATGTACACGAGAGTCTCATTAGAATCAAAGGTTAGCCGTTTGTTTGATCGTATTAATTCGCATTTGCCCGAGCCAGGAATCAAACCCGCAATCTCCTGCGTTGCAGACCGACACTGACTGAGCTCGTCTATCTGTGAGCATGAGGCAAAGACATTGCATCATCATTATACAATTATAATATTATATTATAATTTGTGAATGTCTTAAGATTTGGAATTTAATAACTTATATATTATTATAACGAGCATACATCTTTGACAAGATGAGAATGCTCTGTAAAAACTATATAGGACAGGGCTCAGGCCCTACCTATGAATGTCTCACCCCCTGATAGCTGAACTCATGTTAGGGTTTTGAAACCGTCTCGCGGCGAGAACGCTTCGATAGCGCCTTCTAATTTTACTAGTGGCGACATCTAGTTATGTTTTAGGGGACTAAACACGAAGTCGACCTCTGTGGTGGACCGGTAGGTTGGTAGGTCCGCCTGCGAGGCAGGAGGTTACGGGTTCGATTCTCGCCTCGGCACAAATGTTTGTACTATATTTATCTGTATTTTTTTGGGGTGCTGTAAATCTACAGGGTGGTTTTTTGAGTAGGGCGGTGATGCCCAAGTTCGAAACCACGAGAGTTAGACAAAAATCGTGAAAAGAGTCATGCCCTCGATTTATAAGAAAATAATAAGGGTATATTTAGTTTTTTTATACCTTTTACACACCCTGTAGGTCCATTGCGCGAATATTTTTTTTTTTGTTATTAAACTACAAATTTAGAGTTTTCAGATTTTTTCCTTTATTTGTGCTATGAGACCTTGGTCCTTACCAAATTTTATGATTCTATGTCAACGGGGTACCTTATAGGTTTTGGTCCATAGCAGGAATCAAAAGATGTTTTTTTGTGAATCAGCTACAAATTTTGGGTTTCGTATGTTATTCCTTTACTTGTGGTATAAGACCTTGCTTCTTGTCATATTTCATGATTCTAAGTGTACGGGAAGTAGTCAGGTTTTGTGTGCATGTGATTCCCTCGGAAATTTCATTTACATTTACTATATATTTACTATTTACTATTTACACTACACTACTACTACTATATTTACTTTACTATATTTACTATTTAAATAATACTTATTTAAATTATATAATTAATTCTAAATAATTATAATAACAGGTAAATATTTCTAAATCCTAATTTAGGTACATTAATTTATAGAGTTTTTAAGTACTAGATATTTTACGAATATTTTGTCTATCGGGCACTTCACTACATACTACTATTCAGTCAAGTGCCATCCCTTTCAGATTAGTGTAACCACGAGTAAAAGAAATTACTCGTAGTCACACTGATGCAGCAAAACGGTGTGACCACGAGTCTGCCGCGAGATTTAAGTGTGTAATAAAGTATTTTCTAATATTACCTTTATCTGATTTTTTATTTCGTATTATTTACTGTAGCTACGTTACAAGAGAAGTGAAACATATAAAGGTGTGTAACCTTTCTTTATCGTGTGTTTTCGTGTGCTGGCAGGCGCGACAGCTAGGTTTTAAACTCGCGATACCCATTGTTCCTTGGCAGAGAAGTGAAACATATAAAGGTGTGTAACCTTTATATGTTTCACTTCTCTTGTAACGTGAATTCATATAACATGCACGGATGCCTTTTATATAGAAAGCGTTTATGTTGATAAAGAAACTTCCAATACAAACAATATCACAAATATTTATGTTAATAAATCAGTAATTAGTCCACAGCTGGGTTTAGGCCTTCCCGAGTAAGCGCCATAATCATGGGGGTGACAATGCCCATGAAGTAATGCCATTACAAACTTTGTAATGGTATTGTATATTTCTAATACAAACCAATTTTACACATATGCAATGCACCAAGCTATGTGAGATTACTTAATTTATACAAAGTGCTTTGTTCATCGAAAGGTAGGTATTTCGTACAAAGCTTTCCGTTTTGACTAACAATTGCCGAAAAATTGAAGCAATAAAGACTATGACTTTCTATGAACAAATACCTACTAGGTAAACAATTATCAGTAAGAATTATAAAATTCATAAGTAGTCACATAATTGGTAGGTACCTAACAAAAACCAACAACAACCGAATTTAATTTTTTTTAAAACTAAGTAGTTATAACTAAGAACCTAAATAATATGAACTCAGTTGAAAATACAATTTTCTTACAGCATAAAATACTTGAAGGTTCTCACCAGAAGCCTGATAGAAGCATACCTGCTTAAAAATATAATGCTGATTTTCTCTGCGATATTTGAACCAGGGCCGCAGCGAGGATAAGTTAAATAAAGTGCAAAAGGTAATACAAGATATATTTTTTTGGGAAAAGTATTCAACTTCACTATGCTTATCTAAATAAATAGGTAAATAAATAAATACTACCTTCTGCACATATGTACACAGCATCATCTGGTCCCTAATAATCTATACTTATAATAAAACTGTACCTAACAGGCCCAATTCTGTAAATTGAAGAAATTTTGATTTTTTTTGGAGGGCTCTCTTTTATCGATTCTGAAGCCAAAACTGTAATTTTTTTCATTCATGTGCTGTCTGTCTGTCTGTTTCTTTAACGCGCATCACATCGCGCACGCCGAAACTACTGAATGTATTGAAATGAAACTCGGCATTATTTGTCAAATAATGCCGAGTTTCATTTCAATACATTTGAGGTCATACTACGAGGAAGGACAAAGGATACTTTTTATTGTGGAATTCAGTAAGGTTCCCCTGGGAGAGGGGAAGAAAGTAAAATTCTTTAACCAACGGTACTACAGAATGAATTCGAATGGAAGTCGGCAAGATTTCAGTTCATACTACGGGGAAAGATACATTTTTATACCGGAATATGAAATAATCTGTAGATTGAAGAAAAAAATCAGTAGATAAAGGGTAAATAAGTTCCTATCTAATTATTTTTCCAAGACGCGTCAATGCCTATAAAGTAAAATGTACAAATGGTCCATGCGATCTTCATGAACATGGTATTTGGTGGTTTAGCTGGTCCAGTTGACTGGACCACCGATTTTTTGTTTGAGTAAGAAAAATTACGGTGGTCCGGTCAAACGTATCTGGAACCCAATTCTGCAATACAATTGCTTCACTATGACAATGGAATAATCACGTAGAATCCTTAGATTAATAAAACTCCAGATAATGCGTGCGAGATAAATTAATAGTTTCAAAGTAGACACTTTGACGCGCGTCCCTCCATCTGCATTCATCATAATTTCTTTCATCTAAGAAAGAATACCAAAATGTGTCATTCTGTGCGATACCCCTGTCATAGTGAAGCGATTAGTTTAGCAGAATAGGGCCCCGGCTGAACGAAACCATGATTAAGATGTGAAACGAGTATGACACTTCTTGACACTGATGCTGGCCGAGTCGTAGCTATAAGTCGTGTAGATAGAGAATGGTATTGAAGATGACAACATGCTGTCCCCACGATTTGTACACAATTTAACTAGGTACTTAAATATACTTACTTATATTAAAAATGTAACAGGACCGATTCTCCGCAACGAAGTTTTTTTTCACGTCGTTTCTTAATAAAAGAGAAAATGTGGTTAAATGTGAGCTAAATTAGTCGGCGGGTATGGTAATCGCGAAGGAAGTCGCGGGTACAGCTAGTATTATATAATCATTTATTTCAGACCCACAAAAACCATACATATAACACATCTAAATAAGCTGAAAGCCCTAAGCTGATCGTGTATGGCTTGGCTTGGGCTTTGATCATTAATATAATATGTCTAGATCTATCATCGCGCTGCAGAACGAAAATAAGAAATAAGCTTTCCAGGCCAACTTTCGTGTGCTGGCAGGCGCGACAGCTAGGTTTTAAACTCGCGATACCCATTGTTCCTTGGCATAGTAATAGAAATTGTAAAAAAAGACCATTAAAAATTATTATTATTTACCATAGCTTCGAGTGTCTGCAAAAATAATTATACTCAAAGAAAAAAATAGCAAGCCCGGCTTGACGATTTAGAAGCCAACATAGTGCATCATTCAGAGCTCAGACCCGGGACAAAGGCATGCAGATCATTAAAAGATGCCTGCTTCGCAGGCACACTTTCGCCCGCTGCACACACATACCTAATGTTTGAACATGACATTAACGTTGATCTGTACCAGTGAAAAAAGAAAAGTCTATTCCTTTTTTCTCCCCATTGCTGCAGCCTACCTGCCTTGCTATAGGTTTATCTTACTTAAGATACACATTCCAACTCTAAGCCTACTAGCTTGGTCTGTTTAGACAGATATATTACTAGTGGCTTGAAACGTCACCTAACATTAACACGAATAACGGGTGTTTGTAAATAATCAGTCGTCAAAGTTTCATTGCGAATTGATTATTATGCTGACCTTCACACATTTTACTTGTACTTACACTTGTATTTTTAAATCTCTCTTACCTTTGACAGTCTTTTGTTCTCTTCTGCTGATATTTAGTAAAAGTAAGAAGAAAATTGCTTAAAGTTTCAGTAGAGATTTAACCGGGCCGTATGGCCCCGGGTAATTAATTGTTAAGCAGACAGAACTCTACCAAGAAAGAAAGACTGAAATATTAAGGAAGAAAAAGTCTCTTTAAGAAATTTAACTAAATTATATAACTGAATTATTGAATATTGGAATTATTAAGTACTGGAAACAAACAGCATGTTGTGAGGCCGCACGCAAACAGTATGGGACGGAACCTTGTCAATGTGGAAAGTAAATGTCCGACTGTCTTTAGTACGTTAGTGTATTATTTATTACAAATAATTCAATCGCATTATTATAATAATTAGCTCATTAATAACTGGGATTACAATAATTAGTTTTGAACCCCACGGTTTCTCCCTCCATGGTGACTCCCTCCCTAGCTCCGTCCCTGCCCAGTCCGACCCAACTAGACGGTAACTTTTTTCACTGTTACGTAATTATAGCATTATAGTTCAAGAACAACCCGACGACGCTAGCGCCAGGGCCACCGACCATATGGCCACCGGCAGACTGGGTCAGGCTTCTCTGCACACTGCGCACTGTCTGTACGGACACACAAACAAGATAGCTTCAATCTCATATGACAATAATCAATATTCATTTTTGTAGAAGCAAAGTTATCTCAGTATCGTGGAAGATAAAATGGAAATGAATGCTTTAGAATGGCAGCGTCTGATGAAATTGAACAATTATAAACTGTGTTATCAATATCATATCATACGCCCGCCGCGCGCGCCAGGGGAACGTTGACGAATTAGTATCCCACAACATAAACATTATCAAAATTAAATTTGAGGGTAGCATGAGCTCTCGCCGAACCAAATCTTTATTCACATACAATTCTAAACCTGGTGGTAAATGTTTTTTTATTTTATTTCATAAGATTGGTTTTTAAACAGATACTTAGAAAACATGCTGGCTGTACTTTTTTGTATCACTTCTGCTATAGGCAAGACTATTTGCAATTCATATAAGGGTTTTAATTACTGATAGGAATCAACTTCTCGCAAGTTAAGGAATAAACTGAATAAGTTAAGTATATTAACTTTTTAGAGAAA
Organism: Eupithecia subumbrata; assembly: GCA_949316285.1. NCBI lineage: Eukaryota > Metazoa > Arthropoda > Insecta > Lepidoptera > Geometridae > Eupithecia > Eupithecia subumbrata. Next base: position 29,425,211 of record OX438642.1, on the reverse strand, counting down.
CGCTCATGTGATTAGGTACCTACTTGATAAGTGGATACTTAATTATACAAAAACATAAACTGTTATTTATTTATTTTTAAGGAAGGCTTACAGCTTATATAAATATAAAATAAGTTACAAGAATCTAGCAACAAAAAATAATAAATGGCCTTTGCGGCTAAATGACATGTGAATATCAAATACGCTATGCAATCATACAATTTAGCAAATAAAGAGTTGTGTTTAACTTTCGTCGACATTAGCTATGGAGATTCATGTGAAGATAACAAAATATTTTTTTTCATAAGTTTACCCATACAAACAATGAAACAAAAAAGAAGAATAAACCCACTTATATAAACCTCTCTCAACACTAAGCAATAGCTAAGAGTCGTTTGTTTCCTCATGTTGACTGAGTCAGAAAAAAGCACTGCTCAGCCATGTTGTAAGACTTACGTAAATTGACAACAAATAATATCGCATTGAGCCTACCTTGAATTATCTTGGGTAATCTATGTATTAAAACATACATCAGCATTAAACACATCCAGTCATAACATTAAGATCTGCCAAACCATTTCTATAATACGAAACGTGATGCACAGATCTAAACAACAATGGCATCAACTTCTAATGGATAACCTTGCTGCTGTATCCACTTCGAATCTTCCAAGGCTGTGGGCCTCCAGCGACTCTCGCTGAGCCGACGGCAACACCCGGGCCAGCTAAAACTCCTCCAACTAAGCCATCATCCAGTAGCAAGCTGCCTTCGTGAGCAGTGCGAGCTACTGCGTCAGCAATGGCTTGTGTTTGAGCAGCGCTGGCGGCGACAGCGGCGGCCTGTGCCCTGGCGGCGTAGGCGATGCGGGCGGCCTCCACGGCGCGCGTGTTGGCGATGGCCACCGCTTGCACCCTCGCCGCGGTGGCCAGCCGCCCCGCCTCCACCGCGCGGGCGACCTCCGCGGCGCTGGCGACCGCCGCTCGTCTTGCGTCCTCAGCTGACCGTGCGTGTTCGTAGGCGGCGGCCTGTGCGCGCTGGATATTTGCAAGTCTAGCGGCATCGAGCGCCCGAGCGTTGTTGATGGCGGTGAGCGCCCCCGCGCGGGCCGCGGCTTCGGTGTCCCTCGCGCCCTGGATGGCTGCCGCCGCGGATTTGGCGATCTGAGTCGCATGAGCAGCTTGTGCGTTCTGAATAGCGCTGAGCTGCGACGCGCCGACCGCGCCGGCGTTGTTGAGGGCGGCGCCGGCGCCGAGGCCGAGGCCTATGCCGGCCCCGAGCCCGTAGCCGCCGAGGATCGCTGGCCCAATGCCGATGGCTGATTCCTCAGCTCTTGTATCCTCGGTATCTGTAATCAAGTAAATAACAGCATCGAAGATTCATCCATATGTAGTTCTTATCTTGAAATCGATACCTCAACGTGAATTGGTATGGCGTGTTTTGGCTTACCGTCTCCGAATACTCCATATGCGATGGCGATGACAAGAAGGATCTGAAAATGTAAAGGATCAGGGTAGAATGCTACATCTAGAGTGTACCCTTGGGAATTTAAGATCACTACAGCTGCCTCTACGTTCACAATAACGGCAAATATAAAAAATAACGAACACATTCAGTGAGTTCGTTATTTTTTATGATAGCTAGGTTTCCAAGACCAGACTTACGGCAACTCGAGACATGGCTGGCTAGCAGCAACGTTACTCCTTAGAGAATCGTACAACTGAAATGATGCAAGAAAGAAGTCACCCCGCATTTATATACTCCACCAAAAATACTAATAGATTCGATAACAACACTAAATAGGGTCAACTGCTGTTTTTAAATACGGCTGGATGGGTTTAAAAAAGCAATCAGTCCAGTGCGAGGTGGTCGTACTACGTCGATTGTGCGGCGCGGCGGCGCGGCGCGGCGGCGCGGCGGTGCGCGAACGAGCCAATAACCAGTTCTCTTTGTACCCTTTACTTTTACAAAGTAACACTAAACACCAACAGGTTCACATTATGTATACAAGTGAATGTGTTGTTCTTTCTATGTATGTTTTTACTTACCTAATGAACGTAATTATGTACTTATGAAAGGCAATTTTACTACAATTTTGGTGATATCCTCGTCAGTTGTAAATAAATTTTGATGATTCTTTCGTTGTTTATATAAAGATTGATTTGGAGAAGTCCTTTAAAAGTTTGAGTCTCTAGGTATTGCTAGGTACGCCGTAAAACGTTTATAAATCATCATAACAAGATAATAAATACAGTGGTGTATTACCTAATTATGGGATGAGTTACATATTTTAGGAAAATGTAAATGAAATACTATCCTGTCTAGCTGAATGCATGTAAATATGTCACACTTGCATTTTTTATATGATATAAAAGTGGCAAAAACGTGTATGAGAAAAATAAGTGAACCAATATTTACTTCGATAAATAACTCAGTACAATTTATAAAACATGAGTCAAACAGATTTCAATATGAACCATCATATCGAAGTTTGTGACAAGATTTATTGGTCACTTCCGTGACCCCGTCACACCCCGGTTATTCTGAAGAATATTGTACGAAGAACTAAATCCAAATGTCTATAAAACAAGTTGTCGTGGAATACGTTATACCAGTTACCAGTTTATTCCTGCTTTGCGACCACTCCGAGAAAATTGAAGTTATTTTTATTTAATCTAAGAGTCCTGTAAGGTGTAAAGGAAATTAAGCTCCCTGATATTTCTCTAAACTCGTCGAGCACAATAAAACTGCAGAGGCAGCTATCATAAATAAGGATTTTTAAATTTCGTAACTTCCGATAACTGCGTTTATTCATCAGAACCATCAATCTAAATCGCCGCGTACGTGTCTCATTTTGAACATATTCATGAGAATTACCCTTAGGTTTTCCAGTTTTCTCCCTTGAAAATGCCTCTTAAGCGGAAAAGCCGATACACATAACACAAAATGCCTGAGACTAATTATCTCATACGTTATTTTGAAATATTAGTGTTCAGTGCAAATATTCCATTGAAGACTGACCAGTGACCAGCCTCTCCCGCTTACGTTCCACCTCGGTATTCACATAAAACACCATCGCAGAGGTCTGTATATCCAAAGCTGAAAAACCCTACACGTAATTATTCGTATAAATTTATCAATACCCTTCCAAAACCATGCACTACTTGACCAGTCGAGCCTTACATACACCCATCGACGCGACGGGGAAATATTACCTAATTAAACAGAGCGAGCTATAAAACGTACCTATACGTTTGTGTTGAACTCATCAATGCCCAGTCGAAAGCCCTCGGTGCGTTAAGGTGGAAATTGCGCGTCATCGAACACGGTTAATTGGAATGGGCGTTCGCATCACATTTCAGCTGCACCAATAACTCTACGTTAGTGAAGCTCTCACTGTCCACGATCAATAAATAAATAATGTATTTGGTTGGAGCATAATTACATTAATTACGTAATTACCATATTAGAAAGACCTGTAGGTAAGGGTTGTTTAAACATAAGAGACTATTTGTAAACATACAATATTATAACTGTTGGTCTTTAACTAAATAATAAATAATACTGAACAATTCACTCAGCATTGTCTTGCTCTAAGCTAAGCAGAGCAGTGTGTTATGTTATGATGTTATTTAATATACCTACTTACACAAAAATCGCGCAGAACTAATTTTAATACCTTCAGACCGTACAACAATTTGTCCCGAGGCGGGAATTAAACTCGCAATCTCCTCTGGTAAAGAGGAGGTAGTAGGAAATAGTTATTTTCGTAATATCTAGTAGTTTATTACGGAGAGACCGTGTGCCCCTAATTCTGCCGTGTGAAATGTGAACAGAACTGTTTATAAGCAGTACGTTCTGGTTGGTCAGGGGGTTCACGGTCACCATGATAAGCACGCTTGGCGGATTCATGACCACCAGTCAATGTGTAAAATCGCACAGGTGGAAGCGGCTGTCCTTTCTCTAGACATCCACGGGGTGAGTGGAAGGGTTGATTTTGTTTAATTTTTAATTCTACTTTAGGTATTGTCTAAGTAATATTTTCCACTAAGTTAGCTCTTAGTTCGATAACGTTGATCGAATGGGCCAAGTGACCTGGACGTAGATAGGCACACATCAGCAGTATTGCCTAGTAATCTGTGCTTCGGCTCCGCAGCGCTACACACAACACAACACAAAGCAAACAGAGGGTCGGCTTCAGCTGTTGTTGGTTTGATTGAGACGGCGCTCAGCCTCCCCGGCCATTGTAATGTGGTCTGTTAGGTTTGCCAGGTCGGTTGATCTTTTGCACGAAATGGCTATTACAGCTTTGAGCAGATTGTGCAATCTCGTCGGTCGGTATACAATCCCTCTGCGGTGCCTGCGGTCGGTCCGCACTCCACACACGCCCAAAGGCTGATGCAATCAAAAACCTTACCTACCTACGATAGCGTTTACACACGAGAGCGCTTACATTCATCGAATAGAAGGGAATTCGGAAACTCTCTGCGTTCGGGTATTTAGCCGATACAAATATTCATTCCGGCAGTTGCTTTGAGCTCGCAAAAACAAATATCTACAGCGAAAACCGACACAGAACTGACATTCCTACGCTACCGATGGCTCACATATTTGCAGTTGACATTTCTGTTTCACGAAAAGCCAGCGGCGTTTATTGCTGGTAGTTTATTAGGATTCCGTTCGTCTGAACAAAAACGGAACTCATGAAGAAATAGTTGTTTGTCCGTCCGTCCGTCGTCGGCCACAGCCAAGTTTTCCAAATCAACTGGACCGACTATGTTGAGATTTGATAAAGATAAAGATAAATATATTTATTTGCAGAAAACATGTGTATAAAAGATGACAAAAATATAGGTGAAACAACATGCTTGACCGATTATGGTATGCAAATTAGGTAGAGAGATGGCATGAATTTAATCTAACCATGCAAAAATTTAACAACTATTTATAAATTTATCATTTAAAAATTCGTCAAGACTATGATAACATTTTGTAATTAACATTTTTTTAAGTTTTAATTTAAACATTTGTATATTCATGTCTATAAATAGTCTAAGTAATTTATTATAGATTTTGGTAGCAACACCAACAATACTTTTCTGCATTAGTGTTGTTTTTACAGGTTTTACAGGAGTTCTGTCCCGTCTGTTTCGACTAACAGTATCAGAATATAATATATAATATGACTATAATAACATAACTACACATATACATTTATGTGATCCAGACACGGACGTGTATTATTTAAATTGTAATGTGTAGTTAGTTTTAGCGTAATAGTTTTGGAAAAAAGCCGAAAATAACTCATTCATAAAAAAACAAAAAAAAGCTTAGAGTAAAACCTTATAAAAACCTTTGAGTCAAGTTGAACTCGCACTTGTTCGGTTTCTTACTCAGAAATACGACTGTAATATAAATAATTCGTTCGGGCTTAAAGTTTTGAAATTCGCAGTCTGCTTACTTCGGCTATCAAACGATGCAATTTCGATGCAATATCGTGAATTTCTGCCTCTGTTTTGCAACATTTATTTGCATAGCGAGGATGAGCTATTTATTTTAAATTTTTACTCAGCATACCTTTCTATACGTAAGTATATAAAGTAAATTCGGTTATTCCTCAAATCTCCCCTGAATCTACCTCAAGTGGGAAAAGTATAATCTAAAAAAGAAGCCTACAATTCTTTCTTGAAGAGCTTCATAAGGGACAGTCGAGGGTCGCGGTGTTTCCGGCTCACAGCACAAGCGATACGAATAGTTGTTTATTGTTTATATTTAATGTTCACTTGAACATGAAGGACGGTTCTGCAGACCGGTTGCTTATTAAACCAGATGGAAGGTGAGATGAAAGTACTACAGTGTTTCACAACACTTGGGCTTTGGTCGCGTGCCAGCCAGCCCCGATGTGACCGTGTGCTGATTACCGTGGCGCCTCTGGCACTGCCACCACCACCACCGCACCGTCCTCAGTTACCTACTGTCTCTACCAGCTGATAATCATAATCAACATTCTTAAAACCCCGACGATTTCACTTAATAATAAAATTCTATTAACACAGAAAAATACAATCAAATAATAGAAGCAAATTAGAAATAGTATTTACGATTGAAATAATTCAGCTAACAGCAGACTGTTGCAAAAAATGTACAGGTAGCTCAACTGATCCATCAATACCAGTCGTTGCCCCGCTGTATGGCAATGCTGATGCTCTGCGCCAGATATTCCACCAGCTCTCGAATCACGCGTCGCTTCGACCAGACGCTCTGAAAATTGTTTTACGTCATTATGAAACGACTTTCAACATGAGATCACGAGAAAATATGTTAAAACCATACCTGCAACTATTTCGGGTCATAAATCTTTGTGTTTCAATAACTATAGGAAGTTTGTTGAAACCATAGGTATTCATAATGTTGATGGTTGGTTGCACCTTTTCCCATGAAACATAGCTAAGAGCACGCTCAACGTAGTCACCTTTCAAACAGAAACAATGATCATCGATATAGGTATTCGCCGGGAGGCCGCTGAATATTTGATCGAATAGAAATATAAATCAAAATTAGTTCATCCGTTTGGGAGTGACGCGATGCTACAGACAGATTACCTACAAAATTAGTGTTACAATTTAAACAAGATCCGTCAAGTGCGAGTGTAACTCGCGCGCCGAGGGTTTTGAACGTTTGTCAACAAATATGTACCAAAAGTACCGGTTAGAGACTTCGCAATTTAACGAATACCTAAGAATAGTAGGTACCAACCTACATTTCAGATGGATCTCTCTGCATGCTTCGGTTAAATGGGTGGTTCGGTTAAGGTGGGTACTGGTAAATTTTTCGACTATTTTCGAAATATTTCAAAAAGTATATGAAAGCTACAGAAATCTGAAAAACTGGTGTGATATGTCCAAATCGATACCTTTCATTTGATACCCCACTCGGAGGGGTAGCCCCCCTTTTGAAAATTATTCCTTTTTGAGCATTTTTCAAAAAGTGTTCTTTTTACAGACTTCTCTATATTTTTCCTGTAAAATATAGATCCATATCTACAAACGCTTCATACATTTTAAATGGATCGCTCGGCAAAGTTCGGAGATAGGGGGGGGGAATGGGTTTTTTTCGACTTTTTTCAAAATATTTCAAAAAGTATGAAACCTACAGAAATTTCAAAAACTGTTTTAAAATGTTCAAACCGGTACCTTTCATTTGATACCCCACTCGGTGAGGTAGCCCCCCCTTTTGAAAATTATTTCCCCCCTTTTTGACCATTTTTCAAAAAGTGTTCTTTTTTCAAACTTCTCTATATTTTTCCTGTAAAATATAAATCCATTAAAAAAATATATAAAACAAAAATCAAAATAAATTTCAAGTTGATAGCTGCAGTAGTTTTTGAGTTATTAAGGAGGAAAAAAGGACAGACAAAGCGAGACCATAAGGGTTTTGAAACCGATCTTCGATCTTCAAAACCCTAAAAATCTGAAATGGCCATAGCAACGACTGTGATATGTTGACACTTTCAATGCCCACGACGCACAGCGACTACTCATAGCCCTCGTGTGGCACGGCACGCTGAAGGCACAAGGGCTGAGCATCTGATATGAATATGCGTTGAAGGTTTTTCTTCAGACTCCCCTCTCGCGTCACTGGCATTCCGTGCAGGAAGTGGCTGGATCTCGGGCTAGACGATGCTGTGCGAATTATCCAGCATTATTTATTTAATTTTTTTTATTTGGGTATTAATTAGATTATGATTTACTCAGGCTTCTTGCGTGCAACATGTTTTCATCATGCAAGCTAAAATTAAGCTACTTTTACGCTGAGGTACATACTCGTAGCTAACTAATGAGCCGAACTAAGTTGACGACCTCCGTGGCGCAGCGGGCGAAGGTCCGCCTGCGACGCAAGAGGTTGCGGGTTCGAATCCCGCCTCGGGACAAATTTGTGTACGATCTGCAGAAATTTGTTCCGTTGGTCTGGGTGTTTTCTATGTATAATAAAAAATATCTATCGATGTAGTGTATTGTATTATGTATATCAGTTATCTAGTACCCATAACACAAGCTCTGCTTACCTTGGGGCTAGATAATGCTGTGTGAATTGTCCAGCATTATTTATTTATATTTATCTAAATGTAGGTATGAACGCTGCGGGTACAGGCTCGCAACCGAGTTTAAATATAATGTAGTTACATCGGCAAGAGATAACCTCGTTATGAGAACGAATATCAATCTAATAATGTCCCTGGGACGGCGCGGGCGCGGGCGCGGCGCGCGGGCGGGCTCTGCGAAACCTAGTTTATGCGGCGTTTTATAAAGCTCCACGCACACCTTTTCAACCCCCGACGAAAAAGAGTGGTCTGCCATGTCTGTGCAGTCTTATCTAGCAAATACGTACGAATCTAGTCATTACCACAAGTGGGTAGCCGCTCACTTTGTGTAAGATAGAATATTATTCTCATGCTTGATATGTACGGTAGTTACGAGTATTTTATTTGCTTGGAATTGCGCGGTTATTAGGGGGCGTCCATTATTTTCGTGAGGCTTTTAGGGGGAAAGGGGTCAAGTTAAATCTCGCGACATCACCAAGGGATGGTAGGTCGAATAATTGCCAAAAATACCTCGCCTAATACTTTATAGATGCTCCCTTTTAAGTAGGTATATCAGTCATTATGATAATTAAGGTACTTATCCGTAAAACTGCTTACTTCCCAGATAAGATGAAAACGTGGGATATCATATAATTCTGGACAGGTTTGAACTGGTGTGATATGAAATCCCAAGTTTTCAATAATAATTATTTATGAAGGCGGATTCCTTCCGCGTCGCTAGTTCGGTTCGGATAGATGTGCGTGCTGCTTCGTTGGCCGTAGCTATAAAAGTACCGAGGTTAAAAGTCGGTAGTTGAATTCTGCCGTTCGCTGTCGCTCGCTGCACCAATTTCGTTGACCAATCTCGTTTGCCCGTGCTCCATTTAGCGTTCACCCGGAGTTTCAATCTTTTTTTGGTTCTTCCTTTCCTTTTTAAACAGGAATGAAAGATTAAATACGTAAACTTCGAGATTGCTGTTCTAAACTTCGAAAAACTTGGAAAATATATCCTAAAATCAATACCACCTTATGTCATATTTGAAAATAATTTATATTAAAAAGACTTAAAAAAAACCGCTTATTTTGTAAGCCTACAGAAATAAATTTGTTGAAATCTAAAATTCTATTTACTTAAATTCTCGTTCTGTGAATTCTACTATCTCTCCAATCATAGGTAGGTTAGGTTAATTAATTCGTAACTGCGAAAGTTTGCGAAATGTGTTTGTCACCTGGGAACGATAAAACTACTGAATGGATCCGGATGAAATTTTCCATGTGAAGTTCTGGACCTGAACCATTATTAGCTACAAGTACCAAGTCACAAAAATGCATGCGAAGCTGCGGGAAGCAGCCAGTTCTTGGCAAGACCAGAGCTGATACAAGCTCTGTGGCTTCCTCACGCCGCGCCGCTACTGGCTCAAACATTTCGTCACATTTCAATCGACTGACGGCTATTTATAAGTCTCCTGTCAAGCTGACCGCTGAACATTTATACTAATACTGTTAGATATATTGAACCGAATAAATTAGATTTAGGTATTTATTACATATAATATGTGTACCTAATGATAATGAATTGGGCTTGATGATGTTGTGAGAATTGTCCACCATAATTTATTTATTTATTGTATTCATAACCCGTAGCGATTGCAGACGTTTTTTTTTATCACAATGAATAGTTTTTGAGAATGGATGTACAGTGAGCTAAATAACCCTCTTAACAAAGCAAATGGAGTGCAATATCCGGTCCAAACAGAAAGACTGAAGGAAGAAAAAGTTTATTTATGAAAACCAAGTGACCTTGACCTAGAAATAGGCAACCTTGGACGTTATCTAGGAGACGGATATGTTTGGAAAACAGAGGTCAATGAATTGCAATGGTTCAACTATTTCCCGTTAAAAGTTTTTATTTAAATAATGTTAAATTAGTCTGGGTTCCTGCTATATCTACATATATCCCGCAGTCTCAGCGCAGCGGTGCGCGGTGGGATTATGACATTACTCGCAAAATTAAATAAATAAATATAAATAAATAATGCTGGACAATCCACACAGCACCATCTAGCCCCAAAGTAAGCTACTCAGAGCTTGTGTTATGGGTACTAGATAACTGATATATTTAATACATTATATACATAGATAAATATTTTTTTTATTATACATAGAAAACATCCAGACCAACGGAACAAATTTCTGCAGATCGTACACAAATTTGTTCCGAGGCGGGAATCGAACCCGCAACCTCTTGCGTCGCAGGCGGACCTTCGCCCGCCGCGCCACGGAGGTCGCCAATTGGAAAGGGTAAACACGGTCCTTGTTTCTTTTTTTTGTTTTGGTATTTTTTTTATAGATACTTAGAAACATTAAAACCGTCTATGAAATTAAACACAATTGATAGCTTTTTGATAATTTCTTTGCAATCTTAAAAAACAGAAGGGTGCAGAAGGTGACGCTAGGTGCTTATTACAGCAGCATATTATTAACACGATGGATCCATTACTAAATTTATTAATTACCACTCCACATTCACCATGCAAAGTCTAAAATTAATCACTGGACATTGTACAAAGCATCTTCTAGCCCCAAGTTTACTAAAGCTTGTGTTATGTATAGTACATACTATCTAGTAGCCAAAGTATTACCTAGCAGTCATCCGACTGATAAACATAATACAATACACTGACTATACACTACTATGTTTTTATATATGTTTTTTTTTTTCAAAAATAAAAAATACTCAGAACACCGAGATCAAATATTTGTAGATCGTTCAAACATTTGTCCCAAATTAACAAATAATACAAATTTGCCCGCGTGTAGGACAAGCAACTTGAGCAGCTCTTCACCAAATCTTAATTCTCAAAATTGCTAGAGTACCTAGTTATTATAGTAGTATAGTAGCGTGAATGATTTCGGATTAGAAAATATAGTAGCGTGTGAGTGTGACTGATGGACTTGAATCATCTTTCATATATGTTAATGATGACGATTCAAATGGGAGTGGGACTTTAGTAATTTTTGATCTTCGGACATTATTTTTCTGGGCATTATTTGTATTGGGGGTGAATTTAAAGATTAATCCTGGCATCTTCACAAATGTTTTCGTGAACCTGCAGGTCACGGATTGTCACTGAATTATCAGTAACCGTGTAGGTATCTATATTCTCTCTCTGCCAATGATGTCCTCCTAGCCGGATTTCGATCACGGTGCGGCGGCGGCGCCCGCGCGGCCATTCTCTCGGAGACTAGCCAGATGCGCAGGACATATAGTGCACAAGTGTTCCCTCACTCTCATATTCCGATGGGACGACAACAAAACTTACTATGACACTGGTAACATCGAAGAATAGTCTTTAAATGAAACAAAATCTAGCTAGGTAGTAGCTACGTGCGGTGCTGGTGTTTGCACGGCGGCGGCGGCGGCGGCGGCGGCGGCGAGATTGATACAATGCTTTCAAACTCGACACCTTTGAAGTGCGTCCCTCCATCTGTAGCTCTAATATCTGTGGTGAAATGCCAAAATGTGGCCACGGCAAGTAACATAGTGGAGCACCTGCTTTAGTATAATAGATCCCCTTAACTTTTGTGCTTTTTATACTTAATAGAAATCAGGATAACGTTTATGAATGTAAAGCGTTTAGTGTCTGTGGTTTACCGAAGGCATCGACCGGCTGCGAACCGGTCGCTGTGCTGCATTCTCCGGGCGAGCCCTGCGCTGTGCGCGCCTAGGTACGCTACTACCTAGGTACGCTACTACCTACCTAGGTATAGCCTGGCTCTAGTCACTTCCTGCGGAATGCGAGCGAGGGGCTGTCGTTAAAACACGCTGGCAGCAAACTACACAATTACTCAAGTGTATTCATATTACTCGTATGATGCTATTTAACCCCCCCGACGCAAAAAGAGAGGGGTTGTGTGTTATAAGTTTAACGTGTCTGTCTATGTATCTTCGTATCTGTCTGTGGCATCGTACCTTCCAAACGGATGAACCGATTTTCGTTTAGTTTTTTTGTGTCATAGATAATTTTATCTCGAGTGTTCTTAACCATGTTTCATAAAAATCTGACGGTAAACTTAAACAATTTTTTTTAATTTTAATATAATATATTGATAATTATACACTAGCCAAACTCGATGATGTATAGTGTTTGTAAACAAACCACCCATACTTAATCTAAAATTAACTCTGTTGGTTGAATAAATAATGCTAACAATTATAATCTGAAACTCGACTCCAAGCAACCGAGTTTTACTTAGGTACCTAGGTACCTATTTCTGTCGTGGTTTGTTGACAAACATTCCATTTCGAGTCTGGCTGGTGTATAGTTATTTACAGCATCATAAAACCAAAATTACTGCACATTTCGCTGGAATCGTAGCAAAAATGTAAATACTCAAACTCGCAGCGTCCGAAAAGGCGCGTAACAGGATCCGACTGCGGGCCGCCGAAATAGCCGCGTGAGTCAGCGTACCGGCGCGGGCGCAGAGCGGCGCGGGGCAGCGCGGGGCGGCGCGGGCATGCCTCACTTACCCACTGCACAAACTATTCCTGGCGCGAAAACATCACCTACTCTTGGAACGATGGAATCCTTTCCAACTGTAACAAAAGCAGTCGCGCATTTTGTTTAGTAACCGCTGCGCGCTGGGAGAACGTACGAGTAGGTACCATACAAGTATCTACAGATTTAACTCTAACATCTTTAATTATGGTTCCAACTGATTTTGAGAAGACGCATGCTGTATGAGAAGTCGACCTCCGTGGCGCAGCGGGCGAGGGTCCGCCTGCGACGCTGGAGGTTGCGGGTTCGATTCCCGCCTCGGAACAAATTTGTGTACGATCTGCAGAAGTTTGTTCCGTTGGTCTGGGTGTTTTCTATGTATATTAAAAAATATCTATCTATGTAGTGTATTGTATTAAGTATATCAGTTATCCAGTACCCATAACACAAGCTCTGCTTAGTTTGGGGCTAGATAATGCTGTGTGAATTGTCCAGCAATATTTATTTATTTATTTATTTATAAGTGTGTTTTAAGATATACACTTACAACTGTTACAAGGTTTCGTCCCGATCTGAACCCGCGCGGATCATTTCATTTGCGTTGAACTTTATGTATGAGGTACCTAAGTACGCTTTTAGTCTGTGCTGGTCCACCGAGACCTTCCAAGTATGCTCTGCGCAGCGCACCCAACCCCGCTACCGCACACCACAAACAAAACTATTACTTATTATTATTATTATATTCAAAATGGGCCGTTATCTTAAAATTTATCTTTGGTTGGATACATTTTATAATTACTAAATGGCTTCCAACGAGCTACAAAACAAACGAGTAACCCGCGCTGTCTCTCATCTAATACCGTCAATATGAAATGCATCTAAACGTTACGAGTTAAAGTCCATATTTAAATGCACATGTTTGTGGTGTGCGATATCAGGCTTGTGGTGGCCGCAGATCAGCGTGCCTGTGAGTATAGTCACTACATGTCGACATGTACACACTACAATATGTCAACATGTACACACTACAAGTCGACATGTACACACTGCAATATGTCGACATGTACACACTACATGTCGACATGTACATACTACATGTCGACATGTACATTACATACTATAATATGTCGACATGTACACACTACATGTCGACATGTACACACTACAATATGTCTACATGTACACACTACAAGTCGACATGTACACACTACAATATGTCGACATGTACACACTACATGTCGACATGTACATACTACATGTCGACATGTACATACTATAATATGTCGACATTTACACACTACATGTCGACATGTACACACTACAATACGTCGACATGTACACACTACATGTCGACATGTACACACTACAATATGTCGACATGTACACACTACATGTCGACCGAATCTGACATTTCAGACAGAATCCGACTGTTTTGTTTGTCCAAAGCAAAGTAACATTTTATGGAACATCGCTCATCGTATTCATCATGCCTTTGCAAGAGTTAGAGCAGTTTCTGAAGACAGAAAGTGGTCTGAGAAAAATAGTAGATAATCCAAAGGAATTACTTGAATTAATTAACAAAATAATTTTCATTTCATTTTATTTATTCCACCGTAGATACATATTTATATACACTTGATATCGTTGAAATCTAAAAAAATTAAACATAATATTAAATTATGATGACACACACAAGATTATTGAGAGGATTCTGATTCATGATCGAGCAGGGCGACTGAATAAGCTGTATTTTATTCATTTCATTCAAACTTTGTTTTATATTTGCATTTCATTTATTTAATTACTTACATAACAACGTGCACTGTGTTTGGATACGCTCAGCGCTTTCAGAGAAATATTATTAAAGTACTACGTGTATTTGTAATGAACCAATTTCAATAAAAATTTAAAGGGAACATTTGTTGTTGTTTCAGTTGAGGTGTCCGCTGACCGCCCGCCGATCACATCGGGCAGGGCGGGCGATCCCTCTCCGCCTATCTTCGAGCAGATATTCAAGAACGCGCGGTTCGCGCAAGGCGGCAACGCCAAGTTCGAAGGTAAACTGAGGGGCAACCCCACGCCCGTCGTCTCGTGGACGCGGAAGAAGGCGCCGCTGGTGGAGTGCAACAAGTACAGCATGAGCTACAGCGAGCAGACCGGCGACGTGTCGCTGCTCATCAAGCAGATCGGGCCGGGCGACGAGGGCGAGTACACGTGCACGGCGCGCAACCAGTACGGCGAGGCCATCTGCTCCGTGTACATCCAGCCCGAGGGCGCACCGGCGCCGCAGCACGCGCACCAGCAGCAGAGCTACCGGCACGTCAGCGAGAGCGTCGAGCACAAGTCCTACGGCACGCAGGGCTTCTCCACCGACCACACGCAGAAGACGCAGAAGGTCGCCTACACCAACGGCACCGACCACTCTTCTACGGAATTCAAAGTGGACACGTTCGAATACAGACTTCTGAGAGAAGTGTCGTTTAGGGAATCCATAACCAGGAGGTATGTCGGAGAGAGTGATAGCCAGATCAGCACGGAGATCGACAAGAGTCTCGGGCCGGTGTCGCCGCCCAAGGTGGCGCAGAAGCCGAGGAACTCCAAGCTGCAGGAGGGCGCCGACGCGCAGTTCGCGGTGCAGCTCTCCGGCAACCCGCGCCCGAGGGCCACCTGGTTCAGGAACGGACAGAGGCTCGTCAACTCCAACAAACACGAGATCATCACGAGTCATAATCAAACGGTACTTAGGGTAAAGAACACACAGAAGTCTGACTCCGGACACTACACTCTGCTCGCCGAGAATCCCAACGGATGCATCGTCAGCTCGGCATACCTGGCGGTCGAATCTCCACAAGAGACTTATGTACAGGACCAAAAATCACAATATATAATGGATACTCAACAAACAGAGACTGAAGAAAGAATAGAAATAAGTGAAAAAGCTCTCGCTCCGCAATTCGTGAAGGTCTGCCAGGACAGAGATGTGACAGAAGGTAAAATGACGCGATTCGATTGCCGCGTTACAGGCAGACCTTACCCAGAAGTCACGTGGTTCATTAACGATAGACAAATTCGAGACGATTATAATCATAAGATATTAGTAAACGAATCAGGTAATCATGCTCTTATGATTACAAACGTTGGTCTGAATGATAGTGGTGTGGTGACGTGCGTCGCGCGCAACAAGAGCGGCGAGACGGCGTTCCAGTGCAAACTGAACGTGATCGAGAAGGAGCAGGTGGTCGCGCCGCAGTTCGTGGAGCGCTTCAGCACGCTCAGCGTGCGCGAGGGCGAGCCCGTCGCGCTCAGCGCCCGCGCTTTAGGCACGCCCACACCACGCATCACATGGCAGAAGGACGGCATCCCGATTATACCCAATCCAGAGTTACGAATCAATACCGAAGGTGGGGCCTCGACGCTGGACATTCCGCGAGCCAAGGCGTCGGATGCGGCATGGTATCAATGCACAGCCCAGAACGTCGCAGGTTCCACAGCTACTCGGGCGAGGCTCTACGTTGAAGTTCCGAAAGAGCCTCCGCCTGAGCAGAAACGTCTACACCTTCCAAGGCCTACAAAGATTATCGAGCCAGAGTGAGTACATTACGTATACCTCACCTTTGTATATTTTGCTTTTTATAAATTCATGCTTAACTTCTCATGAACAACCACCAACTTAGTAATATTAAAGATGTTTAAACATTTTAGGCCAGCCCCTGGTCCAGAAGTGATCTACTTGAGGCATGTGGAAAGGGCACGACCCAACATTCCGCACGGCGAAGAAGACCGCATCTATCCTCCGCCACAGTTTATTGTGCCACTCAAGAGCGTGTCGCAGATAGAGGGTGGCAAAATACACTTCGAGACGAGAATAGAGCCGGTCGGCGACCCAACGATGAAAATTGAATGGTTGAAAAACGGCCAGAGTATCGAAGCCAGTATGTAACTTCTACCTTCATAAAAAATACAAATAAAAAAATCGAAAATCGATCATTTAGTTTTAAAACTCTTGTAGATTCTCAATTTATCTTATTTTCTTAACATCTTTTATTTTTCAGGTTCTAGGTTTACTTCAATATTCCGATTTGGCTACATCTCATTAGATATGCTCAGTCTTAATATACAAGATAGTGGAGAATACACTTGCAGAGCGGTAAGCGCAACGGGTGTTGCTGAAACAAAAGCAGCGTTACAAGTGACGCCACGAGCAACCATCGAGAGGACAAGTCAACACCCAGAAAGTCTGCAGTACATCGAGCAACTGGAAGACTACTCCAGATATCAACACCAAGAATCCATTGAGGAATCATCTTCCCAGAGGCCACAGTTCATCCGGCCGCTACAAGATCTTGGAGAACTCCAAGAAGGAAGAAACGCTCATTTCGAAGCACAACTCACTCCCGTTAGTGATCCTACTATGAGAGTTGAGTGGTACAAAGATGGCAGACCCATCACAGCAAGCTCGCGAATCACGTCAATCTTCAACTTCGGTTACGTCTCCCTTAACATCATGCACCTACGGGCTGAAGATGCAGGTTCGTACACAGTGAGAGCTGTGAACAAATTGGGTGAAGCCATAAGCACAGCGTCAATCAGAGTAGCAGCGAGAAGTACAGTGACTGCAGACTTAGGTATACCAGAACAGCGAAGATACATCGAGAAGACTGAGCAATTAGAAGCATACCAGCAACAACAAAATCAAAAGTACTACCAGGAGGTTCCTGAAAGTACACAAAAGCCAGAGTTTAAAACGCCGATCAAAGATCAAATTAATATTAAGGAAGGAGGGTTCGCTCACTTTGAAGCTCGCCTTGAGCCAGTGGGCGATTCGACCCTGAGAGTGGAGTGGTTGAAGGATGGACGCCCAGTTGAGGCTAGTTCACGTATCACTACATTCTTCAACTTCGGATACGTAGCACTGACAATAAAGTCGGTGACTATTCACGACGCAGGGCACTACACATGCCGTGCGTACAACGCAATTGGTCAAGCGACGACAAACGCCAACCTGTCTATTGTTACCAAGAGAGATATCATTGCTGAGTCACAGCACCCAGGTGGTCTCGAAAAGATTCAGCATCTTGAGGACTCTAGCAAATTCTCGAGACGCGCAGAAGAAGAGGTTAGAGTCACGCAGAAACCTCGTTTCTTAGGACCCCTGAAGGGCACAAATAAAATAGTTGAAGGACAAAGCGCTCACTTCGAAGCTAGAGTTGAACCTCAGAGTGACTTGACCATGAATATCGAGTGGTACTTCAATGGTCAAGCTATCAAGAGCGCAAACCGCATCGCGACATACCATGACTTTGGTTATGTCGCTCTGGACATTTCGAGCGTGCGCGCCGATGACTCCGGCGTCTACACCGTCGTGGCTCGCAACGCACTTGGCGAAGCACAACTCAGTGCCTCCATGGTTGTCGAAAGTAAGTACTCCTTAAACTTAAATATAAGATAGAAGATTTAAATATTTTATACGTACAATAATGTAATAATTCGTTAATTCTGGTCTTATATTCTGGAATCTGCTAATTTTGTATTCCTTTGCAGCCCGCTCTAGCATCGATACATCCAGTATTCATCGTGGTTTGTATGAGAAGACGAAACACATTGAAGAACACAAGTTTGTCGAGCCAATGTATCAAATCGAAGAAATATCTAAATCAAAGCCAGTGTTCGTCCAGCCACTTTCAGATCCTCCGTCGGTGTCGGAAGGTAAAAATATTCATCTTGAATGTAGACTGGAGCCCATGGGCGACCCGACGATGAGAGTGGAGTGGTTCCACAACGGCAGAGCTGTGACAGTCGGCTCTCGCTTCAAAACTTACTATGACTTTGGTTTCGTGGCCTTAGATATTATTCACGCCACATCCATTGACTCCGGAGAATATACAGCCCGAGCAGTGAACCACCTCGGATCGGCTCACACGTCCGCGATGGTCCGCGTCATCGAGAGATCAGACATCCTTACTGAAACACAGAACGAGCAAGCTGTAGAACAAATACAAATGCTCGAGGATGCCGCTCGGAGGACCAGACAGGTCCACGAAGACATAACCGTGATGCAAGCTCCTCAGTTTTCAAGAGCTCTGCATAATATTGAGACTGTTGAAGGCACTAACGTGCACTTGGAGTGCAGATTGCAGCCTGTCGGTGACCCCACTATGAGGGTAGAGTGGTTCTGCAACGGCAGGCCTATCAAGACAGGACACCGATTCAGACCAGCCTACGAATTCGACTACGTTGCCCTTGACCTGCTTAGTGTATACCCTGAGGATTCTGGTGTATACACTTGTCAAGCTACGAATCAGCTCGGCGAAGCTGTGACGTCATGCGCCCTCCGTGTTATCGCTAAGAAAGATCTATATCTGGAATCTCAACACCCATCTGGGCTTGAAAAGATACAGTATTTGGAAGACGCTTCAAGATACAAGAAATCGGATGTCGTCGATGAGTCGATTAATGTCAAACCTCGCTTTGTTACACGTCCGAAGTCCATTGAAAACGTCAAAGAAGGACATCATGTGCACTTTGAATGCAAACTTGAGCCAGTCACTGATCCTAACTTGAAGGTGGAATGGTACAAGAACGGCCAACCTGTAACTATCGGACACAGATTTAGGCCTATCCATGATTTTGGATACGTTGCACTAGACATAATCGATTTGATCGCTGAAGACTCCGGCATTTACACCTGCAGAGCTGTCAATCATGTCGGTACTGATGAAGTTAACTGCAAGCTAGCATGCCGTGGCACTGCTGACATCGTCAGGGCCACACAAAATGAAGCTGGTCTGGAACAGATTCAGCATTTGGAAGATAGATCTAAATACCACAGGACTGATGTTAGTGACGAAATAACAACACAAGCTCCGATATTCACGACATCGTTGAAAAACGTTGAAATCAAAGAAGGCCAGCGAGCTCACTTCGAATGCAGACTGATTCCTGTATCCGATCCCACAATGAAAGTGGAATGGTACCATAACAATAAGCCTTTGAAGAGTGGGTCGCGGTTCACAGAAACAAACAATTTCGGATTCGTAGCATTGGACATCATGTCGTGTTTGCCTGATGACTCCGGTACGTACACTTGTAGAGCAATCAACGCTCTAGGTGAGGCAGTCACTTCTGGAATTGCTGTTGTGCAATCCAAAAAGTCTATTTACTTGGAGTCACAGCACGAAGGAGCTCTGCCGAGACTTCACCAACTGGAAGATACCTCAAGAAACCAGAGGCATAGTGCTCAAGATGAGGTCATCACCCAAGCACCTGTGTTCACAATGCCAATGAAAGACATCAAAGTAGCAGAGAATCAAGCTGTTCACTTTGAAGCGAGACTCATTCCTGTCGGAGATCCTAAGCTGCGCGTGGAATGGCTTCGCAATGGAGTACCCGTTGAAGCCTGTAAGTAGCCCAAAACAATAAAAAACTAAGATCATTATTTTTGAAATCAACCAAGTAACTTACATAATTGTTTGTTCTTGCAGCCAATCGCTTGACCACAATGCACGATTTTGGCTACGTTGCACTCAACATGAAATATGTCAACCCAGAAGATTCGGGCACTTACACTTGCCGCGCTATAAACGAACTTGGAGAGGCAGTGACATCGTCTACCTTGTTTGTCCAATGTAAGTATTTTTTTAAGCGACTTCAAAAAAAGAAAAGGACCGATTTTAATGATTTTTTGCTATTGCATATAAAATTTATTCTGAGATGGTCTCATAAAATATTTATTACTTTGATCGCTGAGAGATCGATGAGGGCGTCGCAGAAAACTTAAAAAACAGTATAAATATTTTTTACTTTACTTAAAAAACAGAGTTTGTAGTCGGTGTTTAGTTTTTTCAAAAAAATTTAAGAAAAAATTGTTTGCTTTGAATGATTACTAATTATTTTACGTTTAACTATTTTGCAAAGATTTTGCGCAGTCTATTATTGGCTTTTTTATGTATAGTTTCTTTATACAATTTGCGGATGATAGCTATCATTCATACATTCTTTTCTATCCCTATAGCCAAAGCATCATTGCAACTGGAGTCACAGCATGAGACAGCTCTCCACAAGATTCAACAACTGGAGGACGCGTCTCGCTACGCTCGCAAGGAAGACGTGGAGGTTGCCGTGAACCAAGCCCCGCGGTTTATTACCCAACTAAACGGGCCCACAAAGCTAGTGGAGGCCCAGAGCGCTCACTACGAGTGTAGGATCGAGCCTTACCCCGACCCCAACATGCGAGTCGAGTGGTACTTCAACGGTAAAGTCCTACAGAGTGGACACCGGTACCGCACCGCGTACGACTTTGGCTTTGCAGCCCTTGATATCCTCACCGTCTACGGAGAGGATTCGGGTGAATATACATGCAAGGTCATCAACAATTTGGGACAAGCCACATCATCTATCAAGTTGCAAGTGCAATGTAAGTTGAACACGTCGATTGAGTAAAATAAACCAATTATTTGTTTTTGAAGTGAAAACTTCTTTAGCGGCGTTGAGCACTTTTTCTGTAATGGGTATAAAATCTTAAACTCGCGTCAGGACACGTGACCTGATCGAAAAAGCGTAAGACGGATGGAGCAACGACGACATTATGCCGAAGGAATAAAGCTCAAAATTGTGCAGGATCTTCATTATAGCTAGGAAATTTCTTGAAGTTTTGTTTTGAGATAGAGTTCAAAATCGAACATTATTTTTAGGTAAACAGAATAGATAATAGTACTAGTTTCCGACAACAACAATAGGCCCTAGCTTACGTAATAGTTGCTAGCGTCCGGCTCGCTTATACCTACCTACTTATGTATCTATAGATAATTAATTTCTCGAACGAATCGAAAAGAAAGACAAGGACAAAAAATTTCATTTATTCATTAATATAATTTTATAATTAAGGTTAGGTTTCGATCGAGTCTATCGTACTGCTTAACGGGTGTAAACAGACCCTTCACGAAGCCGTCAACCAAGCATTCTGTACATGAAACTAAGTAACACTGCGCAAAAATAATTGCTGGGAAACGGAATTTATTTTTGGACTTTAAAAATAATCAGATTTTTGTAGCGGGTAATGGTTTGCGCGCAACCGGCTGTAAATAATTGTAATATTATTTAATATTGTAAAATAATTGTAATAGTTTTAAAGTGTTAAATTTTTAATGTGATATAAATTGTCATGTTTGTGTACGATAGCGCAATAAATGAATATTGTATTCTACCACATAAATGATAGTACTTTTATACTGATAAAGCAATTGGTGCAAAATTATTCCCTAACCATTCCAAAATATCAAACATGCTCAACGTTAATAATCAAGTTTTCACTTCTGCCGGCACTCCCGGAGTGCAACCCGTCTTTTTTTTTTATCATTGGAAATGCTGACCAATAATGCTTTTGCAGCTAAGGAATCTATCATCCGTGACACACTTCACGACAGCGCTTTGGAGAAGATTCAATACCTAGAAGACGACAGCAGGAACAAGCGCGTGGCCCGCGAAGAGACTTTTGTTGCTGAAAAGCCTCAGTTCGGTAAACCACTGAAGAATGCAGAGGTTCCTGAAGGCAAGCCTGTACATCTGGAGGCTACGCTTACCCCAGTTAACGACCCCACGATGCGCGTAGAATGGTACTGCAACGGTAGACCAATCCAGCAAGGGCACAGATTCAAGACAACCTACGATTTTGGCTACGTAGCGCTGGACATTCTATACGCGTATGCTGAAGATAGCGGCACTTATATGTGCAAAGCCACTAATGCTGTCGGTGAAGCGGTTACCACTAGCTCAGTGAAGGTCGATGGTGAGTTATTATGTTATTTTTTAATTAATAATATATTTTTAAAACAACTGAAATGTATTTATATTGTTATTTTATTTATTACAGCAAAATCGGGATTATACCTCGACACACTCGATGAACAGAGGCTCAAAAAGATCCAAGAGCTCGAAAGGTACGAAAGACCAAAAGTTGCCGAGGAAGAGAAGCCTGGCCAGCGTCCGGTGTTCCTCACAGCACTGACCAGCCTCGAGAACCTGAAGGATGGAGACCATGCCCACTTTGAGTGCAGAGTTGAACCCATCAATGACCCAGATCTGACGATTGAATGGTTCCTCAATGGCAAAAAGATCAGAGCTGGACACAGATACAGAACTACACATGACTTCGGATACGTCGCTTTGGACATCCTTTACTCGTACGCCGAAGACTCTGGAATATACATGTGTAAAGCCACAAATAAACTCGGCGAAGCTGTCAATACATGCACGTTGAAGGTTGCAGGTAATGTTTAACAAATACCTGCATAATTATTACATCTAAACACTTCATTAAAGTTTTTATTTTTAATTGTTATATTGCATGTAATAAACCAATAATTTGCTTGCCCATATAGGGCAAATTTCAGTTCTTCACTATTATTTTACTGTACCATCTCTTTAACATTTAATTATGCAATAAATATTTACTTTACTTATATATAGACATAATATTATGTAAAATTTTGTAATTCATTTATCTGAACATATTTTTTTGTTCCAGGGCATAGAAGCATTGTTATGGACACTCAGCATCCAAATGGTCTTGAAAAGATCAGACAACTAGAAGCGCAAGGCCACAGCACGCGAATGGAGGTCGAAGAGCCACAGGCCAGCCCCCCTCGGTTCGTCACAGAGCTTAGAGGAACAACGCACGTATTCGAAGGGCAGACGGCTCACTTCGAGTGTCAAGTAGAACCAGTACACGACCCTAACCTACGCATAGAGTTCTACCACAACGGCAAAGCCCTGCAATCTGCATCGCGGTTCCATATCACTTTTGATTTTGGTTACGTGTCATTGGACATTCAGCATTGTGTACCAGAAGACGCCGGCGAATACTCCGTCAAGGCTATCAACGCCTTGGGACAGTGCACATCAGCTATCTCCATGACGGTAACCGCAAAAGGTAGTATAATATCGGAATCTCAGCGTCCTGAAGGCTTGGAGAAGATCCGAGAATTAGAATCAGCGGAACCATTTAAACGACCTGAGATACCAGAGCCGGTCACCCGCCAGAGGCCTGTGTTCACGCAGCCGCTGCAAAATATCGACAACATCCAGGAAGGACAGACTGCGCACTTCGACTGCAGACTGATTCCTGTCGGTGACCCCACCCTCAAAGTGGAGTGGTTCAGAAACGAGAAGCTCATCGAAGACAGCTCAAGGATCACTAAGACTCATGACTTCGGTTATGTGTCCATGACGATAAACCACGTTCGCGACGAAGATGAAGGCGTCTACATGTGCAGAGCGTCGAACCTGCTAGGAGAAGCTGTTACCACCGCGGCCATGAAGATCAAAAGTAAGTTGCTTATTTTTCATATTGTCTGTATTTTCTATACTAATAACCTCATGTGCGACGTTCCACCATTGTACCCATTAGTTCAGACCCTAAGATAGGACTGTTGACGATGATGATGAGTTTGATGGCGCGATTACTGATGAGATAGAAATTTTAAAGTCTCCAAGTCCTAAAGACACCTCTGACGCACCTGCGGTCCCACTTAGCGAAATAGAACCAGAACCGGTTCAAAGCCCGTTGGCAAAAGATCGCCCCAAGCGCGCACCCACCTGAATACCTAATGTCTTTGTATACAAAGGTAAGTCTTTTTTTTTCTATTGTTATGCTCTCAGTTAATCTTCTAATATCATTTCATTAGGTCTTTACATTAATAAACTTCAGTTGTAAAACTAGTGGAACATAAATTAAACATTGTTAAATAAACTGAAAATTAAATTGTTAAGCTCGTAGAACCTATCCTGGGCTTTTTATTTCCATTGGTAAATTTGTTATAATTACAGTTCTGTTTATGATTCAGTAGGTACGTCATTGTATTGTATAGATAAGCTTTTCATTGCAACTTACATAACTTAGGTTTATTGTTAATCGCTGTTAACTTTTTTTTGTTCGATTTTAAGTAGGTAGGTAGTTACCTATTATGTATAAGATTTTCTTTTGTATTATTTTTGAAGTGAAAACTTCTTTAGCGGCACTTTTTCTGTAATGGGTATAAAATCTTAAACTCGCGTCAGGACACGTGACCTGATCGAAAAAGCGTAAGACGGATGGAGCAACGATGACATTATGCCGAAGGAATAAAGCTCAAAATTGTGCAGGATCTTCGTTATAGCTAGGAAATTTCTTGAAGTTTTGTTTTGAGATAGAGTTCAAAATCGAACATTATTTTTAGGTAAACAGAATAGATAAGTTTCCGACAACAACAATAGGCCCTAGCTTACGTAATAGTTGCTAGCGTCCGGCTCGCTTATACCTACCTACTTATGTATCTATAGATAATTAATTTCTCGAACGAATCGAAAAGAAAGACAAGGACAAAAATTTTCATATTCATTAATATAATTTTATAATTAAGGTTAGGTTTCGATCGAGTCTATCGTACTGCTTAACGGGTGTAAACGGACCCTTCACGAAGCCGTCAACCAAGCATTCTGTACATGAAACTAAGTAACACTGCGCAAAAATAATTGCTGGGAAACGGAATTTATTTTTGGACTTTAAAAATAATCAGATTTTTGTAGCGGGTAATGGTTTGCGCGCAACCGGCTGTAAATAATTGTAATATTATTTAATATTGTAAAATAATTGTAATAGTTTTAAAGTGTTAAATTTTTAATGTAATATAAATTGTCATGTTTGTGTACGATAGCGCAATAAATGAATATTGTATTCTACCACATAAATGATAGTACTTTTATACTGATAAAGCAATTGGTGCAAAATTATTCCCTAACCATTCCAAAATATCAAACATGCTCAACGTTAATAATCAAGTTTTCACTTCTGCCGGCACTCCCGGAGTGCAACCCGTCTTTTTTTTCTCTAGGGGGGGACGTGTGGTATCCTATATACCTATTTTAATGTACCTAGATTCGAGGGTAGCGCAATAAAACAGTTGGATCGTTGACTCGTCGTTTCAATCATTGAGCTCACGCTATTTATTTCTATAAATATCACTCTTAATACTTCATATTATTCCTCTAGCCAAAGCAGCTATCCAGTTAGAGACCCAGCACCCTGAAGGTATGAAGAGGATCCAGCAGTTGGAGCAGCCGCTCCAGCAGCGTTCCGACGAGCCCGAGAAGGAGTTCGAGAAGCCTATCTTCACCCAGGTGCTGACCGGACCCTCGGAGCTGTGGGAAGGACAGCATGCGCATTACGAAGCGAGGGTGGTCCCGGTCGGGGACCCCAGCATGAGATTCGAATGGTACATCAACGGTGTCGAACTCAAGATGGGTAAGTTCTTACGTAAAGTACAAACTCAAAAGATTAGGAACATAACTACTGTGAACAAATATTTTCTTACATGCAGTGAATGTGTGTGAGGTTTTGATAAAATACTCGAAATTTTACATATTTTTTTAGGCTATAAATGAATATATAGAGATCAATGATTTTTCAGGTTCATGTAATTTTGTATAAAACAAAGCATTTGTTGATCGATTCACATAGACATAAAATAAAAACACCTGTACCTACATGGATTTCATGCGATAAATCATGTTTTACTTTATCTTTATAGTTTTCAATTAATTTATTGTTTGTCTTCAGGATCAAGATTCCGCACAACTCACGATTTCGGTTTCGTCACTTTGGACATAAACTCTGTCATGCCGAGCGACGCGGGAGTGTACATGTGCAAAGCCATCAACAAAGCGGGCAGCTCAGTATCTTCAACTGCTCTCAAAGTGAAGACCAAGTCTACGATCGTCGACTCGACGATGAGGCCAGAGTCCTGGGAGCAGATCCAGCTAAAGGAAGCTGCAATGAACAAAGTGCCAGAGATGTTCATCGACTCTGGAGTGCAGCAGGCTCCTATTTTCACAACTCACCTGAAGAGCTACGACAAACTCGTTGAAGGACAACATGTCTTTCTGGAGGCTCAGGTAGAACCACGTACGGATCCTAACCTTAGGATAGAATGGTTCAAGAACGGCGTGAGTCTCACTACTGGCTCAAGGTTGAAGAGCACCTTCGACTTTGGACTGGTGACACTGTCGATCAACGGATTGAGAATTGACGATTCAGGTATCTACACATGTAAAGCCACTAACCTTATGGGAGAAGCAGTTTCCACCGCTTCTATCAAAATCGAAGACAGACATTGGCTACTTGGTGAATCTCTACATCCTCAATCTCTAGATAGGATCGGAGCACTGGAGCAGCCTAAACCAGGAAAGACGGATGCTCCTGAACCAGTTTATGAGACACCTGTATTTATCTCACATCTGAATAACATATTGTGTAAGGAAGGTGATAACGGTCATTTCGAATGCAACGTCGAGCCTTCAAAGGACCCTACTCTTAAGATAGAATGGTTCTTCAACAACAAGCCGTTGCCGTCTGGAACGCGTTACAAGAGCACACATGACTTTAGCTACGTAGCTTTAGACATCACCCACACGTACGAAGAAGATTCTGGCATTTACACTTGCAAGGCAACTAACAGCAAGGGTTCGGCCACAACATCTGGGTCCCTGAGGTGCACTGGAGATAAGAACATCTACTTTGACACCCAGCATCCTCAAGGCAAAGCAGGCTTGGAAGCAGTAGAACAAGCCGAAGAGGCGAGATTAGCGAAAGGCAGAAAGTCTTCTCTTCCTGACGCAGATTACCCCAAACCAGAATGGGTGGTCCCGGTCGTTGCTGAACTCCAACTTGTGGAAGGACAGCCTCTCCATCTTGAAGGTCAAGTTGAGCCCAAGAATGATCCTAATCTGAAGATCGAGTGGTATTTCAACGGAAAAGCTCTAGAACAAGGAGCAAGATTCAAGCTTAACAGTGACTTTGGTTTTGTTACATTGGATCTGACGGATGTGTATGAGAGAGACAGTGGTATATATACCTGTAAAGCTTACAACAGGAATGGTGAAGCTTTCACTTCTTCTACCGCCTTCTGTACAAGCAAGGAGAATCTCATAGAAAAAACTCAACATCCCAAAGGAACAGAGGGATTGGAAAAGATCCAGAACCTTGAGGATTCTCTTCGTAAAGAGCCTACGCAGAGGCCAGAAGATGACACTGGCAGAGCACCTGAGTTCACCACTGTATTCCAGGACATTCTTGACATTGGCGAAGGACAAATTGCTCATTATGAAGCATCACTTATCCCTACCGGTGACCAAAGCATGGTTATTGAATTCTTCTACAATGGCAAGTCTATTGAAGCCAGTCATCGTATTCGTACGGTGTACGCATTTGGCATGGTTGTTCTTGAAATTCTTGGTACGAAGGAAACAGATTCTGGAACATACTCTTGCAGAGCTACTAACAAATGGGGCCAGGCAGAAATCAGCGTCAAGCTCCTGTGCATTGACAAGAGTAAGGGTCAGAAGCCGAGGTTTACCACACACATCCAGAGCATTGAAGGCCTAAAGGTAAGATAATTATGATTTTCTAGAATAATGTTAAAATGTACAAACATTTTCTTCGCCTTTGCCTTTCAACCCTTGAGAATATGATGTGGACAACCACATCATATTCTCAAGGGTTGAAAGGCATGCATGTACTAAACATTATGACTAACCATATTTAATTTGCAGGATGGACAATCTGCGCATTTCGAATGCACTGTCGTCCCCGTGGACGATCCTGAAATGAAGATCGAATGGTACCACAACGGCCAACCAATGCGTCACTCTACAAGAATCAAACCAGTGTCAGATTTTGGTTTTGTCGTTCTTGATATTGCGTACACGCAGAACCATGACAGCGGTGAATATGTTTGCCGCGCTTACAACAAGTACGGTGAAGACTTTACCAAGGCGACAATTAACTGCTACGGAAGGAGTGGAGTTTTCTCTGACAGTCTACAGCCTGACTCTCTCGCCAAGATCAGAGAGCTAGAGAGCTTGCAAGGCGCTCAACATCAAGCACCAACTGCTGCATCTGCTGTACCACCTCAGTTCATTACTCAAATCCAGGACGTGACTAAGCTTGTTGAGGGCCAAAGCGCTCACTTCGAAGCGAGGCTGGTACCAGTCGATGACCCCGACCTGAAGGTCGAATGGTTCTACAATGGCAAGAAACTGCCACATGGTCATAGGTACAGAACATTCCATGACTTTGGAATTGTTATTTTGGACATCTTGTACTGCTACGAGGAGAACTCTGGCGTGTACGAATGCATTGCTACAAACAAACTGGGAACTGATTCTACGAAAGCTACACTGAAGTGCACATCGAAGGAGAATTTGATCCTGGACTCGCAACTACCGCGGGTAAGCAAAGTTACTAATTTTGTAATCTCCTAATTTTGTATAAAATACAAAATACTTAATTTAGTCCTTAACTTAAGTCCTAGATAAAGATATATTGCCATACCCTACCTGACAGGGTACATTAATACTTACTATGTATGTAATATTTTTGTTTCGCAATAAAAATACTGAATACTGAATACTAGTCCAAAACGGCTTTTTATCATGTAGAATGTTGTAATTAATCGTTCAATTTATTGCAGGGCATGGAAGGTGGGTTAGAAAAGTTACAAACTTTGGAAGATTCTTTGGTACGCAGGAAAGATACTACAGTAGATGAGGAACGCGGTAAAGCTCCTGTCTTTACAGTCCCATTGTCCAATATCGACAATCTGAGGGAAGGCGAAAACTCGCACTTTGAGGCAAGGTTGACACCCACCGATGATCCCAACCTAAAGGTCAGTTATGTTCTACGTAATAAATAGGTTCCAATTCCAACCAACAATATAAGTATGTTCCTAGATATTATAGACATAGACATACTATTTATATTTTTTTGTTCCGGAGCTCTCTTTTTAACATTTTAAATGAAACTTTCTTTTAGGTCGAATGGTATTGGAACGGCAAGTCACTGAAGACTGGCTCTAGGTTCAGGACATTCTGCGACTTTGGATTCGTCATTCTTGAAATTTCTCCGACATACCCTGAGGACTCCGGAGAATACTTGTGCAGAGCTTACAACAACTACGGCGAGGCCGTCACTACGGCGACGATGAAAGTACAAGGAAAGCGTAACATCATTCTTGAGTCTCAGCTGCCCAAGGGCATGGAGGGCACTATCGACAAGATCGCTGCACTGGAAGGCTACAACGGTACTGCAGACCAATTGACACCGGAGGCTGAGACCGGAATGCCACCTGAGTTCATCACCACGCCGTCTGATCTCATCTTGGGAGAGAACTCCTCGGCGCATTTCGAGTGCAGACTGCAACCAATCAACGATTCGAGCATGAGGGTCGAATGGTATCACAACGGCAAAGCTCTTCTGACAGGATCTAGAGTTAAGACCATCAACGACTTCGGATTTGTTATCTTAGAAATCGGTGGAGTGTACCAACGTGATGCTGGTTTGTACACTTGTAAAGCTACAAACCGTCACGGCGAAGCCACGGTGTCGTGCAAACTGCAGGTGAAGGGTCGGCAAGGAATCATCCTAGAGCCGCAGTTGCCTTCTCATTTCAAATCAGGAACTGAGAGCATTCAAAAGTTAGAGGAAACGCTTCACAAGCGCGATGAGATCACCGTCGAAGATGAAAAACCGAATCCTCCAAAGTTCATTGTAGAGATCAAGGACAACATCGACGTTCCTGAAGGTGGCCCGATTCACTTCGACTGCCGCGTAGAGCCCGTGGGCGACCCGACGATGAGGATCGATTGGTTCCACAACGGGCGCCCGTTTGCGACAGGCTCGCGCGTGCACATGCTCAATGACTTCGGCTTTATAGCCTTAGACATCGACTATATCTACGCGCGCGACTCTGGTGAGTACACCTGTCGCGCCACCAACCGGTGGGGCTCTGCGACGACCACCGCCAAGATAACTTGCAGCGCGAAACGCGACATCGTGCTAGAATCGCAGCTGCCTCAAGGGATGAGTGGGGAGAAGATAAAGGAGTTGGAGAGAGGCCGCGTTGCTGATGCTCCTAAAGAAGATCCTGTCATCAACTCTCCACCCAAGTTCATCACTCAGATTCAGTCGCACACCGTCGAGGAATCCGAGAGCGTGCGCTTCGAGTGCCGCGTCGAGCCTAAAGAGGATTCGAGACTGCGCATCGAGTGGTACCGGAACGGGAAGCTGCTGCCTTCCGGCCACCGGTACCGCACGGTCTACGACATGGGCTTCGTCTCGCTGGACATCCTGTACGTGTACTTCGAGGACTCTGGAGAGTATGTCTGCCGCGCGGTCAACGATTTTGGAGAAGACTTTACCAAAGCTACTGTTTCATGCAAACGTAAGTTTTTCAATTGGATTGTCGTAGGTATTAATTGTTATAATGTCAGAGGTACTGAGAAATGATAACTCAAACAGTGCTTTAACCCGGAACATAAAAACTCATGTATCTACTACTAAGAATAGAACAATCACTAAAGTATAACATTCGATCACGTCGAAATCACTAAATATATACAATGCAAAACAAGTAAATTCACACGTAAAGATGAAACAGTGCTCTGTAGGTACATTGCTTTTTACAGAACTCCCGGACATCATCCTGCAAAACCAGGTGCCGCGCGGCATGAAGCGGTCCGAGGCGCTGACGCAGATGGAAGCTACCATCAAGAAGTACACCTCAGAGATATTCCTGACCGAAGACGACCTATACGACGCTGACAAGAAGCAGCCGCCGCGGTTCGTGACCCAGATCCAGAGCCAGACCAGCCTGGTTGAGATGGAGACCACCAAGTTCGAATGTCAGCTGGCGCCTGTTGGCGATCCTAACATGAAAGTGGAATGGTTCTTCAATGGCAAGCCGCTACTACACAGTGAGTACAAGACGTCGTAAACCTACAATACTGATATGATTATTCATTAAATATTAAGTATCTATTTATCCCAAAAATCTAAGTCGACGGGACTTGAATCCGCATCTTTCCCTTAGTACGGGAATGTGCTAATTATTTAATTCTTAGAAATGACTCAGTGTGAAGGCTTACGAACTATAATAACAAAAACCTTAAAATCTATCTATAGTTGTAGTTGTAGTAGGTAAATCAGTTATCTAGTAGGTGAGGCTATATGATGATATGATACCTACTGATGTGGATTGTCTAGCATTACTCATTAATAGATCAGATACCATTATAAATACATAATAAATACCATTTTTGCAGAGAACCGTTTCGCACCCATCTATGACTTCGGCTACGTGGCCATGAACTTCGGCTGGGTGTATCCGGAGGACAGCGGGGAGTACCTGTGCCGCGCCACCAACCTGTACGGCTCGGACGAGACCCGCGCCGTGATCAAGGCCGCGGGCAAGCCCGGCATCGTGTACGACTCCCAGCTGCCCAAGCATATGAAGAGTATCGACAAAATCAGGGAAATGGAAGCCTCCTGGCTGGTGTAAGTTCAAGCCCATCACAGACGTGGCTATAATATATAGCAATATACCATGCTATACTGTGCTATAATGTATATGATAGCAAGCTGAAACGATGGATTATAATAATAGTTTGCTTCATTTCACGATGGTCGGCCTAGTTTTCTTGCTGTACCATGCTATACTATGCTATGCAATAATATAAATTACAGTATAGCTTGGTGACGTCATAGAAATATAAATTATAGCTGCGTGTGTGGTCACTCGAAAATTTGTACAGAAGATAAATCGCGCTATGCCTTGCTTGATTCATATTCCTATATATTATAGCTACGTCTGTGATGGGCTTTATTTATTCGGGGTAACAACCAATTACACTCTTAGCCTAATTAAATGGATATTTATTCTGAGTGTTATTCCATAAATGCAATCAACACCGCTGCCCTTTTATAGATATAGATTATAAAAAATAAACAGGACAAAAGTTAAAGTTAAAGTACCTACTGGTTATGTAACGTACACAGACAAATAAATATGTTCTAGCACGACAATCCCCGCGCGAGATAACTGCTATTGGAAACTATGAGTTTATCGAATGTTACACGCAAAAATTTAATGAATAATAAAATTTGAAGACCTCAGTGGCGCAGCGGGCGAGAGTCCGCCTGCGACGCAGGAGGTTGCGGGTTCGATTCCCGCAGCGGAACAAAGAACAATGGCAACTTTCCCTTATTATTATTGTCCCAAAAATTTGAGGAATGATATGAAATACATCATTCGATTCATCTCAAATTTTTTAAGAACTCTGCATTTTTAGTTTTTCCGTAATACCTATTTGCAGAAAAAATTAAATATTTTTTTGAAGATTGGTAGGATAATTTCATTTCCTTTGGTTCGACTCATTGCAAATGGCGGCGGGGTGACCAAAAAGGTTTCAATTCTAGAGGTTAGATTCAGGATATGGACAGGATTAAAAACAACCGCCTCTTTTCAGTTGGTAGGTAGAATAGAGTAGGTTTATCGGCCATGGATGAAAAAAACTAACAATATGGAAGGTACCACGCTGACATCTTAGGCCCTGCTACATTTTAGGTCAGTTTTTCGAACTTTATAGATAGGTAGGTTCCTAACCTGTATACCTACCTACCTACCCAGCCCTTCCAAGAACGTGTCACCTACCTGTACTGTTCAAATAAAATCCTTAAACCTACCGGTGGCGTTAAGGCCATCGTCATCAGCCTATATTAGCCCACAGCTGGACATAGGTTCGCTCCCGTAATGAGCACCATATCGCCCTGTCTTCAGCTAGCCGCATCCAGCATCTGTCTACCAATTGCGTCCTATACTACGTTTGCCTAGTCGCGGTCTCCACTCAAGACAAGAACACGTTTACCCCAGCGCTTTCCGATTCTTAACCTACACATTTTGTATTGTAGGTATCGTACCCTACTTCTGAAGTGAATACCTACATACCAATTATCCGTTATTTATTTATATCAGTTATCTCAATAAAAGTCGGTAGGTTGGTAAGGTACCTAACTACCTACAGCAATGACCAATTATAGCGATGAGCAGATAAAGATTCCAAAGTACCGAGCAGCTTCTGTTGTCTTGCAACAAGTGTAGTTTAGCGGTTTCTCTTGCTGTGTGCACATAAACGGTTTTGGAGTCTTCAACTTTATGAGTTACCTAGGTTTATTCGTCATGCCTAAATGTTTTTTTGGTAGCAAAGTAGATCATTTTGAAATAATCCTACCTAATATCTCAGAAGAAGGATTGAGTGTTCTACGTTATTCTAGCCTTACCAATAATATATCTATTCACTAGCTAAACATGATGTAGAATATTTGTAAACAAACCACGACACTAACAAAACTAAAAGTAAAACTCACTTGCTGGGCGTCGAGTTTCAGATAAGTATAATAAATTGTAAACAATATTTATTGAAGGAAGTATCTCAAATCGACAAGTTATGTTAATTGAGTATAAAAAAACGCGGCAACAAAGTGAATTTTAAGTTAAGTATGGGTGGTTTGTTAACCAACATTCTACATCGAGTTGGCTAGTGTATATACAGAAGATAAGAAAACACATTATAATAATATCAACTAACTGGTCAGTGGAATCGTATAATTTTATTAATATGCGCAGTAAAACTCGTAGACGATTTTTTTTTATCTTGGCCCATAAGACTTTAAAGGTTAAATTGTACATTTCTAGAATAGGTACCTCAAAGGTACCTAAGGTTTCACCTACTTCACTTGGTACCTAATCGTATACTTTTATTAATATGCGCAGTAAAACTCATAGACGATTTTTTTTTATCTTGGCCCATAAGACTTTAAAGGTTAAATTGTACATTTCTAGAATAGGTACCTCAAAGGTACCTAAGGTTTCACCTACTTCACTTGGTACCTAATTCATTCTTGGGGTTTGGTTTCTTTCAATTCTTAACTCTGTAACTTTTTCCATTAACTGTGAGGTAGCGCTACCGAATAAGTATTGTTATTCGGTTTCCTCTATAACGTTATAGTTAAATACCTGAAAAATAAACACATTATTTATAGCGGGAAAGGAATGATCTGTGTTTGTAGGTACCTACCTTCTACTGATTCCTGGTACTTATAGTTAAAATGTAAGGGAGAATTTTAGTAATGGTACAATACAAACACTGCTCATACCTACGAAGTATAAATAAAATAAATAAATAAAATAAATAATGCTGGACAATTCACACAGCATTATCTAGCCCCAAGCTAAGCAGAGCTTGTTTTATGGGTACTAGGTAATAAGGGAACTAACTAATGTTATGTAGAATAAGCAAGGCACATACCGGCAATCTTATGAATTAGGTAAACAATAAAAACAAAATAAACTCTCGATTAACAATAACTTCAATGGCGAAGGGTATTGTAGTTATTAGGCACCCACGAAAGAAAATATTCTTTGAAACAAGTTTCTATAACATGCCTAGGTACAACTTTTTGTGAAATTAAATTACTCACAAGCAACATTAGCTACACTTGGGTTTTATTTATGTAAATTAGTCGGTAGTTGTAGATCATTCGACTAGCCAGATCATTCGCAGTCGCGCATCTTTAACCGGTAGTTTTATTTAGATAAGTTTTTTTCGAAAATTATTTTGTCAACAAAAACATTACAATACAAAAGCGCGCGGATTGGACCACAAATCAACGTCAAAAACAAAATGGTGGATTCTACGAGTTTTTATCACCCTAGCTTCGCCCAAATTGCTATTCATCCACATTTTCAAAAATTAATTTAATTTTTTTGCAAAAATTATGGAAAAACTAAATATATAGTTTTATCCAGATTTTCCAGAGCTATCGATTGATACCCATGTGATCTTTCCTCATTATAGCTCATAATTCTTGCCTTTGTTCTTTGTGTACGATCTGCAGAAATTTGTTCCGTTGGTCTGGGTGTTACCTATGTTTATTAAAAGTAGATCTATCTATGTAGGTATATAATGTATTAAATTTATCAATCATCTAGTACCCATAACACAAGCTTTGAGTAGCTTACTTTGGGGCTAGATGGTGCTGTGTGGATTGTCCAGCATTATTTATTTATTTAATTATTAATTGTAGTTACATGCTCTTCTGTGCTATTTAAAAATTTTAATCTGTAAGGACGATAGTGGATCACGTAGGAGCACTATGTGAGACTCCTACAACATGACCACGCAAGTTCATAAGTAGCTGTGTAACTCTCATAACTCTACACATTTCAGTAGATATTTAGACCTAAATTCCATTGAAAATTTGTGAAAATCCGCTCTCTATCATTGAAAGGAAAATAAATGGTTTATTTCAACTTTCACCTCACAAAAATAAAGGGAAACAAAATAAAAATGTCGATTAACACAGAAAAGTGACAGAATGTGTAAATTAAATATATATTCTACAAGGGACATGTTCTACAAAGGATACTCTCATGTTATTAAACTTCGCTTCATCTAGGTACGTACTTTCGTATAACGAGCTTTTTCGCCCTTAAGCAAAACGCGTCCAGTTGACGCTTATTTCACAATAACAAATAACAATAAAGTTTTTTTATTTTGTCTCAGAATATTATAGCAAGTAACAAGCTTATAACGGAGAAGTAGAAATAATTATCATTGCTAAAGATCTGAGAATTTTTATGACAGTCACTTTCTATTTTAAATCAAATGCACAAGAAGTAAGTTTAATAACACGAGTACCTAGAGTAAATTGTTACGTTAGGTTTTAGAGTGCGTCTTGAATGAGGTGCTTCTGAAGTTCTGAGGTCACCAGCCTTTGAAGTATGTGCAACAGGTTATACTATAGCCTTGACTTGACGCAGCTTACGGCCCCGACGACGGGGAATCCGGCAACCGCGCAGTTCCTCCTATTGATCCAAATACATGTCATATAGAACCACGCGGTTTACGAAAGCGGATTATTCCCGATGTCCCAAGGAACGCTATAGTGGCTTTGGAAACAGCTAATCGTGTGTTATTGTTTCGACAGAACGCCGGAACAAGTTGTGGACGAGGCGAAGGCGCGCTCCCCGCCGGTGTTCGTGAGCCGCCCGGAGCCTGCGACGGTGGAGGAGGGCGAGTGGGCGCGGTTCTGCTGCCGCGTCACCGGACACCCCAAGCCCAGGGTCATGTGGATCGTCAACGGCAACACCATTGTTAACGTAACGTTTATTACTATCCAGCTTCTATCTCTTTCAAACATTCAGATCTTTTCAGGCTTTCACTGAACTTAAAAAAAAAAGGTACAAGGCATAGCTCATATAATTACGAATTGATTTGCAAGACTGTAGGTAGGTACTTATTTATTATATCGTGTTATTTTTCGATTAGTCGGTACCACTGGTGGCTGTATCTTTAAGCAAAGACATTATTATTTATTATATCTGTTAGAAAGTAAATTGTTAAAGAACTTCTATGCAACCAAACCGAACACCAAGCTAGGCAAATAAATAATCTTACCACAAACCATTGCCTTACAAGGAAAAGAAGTTCAGTAAAATTTATTTCCAGGGTTCCCGGTATAAGCTGAC
Organism: Eupithecia subumbrata; assembly: GCA_949316285.1. NCBI lineage: Eukaryota > Metazoa > Arthropoda > Insecta > Lepidoptera > Geometridae > Eupithecia > Eupithecia subumbrata. The sequence goes on along the minus strand of OX438642.1, from coordinate 29,388,260 downwards.
ATACGACGGCATGTACCACTTCGACATTCCGAAGACGAGACAATACGACACTGGTAAAATAGAGGTTATTGCGAGAAGCTCGGCCGGCGAGGCGCTGGCCTCCACAGAGCTCAAGGTGATCCCCCGCCACGACGACTACCGAGGGGTGCTCAAGAATGCGCCACGACGTGAGTACACGACACCAGTCGAACGACACATTACGCTTACTTTGCACCTTCACACCGGGCACTGGTTTTGTTCACACTGTCCAATGAATGGATTCAACTCGACCCTCTTTGCTGCGCTAACTCTATAGTCACACCCGACACACACCCACACGCTTATGCACAAGCCCACCCGCTTCCCTTCCTCGATCTACTCCAAAGGCGTGCAACTATATCCTGCTTCCACCGGCTTTATCATCGGATCAGAAAGGTATGTCGAGCATCTCATGAAGTATGATTTCTATCTTGTGTAAATTCTAATCGTTTATTTCAATATCGCAGCTTGGTACGACGAGACTACTCAGTACCAACGCAGCGGTACCGAGTTAGAAAAGACTTTTGAAGAAAGGCAAACTTTGCAACGCAAGGGCGAGATCGACCATAGGCCCGAACTGAAGCCTAAAGTTATCAAAGAGCCTGAGACTGAATGGCAGCACGCCGTTAAGAAGAAGAAGAGCGAGGAGTATTACAACAAGATCCAAGAGTTGGAAAACGAACAGGTCATAAAGGAGAGTAGACTTAGGGAGTCCACTCACCAGTACGCGATTCCCGGGGAAAAAATGGCAAACTCGTCACTAGCCAGGGGCATGGCTCAAAGATACGAGGATAGCTTGTGAGTATATTAATTTTACTCAATCAGCATGCAAGTCATTATTATTGTGTAGGTTCAGAAAATAGTAATAACTAATAACCTTTCAGGGAAACCGAAGAGGTAGTGGATGAAACCACCAAGAAGGTCGTGAGGAAACCAAAGATCCCTGACCCGTCGGAGTCGACCGTGCACGGCAAGGAAGTGCATGTCGCGAAGCAGAAGCAAACGCAAAAAGAGGTCGTCGGCGACACTGAGATAACGCGCAAGATCACCTCGACTGAGACCACGGAGGTCGAACACAAGGCGCAGACCCAAGAGAGGGTCGTCGAAGGACCCGTCAAGCCGAGCAACCCGCCCGTCTTTACCAAGAAGATGCAGCCCTGCCGCGCGTTCGAGCAGGAGCAGGCGAGGTTCGAGGTGGAGTTCGACGGAGACCCGCTGCCCACCATCAAGTGGTACCGCGAGAACTTTCCCATCAAGAACTCCCCCGACTTCCAGATCCACACCTTCAGCACCAAGTCTATCCTGATCATCAGGCAGGTGTTCGTCGAGGACTCTGCCGTGTTCGCAGCGGTCGCTGAAAACAGAGGAGGCACCGCTAAATGTAGCGCAAACCTGGTCGTGGAGGAACGCAGAAGGCAGGGCAGGGGTGGGGTGATCCCCCCAAGCTTCACCCTGACAGCGCAGAACGTGAACGTGACTGCCGGCCAGCTGGTCCGGTTCGACACCAAGGTCACCGGGACGAAGCCATTCGACGTGTACTGGCTCAAGAACGGCAAGAAAGTACAGCCAGACATCAGGAACAAGATCTTAGAGGAAGACGGTACCTACACGCTCCTCATCCTGGAGGCTTACCCCCAGGACTCCGGGAAGTACGAGTGCGTGGCCATCAATAGCGCGGGTGAAGCCCGCTGCGACGCCGAGTGCCTCGTTAACACCCCCGCTACCAAAGAGAAACCGAAACCTCAATCGAAAGCCGCAAACGCCCCACCGGAGGTCATCGATTCCCTGAAGGACAAAACTGTCACTGAAGGTAACAACTACATCAGATAATTTAGTCATATAGCCAGGTTACCTATTTCCCAGGTCCAAGTTTGAAAATTAAATTTCTATCCAACACGAAATTATTCTGCTAAGACATTGACTTAACTTGCCAACTTTCAACTTTACTTCAAATACATTTTCTTATTCAAGGTCAATCCATCGAGTTCAGCTGTAAGATCGTGGGCAAACCGGCGCCGACCGTGCAGTGGCACAAGGGAGACAAACTGATAAAGCCCTCGAAGTACTTCCAAATGTCAAGAACAGCTGACGAGTACACCCTGCGCATATCGGAGGCGTTCCCCGAAGACGAAGGCGACTACAAATGCGTGGCTTACAACTCCGCCGGTCGGGTGACCGTGGCTGCCAAGCTCAAGGTGACGCAGCCGGACCAGGCCGACAGTCTGCCGACGCTGACCCCGCTGAGGGACATCGTAGTCTTCGAAGGACAACCGGCCCAGTTCAAGACTCAGATCTCTGGGAAAGTGAAGCCGACCATCCAATGGCTTCGCGAAGGTGCACTGATACCGGTCACTCCAGATTTCCAGGTAATTGTCATTCAAAAGCAATTATGTATTACAAGGTGACACTGCCCACGTCTTCTTGTAAGCACAAGATTTCGTGTTCGCCTTCTGTATTGACTCAATTTAATGAAAATTGTACTTTTTCCTTATTTTAAGTTACAACTTAAGTCTGTGATGACCAGTTATACAATCATCTGATAGGTACCCAAAATAACATGTAGGTACTGTTTACTCTCGGCACCATATCTGCTGGTGCCTACTTTATTAGTAGGTAAATATTTTCACATAGGAGAACAAAATCAGGATATGAAATAAGTAATAAGAAAAATACATTACCGAAACGCAAGGAAAATATAGTAGCCGTTATTTTAATCTTCAGATGATCCATGAGGGCAACAATGCCGTGTTGCTGATCGGCAATACCTACGAAGAGGACACCGGCACCTTCACCTGCCGAGCCACCTCCAGTGCCGGCCAGGTCGAGACCTCGGCGAAACTAGTCGTCAAAAGTAAGACATAGACACAGGCAGCGAGCGTCGCGCACTAAATCTATTAATGTTTCTTTGTTCCATTTCTTCAAGAGATCGGGTGAAAACTACTTTATGCTCGTAGAAAGTTGACAAGCGTCCTTACAATCGTAGCGGTCACAATAATAACTCGCCCGCTTAGGCCTCAGCCACACTATCATTCATGTCGCGAGATTTATAGACATAGCGGCAATACTTTCCATTACTTACTCGTAATAGTTCGATCTCGCCCTGTGACATCCCCTAGGCTGTCATCCGGTTGTAACTAAATGCTGTAAAGGATTGTATTCTGGTTTTGCAACTGGTTACGAACGAAGAATGAGTCTTGAAGGTGCACGAGACCAGCTGCTGCAATTGGTTTTCATTTTTGTAACATTTTTTTTTCTTTTAGTGTCGTGATAAACTCTTCTTATGACTATTTTATTTGAGGCTAGTTAGTTCTTACGTCTCTATCTCTTCCTCTTCTACTCTCGACTAAGATGACTTTGGAAATTGATTGCGGTCGTAAAATTCGTCGTAGATAACCAGTTGTGAATCAGAAAATTTATTTCCTTTATTGTATCTATTTATCAATATGGGTGACATTAACCAGCATATTATACAAAAACCACCAGCGCGAAAACCACACGACCCCTTTCGCGCACTTTCTAACACGAGTCGACCCAACTATACCTACGTTACTCAGTAGCGTAACTTGGGCCAATTTTCGCATTAACAACGCTGTACATACAAGCTTTTTGTGTAAATACCTATCTAGTAGATACCTAGAGGGAGCTGCGAGGCGGAGAGCGGCTGCCGCGAGGAGCGCCGTCGAGCGCCGGACACAGTAACATGTGATTAACATGAACACGAGACATCCTACAACTGTTTTGTTTTGCTTTTACCGCTACGATGTCTACTAAATGATGTATATCGATCATACTGTAAATTAGAACACTGCGAACTGTGCGAGCCGCGTCCTTGGACGCGTCGTCAAATGTATTTTTCACCCAATACTCTCATGAAATAATTATAAGCCTGCGCTTAAGTTTATTTGGCATATTAACAATAAGAATTAAAAAGGTTTTTTTTCGCTTTTTGTGTTGAGATCAGACCTTTGAAACTTATGCAATTGATCTCAGTAATGTAAACCTACGAGCACACTATCTGATGGAGGTTCTAGCGCCGCCGGTACTGGGACTTGCGTCAGCTTCTGTGCTCTAGTCGATAACGTTCTTCCTTTGTTTGTAAATAAACTTTGAGACCACAGAGTGTACAAGTGGAGAAAGTCCCTGCTTTAGCTTTAACCTTAAGCATGAGTCACCGTTTGTACTGTTCAGTTTCGTATTGTTGAGTTATATATTATGGTCTGTAAGCTAACATTAGTTGCACGTAGGCAGCGGCGTGTCCGATTGCACCGTATTGTCTGTCACCTATGCTAACTATCACTAACTTTGCCACGTCGCGCGTCGTCGGTCGCGTCAGGACTCGTCTGTGGGGCAGTGGTAGAGGGCTCACGGGGCGACTAGGCGCACATCTCTAAGTTATCCGTGGTTGTTTTGCCCGTGTCTTTGATACGCTGTCAACTCAGATTTGATTTATGGTATATAGATTGCAACAAAGAAACAAAACTTAAACCTCTGGCGAAGCAAAAGTACGCACGCATAACTTGCCTTGCCAGTTTCTATGTTTTCAATTGACGATCTAAATTCTGAAAGTACAAATCCAAATTGAACAAAATTTTAGAGATATCATAGTGTAACTTTAACGTGATCTTAACTTAAATGGAATTATAAGTGCACGATATTGTTAAAATTTAAATGTTTTGTATGTTTCTCCTTTTTGTATTAAGGAGCTATGGAAAGAAGAGTGGTACCCCCACCCTATTTATGAAAATTGCGAATTTAATCATTTAAATATTTGTCTTTCGTAGTTTTATTAATTAGGAAAAAGGTACCACTGCCGCTCTCTATACCTCCTTAAGTAATTAGGCGTGGCAATTTTTTTATGACTAAAGCGTATAGTATAGTTTAAAGAATAATATTATGATTTTATGACGTATTGCTTAATTAATAATATAATTTATGAAAGAAATTTATTTGTATGTTACCTTTATGTGAAAAATGTTTAATAAATGCAATGAAATTGATTGTATTTCGCATTATTGTACACAACAGCAGCTGTAGGCAGGCAGTAGACGACACTGAGCCAGGAGCACACAGACACATCCATGTACTCATGTACTCACATCCAAACATTAACTCACACACTCGAGTCTCGAGTCTGCCACCGCCACACGACTTCCTTCATCAATCATTGATGGATAGAGAGGACACTATCAGTTGCTTCACTCCATCAACTGGCATAATTCTATCTAAGCTACTTATTTTCTTCAGTCTCATTGAATGGCAGTTGTGATTTTATTTATTTATCACAGTTTTTTTACTGTCGTAACTAAACAATATACCTATCTAACTCTAATGGTTTTCTTTTGACCTATGTTTATAAAAAATGCCAGTCTTGAAAGCTTTGTCAATGTTTTAATTTTGATCAACTTCATTCTTGATAAATATATTGATGATTCCTTAAATTGTTTACTTACATCAGCAACCTTCACACAACGTAAAAAGTTATTCCTGCTAAGATATTCAAGACGTAGATAAACTATTCAAGGAAATAGTGGCTCTATTTGCTTATTTTAAAGTCAATAAAGTTATTTTGGTAGGTATTTCACAAACCGAAACAGTTACATAGGGCACACCAGAAATATACAATTACAAGAAGTTTTAGTTTTCTTACAACGCTGATCAAGATTTTGGAGCCAAATGCGTAAGTACTTGTGCATGGTAAGATACTTAACATTATTTTTATTACTATATACGTAGCACCTAATATATCACAAATTTATTATTAAAACTATTAGAACTTGACTCTATTTATAAAACTACAATTATTGGAATAGTTAGTAACCGAGAGCGGAGGGTCAGTTGGAAGGAAGACCTATCCAGAAGTTTGTGATGATGAAAGATCATTCATTCATCATTAGGTGCCTACTAAAGCGAAAGTTTTTTTAAATCTTACTATAAAAACTTTCGTTGTTTGACGAATTATTATTTTTTTAATACACATCCGAGTTTATCTCCACAAACATTTAAACCATCAACAACAGGCAGAGTGGCCATGCAATGCCACGGTCAATGGCAACGCTAATTTGCTGACTGAAGTAAAGCCAGCATTCCGATTAAGTCCCTGTGAACTCAATGAGAAGTTTATAAAGATATATGTAAAATATTGCGTGTGGCCCAGCACTGGACTCAACGAACCATCGACTACTACCGCGCGCAGTTACACCAACTCGCAAACGCCTAAACGCGAAGATGTAGCACCCAAAATAAGTTATTGTCAAAAATGTCTCTAAATTATTGAAAGTCCTGATTCCCGCTCAGAAACCGCAAAGAAACGAGAGCCTTCTGTACCCTTAATCCGAGTTTATACAAAAAAACATTCTTTATGAGTATTCGAGAACCATTGATAAGTATCTTAAACAAAAACAGCTTAGAATGGTAGTAGATACAAACGAGGTGTAGCCAAAAAAAATCGACAAAAACGTCTCATTTGCGCTATATGCGATATGCGTGGAAGCTCTGAACTTATAATTATGCTTGACAATTCACACATAGATTGTCGTGTTTAGGTTAGACTTGGTACGCTCATAGCAAGGGAAAAACTTAGATTCGGTGCAAGTACCGAGTGAAATGTTTTCATGTGTTCTTATTTTTTTAAAGCACCCATTGAAGGTATTTCTATGACCTATATAATTATGTTGGTAGTGCTCTATCTACTTAATTTTATAGCATCAATGGCGCAAACGTGACTGCCGCTATAATGTCAAAGTGCGACAAATCACTCAAAATCATTCGAAAACTATCATCGAGTTTGTAAGACACGGAAGGATCGTTGTCATACTACGCTAAATGTAAAGGAAGGACTCGAAAACGACTCCTGTCGTTTTCGATTCCTTAAACACTCTGATGAGCTCCGTATCAACTTATGAAGTACGATATGATGAACCACTTCATAAGTTGATACGGAAAAATATTTCATCGTCTCCGAGAAGAAAGTAAAGGTTCGAATTAATGAATTCAGACTTCGGCTTGCTGGTTGTTTGAGTTACCTTATATTATATTGTCATGGTAATGTCGATAATCTTAGGCCATGGTTATGTCTCTGTCGGAGTTAGCGAGTCTTGTAACTTATACCTAGATGTCAGATTCAAGATGATGTGGTATGAGCCGTAAATGTACAAAAGCCAAAACCCCGATAGAAAGTGACGCAGACCAGAATCATTTCGGGCCGCACTCGAATTAACCCCAACGAACAAAGGACAAAAAAGCCGGGAGTTAATTAACATCTGTGCGCGTAGTGGAAATTCCCACAGCGGTGGTGTTTCCATGAAGTACCTATAGTTTTGCGGTGTATTGGATTAATTTCTCATCTTCCCAGATAATTATCGTCCCATTAATGTTCAGACAATGGACGAGATGAATTATACGGATGTAATCCTTTCGAATCAAAAGTGAAGCATAGCAATGGCGGACTGTCACTAAGTGTGAGTTGCTAACAGAAGATAAAAATTACCGATTTTTTCATAAGATTTTAAAATCCTTTTCCTAAAAATGATTTACAAATAAAAGTGACTATTATTGGAAAAAAAAACGTACTGCTTTAGCTACATAAAGGTAGGTATACGATTTTATTAGACCTACCTTCTACGTACCTATAATTTTATATGAGCGCTAGCGCTCCGCGGTGTTACCTGCCGTGAATTTGACATCCCACGAGAACACTATTTTGTGTTCTTTTCAATATACACCATTGTGAGAAAAATAAGCCCGATGTTAGCCAGAGCAGGAGCCCTCGCTTCTTAATACAAGTTTCGACTTAGCAAGAGCAAGAGCGAGGAACTCACTAGCGAGCCCTTCAAATGGGTCTTTTTCACACATCAGGTACAAACTATCTTAAGACTATATTATCTATAAGTTCATTTATTTAGGAATGTTGATGTATAACTTAAGACGAAATAAACACTGTACTTTTTCGGGATCAAATAGTTCCCTATTTGCTAATCCAATATATAAGCTATTCTGGTACCTACCAAATTTCAACAAAATCTGTTCAGCCATTAGAACGTGAAGGAATTACAAACATTCAAACTCTGGCCTTTATAATATTATGTGATTAAATTATACTTTGTGCCTATCAACTCATTGACACCTAGTTTCTGCCTGTGGCTTCGCATACCATGTTTTTATGGAAATGCTTAACTAATATAATTTCTTTGAAAAATCTAATAATATGATAATATACTACGGAAATTTGAAATAATAGCTTATGAGTGTTACTGGCAAGAACAATGAAAAGTTTCTAATAATGAAAACAAAATGCGAACATACACATTATCTACTCATCGTTTTATTAATAACTTCACTTAAAACAAAATTATTAAGTAGGTACCTACCTACCTATTAAAAGTACCTACCTACCACAATTACAATTTAAGGTGAATACAAGGATTTTAAAAATTTTGATATCTATCCCATTTACCGGGAAATTTACATGTTTAGGTGCATGTTGGTAACATAGGCGAGATTTGTGTTTTTATTGTGATTTATTTGTTGATCATAATTTTGCGTCAAATCGAAGAAATAACTTGATGAAATAAGAAATTGACCTGTGACATGTGATCCCGTGATGTTTGGTGACTAAACGACTGTGATATCGTCGACTTTAGACCACACAAGAAGGCATTTTTCATTTTTCCATTACTGTTTACAATAGTGTCAATCTATAAGTGTCTAAAGCCTTATTGGCGGTCGATGGACGGGACGGACTAAGATGTCAATGTGTGAGTGTGTATGTGTACCTACGTACAGACGTACAGAGGCCGGACAGAGTATCGGGTGCTTCATGTAATTCTTGCTGAGACCGTCTATTTACTTATGTTATGTCCGTCGTCCCTGGTTCAGACCTAAACTTAATTGTTCAAACCTTACCTGTTAGGTCCTGGCTAGGCAGAGGGACAATGCACTAAACACAAAGAATCACAATTATTCCTTCAGTGAATATACTTACTTTAAATATCTTCTAACATTTCGTGTGCAGATACACGTCACGGTGCGGGGTAAGTCGCGCGACTTGAGCAAAACAATTATACATAGGTATAGGTACCTAAACAAATCTGCTAGCAGTGCCTTACTTACTACGGTTCTTTCATAACCATGCGTAGAGCGATGGTAGAGCTGCCCCAGAAGAGTTATTTATAGCTACATAAGTTATGTAATACTGTGGGTTCGATTCCTGATTATTTGTACAAATAATAATAACAATAATGCTGGACAATTCACACAGCATTATCTAGCCCCAAGCTAAGCAGAGCTTGTGTTATGGGTACTAGATAACTGATATACTTAATACAATACATAACATAGATAGATATTTTTATTATGCATAGAAAACACTCAGACCAACGGAACAAATTTCTGCAGATCGTACACAATTTTGTTCCGAGGCGGGGATCGAACCCGCAACCTCCTGCGTCGCAGGCGGACCTTCGCCCGCTGCGCCACGGAGGTCGTCATGCACAAAATGCAGAATCGTTTATGTTTTTGATCTGCAATTACGCAAAATTTACCAATTTTTTAATTGATATTTGAAAGCCATTTGAATAGCCTTGAAAGCCGTTTTAATGGTCATATTTTATCCATACAATTGCAAATTACGAAGGCCATTCAAAGGGCTTTCAAATGTCATTACAGGATGGGCCAGCAGCAGCTGCTGGTCTGGGTGTTTTTCTGTGTTGTAATAGTGCATTTTACACCAAGGCGAGAAAGTGATCAATTCCTACCGAGTGTGTCGTTTTGGGCCCGAGGAGCAGCCGAGGGCCTTAAAACACACGAGGTAGGAATCGCACTTTCTGCCGAGTGATAAATAGTGCTTTATACTACACCTTACGTACTTGGTACGGTTCGTGGTTGCCCACGAACTGTAACAATTGTGTTCATTATACTTAGAGTAATACTATTCAAAGGCGCGGATCCACCGTTGTGGGCACGATGGGTATGCCCACAACCCTAATTAAAATCAAAGAACTAAGTACGCCTTAAAAAAATTAAAAAAAGGGCTAGCTCTCCTAAATATACACAAAGATGTGAACCTGGATACCGATAACCCGGAACCTAAGTCATTTCAATAGACCGGGCTCCAGAACTCGGGAGAGTTCTCTACTTAATTTTGTGCGAAATTGTGCACTTTAATATTTTTTTTATCGTTTTTTAGGGTTCCCTACCTCAAAAGGAAAAAAGCAATCCGTATAGGATCACTTTGTTGTCCGTCTGTCTGTCTGTCTGTCTGTCCGTCTGTAAACCCCCTTTTCCCAGGGACGCGTGGACGTATCCTGTTAAAATTAACGTCATATACTCAAGTCCGTAACCTCTTGAAGCCGCAATATAAATAAAACTTCTTAGTCAACGCACTCAAACGTTACAGCCGTTTATGTCCGAATATTTTGAAATTTTCAAGGGAATCACATGCACACAAAACCTATTGGGTACTTCCCGTAAACCTAGAATCATGAAATTTGGTGAGCAGTGAGGCCTTAAAGTACAAGTAAATAAAAAAAATCCGAAAACTCTAAATTTGTAGTTTTTTCACAAAACTCGCGCGCCGAGGGTTTCGAAAGTTTGTCAACAAAATATGTACCAATAGTACCGGTTAGAGAATTTGCAATTAAAGGAATACCAAAGAATAGTAGGTACCAACCTACATTTCAGATGGATCTCTCTGCATGCTTCGGTTAAAGTGGGTAACGGTAAATTTTTCGACTTTTTTCAAAATATTTCAAAAAGTTTGAAACTTACAGAAATTTGAAGAACTTTTGAAATGTCCAAATTGATTCCTTTTATTTGATACCCGACTCGGTGGGGTAGATCCCCTTATTAAAATTATTCCTATTTGACCATTTTTCAAAAAGTATTCATTTTTCAGACTTCTCTATATTTTTCCTGTAAAATATAAATCCATATTATGTACAAACGCTCCATACATTTCAAATGGATCGCTCTGCAAACTTCGGAGATAGGGGGGGGGGGGTGGGAATTTTTTCTGAAGTATTTTAAAAAGTACGAAACCTACATAAATTTCAAAAACTGTTTTCAAATGTACAAACTGATACCTTTCATTTGATACCCCACATGACCCTTTTGTATCTTTTAAAATTTCGGTATCACAATTTGTATGAAAAATATTCATTTTAATTTTTCATTTCTTTTCTTTAAATCTGTACAGGCGCACAAAATGTATTATTATTTCAAGTTGATAGCTGCAGTAGTTACTGAGTTATTAAGGAGGGAAAAAAGGACAGACAAAGCGAGACCATAAGGGTTTCGAAACCGATCATCGATCTTCGAAACCCTCAAAAATACTTTTGATTTTCCCATGGACAAAACCTATATGGTACTTCCCGTTGAAAGAGAATCATAAAATTTGGCAAGAAGCAAGGTCTTATAGTACAAGTAAAGTGAAAAATCCTAAAACCGTAAATTTGTAGTTTATTCAAAAAAAAAAAAAATACTATTGTTTCTCGCCATGGACCTACAGGGTACCTACTTCCCGTTGACCTAGAATCATGATAATTTGGCAAGACACAAGGTCTTACGGAATCCTTAGTGCGCAAGTCCGACTCGCACTTGACGTTTTATTTTTTCTCAATCGTGTTTTCCATTAGAGGAACCAAACTCTAATGTAATTTTTTTTGTAATGTACTGAGATCTAGGCTAAGTACGACAACCAACCCGCTATGCGATTACGGTTGGGTACATCCTATAATGACATTTGAAAACACTTTTAATGGTCTTCGCCATACATTTGCAAATTACAAAGGCCTGGTTTATGAGGGGTTTTTACGTAATCGCACAGCAGGGCGCGTAATAAGTTTTAATTTTGTTTATAGTAATAACTGAGTGTAACTGTACTCCGTCGCGTATTTCGTGTAAAAGTAACAATTAAAAAATCCAACTGATTTACAAAAAATATATATGTAACTAGATATCTACCTATAATATGCAGGGTACTTGCATTAATTCAAATCTTACACCTGAGTTTAATAATAAGAAGAGTCAAGTTCTCGGTAATATCAGTAGTTTCAATTAGACTATGAAATGTTATTAGTCGATGCTTTCAATAAAATACTCCCGCCAATGAAAATAATCATGACAACATAAATTATCAACGGCTTAAACCACCATTTATTTTTTCAGAATCAAGCAAAACTGTAACCCGAAAATCACACGATGAAACAGTACAAATTCAATCAAGCGCCACTGAAGACGTGATGGTTAGCCAAAGCAGGAGCACATTCCAATCTACTGAGGATTCCAACATTCTAAATGTGCAGAGCGTTCAGGACACTGACACCAAAAGAACTAGATCTGAGGTTCCTTGGCGTAGGCAAAGCACCACAACTGTGACTGAAGAATCACTTGAAATCAAAAATTGGAGAAAGCCAAGGCAAGAAGTTCAAAAAACTGAGGAATCAAAAGAACAAAGATCACAAATTGAAAAGACCTCCGCTGTAGAAGACAGCACCCTTTTGGATGTCAGGTCCAAAGAATCGGTTGATACTAAACTAGAGGCTAAGCCTTGGAGAAAACTAAGAACACCACAAGAGAAGATTGCCGAAAAGATTGTTTCTACTGAAGATTCAACTATTCTACAGCAATCAGTTATCGAAGATACTGATTCACAAACGATTTCAGAGACACAAGATACTCTTCAAGTCAAGGAATGGAGAAAGCCAAGGCAGCGTGTTATAGATGAGAAAATAACAGAGAATAGTGTAATTTCCGAATCCACACAAGAAATTGAGGAGAAAATTGATGCTTCCAAGGGTCGGAAGCCGCGCTCGGAAGACAAACTACCTAAAAAACTTCAAGAAGAAAAGAAAGAACCAGTGCCCTGGACTCAAGAGAGTGTTAAATTACGACCAACGAAAGTTGAAAAAACTCCAATTAATAAAGAAAAACTGGAAGACGTTCAACTTAAACAGGTAAGAAAACACTCTCTCCAAAAAGGCGAAACTGTTGTTGTTGAAGAGTCCATGATCCGTGAAGAAGACACAGTAATTTTGAAAATACGTGACAAACAAGAAGAAGATTCTGTCAATCAGATAATCACAAAAAGGAGACAGTCAAAAGAACAGATACAACAATATAAAGAAGAGGTAATATTGAAACCTACAACAAAGCAACCGTCGCAGCCAGGAGAAAAAGTTGAAGAATTCCGATTGAAACCCACCAAGAGAGAAAAAATCGAAGATGACGTTAAACCAGAACAGCCTGAATGGATTACGGGGAAACGTCATCCTAAAGAAGAAAAAACTGTAGAGGAAGTCGTGTTGAAACCTGTTCCAAAACAAATCAATGAACAACGAGAAACACCAGAAGAAAAGCAGCTAAAGCCAGTGAAAACATTGGAAGAAGTTACCGCAGAAGAAACAAAGTGGCCGTTTGGGAAACGAAGGCTGCAAGATCAGGAACCTAAGGAAGAAGTCATTCTAAAGCCTATATCGAAATCGAAACCTTTTCAAATTGAACAAGAGAAAGTTGAAGAAATTCAGCTTAAGTCTGGTAGAAAAGATATACCTAAAGATATAATCGAAACTATTGAAATAACTAGCAAACCTGAAAAAACAGATGAGCCAAAAGAACAATCTGCCGAAACACCTTCGTGGCGTACAGGTAAACGACACCCTAAGAAAGAAGAACCAAAAGAAGAAGAAGTAATTCTAAAGCCTGTGCCAAATCAGGACATTAAGGAAGAAAAACCAGATAAGGTTCAAACTCAGCTCAAAGGAGACCAGACTACAATCGAAGAGGTTCCTAAGGGAAAATGGCAACCAAAATCAGAAGAAATAAAGGAAGAAATAGTCCTTAAACCTGTTCCTAGAGTAAAACATGAACAGCCTAAAACGGAGCAAGTAGAAGAAGTGCAACTAAAACCTGTGAAAAAGAGTAAGCCTCAAGATAAGAACACTTCAGAAGAAGTATTATGGCCAAGAGGCAAAAGATATCCGAAGCCAGAAGAATCTCAAGAAGAAATAACTCTCAAGCCGATACCAAAACAAGAGGTGTCTGAAGAGAAAGAAGAAGAAACTCAACCTGAGCCTTTAGAAGGAGGTGAAACACAAGTTCTTCCATGGCAAAGAGGAAAGCCGCATCCTAAGCCCGATGAAACTAAAGAAGAAGTTGTTCACAAATCGATACAGAAACTTGCACAATCAGAGGAAAAACCTCAAGAAGTTCAACTAAAGCCCGTAAAGAAAGAAAGAGTTGTAGAAGAGGCCGAACCTGAAGAAATACTTTGGCCACGGGGAAAGAGGCGTCCAAAACCAGAGGAACCTAAGGAAGAAATTACTCTCAAGCCAATACCAAAACGAGAAGACTCCGAGTTGAAACCAAAAGAAGAATCTGAAGAGGTAAAACTCAAATTTGATAAAAAAGGGAAACTCTTGGAAGAAGCTGAACCCGAAGTGGCACTTTGGCCAAGAGGCAAGAGACGGTCAAAAACTGAAGAGCCAAAGGAAGAAGTTTCTCTGAAACCGATACCAAAACAGGAACAGTCAGTAGAAAAACCAGAAGAAAAACCAGAGGATGTAAAGCTTAGGCCTTTGAAAATAGAGAAGATCCAAGAAGAAATAACACCTGCTGAAACTCAATGGCCAAAAGGCAAGATACATCCAAAACTTGAAGAATCTAAAGAAGAAATCACCCTTAAGCCAATACAAAAACATGAAAAGTCTGAAGAAAAGTCTGAGAAAGTGAAACTGGAACCAACTAAAAAAGAAAAATCGGTAGAAGATATTAAGCCAGAAGAAGTACCTTGGGTACGAGGTAAAAGGCGTCCAAAGCCAGAAGAATCGCTAGAAGAAGTGACTCTTAAACCTATACCAAAAGGAAAGCCACAGGAAAAACCAGAAGAAAGACTTGAGGAAGTACAACTCAAACATATAAGAAAGGACAAGCCTGTTGAAGAATCAGAACTAGAAGAGGTTCTTTGGCCAAGAGGCAAAAGGCGCCCAAAGCCTGAAGAGCCAAAAGAAGACGTCAATCTCAAGCCGATACCAAAACGTGAGAAGTCCGAGGAGAAGACTGATGCTCAACTGAAACCAATGAAAAAAGAAAAATCACGAGATGAAAATGAGCCAGAAGAAATTCAATGGCCAAGAGGCAAGAGACATCCTAAACCAGAAGAACCAAAGGAGGAAGTTGTTCTAAAACCGATACCAAAACAGGAGAAACCCGAGGAAAGTCTAGAAAAAATTGAACACAGACCTGCAAAGAAGGATAAAACTCTGGAAGATGTTACGCTAGAAGAAGTTCCTTGGCCAAGAGGCAAAAGACGTCCAAAACCAGAAGAACCTAAGGAAGAGGTTATTCTCAAACCGATACCGAAAAAAGAAAAGCCAGAGGATAAACTCGATGAAAAGCCTGAAAATTTACAACAAAAACCGGTGAAAAAAGAAAAACCATTGGAAGAAACAGAATCACAAGAAGTGAAACGGCCAAGAAGCAAACGGTGGCCTAAACAAGAAGAACCTACAGATGAAGTAACCCTTAAACCAATACCAAAAAGAGAAAAATCAGAGGAAAAATCCCAAGATGTAACTGAAGCTGTACATTTAAAACCTTTAAAAACAGAAAATATCACTGAAGAGATTGCTCCTGAAGAGGTTCTATGGCCAAGAGGGAAAAGACGGCCCAAAACAGAAGAAAATAAAGAAGAAGTGACTTTGAAGCCCATACCAAAACGAGAACCATCGGTGGAAAAGCTTGAGGAAGTTTCACTTAAACCACTAAAAAAAGAAAGGGTTGCAGAGGAGGCCAAGCCAGAAGAAGTACTTTGGCCACGGGGAAAGAGGCGTCCAAAGGCCGAGGAGCCTAAAGAAGAAGTGATTCTCAAACCTATACCAAAACGACAATTGTTAGAAGAGAAACCGGAAGTTACACCAGAAGAAGTACATCTCAAATCTTTGAAAACAAAAAGTATTTCAGAAGAGATCAGTCCTGACGAGGTTCAATGGTCAACAGGGAAAAGACGGCCTAAAACAGAAGAACCTAAAGAAGAAGTAACCCTTAAACCAATACCGAAACTAGAAAAGTCGAAAGAAAAACCTGAAGTTGGTCCTGAAGAAGTACATTTCAAACCTCTGAAAACAGAAAAAATCAAAGAAGAGATCGCTTCTGAAGAGGTTCAATGGCCAAGAGGGAAAAGAAGGCCCAAAATAGAAGAACCCAAAGAAGAAGTAACTCTTAAACCCATATCAAAACGAGAACCATCAATAGAACAGCCTGAAGAGGTTGAACTTAAGCCAGCAAAGAAGGGAACGGTTGAAGAAGAAGCCAAGCCAGAAGAAGTACTTTGGCCACGAGGAAAAAGGCGTCCAAAACCCGATGAGCCTAAAGAAGAAGTGTCTCTTAAGTCAATACCGAAAAGAGAAAAATCTGAAGAAAAGCCTCAAGACCATCCTGAACAAGACAAGTTGAAGTATGAAAGGAGTGAAAAGCCTTTGGAAGTAGATGAACCTGAGGCGGTACTTTGGCCAAGAGGAAAAAGACGTTCAAAGCCAGAAGAATCAAAAGAGGAAGTAACTCTCAAGCCTATACCAAAACCAGTAGAATCAGTAGAAAAATCAGAGAATGTGAAACTACAGCCACTGAAAAAGGAAAAGATTCAAGAAGAGTTAGCACCTGAAGAAGTCCAATGGCCAAGAGGCAAGAGGCGTCCAAAACCAGAAGAACTCAAAGAAGAAGAAATTATCCTTAAACCAATACCGAAACAGGTACAGTCAGAAGAAAAACCTGCTGAAATTCATCTTAAACCAGTAGAAATAGAAAAATCTCCAGAGAAAAATGAGCCTGAGAAACGAAAATTACCAATCGGCAAAAAATTACTCAGAGAAGAAGAACCAAAAGAAGAAGTCGTACTAAAACCAGTATCAAAACGTAAAGAACCAGACGAAAAACCCCAGCCAGAAGAGATTAAATTAAAACCAATTCCTAAACCAGCGAAAGAAGAAGAAGTAGTCATAGAGGAGAATATGGTTCGGCTTTCAACTAAAGCGTTAGAACCAGTCGAACAAGCTAAAATCACTCCTGAAGTAGCTTCAGAAGTCATAGTCGATGAAAAGAAAAAGAGAGCTAAAAAGCAAAAACACGTCAAAATAGAAGAAGCAGTGACGATAGAAGAGACCAAACCTATTGTTCAAGAAGATGAAGAAGAAATTGAGGAAGAAAATGTTCTTATCGCAACTACTCAACCAGAATCTGTTGATGAAAAACATGATGAACTTGTAGAAGTTAAGAAGATGAAATCTAAAGCTAAGAAACAAAAAACTGTTAAAATTACAGAAGAAATCACTGAAGAGGAGACAAAACCCGACATCAAAGAAGTAGAGGATCAGGTTGAAGAGCAAATCGTTCCAGAGCATCCTAATGAAATAGTAGAAATCAAAAACATAAAATCAAAGGTGAAGAAAGAAAAAGTTGTCAAGATTATCGAACAGGCTACTGTAGAAGAAGTTATACCAGACATTGAAGATGAACTGGTTGAAGAAGACACTAAAGAAGTTCCCGCAGTGATTGATATCAAAAAGAAGTCAAAGATAAAGAAAGAAAAATCTGTTAAAGTCGTTGAGGAAATAATGATAGAAGATGCTAAACCTGATATCGAAGAAGTAGAACAAGTTGAAGAAGAAGTCATTCCCACCGAGAAACCAGAAGCAGTAGAAAAAAAAATTGAAGATGTTTCTGAGGAAATAGTGGAATTCAGAAAGAAAAAGTCTAGGGGCAAGAAGGAGAAAATTGTGCGAGTGGTGGAAGAAATAACCCAAGAAACAAGCAAGCCCGTTATCGGAGACGATTTTGAAGAAGAAGTTTTCCCAAAAGAGGAACCCGTTCTTGCGCAAGAAAAACCAGAAGAAATGGTCGAAGACAATAAGAAAAAATCAAAGGCAAAGGAGGAGAAGACTGTCAATGTGGTGGAAGATGTTACTGTAGAAGAAGTAAAACCTGAGGAAAAAGAAGAGGAAGTCCAAGAGCCAGTCGTTACCAAAATCACCAAAAAGAAGAGACAGAAGGGAAGCAAAAAAGGCAAGTTACATGTTTATTTACACTTTAATTTAACTCAGTACACATTTTCTTATATTCTACACAAATCGGCGGCGGAGCAAAACAATCTCAATGTAAAGATTCATTATCGGCAAACAGATTTTTTTGACACAGATGCATGGTTCTACACAAGGACAAAGTTTAATTCATCATAATCATTACATGTCATCATTGTACATATTTGTTTTTCAGACTAAAACTTACATGATTTGTGTACATATTAATGTTGGTTGTAATGTGTTCTTATTATCTTAAAAAAATATTGAGACCTTTCAACTTGTCAACGCGTGCTAAATGCAAAAGTTAAGAAACTAAAACCAATGAAATCTTAGAATTAAAATAACAAACTAAGGTTAGATTGACATTTAATAACACTAATCAATGTTTTACAGCAGAAGGACCCGTTATAATAGAACCACTTGTAGCAAAGACAGTTTTGGAAAGTAATGATTTTGAATTATGCATCACATTTGAACCCGAAGATGTAGAGAACGTGGTATGGTACCGAAATAACCAACCACTATCAGCAACCGATGACTGCGAAGTCACCGTCGAAAAAGGAGTGTCTAAAATCAAAGTTAAAAACGTAGATAAAAAGAAAGTAGGCAAATACGAAGTAGTCATCGAAAACAGTAATCATGTATTGGCTAAATCAGCTAGTACGGTCAAGTTGCTAAAAGCACCCGAGGAAAGTGAAATCACTCCACCGGTATTCACAAAGCTCATACGACCTACAAGAATACACTTAGGGGAAATCGTAATGCTAGAAACAGAAGTTGAATCAGCTCCATGCGCCTCGTTCCAATGGTTCATTGGCACAACCGAAATAGCATCGTACGCAAAACAGAACAAGCTCAACAACATCACTATCACTAACAAAGATAATGTGTCTTGTCTGTGTATCGAAGATATAAGTAAAGATTTCGTAGGAGTAATAACATGTAGAGCTGAAAATTTCGCCGGATCGGTGGCTTGCTCCGCTTCAGTGCTTCTAGAGGAACAGCCGGAGGAAATGATTGGAGAAGCGCCTGTGGTCATAGCCCCGTTGGTGCCGAGCATTGTGATGGACGGGGAGCCGATAGAGCTGGTATGCGAGATAGCCGGAACGCCATGGCCCAAAGTGGACTGGTACCACGGCGACACGCAGCTCCAAAAGGCAAGGGATGTTTCGGTGGCTCGTCTGCAGTCGGGTCTGTGTGAGCTCAGGATTAAAGAAGCCTTCCCGGAAATGAGCGGTCCTTATAGATGTGTTGCCACAAATGAATTCGGAACATGCTACACCGAAAGCGTTGTCGATGTTGAAGGTAGAAAAGTTCTTTGTTGCTTCAGTTAATATATGCACTACGAATGTTTTAGCATGAAAAAATAAGATTCATCACGAGTACACGAAAACATTTACTCAAAAGTCTTAACTGCATGCCTTTTATTACTCGATCACGTTTCACGATTGGTGCCATGCATCTGTAGGAACATGCGTAGATACACATTCAGATTAGTATAACATAGCTTGAAAAACAGAACACACAAAATTTTGTTATTAGGCACATTTTACACGCCAGCGCACCTGTTTGAGCTAAATGCAAACACGATTTAGACTAATGAATTGGAGGCTTTTTACGAGTTCAATATGAACAGCGACTGAAATGAAATGATACTCAGCTCTTGTACTGTCTTGCTCAGTGATTGTTTGATGTACTACACCAAGCCAAAATTATGTGTGCCAAAAAAATAAATTCCTCAATATTTGGTGTAAATTTCCTAATAAATGTGTGTTATGTTTGTAGCCTACGAATATATTCCGAGTGCGTCAGAAGAGGACATCTTGAGCGATGAGGTACGTAGATTTTGTCATTCTTATAATCCCGACCGCAACTCAGGATTCTAGAATAACCCACGAGGGAAGCGAGGGATCCTGAGTGCGAGAGGGATTTAATAGTACCTAACGTATTTTGCCGCATTAAGTAGTTTTTTATTCCGCCCTCTGAACAGAGGTTAGTTCAAATTTCGATTGCGATCTCATTGTACGGATCTCCTTAGTAAAAAAATTCCCACGCATTTTGATGTTCCAAATTTAATCTCATTATTCCCTAGGTAGGAAGTAACGTTCAATAATTAGTCATGTGTTTTGAATTTGGAACCTCAAAATATCTACGAAAATATTGATAAATCGATAAATCTAAGATTCATATAGATTATAAATAAGCTAAACCAATCTATAAATTGTAGCTGAAAGTAAAAGCACATAATTTTTCGAGCATGAAGTGTGAAAAAACGATAACATCTTAAAATATTCTCTACATTACAAGAATTAAGAACATAGAAGATTATCTGAGCATATTTTCGGTCTGATTGTTAATACTTTACACAAAAAATAGATATACCAACTTACTTAAATAAAACTAAATAATAAATAAATATAGTTTACACGAGTTCACACTATGTTTTAAATCTCTTCACGGCGAAACTACTGAACATATTTAGTCGATTGCATACGTCTAGCTCTTATAAACATAGGCTACTACTGTTTATCCCATTAATTAGTTCCTGGGGGATATCAATAATATTTAAACATAAAAAATGCATGCTAAGCCTTTCTCTGGGGCTAGTATAATGTGTAGTATATTGTGTGAAATATGCAGCACTATTCATTTATTTGTACAGAAAACGAGTGACATCGAAGAGTTCGCTCCTCGAATCGTGAAAGCCTTGCCGACGGTCGTGACGACCACCGAAGGAGACTTCACCAGGTAAGCTGCTCTCTTCAACCATGTTAGGATTGCAATAACATAACAGAGTTGGGCCGCCGCCCGCGCCGCGCGCTGCTCCCTCTGTGTGGAGGAACTTACTCAGCTCAATGCTTCCTATGGCTTAGCTGGTGCACGGAAAATGTCAATCTATCCAATATTTCATCTATTGAAGCCATATAGCTTTTCGTTGGATTAAAATTCCACGAAAAATATAAAATTTCATTCGTGAAAATCGCAGCCAGTATTTAATATTCAAATTCACCTGAATCCGAAAAATACCTAGATATTTCTCATTCAATCCCAAATCATTCCGAGTCTTTGTAACTGGTTGGTTTTTATACAGAAAAGCTTTTTCATATAAATGACACAAACAGGATGTCGACACGAAAACAAAATTGTTCACCAAATAGCGTAGCTACCTAGTTACAAATGTTTTCAATTCATTATGTATTTTCTCATGACATAATAATAAAATGAAGCAGCCTGTTATTTAGAGTTATTCATAATGAACAAAGTCATACATCCTAAATGAATACCTAATAAGCTTGGAGAGCGAGTCATCAGACAGTTTAAGACTAGCGTCATCATGACAATCATCATCATATCCGCCTACAAACGTCCGCTGTATTATTAAATAAATAGTAATAATAATAGTACCGTTATAATAATATCCTGTCACTCACTGGACATTTCTCCCCCGCGGCCCGGTCTAAGCTCGCTCCCCCTGTTCTAGGTACCTCTAATACCTCGCTCGTCTTGACGAAGCGAAGCATTGCAAGTTTCTACTCAAAGGTAGTTCGTACTGAAGTGCTTAAGTACGAACGAGTGACTTAAAAATTGCAACGTATCAAAGTTTTGTTGTTGTAGCTTTGTGCTTTGAAGGCATCGTTAGTAAGTGCAGCTTTGTATCACAAAATGCACAACGCTGCTTACATTGCTCGTAAAGCTACCGAATTAATGAATACGAGCGATAGTACAGGAGCATGTGAGGGTGGAAGGCATGTGTGAGTGCGACCACCGCCATCACCAAGTAACAGACAGCGCTGAGAGAATGCAGACATGTACTTGTAATTCTAAAATAACTTATGGCGTACGTTTATCTTAGAAGAACGCCTGCGAAACCTCGTGCAGAAGTAGGCAAAAGAAACATGAAGATATTTGATAAATAAGGCTAAAACAGCAATTTATAAAATCGAATTTCAGGTTCGAAGCAAAAGCTATTGGGGTACCGAAACCCGAGGTTCGGTGGCTGAAGCAAGGGGCAGAGATCGTACAATCTCAGGAATACCAGATAGAGGAGATGGAAGACGGCACTTCAATCCTCATCATACCAGAGGTGTATCAAGACGACTCAGGTGAAATCGTCTTCGAGGCGCACAACCCCCTCGGGGTGACATCCACCATAGCTGCATTGTCAGTTGAAAGTAAGTGGACTATAAAGCCTTACTGCTTAGCAATGAAAATTGTTTTAATGCTCGGTGGTACGTTTTAAAATGGTGGTAAAATTATCGTTCGGTGGCGAGAAATCGACTCGCAAGTAGTGTTCATGCATACAATTCGAGCGCTCGATGTAACTCGTTTGCACAGATTTTCATGTGAAATCGGAAAGTTCTTTGCTGTGGTGTCTTCCGGATGTCAATTATACACTCGCGCGTACAAGAAATAACGTGTTAACAGATTTCCTCTTTACTTCAATTTTTGTCCACTATTGGAAGAAGTAAAAAAATCAACCGAGAATTAATTGTTTCATTAGAAAAAATATGCAGTTAAGCTTTATAGACTGAAAATGGCGCGCTTTTTACTTGAGGCCATCGAATTAATGAAGCATAGACCATAGACTGAGCTTATTTTGTTTTATTTATTTTTATATTTTATTACATAAGCCTACAGTTTCCCCTTATGAGTACATATTCTAATCATTTTAGCAGTAGTCATGAATGGCGTCGTCGATAAGCGATTAATTGCATATAAATTTCGTAAAGTCGGCACTCCGCTGTTACCTGTATTGAATGCTGCAAATGTCGGCTAAGGGCTAAGGGTGAAAGTCGCCATTGCACTAAGTTCCGAAATCGCCGTTGCGCCTAATTTGATGAGCGCTTTAATATGAATTTATTACTAAGCATAGAGATAATATTAGAGTACAAACTTGGCTTGACTTCTTCTCCGCAAAAAAAGCCCCGCTTTCTATTGAATTCTAAGTTAAATAGGGTTTTCTATTTTTAGAAAATTAATCGTTTTATTCAAAAAAAATCAGTAGTAATCGAGATACATCGAGCGGTCTAAAATAAGCGCCATTCAAAAGTGACTTCGAGAATCGAACAAAATATTGAATTTGGAACGTATCGCCCAGTTGCCAGTGAGTACAGAAAAGACCATAATCGCTGCCAATTAATATTTTCCAACTTTAAAATGTTGTAAGGCCTCTTTCATTAAAGCAATTTAAACAACAGAGTTTATTTTTACTAAAACTGACCGCTGTAAAACAACGTGCAAGAAAACTTAGAAACCTTTAATACAATTGTAAACTGCTTAAACTTTTTTAATAACTAAAGTATTGTTATGATTTCAGTGTGCGCATAACAGGAGCCTGCTTCGTTTATTTTATATTTAAGGTTTCCCTCTTCTCCCTCCTCCCTCTACCCTCCTCCCTCCTCCCTGATGAACACTCTTCTATTACACGTTCAAATAACACAATGATCATTACACAACTAACAAAACTGAACACAGGTAAGATAACATACCATATTTTGTACCCATGTTATTTTAGTTACTTCAGCCGCAGTGTTCGAAAAAATCTGAGGATTCAGGTACCTAGCATGTTGTACGCGAAGTTAAAACCTCTTTAAATTAAAAAAAACTGTGCCGTTCCGAGTTTAACCCACGAATACAAATGATATGTTGGTACCTACTTCGTAATGTAGGTACATAATATGTCCGTAATTCACAATATCTTCCACGTAAAGTACACAATATACCTGCGTAATATGTAAGGTAGAATGCTCTGCACTTAGCGAATCGTACTCCTATCATAATTTATGCTTCTGGCTATCCTGAAATAGCGGACAAAATTGGCATCATTAAATTTTTACATTGCATGGCATAACTGCCACGTCAAAGAGATTCGATCCGAGTATATTTTTCTTATTTTAGTATCTGCATGTATGGAACAAGTTAATCGAGTAAAACATAGTGAGTGAACTATGAGGTTTTCCGCAAATTTAAAGCTATGGACGAGTTTAGAGTTATGAATCTGAAACATAAATCAACAAATGCGAACAAAAACAAGATCCGTCAAGTGCGAGTGTAACTCGTGCGCCGTGGGTTTCGAACGTTTGTCAACAAATATGTACCAAAAGTACCGGTTAAAGACTCCGCAATTTAACGGATACCTAAGAATAGTAGGTACCAACCTACATTTCAGATAGATCTCTCTGCATGCTTCGGTTAAAGTGGGTAATGGAAAAATTTTCGACTTTTTTCAAAATATTTCAAAAAGTATGAAACCTACTGAAATTTGAAAAACTTTTTTGAAATGTACAAACCGATACCTTTCATTTGATACCCCACATGATCCTGTAGGTATCTTTTAAAATTTCGGCATCACAATTTGTATGGAAAATATTCATTTTCATTTGTCATTTATTTTTCTTTAAATCTGTACAGGCGCACGAAATGTAATATTATTTAAATTTCAAGTTCATAGCTGCAGTAGTTGTTGAGTTATTAAAAAAAAAAGGACAGACAAAGCGAGACCATAAGGGTTTCGAAACCGATCTTCGAAACCATAAAAAGTATAACTCCCATACTTGGTGTAACGAACTTAAAGTCGAGATACAGATGTTGTAATTAATTCTTATCAATGTTTAATGGAAAGGATCTCAAATCGACAAGTAGGTACTTATAACTTTTAATTGTGTTTGAATCAACAACCAAAAAGTTAACTTTAGGAAAAGTACTGCGGGATTGTTTACCTCTTCTGCAGACACTAAATAATTAGTATTAGATGTTCATACCTGAGTCTCCTTTGTGTGCTTCACGGGACATTTCACAAATCGCATAGTAGGTATAAGTGAGCCGTAGAACCAAGCTTATAGAAAATAAAGCTATACATAGATCTACGGTAATCGGTTACTTAATAATTAACATCAAGAAAGATGTATGTATAGAAAATTGTAATTTTTTTTCAATTTACTAAATCTGGTTGCTTTCTGTGTATAATAAAAAATCTATTTAAGTTTGTAATTAAATACGTAGGTATATCACTCTTACCAGTATTTGTTAATATTATTTGATTGTAATTTCTTTGTTAGTATATCACGTACGAGTATAATGTGCCATAGCACAAACTCTGCTTATCTTATTTATACCTTGGGGCTGATGCTGAGCGGATTGTCCTACATTTTTTATTAATCCGTCCTTATTGAAAGAGTTTTATGTACTTACGTACGTTCGCGAGCAGAGCTTGACTTTGAGTTTAAATATGTAGGTACGAGTAGGAAGTATAGGCTTGTTGACGTTCATGTGGGAATTTCTACGTTTAGTCCTTTGATACCGCCGTAATGTGAAAATACAGAGAAACAATGTTAATTGAATTGAATAATGTATTTATTCTCTCTTACAAAAGATAATTACAATTTTATGCTTAGTCTTAATTTGTATCAAGTTATCTTGTTTTGTAAGAGACTGGTGCCCGAGAGAGGTTTATAAAAACCTGTGGTACGGGTCACCAGGGCCTTCCTCGTTAATAAACTCGATTGATAATTATGTACTTTTTAAACTATCAAAATCTCATAATTTAGGTGAAAAGGAGTGTTGTAATAATGTAAGTAATTATGTAGTAATTGCGCCCAATCTGATAATCCAAGTTTCTTCTAGCTATAGTTAAAGCTTCGTCGCATACATGAACACTCAAGTATTTCCTTTGTTTACACCTACTATGCAACCACTGATAATGATGTATGCTTCAACCACGCAATGCATTTTGACCATTTTGAGTATAAATGTGGAAAATACAGTAGTCTACCTTCTTACCTCACTGGACTCAAAGATATTGATGTATGCATTATTCTTTGTGGCACGGCATTCCCGAATTTATATAAGTTTGTAAGCTCTTTGATTTGTTTCTAGGTATCGTTGGAACGAAGGAGTACAGGAAGCCAGAATGGGTTTCTCATATGGAAGAGCTTCAGGCTGCTCTGAAAGGTAACTCGAATCAATGTAATGTACATTTCTGTGTAATAAACACCGAGATACTTACCTACTATAGTTATTCATATTCATGTATTTATTTCCACCACAATCAAGATTTTCGGACTCATTTACTATAATTTTACTTTATATTTTTGAATTTAATGACTAGTGTAATTAGAATTTCTGGACTAGTTCAATAAATAAATAAATATATACATATATAGATATGACTGATGAATAAAAAAGCCTTTATTCACAAAGAAAATTATAATATAATTAGTATTTACAATTGAAACAATTGAGCTAACTGCAGACTGTTGCAAACAATCTACAGGTAGGTCAACTGATCCATATCAATACCAGTCGGAAGCGTCCCCAAGACGCTGGCTGCATTGCCCCGCTGTATGGCAATGCTGATGCGCTGTGCCAGATACTGACCAGCTGACTGATGAATGATAATGATATCTGCCACTCTTTGAATCAAAGCACACGCACTCACATTTCTATAATATAGAAAAATCTGTAGTTAAACTTATACCTACTTGAAGAGCGTGAGTAAAATGACGAGGTGAGTTTTCGCAGTGCGGCCCTACTCCCTAGCCTTTGTTAGTTCAAACTGTTTTCGCAGTGCGGCCCTAGCCTTTGTTAGTTCAAACAAACTGCATCGAGCGAGAAGTGAGTGTGTTGACTGTTGGCGACGCTTTGATTAGGTTTCGGGCACGGTTGCTTCTTCATCATTCAAAGTCCATAGCTTGGCTCACGTGGTTCCCGTATAAAACGTGACGTATATCACTCAGGGATAACGTAGCCTAGGTATCTATTAAACACACATTAATCTTTACAATTAGAGACACCCACTTGTAGATATGATTAGTCTAGATAAGCCATAAACATTGTGTTTTTTTCCTGGGACGGTATGGGGGCACCATACCAAAGCCTGAGTTGTACAGTTTTTTTTAAACAGCTCTTTATTAGAGAAAACCATTACGGTGTAAAAAATGTTTACTCAAGCGTGAGTAGCACATACAAATAAGTCATGTTTGGTAAAAAAATTGATGCTTATCACTCAGTTTTTTTTAAAAAGCATTCGATCTTCAGATTTTTTCATCCGATAGGTAAGATGAAATTATCCGTAAATAAAATAGAGTCAATCGGCACCAAAACAATTTTTTATAACTAAATTCATTTAACTCACGCTTGAGCAAAAAAAATTGCACCAAAATGGTTAACACCAACAATGACCAAAAATATAAAAAAAAAACGTACAATTCGTGAACCGTGTTGTGTGAACTGTATTCCCATACACAGTTGAAAATAAGACACTGTATAAATGTGAACTAATGCTCGCGTCACGTACCTACAGCTTCCCAGGCCGTGCCTACCTTCGTCAAGGAGATCCTTCATGAGCGGGTGCAAGTGGACGAGCCGGTCACCTTCGAGGCCATCTACAGCGGCACTCCAACACCTGGTAACAACAACTTTCGTTCATAAATTTCAATAATACAGAAACTTACAACTAATGGGGCCAATTTACAATTAAAAGGTGCAAGTATTCACCAAATACACAGGAAACAGTTGAGGTATCTGCAAACAAACTAGACATCTCAACTGATCCAAGTTATAGGCTTGGGAGGAAGTTAGTACCTAAGTAACTCGGGAACCAATTGGAAGTGTCCCCAAGACGCTGCGCTGTTGTTGCTGGCACGGTTGTTGAGACTTACCCGACTACATTGCACTAAAGCGGCGCGCGGGTGAAATGTTATAGATTCATCCTAGGGTCGCTACTACTAAACAAATTTGGATAAAATTCTGAGACTATTGCTTTGTCTTAATTGATGGTTTTAGGAGCTTTTTTAATTATATTTTAATAATTTTAATACAATATTTCTTTTAACTTTTATGCAGATATCATCTGGTACAAAGACGATAAAGCAGTTCTTACAGATGACCGCTTTGTCATTGAAACAGTGGACAATAAGACAACTTGCACGGTCAAAAGAGCCTCCAGAGACCTAGAAGGAACGTACATGTGCAAGGCAATCAGTGATATCGGAATGGCAATAACCAAAGGCAAACTGCAAATCTTCCAATCCGCAGAAGAACTGGAGAAGGCGAAACTCAAAAAAGAGAAGATCGCCAAGAAACTAAAAGAGAAGAAAGAAGAAAAAGCAGCGGAGAAAGTAAAAACCGAGAAAGTCATCGAGAAAACAAAAACAGAAAAAGTCGTCGAGAAAACTAAAGTGGAAAAAGTTGTCGAGAAACCAAAAACGGTCAAAGAGAAAGAAGCCGTCATTGCACAGATTAAACTAGAGAAAGACGAAGTGGTGGAGCCTTTCGAGGAATCAATCAAAACGCAGAAAGGCATCACTAAGATGGTCGAGAGTGACTCGCGTTGCGTGGCCGAGATCAACGAGCTACTAGAAGTGATAAACGCGAAGGAGTTCGGTCCAGGAGAATCGCCTCTACGGGAGTTGGCCAAGATTGGGTACATGCTAAGGAAAGGAGTGACGACGGAACAGATCGACAGTCTTTACGACTCTCAGTATTTCCCTGCATTGAGGGTGCCACAGTCGCAGTCCGCGCTGGTGCAGTTGGTCGAGAGGCAGGGCTATGGGGCGCTTATTACTGAGGTGCTCACGGAGGAAACTACGCAAGGTATGGCACGTCCCTTGTCCCTTGAATAGGAAATAACTCACTCTCCCAGTCTTAGCATGCTCACCCTAGCAGCGATTTTATTAGTTCACATCTTCACTTTTTTAAGTGAGATGGTGCACTCCGGCTAAACGCTTCACCATTAACGTTAAAATAAAAATAAAATTTATCTAGAGTCGAATGGTCAAGAATGATACCGAACCGAACCGCTCATTGAATTAGTAAATTCGTTTCTTCGACTTATATAATACATTGTAAGGCTTGCTTTTTATATTCTGTCCTAGGTGAAACCCTGTCTTAGGCAGTCGTACATGCCATAGACAAGGTTTCTATGATGATGAAAAAAATCTACAAACGTAAGAGTTCTCTTAAAATTCGCTAAACAATGACAATCATCCAAATACTATTTTAGGCCTTGGCTTCATAGGACTGTGATGTAGAGTGATCTAGGCGAAGTATCAAATGTAACTTGTGTTAATTTTTTTGTTTCACTCGAAATGATTTTTATAATATTTTATATGTATCTTTGCGTAGTTATCTTAAAAATATTACCTAGCAAAATTTACAACAAACGGGAAATGACTTCGCTACCATAGGTCGGATGACGAAGTCAAGTCTCGGGTATGAAGTGAAACTGTTCGCTGAGCATTATCTTGTTAACTTGTATTTATTTCTATTAAAGATGAAGAGATAATAGCCGCGAAGGCTGGTTTCCGGGCCTTCCTCAAGATGGTGGAGCTGAAACACAATTCGGTGGAAGAGGTTATAGCCCATTTCTATCCTGAGGACTTCAAACCTCGGGCTTGGGAGCAAAAAGAAGCTCAAGAGGTTTGTATTTAAAAAGTTTTTGAATGACATTAAGAATTCCTACAGGTTTCTCTTAGAAAAGTAACATTTATAAATAATAAATCGAAGTTTATGGTAGCATGGGTTCATACAAAATATGCGATATGCGGGAACATTCTTTCTGCTCCTCACAGATAAAGTTATAAACCGCTATATAATGATATTTCGCGTAAATCCGTGTCAGATCCCGGGTCTTCGATTCGGAAAGGTGTTTTCGATTGAATGAGAATAGCCCTGCAGACTCATGTCTGCAGTAGCGGGGCAAGAACCGACACTGAAATCCACTGCGATCAGCAACCGGCATGCCTAGGGATGCGTGGGGACTACCTTGTTAGCTCCTACTGTGCCAATGAGGCGCGCATGACCAGGCCTAGCAAATCAAATCACAAGACATTACTTACATTCACTATACTCTATATAGGGTGCCACGGAAAGGGTGTACTAAGCCGAAAGGGAGTCATTCTGGACATCAAGGGGACATTTGTTCTACAATTTTTGAAATGTCAAATAATTTCTCCTTTTAAAAAAAAATGGAGATGTTTTTCTTCATATTTGTAATCTTAGATTATTATTATTGTTTTGAACTTTCAAAGGATTTACATTATTTTTAGGATTTCATACCTCAAAAGGCAAACAAGGAACCCTTATAGGATTACTTTGTTGTCTGTCTGTTTGTCTATCTGTCAACCCCCTTTTTTCAGGAATACGTATCGAGTTGAAATTAGCATCAATTACTCAAGTCTGTAAATTCTTAGAGCTGTGATATACATAATACTTCTAAGTCAACGCAATCAAAAGTTACAGCAAATTTCTAAGGGAATCACATGCTGACAAAACCTACCTACTTCCCGTAGATCTAGAATCATAAAATTTGGTAAGAAGCAAAGTATTACAGCACAAGTAAAGGGAAGAATACAGTAAATGTATACTACGATCCCTTGGTGGGCGAGTCCGACTCGCACTTGACGTTTAATTTTATAATTATTTCAAGACGATGTGAAATATTTTGTAATGTTACCTATAGCAAGAGTAACGTGCGTGTATAAGAAAACGAATAGGATTTTTTTTTACCACAAGTGTAAATAAATATTTGAATTTCAGAAAAGTCGTCGGGTTTTTAATAAAATATCTGAGCGTCTGGTCGAAGCGACGCGTGACCCGAGAGCTGGTCAGTGTCTGGCATCTGGCAATGCTGATGCATTGCCAGATGTAAGCCTTCGTCTAGGGGACGCGACGACTGGTATTGATATGGATCAGTTGAGCTACCTGTAGATTGTTTGCAACAGTCTGCAGTTAGCTCAATTGTTTCAATTGTAAATACTTGTTCTAATTTATTTCTATTATTTTATTGTAATTTTCTCTATTTCAGAAAATCGTTATTTATAAATTGATCCCTTCGAGGTCCAGAATTACCCTCTTTCAGCTTAGTGCACTATTTCCGTGGCACTCTGTATAACGAGAATCATTTTACATCGCACACACAGAAACAAATTACAATATATCGAAATTAATAAATGAACTTAAAATGAAATTAGGCATCACTAAAAACTAACAGAAAATGTGAGCCTTCGTCCAGTGCTGCACTAAGGGCGAGCCTGTATCCAGCCGTCTGCAATGACCTATGTCCACAAGTGGTAGTCCACTGGACGTGGACATAGGTGATAGCATAGCCTGATGTGGTGTGCTGTCTCCGACATGCATGGTGTCATCTTCGTTAATCTCATCCACGTGTGCAGGTAACCGTCAAGTCTATGGCACAGCACGTGGCGGAGTCGCACACAGCCGAAGTCATCAAAGGTAAGACTAGGAATAATAGAATATACGAAATACATTTTCATTTATGCGAAGCTTAATCTGTTAGTTTTAACATCCGCTTGCTTACTCAAACGGTACTCATGCTTTGGTTTGGTACTACATATTTGAATTTATACATTTCTTTTAGAATTTACAACTAAACGTACTGAGCTTGTCGTGAGGAATGTAATTTTTTTCACAAGCTAACCAAATTTTTGAGCTTTGACAAACAAGTTTGAATGTGTTGTATTGTATACTTATATTTATACTAAATATTCGCTCCTAGCAATATCGTCGCGAGGTTCGTCACACAAGTTATATGGGAGTGTCTCGGGATTCTCTTCGACAGATGAAGGAGAAATCGACGAACATACTTAAAAAATTATAAACATAGAGGCATTAAACCGAAGCCTCTTCCTTTTTTCCAAGTCGTTTTGTTTTTGTTTAAGTTCGTTTTGATGAAGTTTACGTTAAGTTTCAGATACAACATTCAGGGGGAGACTAACAGACGAGAATAACAACTTACAACTCACGATTACTTTAATCGAATAAGAACTACGATTAAGAAAAGTTAAAACTTTGCTAGGGGAACCTATACAAATTTTATGAAACGTAGGCAAAATATCAAAGAAAAATCAGTAATTATTTAAAAAATAGAATATAAGACAATTTTTAGAGATTAAGAGATTTTTACATAACTTAAAAGCCCCTCGGCAGATTTGGCTTCACTTAATTAGGTACCTAATAAAACACATTTTACAAGTCTTATCGGTCTCCACGGTGTCTGTACAGTATAGGCACACCTATCAAATTTCACGCAAATCGGATCGACACTGGAAAGTAATGGTCTAAGTGACTCTATAACTATACAGCCAAGCTGCCTGTAAGATCAAATTATAATAATACTATTTTAACAGTAGCAAGTATTCTAGCAATATAACGGTCTGCACCGTGAATAATCTATGCACATAGTATGCATAGATTCTTCACGGACACTTTTCTTATTTCTTGGATTGTACAATGTTATTTCATTAACATGTAAATATTTTTGCTTTTTAATGCAGCTTCAGATGCAATGCGATGCGCTTAGAAGTGATTATCATCACATCATGTATAAATAAGTGTTGTGAATTTAGAATTGACTGCAAGTAAGTACCTACTCACGATCTGCGACTAAACACACGCAATCGGTCTACTATACACTCTTTATCTAATGCTTGCTAACACTTCAATGTAATACTGACAAGTTAGTTACTAATCTAACAAATCACCATACTGAAATCAAAAACACTTACTATATTTCACAGATACCAAAGAAAAAGAAGTCAAAAGCAAAAAACACATTAAACAAAAGTCGCAATCCCAAGAAATATTCGAAGAAACGGAATTCATTGCAGAAAAGATAAAAGCCATCAAACCAACGAAAGAAAAAATTCAACCGTTTGAGGAAGATGAAACTGAACCACTGGAACAGGAAGAAATGGTTTACAATAAAATGGTTGCAACGGATATACCAGAGAATAAAGTAGAAGTGGTATCTTCAAGTGAAGTTACACACATGTTTACAAATAAAAGCGAAGATGCCACTGCTAGTTTAAAGGTCGATACTTTACACCCAATCATAGCTGGCATGCCTCTAACAGAAGAATCGGAAATACCTTTGCAAATCAAAGAAAGTCAGGAAGTTTTAATCAAACCAACATTATCTGAAAAGGAATCATTGCTCGTGACTGAGACAGATGTTAGTAGCTCTCTTGATGAGTATCATGTTGACAAAATCAGACCTGTAAGTCATGCTAACAAAAGTTTCGTTCCTACTGAAAGTTTTATGACTACTGAAACAGAAGCACATGTTCCAGTATCTGATCTAGAAAAAGACCTCAAGCACTTAGAGAGAGCAAAAACGACTGTTATGCTCTCTGACGCTCTTAAAGTTTTTGAGCAGAATATATCACTCAATGAAGAACTTTTAGAGTCGATTTCACCGAAACAATCTCACGCTTCGGCTACATTTTTACCATTGACTAGTGTTAATGTTTTAGAAGTAAGTGAGGATGTCAAAGAAGGTGAAGTGTCAACTATCAAAACTGAAAAAGAAGCGACATCAAAATTAAATTTCAATTTGCATGAATCTTTGCAAGTGGGTGAAGTGTTTGTTGAAGATAGGTCAGGGAAATATTATCCAGAGCTTATTGTTCCAACAGAATCAGCTCGAAAGGACATATTAGTTTCAAATCAACTAGTGACAGAAGTTCACGATGTACAAGAATGTGAAGGCTTATTGTCAGCACTCAAGTTTCCACCATTCCAGGAAGCTCTAATTGATTTTACGTCAAAAGACAGTTTGGTAGTTTCTATTGGAGAATTCCATGAAAAAGAAGCCGAGTTGACTCTCAAAGAAAAACCATCAAAAGTGAAACCGGAAAAAGAAGTTGTAGTGCATTCAAGTTTGACAAGTACTATTACAACAGCTCATTCAAAGGAGTCCGAATTTATACCTGAAAGCCATCCTAATAAACGGGCTACTGTTGGAGTTACTGAACTACAACACAAATTTGATACCGAGACCAACGTTCATGAGTCAGAGACTATATTTGATGATGTTCATACTACGTTTCGTTCTAAAGCTGGTATATCTATATCAGTTTTAGATAAAAATACCGTGGAAGAAGTTAATGTTCATGAGAGTGAAAAAGATCTCATAATAAAAGATGAAAAATATACTGCTTCTGCGGACGTCGATTTCAAAGCAAATAAGTCCATAATAACATCAGAAAACGTACCAATGAGCAACACAGGTGATATAAAGTTGCAAGATAAATGTGTTGAGGAAAAAGCAAGTGAAACTATAATAACAACTAAAGCCACGATCGTGTCTACTACTGATGTACATGATAAAGAAGACACCAAAGAGTTTGCGACGATAAATTCTGAGGAAATAACATTTTCTCTTATACCCAACACTCCATTAACTGTATCTGAAACAGAAACTTCGGAGTTTGAACAGAAACTTCTAATAAATAAAACACCCGAGCAAATACAAATTCAACATTCATCATCGCACCTTCTTAAAACTCCTTTGTCCGAGGAAGTAAACACTGCAGAACAGTTAGATATATTAAAAATACCTCAAAACACTTTAGAAACTGCATCGGAACAAAGGGACTTGCAAAAAGAAATAACAGTTCTTCAAACAACCGTAGGAGAACAACTTGAACAGCTTAGTAAGGCAGAATACTCTGCCTCCCAAGCCAGCACTTCTTTTATCGGCAAAGAATCCCTAAACATCAGTGAAACAATTATTTCTTACACAGGCGAAGATTTGGACACTACTTTACACAAGCCACTTTCCTTTGCTACTGTTGATGTTAATTTAGGACACAAAACTGCAGTAGTATCTGAGGTTAACGCAGGAGATGCGCTTTCCAAACTTGATGAACTGAAACACCAATATGAGGAAGCACAAATTGCCTCCACTATTTTAAGCTCCATTCAAATTGAAGAGAGAAAGACTTACGATACACAAACACCTTTACAGAGGGACATTAAACCTGATACAAAGTCTGTTATTCCTCAACTTATACAAGCAGAAGATACCATAACTGTAACAGAAGTTATACAAAGTGACAAGGAAAGTATATATGAACAAGCTGCTTCTCTTGAGTCTTTCAAGGCATCAGCGGATTTTATTAGTCGACCTGTGGCAATTTTATCAGAAGTCACAATTGATTCAAGCGTAGGCTATACTGAAAATTTTACACATGAAAACAGCAGGAAAGCAAATATCGAAAATGTTCCCTTTAAAGAGCTTGTAGTCACTACAACTGAATCAAATGAAAAAGAAACAAGTTTTGGAGAAAAACCTGGCCCGAATTCCGCCATGGCATCGTTAAATGTTGACTCTAACCAAGCAGTTATAATAGAAGAAAACCTTTCGGAAATAACCTCGTCTCCATTCGAAACTCATTTCAACGAACAACAAGCAAAAACAAAAGATGGTACTATTATATCGGAAGCTGTATCAAATCAAGAAATTTTCGTGCATTCGTCTGAAGGTATTTTATCTCTTGAGAAACCTGAAATCAAAGATAAGCCAAATGTGTCCTTCACGGGCTTACAAGCTCCTGAATACGACCATCATATTGTTATTGAAAGCGAAGACATTTTGGGTAAGAAATTAGCTCCTGACAAACAAAATGCTGAGCTTTCTGTGACTGGTCACTTGAGCCTAGAAACAACAGAAACTTTATCACAATCTGATAATTTGCAAGGTACTGAAGATCTTGAAATAAACTTCAAACATGCGACGGCTAAAATGGATGAAATTTATGGAAAGACTGCTCATATTCAGGAGGTTATTCCCAATCAGTCTAGTATAAACTTTGAAAAGACTAATATTCCTTTACAAAAATCAAACATTACATCGGTTTCTACCACAGCTATTGAGCAAATAGAGGTGGTTACAGCTGAAAAAGAAAGTTCAATTGAAAAATCATCTCAATTGACCTCAAAAATAACTCAAAAGTTTAATGAAATCGAGGCGGTAGTAACTAGCACTGTGGAGGCCATGGATCAAGAAAAACCATTTGAAAAATCAATTAACTTATCCGAACACGATGTTTCAATTGGTTTCATCCCACTACGTAGTACGATAGATACTGAAGTAGTCACTTCAGGAAACATTGAGGACTTTGTTGAAAAAAGCGTAAAAAGCACTGTTGCTACAATTTCTTCAGATGAAATCAAAAGACATGTTCAAGGACTTGAAGTTTTATATAGTGAAAAAGAATCTGATCTTGCTTGTGTTAATAATGATATGCGAAACGCATCTACTAAAATTGTTGAAACTTCAGCAAAAGAAGTCTTTGAAATACAAGCTATAGAAAATGAAAACATTTTAGAAAAACATGCTGAGAATATTGTTAATCAAGCTTTGTCTTCAGTAAACGAACAACAATCATTATTAAACACAGAAGTCATTGTTGATCAAGCAATACAAGAATTTAAGATCACTGAAACAAGCTCGTTTACTGCAGCCAAGTCCCACGGATTACAAGAAGCAGTTTACAAATCAGAACCGTTTATTGGAGAGGTGGAAAAAGGGTTTACAGAAGAAATGCCCTTAAAAAAGAGAACTCAACCTAATGTTGAAGAACAAAAATCTGTGGGAATAACGGAAATTGTCATTAATGAATCTGAAACACCTTTTGATCAAAAACCGATTCTTATGACCGAAAACTTAAAACCATCTTTACAAGGCAAAAATTACGTTAGCGTTACTGAAGTGTTATCTTCAGAAAAAGAAGAGAAACTGAAATCAAAAGATTTTACGACAGAGAGCAAAACTATTGCTCCTCACGCGGATGTTATGTTAAAGACCGGAATTCATATAGCTGAAACTTTTATTGGGGAAGGTGAAGAAAACATGGCAAGTCTAAATTATAAATCTATAGCCCCTGGTGTAAGCGTACATTCAGCTGATCACATCAATGTGTCAGAAAATGTTTTTGCTGAAAAAGAAGAAGAACTTACAAAATTTGTAACTGGCAGAGCTGTTAGTGGTGACGTCAACGTAAATACTCACCGGCACTTAAACATCGAAGTTTTAGAGCCATCTGAAACCGGAGACATAATGCCTAGCTTTGCCGTTGCTAACGATAAAGTAATAGAATTTTCGATTGAACCTATCAAAGCACTTCACATCACAAACGTTGAGACTGAGGAAACACACGAGGAACTAGTAGCAACAAGCAAGGTGAAAACGGTCACCCCGTCTTTCGAGGTGGAAATCGATGAACATGTCACAGTCACTGAAGTCAATTTACAAGAAAAAGAGATCTTATTGGATGATATACAGGCAAAATCGTCACGAAAAGGAGAAATATTGATTGAGACTAATTTACCGCTTCAAGTAGAGGAAGTTCAGCTGAAGGAATTTGAGACCGAATTCAAGGAATCAAAAATGCCACTTCAAGAGAAATCTAATATTAAAATTGATTCTCAGCTACATTTGACAGTGACAAGTACTGAAGTCAGGGAAATGGAAAGCCAGTATTTACCTGAAAACATTCTAGCGGTTTCAAAGCAGCAATCAGAAATAAACCCAAATCCCTACATCACCACCAGTGAAACAATACCCATTGAAGGATTTGATGTTTTCGATGACAAGGCAACTAAAACTACAAAAGCGGTCACGAAATCAATAACGATGATTGAAATAATAAACAATCAGCCTGAAATGCTTGAGAGCTTAGGTAAACTGCAAACAGAATATAAACCTGAACAAGGAAATGTCCAACAGCAGTTAGAACTTCACAAAAGTTACACTACATCTGAAGGGATGCTTCATGAAAATTCAGAAAAAATTAAAGTTTATGACGTTGAACACAAAGTGGCCCAAGAGTATGTGTCAGAAATGAAATCGTTACAGCAAACTGAAGTTGTAATAAGTGAAAACTCAAAAACGTTTGCGAATTTATCGAATGATAAAAAAGATAAGGCGGTTGAAAGTCATATTTCTTTCCAAGAAATATCCAGTACTGATACTCAACTACTAGAAAATGTTGGTGAGCTACCAGATTACGTGGAAGTTGATAAAAACAAAGCAGATATTAACCTGGAAATGCACAAAAGCTATATTGTAACCGATGATGTAGTCCAAGAATCACCAAACTACATTAAAACTGAAAAAACTTCTATAAAGCAAATATCGCAGCAAATTATGGAATTAAATCCAGTCGAACAGACTGAAACCATTGTCGGAGAAAATATATCTGATATTAAAACATTAACACATGACGAGAAAACCATCAGTCCAACACCTATAGAGTTACAGCCTGTTTGTCAGAACGACGTATTTATTCATGAAAAAGAAATTGAATCATGTTTCGAAAGGTTCAAGCAAAAAGAAAAGGCATCCGTATCTGTGAATACCACTGAGAGTTTAACAGTCCATGAAGTCACTCAAGAGGATTCGCAGGACTACTTCATCCCAACTCCAGGTAAACTAGTAAAAGCGGAACAAACTTTGACACCATTATCACACATTCAATGCTCTGAAAGTGTACCAGAAACTCAAACTGATGAACTGAAAACACCTTCATTCAATGTTGAAACCTCAAAAATAACACAAACAAGCATTACACCTTTGATAATAACAGACAAAGAAATCTTGCAACATGAAACAGATTTGAACATACAAGAACAACAAACAAAACAACCAAGGAAAGCTTTATCTATAACAAAAGAAATTAACATTACCGAGGAATTTGTGGATGAACAAACTATTCCATACACTCAAAAACATCCAGAATATTTGACAGGCATCGTAAAAAATGTTGATAAAGACGAGGAAATCACTATTCGGATGCAAGAAGTACATTACAAAGGTAAGAGTTTAATGTACTATTCAATAAACTATTATTAATTTAATGGTCCAAGCCTGTGTGCATAAGCCAAAATCCATAATTTAGACCGAGAGCCGAAAGAAGACTCCAAGAGAGTCCTTCATTTACAGGTGGTTCTCAACTAACCTGTAGGTATTTATAAGGAACTAATAACTACTTAGACAAAATGGTTTGAAAAGAAGTATGATGAAAACCATGATAGCTACCCACAACACAGGTTATCCTAGGGTGGGAGCTAGCGTAATTTTACAAATTTAGTTTGCATTCCTAAAGTAAAATTAAAGAGTAAATTAATTATGGAAATTGTAACCTATTTTTTTTTTACTTAGATAATTAAAGGAACTACCTAACCTATCGATTATGTTCGAGAAAAAGATAAATAGAAATAAGGTGTTAGGACCTTGTTTGATCCAAAAAATCATTCAGTTTTGATTGTATAACTTTTAAGCAATATGATAACACAAGAAACTTTTATTTTAAAGTTTGTACAAAGATACTCTAATCCCTTATTTTTCAATACGACGCGGAGGTTGCGGGTTCGATTCCCGCCCTGGGACAAATGCTTGTACGATCTTTAAATATTTGTTCCGAATGTTCTGGGTATTTTCTATGTATAGTAAAAAATATCTCTATGTAATGTATTGTACTTATTAAGTATATCAGTCATCTAGTAACCATAACCTCCTAAGACCCGGAACTAATTTCTTGAGTACTCATTGGTACACTATGTGCAGAAATATGTACAATAACACAAGCTCTGCTTAGCTTGGGGCTAGATGATGCTGTGTGGATTGTCCAAAATCATTTATTTATTACTATGAAATAGTCAGGAACAGTTCAAACGTTAAATATTGGTAGGTGTGTATTTAATATGAATACTCTTTGTATTCATAATTAATACACACCATATAATTACCACACATATATTAAAAAACCACTACTTTATCTACTCTACGACTTTCAGAACAAGCTGACGTGACTCAAACCTCGTCAAAAACTTCAGATATAGAAGAAACGGAAGAAATCATAACTAAATTCGTACAAGCACCCGGAAATGGTGAACCTATACAAATTAAAACGAAACGTACTATTTTAAGAAAAAAGAAAAAGGAAAGTATTGACGAAGACGAACAAGGAGATGTTGTAATAGAGGAAACATTGGAAGACGAAGATTTACGAAAACCTGAAACAGAAACTCGTCATCAAGTGGAAATTGAAGAGTATGAAGGGGATGATATTGCAAATTCAAGTGATATGGACAAGGGCACCATAGAAATGCCAGATGAATATTTATTCATACCAAAAATGATGAACAAACTTGAAATAGAAGAAATTCCCCAAGAAAAACAAGATCAAGATGAAGCAATAATGACACAAAGTAAAACTAACAGAAAAGTGAAAAAACAGAAATTTATTTCTTTATCTACAAAAACGACACTAAATACTCAAATTGATGAAAATCCTGCTGCTTACAACGCAGACGATGAAACTTTAGAATGTGTTGAAATTATTGAACTGCCAGAAGAAACAACAGTAAATGAGATACAAATGCCAGAAGATAAGTCAAAACAAAAGAAAATAACAAACCGTATTATCAAAACAAAAGACGGTCAAAAGGATGAAAAAACTGAAATTACAACACAACAAAACGATGAAATGACTCCTATTGTACAAGTCCACACTTCAGTCGAATACGAAGATGACACTATCACACAACTTTCCGATTTACACACGCCGGATCAGGGAACTGTGGTAGAAGAAGAACCGGAACAAGTGCAAATAACCCAGCTACGTTCAGAAACTGGTGAAGTAAAGACCGTCAAGACGACGAAGAGGAGAATTAAGCAAATAAAAGGCCTAAAAGAAGAAGTCACAGAAATAACAACAGTCCAAAAAGACGACGAGGAGCCCATCACTACGGTCACTGTTTCAGAAGAAACGACACCAGAAGAAGAAGAACCTGTCCAAATCGTAGAACTTCCCGAAGAAACGAAAATCGAGGAAACTAAAACGCCTGAAGGTAAGTCAAAACACAAGAAAATAACAAAGCGGATAATCAAGAGAAAAGAAGGTCCAAAAGTTGAGACTACTGAAATCACAACAGAACAAGACGATGAAATGACACCCATCGTACACGTCCAAACTTCAGTCGAATACACAGATGACAGTACAACATCACTCTCAGATTTACACAAGCCGGATAGGGCAACTGTGGTACACGAAACACCGGAGCAAGTGCAAATCACTCAAGTGCGTTCAGAAACTGGTGCAATTGAGACCATCAAAACGATAAAGCGAAAGATCAAAAAAGTAAAAGGCCCGAAAGAAGAGGTAACAGAAATCACAACAGTCCAAAAAGATAACGAGGAGCCCATCACAACAGTCACTGTTCCTGAAGAAATGACGTTAGAAAAAGTCGAGCCCGTTGAAATTATCGAACTGCCTGAAGAAATGACAGTCGAAGAGACTCAAACACCCGGGGGTAGGCGAAAACACAAAAAAATAACAAAGCGCATAATAAAAAGAAAGATTGGTCCAAAAATTGAGACAACTGAAATCACAACAGAACAAGACGATGAAGAAACACCAATCGTACAAGTCCATACTTCAGTATATTACACAGACGACACTAACACACCACTATCAGATTTACACAAGCCGGAACGGGCAACTGTGGTAGAAGAACAACCGGAGCAAGTGAATATCCTTCAAGTACGTTCAGAAACTGGTGACATTAAGACCATCAAGACGACAAAGCGACGTATCAAGAAAGTGAAAGGCTCGAAAGAAGAGGTCACAGAAATCACAACAGTCCAAAAAGATAACGAAAAGCCAATCATAACAGTCACTGTTTCTGAAGAAATGACCCAAGAAACAGAAGGACCAGTTGAAATCGTCGAACTGCCCGAGGAGACAACAGTCGAAGAAACTGAAACGCCTGAAGGTAAGCCAAAACACAAGAAAATTACAAAACGTGTCATCAAAAGGAAGGTAGGTCCTAAAATTGAGACAACTGAGATTACCACAGAACAAGACGATGACAAAACACCTATCGTTCACGTCCATACTTCAGTCGAACACACAGATGACACAACCACACCACTCTCAGATTTACACAAGCCGGACAAGGCAACTGTGGTAGAAGAACAACCAGAGCATGTTCAAATCACCCAAGTGCGTTCAGAAACTGGTGACATTCAAACGGTCAAGACAACAAAGCGACGAATCAAGAAAGTTAAGGGTCCGAAAGACGAGGTCACAGTAATAACAACAGTACAAAAAGGCGACGAGGAGCCCATAACAATGGTTACAGTTTCTGAAGAAGAAACACCAAAAGATGTCGAACCGATCGAAATCGTCGAACTACCTGAGGCAACAACAGTCGAAGAAATTCAAACGCCTGAAGGTAAGCCAAAACACAAGAAAATTACAAAACGTGTCATCAAGAGAAAGGTAGGTCCAAACATTGAGACAACTGAGATCACCACAGAACAAGACGATGACAAAACACCTATCGTTCACGTCCATACTTCAGTCGAACACACAGATGACACGACCACACCACTCTCAGATTTACACAAGCCGGACAAGGCAACTGTGGTAGAAGAACAACCAGAGCAAGTTCAAATCACCCAAGTGCGTTCAGAAACTGGTGACATTCAAACGGTCAAGACAACAAAGCGACGAATCAAGAAAGTTAAGGGTCCGAAAGACGAGGTCACAGTTATAACAACAGTACAAAAAGGCGACAAGGAGCCCATAACAACGGTTACAGTTTCTGAAGAAGAAACACCAAAAGATGTCGAACCGATCGAAATCGTCGAACTACCTGAGGCAACAACAGTCGAAGAAATTCAAACGCCTGAAGATAAGCCAAAACACAAGAAAATTACAAAACGTGTCATCAAGAGGAAGGTAGGTCCAAACATTGAGACAACTGAGATCACCACAGAACAAGACGATGACAAAACACCTATCGTTCACGTCCATACTTCAGTCGAACACACAGATGACACGACCACACCACTCTCAGATTTACACAAGCCGGACAAGGCAACTGTGGTAGAAGAACAACCAGAGCAAGTTCAAATCACCCAAGTGCGTTCAGAAACTGGTGACATTCAGACTGTCAAGACAACAAAGCGACGAATCAAGAAAGTTAAGGGTCCGAAAGACGAGGTCACAGAAATAACAACAGTTCAAAAAGGCGACGAGGAGCCAATAACAACGGTTACTGTTTCTGAAGAAATAACACCAAAAGATGTCGAACCAGTTGAAATCGTT
Organism: Eupithecia subumbrata; assembly: GCA_949316285.1. Lineage (NCBI taxonomy): Eukaryota > Metazoa > Arthropoda > Insecta > Lepidoptera > Geometridae > Eupithecia > Eupithecia subumbrata. Next base: position 29,345,254 of record OX438642.1, on the reverse strand, counting down.
GAACTACCTGAGGAAACAACAGTCGAAGAAACTCAAACGCCTGAAGGTAAGCCAAAACACAAGAAAATTACAAAACGTGTCATCAAGAGGAAGGTAGGTCCAAACATTGAGACAACTGAGATCACCACAGAACAAGACGATGAAAAAACACCTATCATTCACGTCTATACTTCAGTCGAACACACAGATGACACTACCACACCATTCTCAGATTTACACAAGTCGGACAAGGCAACTGTGGTAGAAGAACAACCAGAGCAAGTTCAAATCACCCAAGTGCGTTCAGAAACTGGTGACATTCAGACTGTCAAGACAACAAAGCGACGAATCAAGAAAGTTAAGGGTCCAAAAGACGAGGTCACAGAAATAACAACAGTTCAAAAAGGCGACGAGGAGCCAATAACAACGGTTACTGTTTCTGAAGAAGTAACACCAAAAGATGTCAAACCAGTCGAAATTGTCGAACTACCTGAGGAAACAACAGTCGAAGAAACTCAAACGCCTGAAGGTAAGCCAAAACACAAGAAAATTACAAAACGTGTCATCAAGAGGAAGGTAGGTCCAAACATTGAGACAACTGAGATCACCACAGAACAAGACGATGACAAAACACCTATCGTTCACGTCCATACTTCAGTCGAACACACAGATGACACAACCACACCACTCTCAGATTTACACAAGCCGGACAAGGCAACTGTGGTAGAAGAACAACTAGAGCATGTTCAAATCACCCAAGTGCGTTCAGAAACTGGTGACATTCAGACTGTCAAGACAACAAAGCGACGAATCAAGAAAGTAAAGGGCCCGAAAGACGAGGTCACTGAAATTTCAACAGTCCAAAAAGGCGACGAGGAGCCAATAACAACGGTTACTGTTTCTGAAGAAGAAATACCAAAAGATGTCGAACCCATCGAAATCGTCGAACTACCTGAGGAAACAACAGTCGAAGAAATTCAAACACCTGAAGGTAAGCCAAAACACAAGAAAATTACCAAACGTGTCATCAAGAAGAAGGTAGGTCCAAACATTGAGACAACTGAGATTACCACAGAACAAGACGATGAAAAAACACCTATCATTCACGTCTATACTTCAGTCGAACACACAGATGACACTACCACACCATTCTCAGATTTACACAAGTCGGACAAGGCAACTGTGGTAGAAGAACAACCAGAGCAAGTTCAAATCACCCAAGTGCGTTCAGAAACTGGTGACATTCAGACTGTCAAGACAACAAAGCGACGAATCAAGAAAGTTAAGGGTCCAAAAGACGAGGTCACAGAAATAACAACAGTTCAAAAAGGCGACGAGGAGCCAATAACAACGGTTACTGTTTCTGAAGAAAAAACACCAAAAGATATCGAAACAGTCGAAATCGTCGAACTACCTGAGGAAACAACAGTTGAAGAAACTCAAACGCCTGAAGGTAAGCCAAAACACAAGAAAATTACAAAACGTGTCATCAAGAGGAAGGTAGGTCCAAACATTGAGACAACTGAGATCACCACAGAACAAGACGATGACAAAACACCTATCGTTCACGTCCATACTTCAGTCGAACACACAGATGACACTACCACACCATTCTCAGATTTACACAAACCGGACAAGGCAACTGTGGTAGAAGAACAACCAGAGCATGTTCAAATCACCCAAGTGCGTTCAGAAACTGGTGACATTCAGACTGTCAAGACAACAAAGCGACGAATCAAGAAAGTAAAGGGTCCAAAAGACGAGGTCACAGAAATAACAACAGTTCAAAAAGGCGACGAGGAGCCAATAACAACGGTTACTGTTTCTGAAGAAGTAACACCAAAAGATGTCAAACCAGTCGAGATCGTCGAACTACCTGAGGAAACAACAGTGGAGGAGACTCAAACGCCTGAAGGTAAGCCAAAACACAAGAAAATTACAAAACGTGTCATCAAGAGGAAGGTAGGTCCAAACATTGAGACAACTGAGATCACCACAGAACAAGACGATGACAAAACACCTATCGTTCACGTCCATACTTCAGTCGAACACACAGATGACACAACCACACCACTCTCAGATTTACACAAGCCGGACAAGGCAACTGTGGTAGAAGAACAACCAGAGCATGTTCAAATCACCCAAGTGCGTTCAGAAACTGGTGACATTCAGACTGTCAAGACAACAAAGCGACGAATCAAGAAAGTGAAGGGCCCGAAAGACGAAGTCACTGAAATAACAACAGTTCAAAAAGGCGACGAGGAGCCAATAACAACGGTTACTGTTTCTGAAGAAGAAACACCAAAAGATGTCGAACCGATCGAAATCATCGAACTACCTGAGGAAACAACAGTCGAAGAAATTCAAACGCCTGAAGGTAAGCCAAAACACAAGAAAATTACAAAACGTGTCATCAAGAGGAAGGTAGGTCCAAACATTGAGACTACTGAAATCACCACAGAACAAAACGATGACAAAACACCTATCATTCACGTCCATACTTCAGTCGAACACACAGATGACACCACCACACCACTCTCAGATTTACACAAACCGGACAAGGCAACTGCGGTAGAAGAACAACCAGAGCAAGTTCAAATCACCCAAGTGCGTTCAGAAACTGGTGACATTCAGACTGTCAAGACAACAAAGCGACGAATCAAGAAAGTAAGGGGCCCGAAAGACGAGGTCACTGAAATAACAACAGTCCAAAAAGGCGACGAGGAGCCAATAACAACGGTTACTGTTTCTGAAGAAAAAACACCAAAAGATGTCGAACCAGTCGAAATCGTCGAACTACCTGAGGAAACAACAGTCGAAGAAACTCAAACGCCTGAAGGTAAGCCAAAACACAAGAAAATTACAAAACGTGTCATCAAGAGGAAGGTAGGTCCAAACATTGAGACAACTGAGATCACCACAGAACAAGACGATGAAAAAACACCTATCATTCACGTCTATACTTCAGTCGAACACACAGATGACACTACCACACCATTCTCAGATTTACACAAGTCGGACAAGGCAACTGTGGTAGAAGAACAACCAGAGCATGTTCAAATCACCCAAGTGCGTTCAGAAACTGGTGACATTCAGACTGTCAAGACAACAAAGCGACGAATCAAGAAAGTTAAGGGTCCAAAAGACGAGGTCACAGAAATAACAACAGTTCAAAAAGGCGACGAGGAGCCAATAACAACGGTTACTGTTTCTGAAGAAAAAACACCAAAAGATTTCGAAACAGTCGAAATCGTCGAACTTCCTGAGGAAACAACAGTTGAAGAAACTCAAACGCCTGAAGGTAAGCCAAAACACAAGAAAATTACAAAACGTGTCATCAAGAGGAAGGTAGGTCCAAACATTGAGACAACTGAGATCACCACAGAACAAGACGATGACAAAACACCTATCGTTCACGTCCATACTTCAGTCGAACAAACAGATGACACTACCACACCATTCTCAGATTTACACAAGCCGGACAAGGCAACTGTGGTAGAAGAACAACCAGAGCAAGTTCAAATCACCCAAGTGCGTTCAGAAACTGGTGACATTCAGACTGTCAAGACAACAAAGCGACGAATCAAGAAAGTTAAGGGTCCAAAATACGAGGTCACAGAAATAACAACAGTTCAAAAAGGCGAAGAGGAGCCAATAGCAACGGTTACTGTTTCTGAAGAAGAAACACCAAAAGATGTCGAACCGATCGAAATCGTCGAACTACCTGAGGAAACAACAGTCGAAGAAATTCAAACGCCTGAAGGTAAGCCAAAACACAAGAAAATTACAAAACGTGTCATCAAGAGGAAGGTAGGTCCAAACATTGAGACTACTGAAATCACCACAGAACAAGACGATGACAAAACACCTATCGTTCACGTCCATACTTCAGTCGAACACACAGATGACACTACCACACCATTCTCAGATTTACACAAACCGGACAAGGCAACTGTGGTAGAAGAACAACCAGAGCATGTTCAAATCACCCAAGTGCGTTCAGAAACTGGTGACATTCAGACTGTCAAGACAACAAAGCGACGAATCAAGAAAGTTAAGGGTCCAAAAGACGAGGTCACAGAAATAACAACAGTTCAAAAAGGCGAAGAGGAGCCAATAACAACGGTTACTGTTTCTGAAGAAAAAACACCAAAAGATGTCGAACCAGTCGAAATCGTCGAACTACCTGAGGAAACAACAGTCGAAGAAACTCAAACGCCTGAAGGTAAGCCAAAACACAAGAAAATTACAAAACGTGTCATCAAGAGGAAGGTAGGTCCAAACATTGAGACAACTGAGATCACCACAGAACAAGACGATGACAAAACACCTATCGTTCACGTCCATACTTCAGTCGAACACACAGATGACACTACCACACCATTCTCAGATTTACACAAGCCGGACAAGGCAACTGTGGTAGAAGAACAACCAGAGCAAGTTCAAATCACCCAAGTCCGTTCAGAAACTGGTGACATTCAGACTGTCAAGACAACAAAGCGACGAATCAAGAAAGTTAAGGGTCCAAAAGACGAGGTCACAGAAATAACAACAGTGCAAAAAGGCGACGAGGAGCCCATAACAACGGTTACAATGTTTGAAGAAATGACACCAAAAGATGTCGAACCGGTCGAGATCGTCGAACTACCTGAGGAAACAACAGTGGAGGAGACTCAAACGCCTGCAGGTAAGCCAAAACGAAAGAAAATAACAAAACGTATCTTCAAAAGAAAGGTAGGTCCAAACATTGAGACAACTGAGATCACCACAGAACAAGACGATGACAAAACACCTATCACACACGTCCACACTTCAGTCGAACACACAGATGACACAACCACACCACTCTCAGATTTACACAAGCCGGACAAGGCAACTGTGGTAGACGAACAACCAGAGCAAGTTCAAATCACCCAAGTGCGTTCAGAAACTGGTGACATTCAGACTGTCAAGACAACAAAGCGACGAATCAAGAAAGTTAAGGGTCCAAAAGACGAGGTCACAGAAATAACAACAGTTCAAAAAGGCGACGAGGAGCCAATAACAACGGTTACTGTTTCTGAAGAAGTAACACCAAAAGATGTCAAACCAGTCGAAATTGTCGAACTACCTGAAGAAACAACAGTCGAAGAAACTCAAACGCCTGAAGGTAAGCCAAAACACAAGAAATTTACAAAACGTGTCATCAAGAGGAAGGTAGGTCCAAACATTGAGACTACTGAAATCACCACAGAACAAGACGATGACAAAACACCTATCGTTCACGTCCATACTTCAGTCGAACACACAGATGACACTACCACACCATTCTCAGATTTACACAAACCGGACAAGGCAACTGTGGTAGAAGAACAACCAGAGCATGTTCAAATCACCCAAGTGCGTTCAGAAACTGGTGACATTCAGACTGTCAAGACAACAAAGCGACGAATCAAGAAAGTTAAGGGTCCAAAAGACGAGGTTACAGAAATAACAACAGTTCAAAAAGGCGACGAGGAGCCCATAACAACGGTTACAATGTTTGAAGAAATGACACCAAAAGATGTCGAACCGATCGAGATCGTCGAACTACCTGAGGAAACAACAGTGGAGGAGACTCAAACGCCTGCAGGTAAGCCAAAACACAAGAAAATTACAAAACGTGTCATCAAGAGGAAGGTAGGTCCAAACATTGAGACAACTGAGATCACCACAGAACAAGACGATGACAAAACACCTATCGTTCACGTCCATACTTCAGTCGAACAAACAGATGACACTACCACACCATTCTCAGATTTACACAAGCCGGACAAGGCAACTGTGGTAGAAGAACAACCAGAGCAAGTTCAAATCACCCAAGTGCGTTCAGAAACTGGTGACATTCAGACTGTCAAGACAACAAAGCGACGAATCAAGAAAGTTAAGGGTCCAAAAGACGAGGTCACAGAAATAACAACAGTTCAAAAAGGCGAAGAGGAGCCAATAACAACGGTTACTGTTTCTGAAGAAAAAACACCAAAAGATGTCGAACCAGTCGAAATCGTCGAACTACCTGAGGAAACAACAGTCGAAGAAACTCAAACGCCTGAAGGTAAGCCAAAACACAAGAAAATTACAAAACGTGTCATCAAGAGGAAGGTAGGTCCAAACATTGAGACAACTGAGATCACCACAGAACAAGACGATGACAAAACACCTATCGTTCACGTCCATACTTCAGTCGAACACACAGATGACACAACCACACCACTCTCAGTTTTACACAAGCCGGACAAGGCAACTGTGGTAGAAGAACAACCAGAGCAAGTTCAAATCACCCAAGTGCGTTCAGAAACTGGTGACATTCAGACTGTCAAGACAACAAAGCGACGAATCAAGAAAGTTAAGGGTCCAAAAGACGAGGTCACAGAAATAACAACAGTGCAAAAAGGCGACGAGGAGCCCATAACAACGGTTACAATGTTTGAAGAAATGACACCAAAAGATGTCGAACCGGTCGAGATCGTCGAACTACCTGAGGAAACATCAGTGGAGGAGACTCAAACGCCTGCAGGTAAGCCAAAACGAAAGAAAATAACAAAACGTATCTTCAAAAGAAAGGTAGGTCCAAACATTGAGACAACTGAGATCACCACAGAACAAGACGATGACAAAACACCTATCACACACGTCCACACTTCAGTCGAACACACAGATGACACAACCACACCACTCTCAGATTTACACAAGCCGGACAAGGCAACTGTGGTAGACGAACAACCAGAGCAAGTTCAAATCACCCAAGTGCGTTCTGAAACTGGTGACATTCAGACTGTCAAGACAACAAAGCGACGAATCAAGAAAGTTAAGGGTCCAAAAGACGAGGTCACAGAAATAACAACAGTCCAAAAAGGCGACGAGGAGCCCATAACAACGGTTACAATGTTTGAAGAAATGACACCAAAAGATGTCGAACCGGTCGAGATCGTCGAACTACCTGAGGAAACAACAGTGGAGGAGACTCAAACGCCTGCAGGTAAGCCAAAACACAAGAAAATTACAAAACGTGTCATCAAGAGGAAGGTAGGTCCAAACATTGAGACAACTGAGATCACCACAGAACAAGACGATGACAAAACACCTATCACACACGTCCACACTTCAGTCGAACACACAGATGACACAACCACACCACTCTCAGATTTACACAAGCCGGACAAGGCAACTGTGGTAGACGAACAACCAGAGCAAGTTCAAATCACCCAAGTGCGTTCAGAAACTGGTGACATTCAGACTGTCAAGACAACAAAGCGACGAATCAAGAAAGTTAAGGGTCCAAAAGACGAGGTCACAGAAATAACAACAGTTCAAAAAGGCGACGAGGAGCCAATAACAACGGTTACTGTTTCTGAAGAAGTAACACCAAAAGATGTCAAACCAGTCGAAATTGTCGAACTACCTGAAGAAACAACAGTCGAAGAAACTCAAACGCCTGAAGGTAAGCCAAAACACAAGAAAATTACAAAACGTGTCATCAAGAGGAAGGTAGGTCCAAACATTGAGACAACTGAGATCACCACAGAACAAGACGATGACAAAACACCTATCGTTCACGTCCATACTTCAGTCGAACACACAGATGACACAACCACACCACTCTCAGATTTACACAAGCCGGACAAGGCAACTGTGGTAGAAGAACAACCAGAGCATGTTCAAATCACCCAAGTGCGTTCAGAAACTGGTGACATTCAGACTGTCAAGACAACAAAGCGACGAATCAAGAAAGTTAAGGGTCCAAAAGACGAGGTTACAGAAATAACAACAGTTCAAAAAGGCGACGAGGAGCCCATAACAACGGTTACAATGTTTGAAGAAATGACACCAAAAGATGTCGAACCGATCGAGATCGTCGAACTACCTGAGGAAACAACAGTGGAGGAGACTCAAACGCCTGCAGGTAAGCCAAAACACAAGAAAATTACAAAACGTGTCATCAAGAGGAAGGTAGGTCCAAACATTGAGACAACTGAGATCACCACAGAACAAGACGATGACAAAACACCTATCGTTCACGTCCATACTTCAGTCGAACAAACAGATGACACTACCACACCATTCTCAGATTTACACAAGCCGGACAAGGCAACTGTGGTAGAAGAACAACCAGAGCAAGTTCAAATCACCCAAGTGCGTTCAGAAACTGGTGACATTCAGACTGTCAAGACAACAAAGCGACGAATCAAGAAAGTTAAGGGTCCAAAAGACGAGGTCACAGAAATAACAACAGTTCAAAAAGGCGAAGAGGAGCCAATAACAACGGTTACTGTTTCTGAAGAAAAAACACCAAAAGATGTCGAACCAGTCGAAATCGTCGAACTACCTGAGGAAACAACAGTCGAAGAAACTCAAACGCCTGAAGGTAAGCCAAAACACAAGAAAATTACAAAACGTGTCATCAAGAGGAAGGTAGGTCCAAACATTGAGACAACTGAGATCACCACAGAACAAGACGATGACAAAACACCTATCGTTCACGTCCATACTTCAGTCGAACACACAGATGACACAACCACACCACTCTCAGTTTTACACAAGCCGGACAAGGCAACTGTGGTAGAAGAACAACCAGAGCAAGTTCAAATCACCCAAGTGCGTTCAGAAACTGGTGACATTCAGACTGTCAAGACAACAAAGCGACGAATCAAGAAAGTTAAGGGTCCAAAAGACGAGGTCACAGAAATAACAACAGTGCAAAAAGGCGACGAGGAGCCCATAACAACGGTTACAATGTTTGAAGAAATGACACCAAAAGATGTCGAACCGGTCGAGATCGTCGAACTACCTGAGGAAACATCAGTGGAGGAGACTCAAACGCCTGCAGGTAAGCCAATACGAAAGAAAATAACAAAACGTATCTTCAAAAGAAAGGTAGGTCCAAACATTGAGACAACTGAGATCACCACAGAACAAGACGATGACAAAACACCTATCACACACGTCCACACTTCAGTCGAACACACAGATGACACAACCACACCACTCTCAGATTTACACAAGCCGGACAAGGCAACTGTGGTAGACGAACAACCAGAGCAAGTTCAAATCACCCAAGTGCGTTCAGAAACTGGTGACATTCAGACTGTCAAGACAACAAAGCGACGAATCAAGAAAGTTAAGGGTCCAAAAGACGAGGTCACAGAAATAACAACAGTCCAAAAAGGCGACGAGGAGCCCATAACAACGGTTACAATGTTTGAAGAAATGACACCAAAAGATGTCGAACCGGTCGAGATCGTCGAACTACCTGAGGAAACAACAGTGGAGGAGACTCAAACGCCTGCAGGTAAGCCAAAACACAAGAAAATTACAAAACGTGTCATCAAGAGGAAGGTAGGTCCAAACATTGAGACAACTGAGATCACCACAGAACAAGACGATGACAAAACACCTATCGTTCACGTCCATACTTCAGTCGATCAAACAGATGACACTACCACACCATTCTCAGATTTACACAAGCCGGACAAGGCAACTGTGGTAGAAGAACAACCAGAGCAAGTTCAAATCACCCAAGTGCGTTCAGAAACTGGTGACATTCAGACTGTCAAGACAACAAAGCGACGAATCAAGAAAGTTAAGGGTCCAAAAGACGAGGTCACAGAAATAACAACAGTTCAAAAAGGCGACGAGGAGCCAATAACAACGGTTACTGTTTCTGAAGAAAAAACACCAAAAGATGTCGAACCAGTCGAAATCGTCGAACTACCTGAGGAAACAACAGTCGAAGAAACTCAAACGCCTGAAGGTAAGCCAAAACACAAGAAAATTACAAAACGTGTCATCAAGAGGAAGGTAGGTCCAAACATTGAGACAACTGAGATCACCACAGAACAAGACGATGACAAAACACCTATCGTTCACGTCCATACTTCAGTCGAACACACAGATGACACAACCACACCACTCTCAGTTTTACACAAGCCGGACAAGGCAACTGTGGTAGAAGAACAACCAGAGCAAGTTCAAATCACCCAAGTGCGTTCAGAAACTGGTGACATTCAGACTGTCAAGACAACAAAGCGACGAATCAAGAAAGTTAAGGGTCCAAAAGACGAGGTCACAGAAATAACAACAGTGCAAAAAGGCGACGAGGAGCCCATAACAACGGTTACAATGTTTGAAGAAATGACACCAAAAGATGTCGAACCGGTCGAGATCGTCGAACTACCTGAGGAAATATCAGTGGAGGAGACTCAAACGCCTGCAGGTAAGCCAAAACGAAAGAAAATAACAAAACGTATCTTCAAAAGAAAGGTAGGTCCAAACATTGAGACAACTGAGATCACCACAGAACAAGACGATGACAAAACACCTATCACACACGTCCACACTTCAGTCGAACACACAGATGACACAACCACACCACTCTCAGATTTACACAAGCCGGACAAGGCAACTGTGGTAGAAGAACAACCAGAGCAAGTTCAAATCACCCAAGTGCGTTCAGAAACTGGTGACATTCAGACTGTCAAGACAACAAAGCGACGAATCAAGAAAGTTAAGGGTCCAAAAGACGAGGTCACAGAAATAACAACAGTTCAAAAAGGCGACGAGGAGCCAATAACAACGGTTACTGTTTCTGAAGAAAAAACACCAACAGATGTCGAACCAGTCCAAATCATCGAACTACCTGAGGAAACAACAGTCGAAGAAACTGAAACGCCTGAAGGTAAGCCAAAACACAAGAAAATTACAAAACGTGTCATCAAGAGGAAGGTAGGTCCAAACATTGAGACAACTGAGATCACCACAGAACAAGACGATGACAAAACACCTATCGTTCACGTCCATACTTCAGTCGAACACACAGATGACACTACCACACCATTCTCAGATTTACACAAGCCGGACAAGGCAACTGTGGTAGAAGAACAACCAGAGCAAGTTCAAATCACCCAAGTGCGTTCAGAAACTGGTGACATTCAGACTGTCAAGACAACAAAGCGACGAATCAAGAAAGTTAAGGGTCCAAAAGACGAGGTCACAGAAATAACAACAGTTCAAAAAGGCGACGAGGAGCCCATAACAACGGTTACAATGTTTGAAGAAATGACACCAAAAGATGTCGAACCGGTCGAGATCGTCGAACTACCTGAGGAAACAACAGTGGAGGAGACTCAAACGCCTGCAGGTAAGCCAAAACACAAGAAAATTACAAAACGTGTCATCAAGAGGAAGGTAGGTCCAAACATTGAGACAACTGAGATCACCACAGAACAAGACGATGACAAAACACCTATCGTTCACGTCCATACTTCAGTCGAACAAACAGATGACACTACCACACCATTCTCAGATTTACACAAGCCGGACAAGGCAACTGTGGTAGAAGAACAACCAGAGCAAGTTCAAATCACCCAAGTGCGTTCAGAAACTGGTGACATTCAGACTGTCAAGACAACAAAGCGACGAATCAAGAAAGTTAAGGGTCCAAAAGACGAGGTCACAGAAATAACAACAGTTCAAAAAGGCGACGAGGAGCCCATAACAACGGTTACAATGTTTGAAGAAATGACACCAAAAGATGTCGAACCGGTCGAGATCGTCGAACTACCTGAGGAAACAACAGTGGAGGAGACTCAAACGCCTGCAGGTAAGCCAAAACGAAAGAAAATAACAAAACGTATCTACAAAAGAAAGGTAGGTCCAAACATTGAGACAACTGAGATCACCACAGAACAAGACGATGACAAAACACCTATCACACACGTCCACACTTCAGTCGAACACACAGATGACACAACCACACCACTCTCAGATTTACACAAGCCGGACAAGGCAACTGTTGTAGACGAACAACCAGAGCAAGTTCAAATCACCCAAGTGCGTTCAGAAACTGGTGACATTCAGACTGTCAAGACAACAAAGCGACGAATCAAGAAAGTTAAGGGTCCAAAAGACGAGGTCACAGAAATAACAACAGTTCAAAAAGGCGACGAGGAGCCAATAACAACGGTTACAATGTTTGAAGAAATGACACCAAAAGATGTCGAACCCGTCGAGATCGTCGAACTACCTGAGGAAACAACAGTGGAGGAGACTCAAACGCCTGCAGGTAAGCCAAAACGAAAGAAAATAACAAAACGTATCTACAAAAGAAAGGTAGGTCCAAACATTGAGACAACTGAGATCACCACAGAACAAGACGATGACAAAACACCTATCACACACGTCCACACTTCAGTCGAACACACAGATGACACAACCACACCACTCTCAGATTTACACAAGCCGGACAAGGCAACTGTTGTAGACGAACAACCAGAGCAAGTTCAAATCACCCAAGTGCGTTCAGAAACTGGTGACATTCAGACTGTCAAGACAACAAAGCGACGAATCAAAAAAGTTAAGGGTCCAAAAGACGAGGTCACAGAAATAACAACAGTGCAAAAGGGCGACGAGGAGCCCATAACAACGGTTACAATGTTTGAAGAAATGACACCAAAAGATGTCGAACCGGTCGAGATCGTCGAACTACCTGAGGAAACAACAGTGGAGGAGACTCTAACGCCTGCAGGTAAGCCAAAACGAAAGAAAATTACAAAACGTGTCATCAAGAGGAAGGTAGGTCCAAACATTGAGACAACTGAGATCACCACAGAACAAGACGATGACAAAACACCTATCGTTTACGTCCATACATCAGTCGAACACACAGATGACACAACCACACCACTCTCAGTTTTACACAAGCCGGACAAGGCAACTGTGGTAGAAGAACAACCAGAGCAAGTTCAAATCACCCAAGTGCGTTCAGAAACTGGTGACATTCAGACTGTCAAGACAACAAAACGACGAATCAAGAAAGTTAAGGGTCCAAAAGACGAGGTCACAGAAATAACAACAGTTCAAAAAGGCGACGAGGAGCCCATAACAACGGTTACAATGTTTGAAGAAATGACACCAAAAGATGTCGAACCGGTCGAGATCGTCGAACTACCTGAGGAAACAACAGTAGAGGAGACTCAAACGCCTGCAGGTAAGCCAAAACGAAAGAAAATAACAAAACGTATCATCAAAAGAAAGGTAGGTCCAAACATTGAGACAACTGAGATCACCACAGAACAAGACGATGACAAAACACCTATCACACACGTCCACACTTCAGTCGAACACACAGATGACACAACCACACCACTCTCAGATTTACACAAGCCGGACAAGGCAACTGTGGTAGACGAACAACCAGAGCAAGTTCAAATCACCCAAGTGCGTTCAGAAACTGGTGACATTCAGACTGTCAAGACAACAAAGCGACGAATCAAGAAAGTTAAGGGTCCAAAAGACGAGGTCACAGAAATAACAACAGTTCAAAAAGGCGACGAGGAGCCCATAACAACGGTTACAATGTTTGAAGAAATGACACCAAAAGATGTCGAACCGGTCGAGATCGTCGAACTACCTGAGGAAACAACAGTAGAGGAGACTCAAACGCCTGCAGGTAAGCCAAAACGAAAGAAAATAACAAAACGTATCATCAAAAGAAAGGTAGGTCCAAACATTGAGACAACTGAGATCACCACAGAACAAGACGATGACAAAACACCTATCACACACGTCCACACTTCAGTCGAACACACAGATGACACAACCACACCACTCTCAGATTTACACAAGCCGGACAAGGCAACTGTGGTAGACGAACAACCAGAGCAAGTTCAAATCACCCAAGTGCGTTCAGAAACTGGTGACATTCAGACTGTCAAGACAACAAAGCGACGAATCAAGAAAGTTAAGGGTCCAAAAGACGAGGTCACAGAAATAACAACAGTTCAAAAAGGCGACGAGGAGCCAATTACAACGGTTACTGTTTCTGAAGAAGTAACACCAAAAGATGTCAAACCAGTCGAAATTGTCGAACTACCTGAGAAAACAACAGTCGAAGAAACTCAAACGCCTGAAGGTAAGCCAAAACACAAGAAAATTACAAAACGTGTCATCAAGAGGAAGGTAGGTCCAAACATTGAGACAACTGAGATCACCACAGAACAAGACGATGACAAAACACCTATCGTTCACGTCTATACTTCAGTCGAACACACAGATGACACAACCACACCACTCTCAGATTTACACAAGCCGGACAAGGCAACTGTGGTAGAAGAACAACCAGAGCAAGTTCAAATCACCCAGGTGCGTTCAGAAACTGGTGACATTCAGACTGTCAAGACAACAAAGCGACGAATCAAGAAAGTTAAGGGTCCAAAAGACGAGGTCACAGAAATAACAACAGTCCAAAAAGGCGACGAGGAGCCCATAACAACGGTTACAATGTTTGAAGAAATGACACCAAAAGATGTCGAACCGGTCGAGATCGTCGAACTACCTGAGGAAACAACAGTGGAGGAGACTCAAACGCCTGCAGGTAAGCCAAAACGAAAGAAAATAACAAAACGTATCTTCAAAAGAAAGGTAGGTCCAAACATTGAGACAACTGAGATCACCACAGAACAAAACGATGACAAAACACCTATCACACACGTACACACTTCAGTCGAACACACAGATGACACAACCACACCACTCTCAGATTTACACAAGCCGGACAAGGCAACTGTTGTAGACGAACAACCACAGCAAGTTCAAATCACCCAAGTGCGTTCAGAAACTGGTGACGTGCAGACTGTCAAGACAACAAAGCGCCGAATCAAGAAAGTTAAGGGTCCGAAATACGAGGTCACAGAAATAACAACAATTCAAAAAGGCGACGAGGAGCCAATAACAACGGTTACTGCTTCTGAAGAAGAAACACCGAAAGATGTCGAACCAGTCGAAATCGTCGAACTACCTGAGGAAACAACAGTCGAAGAAACTCAAACGCCTGAAGGTAAGCCAAAACACAAGAAAATTACAAAACGTGTCATCAAGAGGAAGGTAGGTCCAAACATTGAGACAACTGAGATCACCACAGAACAAGACGATGACAAAACACCTATCGTTCACGTCCATACTTCAGTCGAACAAACAGATGACACTACCACACCATTCTCAGATTTACACAAGCCGGACAAGGCAACTGTGGTAGAAGAACAACCAGAGCAAGTTCAAATCACCCAAGTGCGTTCAGAAACTGGTGACATTCAGACTGTCAAGACAACAAAGCGACGAATCAAGAAAGTTAAGGGTCCAAAAGACGAGGTCACAGAAATAACAACATTTCAAAAAGGCGACGAGGAGCCCATAACAACGGTTACAATGTTTGAAGAAATGACACCAAAAGATGTCGAACCGGTCGAGATCGTCGAACTACCTGAGGAAACAACAGTAGAGGAGACTCAAACGCCTGCAGGTAAGCCAAAACGAAAGAAAATAACAAAACGTATCATCAAAAGAAAGGTAGGTCCAAACATTGAGACAACTGAGATCACCACAGAACAAGACGATGACAAAACACCTATCACACACGTCCACACTTCAGTCGAACACACAGATGACACAACCACACCACTCTCAGATTTACACAAGCCGGACAAGGCAACTGTGGTAGACGAACAACCAGAGCAAGTTCAAATCACCCAAGTGCGTTCAGAAACTGGTGACATTCAGACTGTCAAGACAACAAAGCGACGAATCAAGAAAGTTAAGGGTCCAAAAGACGAGGTCACAGAAATAACAACAGTTCAAAAAGGCGACGAGGAGCCAATAACAACGGTTACTGTTTCTGAAGAAGTAATACCAAAAGATAACAAACCAGTCGAAATTGTCGAACTACCTGAGGAAACAACAGTCGAGGAAACTCAAACGCCTGAAGGTAAGCCAAAACACAAGAAAATTACAAAACGTGTCATCAAGAGGAAGGTAGGTCCAAACATTGAGACAACTGAGATCACCACAGAACAAGACGATGACAAAACACCTATCGTTCACGTCCATACTTTAGTCGAACACACAGATGACACAACCACACCACTCTCAGATTTACACAAGCCGGACAAGGCAACTGTGGTAGAAGAACAACCAGAGCTAGTTCAAATCACCCAAGTGCGTTCAGAAACTGGTGACATTCAGACTGTCAAGACAACAAAGCGACGAATCAAGAAAGTTAAGGGTCCAAAAGACGAGGTCACAGAAATAACAACAGTCCAAAAAGGCGACGAGGAGCCCATAACAACGGTTACAATGTTTGAAGAAATGACACCAAAAGATGTCGAACCGGTCGAGATCGTCGAACTACCTGAGGAAACAACAGTGGAGGAGACTCAAACGCCTGCAGGTAAGCCAAAACGAAAGAAAATAACAAAACGTATCTTCAAAAGAAAGGTAGGTCCAAACATTGAGACAACTGAGATCACCACAGAACAAGACGATGACAAAACACCTATCACACACGTACACACTTCAGTCGAACACACAGATGACACAACCACACCACTCTCAGATTTACACAAGCCGGACAAGGCAACTGTTGTAGACGAACAACCAGAGCAAGTTCAAATCACCCAAGTGCGTTCAGAAACTGGTGACATTCAGACTGTCAAGACAACAAAGCGACGAATCAAGAAAGTTAAGGGTCCAAAAGACGAGGTCACAGAAATAACAACAGTTCAAAAAGGCGACGAGGAGCCAATAACAACGGTTACTGTTTCTGAAGAAAAAACACCAAAAGATGTCGAAACAGTCGAAATCGTCGAACTACCTGAGGAAACAACAGTGGAGGAGACTCAAACGCCTGCAGGTAAGCCAAAACGAAAGAAAATAACAAAACGTATCTTCAAAAGAAAGGTAGGTCCAAACATTGAGACAACTGAGATCACCACAGAACAAGACAATGACAACACACCTATCGTACAAGACCACACTTCAGTCGAACACACAGATGACACAACCACACCACTCTCAGATTTACACAAACCGGACAGGGCAATTGTGGTAGACGAACACCCGGAGCAGGTTCAAATCACCCAAGTGCGTTCAGAAACTGGTGACATTCAGACTGTCAAGACAACAAAGCGACGAATCAAGAAAGTAAAGGGCCCGAAAGAAGAGGTCACGGATATCACAACAATTCAACAAGACGACGAGGAGCCCATCACTTCATTCACCGTTTATGAAGAAGTGACCCCAGAGAAAGTGGAACCAGTCGAAATTATCGAACTGCCCGTGGAAACAACAGTCGAGGAGACTCAAACGCCTGAGGGTAAGCCAAATCACAAAAAAATTACAAAGCGTATTATCAAAAGAAAGGTAGGTCCAAAAATTGACACAACTCAAATCACTACGGAACAGAATAATGACGAAACACCCATTATACACGTACACACAACCATTGAATACACTGATGACACTACCACAACACTCACAGATTTACACAAGACGGACAATGCAACTGTAGTAGACGAACAACCAGAGCAAGTGCAAATCACCCAAGTGCGTTCAGGAACAGGTGACGTTAAAACTGTCAAGACAACAAAGCGACGAATCAAGAAAGTGAAAGGCCCAACAGAAGTGGTCACAGAAATCATAACCATCCAACAAGACGACGAGGAGCCCATCACAACAGTCACCGTTCATGAAAAAAAGACGCCAGAACAAGTGGAACCAGTCGAAATTATCGAACTGCCCGAGGAAACGACAGTCGAGGAGACTCACACGCCTGAGGGTAAGCCAAATCACAAAAAAATTACAAAGCGTATTATCAAAAGAAAGGTAGGTCCAAAAATTGACACAACTCAAATCACTACGGAACAGAATAATGACGAAACACCCATTATACACGTACACACAACCATTGAATACACTGATGACACTACCACAACACTCACAGATTTACACAAGACGGACAATGCAACTGTAGTAGACGAACAACCAGAGCAAGTGCAAATCACCCAAGTGCGTTCAGGAACAGGTGACGTTAAAACTGTCAAGACAACAAAGCGACGAATCAAGAAAGTAAAGGGCCTGAAAGACGAGGTCACAGAAATGACAACAGTCCAACAAGACGACGAAGAGCCCATCACTTCTGTCACCGTTTATGAAGAAGTGACTCCAGAGAAAGTGGAACCAGTCGAAATTATCGAACTGCCCGAGGAAACGACAGTCGAGGAAACTCAAACGCCTGAGGGTAAGCCAAAACACACAAAAATTACAAAGCGTAGTATCAAACGAAAGGTAGGTCCTAAAATTGACACAACGCAAATCACTACGGAACAGGTTAATGACGAAACACCAATTGTACACGTACACACAACAGTTGAATACACTGATAACACTACCACACCACTCATAGATTTACACAAACCAAAGCAAGCTGCTGTTGTTGAAGAACAACCTGAGAAAGTCCAAGTAACCCAAATGCGTTCAGAAACAGGTGACGTTAGAACTGTCAAGACTGCAAAGCGAAGAATCAAGAAAATGAAGGGCCCGAAAAAAGAGGTCACAGAAATAACAACAGTCCAACAAGACGACGAGGAACCCATCACTTTTGTTACAGTTTATGAAGAAGTGACACCAGAGAAAGTGGAACCAGTCGAAATTGTCGAACTGCCCGAGGAAACGACAGTCGAGAATACTCAAACGCCTGAGGGTAAGCCAAAACACAAGAAAATTACAAAACGTGTCATCAAGAGAAAGGTTGGTCCAAATATTGAGACAACTGAGATATCCACAGAACAAGACGATGACAAAACACCTATCGTACACGTTCACACTTCAGTCGAACACACAGATGACACAATCACACCACTTTCAGACTTTTACAAGGCGGACAATGCAACTGTAGTAGACGAACAACCGGAGCAAGTGCAAATCACCCAAGTGCGTTCAGAAACTGGTGACGTTAAAACTGTCAAGACAACAAAGCGAAGAATCAAGAAAGTGAAGGGCCCGAAAGACGAGGTCACAGAAATAACAACAGTCCAACAAGACGACGAGAAGCCCATCACTACTGTCACCGTTTATGAAGAAGTAACTCCAGAGAAAGTAGAACCAGTCGAAATTATCGAACTGCCCGAGGAAACGACAGTCGAGGAGACTCAAACGCCTGAGGGTAAGCCAAAACACACAAAAAATACAAAGCGTATTATCAAAAGAAAGGTAGGTCATAAAATTGACACAACTCAAATCACTACGGAACAGTTTAATGACGAAACACCAATTGTACACGTACACACAACAGTTGAATACACAGATGACACTACCACACCACTCCTAGATTTACACAAATCAGAGCAGGCTGCTGTTGTTGAAGAACAACCGGAGCAAGTCCAAGTAACCCAAATGCGTTCAGAAACAGGTGACGTTAAAACTGTCAAGACTTCAAAGCGAAGAATCAAGAAAGTGAAGGGCCCGACAGAAGAGGTCACAGAAATCACAACAATTCAACAAGACGACGAGAAGCCCATCACTACTGTCACCGTTTATGAAGATGTTACGCCAAAGAAAGTGGAACCAGTGGAAATTGTCGAATTGCCCGAAGAAACGACATTCGAGGAGACTCCAACGCCTGAGGGTAAGCCAAAACACAAGAAAATTACAAAACGTGTCATCAAGAGAAAGGTAGGTCCAAATATTGAGACAACTCAAATCACTACGGAACAGGATAATGACGAAACACCCATTATACACGTACACAAATTAATTGAATACACTGATGACACGACCACAACACTCACAGATTTACACAAGACGGACAATGCAACTGTAGTAGACGAACAACCGGAGCAAGTGCAAATCATCCAAGTGCGTTCAGAAACAGGTGACGTTAAAACTGTCAAGACAACAAAGCGACGAATCAAGAAAGTAAAGGGCCCGAAAGACGAGGTCACAGAAATAACAACAGTCCAACAAGACGATGAGGAGCCCATCACTACTGTCACCGTTTATGAAGAAGTGACTCCAGAGAAAGTGGAACCAGTCGAAATTGTCGAACTGCCTGAGGAAACGACAGTCGAGAATACTCAAACGCCTGAGGGTGAGCCAAAACACAAGAAAATTACAAAACGTGTCATCAAGAGAAAGGTTGGTCCAAATAAAGAGACAACTGAGATCACCACAGAACAAGACGATGATAAAACACCTATCGTACACGTTCACACTTCAGTCGAACACACAGATGACACGATGATCACACCACTTTCAGACTTACACAAACCGGACAATGTTACTGTGGTAGACGAACAACCGGAGCAAGTGCAAATCACCCAAGTGCGTCCTGAAGCAGTTGACGTTAAAACTTTCAAGACTGCACAGCAAAGAATCAAGAAAGTGATGAGCCCGAAAGAAGAGGTCACAGAAATCACAACAATCCAACAAGATGACGAGGAGCCCATCACTACGGTAACTGTTTCTGAAAAAGAGACACCAGAGAAAGTGGAACCAGTTGAAATTGTCGAACTGCCCGAGGAAATGACAGTCGAGGAGACTCAATCACCTGAGGGTAAGCCTAAACACAAGAAAATTACAAAACGTGTCATCAAGAGAAAGGTAGGTCCAAATATTGAGACTACTGAGATCACTACAGAACAAGACGATGACAAAACACCTATCGTACACGTTCACACTTCAGTCGAACACACAGATGACATGATCACACCGCTTTCAGACTTACACAAACCGGACAATGCAACTGTGTTAGACGAACAACCGGAGCAAGTGCAAATCACCCAAGTGCGTTCAGAAGCAGGTGACGTTAAAACTGTCAAGACTACAAAGCGAAGAATCAAGAAATTAAAGGGCCCGAAAGAAGAGGTCACAGAAATCACGACAGTTCAACAAGACGACGAGGAGCCCATCACTTTTGTCACTGTTTATGAAGAAGTGACGCCAGAGAAAGCGGAACCCGTCGAAATTGTCGAACTGCCCGAGGAAACCACAATCGAGGAGACTCAAACGCCTGAGGGTAAGCCAAAACACAAAAAAATTACAAACCGTGTATTCAAAAGAAAGTTAGGTCCAAAAATAGACACAACTCAAATCACTTCGGAACAGGATAATGACGAAACACCCATTATACATGTACACTCTACAGTTGAATACACTGATGACACTACCACACCACTCACAGATATACACAAACACAATCAGGCAGCTATTGTTGAAGAACAACCGGAACAAGTGCAAGTTACCCAAGTGCGTTCAGAAACTGGTGATGTTAAGACCGTGAAGATGACAAAGCGACGAATCAAGAAAGTGAAGGGCCCGACAGAAGAGGTCACAGAAATTACAGCAGTTCAAAGTGACAATGAATTTCCCATTATTACAGTTACTGTGTTCGAAGAACAGACGCCCAAACAGTCACATGAAGAAGATTCATTCGATATTGTTGATGGATCTAGAAAACCTGTGGATTTTCAATCTGCGCCAGGTAAGCAAGATCAGGTCGTACGCTTGGTTATAATTAATACTATTTGCAAATCAATATTTCTTTAAAAGTTTGTAGACGTCGTTGTTTTCGTTTGAGTATAAGAGCACTATATATTTTAAGAGTTTCATTTGATTTTTAACTTTGGCGTTACAAGGTATAGAGTTTAATAATGTTGAAAATGTGGTAGGATTGTTGTCATTTGGATTATTTTTGAATTACATAGACAATCGAAGAAAACATTTCGCTTGTGAAATAAACCAATGTTTCCACAGAACACACACACACATGAAACATAACATATCACACACCAATTTATATGTACATTTTATATAACTGCCCAGGTTGCTGTGACAATATAATTGGACAGTAGAAAAATAGAGGTACAGGTTATTATAAGTGTTTTAAAGGGTTGGTTAATTCAAAGAATATTAATAATATTAAATAAATAAATAATGCTGGACAATTAACACAGCGCTAACTAGCCCCGAGCTAAGCAGAGCTTGTGTTATGGGTATTAGATAACCGATATACTTAATACAATACACTGCATAGATAGATATTTTTTATTGTACATAAAAACTATAAAGCCATAACATATTCTTAATAACATATATAATAGCAATTATATATACTAACATATTTTTTTTACAGATTTATTACCTTTTGACCTTACTCATGAAGAACCAAAAGAAATGGTGAAGGACATCGCATCCGAACAACCGATCTCAAAGAAAAAATACTCCAAAGATAAACTTAAACTTATGAAGATCGAAGAAAAAACTTTAGGTGAAAACAAGCCACAACATTTACAAGAAGTGGAAGGACCTCAATTCAGCAAAATAAAGTTGAGAAAGCCGTCTCTTAAACCAAAACAAGAAACAGTGACTGTGACAGTTCCTAAAGTTCAGTTGAAAAGTCGCATTAGGTATATTAACGACTGGCCTCCAGAAATCATCAAACCTGCTGTAACATTCTTAGGAAGCGTCAGGCAAAATGGAGATTTGTCTCGTAATGTTAAGGAGGCTATGAAATTAAAAAAGAAAGCGATCAAAATTCCAAAAATACCTGATTTAGAGAAGATTCAACTTGAAAAGCCAGAACAATTTGAGTTTTCATCGAAAACTGTTGACGAACCCAGCTGTGAATCTGACCATGCAGAATTAATTGATATTAAAGCCCCCGATAATAATAAGCAGGAAGCCCCAGATAATGCAGAATCCATAAATGAACACAAATCAGAACCCAAATCGGTCAGTGAAGAGTTTAGACCTAAAAGTATTTCACCTGAAATAGACAACACTGATATTATTGATGAAAAACTGGAACCTGTTCGAGAAAAATCGTTACCAGAACATGTTGAAGAACCAAAACCCGTCAAGTCTGTTATAGAAGAAATAAAGGAAGATGATCTATCAAAGACTGATCAAAAACCTGAAAAACAAAAGAAAAAAGAAAAACCCAAGGCAAGCAAATCAAGAAAAGAAACTAATGAGGAGAGCGAACCTCAGGAGAAAGACACCGTACGTGATATCAAATCTGAAGAGAAAATAGCCATATCTGATATTAAATCCCATGATATAGGAACTTTCCACGAAAAAGAACCACAGCAAGAAGTATCGGTTCCAGAAAAATATGATGTATCTGAATTCCCTGAGCCGGAACAAAAACCAGTACTTGACCTTAAAGAGGTAACACCAACAGATCTAGATACTGAAAACTGTATTCCCAAAGATAAAGATACAAAAGTGCATAAGAAAACTAAGAAAGTAACTAAATCAAATGAAAAAGAAAAGCCTGAAATTTTGTTTAAACCTGAAGTCGCTAAAGTACCTGAACAGACAAAACATACTGAAGAAAAAATCTCAGCCAGTAATGAAATACAAGTCCCAGTTGGCGAAGTTCCAATTGAAATTGATGTTGAAGAAGAAGTTCAACCAAAACAAATGCCACAACAGAAGAAAGATGTAAAAGCTAAGCCCAAATTAACTCCATTAAAAATTGAAAGAAAGGTTCTTGAAGTTGGAAAGGCTCAGCATGCAGAAAATATAGATGGACCGCAATTCGCTAAACTTAAACTTAAGAAAGCAGCACCAAAGCCTAAAGCAGAAACTCAGGTACCGGTGCTACCCAAATTTCAACTAAAAAGTAGGATTACTTATAAAAATGACTGGCCACCAGAGATAATTAAACCAGTGATCAATTTCATGGGCAGTGTTAGACAAAATGGCATTCTGTCAAGAAATGTTAAAGAAGCGGCTAAAATTAAGAAGAAGAAATATATACAGCCTGAATTACCTGAAATCGAAAAAACTGAGTTAGAAAAACCAATGTTTGGGCATGAAGATATAATTGAGGCTACAAAACAAACTGAGCCCAAGTCCGAAGAGGATGACGAACTAGAAGTTGCACCAGAAGAGCCTCAACAATTCACTATAAAACCAAGACGCCCTAGTGTTAAAAAAACTGAAGAAATATCTGAAGAAGTCACTATCAAAAAGAAATTAAAACCTATAAGAAAGTCTTCTATTATTCTGCCTGAAGTCACTGAGCCAGAAACTGTTACGTTCCGCCCAAAAAGTACAAAAACAAAAGAAGACGTTGAACAAGAATTTAATATTCAGCTTGACTCTTACGCTGAAGAAGAAATTTCAATGTCCAGTAAAGTAAAGCTGAAACCACAAAGGCAACCTACATTCAGCGAGGAAGCAAACGAAACTTCTATCAAATTTTACGAAGAAAAAGACGGCCCCGAAATCGTTGAAATAATAGAGAGTGATATTGAGGACGATGAAAAGACAACACAATTCCTGATGTCACTTAAAAAACCAGTTCTTGAGAAGGAAGAAGCGGTTGAGGACATTATGTCTAGTGTAACAGTTTCAAGACCAAAACCTGTTGAAGAGCCTTCAGAAGTTGTACAAGATGTCAACATTAAATTAGAGAGGAAGCCAAAATATATTGTTGATGACCAAGAAGAAGTCAGTTTCGAAGTGAAACCAATAACAGAACAGTATTCAACTGAGGAACTCTCGCTTTCCAGTAAGATCAAATTGAAGCCTAAAAAGAAAGTTACCTTAACTGAAGCTGCTGACGCAACTTCTATCCGAATAACTCAAGAAGTTGAAAATGATGATGAACAAGCAGAAATAATTTTAAGCGGGTCTGAGTCTGACGAAAATGTCGAAATGGTTATAAGGCGTAAGCCTAAGAAACTTGCGTACGAGGTCAGTGAAATTGAAGAATTGAGTGTTGAAATAAAGCCTAAGCCGGTCAGGGAAGAAACCTATCAAGAAGAGCAAATTACTATTTCAGCGAAGCGCAAACCTCGCAAACCTTCTCAACTGCAAGGTATTGTTTTGTCTTTGCATATAAGATCGACAGCTTATATTCAATAATGCTTCTGCAACAGGGTGCTTACTAATGAAATGATTGAAAATCTGCTACTTTTATCGAAGTTTTTCATATTTACTTACGGGATTACGCACGACGCACGAGCAGAGCCTTGAGAAACGCGAATACGTTGTATGTAGGTACGTACCGCGTGTTAATACAAACTATAGGTAGCACGCATTATTATATTATGAGCAAGTAATTTTTTTTAACTCGTTAGCAAAAGAAAATGTCGATACTGATAAATTATTTTTTAACAGCGACTTAACTATGATTAAACTAAGAATTATATTTTCTCATTAGCCTTACCTATGTTGTTAGTCAGTTTGTATATTTTATTCAAGTTTTCTATTCTAAATTTACTTTTAAATTTTTATGTATTTTGTGTTTAAATACCGTATTAATTCATGTATTTCATGTACTTTCCTTAAATTGTCGTCTTTTCATTTAACATACCGTCGCCTTACTGGTAAAACCAATTATCTGCACTTTTTGGCCAAATTGACTTAAAATGCAGTTCTATATAATTTTTCCCGCTCTATCGTCTGGTAAAACATAATAAACGCTGCGACCTACCGTTGTTGAGATAGCTAGATTAAATAATTTATAACTACACTTACAAATTAGAATTAAACTAGTAAAACAGCATAACTTATACATTCAACATTTTTCTAATGGTCACCTCTTTAAATAAAATGTTTACAACAGCTCTTAGTGTCTTAATAAATGCATTCTTCTGAATAAATGTAAAACTATTTTATTTATTTTATAGTACAACGGAAAAAACAAAAGTTAAGTCTATCTTACTTCATTCATAATTTCATAGGTAGGTAATTAATGTGATAAATAACACTGATTGAAAAAAAAATATTAAGGTAAAACCAGTTAAATGTAACAAAATAGTGTTTTTTGAAGTAGATATTGCGAAAATTGTAATTTTAAAATCAAATTATGACTGATATTTAGTGAACAGTTGTCACAATGCTGAAATTAAGTATCTACATAAATTAAAGCAGTAGTTAGAGCACAATTTGTAATTACAGGTAAAACCAATTAACTGCACTCCCCTGAGAATATAATTGTATTATAGAGTTTTTACTTAAAAGATAAATAAAATTATATTGCATTCTTAAAATAGATAAATATAACGTCATTTTGCATAAGTACTTTCCAAGCTTTAAAGTTAATCTTGGCTTAAACTTTCAAATGAAGTGAAGTGAATTACTCGAAACGACTACCGGTGCAGACAATTGGTTTTACCAGTAAGGCGACGACGATTTTTACAAAAAACATTATTAGGAAACTTGGAATCTAATAAATAATACTTAATGATAATGTCAACATATAATTATATTGTAATGTAGCCATCAGTCATATCATCCAAAATGTCAATTCATAGCTATAACATTTTAATAAAATAAAAAAAACGTGTTTTTACCATACGTAAACACATAATCAAAAAAATTCTATATGCCATAATGTTATATATTATCGGATAGTATCTCACACTGAACCTATTTAAATAGAAATGGAAGCGAAACCCAAAGCATGAGTTCCATTGCAAGCAAGGTTTTATTATAAACGACAACAAGAATCCCACAACGCAATACATATATAATATATATAGTGTGGTTAATCTTGATTTTCCATCGTGTGTCTATTTCTAGCATTTGAAGTTATTTTAGCTTTGCTTGCCTACATTATGCACCAACTGTCATAGGGTCAGAAGTTTTAGAAAAACATTCATTTTTCAGAAGCGGATGTTTCGATGAGTATTTCCAGAGAACAAGAATTCCCAGGTACGTTCTGAAATATATTCTCTAAGAGCAAGTTATTTTAATTAACAACTATAATATAACGAAACCTTTATTTTATTAAAATTACCTCTATAATTCTAGATATTGTGTGATGTTTAAACCCCCATGCAAATTTTTAGACATAAATACCTACTTCACGTGTATTTTATTTTGTCCATAAAGTGTTTATCCCACACAAGTCACAAGCTATGCCTACTTTAGGACTAGATACAATAAAATAATGAATAAATGGCACCTCTTCCGCTGGAAAACGATAACATTGCTCAAAAACAATGAGAAAATCGATGTTTGCTCTCTGAATAATAGATAAGTATTTGTTCCACTAGAGAGCAAAGCGATTTTTATTGAACGTCCCGCACGTTGAACAAAAATCGTTTAAGTCCCGAGCTAGCGAAGCACTCTAGACTAGAGTAGATTCATGAACGTAGCCAGTGGCTCTAAAGTAGACTGCCGATCTAAAGAAGGATTGATAGAAGGCAAGAAACACAAAAAAATATTTGCTCATGTATGAATGAGGCACGCAACTTTTCACCTTAGTCAAAACAATTCAATAAATTTTTCATTCCTTACTTTTACAGTAGTGTATAAAAACTGCGAGTCCTTTCCCATTCATAACACTAGTGCTACTTAGAGGATTTTTTTTCGTAGCCTTCACACCAGTGTTATGTGTGCGTTGGAGAAACCAGTGGTCGTCGAACTGTCCACTCTTATTAGATTTTAATATAATGTTTGATTCGCAGACACCCCGTTGGACGTGCGCGGTGGTGACACAGTGTTTGCGGTGTACTCCTACGTGGCAGAGACAGACGAGGCGATTAACTTGGTCGAAGGCGAAAGACTTTACATACTGGGTAAGGCATAAAGAGTAACCACCAAAGTCAGCGGCTCGCCGACAAGTTAACGAAACAGTGTCGGCTGCCGACAACATTCATACACTGAAATGTCACACCGCCCCGCGTCGGCGGGCTGTGACGGCAGGTCCGGTGTCTAGAGTCCGATTGAAGGACAAATATGATAATGATCTCAGTTTAAATCAAATGGATGCATGGCCTGGTTTCTATTG
Organism: Eupithecia subumbrata; assembly: GCA_949316285.1. Classification (NCBI taxonomy): domain Eukaryota; kingdom Metazoa; phylum Arthropoda; class Insecta; order Lepidoptera; family Geometridae; genus Eupithecia; species Eupithecia subumbrata. The sequence goes on along the minus strand of OX438642.1, from coordinate 29,317,680 downwards.
TGAAGTCGGTATTTGTTATAAAACATTATTTTCTAACAAGTACGTCTATCTATACGTACAGTTTATAACCAAGACTGCTGTACATGATTTACAGTGATTGTATTATTATTTCTTACCTACACTTTAAACTACAAACGAAGACACTCGCACGGCGAGCGACAGACCCTTCCTAATCGCGGCGCGCTAGCTGCGCAATTGTGTATCACTTTGGACTCGCTTACAAATCGCCCTGCCAGTGTGAAAGCATCAATCACGGAAGAAAAGTGCTTATCAGAATGAGCACCAGCTTATTACAGGTAGGCACCAGCCAACCTATAGTGATGCTAAACTTGTCAAAGTATTATAACTATCGGTGCCTCGTCAAAAAGTAAGTTTTTGACGCGTTTGTGCGAACTAAGCTTTGGCAGCGAACGGTGAAATTTTATTAGACCTTAGTCAGACTCAAAACGCGAGCATATGAAAAATCTCTATCTCTATCTATTATCCAACAAACAGCTACATAAGCTAAAATTTAAAAAGTACGCTAACACACTGGTAACTTTCGAAAAACAAAATAAAACTTATTTCTTCAAGTTTGCATTTATTCGTGAGCCTCATTTTCGTTTTTTCCCTCACCGCTCGCATACCGTAGCGTTGAAGTATGCGAGCGCTGAGAGGAAGAAACGAGCAGTTGACTAGCCCTTGTGGTAGCTAATAGTCCGCGAAGCAAAAGCAGATAGAGTTTGTAACATTTGGTACGTAGGGCTGAAACAAGTAAAATGAGCCGTGCTTTATTATTGCAGAAACTACGAATCAGGACTGGTGGTTCGTGCGCAAGCACCTGACGGAGGAGAAGGGCTGGGTGCCCGCCCAGTACTTGATGGACGAAGCCAACTACACGCTGTACCTGCAGAAGAAACTCAACGAGAAAATTGACAAGTTGCCTGTTTTCGAGAGTAAGTGTTTATATAATATGCAGATGGATATACAAAGTGTGCTGAAATAGATGTGCTATGATGGATGAGTGCATGTGAGTACGTGATCCCTGGAAGCACGTAAGTGGTACGCGGAGCACCCGACATCGCCCGCGGCTCGCTATAGCAACCTCCTCTCAATGAACACCTGATTAATGCCTTGTCATAGGTATTTAGTAAGTTTATCCAAATAGTGAGTGGTTCGTGACGACAAGCCTGAATTTTTGTCAAATGCTCAACACTAATAGGTTAAGAACCCCTGCTCTATTTGGACAACATTTTTTTAACTTTCAATTTCAGCTCTATTCGGAACGAATAAAACATGTAAACAAGGACTTAGGTTATCGCTCACTAATGTATTGTTTTTTCTATAGAACCATCATCGGAGGAACAGGCGGTTGCCCCCATATTCGTTGAGAAGCTGAGACCCAAACACACTCCGGATGGTGCAACAGTCCAGTTCGAATGCCAAGTAGAGGGATACCCCAGACCGCAGATCACCTGGTTCAGGCAAACTGCCATCATCAAGCCGTCTCAAGACTTCCAAATGTATTACGATGATGACAACGTAGCAACGCTGATCATCCGAGAAGTGTTCCCTGAAGATGCCGGTACATTCACTTGTGTGGCGAAGAACGCAGCAGGATTTGCATCCAGTACAACAGAGCTCATAGTTGAAGCTCCTCTATCGGACCACGGCTCTGAGATGACCATTCTCTCAAGAAAGAGCCTTTCCAGAGAATCATCACTAGCCGATATCCTGGAGGGCATTCCGCCCACGTTCTCAAAGCGGCCCAAAGCTCAGTACGTTGACGAAGGCTCGCAAATATTCTTGGAGTGCAGGCTTGTGGCGATCCCAGAGCCGGACATCGTTTGGTTATTCAAGGGTGAAGAAATCACACCCACCGAGCATGTGTCTATAGCCACTGAATCGGACATGCACATGTATTGTAGCGTCTTAAAAATCGATAAAGTGAAAAAATTCCAAGAAGGTACATACACCGTGATGGCTGTCAACAGAGAAGGTGAAGCGAGCCTTCCCATTGTCCTCAAGATAAAGACCGGCGAGAAAGAGAAACCTCAAGTAATAGAGCCGCTGAAGAACATGACTATCCGAGAAGGTGAAAGCATTGTTCTGTCCACTCAAGTTGTAGGAAACCCGGCACCGACCGTAGCTTGGTTCAAGAACAACAAGCCGGTCACATCAATGCCTACTAAATCTGACGGTGATATGCACACAATAACGATTGTGAAACCTAAGAAGGGCAAGGACGACGGTGTTTACACTCTTAAGGCTGTCAATTCAGAAGGATCCACGGAGACGAGCGCCGTTATTACAATCGAAGGTAAATTTCTCAATTCTTATATACACAGTGTTTAGTATGGGCTGTACGCTTTATTTTTCGAATACCTCTGTCGTTTTCGAGTCCTTCCTATACATTTAGCGCCTTGCAGCATCCCCCCCTCCCCCCCCCCCCTACCGGATCGAGAAGAACTAATTTTCCCTCCTTAATAACTCAGCAACTACCGCAGCTATGAACTTGAAATTATGATACATTTCGTGCGCCTGTACAGATTGGAAGACAAAAAAAATAAAATGAAAATTAGCATTTTCCATACAAATTGTGATGTCGGAATTTTAGAAGATACCTACAGGGTCATGTGGGGTATCAAATGAAAGGTATCAGCTTGTACGTATCAAAATAGTTTTTGAAATTTCTGTATCTTTCATACTTTTTTAAATAAATTTAAAAAAGTCAAATTTTACCCAAGAGATAGGCCCTATCTCCGAAGATTGTAGAGCGATCCATCTGAAATATATGTAGCGTTTGTAGATATGGATCTATATTTTACGGGAAAAATATAGAGAAGTTAGTAAAACGAATAATTTTTGATAAATGGTTAAAAGGGGGGGATTATTTTCAAAAGGGGGGCACCTCACCGAGTGGGGTATCAAATGAAAAGTATTGGTTTGTACATTTCAAAACAGTTTTTGAAATTTCTCTAGAGTACATTTTTTTAAATATTTTAATATAGTCAATAATCTAATCTCCGAAGTACCTATCCATCTAAAATGTAGATTGGTACCTACTATTTTTAGGTAGATATTCATCAAATAGCAATGTCTCTAACCGTTACCTTTAGTACATGTATAATCGACAAACGTTCGAAACCCTCGGCGCGCGAGTTACACTCGCACTTGACGGATCTTGTTTTGTGTAGACATCAATGGTTCTCGATTACTTTTATCGAATGTTCTTTTGTATAAACTCAGACTAAGGGTGCAGTTATTTGCTTAAAATACAATTATGGTATGAACATTGAGTAAAGGTTTGAAAATCCTTTGTTTCAGAACCGACTGAAGAAAACGCTGAACCACCACTCTTCATACACAGATTCCAAGAAATAACTGTTAAAGAAAAGGGCACTATTAAACTTACCGCTAAAGTTACTGGAAACCCCGTCCCAATCATAACATGGTACAGAAATAACATAGTGATAACACCATCCGAAACGGTAACACAGAACTTTGACGGAGAGAATATTGAGTTGATCATCAAAGAAGTTGACTCAGAAATAGATTCCGGTGATTATAAGTGCGTGGCGGCTAATAGTGCAGGTAAATCGTCGCACGGAGCGAAGGTCACCATCGATGTCGACAAAGTTACATTCATCAAGAAACTTAGCAAACAGTATGAGACAGAGGAAGGAAAGACGGTAACCTTGGAATGTCAAACATCACATACAGTCTCTACGAAATGGTATCATAACAACAAGGAAGTGAGTGGAATGGATCACAGGGAAGTCATCCAAGAAGGACGTGTACATAAACTAAGAATCAAACAGACAAAACTTACAGATGTAGGTGTAATTAAATGCGTGGTAAAGGACCAAGAAACTAATACGAAGCTTATGGTTCACGAAACTATACCAGAGTTTGTCCGTAAATTACAAGACTTTGAAGTGAAAGAGCGCGACGTTGCCATTCTCGAAGTCGAAGTGAATTCAGAAACTGCAGACGTATTCTGGGAGAAAGACGGAGAACAAATCAAACCTAAAAAGAATAAATATGAAATTGAGAAGCGCGGTCATATCAGAAAACTTTATATCAGAAACACTTCTGTCCATGACGAAGGCGAATACACGTGCACTCTCAGAGACGACGCATGTACCGCTGAAGTCACTGTCGTAGAACTGCCTCCAGAAATCATATCGCGGCTCAAAGACCAAAAGGTGACCAAAGGAAATAAAGCAACGTTTGAAATTGAGCTTACCAAAGGCGACGCATTGGTTCAATGGTTCAAAGACGGTTCAGAAATTCAGTTTTCAAACCACATTCAACTTACCATCGACGGTAAGAAGCAGAAGCTGAAGATATACGACTGTGACGGCGACGACGCGGGCGAATATGCGTGTGAAGTTGGCAACGATAGATGTGCTGCCAAGCTCACAGTTGAGGAGCCATCAGTGGCCTTCACTTTGAGGCTTCCGGAAAGCATAGTCGTTCCAGCCAATACAGACGCGTATCTTACTGTTGAGATACCAGATGACGCACTCCTGGTGACCTGGTTCAAGAAGAAGACTGTTATTGAAGATTCGGAGAAGTTCACATTGATCTCAGATGGTACTAAACGTACGCTTATCATTAGGAAATGCAATGAGGATGATCAGACGGAATATTCCGTTTCCCTACTCGATGCCAAGTGCTCGACTAAACTCAGAGTAGAATGTAAGTATCTCTTAGTTTCTTAGCTCGTTTTTTAGACTACATTTTTAGGGTTCCGAACCCGAAGGGGGAAAACGGGCCCCTATAGGTGCTTAGGCTCTGCTATCTGGCTCAGATTTCAGAATTCAATGACTTTATTTTATTAGGCTAACAAAATAAGCACTTAGACAAGTCAAATCATCAAGACGGCCAATGCGGCGGGCGAAGGTCCGCCTGCAACGCAGGAGGTTGCGGGTTCGATTCCCGCCGTGGGACAAATGTTTGTACGGGTCTGTAAAGATTGTTACGGGTGTTCTGTGTATTTTCTATGTAAAGTAAAAAATATCTATCTGTGTAGTGTATTGTATTAAGTATGTCAGATAACTAGTACCCATAACACAAGCTCTGCTTAGCTTGGGGCTAGATAATGCTGTGTGAAATGTCCAGCATTATTCATTTATTTATTGAAACTAATACTTTCAAGAACAATTATTATAAATTTTATAAGAACCATGAATTATTATATCAAACAAGAAAAAAGGTGTGTCTGTCCGTCAGTCTGTTAGCGGGCTTTATCTCTTGTGCCGTAAAAGGTAGACAGTTTTAACAGAGTGTAATATTAAATAAATTGTTTTTATTATTGACTATACGTCTATAACAACAAAATGAAAATAAAATAAATTTCATAATTAAGGCGGGCAACGTTATACCAAGTTGAACTAATATCACCAAATTAAGCAACGTTGGGAGAGCGGTCAGTCTTGCATGGATGTTCGCTTTTTACTTATTTAGCGATCCATCAAAAAATCTGTTTTAGGGCTTCTCGTGTTTCTTTTACGAAAGATCAAGTTTGGTACGGAACCCTTCTCGTGCCTCTTGTTTTTTTGTCTACGACAGAGCAGAAGATTATCGTGCTAGATTATGCCGATATGCCGAAGTGAATAATTTACACTAATAATGTAGAGAAATAAATGATGGACTCGTCAGTTTTGTTTGAAGAAAATAAATAAACTTGTATTGAATAATTGTATCATCAAGGAATAGGAAACGGGAAAAGTCGCTCTTTACCCTGTAGGGTCAATGCAGGTCCAAAAAGAACAGTTTGTTATCGATTACAGTGTTGGAGTTCTCCCCGAGGATAAGGAACTACGAGAGTGAGTACAGAATCAGGCACGGTAACGACGTCACCATCACCGTGCAGTTCGAGGGCTCCCCGCAGCCCAACGACGAATGGGTGCTCAACTCGAAGATCATCAAGAAGTCGAAGCACACCAAGTCGAGCATCGACTCCAAGTCTGCGAGCCTCACCATCAAGAAGGTGGAGCAGGCGGATGCCGGTTCGTACCGGCTTAAACTGGAAAACAACTGCGGTGAAGCGGTCGCGGATATCAATGTTGTTGTTCTGGGTAAGAATCCTTTCTGATCTTCCACGTCTCTTTCTCTTCCTTAGTTTTTCAAAGTCAGGTAGAGTTAGGAAGGCAGGTGGCCTTCTATACAACATGGTTGAAGTAAACATAACCAGATGTTTGTATGATCTGCAAATATTTATTCTGCGTCTGGGTGTTAGTTACCTAATACTGTTTTGAGCTTCTCAATTCGGTTGTATGTTTTTATGTGTATAGGTATGTTACTTTATATTATCTCCGATCTTGCTGATTCTACTTTTATTTATAATGACCCCCTTCGGGGTCCAAGATCACCCCCTTTCGGCTTAGTACACCCTCTCCGCAGCACCCTTTATAGATTACCTGTTATCTATACAGGGTGCTGTTAGCTGCTGAATATCTGTAATCTGTAGTAATAACCGATCAAGAAACACGTTCAACTCCTATAATAGAGAGCTAGGTAGGTACCTGTATACCTATACCTACCTACCTAAATATTTTATTAATGTATGTTGGTTTTAGTTTTATAGAAGCCGCCACTACCTAACTACAGCTGTTATTTGTCCGTTCGCTAGGTACATGTACAATTGTACATGTTGAGTACATGTACAATTCCACACATCTAATACCTTTGTGACATAATGCACGCGTATGAAGTTCCCTTATTGTTGACAGGGGAGTGAATGAAGACTGAATGAAAGAATTAAATATTTCATAGACATCGTTACCTTTCAAAATATACTTAAGCGATGCAAATCTGTCGTCTCGAATAATATCGAGATACGAAAGGAATATTATATTGATAGATTTTTCCATGAAAGGTTATTGAAAATAATATAAAATTAAAGTTTACACAGCACACAGTATATAACTCAATCTTACTTATTATCCTGGAACACGAGTGTCATGCCGCGGGTAGAAGCAAGTAGGTAACAAATAAAACAACAAAAATAATACTATTTTCTTTGGTTCTTTAAATGTCTAGATCTATCTTGACATCTATACTAATTTATTATTAAATAACAAACAGGCCACGTTTTTTGTGCTGGCAAGCGCGACAAGTTTTAAAGCGTTACGCATTAGGTATTCTTTGCCATAATGATTAATGATACAAGTTGAAAAAAAAGCCCAATAGTGATTATTAACCATAACGTTGAGCTTATACTAAAATATACTTATAGAAAAAGATTTGTAAGCCCGGTAAATATGTTTTACAGATGGACGCTTTTTTACGGTTTTACGTTGACACCGACTATCTAGATACCTACATATATAAGTAGTCAAGGATCATTTTATACTACGTGTTAATTTATTCTGATTCTAAATAAAATCATTTTAGACGTTTGACTATGTGTCAAATAATACAAATGTTGACTAAAATAAAAAATCGTACTTCATTTAAACAAGATCGATTATCATAAATAATCGAATCGGTGCAGCATTAGGGCATGACCAGTTGGTTGAAAGGTAATAAATGCGTGAAACATGCGTGAAACGAGTGTGATCAGTATGTCAGTTTGTTTGCTCTATTGTGAGAAGGATTAATGACCGATTTTATACAACAAAATATTTATTTAAAATAAAATTACTTGGACATTTTTATTTAAACATTATAATTTTTCATTTAATATTATGTTTGTTAAATATAAATTATAATTAGTTAATGTAATTGGCAATCGCCGTTCTAATTAATAAATAAATTAATGACAAAAAAATATACAGGGTTATTGGTAATTCACTGACACTGACACTGCGTAAACTGCAGGTTTTGCCCACCATCACCATAAAGTGTCACTGAATTACCGATAACCCTGTATATAAATTACTTAACTCGTTCTCTGGCCGAATTGATTAGTTAATTATAGAGAAACCGGCTGTAGGTTTTTGTGGGTACTTAAGTTTATAGGAGGTAGCTTATTGATTTCTTATTTTAATGTAGATATTCCTTCGCCGCCTGGAAAGCCTTCTGTGGTCGAGACCGACGACACGTCAGCAAACGTCTGCTGGGAGGAGCCGCGAGACGCGGGCCACTCCACCATCGACTCCTACATCCTGGAGTACCAGGAGATCGACGCCACTCAGTGAGTGACCACTGCCTGCTACGATTAGATAAGAGATACGAGTAGGCTCAACATGTCCTATTCAAATTTCCGCGACTGTTAGAGACTAGTAGTAAATGTGTCATTACGTTTTCTGTTCTAGATGGATATCGATCGAAAAAGTATTGAAAACACAATGCTACGTTAAGAATCTGAAAACGAAATCCTCATACAGATTTAGAGCGTTTGCCATAAACGAAGTAGGCGTTAGCGAGTCCTCGGAGATATCAGAATACTACAGAATAGAGAAGATCACCAAATCTCAACCTCCCACTGTGGAGAAACCATTGCGGGACGTAGTAGGTTCGCCAGGGGAGGACATAGAGCTAAGCTGCATATTCGGAGGCGTGCCGCAACCAAAGGCGGCCTGGTTCAAGGACAACAAAGCCCTCAAGACAGCCAAAGCTACCTACGTCAATCGCATCGCGACTCTGGTTGTGACAAGCACGCTCACAGGCGAAGGGGTCTACAAGTGCGTAGCGACCAACGAATCCGGTGAAGCGGAGACCTCCTGCACACTAGAAGTCCAACAGAAACCTGTTATCATTATAACAGAGGAGGAGATCAACCAGAAACGCAAGGTTGACGACGAATGGACGGTCTCGGCTGTGATACAAGGCATACCGAAGCCTACAGTGACTTGGTACAGAAATGGCACCAAGATAGAGAAGTCTAAGGATATTGTGATAAAAACTGAAGACAATGTAAGCACGATTACAATAAAGTCGTGTAAGAGAACGCACAGCAGCAAATATACGATCGAGGCGACCAACAAGGCGGCGACGAAGACCGTTGATACGACGCTCAAGGTTTACGGTAAGTTTTTAATTGATTTTTCTCGGCTACCGTGGCTTTGCAAACGTTTTCTCGATTTTAAGCTCTGTAGGTTGTTGCAACACAACCCTTCGTACCCTTGACTTCGTAACCCGGAACAAACGCGAGCAAACCTTCGGACTGAAGCTGATAATATACTTTCACGTAAACAAATCATTACACACATCAACCGCCGATCAAATATTTTACTTCCTTATCTCCCCAGACAAACCCAGCAGACCCGAAGGTCCTGTAATCATGCGCGAAATCAGCAGAGAATCAGTGACTATAGAGTGGAAACCACCACTCGACGACGGCGGCCTAGAGCTGACCAAATATGCCATCGAGAAGCACGACCCGGAGGCGAACGAGTGGGTGAAGGTGGCAGACGTCGACAGGGACATAGAGACGTACTGCATTCAGAAGCTGAATGAGAACTGCGAGTACATGTTCAGGGTCATGGCGCAAAACCCTGTGGGGCTGTCGGAGGCGTTGGAGAGCGAGCCTATTGTGATCAAGACTGCGTTAGGTAAGGAAACAAAAACAATGTTATTACGTACATACCTTGGATAATAAATAATAATAACAGCTATAAAATATATATATAAAGTTTATTTATTAAATCATATGTTGTCCATAAGTTACACAATATACATATAAAACATTACGATAACATCAATATAAAGAAGATTGCAGATTGTATTCCCGTGGCCTGATGTGCTTGTAACAAACTAAAAGACAGCAAATCTACCGAGCAACACTTATCATTATCAAACATATGTTTGTATTCAACAGACGTGCCGTCGCCACCGTTAGGACCTCTAGGCCTGTACGGCATCACCAAAGACTCGGTGACCATATCCTGGTACCCGTCCGAGAAGAACGGTGGCTCCCCCATCATCGACTACCGCGTGGAGATGACCGACGGCCAGGAGTGGCAGACGGTGGCCACGGTCACCACCACCTCGGCCAGGGTACTGAAACTGATGAAGGGTACCACATACCAGTTCAGGATATATGCGAGGAACGAGATAGGAACGAGCTTGGCTTACGAGTCGGACCTGAAGGTGGTCGTTGGAAAGACGAAGAGTGAGTGACTACATTACCGTTATCTATTCTACACTTGTTTTATTAAAAGCTAGTATTTTCTAAGGTTTTTATAGAGCTTGCTCATCGCATTTAACAAAACTTCTACTAGTCGGTTACTTGCCCTTTTGGCGCAATATAAATATAAACAGAAATATTTCATTTGTGTTCCATAAAAAACTTAAAATGTAAATGCAATGTTTAGAAATCATAAAGGGTTAATAGTAATAACTAGCACAAAATTGTCACCGGCTCTGTTGAATGCTGCAGAGACGATTCAACGGTGCCAGGGTTCTATTCTAACGCATTATCGACGTGCGTGCCAGACACGAGAAATACAAAATGCAACAGGTAGCGCGGTCTCGCACTTTTATAACTCAAGCGAACAAACTCGGAAACTATTTAGTTTACAAAACGCCATATCAAAATCCTGACTATATTACAGTGCACTATTTTCTGCCCGCATGTTCGCACACTTTGAAACTTGTTTCAGTTTTTCTCTTTAAATATAATTTCTATCCCATGGGAACAGATTTATATTATAAAAGTAGGCCATGTGTTATTCCTATCTAGACCTACATCTATGCAAATTTCAGCTAGAATCGTTCAGTAGTGTTGACGTGATAAAGCAACAAATATACATCTATCGAACTAATCTTTCGCATTTATTTTTGTATAAAATTTGTCGAACTACGTGGCGCGGCGAGGGTCCGCCTGCGGCGCAGAAGGTTGCGGGTTCTATTCCCACCTTGGGACAAATGTTTGTTCGATCTGCAAATATTTGTTCCGGGTGTTCTGGGTATTTTCTGTGTATAATTAAAAAATATCTATCTACTAAATGTATTGTATTCAGTATATTAGTTATCTAGTAGTAGTAGTAGTTTGAGGTAACAGAGAGACAGACAGATAGACACCTCTATAACACAAGATCTGCTTGGGGCTAGGTGATGCTGTGGCTGTGTGGATTGTCCAGCATTATTTATTTAATATTTATTTTATTAGTGTGATCGGTTTTTGCGCGCGCAATACGTGCATAGGTTTTGATTCATGTTAGAATCTATTCCTTTGTTAAATATAATTAAAATCGATTTAGCCGTTCTTAAAAAATACAGTTAGACTAACGCCCGAATACTCAAACACAAATTAGATTTGAGCCGAGATCAAAATGACAAGGCTGGCACTATAGACGAGATTTACATGGAAAACTATCAAAAATGTGTCACTTGAGACGTGCTTGAACGTGAGTCACGTTTCAGTATTTGGGGGTTACAGAGAGACAGACAGATAGACGGACTTCTATAAAATAAAATTATAAAAGTGGGTATGCAGCTGGAGTTGGCGCTTTTATCTTTAGTTTTTATCTGAAAACACTGAAAAAAAAAGTACTAGCTTTGAATACATAGGTATCCGATCTACATGAAAGAACTATGAATCAGCACCAAACTCACCTCCCCGAACGACGACACAGAAAGCGGTGCTGAGCCGCCTCCATGCATGCATCCGTGCTCCGGAAGTACCTATGGATATATATAGATACTTATCTTGTGTTTTCCTCCAGCCGCGCCGTCTCCGCCGCGCGACGTCCTCGTAAAGGAAATGACGTCACGATCCGTCACGCTGCAGTGGCGCGCGCCGGAAAGCGACGGCGGAAGCGTCGTCACCAGTAAGTCTTCTCAAACAACAGTTTCACATTTATTCTCCGAGTAGGTATCACGTCACCCATACCTACCCATACCTACCCATACCTACCCATACATACCCATACCTACCCATAGCACAAGCTTTGCTTAGTGTAGGGCCAGATTCTACATTTGGAAAAATGTTCACTATCTATTTTTTAGCACTCATTTCCACTAGTTCTCATCTCACCTACAACGGTGAAGGCTGCGGGTTCGATTCTCGACACTGGATAAATGTTTGCATGATCTGCGAATACTTGTTTGCAGTCTGGGTGTATTTTATGTATTATTTATACACAATTCGATCCCAGATCGGGGTTCGAGCTGTTGCTAAATTTGATTGAACGAGTATAATAATCTACATAAGGGTTTCTTTTCACTTCTTCTCTAGCGGCTAGAGTAGAGCTAGAGTCTAGCTTATTTAAAATCATTCAACTAAGTATTCAATTCATAATTGATTATATTTCATTGTATAATAAACTGTTTCTGTAGGTACTTATTCTTACGTAAAGAAACGTTGTTGATTCCATCTCTTGATTTCTTTAGACTACATAATCGAATACAAAACTGTGCGAGCGAAATCGTGGACGAAAATAATCACGGTCAGCGGCTCGGTCTACGAGCACTGCGTGGAGAACATCAAGGAGAAGGAGCAGCTGGTGTTCAGGGTGTCCGCCGAGAACGCGGTCGGAGTCAGCCTGCCCACGCCCACCCAGCCTGTGCTGCTCGAGAAGCATGCTAGTGAGTACCTACTTACTTACTTACCCTCCACTTTCAGCTCAGTGGCGCTGCGGGGGATGTCCGCCGACGACGCTAGGTTTGATTCCCGCGAGGGATTTTATTTAAAGATCTCCAAATTTTTGTTCCATGTCTGAAGGTTTTACTGATAAATGAAATTAATTTATCGATGGTTTCAGTAAATTAATTCTTTAGGAAACTCTTGCTCAATTTGAACAATATAGATAATTTTCTAAAAGCTCGACTTTTATCTGCGCTGTTCCAGCATTTCCAAACCAAGACTCTTAACGTTGTCGCAGATCAGGGCCGCACCGCTACCGCACACCACACAAATTTTCATTCAAATATGGGCTCGTAATAGTTAAATCCATTTTATATTGGCGGCAGTAGTTTTGTACGGTAGCGGTGTTGAATGTATGTGCTCAGGCCTTTAGTTCATTCGAAGCAACTTGCAACATGGTTCACGGAATTATTAGACAAAAAAATATTTAACTCAGATCGTCAGGTCACTCTGATAGTTGCCTCATAATCATAACATACGGAGGTGAGGTGAGGACGGAGGAGGAATCAGCTTAAGTTTTCCTCACTCGGAGCCGGTCAAAATTAGCAATTACAATGCAGATCGAAGTCGTTGAAAAATATGATATACTTCTCGTGAAGCTCTATTCAATATCTACAGCAGAATTGGAGTTTCGAAATTCCATTGGAGTGAATAAAAATAATGGGTCTCAGTGATTAAGTCCACCTCCTCGACATAATCACTGAGACCAATTGTTGATAGGTAAGACACTACGAAACTTGTTGAAGTCGAATTAGCTCCAGAATCAGTTAGGAATTATACCTAAGCAACACATCACTTAGGTTCATTTTCCTTTTCCAGCCGTACCATCCCCACCGACTGCGCCACTCGAAATCCGCACTGTCGGGAACAACATTGTAATGACGTCGTGGGGAACGCCCGAATGGGATGGCGGTGCCCCGCTGCTCGGGTACAACATCGCCATCCGTGACGTCACCAAGACGATGTGGATGGAAGTCGGCAAGGTCGACGCACACACCCTCAAGTTCAACATCAGAGACTTGAGCGAAGATCACACGTATATGATCAGGATATACGCGAGGAATGAGATCGGACTGAGCGAACCACTCGAGTCTGATGAACCATTCAAAGTTCTACCTGGAGAAGGTAAGAAGTAAATACTTTTAGGAAGTATAAACCTAAGCTATTCATCGGAACAGAACCAGTGTGCAGATTCTCAAAAGTTGTCGGGATTCGTTTCACATTTCCATTGAAAACACTGAACTTTGTTCCTTTCGGTCCGTGCGGCTTTCATCAAAACTTTACCTTTTGACGTAGATCTTGCTTTCATATTGCCTTCACGAGTCTAAAACTTTCAGTGAAGCTCTATTCATTGCATGTAAGGTGCGTTGGGCTTGGGGTATGATTGGATGGATTTTCGTCTAGTTGAAGTTATCTAGCGAAATATATTTTTTCTCGAGATCAGTAGCGGAAAATGTTAAGGAATAACCGTAGTTTATTATTTTATGTTCATAAACCCATTCGTTTTTGATTTATCTGTACGTAATGAGTATAAGAAATTGTGATGAAAAAAATGTGGCCTCGGGGCAAATTCGGAAAACATTTGAAAGCCACTTCTGATGCTCAGAGCACACAGTCCACACTGAAATACATATTCGTTTCATCAGCCTACAGGATCAGTTCTATTTAGCTATCGAACCATAAAAAATATTATTTCACTTATATTGTCACAAAATAAGCGACTATAGTTTTACTAAAAAAATACGATGAAAAAAAAAGATCGGATCGACAAATAGGCGAAATTTAAGTTGTCTATTGTTTTGGAGCACAACTGAAATGAAATATTTTATTTCAACTCATATATTAATCGACTGGCGGGTACGATCAGGACTAGAATGGCGTCGTAGAAAATGTTGGCACCATATGAAAATATGACCTAATTCGGCTGGAAAGAATTTCATACGGTCTTTACCGCGTGCTCTCTTACATGAAATATCTTAAATGAACGCACCTTACGAAATGTTTCGGACGATACGAAGCTGAATAATAAAGAACGGTATACCCTGAGCAACAGAGCAGCCATGGCATTGATCTCATGTTCGTTCAGGGGCCTACAAGCTTTGTCACATCCTCGTGGTTCGAACAGATTTATTGAGGGCAAATCGAAGATATCAGTCAGTGCTTTCCTATTTAAGTAAAAAAGCGTTGGGCTGCAATCATAAATGTAGACTATAGAGATTACATATAACTGAAACCACACAGGTTTCTATTTGGCACTAAGCAAAAAAATCAATATCAGCATGAGCTTACATACGTAGTACTATATAGTAGTTAGTAAACAGGAGGCTATTAATTAATCTAATAAATCTGATTATTGAATAGCCACTCATAGTCTCCTCTATTCCAAATTTACGTAATTCTGAGCAGTTTGTCGCGCTTGTTGCATTGCTATCCGTCAAAATAGTTCCGCAACTTTTTGACGGTGTGGTTTAACAACAATTTTAATTAGTCTGACTGTTGTGGAATTGTAAAACAGAACCTATACGACACGACACTTATCGCTTCCAATAAATTTTGAATTCTCCAACCAAACCTTGTCTCGAGTATTGATCTGTCCTGCAGAAAACCAATTAGTGGGCTTGGAAACCAATTTTTAGGATATCATGATAAGTTTAGGTTTAGGCCTGTTGGAAAATTTGATGAGGGTATGATCTGCTGACGTTTGTGCCGGGTCGGGTGTCCAAATAATAGTGATGTGGTACGCGTCGTCAGCAACATCCGCAACCCGACCTAGCCCTCTGTTGGATGGTCTCCAACATCGTGTATCACTACCCCGGATAGGTACCCACTTCTACCTACCCTTCCCGCTGTACCTTCTGCTAGGAATATCTGATATTCCCAACCCATAAGACAAGCTCTGATTAGTATTGGGGCCAGATTATGCCCCGTCAAGAAGTCCAGTGGCATTCGTTAGGATATATTATTATGATTTATTTACTGATGAGCACCGGCTTTGCGCCCATTTTTTCAATGGAAACGTTCAAAGGTTATTTCTATCCCATGAGATTTGATTTATGAGAGAAAATTAGCAAATATAATTTATGTGTGCGTTTTGGACAGAGGAGAAGAGGTAACCATCCCAACCTTCGCATTTAAAATGAAAGTGTTTGTGTTCCCAGAGTCGCAGGCAGACGCCGAGCACGGCGAGCTGACGGAGGGCACGGAGCCCACGTCGTTCAGCCAGACGACCACCTCCTGGCTCCGGGACCACAACATGGACGCCGACATCCGCTCCTACGCGCGCGGCTCCTTGCTGCGGCGAGACGAGTACTTCTTCAGGATATGGCATTACGCCAAACAGCTGTTCAAGTGATCTGCGAGATCACACCTGTGCTCCCCACTCCACTCCACTACGATTCCAGGAGTGGAGTGGAGTGCCACTCCACTCCTGGAATCAGCGGTTTCATCTTGATACCAAAAGTTTTCACGGTTTCTACCTTGGTACAGGGCTCGATTCTTAAACTCAGTATTGATTTTGTTGTTTAGTTTCGTTGCTCTATTGCGTCATGATTGCGCTGTATCATTTTGATAGTATTGCGGCGATGGAGCATCAGTCCTTATGGAAATCGGTGGAAGTCAAAAGATGAATAGCAATGGATGCCTTCTCGGCAGCTTGTGTGGGAGCACTCCGACCTGTGATATTTACGACGACATGTACGTTCCTCGAGACGATCGTTTTAACGTTGTCCCGCGGAACTCTAGTTTGCGGATAGTATTAGAAGACAGTCTTACTGTCAATTTTTTACGATTTTTGTATCATTATTTTCATTATTTATTGTTTATTTTAAGATTAAATTATTTATTTATTTAAACGCTATCTATACTGCTTTGGAGTCTGATTCAATGTGTATGGGAGACGTATTGAATATAGGTGCATATTATTCGAGAAATTGAATGAGGCTCTAAGGCATTGATGGATGACGCATTTAAATTATTCAATTAAAGGTACTTAAATAACAAAATAATTTTATTTCATTTGCCCCTTTGACATATTATTTAGCTATCAATACGACTTTCATTAACTATGTATGAATTTATTTTGATACCGTACATTAACCACTAAAGGGGGCGGGGCCGGTGTCAGTGGGGCAAGCGCCTTGTAGGCGCCCTAAGTACTCACACCAAGTTGCAAGAGATTAATGAAAATCCTACGAAGCAGTTTTCAATAATTTCATTCGTTTTGTATCCGTAGGTCGTACGCCATATAACTGAGTTTCAAGTGATCCGCGGCACCCTTCTACAAACTATCAAAAACTCATAACTAAAGAATATTTGAAGCAAATTGAAGCCGGATAATTGTGAACTTTTGACCTACTTAGGGAAGTGAAGAAGTTTGGGAAAGAAAAATAAAACCAGCGTTTTAAATTAAGTACTTATTCGTTTATTATTTTAATATCATGGTGAGATGATAATAAAATGAATACAGACTACATTCCTAAAGTACATATTACATAATGACTGTACTGTTTGTACTGCAGCTACTATTTATTGATTAAGATATTATAGTAAAACGAGTATTGAGTGATTAATTTAATTTTTGGAGTGTATATTTGGCACTCGTAACATAAATTAGAACCGTTGACCGAACATTACAATAATAATTTCTAAACATAACTTAGACAGCTTACTGGCGATTTCGGCGACCTGGGAACAAAAACATACATGAGAATCCTTACAAGAAACTGATTGTGAAAACACAAAGTTATTCAACTATGTTATCAATATGGAAAAAAAAAATTACCGAAAATATTATGAACAATGACACATACAAAAGTCTTCTATATACAATATTTTTCTCAAAACTTTGTATCTAGAACCTACTAGAATCGTTTATAATTGGATTGGATAGGTGTCTCTTAAAGAAATCAGATTTGATGACTGAAGAAGAAGGATAAAGCAATAGACCGAAAATGAAACATAAAAAGAAGAGCATAAGCCTAACCTTGCGGTTCTCCAAATAAGATGTCTGGCTCATTGTCTGGCCAATTGAATATGTACTGGGCGTACATACTATATACACTACATATATACCGTGTTAGTGAACTGTTGTAACACTTCCAGAAGGTTTAAACTTTGTTCCGTTAGCAGTAAGTAGGTATGGTTCTATGCAATTAACTCTAGTACTTCTTTGGTTCTATGCGTCAAGACGTCAAGAGTCTCGTCAAGCTTTTGCTGAAGACATAAAACTGCAACAAGTTTTAGTTTGTTTCTTTTGCTGAAGACATAAAACTGCAACAAGTTTTAGTTTGTTTCTTTTTTCATAAACCGTGGTTATCGATGATGCTTTCAAATGTTTTCGTTAGTGCAGTATGAATTTTTTTAACTATCTTGTTTTTGACCTTTTTCAGAAGATTAATCACTGTAACAAGTCGTCATCTTAGGGCATGCATGTTTTTCAAAGATATGAAATCTGACAATAAAATATCAATTCACGTTTTAGACAGAAGTTTCCTACATGAATTATTACCGACAAAGAGTCTTCGGTTAGACAAGGCTAAATAAAATCGTAGCAACCTTTTTTTTATGTTATTTTACTCTTCAAAACAGGAATTACGCGTAAGACCACACTGTAGAAGTGAATATTTAAACTTGTATAGTTGCCGACTGGAGTCGAGTATATCCGATCCAGCGTAACTGACCCTAGCGTGACGGTTCAGTTTCTTTCATAGTTCGCCTTAAGAAGTTTTGCTTATAAACTGTAGAGTTCCTTACCCTTGTCCTTGGTGGTCTTGGCCTGCTTGTTCTTGTTGCATTTCTTGGCCACGCGGCGAGTCTTCTCGCAGGCTTGGTCGCTGTTAGCCTTCAGTTTATCGGTTCGGAACATCTCGCCTGTGGCCGCGTTGCACTCACTCCATTGAGTTTTCTCGTAGCGGCAAGCTTAGGAACAACATATTACATGAAACTCTAAACTTGCGGCTGCCTTCGATGCCAAGCAGGATTATGGGGTATGAAAGTGATTTCTTGAGAAAACTCGTAATATTGGACAAGCTTATTAGGGCAAATGTTTTGGAAAAAAAAAACAAGGGAAAGTGAAGCTTATAAAAAACAGTTGAAATGAGGCGGGCGGGCACCTAGTCTACTTACATTTCTTGCATTTCTTCTGAATGGTCTTACTGTTCTGGCACAGGGAGGGGTCGCCCTTCTTCAAGGTCAGCTTGCGCGTACGCATGTTGGTCTTGAGGTCGCACTCGCTCCAAGAGCCGCGACTGTAGCGGCACGGCTCTGTTGACAACCGTTTATGATCAGGAAGTGTCTAATAATTACTACCATCTACATAATTATCCTATTACCTAAAAACGCATTCGATGACGATTCGATGCCATGTTTGTCTATTCTACCCTAGACACATCGCCGCCGCCTGGAGAGATCATGCTATGCCTGCTGTAAGTAGGTAACCGATCACTTGATACGTACCTACCTAATACTTACTAATTATACCTACTTCAAAGAGGTAACGCATAGATTAAGGTTAAACTAACCTGTCTGTCGGAAGTTGACGGACAGAAAGATCGCCATGTTCTACCAAAGAAGTTATTATTGAAGTTAGGTTATGCTCTAGCATCAATTTACAACGTGAACGAAAGAAATAACTGTAGCTAGATAATATACCATTTTGATGGGCTCACGACCTCACACGATTTATTTTTGAATGTTGCCAATGAGTGTCCTACTGCCTGCCGGCCTCCCTTTTCTTTCCAATACGAACATCCGAGGTTACGATACAGCCGAAGCAGTATCTACCTAAATTCTTGGTGTACGATAGGTACCTAACTACTTGGATTAGGTACCTAGTCAAAACATTTAAAAAATGGTGTTAAATTATGATAGTTTTCAGAGTGAAAAGTTGCAGGATCGCTAAGGCCGCCAAGCGACCGTCGACGCCCTTACAAAAAGCATAAACCGTGGATTCCAGACACACATGTGCATCGGCTATTTAAAGACAGCGGGGAGGCTCTCAGCACCACCAGCTTCCACTTTTATAATTTGAATGATTTTATAATTAAATGTCGCGATCGCGACTCCGTGTTGTTCGGCGTTATATTTATATTTCAAGTTCAAATTCAATTTTAAATTTTTAGCGACCATATTGTACATAAGTTATTAAAGATATTCAGTCTCAAATAAGGACCCGGTTAGGGCACAGCAAGATACTTAGTGCTCGCTAGAAAGAAACTTAGTGCTCTAGAAATTCTTGCAAAGAATAAAAACTATGTTTTATCAGATATCTTCTTGATAAATTTTTAAACTTAAGTATTTTTGTTTAGTTTTTTTTTATCTTGGGGGATTTTATTGTATATTCTTATAGCCATAGCATACGGACCTGAATGGAAGATTTTAGGTGTGGCTGTCAATGATCCGGCTAATTTCTTTACCTTAAACACCAGCAAAACCAAATTCCTGTGTGTGAATACACAGGAATTTGCTTTTGCTGGTTACCAAATAAAACCAAAGTTTCTGCTCCTTCTAACCTGAGCGCCTTAAGAGTACATAAGTGCGGTTTCGTAGACGCTGGTGCTGCTGGCTGTTCTTGTCCTACTGTCGAACGATTAGGCTCTCTTCGCTACTTAGGTGTGATACTGGAACCGAGCCTGTCCTTCAGGGCCCACATCGATACACTTTCTGGGAGAGTCCGTAAAATGATACACATCATGAAGCTCCTCCGGCAGTGGTCTGACTGGCCTAGACACTTTTTAGCTCGTGTACACAGCCTTATGCGAATCAATCAATCCTGGGCTACTGCGTCACAGTCTGGGGAGAATCTGCGAAGTGACATAGTGACTCACGAAAGAGCGCAACGCAAATAATAATAATAAATAAAATAAAAAATATTTTTAAATTTTTTTTTTTGGTTCAGACATTATATTGTATTCTCTAGGTACCTATAAGACTGATTTTATCGATGTCTAATATTATATATTTTAACTTGTACTTTATTGCATGCCCTTTTAACATAATTGTTACATTTTTTTTATTGTGAAGTAACTACCCAGCAAACAATCTGTTACAATATTTGCTAGTGACTGTGCTCTCTCTCTCTGAACGTGTTCGTACACTCGCACTCGGTCTCCCGCGAATCTGCTGCCTGAACGAGTTGACAAAGGCTTTATTGTTTATTTTATGATTTTAATGTTGACAACTGTGTTGTTTTAACCTATTTATGATTGAATTAATTGTTATTTTCTTATTTTATTTTGGTGTTTTTGAATTATTATTTCGAATTTAATTTAATTAATTAATTACTATTATTGTTATTATTATTATTTTTTTAATTAATTTATATCGTTTTGTATCGTTTTATGTTATTATTAGAATTGTAATAAGTTACTTTAAAAATGACTAAATATTGTATGAAATGACTCTACCTATTAAGATTGAGAATAATTATGTACCCTATCGCATTATGTGTGCCTGTAAGGATAGGTGTACTTTTTAATAAATAAATAAATACTTTGCCATTTTCGCGGTCCAGCTGTGTCCCACACTAGAAGATGCTCAGACGACATGAAGGTACAAAGTCAAGTTTGGAAATCCTAAGATTTCGCTTGCATTTCAACAACGTCGATCTTTGTGTGTTCACTTTGAGCCTCACCCCGGCTAAAGTGAAGAAATGGCAGACTTTACGGAAATAGAAAATATTCAATAAAATGTGTCGTTCCTTTTGAGGATTTGTCTCTCTCGTTTCTCAAATTCAATTCACGAGTTGTTTTGCCTTCAGATAGTTTTAGTTTGAGTCAATCTTCGAAGTACCTGGATCTCAATTTACTAAATAAGTTTGCATTAATTTAAAAGAGTCTCGTCAATTTTATGCGTCGTTAGTATATTTAAGAGTATGATAGATAAGTCTTCCGTTTTTACCTAACCTTATTGAAGGCTGAAACATGATAAAACTTACCGGGAAGGGACATGGTAGTGTCGTTACGTACAGCACACACAAGTCTCCGACTCACTGCAGAACAACTGACTCTTTAATATAACAAACTATGTAGTCTGTATCTTAATGTGTGATCCTAATGTATCTCCATTGTGATTATGCTGGTTTTTGGTTGGCTTATTAACTTATTATTTAATTTGTTACAGCCGCGGACACGTTACAAGTTTATCAAAAGCCAGCTGAGTTTTGTTTTAATACTTTTCTGAGCAGGTTTTGAAAGATATAACTTTGATTCGTAGAAAAACTCGCGCTCATTAGATACCTCAGAGTGCGAGTTGTTTGTTACCCTCGTGTCCGCCGGGAGCCCAGCGCTGACCTTACAGATCGGAACAGCGACAATCTATATTAAACCACAATACATTTAGCATGGATCCAGCTAGTATAGCCCGTCGAACAATTGCTGACAATGCCAGAACCAATTCAACCGTGCTTGTGAATAACTAAGGTCCAATTTCACCGTTGCAATTTAACGCGATCAATATAATGATAAACTCAGTGTAGCGCTATAAACGAGTTTACCGCATTTTACCGACATACCTACCTAAAGTTTATCCGGATCAAGCTGAAATTCGTTTAATTTCTGAACACCCGAACCGGAGTTCAGCCTCGCTAAACCGAGTTCAAGATTTATCATGTCACTCACATAATGTCAAACACGACGAAAAACCGACAAACTGAAATTTACACATACATTCTTTGTCGGATGTCAACTTCGTTTTGGTGTGAAGTAAACCTAGATCAACATCAACCAGAGAGCTGGCGAGTATCTCACCCAGCGCATCAGCATTGCCTACAGCGGGGCAATGCAGACAGCGGAGCGGGGACGCGGGGACTGGTATTGATATGGATCACTTGATTTAAATTGTAAGTGCTAGTTTTTTTTTCAAATCCGTCCCGTCGTAAACACTAAAACTCACTCGCAGCGCCTTCAGTTGTTCCGTGATCGTGGTAAATATCCCGTGGTTTCCCTTTTGTTAATAATATTATGATCTTTGATATGGTTTGATTAAGCTGAACTTATTTCTGTTAACTAAGTTTAGTTCTGTTGAACTAAGTTTTGGCAGCGAACGGTGAAGCTGGACCTTATAGAGATCCCATTAGTGAAATCCGACACTAGAACTCGATGCAGTAAGCGGACCTGCATTGTGTCAGTGGACACTGCCATTGCCATTAACAGTGTGTCCACAGCTCGTCCACAGGCACTCAGGCAGCCGCGTGGACCCCCGTCCACGCGACGGAGAGCCCACATTTTGTAAAGTATTGCCGTCATATCATTTTTATAAGTTGACGTTTTACTATAATGATTTGTTTTTCCTAAATTCAATTAATCGAAATAGTTCCGATTACTTGTTTCTAATTTAGAGAAGTTGTTTCGGAATTCAAACCGAATCCCAGTTTTATTTGAACCACAATCTTCTAAAAACTTCTTGTTTATGGTAAAGGTCAAATTCCAGAAACCCTTTGATCCACACTGACGACGCAGTGTCCTAGTTGGTAAATTTCCCGAGTGCAACCTGCATGCTAGTAACAACAAAAAACAGGACAGTTTGTCAATTTGAAGTAGGGTTGCCAACCCTACTAATTTTATGGCCTCCTACTAATTTGAGCTTCGATTACTATTGTTAGCTTATTTAAAATTATTGTTCTGATTTTAGATGCCTCGCATACATTTTTATATTTATTTGCCATCATTTTTGTAAATAAGAAGCTGAATTTACTTTTGTAACATTTCTACACTAATACTCCCATAATCAGGTAGTGGAAACAGTCACTGGTTTGACTCAACTGGTTTGCGAGTCGATTGGGCGGAGTCAGAAACCAGTACAGAAAAGTCGTTGGAACAAACGTTTTAAAAAGCCGGAATCCGACCAAAACGGGGTTTCAGTCGTTCAAGTAAATTCTTAGGGGTAACTCTGCCCGATAAGGAGAAGTAATGAAATTATAAAATCAGTGAAGTACTAGCTAATTGTTTTATTTAAACAAAATCTATAATACAAAGAAAGTTAGGACAAGTGTGTGTAACAAATCAGAAGCAGGGATGCACCATGGACTTCTGGTGTATTCATACCACCTTGGTGTGACCGTACGCCCACGGCAAACAATGGTATGTAATTTACAATAATATGTATTTACGATATAATTTTCAATTGTTAGCTTATTTTGGAGTATAACTTTTTCATGTTACAAAAGACATTATGTTTTCCAAAAAGTTTAGCAAAAGTATGTAGTAGAAATAGTAACTAAAGATAAATTCATTTAAGCTACCTACATTTAATTGCGATAGAAACCTTTTCTTGTGAAATCTTTCCATAATACTGACGGTTTTTTTTCCAAAGAATGATTTTGGCCATTTTAGCAATCGTTTACCTACAAACTGTGAATTTTCAACCATAAGCAATAATAACCACGTTGGAATGCCTACCTTCATATAATCTTTTCTTGTAGGTGAGCATGTTTTTTTTCTAATAAGTACCTATTGCCTTAATTGCATTCCTTTTACAAATTAAAAACAGTATTAAAGCACAATTATAGTATCCGGATATAAAAAAAAATACCACGTTGTCTTTCCTTTTTTAAAAAAGTCCTAGTTTAATACTTTTAGTTAGCTCAAGAAATAAGATGGCGTGAGGAATTTTTAGAAATCGGTAGTAATTTAATTTATTTGAACACATAACACGACATATTACAAATAATAGGAAGGTACAGAAAACAAAAATGTACATAAGAAGAATACAGATAGGTAGGTACAAACAGAAACAATTAGACAATTTGTTATATAATGGGGAGAAAAGGTCGGTGTCTCAGCATTATGCCGCTACAAGTCAAAGCTAGTATCAGCGCTGATTTTCAGACAAGAAGTAGTTTAATGGTACATCGAGCATTTTAAATATTATGATGTGGGCTCAAGCCTGTGGCTAAATAATAAACATGTTTTTTCGAATGGTGTACTCGCTGTTGAAAACATTTCAGGTCGATGCACCAACTGAGCCATGCTGTCGACGTTTGCTACAACCACGTAGTCATCGCTCGCCGCAGCCACGCAGCCGTCGCTCGCTGCAGCCACGCAGACATCGCTCGCCGCAGCCACGCAGCCGTCGCTCGCTGCAGCCATGCAGACATCGCTCGCCACGCAGCCGTCGCTCGCTGCAGCCACGCAGACATCGCTCGCCGCAGCCACGCAGCCGTCGCTCGCTGCAGCCACGCAGACATCGCTCGCCGCAGCCACGCAGCCGTCGCTCGCTGCAGCCACGCAGACATCGCTCGCCGCAGCCACGCAGCCGTCGCTCGCTGCAGCCACGCAGACATCGCTCGCCGCAGCCACGAAGTCGTCGCTCGCTGAAGCCACGCAGACATCGCTCGCTACAGCCACGCAGTCGTCGCTCGTTGCAGCTACGCAGTTGTCGCTCGCCACAGCCACGCAGTCGTTGCAGCTACGCAGTTGTCGTTCGCCACAGCCACGCAGTCATCGCTGGCTGCAGCTACGCAGCCGCCACCGATCAGTAGCACAGCGCAATACCGTCACCCGTCAGGTACTTAATAAGTCTCGACTAGTAACAAACCCATAGAACTATTGATGTTGATAGTAAGGCAGAGGCGTCGCAGTCCGATTCCTTGTAGTAAACGTTCTATTAAAAAAAATAAACAAATCAACGCAATGAGAGACCTCGGTCTGTGACGCCACAGCCTCAGACCACGAATACTATTATTTATGAATTGTTATTAAGTATTCATTATCATACCTTTCGATAATTTAATTAAAAAAGGATGGAGTATTTAATTATTTAGTTATCCATCCTGATCCATGAGGATGTCGTGGTAAGGATCGGTAGTAGGTAACTTGAAAATTCGTGGGTACAAGTACAATATGTAAGAGACGCGCACTCCGTCTTTTGGCCGCCGGGTGCGGGTTATGTTTTTTAACTTCAAAGCCTCTAAACCTCACATTCCTCCAAAATATAATTTCTAATAGGCTTGACTGTTCACATCTTCTTTCTAAAATCAAGATCATTGTCCCGACCCGTACTTCCACGAGACGCAACTACCTAAAGCTGCATGTTCCTACCTGTGCGACAAATTATCGCAAGAACTCCTACATTTCTCGAACTGCGGCCCTCTTTAATAGCACTTACAGCACGGCTGACTTCGATCTCTTTACATCTAGACCTAACGCATTAAAAAAAATAATTAACACTAATTTCTTTGGCACAACACGACCACCTACCTAATGGTAAATATGGTAACCTATCTACTGGTAGGCACTGCTATATTCTTTTTTAATTAATTAATTTATCATATTTATTTTTATACCTAACACGTTATAATTGTATTTATGAAACTTATTATTTTTACTAATACTAACTACAGGTATCTAGTAGGTACATTACTAGTAGGTACTATTCCCTTTTGAACGGTTGATATGGCTCTTTAATCATTAATCTTTAATTTGTAGAATCTTGATTTTTTTGATTTTTTTGTAACTTGTGTTTTTGTATGATATTTTTGGATAATTTATTCTCATTCTATATGTGGAAGCTCCTTAGCTTAATTCTTCTATTGTCTTGTATTTAATTTTTTAGATCTAAAGCTTTTTGTTTCCCAAACATAAATAAATAAATAAATAAAT
Source organism: Eupithecia subumbrata (assembly GCA_949316285.1). Lineage (NCBI taxonomy): Eukaryota > Metazoa > Arthropoda > Insecta > Lepidoptera > Geometridae > Eupithecia > Eupithecia subumbrata. The sequence goes on along the minus strand of OX438642.1, from coordinate 29,291,565 downwards.
AAATAAATAAATAAATAAATAAACGGTTGAAGCGATTTGAATGAAAGAGATATTTAAATATTTTTCTGGATAGGATTCTATCTCGCGTCGTATCATATTGAAAAAAAAAAGAGTTAAACGCTGGGGACTTAGTTTGTTTTTTTTTTTCCTTTTAATAGAGTTTCGATTAAAATTTGTTTGAGTTTCGATTAAAATTTGTTTATACCAATAATTTAATCACTTGTTCAGTGTAAACCTCTCTCTTTCTTACCTACAATGCAATTATTTGAATCACCATGACCCACGGAGGTCGTTCCAACACGTGGGTTTTCAATTTTCATCAGCGCATTCTAGCATTCGTTCACTTTCTAACAACTCCTAGGTTTTTCATTCATTTTATTTTGTCATTTCTAGTTTTAGTTTTAGTTTAGTTAGAATAATACGTCTGTGTAAAATTTAAGACAAACTCCATAATCCAATGCTATAATTACGAGTAACCGTACGAACGAACGTGCAAACAAACTGCACCAATATTGAGATGTCTGTAGATTGGTATGGTTTATTGTAGGCAGGAATAGGAATGCCGTCAATTGCATTGTTTACGACTTTAAGGAATAGAAGTCAAAACTGTGTAACCGATTTATTTTTATTACCTTTAAAAAAAAAAATTAGTTTCGCGGGTACTTGGCCTAAAATAAACTTTCTTGGTGTTAATTATCGAATACAATTTAAAGTACCTATACTTGCCGATTTGAGATCCTTTCTTAAATAAATATTACCAACAGAACAACTTTATCCTTATCTCGACTCGTGTAAATTTTAGTTTTTATTCAGATTTTTGATATTAATTGCAATTAACTTTTTCGACCAGAATTACGCAACCTCACTTAGTCGCAAAAGGTTTTTTACATTGGTGTTATTATTAGGCTATTAGAGAGACATGAAACAAGCTGGTGGACATTGAAGAACCATGACGTACTACGTACCTACTTACGACGTACTACTTATATTATTCCAGAAACAAAACGAAAGCAAAGAAAAATAATATTATTGTCCGTAGTGTTATATACTGTCATGAAACAGCTCATTTGCAGGATGTGAAAAGAATTGTAACTGTCCCAATATACCTGATCGCTTAACACATGAAAAATCTCGCTTGTAATATAAACGTTTATAATAGACAGAAGTCACCTGGAGAGATTGTTTTTTAGCCTTTTAGCGCATGATTTGGAAGCTCCTTCTATCATTAACGTACCCAGAATAAATTAAATTAGAACACGAATTAGGTACTTTACCTACTTTACACAATACATGTGTAAAAAAATAGCTAATATCGAGTTAAAATTTAAATAACAACTCTTTTTTCTGCTTGATGTGTTTTGTCGTTATAATAGTTATATTCTCAAAAGAGTAGTAGCACTTTTCCAGTAAAGACTGTTTCCAAACTTAAAATTGTTCTGAAGGGAGGTATGAAATACGAAATTCGCATCAACTACCCCGAACTTTAGATCTGTCTCCTAGACGACCTCAGTCGTGGGGCAAGTAGAGGTCCGCCTGCAACCCGGGAAGTTGCGGGTTCGTTTCACGCCTCGTGAGAGGTTTAGTACGATCTGCGGGTATTGTTTCGGGCCTGGGTGTCTACATAATGCTATGTGGGTTGTTCACCATTATTTAGTTATTTGTCTCGATATGACTAAAACACAATTGAGGGACATTCAGGTTACCAAAACGATTAATAATTATGGGATGTTTTGTCAGCAATATTTGTACATCATATTATCGATAAGGATGTCTCGCCTAGAGCGAATGGTCAAAAGAAAATTACAACTGGACCAATCCAGATGATAGCCTCTCAAAATTTATGGTAAAGATCGTGGGACGACCGACTCTTAGAAGTACAATGAGGGGTCATATCACCATTAACTAGGATACAATTAGCTTCTTCTAAAGATTAAATTGGCCTAAGACCTGTCGGAATAAAAAGGGATAATTTATCTTGCGAAATAGACAAGGTACAGTGTAGTTAAGACGATTTTCTGAAGCTGAAGCTAGTTTTGATCAGCTCGATTAATTGATAGTATTTTGAGTTACCTACATGTCATGTTTTTATGCGAAAAATGAGTATGGTCTTGCAAAAATAATGAACTCTTATAAGAATAAAATAATAATAAAATTATTCATCTTAAATATAACAAAATAAATATATTATAATCATTATTATAATAACCTGTATTCAGTCAAAAGGCCGATTGGTTTATCTTGCACAGTGTTATGTTATTTGAGTCGCTTTTTGAGTATCTTGTAGGGTTGGATAAGGTAACCTCGAAGTGGTTGTTCGTCTAGAGTAATGGAGGTTTATTGCGTGTACTGTCTTGAAATAATTTTGAAATCTTAGTGGTTCTTGAAATGGGTTGATAAAAAGAGGATAAATGCAAAATGCTCCATTAAAATGTGAGGATTAGTTAGTAAAGCAGACAAAACATAGATAAGTACCTGAAGAAGTGGGAAATTGTTGCCAGAATGTTGAGGGCATACCCAACCACATATTATGTATACAAATATTGTTCCTTTTGTAAATTGAAAATAAATGTCTTATTTATAAATTTTTTTATAATGTCGGCTTGGGGTATAAACCAGTTACAAAAATAAAGAAGTATATGTTTCACTGATAAAATTAGTCAAAGGTTTGTCACCATAGAATCATGACCCTCCTCATTGCGCGGTCGGGTAGCGAAAACGTTGATGACTGGTATGGTAATGAATCATTCATAAGTAGGTATCACAAACACATTGGAATCTTACTTGTTTGTTATTGTACTTAATTCAGATGGTAAATGTACTTGTGAAAAATGTAGTTTATATGATTGTGACTAAAATAATTACGATTGTGGTAGGTGGTTTACCTTGAAATGTACAATAAGTTTCCAATGATACTATTGTTGTACGTATTTAATAAACTGGGATGTGCAGTTATTATTTTTGTAAGAAATGCTATGTACAAATTGAATATTATGTAGTACTATGAGCACATGAAATCATATAAAATGCACATGATGATTTAGTTTAAGTAAATAACAAAATCACGGTTATGAAACCACCTTGATTATGTACAAAATGTTTTAAATCATACTATCATTTTATTTATAAACTGCGATGTGCAGTTATTATTTATGTAAAAAAATACGATGTACAACTTGAATATTATGTGGTGCTATGTGCACATGAAGTCACACGAGGTGCTATGTGCACGTGACTTAGTTTTAGAAGTGCTATGCGCACAGGACTCGCCTAGTTTTAGAAGTGCTATGTGCACAGGACTCGCCTAGTTTTAGAAGTGCTATGTGCACTGGACTCGCCTAGTTTTAGAAGTGCTATGTGCACAGGACTCGCCTAGTTTTAGAAGTGCAGAGTGCACAGGACTCGCCTAGTTTTAGAAGTGCAGATTGCACAGGACTCGCCTAGTTTTAGATGTGCAATGTGCACAGGACTCGCCTAGTTTTAAGTGCTATGTGCACAGGACTCGCCTAGTTTTAGAAGTGCTATGTGCACAGGACTCGCCTAGTTTTAGAAGTGCTATGTGCACAGGACTCGCCTAGTTTTAGAAGTGCTATGTGCACAGGACTCGCCTAGTTTTAGAAGTGCAGAGTGCACAGGACTCGCCTAGTTTTAGAAGTGCAGATTGCACAGGACTCGCCTAGTTTTAGATGTGCAATGTGCACAGGATTCACCTACTTTAGAAGGACAATGTGCACAGGATTCACCTTTTCTAGAGTGCAATGTGCACGGGATTCACATACTTTAGAGGTGCTATGTGCACATTGATCTTGTATAGATTAAGATTTAGACACTAAGAATGTGACTTTTTGTGTTACCTATAAAAATGTATTGTTCACGAGGACGCGAACACTTTATCAGGATGGACGAGTTGTTAGCTTATTTAAAATTATTGTTCTGATTTTAGATGCCTCGCATACATTTTTATATTTATTTGCCATCATTTTTGTAAATAAGAAGCTGAATTTACTTTTGTAACATTTCTACACTAATACTCCCATAATCAGGTAGTGGAAACAGTCACTGGTTTGACTCAACTGGTTTGCGAGTCGATTGGGCGGAGTCAGAAACCAGTACAGAAAAGTCGTTGGAACAAACGTTTTAAAAAGCCGGAATCCGACCAAAACGGGGTTTCAGTCGTTCAAGTAAATTCTTAGGGGTAACTCTGCCCGATAAGGAGAAGTAATGAAATTATAAAATCAGTGAAGTACTAGCTAATTGTTTTATTTAAACAAAATCTATAATACAAAGAAAGTTAGGACAAGTGTGTGTAACACTATATTTCTAGAAAAATATATATTAGGCAAAACTACTATATTTTTGTGATTTAAAAGGGCCAAAGGAAAGCATCCAACTACTGCCTGTCAAACACGCGACGCGATTGACGCGCACTTTGACAAAAAAAGTGTAGTTGATGCAAACGCATTTGAGGTTTTTTTATAAACACATCATATTTTTTACCCAATGTTTTTTCAAATATAAAGTCTAAAAGAGTTCTTCTCTACTTTATTTTAGACTTTATATTTGAAAAAACATTGGGTAAAAAATGTGATGTGTTAATATAAAAACCTCTTTTCATTTTGTTCACTTACATTATTTTTCCTTAGTACCTACAGTACTAGTTCAGCTACTTGTTCGTTTTCCAGTTGAAGCAACACCACTCTCAAACATATTTTAACCTCTAGCTCATATATCTGGATAGTGTGACATTTTGTAGTACCTAAGCCTAAGTATTGTTACACAGAGTAGTTTTGAAAAATTTAATATAACTAGATATGTGGAACAGAAATAAGATAACTACCTACTGTTATTTTCTTAGATTTTCCCTATCCTACAATATTTTTATAATTTTTACAGCAAGATCCCCAAACCTGCTATATTAATTGAACCAAAATAAGTTAACAACCCTAATTTTAAGCGATGGAACGATGTAAGATTGATTTCCCATAATCATTGTTATAATTTTCCCGTAACATTGTTTTGGTTTTCAATAATTGTATTTCGACATCTACTTTGTTATGATATAACAACGAAAACATAGCACAACGGCATTATCAATGGTATTACATATTACAGTGCATTCTGTTCATACATCGAGAGCCTAAGCGATCCAAACTGCCCTTACACAGTCCGACGCACATCACAGGGCAATCGCACCAACTAACCAACTTTAATAACTGAGTCGGCAGAACACGGCCGCGCGACATTACACCGCTCTGTACTCATTCACAGTTAACCTGCAGACAATCTAATCACGCCCCTACGCTCTTCAAAATAGAGCAAGAAGTGCAAGCCTACAACACCTACGCCGTTTCCGCACAGTAAGAGCTGTCAAGTTTCCGATTAAATAGAGGGTTGCTCAGGTTTCGCTATGCAAACTAATCTGTTATTAAATTACAGTATATTTGCTGCATCTGTGCATTTGAGCGTTCTATTATTTGCAAAAGTTTATTATTCTTAGAATAAATAATACTGAAATAATCCGAATTAAATGTAATAAGTTTCTTCTGGGAAAATTCGTACTGCGGGTAGAAGCTACAATAAACGAAAAATCAATACCAAATTCAGAATCTATCACTTTAACCACTGACCTTAAATCTTGGATCCAACTCCTCGTCTAATCCGACATCTGAAAGACTGACTTACTTACTTGACCTCCTTTTAGAACAAAAACATTGTTTCTCTTCATATCGGAATAGAATGTTCACTTCCCTGACTGGCATCCCCTCGCTTCTTCCAGACTAGAACCTCCCTTCTACAATAAAAAATATACGACTTGCGTTACCTTTGTCCTTCGCCGCGCGCTCGGTGCGGTACAGGTAGAGCGGCTGCTCGGGCTGCGAGCCGTCAGCCACGGTGCCTACCCCCACGGCGCCGTCCCCCACGGCGCCGTCCCCCACCGTGCCTTCCACCACCGCGCCGTCCTCCCACGGCTCCCCCTCCACCACTACCGCCGCCATCGCCACCACCGCCAAGCCACCCAGCAAACGCCACCACAACTTGTTCTGCAAGAAGACAGCCATCAATACAAGTCTCCAGTGCTGTTCTCGATAACTCCTGTTACGGTTCATAATGAGAGAGAGGTGTGAGGGGAGTGGAAGGACAATAAGAAGAAAGGGAGTTGTAGATATACTTATCGGGGAAAGAGGACGTGTATCAATCCAACTTTATTAATATACGGTCGGTTATGATTGGTGCTCAACAGTAAAAAAGAAGGAATAAGGGAATACTATATACCAGGGGAGTAGCAGGAAAATAAGAAAAGAAAGAACAATGGGAGTAAGTAGTAGAAAGGGCACGAAAGGTTAAGGCAGGGAAGGAGAACGGAAAAAAGGAGAACAACAAGATTTGGAGTTTACATGAAAAGAATGTAAAAGAGAAGCAGCGAAGGGAAGTGGAAGAAGAAGGGAATAGCAGGAGAAGGACAAACTACTAAATTCTGATTAAAATACAAGGCGGAAATTTAGGCGCGGTTTAGCAGGGAAGCATTTTAAAAGTTGAAACTGTTGAAACTATTGAACAAGTTCGAACCTAGTAACTAGTAACTTTTGGTTTGGACTTTAACTTTAATAGTTATGGTTATACCGACTTATCACTAGTGTAGGAACGTTGTTTATGGTCGAGTTCTTACGTATGAAGAAAGAAGAGAAACAAGAGAATACCTACCCAATAACCACAGCAACAACATGCACACTGCACTCCCATGCGAGATGTCCCTGCAGGTCTCAGTTCCCCACTCAGAATTACAATTAGAATTACCCAACAACTATTTTATTATAATATTATTCAATGAGTTTATCTTTTTTCTTTAACCAACAACCAATAGCTGCGTTTGATTAAAGAAGTACATTTAAATCAATTCACTGTACTAAAGACCAACCCAAACCAACATCAGAAAGCAATATAATTAAGTGTATTACTTTCCGATCGGAGTGTAGGCAGGTCTTTAGTTACAAAGAAGTTACTCGTTTAACGAAAACGAAGACATAGTACAAATCCTGTGGGTGGAATCCAACGAAATGACTTCTTTGATGCCAAATTAATATCCCGGATTTGTCTTTTTAATTTGACGACTCAAAATAATAATAAATAATCTTATAGATATTATATTATACATATTTTTATTTTTATTGTAAAGATAGTTAGGTGTTTATTATGATCATGATCGTGCCTATTCACCCATTGTTAGAGTAACAGGCCGGTGATGAAACTCAGCTGCATGGGACACAGTCAGGCAAGGCATCACGTAGATAAAGCTGGTATCTTCACTCTTAAAGGAACCAGTGCCTATGAGTTCATTCAGCACGTGTTAAGCAAAACAAAGGGGCGCCCGAGATAAACAGCGAGTCAGTCAACTTTAATTCCTGCTGTGCTAAAATTAGCTTGGACGTGTGTCACCCACAGATAACAAATGTTGCTACATATTTATTACATGCAATGTTGTTATTATTATTTCTTGCAGTAAAAACACGTTTTTGTGTATTTTGCGAGTTAATATGCATTACCTTCCCTTTATGTTCAATGCTACAGACCGATATCTGTGTTTTGACAGCACGTAAATAAATACAATGCGGTCACTCACACAATCATAGAATTCTTAGGTACCATGGGGTTTTAATTTTTCTTTGGTTGCAAGTGAATGGCGTTTACCCCAGAAAATTGGTAAATTGAAGCAAAGTTTCAAAACGTGTTATCATGAGCTATTATCAGGTTGTCACAAACTGTTTTAACTTTTCTAATCATCTTATTCATATTTACTGTCGGTGTCAATGGTTAATTATCGAATAGCAAAAGAAAACTACAAAAATACATCATGGAAATCCATTTCTTCTGATAATGAAAAAAAAAATTGCATGTTTTAATTTTACGAATTATCAGCCGGTAGCTATGGTATTGTATTTTCATGGTATACCTACCATTATCATACCCAGGTCAAACGACAACAAGAAAGTCCGCCAAATGATGTCATGTTCTTCCATTTTCGGAATAATAATTTAAAAAACAAAGCGAAGTGAAAAGCGCGCTTGCGGGTATCAACACAGATTGGGTATTCATTCCAATTTTCAATTTGAGTTTACTATTTGAATCTACTCAGAATATCGTCGAGTGGTTTTGAAAAAAACGTTACTTAAATATTGCTACAAATTGACCACTTCCATCGACGTTAATTAAATTTGGTAAGCCAATCCATTAGTGAGCAAAATATAATTATTTCATACGGGACACGCTAACCGCACTGACAAAACTAAAGGTTGCGTTGCGACCGTGTTACGAACGCAGCTCGATTATAATAAGAAAAAATAACAAAATTATGCAAACGATTAGCCTTTTGTACGTATATTAGATTTTTTTCCAGTGCTTTCTCCAATTTGTGACTAAGAATAGAATAGAATAGATTTTTATTTAGCACACAAAACAATGAGGGAAAATTAAAACAAAACAAAAACACCACAATAGAGACTGCGTAAAACAACAAACATCATAAAACCAGTGCCTTAAAAAATAAATTAAAAAATAACTATGTGTGCAATCTGTTAAAACAAATTGGTCTTTCCCTAGTGCGTGGCTGAACAGGTCCAGCCTCAGCTTATTGCCGCTAGCGCCCGAGGACGGACACAACGCTGGTTTACAGTCTGACGACTTCTAGTACCCAAGCCAATGAGCGATTGGTTTGATGTTTCAAGATTCTTATTGTCTGCATACATGTTTTAAAGAAATGTGTTGGTTGTAACATGCTACCTGTCGATCAACATGAACCCTGTGAAGACACAAATAGAAAAGCGCTGAATGTTACCCTGACTTTTAACTCTGTGATGAGATATTTTAATTATTACGTGATTTATGTGCTAGTTATATACGCCTGAACCAAATAACGAGACAAAATATCTAGTTTTTTCTTCAGATTATTAGCTTATCTTCCAAAAAGCTTATCGGCTCCATTCAGTTTTTTTAGCTGACAAAAACAACGAGTCAGCATAGGTACAACTCACGAATAATAAAGAATCGATTTACTGTTTGGAAATGATTATTTAGGACTTCCGACTTGATAAACCGATATAATTGAAAACTAATTCGAAGCGATGAAGCCGAAATATTTTGATTTATCTGAATAGTTAATTTACAATGTACCTGTATTTCATACGCATTATTGTGTTCACATTAATTTCAGCAGCCGTGCAGCCCAATCATTTCAATTCCGTGAATTATCGTTTTAGGCATCAAATTGGACCTGTTATTGCAATGTAATCCATCGTTCGGCATTATTATAAATATTTAAACTCTTTTCGTCCGGCAATGAATGCAAGTTAAGTTACGATGTTAAACAACGTTTGTTATCAAAAGATTCCAAGCTGTCTATTACATGTACCTACTTCTATTGTAAAACAATATGACGGAATCAGTTCGCGATCAAGTCCCAAAACAATAACTAACAAGATAACAGATCTAAAAAACAATAGATGGATATACATTACTATAAATAGATGTCCGCTTGAATTTAGCGTCAATATGAACATGTTAGTTTGTTCAATATTTTAAAATTGAAATCAATCGACTGCCATTTCCACTAGGTAGGTTTTATCCAAGATAATCCGTTGAGCTGAGGCGGAAGTTAAACACTACTGCGACTGTACCGGACCGACAAAATGATTGACGAGTGAGAGGACGAGCTCTCGGAGACTCGAGCTGGTCTCTGGGGGCTGGGGCATAGAGGCGTTCACTTCTATTGATAGCTCTTAAAGCGTACGTACCAATGATAATATTGATAACACAACTGATACGGAGACAAGGGTCAGAAACACAGAAAGTACTCACTTTCTACGTTTGTAATGTAACAATGTTAAGGAATACCTACATAACAAAGCTTTGCACCAGATAACACATAACTTACCTACCTAGGCTAAAATACTAGAGTGGACCACAGTAGTAGGTATAAAATATTAAAGAGGACAATCGTATAAAACGTATAAAACGCGATATTTTCATTTTGTTGTACGCTTTTCAACCAAATGGAATTTTTTATGCTATCCTTTGTATAAAAATGAAAAAAAAAAATCCGATTTTGCGACGTAATTGAGATTTTGTGGAAACACGTATCTGCCTACTGTTATTAATAGTAATCTTATTGTTGAAACTTTGCAAAACAAACAAACAGTTCTGTTCCAATAAAAAGCACGATAAACTCGAGCAGTGTTCTATGCCTGCAGGTTTGTTATGATAATAACTAGTAGGTAGATAAAGGTTGTCGCATCCCCGCCGCGCCTATTTCAAATAGTGCTCGTTTAGTTTTGGCAAACCTGTAAACATACAGGGGTGCAGGGCTCAAACCAGAGGAATACCCTGGATAGGTACTGCCGTAGTGTGAAACGAGGCCTGGCGATTGTCTAAATTGCATCGGATCGCGACCGAGCACACCGTTTGCGTCGAGAGCACGACACCACCGCACCACACCCCTGGGGCCACGGCACCACCGCACCACACCCCTGAGTCCACGGCGGCGGCCGCGGCGCACTCATTTAACATTATGTAACGATTAACGAAACACTTTCTTTTGCACCCCATAAACCGTAGACACTTCAAACTTTAGTTGTTAGTGCGCATAATTCCATATTTTTATTTATTAAATTTTATTTATTATCTTAGTCGAATCGCCACCTTATATTTTAGTAAAATATGATTTTTAAGTATTAATTACTTTTAGATAAAAATTATTTTCTCTTGCCTCGTTAATTAACTAAAAATATCACAGTAAAAAAATCACGAATAAGTTTTTTTTTTTAAATAATTCTGTAACAAAAACAAACTTAAAATGTTTAAAAACCTACCTCCATTATTGTTGAGGGTTTCTGAATCGCGTGCAAGTTCGCTTGGTTCCGAGACGTGGTGCTGCGGCGGCGCTCGGGCTGCGAGTGGAGTGTGGAGGCGCCGCGCCGACGGAGCGACCGACCCGTCCCCGGTTCCTCTCAGGATCCTATCGATCGGCGTGCTGTGCCGGGAACACTCCGCCTCGGGGGTTGCCAGCGTGGACTGACAAACCAACACAGTTTCTTTTCCCTGAATTTCGGGAGGTTAAGTGGCCGCTTTGGGATCGGGCCGGTCGGCCTTGCAGTGGATTGAAATTGGAGGATTGATTGAAGTGTTGCTTTTTAGATTAGTACTTCGTTAACGTAGTAGTTGTTTAAGTAGACAAACGGCAAACTCTCTTCAATCTGTCAGCCAGGAGGACTCAGCAAAAAGATTAAGAAAATAAGAAATATTATTTAATTATTTCCTACACTGAATAAATAATAACTATAACTATAATCTTAATGAAGTAATAAAAGTTGTAATTCTTTCATATTAATTTAACACAGTTAGTAACAAGTTAATCTTTTTTCCAGTTTAAGTTCCTAAGAATACCTAACTTTAATTAATTAGGCAAGAAACAGGTTGTTAAAATGTAATCAAAAATAATTTATAACGGCATTTATTAGCAGAATAAACTCTACTGAGAAAGCAAGTTATCAAAATTTATGATAAGAAGGAACATAAGTACAAGGAATCCTACCGAAGGTTCTGCCAAACAAGTGTTATGTACCTCTCAAGAAATTGTTATTGCGTGCATGTGATATTCAAATATTCCTATTTATTTACAGTTGTTTTTGTGACGAATCCCGCTACATGACTGCGGTGAAATATCGCATAGTTGGTATCCCCGATTCCCGCTCTCAAGCCGCCAGTGGCTGTTTCAGTGCGCGTACCCACAGCCCACAGCACAGCCCCTTCATCTGGGGCTAGAGGGGGCGGGGGCGGGGGCGCGCGGGGGGAGGGGAACAATCCTCATCTGTAGGATTTATTACTTTTTCCGGGAATGACCGGATTTCGTCTTAGGAGAGCGTTGGCATTTTTAGGTGGCGTCTAAGTTTGTGCACCGCAGTCGTGCGTGTGACCACTGGCACTGGCACTGGCACTGGCGCTAGTGGCACTGGGACGAGTCTGGGACTTGTGGATGTCGGCGGCGTGTTAGCAGGGTTCCACGTCCACTTGCATTCTTTGAAAACCGCGTTTGGACTAGATTCTTGAGAACACACGTAGGCGGGTTGACGGATGTTAGTCTTAGTAGAAACCTAGCAATTTATAGATGATTATTATAATTAGGTATTTACCTTTACCTAGTAGGTATTTGTTTATTGTGTAGGCTGTAGTTATTATGGATAGGCAATGTCTTACGAATAAATGAATGTTATTGTGAAAATATGGTTGATTGGCCACCTCAGTGGTCCACCTGTGACGCAGGAGATTGCGGGTTCGATTTCCGCCACGAGGCAATCTGCATATTTGTAACAGGGTGTTTCACTGACATACCTACGTTTGAGAAGACGACAGCTCTTAATTCTAAGATTTGCTATCGGTAGTTTGGAGTTGGAGGCTCAAACGTAACCGTTAACTTAAAACAGCTCTGCCCTGAATTAACAATAACTCGGTGTTAGATTAGGACATCGCTCTTTAGTAGGTAAGGTACCTAACTCATTGGGTTCCGAACAAACGTGTTTCTTGTCATATCGTACGTAATATAGGAGATTTACATAAGACCTGGCCACATGGGGATGGTGTTCCTGATGATGCCCTGCAGTTCACGCAGTGTCAGTCAATTCCCATTAACCCTATTCTGACATCCGTATCATCTGACAGTTAATTCAGTAATCCATATCTATGTATAACTAGCTGCTGCCCGCGGCTTCGCCTGCGTAGTTCCCGTTCCCGTGGTAATTCCGGGATAAAACATAGCCTATGTCCGTCTCCTGGTTCTAAGCTGCCTCCCCACCAATTTTCAGCCAAATCGGTTCAGCCGTTCTTGAGTTATAAATAGTGTAACTAACACGACTTTCTTTTATATATAATAAGAAGATATAAAAATGAGTCGCTGAATGTGTTGCTAAGCGCAAAACTCGAGAACGATTGGACCGATTTCGCTAATTCTTTTTTTAAAATATTCCTTGAAGTACGAGGATGGTTCTTACGGAGAGAAAAATTCAAAAAAATTAAAAAAAAATTAAAGAATCGACTGTTAGGCGATACGAAGTTCGCCGGGTCAGCTAGTACTTATATAAAAGAGAAGAGAAAACTGACTCATCAAGAGATCTCTGAAATTATAAGAGCTACGAAGCTGAAATTTTGCTTGGAGGTTCCTTTCAGGACGTAGGCACCGTTGTATTTCGTATTCTAAGGGGGTCATTTGAATACTAACTTCATAACCGTAACTGTACGGGACACCTTTTGTGATATAAATGATAAGAAGAGTATAATATGATAAAAACTCTTATATTGATATAATAGATAAATTGATATTTGAGCACGCGCCTACCATGATGGGGTGAAAACGTGAACTGATGCTATAATGTAAGTAACAATTGACCTTAATAATATTGATGATTTTACATTATTATGCTAGCTTATACCTAAATGCACGGTTGCGCTGCACCGTACATGCTCCCGGGCGAGAGATGTAGGTAAAGATGCTGTATGATAAAATTGATAAATGATAGGATTAGTAATATATCTAATGATAAAATGATAAGATGCGTTAGCCTAAGCTAGTATAGTATTATAATATCTGTGGCCTAAGTAAATTTAAACTTAAGGGTCCGGCGACGGATGAATTTCCCATACAAACGTAGTACCAAAATGATTTGTTATTTGAGAATATTTTCACCATGGTTTTCTATTATTTGTATAAGAATAGTAATTATTTAGGTTCCTGCCACAAGTTTTTTTCAAAATACTTATCTACACAAATACTAACAAAACATTCATTACTTAATGTAAAAATGCGATTCGGTTTAATTTCATTTCAGAAAGGTATTTTGAAAAAAAAATATGATAGGAACCTGGATAAATACAATTTTAATACAAATACTAGCAGACCATGGTGAAAATATGCTCAAATTACAAATCATTTTGGTACTACGTTTGTATGGGAAATCCATCCGTCGCCGGACCCTTAAACGCTATGTTAGTGAGATGTCATGATCTACATCATTTGCGTGAAAAGTGGGAAAAACTCTTGTTGGTGTCGTTGACTTATCGATCATTTGTTATTTCTGATTTTTATACAACACTGAAACAATTCTCGGTTTTTCGACTAAACTAGATACACTTCTCACTGATTGAACACTAGGCTCATTAGCACTTTCACTGGCACTAGCACTAGCGATGTCGCTGAGGGACACCCTCGGCGCTGGCTGTGGCGCCGGAGCAGCAGCAACGGCGGCGGTGGCAGCAGCGGCCCGCTCCCCGCAGCCCGCGCGCACTCCCGCTCGCCTTCGCCTCCACGACGCCTGCGACGCACGCAACCGCGACCAAAATGTACGAGTACCTATGTGACCGCGTAGTGGTGAACGTCGTGGCTCGAAATCTGTTCAATTTCGCTTCGTTCCGATTTCATCTGCTCGATCTGTTGACCGATCCCCTTCAAGGACATCAGTCTGTCTTTGACTTCGACGTCTGATCGGTTCTCGCTCTCATCGATTGGTATAGTTAAATTGATAATGTTGTTAACTGGAGGAATATCGATTGATAATAAATCGGGTTTTGCGTGCATCTCATTCATGTGATGATTGTAAGAATAAATCATGAATGAATCGGCTCTCAATGTACAGTCATTGCCCATGGATAGCACGCCGCCCTTGCTGATGTGTTCGAATGTGACCTGATCGTCACACATCAAACGTAGTGTGCATTTGTCGCAGCAATAAAATAAATAATTGTTCAATTTATTTAATGCAATCCAGTTGTTTTGGCACGTCCTTGTGATTGTTTGACATCTCTCCATTGTATTGTCCTTGACACACAAGTTTTGATCGCTATGCATATGATAAATAGGGCTCTGAACCTCACATAGTTTTGTGGTAGGACTTAATTGAAAGCAAGCTTGTAAATCTTTATCTGTGATAGGTAGGTACGAATCTCGTTGTATGTTCATCGCAATGTACTCGGTGATAGGTATGTTGTGGGCCTTTCAAAATTTGTAGCGTAGAAAGATGACTTAAAATAAACAGACACGTGTTTCAGGGTTTTTTTTAATTCACGCCCTAAGGTCAATGGTGTGGAGTCAAAGTTAGGCGACTCACTACTACGAAGCTGATATGTTTAAAAATAGACTTTTGGAAATTCGTTGTTTAAGGGGGTCAAAGGTCATTTTTATAATAACTTTTATAAAGTAGACACTTGCGGGGACGCGACAACTGGTATTGATATGTATCAGTTGAGCTACCTGTAGATTGTTTGCAACAGTCTGCAGTTAACTCAATTGTTTCCATTGTAAATACTTGTTCTAATTTATGTCTATTATTTTATTGTCATTTTCGTTGTGAATTGTGCTTGTGCCTGTGCCCGTTTTATGCATTGAGTATATCAGTTATATCAGTGTATACATATAGTATTATAACATGTCCTGCGCACGCGCACCTGACTAGTCCCCGAGGAGTCTGGCCTTACAGCGGAGGACATTATCTAGTACCTAGTAGTAGTAGGTAACACTAGCTCTGCCTGGCTCGGGGCTAGATGAGTAGTAGTAGGTAACACTAGCTCTGCCTGGCTCGGGGCTCTAGATGAGTAGTAGTAGGTAACACTAGCTCTGCCTGGCTCGGGGCTAGATGAGTAGTAGTAGGTAACACTAGCTCTGCCTGGCTCGGGGCTAGATGAGTAGTAGTAGGTAACACTAGCTCTGCCTGGCTCGGGGCTAGATGAGTAGTAGTAGGTAACACTAGCTCTGCCTGGCTCGGGGCTAGATGAGTAGTAGTAGGTAACACTAGCTCTGCCTGGCTCGGGGCTAGATGAGTAGTAGTAGGTAATACTAGCTCTGCCTGGCTCGGGGCTAGATGAGTAGTAGTAGGTAACACTAGCTCTGCCTGGCTCGGGGCTAGATGAGTAGTAGTAGGTAACACTAGCTCTGCCTGGCTCGGGGCTCTAGATGAGTAGTAGTAGGTAACACTAGCTCTGCCTGGCTCGGGGCTAGATGAGTAGTAGTAGGTAACACTAGCTCTGCCTGGCTCGGGGCTCTAGATGAGTAGTAGTAGGTAACACTAGCTCTGCCTGGCTCGGGGCTAGATGAGTAGTAGTAGGTAACACTAGCTCTGCCTGGCTCGGGGCTCTAGATGAGTAGTAGTAGGTAACACTAGCTCTGCCTGGCTCGGGGCTAGATGAGTAGTAGTAGGTAACACTAGCTCTGCCTGGCTCGGGGCTAGATGAGTAGTAGTAGGTAACACTAGCTCTGCCTGGCTCGGGGCTAGATGAGTAGTAGTAGGTAACACTAGCTCTGCCTGGCTCGGGGCTCTAGATGAGTAGTAGTAGGTAACACTAGCTCTGCCTGGCTCGGGGCTCTAGATGAGTAGTAGTAGGTAACACTAGCTCTGCCTGGCTCGGGGCTAGATGAGTAGTAGTAGGTAACACTAGCTCTGCCTGGCTCGGGGCTAGATGAGTAGTAGTAGGTAACACTAGCTCTGCCTGGCTCGGGGCTAGATGAGTAGTAGTAGGTAACACTAGCTCTGCCTGGCTCGGGGCTCTAGATGAGTAGTAGTAGGTAACACTAGCTCTGCCTGGCTCGGGGCTAGATGAGTAGTAGTAGGTAATACTAGCTCTGCCTGGCTCGGGGCTAGATGAGTAGTAGTAGGTAACACTAGCTCTGCCTGGCTCGGGGCTAGATGAGTAGTAGTAGGTAACACTAGCTCTGCCTGGCTCGGGGCTAGATGATGCTATGATAGTGTGGATTATCCAGCATTATTAATTCAGTTATAATTAATCTTCTTTAACTCTTGTGTAGAAATCAAAATTTGTCATATGTTGAATTTTTTTATAAGTAGAAACCTTATCTAAATCAAAATTATTCGAGTAAATAATGCTATTGGCACTGTGAAATATTTTAAGGCAATTATTTTTGTAAAAAATCCTCTAGCTCGTTAGTACGAGAATATAGAAGGTGCCTACGTCATAATCCGTCGTCCGGTATTAGAGTTAGGTAGAGTTAGGTTACAGGGACCAAGAAATTGCACCAACTACCGCCGGGCTCCACCGCCGCCGCGCCGCCGCCGCCGCGCCGCCGCCGCGCTATCTCCTCTCCCTCCTACTAGACAATTGCGATTCAGGTGAAATTCATCGCTCTCTAAACGGACTCGAACGTGACGATCCACTTTCCTCCACTGCTCAGAGAAGCTACGCATAAAGAAGTTCTGATGGAAGACACACCAAGACCACCAGCCCACCCAACAACACGAGCAGAGAACTAATTCAATTTATCTAGGCGAGTCTTAAAGAAGTTGCTTCAATTTAATCTCACTGTGAAATGGCATATTAAGATTTTTCGTTATCATGCTTCGTTCGGAACACGACACGGCGGTGCGGCTGTGCGGCAGCGGTGCAGCCGTTCTCCGTGACTTTCAAGACGAATGCCCGTTGTAGGTACCGCGGCTGTTCTTACGTTGCCGGTCATCATTTATCTTATATATCGTATCATAGGTAACATATGTAGTCAATTATCAAATGTGTCACGTGTGTAACGTCGAATGGGCGCGGCAATAGAACTGATTCGAAACATGTAGGTTCTAACCACCGGCTGGTACCACCATCCTGGTAGGGTCAGCCTCAGCAAGCAGCGGTGCCTGACTGCGCCTGGTGGTGCCCTGGTTGTGCCTCTAATTATTTATAATTAGAACTTTCTTTGAAATTTTTAAAATCTTATAGCCCTATTAAGATAATATTCCGGCCAGTTGACCTGCGGAGCGCTGCAGGCAGACGCTGGAGGCGCAAGCTGAAGACAGGGCGCTCTGGCACCGTTATGGGAGGCCTAATGCCACCAGTGGACTTCTATCGGCTGATGATGATTGTTATTGAAGTTTGCCAGTTCAGAAGCTTTTATATCCATGTCCAAGAAAAATGAAGCATCGTTTCATATTTCCAATTACCATAGCCAGGCATTATTTCCCGATCCGTCCATTATTTCCCGATCCGTCCATTATTTCCCGATCGGTTCATTATTCCGGCCCGTCCGGCTCCAGCGCGCTGCGCGGTGCCCGCGGCGCGGGATGAATGGGATGCTGTTCGCAGCTAACGAACACTGACGCATTAATGCCAAGCCAATGCAGTAGTTTGTTCCATTTTTATATTTTATTTACTTAGAACTAGCTTCCGCCCGCGGCTTCTCAAGCGTATGTTCGCGTAATAAGTTGCCGATCTCAGTTAGGTTTTGTTCAACATGAACGCCACATTTAATCTTTATCTGTTCAGCACCTAGTATTGCAGATCCTAAGTAACTTAATAAAATTATTCTGGATGAGATTGGCGCAGGACCGTGTGGAGTGGCACAAAAGTTTGGAGGCCTATACCCAGCAGTGGGTGAAGTCGGGTTGCGGGTGATGATGATGAAGTAACTAAATAAAATTAACATTTCACGTTTGTGAAATGTTAATGTTTCGGCTTTATAATATTAGTAGGATAGGATAGAATAATTAGGAACCGCATTTTCAAAAAGAAGTAGGTACTTTATCAAATGCACATGGAACAGTTGAGTTGTTAGTTTCATAATTATGTTTATTTTGTTTATCCAGAATGTAGACGGTTTCGATTGGATAACTGGCCTGCATCAGTTGAGCTAGGTACCTCTTGATTGTTAGGAACAGCCTGCAGGTAGCTCAACTGTGTCGTTCTGTGTATTTTATAAATACTTGTTAAACACCTAGGCACGTACTATTTTCTATATCCGACAGCTGCCTGATCCACATTGGTTTCGCTAGCGGCGGGAAATTCAAATTTTATTCGGTATTTTAATTATGTACCTTCTACAAATAGGACTCAATAAGTTATGTATTAATGACATGTAAGAATTTAAGTAGATGGAGTTGTCCATCCCAGGCGGAATGTGTAGGTATAATCCAAGCTGCGACCGCAGTGCTACGAAGAAAGGTAACTGACCAAAATATCAGGATCCTCTCGGATAGCGCGGCTGTACTACGGGCCCTGAACAGGAGAGAACACAACTCGGGACTCAACCTACAATGCCACCACCTGTTAGAACAAGTAAGTGAGTCCAATAGAATCACTCTACAGTGGATAAAAGGACACAGCGGATCGAGAGGAAATGACGAAGCTGATGCACTGGCAAGGAGAGGTTCGGAGCGGCAACCGACAGGGCCCGAACCAATAATCCCCCTACCATTCAGTCAAATCCGCTCATGGATCCGTCAACGCACATCCAAACAACACCAAGACTACTGGGCAAGTATTCCAGATTGTAGACAGTCGAAGGAGGCCTTCCCGGTTCTAAACCCGAGATTCTCCCGAAAACTCCTCAATCTGAAGCGAGACAAACTAGAGCAAATCGTCGTCATTGTCATAGGACACTGCATGCTTAACAAACACCTATTTAATATGGGTATCACGGACAGCCTCCTATGCAGAGGGTGCATGAACTCAGAGGAGACGGCCGCGCATGTACTAGTAGAGTGCGATAGCGTTGCTTCTCAACGACTACAACACCTTGGGACACCGAGGACGCCTAGGGAGGCATGCACCGGCGTCAGCGAGCTGCTGGCGTTCCTGGAGGACATCGGGTGGTAAGCTTACCAGCTACTTGCTCGACACGCAAAAAGGGCCCACCTAGTTGCAGAAACCAGTCCAGAAACAAGTAACATGTAAGCCGTTCCTTTCTTTATGAACGATCTTTAGAAAAAGGACGTTAGTGCTACAAATGAGTTCAGTTTTTGTTTTAGTTTTCGTTGAGTGGAGTGAACCGGCAGGAGCCCGACCACAGGCGATCTCTGTTGTCGCCCGAAAACATTATAATTTACGAAAATAGAATTATTTTTCTGTACCTACCTATCTTTGGTTTTTATATGAGATCATAATGAAATTTTCGTCAAGCTTAAAATAACAGTATATATAATAATAATAACACTTTTACTCCAACTCAACTGGACACTACAACTGGAGTCCACTCCAACGGAGTTGGAGTAAAATTGTTATCCACCGGTCTTTGTGACCGGTGAAAGACCGGTGGGACGGATGAGATGGAAGGACGACATCAAAAAGATAGCGGGCAGCAACTGGATATTAATTGCCCAAAGTAGAAAGAAGTGGAAGAGTTTGAATGAGGCCTACACCAGTCTACTGACACCAGTCTACTGACACAAGATTTGAAAGAAGAAAAAGAAGAACACCTTAATTCTAAAATGAATTCTAAGAAAATCTACTTACGAGTACTTCTAGGAATCGAACTGGTGAAGGAGGTAATTTGTTAATATTTTTATCGACGGGCTCGAAAGCCGGAGTGGAGCACTGGTTCTCCATCCACTTCGGGTCAACGCGCTACGCCACGCCACGCCACGCCACGCTACGATACGATACGCTATACAACGCTACGCCAATCCACGCCACGCCACAGCACGCCACGCTAGTAAGTAAGTAGGTAATTAAGTTGTTTGTGTCATCTGAATTGACACCATTTTATCGATAAATAATGAAATGGAACTTTGTTTGCCATGCGAGTCATATATATAATAAGTTTAACGATCTACTCTTCTGTACGTGCTAGAGAAGTAAAACGCATCATTAAAAAAATGTATAAAATATTGTAATTCGTGGCTCCCGTGAAACAAAGCCCTTAATAAAAGTGGGTGTTGTTGCCTCGTGGTCATGGTTGGTGAAGCATTACTTTCGATTAATAACGGCGATAGCCGCGCCGCACACGCGCCACTCGCCAGAGAGATGAACAAATGGACACTGTTTGCACTGGGTACGTGTACGTGCTTTCAAATTATAGAGACCGCATTAAACATGCCGAATTTCGTGTTGAATAGCCGGTTTGTTTGAAAAACTTTGGTACCTACTTGTTTTTTGGCAGAATTTTATTGAAAATTAAAATTTCTTTATTTCCATAAATACAATAAATATACACTTAGAAACGGTCAAATTATAAAATTAAACACTGACACGGAAATAAAGTGATATTTTTGATTTATGTCGCTTTGGTATGTAGACTAAAGAAAGAAGCAACGAAGAAACCTTGAGCCTGTTAGATCTTAGGTATATTTTTCGAGTTGGAGCAAAACCCGTCCCAAGCTTTTTTATCTTCTAGATAATCTGATATTTTATAGTAAGCCTTTTTGCACAGCAAGGTTTTGACAAATTGTTTGAATTTATTTACTGATCATTTAGCAACTCACTAAGGCCTACTTGTTCCAAATGTTGGAGTTAAATAAATAACTCGAGGATTACTAACTCAGTGTTCATGTTTTGAATTTTCACCTCACAGTTTATAATGCACCAGTGGAAATTAACCCAGAGTCAACTAACCCGAGGTTAATGTCATGTTCATTCATTCTTTTTACATCCGGCCTAACATATTAAGACGAATGCTGATTGATTTATTTGTACTGCTCTCTCTCGCTCTACAGTAATTTGAATAAGTCTATTCCTTCGTGTCAGATTTGAAAAAAAACATGCCTTTCTTAATCGCATTATATTGACTGTTGTTTATTTTTTATCTAGTTTCTGTCCGCGGCTTCGCACGCTTTGTTTGTATGCAAACTTTTAAATGGCATTTTTATCCCATGGGAACTGTTCTATGGGATCAAAAGCCTGGGTTTGATTCCGGGCTTAGAGCTACATCAATGCAAAATTTCAGCCCGACCGATCCGTTCAGAAATCGTGGTGTGGAGAGGTAACATACATCTAAAGTAAACATACATCCAAACTTTGCATTTATAATATTAGTGTGATAAAACATATGCAACTAGATACTTACTTGCTAAATGATTGGACCATTCTGCAATTCTTCTATTATAAAGTCCAAACTAATGTATACAATGATTTCATCATAATCAACAGACAATCAACCAGTAATTTATTTTTCAGGGTAAAAAATAACAAATATGACAAACTCAAACAAAAAAAAAAGAAAACCTTACATAGATAATATCTCAATTCTCATATTTTCGAAATTACTAACCCAGAGTTAGTTGATCTAACCCTCCCACATCAGTGGGTTAAAAATGACAATATTTAACAAGAAAAAATTCGAACTTAACTCCGAAGTAGTATTTAGCTCTGTCTGAGTTAACCTAGCCTGGCGCAAGTGGGCCCATGAGTTTTGTTGTATTAAAATTATTGGCCCTTTAAAAGATACATCAATTTTGTGTGTCCTAGTTGTGGGCACAGCGAGTTATTATGTTTATTACTGGTACTTTAAAAAATATTTTTCTTGCTATTTTTAGGAAACTGATTTATATTTCTATGAGTGTACAACAAGTTTTCTTAAATATATTGACATGGTACTGTCATTATGTTTATTTCTTTGAATTTATCACGTTGGGATTCTCTGGGATGATTCATATTTTTGATTTTGATTCTGTACCTATATTATAGATTGCACGAACAGCCCACTTCTGCAGCACCATACGGTGCCAGCTGCGCTGTGGGCTGGGGGAGCACAGCAGTATACATAGACATAAGAGTATGGAGGTAGCTGAAATAAACAAGTCTAGAGGTATCGATAACTAGTTCAAGAGCTTATGGACTCATAATGTCTGTTACACTTGCTGTTATGTCAATATATAACATTTATACTTTACCTTACTATCTATGTCGTCTGTAAGATGATGGATTTTGTGACTGCATACGCTGCAGAACTATGACTCTTCGATAGCTTATGTATGTGTAGGCCCCATTGAAGTTTATGATCTAAGGTGATTCCTAAGAATACGGTACTTTCTACTATTTCTGACGTTTCTCCTCCAATGTTCTCTTCCAATGTTTACATCAGCCTTCACTTGTTTAATAACGACTACGTACGAACGTAGAATAAAACATTTCGTTTTGGTTTCGTTTAGCAAAAAATTGTTGACACTAATCCAATGGACTACTTTTGAGACTGCATTGTTCACATCGTCTTAGTCGTTTAGTTTTAAAAATAAAACGTCAAGTCCAAGTCGGCCTCCCACTCTAGGGTTCCGTTAGACCTTGTGTCTTGCCAATTTATCATGATTCTAGGTCAACAGGAAGTAGGTACCCTGTAGTTTTTGGTCCATGGCGAGAATCAAAGTATTTGTTTTTTGTGAATTAACTACAAAATTACGGTTTTAGGATTTTTTCCTTTACTTGTGCTATTATGCCCATAATCCCCACGCAGGGCATGCGGGCTGGCGATCGCAGTTCGGTGGTAGAATTGTTCTGCAGGGAGCGCTGCTGCCCGCCCCCGGTGGATATCCCTTAGCCGCCTCTCTAGACACCCGCTGGAAGAGTTAGGGTTGTGCAAATTCTAAGCCGGCACCAGACAGCGAATATACAATGTGTATTGTCGAACTTTGATCAAACGAAATGTGCGGATACACGACATATCTTCTTCTTCTTAGTCGGTCACTCTTGGCAGAGTGGTCGTGGTTATGATGGGGTCCTGATGAACGGCAGCTCGTGCAATGCGACGCCGTCGTTCCCGGTTGGTTACGTTGTGGGAGCAGTCGGTCATGCTGGACTGTGTCAGAGAGGTAGGTGATGAGGTCCGACCATCTGGTTGGAGAACGACCACGAGACCTCTTGCTCTCCATTCTGCCCTGAACCACGAGACGCTCCATGGAGTCTTCATTCCGTGTTACGTGCCCAAAGAACTTAAGTATCTGCACAGTCGACGATAATCTTTCCTTGACACGAAGTTCTTCGAGGATGGAGACGTTAGTCAGATGCGCGGTCCACGGAATCCTCAGGAGACGTCTCCAGCACCACATCTCTAGTGCATCCATCTTCCTCCGATCCTTAAGTCTAAGAGTCCACGTCTCGGCTCCGTATAGAAGAATTGGAAAGACAAGACTCCACATCAGACGAACCTTGGTGGTTTTGGTTATCCGGCGATCCTTCCAAATCTTGGTAAGCCTTTCAGTAGCAGATCGTGTGACAGCGCAGCGTCTTCGGATTTCATCCTCGCAACCTCCGATGTTGGTGATGGTAGATCCCAAGTATATGTAGCTCTGCACAACTTCACAATTAGCTATGCTTTTGACGTTTGGTTGGTTATTCTCAGCTCGGTCTACTATCATCATTTTGGTCTTATCTCGATTGATAGCGAGTCCAAAGCTCAGGCTTGTAGATTCCAGGTGGCGCAGGAGGTGTTCCATATCCTCCTTAGACGTTGTTATGAGAGTAGTGTCGTCAGCATATCTCAGTTTAGAAATTGTTCGGCCTCCAATGGATACACCTTTATCCCAGCCATCTAGAACAATCCGCATTATGTGTTCGGTGTAGATGTTAAACAGCAATGGTGAGAGAATGCAACCCTGCCGCGGGTTTGAGTCTACCCCATCCACTCGCACTGCTGTGCTGTGCCATCTTCATAGAGTTTTCTAATGAGGTATATCACACGACATACACACAATATAATATGTCGTATATTATATTTATCGATAAGAATCGGAAAAAATATATGTTAGCTATCTCAAAAACAAAGCTGATTTAATATTTTTTTATGCATACTACTTCATCTGGTTTTTTTTCGTTTATTTTTGAGTAAACAGTGTATTTTATTCGAATTAGTCTCATTTGAAAGCTAGATAGTCTACCTAGCTAAGAAAATAAATAAAAAATCCAATTTCTGCAGTACATATGCCTACAAAAAATATTTTTTATTTTTGTAAATTTGACAAATAAAACGATTTTTATTTAATTTGTGATCTGTAACTTTAAAACTGGGTTATTGAGGTGTACTTTTTTGCATGTTGTATTAAACTTCATAAAATAACTTACCTGATAGATAACATTAAAATTGCTTATCAATGCACATATTAAGGGTCCGGCGACGGATGAATTTCCGTAGTACCAAAATGATTCGATATTTGAGAATATTTTCACCATGGTGTGCATTATTTGTATTAGAATAGTATTTATTTAGGTTCCTGCCACAAGCTTTTTTCAAAATACTTATCTACACAAATACTAAGAAAACATTAATTACTTAATGTAAAAATGCGATTCGGTTTAATATCATTTCAGAGAGGTATTTTGAAAAAAAATTGTGGCAGGAACCTAGATAAATAATATTTTAATACAAATAATAGCAGATCATGGTGAAAATCTGGTCAAATTACAAATAATTTTGGTATTACGTTTGTATAGGAAATTCATCCGTCGCCTTAAAACAATATTATTTATTGCAAAATTTGCTAAACAACGAAACGCAAAAATCAATGAAACTTGAGCTACTAGCTAACTACCTATGTATTACATTATAGCATAATATTTTAATTAGTTTAGATAGGAAGCGTAAGAATATTGTATATGTCGTGGCCATATCCTAGAATTGATCACTTCATGATGTAACCGACCATTTCATGAAATGGTAGAAGCCTTCATTCACAAAGAAAATTATAATATAATTAGTATTTACAATTGAAACAATTGAGCTTACTGCAGACTGTTGCAAACAATCTATAGGTGGCTCAACAGAACCATATATAATACCAGTCGTCGCGTCCCCGCTACGCTGGCTGCATTGCCCCGCTGTATGGCAATGCTGATGCGCTGCGCCAGATACTGACCAGCTCTCGGGTCACGCGTCGCTTCGACCAGAGGCTCAGACAATTTTTTAAAAACCCGAAGAGCCTCCTTCTGACCTAGGGTTTCGACTCTAAGGGGGGCAAATGTGTAAGTTCTGTCAAGACCTGCATATTCACTAAGGTACCCCACAATTTCCACACAATTAAGTAAATTTGGGTTAGAAAAATAGCATGATTTATTTGAGCATCGCCTCTCTTTCGTTCCAGTAGTCTGCGCGGGGGGGGGCGCCGCGCGCACGCCCTTCTCGCCCTCGAAGGGCAGCTTGCCGTTCAGCGTGAGTACCTGCACACTCAAACAACATTCCAGTAGTCTGCGCGGGGGAGGGGGGCACCCTTCTCGCCCTCGAAGCAGCGTGAGCGTGAAAACTCTTTACTCAATATCTCTGTCAAGCAATAACATATTGAATAGGTACTGAATAAAATTGCAAAAGCTTGAAAAGGAAACAGAAACTTCGGTTTTCGTTTTGTAAGTAGACCCTCTGGTAACCAATTGGTTTCTATCGCAACGGGCGTAAGAAGTTTCATTCACGTGTCATTAAACTAGATAGATGAAAAGATAAAGAAATATTTGGTGTATATACTACATACACACATACAGATTATCAAATATAATACAATTTTAAACAAAAGTAAGTTCTTACAATAGGTTTAATTATTCAAACAAGCACTTTAAAAAAGTAAGTAAGTAGGTACTTAGCAAATAACTTGGTGTAGGTAGGTTTCTACCTATTTGATGCAGTACCTACGACAAAATGGGTTTTGTACATTTTGACACCGATACCATGTTACCCATTGACATCAAGACCTCGACACATTTACTACCCCAAGCCGATTTTGCTAGTAGATAGTAGACTAGTAGGTAATAGGTAAGGTACTGATACACTATCCTTGAGTCAGTAAAATATGAATGTACTTGTACAGGTGCACTTTGCCTCCCGCTACCGAGGCCTCTGTGAAGGCTTCCTGGTCTCCCGGACTGCGGTGATGACCGCCGCGGTCTGCGTGACCAACCCTATCGCCTCCATCAAGGACACGAGCCCCATCAACGTGATAGTGGGGACCATGTACCGGCACCCGCGGAGAGGCATCCGCGTGCAGGTCACGAAGATTCTCATACCGAACTGTAAGTGGTCTAGGGGACCTTTTATTATTGTAATATGCATGGCAATAAGACCTAGGAAGAAGGACACTGAAATTATTACAACCACGAATTTACCAAAAAATATGGGATTTTCAGAAAGTTGTCCAAAAGTTGTTGTCCGAGGTCCGCGATCACTGATATCCCTCTATTGGCTTGGTGTTAGTACCAATCCCGCAGTAGTTAATCCCGCAAGACCCGCAAGACTGCGGGATCGCGCACATCCGCGGGATTGGCGGTCCTGGAAAATAAATAAATCGATCTTGTTCCTCTTTTTCTAAGTCCTATGTTCAAATGCGTGGACTCGAGGCGAGGCGCGAGGGGTTGCTCTTGGCTTGCGTAACTTGACATTGATCACTTTCGGTTCAACGTCGAAAGAAGCATGCATGCTTTACCGATTCTATTTTTTATGACAATCATTTTGTTAATGAAAAAGTTGTAATTGATTTTATTTTTCTCATACAACAACTCAACATTTTGTATTAGATTATACTTAGAGGCGCACTCAGTCCTCTAAACGGCTTTATTTTTAGAATCAAATAAATAGTACTAGTGTTTTATTTTATTTTATTTACTAGTGTTGTTGTTTTATTCGCTACTGTATTATTATTCTTAGTGTATTAGTGTATTGCGCCCGCGGCAAAACACACGTTTTTCAGAGATAAAAAATAAGACAGACTAGGTTACTGAGGTTAGCCCATTTTAAGGGTTCTGTACCTCAAAAGAAAAAACGGTACCCTGATATAATCACTTTGTTGTCCGTCTGTCTGTCTGTCCGTCCGTCTATCAACCCCCTTTTAACATACCCATTTTCAAAACTACCGGAAAACTTTCCAGGTCAATGACAGAAAACAAACAAAATAACAAAAAAAAAGACGGGTTGCACTCCGGGAGTGCCGGCAGAAGTGAAAACTTGATTATTAACGTTGAGCATGTTTGATATTTTATTAGATTTTTTTTTTTTCTTTTCGTCTTTTGATCGATAAGTCCAAAAAAAATTCCGTTTCCCAGCAATTATTTTTGCGCAGTGTTACTTAGTTTCATGTACAGAATGCTTGGTTGACGGCTTCGTGAAGGGTCTGTTTACACCCGTTAAGCAGTACGATAGACTCGATCGAAACCTAACCTTAATTATAAAATTATATTAATGAATAAATGAAAATTAATTAAACCTAACCTAACCTGGATAATAAAATTTTATTAATTAAAAATTAAAACTTATTGAATTTTCATCTAGTATATTTATAAAGTAATCACTCATTTTCTTTCGCTATTTCTTCATCACTTTTTTCATTAATAGATGCACTTTGTTCAATTTCCATATTTTAAGCACTTTACATTCACGAATTTTACGAATCCACAACAATGTGATCACTACACAGACGGTCGAGCCATCAGCTGTCACCATCCATGGATGCGCGTGGCACGCTGTAACATACACGAACATTCGCGCAAGCGCCCTGCGCTGCCTAAACGAAACAGTAGAGGCATACATTTTCGCCGCGCCGCGCGCCGTAGAGAGGGGATAGCTGTCTACTCTCCATCCGTCTTACGCTTTTTCGATCAGGTCACGTGTCCTGACGCGAGTTTAAGATTTTATACCCATTACAGAAAAAGTGCTCAACGCCGCTAAAGAAGTTTTCACTTCAAAAAACAAATCCGTCAAGCCGTTTTTAAGTTTTAGCGAGAGTTACGAACAGCAGTTAATTTTAATGCATGTATACCTTCGATCAAATATGCCGCGGCCTCCCCCGTAGATACCTGGAACCTTACAAAAATGACAATCAAAATCTGTCTACGACCTGTTTTGACGCAGACAGTTTGCGCAGAGCCTGACAAGTTTCGTGCATACGGAACAAGAGATTAGTGGAGTCGAGTCGTTTACTATAATTTATTTTGTAAGAAGGTGGGTTACCTGAAAATAATATACACTGTTTATTTTTTACAAGAATTATTAAATCAACAGAATTCAGATAAAATAAGGAATCATTAATTGATAAAACTGTAAATTGTTCTCAACAGTACCTACCTTAAATACAAAAGGGTCATTGAAATAAACTTATAATACAAATATCAGACTTGCACTTTAAACTAGAAAGAACTAGTTCCTGCCCGCGGCTTACAAGAGTTGTTTCCGGGACAAAAAGAAAACGTTATTTCAAGTTAAAAAGGATCTTAAAAAAAGGTACTTTTAAATGATTTGAATACATTATTATTAGTATCTACTATTTAATTTTAAGCGTCTTTTTATGAAAAATAAATAAACATATTGTAATCACAAATAAAAAAAATAGAAACAATAGCCGCTCCATTCATCAACTTAGAACAAAATAAATATTGTAACATATTATGCAGACTAAAAAACAATATTTAATGCTGATTTCTTAAGGGTATGGCTAACATCAGAATGCAAAGGTAAAGGTTTAACGTTACTGAAAATAAGAAACTCCATAAATATTTATTTTGTTTGGACGAGTGATTTTTGCAGTTTTTATACGAGCACTTGGCCATGCTTTCTGTCCGAGCGCTAAAATGACACTAGTTGAAATGGTAACCATAACTTGCCAAATGCTTCTCTTTTGAAACAGACGGTTTCAAAGTAGGCATTATAAATCTATGGGAGGCCGGCGAAAACCTTGATCAATGAACATACAGATGGTAAAGCATTGGTCCACCATCTCACTTAAGGCCGTTCCGCGAAAAACAGAACAATTCTGTCCTCACCACAAGATTTATCTAAAGCGAATCTTTACATAGTATAAAACAAAGTCGCTCCCGCTGTCTGTCTGTCCCTATGTATGCTTAGATCTTTAAAACAACGCAACGGATTTTGATGTGCTTTTTTTATTAGAAAGATTCAAGAGGAAGGTGTATTATGTATAATACATGAAACACTGATAATTTTAGGGGTTTCTAATATGATGTCGTAAATAAACACTTATTTTGCGTTTACATAACAAACGCTGGCTTAACCCTACGAGATAGATCAAATTAATGTACTGCAGTATTGTACAACTTAAAAAGGTCTACAAAAAAGTCAGCGATGGTATATGTCTATCTCTTAGGGATAACCCACAATAATCATTTTTTATCCTTTACTTTTTACGAGAAATAATGGCTTATACGAAGCGATTTTAAGTGATACTGCATTAATCCTGATCCAATTAAGTACCTTAATTACGTAAATCAATATATATTTAAAAGGATTGAAACATTTTACGCAGAGCCCTAAATAGATATAAGCCTGATGCCGCATGCTTTGCCACTCGCAGCTCCTCGCAAGGGAGTCCCGCACCCATTCCTGTTCATCTAGAATAATGAAACTTGCCAAGAGGTCTAAGCTTATTTAAAGGAATAGGTAAATGTGAAAACCGTAATTTTGAAGTAGCACCATACGCTCCGCAATAGAAGAGTGCGCTTGTGTTCCAGTGAAGAACCTGATGGAGAACCGGGGGTACATGATGCAGAAGTCCGTAGCAATCCTTATGCTCAAGAGGAAAGTTCCCGACATCCTGACAGAAGTGCCCATGCGAGCTATCGAGGTAGACTACCGGTAAGTACCATACCGCTACAACTCCAAGAGGCGACCGAGGGATGTCCCCCCGGGGGGCGGGCAGCAGCGCCCCCTGTTGAACAAATCCTCGCCTGCCGAGCCCGGTGATTATTGATGACAAGTCGTCTCCCTTCGGGAAGTCGAGCAGGGTGTCCAGCTGTGGGTGTCTTTTGGCTGGTTAGAAAAGTAAAACAGTACAAGCATAGATCATTATGATTTATTATCTGTAATTTATAATAGACAAGAAATCGATCGCATATTACATTTTGTAATATTGCTGTTCTGGTTTAAAAATAATTTCATTCCATTTCATTTGCTTTGTATCACGTTAGCCGGTCATGGTAAATGCAAAAAGTTCATTAACTTCAAGCATAAAATGTATATTCCTACTACTACTACTAGTGTAGACACCAGCATCTACTACCATTGGAGAAGAGGAGAGAAGCCGCTGACCTAACACTGCTTGTCTAACATCAAACTATCTGTACCTTCCCGCCGCTCCTCTCGCAGAAATCACCTGAAAATGTACTCACCCCCTTGCTCTACTAACTATCGTAAATACTCTCACCTGCCCCGCACAATAATCTCTTTTAATAGTAATTATTCACATGTTGAACTATACCATAGTAAACAAAATATTTTTAAACACCTAGATAACACAAATTTCTTCAATCTTAAGCAGTAGGTAATATTTTTATTTGTTGTCAGTAGGTACACAATACGTATTCTAATTTTAACTACACTATTTATATTTTATGTATTATAATATTAATTTTAATTTATATTTATGTGACTCTTACAAAGTACCTTTAACAACTTTTGTTAACGAGCAGGCAAAACACTTTAAACTGAGTGTGCTCATTTAATTAATTTCTTGTACCAACCTTATTAAGTTGGTAAAATTTTAGTTTAAGCATATTCAAATTTTATAAATGAAAACTGTTATATCACCAATGTCAAGCTGTTTGTTTTCCATCGAAAATAAAATAAAATAAAAATCCATCCTCTTACTGAACGTAAAGAATAGATCGAGAAATACTGTACCTGTGGGCTTTAGCAGCTGCGTCAGGCGTCTTCCTTCAGTAATAAATAACATATCGGTCAGATCGAGACGAGAAGAGAGCGCTTTGGCCTGGGGCGCACTGATGGAGACACTGGTGGACACTCACGGTAGGGCTGGTCCACCAGTTTAAAGTCGCTCAGCCAGCTATGGAAAGAGCTACGCTTGCATTTTCTCTCAAGGATATGATTCGAAACGAATGTATCCAACAAATAAGCAAAGTTATCGATAGCTTAAGAATGAGCAAGCTGAAGTGACAGTGGGCAACTCGCACGACAATCCTCCCGCAGAACCGACAACAGCTGGGGTAAACGTGATCTCGAGTAGAGACCGCCACTAGGCAAACGTAGTGCAGGACGGCCACCGGCCAGGTGGGGTGGAATGCACACAGTTGCTGGATGCGTCAAGCTGAAGACACCATTGCGCTCATTAAGGGAAGCCTTGTCCAGCAGTGGACTAAGTAGATAGTTAAGGCTGATGAAATGTTGATATATGAGTTTAATAGGGTTATTATTTTTGGAAAACGCCTCATTGAGTATCTCAGAACCGGTAAATATGTTAACCTTTCAGCGGGGCAGAGGCACTAACACTACAAGAGGAATGCATGATGGTCGGCTGGCACTTCTTCTACAAAGGCGTAAGTACTAAGTACCCTGCTGAGTCACACACCGCCGCCGACGCCTGGATGTAGATTTTAGTGACTTTAAGAACTCAGCCATCCATTTTTTCCTTTACTTGTGCTATAAGACCTTGCTGCTCACCAAATTTCATGATTCTAAGTCTTCACGACGGACGGGAGTACCCAATGGGTTTTGTGTGCATGTGATTCCCTTGGCAAAATATTCGGACATAAACGGCTATAACTTTTGAGTGCGTTGACTTAGAAGTTTTATTTATATCGCGGCTCCAAGAGGTTACGGACTTGAGTACCTATTCGACTTTAATTTCAACTCGATATACGTCCACGTGTTCCTGAGAAAAGGGGTTGACAGACGGACAGACAGACAGACAGACACTCAGACAGACAGACGGACAACAAAAAGATCCTATAGCGGTACCTTTTTTCCTTTTGAGGAATCCTAAAAATATACATAAGACCCACCCCTTATCTACCTACTGATTTTTTCATCAATCTTCTGTTTCTTACAAAAAAGAATGTGTGAACGCGTTAATGAATTTCAACTAGGTACCTGCCTACCTACACATTTTGACTTTTATCCCGTCCCAAGAGAACCGTGCCTATTGAAATCCCAGATAAGATGTAGGTAGGTACCTAACCTATTTTCTTCCTCGAAGCTCAAATAATACCAAGTTTCATTAGAATTCGTTCAGTAGCATATAAATTTTAACTTTCATTCATCCCCTCTTCGAAGGGAACCGTACTGATTCCGGGATAAATATTGTTCATTCGAATTCATTCAGTAGTTCCGTCGTGGTGATGCGCGGTGAAGGCTGCCTTACTGAATTCCGGGATACGAAGCAGGTACCTAGGCTTCCTCGTAGTATGACCTCAAATCATGCCGAGTTTCATTTCAATCCATTCAGTTGTTTCGGTTAATGCGCGTTTAAGAAACAGTCAGACAGACAGACATGAATAAAAAAATACAGTTTTAAAACTTTTTAAACTTTTGCGATTTGTAAACATAGTTAATGGTTAAATCGGGTATTTATCGCGTAGGTACCTTTTGTTTTTATATCCCCTACGTTTCTATTAGGTACTATACTGTAACGCGGTAGAAACGTAGGAGATACAAAAACAAAAGGTACCTACGCGATAAATACAGTTTTAGCTTCATTATCGATAGCAGAGTGCCCTCCAAAGTACAGAATTCAAAGTACCTACAGAATTGTACCTGTTACATGCCTGTTACAGTTTTATCATAAGTTGGTAAAGATTGTAAGTAGTAGACGTGTGCGCCGATCGGCGTGGCGCACGCCGCCGATCATTTTAGCCACGCCGACGCCGCCGAATTTTTCATCGGCGTCATCGGCGTCTACAAACAAACAATATTCTACATTAAATAAATCACTTTATTTAACAAATTTCTTATATTTTATTTGCAAAAAGTAGTATTTTTTTATTTCGCTATCTGGCAACACTGTTTGCCTCCAGTTTCGTCGGCTCCATTTGCATTTCTCTTTTCACTTGTCAGTCTGGCACACAACTAGTGAGAATTGAAAGTTTTCGGAGGTTTCGGAGGGTATTTGTTTTTAAATGACGAACTGTGCACTATGTCAGACAACGACATAGATCGGAGTTCGATACAAAAGATCGAAATCAAACATTTTGCTGTGAAAACTAGGGTTGCCATGCCACCCGTACTATATAATAAAGTATTGTACTTTATTTCGGGCTTACGTACTTTATACTTTATGACCACAATAAAGTACGCCAAAATACTTTATTTGGCTTTTCAAGTTTTTATTTTAATGTTCACTGTACACGTTAAAGTTGAAGTTTTTGAGTGTAACAGATCGCATCGTGTTATTCTACAATACGCATTGCGTTTGAACGCAAGATAAAACATCAAATGGCAATAATCAACTATTTATTTTCGATGCGATCAGTGTTGCTGATCTTTTTGCTCCGTTTCAGATATTTTTTTATACCTGCGGAAATTTTACGGACCATAACACCTATCGAAACGGCTCATACATATGAGTTTGTTCCTGAAAGAAAGAGACATTGAAAAAGTCTATAGTATGGAAACGAAATTTATTATACTTAGTAAACGAAATTTTCGCGGCTCGCATCGCTCGCCGTAATATCTTTTAGGTTTATTTGTTTGTCGTTTTGGTAAACTGCTCTTAATTTTAAAATACATACATGAAAATAAATTAGTATGTACTCTGTTTTTACATGGCGTACTTTTTTTTAAACCCCGTACCAGGTAAATGTACTCTATTTGCTCGAAAAAAAGGTGGCAACCCTAGTGAAAACCCTCTATCCGTCATCTAAAAATAACTTTGTCTTTTCCCTGCTTTTTTGTAATACCTATGTGATTTGATTGTTGCCATAGAGGTTTTTGTGTTATTGAAATTTTGATTTTATAATTGTTTTAAGACAAATAGGTAAGTCTGTCATATAATTAATGAATAAAAAGTTTAATAAGGATTAAGGCGTCTTTTACTTTATTTCACATCCACGCCGATTACGCCGATGACGCCGCCGCCGCCGACAAATTGGACGCCAGACGCCGCCGCCGGTCAAATGAGCATCGGCGCACATGTCTAGTAAGTAGGTAGGTAGGTATACATATATTTAGGCAAGAGTAAAAATTCGCTGCTGCCTCAGTATTTAGGTATGTATAAAATACTCATTCAGATTACTCGTAAGTAGAACTGTTTCGGTAACTAGGTAGGAAAGTAGGTAAGTACTTACATAATTAATTCAAACTTACGCCTACGCCTTACGACTCAAAAATCAAAAATCAGATACGCTAGTAATAGTAATTCAATGTCAGAATTCCCAATCAGAATTCCCAATCAGCATTCTCAATCAGCATTCCCAATCAGCATTCCCAATCGAGCGCAATCAGAGCGATCAAAGCGGCGCGCGGCGGCGCGGCGGCGGCGCGGCGCGGCCTGTCGCATGTCGGCAGCACTCACTATCACACCTGGCGACCAGACGGATGTACTTACAGTACTGTAACGTAAATATGCATACATGCTCTACAAACTTCGAAAAGTTGTTGGTATAGAAACACTAAAAACGGTCTATCATAGCTACGTTTCCTCTAAATTACGGTACGGCATTATGTTTTGGGGAAATTGCACTGAAAGGGAAATAATGTTTAAGTCGCAAAAACGATGTCTAAGAGCGATGTATGGCCTGAAGACCACAGATAGTTGTAGGCCCTACTTTTTGTCATCAAATGTATTAACACTTCCGGCTCTCTACATTTATGAAATGGCAGTTTTTGTTAAATTAAACAGTAATCTGTTTGACAAACCAATCAACACACGCAGTAGACGTGACCAGCTTCGCCTGTGTTCAGCTACAGCTAATACAGTATTGCTAAAAAAAAGTTTTTGTGGTATGGCGCCAAAAATCTTCAATAAATTGCCAAACAATATAAAGTTGCTTCCATTGGCCGTGTTTAAAAACAAACTTTATAAATTTCTAACGACAAAATGCTATTATCATGTAAACGAATTTTTATTAGAAAAGGACATTAAAATTAATTAATTAGTAATAAAAAAAATTTTTTTTCCCTCGTGACTAATTTTAAATGATTGTATTATGTAATATAATTAGATGCTCACATGATGTTTGATTATTAAATTTTTTATGTAGTATTAATGTTTTTTTGAAACTGTATGATCCTAGGAAAACTTATTTTGCATGCCTAGACTAAGGCAATACATGTACGGTACTTACCTATTCTATAACCAAGACCATTGTGACCCATGTATGCAAATAAATGATTTGTATTTGTATTTGTATTTGTAAGTACATCCGTTCCGTCCGTCATTTCTGTCAGTGTAGGTAGTCATTTCTTTAGCAGGTAGATACCTAGTAGGCACTAGGCACCTACTTTACATAATACAATGTAACAGGTGCCTTCTAACGAAATTACTACACATTGCCCGACCGAACATTGCGCGCGCCCTTGCCGTTGTAAAAATTTATACTAGGTACCTTAGAAGACCTACCTATAGAAGATTTGATAGTAGGTAAGGTAGGTACCTACCTAGTTATCAATTAGCACATCCCATTCTATTAATTTAAATGTAGGTAGGTATATTGTATTTGTTTCACAAATCACATTTGGAAGAGCGGGTGAAGGCCGAGCCGAACACTGTACCGACCGCTCTACTCTACTCTACTCTACTCTACTCTACTCTACTCTTCTCTACTCTAGGTATACCTACCTAGGTATTACCTGAAGCTTTCTATTATTTTTATTACTTCTTTTTCGCAGTATTTATATAATATAGTATTAGATTTATTAGCAGACAAGCTGACGACGCGCGACGCCCATCTCGGTCGCCCAACATGTGGACGCACTGCACTGCATATGTGGGGCCCCCACGGCCACATGGGCTCAATTGACCCACTGCACGTGTAAATTCATTTTAGCGTTATTCTTGCTTTAACTTTTAACTAATTGATTGAACTTTTGTCGGTGGTTTAACCTAGTTAAATAATGCTGGGCACAGAGTAGTCAATCGTGCACTACCGATCGCTAGTACGATATGAACCTATTTTTGATCGCTAATGCGGTCGACTTTCCTTTAAGTTATAAATAAATAATGCTGGACAATTCATCCAGCGTTATCTAGCCCCAAGCTAAGCAGAGCTTGTGTTATGGGTACTAGATAACTGACATACTACCTAATACAATACACTAGGTAGGTACATAGATAGATACTTTTTATCACACTAATAGGTACCTATTATAAATGCGAAAGCTGTGGCGAAAGTTTGGATGGATGGATGGATGTTTGTTACCTCTTCACGCCAAAACTACTGAACGGATCGGGTTGAAATTTTGCATACAGGTAATTCTAATACTGGAATCAAACATAGGCTACTTTTTATCCCATAAATCAGTTCCCATGGGATATAAATCACCTTCTACAGAAACAACGCGTGCGAAGCCGAGGGCATAAACTAGTCATTCATATAAAAAATCCAGAACGCCCTGGATAGCCCTTACCTTAGCGTCACCTTAATGGAACCCCTCGGAGCGGAGAATGAATCAATATTCAAGGTCAACGCAATCAAAAGCTAGGAACAGCCGTCTATGCGCGCGCGCACATTGTACGATTGTACCTAACTACACTTACCTACAAGGGAACCGGAACCGGACCTGCTCACAAAATGTAGGCCTGTCTTGGTGATGATGTCCTCCTAACCGAGTCTTCGGCCACGGCGGCCAGTCTGAGACTAACGGAGACTGGCCATGTGCGCAGGACATACCTAGGTATTATAGTGCACAAGTGTGTGCGCAAACCCAGGTGCACTCTCTATTCCATCGCTCTCACAATCCGATGAGACGGCAGAGCGACGCGAGGCAGCCGGAGACCTGTCATCTAGCACAAATAAAGGAAAAAAATCTAAAAGTGTGTAATGAACCGCAGATTACCTAGGTAATGCGACGGAACACGGTGCGCGAGTCCGACTCGTACTTGACCTTTTATTTCCTTTTATTAGTAGGTATTATTAATTCCTTCGTTAATTGATCGGTTCCAGGATAAAATCTACCCAGTGTACAAGTTCCTACTGCAGCGGAACATCCGCGTGCAGTTTCTGAACATCGTGAAGAAGTCGCTCTGGTGCGAGGCGCTCTCCATGAAGTTCCAGACGGCGCTCAGCGCGCTCGGCTTCCACGGGTACATCGACACGGGCAGCACCCTCTGCTTGCGAGATGTGAGAGACGATGCCCAGGCGGTATTCACTACCGACGAGAGCGGCAGCGAACAAGCGTGATATCATATAGGTACCCACACGGACACTGCCGCTCGGTAGCGAATACCGCGTAGGCATAGATAGATGACCCGACACATAGGTAGGTAGGTTGATGAGTGACCTCTTTCTCACTGAATGGCAGTCAGTTAGTTCTAGTGGTACCTACTTAGGTAAGTACCTACCACTTTTTGGTTTAATTCTTCGTTGCATACCTAATCTACTAAGTAGGTAGTAGATTATGCAACGAGGGGATAAACGATCACGAATGTCGTTGACTCCTGAGCTCAACTCAGGAATGTACCTAGAACAAGTCAAGTCGCGTCGCAGCTAAACGATGGACTTACTGAGTGCGGTGTGTGGTGTTACTGGGTGTCTGTGTACTGTGTATGTTTAGCGGCATTCGTTTTTTATTCCATCTTCTGAACAGTATAAATCTCCATGGCAAAACAAAAATTACATACAATGTATTTTAATGTTCTCTTTACTCCCTTGGGAGTAGGTTATCAGTTTTGAATTTGGAATATTAAAATAGATCTTGAGATCATTGAGATGTTCGAAATTCCAACTAACCACTGTTCAGAAGGTGCAATAAAAACGAATGCCGCGAAACACGTCACCTAACTCTTACTGTTTTATCGCAGAGAGTGTAATAATAAGTACCTACCTAGGTAGAGTGTTCCCCACATGCATAACGCTGTCTTCGTCTTGGGCGTGATAGAAAGCCTCTCGCACTTTGACTTGTCTAAGTGCTTATTTTGTAAGCCTAAACAAATAATGTTATTGAAATCTGAAAACTCAGGATTCTAGTAACTAACTCGCTTTGCTCGTGAGTAATATTTTTTATGAACACCCCGGAACAAAAATCTAATTTTAATTGAAAGGTGTGACCGCGTTTGAGTAGGTATTCGGGGGTAAGTAGTTTACAGTGGGACACAGGCCTACCCCGATAAGTGCATCGTGGTTTCTTATCATAAGGGGATAGGTCGGTGGTCCAGAACCCTCTCGATCAAATAGCCTTTCAAACAAAACAAACTCTTAACAAACTAGATCTAAATCGGTTCATGGGTTGGGTTGGGAGCCAGCTTTACACACCATACAGCGAGGATAGTAGAGCACACACACACACAACACAAACACACACATGCGCACACACGTCATACTCTTTTTGGAGGGGTTATTTAAACCCCGTTTTGTATTTTTCAGCCGGACAGATCAGCTCAACCCTGTCACGTAAGTATCACATACGTACCTACGGGGCGCCCCCGCGCCCCGTAGGTGCGGGGGAAGTTCTACATCTCAGAACTCACGGGATCCCCGAGGTAAAAAAAAGTAGAATTATATAAAATTCGGTCAAAAATTACGATAAAAATTCATGAAAGGGCACTGATTTGCACCTAATTTGGTCAAGATCTCAGGAACCCTGCGGTATAAAGAAAAGATTTTTGACTTGATTCGTGGGTTATTATTATTAAGAATTATTTGGTTCCATACAGTTTCTTCATTAGTTGTGTAGTTTTCTTGTAAATAAGCAAAAATAGCATTTTCGCACTTACGCCGCGCCGTTGCAAAAACGTTACTTAAGCTCTCTCCCGCTCCCAGGAACGCGAAATCCTATGCCTATCCTTTTCACAAAATGGCGCGCAATGCGCCCTCTTAAGGAGCGTCCAGGAGGCGGTCACGGTGTGGTGAGGCACGGCATTACGACTCACACGTTAGCAGTTGAAACGTTAGGGTGCGCGTTCACAGGCCGGCATCGGACAATCTGCTGACAAGTGCGTCCACTGATCGCAATCCGAATGACGTCACTCGAATTAAATGGAAAAGTTGCCTTCAAGAATCCTCGCCGGCATTGCCGACAGTTCGCATTTTTAACATCAAAAATAAATGTTTTCGAATGAAAATGGTGATCTTTTACGCTTGCTTCCTCACGCGTAAATTAACACGTTAATTAGAGCGTTACGCAGATGGCCAAGAATTTAACGTGTTAATCAATTCACTGGTCAACACAATTTTTGTTTCCTTTAATTTTTTTTCTGTTACTGGGTATTTATATGGCCCTGACTATGAAAAAAATACTAGGAGATTGCTAACAGCTTTATTTTTTAAAATATACAGTTTTGTTATTTTGACATAAAAATACAAAAAAATTGTACTTATTGTTAACGAAATTTTTATAAAACACTATCAAATGATCTTTTATAAGATTTCCTTGAATGAATGAGTTTAGGTAGATCTCGTTGCAAACTTCTTCTTTTAAAGTCGTCGAATGTGCAATGGGTATGGATCCGTACTTGTTACCGTTATGAAGCAAAACACACTTTAAACTTCTTTTGCAACTGTCTATGAAAAGACGCCAATCACTAGGTTGGTACTTCGTTAAGCCCATCTGTTTCAAAATACCACCAACATCGTTACAAAAAACTAAATCCTCCTCTTGAGAAAAAAACGATAACAGGTTTTTTTCTCGGGTACGATAAAATATGATGTTGGTTTCCGGAGAAAGCATTTTTTTTTCTTTTAAACGAGTTGCTAATATTTCCGAAGCTTCTTTCGGTAAGTTTAGATCTCCTACTAAGTCATTTAGTTCTTTCTGCTTAAATGGTTGAGGTTCTGAAAGGCTTAATTTGTAGTCTGGATCAGAGTTTTCACTTGATGTATTTCGTTCGGGTTCACAGAGATTTGGATCATCAGAAGATTTAGAAGTGCTAGGTTGTATCTCTCGTGATTATTAATTGAGGTCGTTGAGCAGAAGATAAGTTTGGATATGACCATTTACTTCGATTTCCAGGGTTAATGCCGTTTATTTTCACAACACAGAAGTAGAAGTCGTCATGATGGTTTCGAGGTTCTCGCCAAATCATGGGTGTTACGAACATTATTGCATCTCTTTTTCCATAGGACCATAACTGTAGTCATACCACACATTTCTGGCATACAACATGAGGAGCCCATGGCTTGACCTGATTACACAATTTTATTTTAAAGTACCTATTGATGATACGCAGTTTCACAAAGTCCGATATAGGTTTTCGATATTTTTCAAATATATATTCACCACAAATATAGGAAAACAATCTGGATTAAGCACACAACGTCTTCTTAATGGCTTCGCCATATCGAAAACAACAACAAAATATATTTTAGTGTGCAATAAAAAACGAAAATCTAAGAAAAAATAGTTAATGAGGGTAGTTAGCTATAACTCAAAAACAAAAGCTGTTAGAGAAATTCTGTTGCCATATTTTAAAAACACGCGCGAATTTGAGATAGAAACAAAAAAAAATCACAGGAAACAAACAATTTTATTTTTTTTGTTGACCAGTGAACGACATTAATAATGGCATTAGACTCTAACTAAGTGATAGCTCAGATGTCTGTTTTTTTCCACACATCAATCGGTTGTAGCGCACTAGGCGATGTTGGCTGAAATGAAAAGGCATTGGAGTTCCTGGAAGAGAGTACAGCTAGTGTAGCTAGTGTAGTAGTGTAGGTAGTGTAGCTATAGGCTAT
Source organism: Eupithecia subumbrata (assembly GCA_949316285.1). Classification (NCBI taxonomy): domain Eukaryota; kingdom Metazoa; phylum Arthropoda; class Insecta; order Lepidoptera; family Geometridae; genus Eupithecia; species Eupithecia subumbrata. The sequence continues at coordinate 29,250,288 of OX438642.1, read as the reverse complement.
AGTGAGGTGAGGTGGTCGATGATCGTTCGCAGGGCATGTACGGCGCGCCGGTGATCTGTCGCGGCAAGGCCGTGGCCATGCTGATGGCGCCCGACGCGCAGTGGACCAACTGCACCGGCTTCAGCTCCTTGGTGCATCTCCTCTCAAGCCGCTGGTTGCGCCCCTTCATGAACTGCGCTAGCACGTAAGGATACCCCAGGGTTACAACTAGGGCTTGCAAATATTACTCAATTTTGTTATTCGAATATGCGATTTTTTCAGGTAGGTACTATTCGAATATTCGAATAATAGAAAAAAACTAGGTATATTTTTATTATAATCACATCTTTTTAGGGTTCCGTACCTCAAAAGGAAAAAAGGAACCCTTAGAGGATCACTTTGTTGTCCGTCTGTCTGTCTGTCCGCCTGTCAACCCTCTTTTCTCAGGAACGCGTGGACGTATCCAGTTGAAATTAACGTTAAATACTCAAGTCGGTAACTTCTTGGAGCCGCAATATAAATAAAACTTCTAAGTCAACGGACTCGAAAGTTACAGCCGTTTATTAAAAAAAAAAATACTTTTGGTTCTTGCGATAGACCACATAAAGGGTAGGTACTTTCCGTTGAACTAGAATCATAAAATTAAGTAAGAAGGTAGGTCTTATAACACAATTAAAGGAGAAAATCCAGATATCGTAGGTAAATTTGTAGTTTTTTTCCTAAAAAAATAATTTTAATAATTTTTGATTCTCGCCATGGACCAAAACCTACAGGGTACCTACAGCTTAGGACATTCGTCCAAATGACGACCTCCGTGGCGCAGCGGGCGAAGGTCCGCCTGCGATGCAGGAGGTTGCGGGTTCGATTCCCGCCTCGGAACAAATTTGTGTATGATCTGCAGAAATTTGTTCCGTTGGTCTGGGTGTTTTCTATGTATAATAAAAAATATCTATCTATGTAGTGTATTGAATTAAGTATATCAGTTATCTAGTACCCTTAACACAAGCTCTGCTTAGCTTGGGGCTAGACAATGCTGTGTGAATTGTCCAGCATTATTTATTTATTATTTATTTATTAATAGGTATTTTTAATTTTGTTTTTTAATTTCACCTTACCTAATCTATCGTAGTTTGACGAATCACTATGGATGGACACGAGCGGGTTAACTAGGTACGAAACCTAGCTAAAGCTGGTGTTTTTGCAACGCCACATAAAGGTAGGTAGGTAAAGATCTTATCTTAGCAGATTAATTTCTATTTCAGCCTGTTCGATGTGGACGAGAAGTACGACTGGGAAAAGATGAAGAAATACGTGTTTGATGATTACGAAGACCATGACGATGCATACATCGACGAGATATACGACACGTTTACCGGAGATTCCAGCTCCTCTTCTGATGAGACCTAATGTACAAAAACAAATGCTGTTTCATTTCCCCCGTCTACCTACCTACCTACATACATACCTTCCTACATACATACACACACAATCATTAAAATAGTATTATCTATTACTCACACTCACAGTCTGTATTGCTCCACCCATCCTACAGTAAAGATTATAGAACTTAGAACCATACCTACATAGGTAGGTAATATAAACTTAAAAAAAAGTACCTATCTAAAAACACGTAAAACAAAAGAATAACATTTATTTAGCGTCTTATTAAGAATGCTGAATTAAGCAATCGATTTATGCTTTCAGGCTATAGTAAAGCTTTTTCTTTTAATTTTTGTCTGAAATCCTCAGCTTAATGATTTTTACCCAAGCAGACGAGACGGCGTACAACCGGGATACGGTCTATGAAATGAAGTACACTTTCACTCCAACTACAAACATCGCGATTCTTACTTCCTTCAAAATAAATTCGAGCCAATTAGTTTGTTTGTCTTGGCAAGTTTATATGCAGCATTTGTCGAAGTTGAACTAAGACAAAAGTTAAGTATACCTATGTATAATGAAATAACGTAACAAATTAAGATTATGAACTGGTATGAAACTTGGCACCTGTCGATATGACCTCGGCTGTTTTATCGGTGAAGCCACTATCTCAACAAACTCGGCTATTTTGACATTCGCGTTTATGATTGGTTCAATTTTAACTGTAGGAAGCCCCTACAATATTTTTTTCCTACAAAATATTTCAAAAGTTTCAAAGCAGCTAGGTAGGTACCTTACCTACGTCGTCAATGTTGTAAACATCTGTCAAAAAGTCCTATGGTTAGGTACTTCTTGATAGGGTAGGTAGAGGTTTATCCCTCGAGATATCTCTTTGGTTGGCAACGATTTGAGGTTCAGGTACATTTAGATCTGTTCAACAATTCGTTGAAGCAACGGAATGTCGCTCGCAACACTGTTCCACAATGTTGTATGTTCAACAATGATCAACATCTGTTGCAGCAACTGATTCTACAGTTTCATTTTACATATGTTCTACAGTTGCCTATAGTGTTGTCTACCGAGCAGGTCATTGCTGCTGCGGCTTTCCTAATTTTGAACGACAGTACTCGGAAAAAAAGGAGAAAAGGACGGTTGTGGAAACGGGCAATGTTTAGAAGTGGATATCGAAACAGTTTACTAAAACACATACTATCAGATGATGGATTGTTAGTCTTGTGTCTTCTGAACAATTATACTGATTGACTAGTTTTAAATACGCATCTTTTTTCTTTTTATTGTCTTTATATTTAGTCAGGGTGATATTCCAAAGCACTTCCTCATTTCTGTAGTCCTCAATAAACTTCTTAACTTTATCATTATCCCACTCAATTTCCATTTTTGACCAAAAAATTATGACTTGTAGATACAATAATGTTGAATGAACCCATCAAATGTGGGTACAAGAGCAACACGTTTCAACATGCCGTATTTTGTAGAACGGTCGACGTTTTGTTGCATGACTCATTCCACAAACGGCAACAGTGTTGCTTTCAACATGTTGCTTTCCACAAAATCGCCCGATGTTGAACAGATCTAAATGTACCTTTAAGGTTTTGGTGGCAACAGAATCCCTTGCAATAGGTACTACGTCTGGTTTGAAGTAGTGACTAGTCGCTAGTCGCGTCCACTGTCAACCTTCACCACGTAGCGCAGCGTCGTCGATGTGAACACGGTTAGATTTGTTTTGCATAAATTTCGTTCAACATTTGGGGTGAGAGGTTAGTGTTATCTCTGAAGAAGTCCTGCAGGAGGACCGCGGGCTCTGACTCGCCCCGGTCATCATCATCACCATCATCATGTACCTAGGCATCAGTCTCAGTATCAGCCCACTGCACAGGACATAGACTTGCGTAGGTAGGTGGGTTAAACAAGTAATAAAAGTCGAGGATTTCATTATAAGTCCAATATGGTGGTGTACATTGCTTTAATCACAATTTTCAAAAATGTACAGGGCGTATAAATATTTGGCATAGACTCGTCTAGTAATGAATACACTCGAAGTTGAAGTAACTCTTAAAGTTAAGGTACACGTAGTTAGTTATTCAGAAAGGCTGACATCATTTCATTTTGTTTGGTATTCAAGTATTCATGTTCCGGAGGTTCTTTTAGGCAGTCTCCTTACAACGCAACGTTACAATACGAACACATTATTTATTTATTAGAGAGGAAACTGTTAGTGCGTTCCGTCTCACTTTTAACTGTTTAGCTTAAACATAGGCGTGCGGTGCAAGAGGCGCTCCGGTCGCGGGCGCTCCGGACTAGTCCGCAGCGTAGCACGGCGCGGCGTAGCGCGGCGTAGCGACAACTCAACACTCGATGCTTCATTAACTCTCAACATAATAATAACATGTGCTGTGTAAAGCGTTTTAATCAATACCTATCTATACCTAGCATTATAATTACGTTTGTTCAAAAATCCTATTCTTTGGAGTGTAATTTAATTATGTGGACGCGCGAGGCGCGAGGCGCGAGGCGCGACGCATCAACATGAACAGGAATGCGACGTGCCATCGCATCGGTCGCTCACATTGTATTGTACACTGTCACAGATATTTATTTAACTATCAATTCTCTCTAAGCCTTACTTAGTATTCGATCGGTCAACATGGCTGCCCGTTAACCTATCTCAATAATTTTACCACAGTACAAGTACGAGTAGAGAATTAGGTACTAACAAGATAATTTGTTGCATGACAAATTATATTTTGTTCTAACTACTTTAAGGTTGTAATATAAATGTATTTTGTACAAAATAGATACTTATTAGAAAGGTTGATAAAAATCGGATAGGTACATCAAGCACGCAGTGAGTTGCAACATTATGACGAGCAGAGTGACTGCACCACGCGCCGCCACGAGGCCGCCTCGAGGCCGACACGAGGCCGCCACGAGGCCGCCTGGTACTGACAGACATACGACCGTACTCGACTCGTCATATTCATGTGCATATTCATATATATTTATTCCAATCATTGTGTACATTTTTAGGTCTTAGTAGTTAAGTAATGTATAAGAGACACAATGGTACCTACCCTAGCAGGGCGTGGCAATAGGTACCTACTGAGAGTGGAGGTGGACCGGGTTTCTATAACAATCTGTAGTTAGGTTTTAGGTTTTAGCGGAAAAATATAATTCAATATATTTTATTGTTACGTTTTTATAAAATATTGTATAGGTAGCCAATGTATGTATTCATAATGCAATTAAATTCGTAAGTTTGATTTTTATTTCATTTTGTCGTTGAAGAAGTTTTCTGCTCGTATCTTAAAGACCGTAGACAAATTACAGAGATTAAAAAACTGGATATTAATACTAAATGTGAAAAATCGTATCGTTCTTTAGAACGTGTAATCCAATTTGGCGTTCCACAGGGCAGTGTCCTGGGGACCATTGCTATTTATCATTTATATAAACGATCTACCTAGATCAGTCAATGAACCAATGACCTTATTTGCTGACGATAGTACTATAACATTAAAATGTGATGACATAAATACTTATAATTCTGACATTAATATTTCAATAAATTCAATAATTATGGCTTGACAATAATAATCTGAAAATAAATATAAATAAAACATACATAATGCATTTTAGTCAAAGAATTAGAAACTATCCTAAAATAGACCTACAGTTTAATGGTAGTAAAGTAGACGTGGTAGAATCTACAAGATTTTTAGGAATTCAAATTGACTGTAATTTAAATTGGAAAACCCATATTGAACTTTTAAGTAAGCGAATAAGTAGCTCTACCTACGCACTCTTTAAACTATCCTCCATTGTTAATACAGAAACACTACTTACAGCTTACTATGGAACAGTAGAGTCTATCCTAAGGTTTGGTATAATTTTCTGGGCTAACTCTACCAATAAAGACTTCATATCTAAAAGACAAAAAAGATGTATTAGATCAATGTTTAACCTGCACGTTACCGACAGTTGCAGACCTTTGTTCATTGAGCACAAGATTCTAACGCTTCCGTCGTTATATATATTTAAAATGGCACTATTTATTAGAAAATATCCCCATCTTTTCCCACGCAAATCTGACTTTGTAGTGCGAAATAGACGTGATAGCAGTAAACTCCAAATGCATAACAGTAAAACAGCTTTCCTACAAAAAAGTGTAGTCTGTATGTCACGTAAAATACCTAAAAAAAATTACCTAAATCATTAAAAAATCTTGACGACAATATATTTAGGACGAAATTGAAACAATTACTAGTTAACAAATGCTATTATAATATTAACGATTTTATGACAGATACGTTTTGACATCACCTTATTTTACTTTGCGCCTGTTACTATTATTAATTGTGAATTTTTGACATTATATAAAATGACAATGTATCGAGTACTAATTTGAACTTACTATAACATTTGCATGCTAATTTTAGTAGAATATAATTGAAACTAAAATATTATTAACATCTGTGTAACCAACATTGTGTTCAAGCAAATAAACGATCTTTATCTTTAGAAGTCACTTAAATCATGATAGCATTTATGTAAAAGGTATTGTTTTAATTTTTTTTCAAATATATGTTTTTTTTCCTCGTCTTTTATAATATCCGGTATTTTGTTATATATTTTAGATGCCATTGCGTTTGGCCTGGAACTTTGCATTTTTAGTTTTGGCTCGGGTAGTTTAATTTTATGATTAAACCTAGTCGGATAGCGTCGCGGTTGATCAGCTGTTTTTTGGAAATATTGGGGATATTTTCAGATAAATTTAAATATAAAAATACATGTCAGTGTTAGTATTTTAAGCTGACGAAAGTGGTCTTCGCAGCTCTCAGGGCTCTTTATATTAACCTAACTAATATTCGGATACACGATTTTTTAAGAACAAAAAGATTTAGGACGTCAGTACTATTTCCCCGAAGAAGGATTCCGTATGAGAGCCAGGCAAAAGCGTAAGCATAGTACGCCGAAACGGCAGTTTTCAGGTCAGTTGCCTTTCTGAGTTCTCTCACAGCGTATGTGAAACTAGAGAGCTTTGTCTTAATTATTTTAATATGACCTTTCCAATTAACGTGTGTGTCAATAGTTATTCCTAATAGTGAAAACGAATTTACACATTCTAATTTGATGTCGATGGTATAAGAAGTTTATGTCAAGGGGGGTTTTTTGAAACGGTTAATGTCAAGTTTGTGGTCATTCATCCATTGTTCTACAGAGGTAAGTAGGTATGTCAATTAATTTAAAATTGAAATTTATGTCGTTATTATTAGTTGATGTCATAATTGAAATATCGTCAGTGAATATAATTAAAGGTTCATTAATAATTTTCGGAAGGTCATTGGTGTATAACAGAAAAATTATATCCTAATACGCTTCCTTGGGGAATAGAAGCTTTTATTTTTATGGGAGTTGATTTAATATTGCTTACGATGCCGGTATTATTGTCAAAATGCTCTAGTTCGACATACTGGATGCGATTGGTTAGGTATGACTTAAACAGTCGTGCGCTATCGTCTGCAACTCGACGGTATTCGGTCGGACAGGCAGGCGGAAGCGCGGGGCGCGGGGCGCGGGGTGCGGCTCGTCTACACTTTACTACACTTGTCACTTGTGATTGAGCATCGAGTGATTCGATCATGTTAACATACAAGTGCATTCAGACTGGCGCGCGTGGAGAGATACATCTCCGCGACGACGACGACGACGACGACGCGACAGGCTGCTCCGAGCCTTGCAAGACTGGCTCGAGGTGTCGCGCCTGCTCCGCTACGTACGGCGCTACGTACGGCGCTACGTACGTACAACAAACGAGTGTCCGTCCGTCCGAAATAAGAAAGGCACATCCACGACAACAAACAAATCAATAGAAAGGGGTAAACCATTTCGCAACGGAAAGGCGGGCAATATCGCCTTTCACCATTGAAACCGTGGGCGGGAGCTAGTATTATAATAAAATTGTTTAATTTCAACTATAAGTTATACTATTCGGATCGAGATCGATCTAGCTTGTCACGGAGAAAATTATCTAGTATTTTTTTAAAATAATCAAACCAAGTCTCGAGTTAATTACTAATTGCACGAAACGTACAATTACGTTCGACTTGAGCTTGAGCTCGGGTTCATTTATTGAAGTTCGAATTTAGCATTTCGGAAGAGCGGGTGCGCTCGGAAGTGAACCGTCTCACTCCGAGGAGAATGCGGGCGTCTCCTGTGCTTCCGACCTGAGGGAAGGCTGGCCGGTCATCACACCGCTGCACCGTCAGGGAAGCGGAATGGTGAAACTTGAATTCGAACGTCGCGAATTCTCACACCCCTTCCTAATAATTTGCTTGCAACCGAATTTCTTATATTATAGTTCTAGTATAGTATTAACATTTATAAACACCTAATAAAAAACATCAAAAAAATGACTTGTAAGAAAGTAATTATAAACTCATTGTGTATTTGTAACACCGGCAACCTCTTTGAAATGGAAGTGTCCAACAGGTTGTGCACGTCGTTCGTTACTAACGGCACGCGGAACGCACTAGGCAGGGGCAGGGGCAGGGGCAGGGGCAGGGGCAGGGGCAGGTGGGCTCGGCACGGATCACTCAAGGTGACCTCCGTTGCCAAATCAATCGGTATCGGCTATTACTTCAATTAGTAAAATGGTGACAGAAGAATAGTCCTTAATTTATAATTTCTTAACAACATTAGGTATAACAATGAGAAGGTATAAGTAGGCTGCAGCGTGAAGCCGCGAGGCTCCTAGTGCACTAGTGCACTAGTGCACGCGCCGGGTGGTGCACAATAACGGACTGTTTTTCATTTCATCATTTCAAAAACTCTTATTTAAATAACTAGAAACCGGATTATATGCCACATGAAACGCTTTAAATATTCATGCAAATATGCACGAGAAATGCTTGAAATATCTATAAAAAGTTTCAAAATATGCAACATGAAATAATAAATAATGTACTATTATGGCAGTTATGGCCGGCTATAGCTTGGTTATTTTAATCTGACGCCATTGTCTTTTCTTGTTTTATTAAGCATAAAATATGATTTTAGGTAATCTGTAAATAACAATCCATAAAAATGGGCTAATATGCAGTTGCATATAATCCGGTCTCTATTAATAACTGTCCAAATAGTTTAAGGATAAATTTTATATTACAATTTAATAAAGTAATCATGCTCGCATTATTTTATATACCTACATTTTTATTTCATCTCACTTATTTGAATTTGTTCCAATATTATTTTAATGCAAGTTTAATAGCCATTCATAGATAACAACATGTATAAAATTTTTATTCTTATATATATGTTCTTGAAAGCATTTTCATAATTTGAATACATCGCGCGCGTCCCTTCGATTACTGCGAGAGCGAGTGGATCAGATGTAGACGTACACCCGACCCTCAGCGACCCTCAGCGACCCTCAGCGACCCTCAGCGACACTCAGCGACCCTCAGCGAGAGCAACCTTAGCATATAGTACATCATTACATTACTTTCTAAACAATTTGCTGTGTTATTGCTTTTACGTTACAATAAATATCACGAGGGCGAGGCCTACATACAAACAAACATTACAATACAAAACTGTCCTCCTGTGAGTACCTCCGTGGGTACTGCAAACGTATTTATTTCAGTCTTTGGTTTTATTCCAGTACCTACGTTTGTATCTGTGAAGGTTGCAAGTAATGTTGCCTGCTGCACTGCTTCACTTTACAAGTCAGCAGTGCAGCAGTGCAGCAGTGCAGACACCAGCTCCGAGACGAACCACTAGCCACGCCACGCCACGCCGCGCCGCGCCGCGCCACACTACACGCACGAACGCACGCACGAAACTAACACACATCACATCACACTACAGACTAGGAATGCCCTAAAAGGACTCTTTTTAAAATGATAACAATATATTTTTGTATTGCACATAAATTTTAAAATCACAGTTGTTTCCAAATAAAGAGATCTAATAACAGTTATATAGAGATGTAACGCTCGAGGCACGCCCGCGCCCGCGCCGCGCCCGCGCTCGCCGGCGGCGCTCAGCCGACGAGAGCCCACTACCACTATTCCAAAATTCATTGCCCAGTATGTATGTACTTAAAATAAATAATTCTGTACTAAGATGAGCATTGTATACACATTAGCCCTAAATCTATAAAATATTTACAATTCATTAAAATAAGCATTCTTATTGTTTAATTTGCACCAGATCACTCGGAGCGGGCCGCGGCTATCAGTATAACAATCAACGATTCAATGTGATATTAATATTACATTCATTATTTTAGTTTTTAACAAGCCTTTGTCTTGGCATTAGATTATGCGTGGTGCGTATTCAGTAGTCGGGAACGTGTGCGTGCGGTGCGCGCGGTGTCGGCGCGCGGGGCGGAGCGGGGCGTGGCGGGGCGGGCTGCGATAATACACCCGCGACGCTACCAATTTTCTATCAAACGGAATTTTGAACAACGTGCTTATTGCGAAAAAGAACCTCTCACTGTAGACGAAACACGGAAGCAAGTGAAGGCTTGATTCCACGTTGATATGTTCCTCGCTCGCCACAACGATCGTAAGCATGCGTGCTCTTCGCATGTTCCTCATTCATTCATATAAATTTCGTAGTTTCCTATAAGTTATTGTAACAAAACAATTTCTAAATGCTGCTAAAAAGAGGATAAGTCAGTCTCTCATGATTACAATGACATTTTTGAATCCAAAAATCAAACCGTTAGGATATTCACATGCATAGCCGTCAAGTGTAGTGCATGCAGCGTAGGTCGCGCAGCGCTCGCGCGGCGCTCACTCGGCGCTCACTCGGCGCTCACTCGGCGCTCGCGATCACCTCTGCAACAAACAAAGGTATGTGCTTAGTGTGGTCTAGTGTCACTCTCGTGGTCGCCGTCGAGCCGCGCCCACGCCTGACCCAGGTGAGGTGCGCTCGCGGCCGCAGCGCGCGTCATAACTGTGCTCATATAAAATGCAACTAAAATCGGGTTATTGTCATAATCCCCACTAAGTTTTCCCCACCAGTGGGGATTATGACAATTCACAATTTTTTTTTGGCATTTTCCCCACTAACATTTTTAATATTGGTTGGCTGGGATTATGACAATAAAAAAAATTTTGGTTTATTTTAGTATTATCATTATACATTCGGTGCCTTCTACAACAAAACCAATTAACTTTTCATTTGCATCAAATTTTAATTAAATTAAACCATAAAATACACACGCCATTGTTTTACCTACTTTGTCCGTAAATCATGCAAATATCTCATTGTTAGCCGTAGTTTCTTTTTTTAGTAAAATTAGACAAGGACACACACCTGACCTGATGAACACCTAACAATGACAGTACTGGCTTGTGATTGGCCGAAATGTAAAGTGCACTTCATTGTCCTAGTCCTGTTGTATAGGCACTAGGCAGCTAGTTATTCCCACATTTCATATCAGTTCGGTTTAAATCTTCGTAGCGTTCAGTGTGACTCCTTTTAGCCCTTTTGTAATAAAATTCTAATGAGACTAAAATGGCAGCTAGTGCGTCTGGTAGCCGTGACGAAATAAAATTCATAAAAAGTTGAGTAATAAATAAATAAATAAATAATGCTGGACAATTCACACAGCATTATCTAGCCCCAAGCTAAGCGGAGCTTGTGTTATGGGTACTAGATAAGTGCTACTATTTTGGTGAGAGAAGGACATCAGTACCTATTGCTTAAAGATAAAATATAAAAGTGGTGCTAGTATCTGGGAGTGTGTGCTCAGAAAGAAAGTAAAGTGCCGTGGATCGATAACTATAAATGTAAGTATATTATTATTACAATTACAATAACTTTCTCTCTATTTTTGAAAAATCCCTGTAAACTAGGTATACTTAACACACTAATTATTGTAAATCTGAAATTTTTATGATGAGATGTTTGTTACTGTAATTTCAAGGTGAAAAAATCTAATAATATTTAAAACATTTAAAAATGAAAGTCGTATCAATCAACAAGAATTCATATTAATCAGGTATTCGGTGAGATGAGACTGAAATGTTAAAAATTACCGTTGACATTATTTAATATCAACCTAGTTGATTATTGATATTATGTATACTTATTATAATTATACAATTGTTAACTTTACTTAGTACATAGTTAAGTGTAAGGAAATCGTGATTTTATTTTCTTAAAGTTTGTCATATTTTATAAGTAACTAGCTTCCGCCCGCTGCTTCGCACGCGTATTTTCGGTATATTAAGCAGCATTATCTAAGTTAGGTTTTGCCATAAAAGTACGCCAAATTTTTTTTTTGTTTTTTTTTTATAAACAGTGTCCTATGTCCGTCTCCTGGCTCTAAGCTACCTACCCACCAATTTTCAGCCATATCGGTACAGCCGTTCTTGAGTTATAAATAGTGTAACTAACACGTCTTTCTTTTATATTTATAATTTTTTAAAATTTGTTGTTGTATGTAAAATTGTATGTGTATTTTTAAAATTTGGTTTTGTTGAAATTAAACTAATTTAAATCACTCGTAATCATCACTCGTCCAAGCTGAACAAAATGTATGATTTTTTTTTATTTTCAGTGAGTTTAAATGTATTAATTTAACCTTGTATTGTGATATTAGCCATATACTTAAGAAATCAATAAATATTGTTTTTTTTATATTTTAATTACAATATTTATTTTGTTCAAAGTTGATGAATTGGCTATTGTTTCTAATTTTTATTTGTTTTATTTGTTTATTTATTTTTCGTAAATTACTTATTGATGATTTATAAAATTACTGGCTGGGCTGTCCCAATTTCATTTGCGTGGACTTTCTAATAAAAGAAAGACTACCAGAAGTATTACTATGACATTTATAAAACTTACTTTTTTGTAATTTAAGTTACCCTCGAGATCATATTTTTAAAATATTATATTATAATTTAGAATTTATGTACTACTAGTGCTATTTAGCGGGCATTTATCGCGTTTATTTATCTATTTTTCTCGAAGCTTTCCACGTTTAAAATAAAATAGTAGGTAGGTACATACTATTCATAGTTTTATTAGTAATGTGTTCAGATCGCGTAAGTTTAAAGTATTTTTTAAGATCCTTGTTAACTTAAAAACGTTTTTTTATGTCCTGGAAAGAAATCGCGGACAGAAACTAGTTCTTTTGAATTTAAATTGCCTACCAGAAATTTGTACCCTGTTTATTTCACTAACTTTTTGTCAACTTATTTAAATTATTGCATGTCCGAAATGACCCTTTTGGATACTAAAGTTTTTATTTTTATAGTGCGTAAGCCTCACACTCTGGCAACTTTCAAAGAAATTAAATAACATCGCAAAATTTTTTTACGGAACGGAAGGATGCGGGTTCAAGTCCCGCCGAAGCCGTAAATTTTTGCAATGTTATTAAATTTCTTTTGGATACTGTTGAGATCAAGTTATAGTTTTATCAATAAATGATTCTTTTTCTTTATCAGAATTCTGTTGATTTAATAATCCTTATAAAATATTTCAAATAAATTCGACTCCCGCTAATCTCTTAAGAGATTAGCGGATTATTAACAATTGTTCCGTATGCACAAAACTTGTCAGGCTCTGCGCAAACTGTCAGCGTCAAAACAAGTCGTAGACAGATTTTGAGTGTAATTTTTGTAAGGTTCTAGGTATCTACGGGGGAGGCCGGGGGAGGCCGGGGGAGGCCGCGGCATACCTGATCGAAGGCACCTACATTTCAGATGGATCGCTCTGCAAACTTCGGAAATTATTGGGGGTAATACACACAATCTATTTTAATTTAATTTGTTGTTATTTGTTTCTGTGTCAGTACCTACTTGTTATGATTCTCACACACTCTCAGTTTCCATATGACAAACGTTGTCTCAACACCCTGTTTAAAAATACTAACGTAGGACGCACGCGGCGCAGATGGCATGGCTAATGATTTTGATAGACGACGCAGATTGTGTTCGATATTTTATTTGTTTGATCATGGACATAGGAAATAGTTTAGAGGTTTCATTTCACCTTTTGTGAGGAAAATAAAAACATATAATGTCCTTGAGTTATGTAAGCAACTCACTCGCACAACATGCATGAAATGAGGCTGGATGTCACAAACGGATGGACTGGGTGTGCTGGGATGTGCTGGGTTGTGCTGGGATGTGCTGGGATGTGTTGGGATGTGCTCGCCGCGCGAGTCACACTCGTACTCGAAGGTTTTAGAAGGATCTTGCTTCCGTCCCTCAAAAGGAAAAAAGGAATCCTTATAGTATCACTATGTTGTCCGCCTGTCTGTCCGTCTGTCAACCCCTTTTCTCAGGAACGCGTGAAGGTTTTGAGTTGAAAATAACATAAAATACTCAAGTCCGTAACCTCTTATATAACCGAGACCATTATTTTCTGAGCACAAAATTCTGACACTTCCGTCACTTTACATATTAGAAGTAGCTAATTTTGTAAAAAGCAATCCTCATCTGTTCCCCCTGCTATCTGATTCTGTTAGTCGAAACAGACGGGACAATACTAGGTTAAGAACTCACCCTGTAAAAACAACACTTATGCAGAAAAGTATTGTTGGTGTTGCTACCAAAATCTATAATAAATTACCTAGACTATATAGAGACATGAATATACAAATGTTTAAATTAAAACTTAAAAAAATGTTAATTACAAAATGTTATTATAGTCTTGACGAATTTTTAAATGATAAATTATAAATAGTTGTTAAATTTTTGCATGGATAGATTAAATGCATGCCATCTCTCTACCTAATTTGCATACCATAACCGGTCAAGCATGTTGTTTCACCTATATTTTTGTCATCTTATATACACATGTTTTCTGCAAATAAATATCTTTATCTTTATCTTTATCTTTTATCTTGAAACCTCTGCATAAATAAAACTTCTAATTCAACGCAATCAAACGTTCCAGCCGTTTATGCGCACAAAACCTATAGGGTACTTTCCCGTAGACCTAGAATCATTAAATTTGCCAAGAAGCAAGGTCTTATAGCAAAAGTAAAGGAAAAAATCCGAATAGTTTATTAACAAAAACAAAATATTTTGTGGTTCTCTCCTTGAACCAAAATATACAGGGTACCTACTTCCCGTAGTGAATAGAAAAACAAGATCTCACAATTATACGGAACCTTTAATGCGCGAGTCCGACTAGCACTTTATTTTTTTTCACTCGAATTTAATTTGCATTCCTTCTAGTCCTGAACTTATGCTCGCCTAGTACTTTACAACTCTGCCGATGCCGATGGTGCTGGGGTGGCAAAACAACTAGGTACAATATCCTAAAATAACAATAGCAGTTCAACTATCTCCGCTGCAGGAGTGCACAAGTTCAATGGACTCCATCTCACAGGCACAATTAACCGCCAACTTGTATTCTTTCAGTTTACAGGAATCCTTAAATTAGGACCATATTTGATGGATGTTATGTTAAAAGAAACAATTAAGAATAAATAAAATTACAAGTCTTAGAAAAATCCGTTTATTTAAAAATATATGCCAAAAAATTAAAATTGCGAAAAATTTACATGAAAAATATAATGAGTTTACATTTGAAAAAAATCTCCCCTTTTTTAATTTTAATTTTAATAATGTGTTACACCCTCGGGCCCCCATTGGGGCCGGCTCCAAGAAGTCATTACTTCTTGGAGCAGGTTTGACAATCCATCCATGATGTCTTGAATATCCGACTGACCTCAGTCGGATATTCAAGCTGCTGTAGAGGCTGCGGTAGAGGACTGGCACAATATACCTATATTGTGCCAGTCCTCTACCGCAGCCGTCTCGAGCTCTCCTCGCGGCGTAGGGGCCGCGCCGGTATTCTCGAGCTCTCCTCGGGGCGTAGGGGCCGCGCCGGTACTCTCGAGCTCTCCTTGGGGCGTAGGGGCCGCGCCGGTACTCTTGCTCGAATACGTCTTTTTAACTTGTCTCAAATGTGCTCAATCGGGTGCAGATCGGGACTGCGCATGCCGGCTATGGAATCCCGACTTCATAGAGGTATTGAGCGACAGATCTTGCGTCGCGGTGTGACAACGAGCATTGTCGCTCATTAATCTGAACTTCCCACAATAAATGGTGCGAAAGGTATGACGTGGTCTTGTAAGACTTCCTCCACGTATCTTTGAGCGTTCACTCTGCCTCTATCAAACACCACAAGATCGGTACGGGCCTGATAAGAGATGCCACCCCAAACCAGCCGCCTGTATACACGTTGACGTCCGTCTGAAGCACTATTCTGCTCTTATCTGAGAACAGTAAGTTCCACTCCACAGTAAAGTCAGCAACTTCAAGTCTAGCTGTACCATGCTGTGGGACCATTAGCATTAGCACGCTACTGACAACAAGCGTTCATCCCGCGCTCAAGTGCACCGTATCAACGTGTTACATAGAAACTATGCACCTAATCTGCAGACGTAGATTGCGACATTGCATTTTCATTGTGGTTCGTCCGGTATAATTGACATTTGCCAAGTACATACTCTGCCGACTCAGCGATGACGTCTTTCCCTCAGCGTGGCCTGCCGCGACGGCGATCGCGTCATTCTACACTTGGTACTTGCATCGACCGAGAGTAGCTTCGTTACTTTTAACTTAGAATAATTTTGCTTTACGAACTCTGTAAAAGTTTAAACTTAATAAATAGTTTAAAAGTTTTTGTTTTTTTTTAAAACCGTCGTCTGTGGCCTCCGTAATTAACGTATACGTCTCTCAGACACAAACAATAATCATAAACTAAAAACTCAAATTAAACTACATTCCCACACGGTGGCAGAAATGAACAAGAAATGTAAACACGGTAACGTAACTGCAACAATTTCATACAACTGCTAAATTACAAAAAGACTTCGGTGACACAAGCTTATACTTATTCATCGAAATAAGGTTATACGTGTTTAGTTTATTGCTGAAGTACCCACTTGACAAATACTAATCATGAGATAAGCCGCAGTTAACCAATGCAATCAGGGTGACGTGGCGGTTCATTGTGCCTGTGAGTGCACATTGTACATCTAGGAGAGAAAGCATATTAAGCCATTCCTATCGAGTGTGTTATTCGAGGCACGAGGCGGACTCGAGGGCCCTAATACAAGAGGCTGCAGTCGCACTTTCTCCCGAGAGATATTATAGTGTTATAATGCTTTAAATCGATGTTAAGGAAACAAATTCTATAAATTTCAGAATCTTCAAATCACTCGAGTAAATTTAAATCGTATATTCAAATCTAGCAATAAACACGACGTGCGATTTTCACATGGTTCTTTTTTAGGGTTTCGAGATCGAATATCGGTTTCGAAACCAGTATAGTCACGCTTTGTCTGTCCTTTTTTCCCTCCTTAATAACTCAGCAACTACAGCAGCTATCAACTTTAAATTTAAAATATTAATATATTTCGTGCGCTTGTACACATTAAAAAAAAATACAAATGAAAAATGAAAACGAACATTTTCTATACAAATTGTGATATCGAAATTTTAACCTACAGGCTAATGAGGTGTATCAAATGAAAGGTATCGGTTTGTACATTTCAAAATAGATTTTTTTCTGTAGTTTTAATACTTTTTGAAACATTTGAAAAAAGTCAAAATTTTACCCCCCCCATCTTCGAAGATTGCAAAGCGATCCATGTGAAATGTAGCGTTTGTAGCTAAGGATCTATATTTTAGAGGAAAAATATAGAAAAATTTGTAAAAAGAATATATTTTTTTTTAAAAATGGTTAAAAAGAGGGGTTTTGATTTTAAAAAGGGGGGATACCTCACCGAGTGGGTTATCAAATGAAAGGTTTGGTTTGTACGTTTCAAAACAGTTTTTGAAATTTCTGTAGAGTATACACTTTTTGAAATATTTTGAATAAAGTCAATAAATTGACTTAATCTCCAAAATACCTATGCAGAGCGATCCATCTAAATTCTAAAATGTAGTTTGGTAAGTAACTACTATTTTTAGGTAGGTATTCATCAAACAGCGATGTCTCTAACCGGTACCTTTCTAGTACATGTATGTTTAATCGACAAACGATCGAAACCCTCGGCGCGTTAGTTAGACTCGCACTTGACGTTCTTGTTTAATTATTTAATTGTTGGAAGAGGCCGAGCGAGACTGGGCAGGTAGTGGCAGGTAGTGGCAGGTAGTGGCAGGGGGTGGTACCTGCGAGTGGTCGCCGCGGACGGAAGCCGCGCGTGCCGTCCGGTCCCCGCGGCATCCTGGCCACCACGACGCGCGGGCCCGCCTCCTCGAGCGAGACGGTGCGGAGGCGCGCCAGCAGCCTCTCGGGCCGCTCGGCGCGGCTCTTCGGCGAGGGCTTACTGGAACAGATATTCAATAATGTTCAAGTGATACGTCGCCGCTGTGGACGGGACGGTAGGCGAGTACGTACGCGATCCTGACGACGTTGCAGGCGGAGCTCTTCCCGTTGCGCGGGTTGGTGAGCATGACGAACTCGACGTAGTCGCCGGGCTGCAGGTCGGTGGTCCCGCCGCGCACCTCCGACATGTGGAAGAACAACCGCCGCGACTCCTCCATCTCCAGCGACAGGAACCCGAACCCCCCTGCAACACGCACACGGCACTGCTACACGCGGCTGCACGTCGGCTGCGACGCGCGCGCGCGGCACGAGGGCGCGCACGTTACCTTTGATGGCGTCTACGGTGGCGCGCCTCTTCTTGCGCACGGGCACGATGTTGGAGGCGCGCTGCTCCGCGTCCACCTGGAAGGTGACGGGGTCGCCCACTTGCAGGATCTCGCGCTTGCACGCCAGCCCCATGATGCCGTATTCGTAGGATACGCCGCCATCCGTCTGGATCAGGCCTGCGGATGCACACAGTCCACGTTTAGAATCGGTACATGACACATGCAGTATGTCAGTATGTCAGTATGTCAGTATGTAGGTACCCGAGTAGTGCGTCTGGTCCGGGTTGAGCGCCCGCAGCGTGCGCGTGACGGTGCCCGACACGGGCGGCTCCAGCGGCTTGGCGAGCGCGATGGTCCCGCGCGGCAGCGTGCGCACCAGCTCGGCGCTGGCGCAGCCGCCGCCGCCGCCGCCGCCGCCCGCGCGCCCCAGCGTGTACTCCACCTCCGAGCCCAGCTCCAGCTGCTCGGCGTTGCCCTCGAAGTTGCTGGAAGTTATCAGAAGGGGGACCTTAAGCCAGGGCACTCGATCAAGTCTGGCGAGCTGGTTGGATACATGAGGTAACAATAAATACTAGGTTACAATGGGGTAATGTCCTTGGGTAAAAAAATATTATTCTATTAGTCCATCAGTTAGATTACCAGAAGATATTGGAAACATATTTTTTCTTTTGTCAATCGGTCAAAAAATTACAAAAATAAAGTTTGAGAATGGGGGGCTCGTGACGTCACAACGTGCTTAAAAGTGTCGCAAGGGGTGTCATCATCACGCGAAACTTTAACTGGCCATATTTTCATATTTTTTTGTTTATAGAATAGCGTCATTATTACGATTCGTAAGTAAACTTTTCCGATCACTTTTTACAATTGAAGTTGATGGCCTTTTATAAGTCCTGTAGGATTTATCAAGGCATTTTTTTTGTTGCAGGTTGAGACTAGAAAAATCGCTCAATCCCAATGAGATTCTCGAAGAGTTGGGGCGCGGTGATGATTGATGAAGAAAGCTCATGTCCAAGCAATATTTAAATTTATTCAAGGAAAATCGTCGTCGATCCCGGAAGCTTGGTTCGCTCACACTTTCTCACAACATGCAATTTGGTGTGAGAAAGTGTGATTTTGTAATTTGCTGATGTTCTCCAAGCTTGCGAACCGACGCGACGTAGCCGTTCCACCTGTTCTTCGACAATTACTTCTCCTCTATCTCGCTGTTTCATGAAATTGGTAAGAGAGGCCTGAAAGCAACTGGCACCATTCAAACAAACACTACAAAAAGACTGAGAGAGGTAGGTACATATCAGTACAAATCTAGTATACCTGAACCTGAACGAACATATCTTTCAAATGGAATGAGAACACTGGCGTGCGTTACTGTTCTTTCAAATGCTGGAAACCTTTGCAAAAAGATAAATGATTGTCGCAAGAACAAAAGATATAGGTACTTACTTTCATATTGATCAACCAGCTCTGGCCAAATATTATATGGAAAATAGGGGAGGGGTTGATTGATCTGACCAAAATATAGGTTTGTATCGAACATCTAATAATGCTGTGTGAATTGTCCAGCATTATTTATTTATTTATTTATTTATCTATTCGCGGTAAAAGCGATACTTATCTCTTATCTGTCACCTAGAAATGAGTATGCACTACGAATTTCAGTTGTACAAACCAGATGGAGGAGCGTATGATTTGATTACCTTGGTTTTCGTGGAACTTTAGCAAGGGATTTGCTTGAAACCTATAAAAAGGGAGATAGGAAAGGCCCTGTTCGTTCGTCTTGATCACATCAAGCATCTCGATGTGACGGAATAGATCATCTGGTCACAATACAATACACACCACCCTAGGCTAAGATGCTAAATATGTTCATATTCATATTCATATTCATATATATTTATTGCAATCATTGTGTACATTTTTAGGTCTTAGTTTAAAAGTAATGTTTATGAGGCACAATGGTACCCTAGCAGGGCGTGGCAATAGGTACTGAGAGTGGAGGTGGACCGGGTTTCTATAAGAATCTCTAGTTATGTTTTAGGTTTTAGCGGAAAAGTATAGTTCAATAACTTTTGTAGTTACATTTTTATATATTATTGTATAGGTAGTAATGTATATATTCATAATGCATAAAAATTCGTTAGTTTTAGTTTTTATTTTAATTTATCGTTGAAGAAGTCACTTAAATTATAGTAGCATTTATGTAAAAGGTATTGTTTTAATTTTTTTTCAAATATATGGTCTTTTTCCTCGTCTTTTAGTAAATCCGGTATTTTGTTATAGATTTTAGATGCCATTGCTTTTGGCCCGGAACTTTGCATTTTTAGTTTTGACTCGGGTAGTGTAATTTTATGCTTAAACCTAGTCGGATAGCGTCGCGGTTGATCAGCTGTTTTTGGGAAATTTTGGGGATATTTTCGGATAAATTTACAACATTCAAATATATAAATACATGTCAGTGTTAGTATTTTAAGCTGACGAAAGTAGTCTTTGCAGCTCTCAGGGCTCTTTATATTAACTAATATTCGGATACACGATTTTTGAAGAACAAAAAGATCTAGGACGTCAGTACTATTTCCCCAAAGTAGGATTCCGTATGAGAGCCAGGCAAAAGCGTAAGCATAGTACGCCGAAACGGCAGTTTTCAGGTCAGTTGCTTTTCTGAGTTCTCTTAGAGCGTATGTGAAACTAGAGAGCTTTGTCTTAATTTTTTTAATATGATCTTTCCAATTAACGTGTGTGTCAATAGTTATTCCTAATAGTGAAAACGAATTTACACATTCTAATTTGATGTCGTGGTATAAGAAGTTTATGTCAAGGGGGGTTTTTTGAAACGGTCGAAATTGCATTAATTTTGTCTTAGAATAATTAATGTCAAGGTTGTGATCATTCATCCATTGTTCTACAGAGGTAAGTATGTCAGTTAATTTTAAATTGAAATTTATGTCATTATTATTAGTTGATGTCAAAATTGAAATATCGTCAGCGAATAGAATTGAAGGTTCATTAATTATTTTAGGAAGGTCATTGATGTATAAAAGAAAAAGTATACATCCTAATACGCTTCCTTGAGGAATTGAAGCTTTTATTTTTATGGGAGCTGATTTTATTTTGCTTACGATGCCGGTTTTATTGTCAAAATGCTCTAGTTCGACATACTGGATGCGATTGGTTAGGTACGACTTAAACCAGTCGTGCGCTACTCCTCGTATACCTATTCCATTTAATTTGTCGAGTAATATATCTAGACCCGGAAGCCACAAGCACTTAAGTCAATAATCGAGTATCTTGAAAAGTTTACAGGCTGATGTTTTTAATGTCTGGTATAAAAAAAAACTACTGAGATGGTATTTATTATTATTTTTTATTAGTCACTTAGTAATTAGCTATACACCAAACTAAACTAGTTACTCTATGTTTATTAGTACATAATAATATCTGACTTAAGTTTGTTTGACCGCTTATACATAGGTAATGAGACATGACTTACGTGTTTCTAACACGTAAATCATATCACATAATGATCTCAAATAATAAGTCATACGCCTTACCTACTACAAAACTACAATATAAGTAAGTCATTATACCTACTAAATTTTTTAATAACTGAGCATGTATAAAAATGCGTTAAACATTAATCAACAAAAACAAATCCATAAAAAAATTAATCACTATCTTCAGAGCTTTGCAAATCAGGGTCGACGTTCCTAGCATCTGCAGCGGTTGCTAAATTTTTGTAAAAATGGTGGAAACATTCCGGTACGAGAGGTAATAGCGAAATTATGTCTCGTTTTTTTTCCATACTTATTGGCACTGGGTTGTTTGTTATCGGTGAAACAGTCAAATTTATGGTGCCGGTTCGTGTGCTCCTTCTGAAGTTAATGGCTTTAAAATCTTCATCTCTGGAAAGTGAGTTTTTATATTTTATTACTCCAAAGTCCGCCTCGTAGCACAGCCACTTCACATCATGCCATTTAAAAACATTGTTTGAAGTGTCTTTTTTTCGGGCTACTAGTGGCCCTTTTAGCAAACTCGCAAAGTCCATGAACTCCGCTTGTTGCATTTCGTGCACGGTAAACTTTTTACTGCTCGACCTTACTAACTGCATCCAGTCATGCGGGTGATATACTTGAATAGCAGATTTTTTCTTTTTTTTCTCAATGATGGCATGATCTAAATCCACTTCCATGTGAGTGTGGCCTGGTACCATAAATTTGTGATGAATTTTTTTTAAGGAGGGTTTCAGTGTCATCAGGTATGTAAACATTGCGGCTACGTGGGTATTCTTGTTTTGACCTCCACATGTATCGGAGTACAAAATAACTTCAGAAATGTCCTGAGGCAGTTCTTTGAGGTGGATGAATAAACAAGATGCTATTTGATTAGCACCTCGACCCGAGATTCCCTCATGCCACATGTAATGTGTAGACAATCCCGTTGCATTGTCGTGCACAGTAAGATTAAATGTCCAAAGCTGCCTTTTATAAAAAGCTACGGATGACTCTAAAGCTGGAGTAGGTAGACACTGTTGGAGATCAAAAGAAAGGCACTTCATGGTTTTGTCTATTGATGCAGTAATTTTGTCAGACTTTTTTTCATTATAAGCCATATCAGCTGCAAGCAAATGTGACTCACGTTCCGCCTCAAGGGTTAATTTTGCAGTTTCGTCGTTGGCGACACTTATCTTCATTTTAATGATGTCACAGTGGTGGCAAGTGTCAACTTTTGGCTTTTTAAAACTCAACTTTAATTTATGAAACTCTCTTCGGTAAATTTTGTCACTGACGGGGTTTTCATGAGACGTTTTATATAAAGAATACATGATTGAAATTGTTAAGTGTGATGGTAAATACTTTCGGCTACTTTTTCGTCTTGTGTAGTGGCTCTCGTATAACGGGAAGGAATTAATATGGCTAATCACTTCAAGAATCTTTAGATCTGAATGTTTATTTGCTGGAGTTTTCTTTCCACGTTTATCTGGTTGAATTATTCCACTGGAAGTGCTGCGTTTCTTTAAACCTATCATTTTAACAAAATTATCCGTTATCGCCAAGGTTTTTAAAAAGCAACCTTGACATACGGATATTTTTTCACTGTTAATGTCTAAATGATACCTGTAGGTACATTGTCTAAATTTTTGCCGCTCAGGATCCTCGACACGATGTCGTTCTGTTTGTTTTTCCTGGATGGTGATTAGAGATGAAACGAAAGCTGCTCTCAAATCATATGACCCAAGATTCCAAAATTCCTTATGAATTACAGCACGTTGTTCATTACTTATCTTTTCTCGGCATTTATTTCGACAATTAGGTAGTTCCTGCATTTTGCGTTCTTCTACATTTTTCCCAGAAGCCGTCACATACGAAAGACCAAGATTGCGCTTCAATTTACTTTCTCGTTTTCTTTTTCGGCTATGTACTGATTGTTGAGGTAGAGATTGTGGCAGTTCTTCATCTTCTGCAGATAGGTTGGGACTTGGTTCAGTGCGTGTAGGGTCAGGCACAGAGTATGTTGGGTCAGCCACAGAGTCATCACTAGAAAAGTCACTGGGTGTTTCATCAGGAGCTGTATGTGTTTGAGTTCCTGATGTGCTTGGTTCAGGATCAATAAAAACACTTTGATCACTATAAACAGCGGTATCTTCTGTGAGCAGACTAGGGCTGGTTGATGATTTTTGAATTATTGTCACGTGGTCAACGTCAGACTGTTCGTTTTGTGGCTCGACAGAAGTTGTTGGTTTCTGCGTCCCAGATGTACTTGGTTGCACAGTAGTAGTTGTACTATGGTCACCTAAAATAATACAGAGCTATGTTATTCGCATAAAGAATTAGAAAAATAATAATGGTCTCTAAATAAATCAATTAGGTATTTAGTAAATTTATCATTCAAAAATTTTCATAAAATGTTACTCCTATTTTTACATTAGACTAAATAACAAATGCTAAATTAAAATGTAAGTATTTATTAAAAAAATATGATAATACGTACCAGTAGTTGTATTTTTTGTATTTATAACAAGGTTTAGTATTTTTCTCCCTCTCGATTCCATAGTAACTTATAACATTATCATTAATTGCACAACACAACCACAGCATGGGTCAGAATTATTTATAATGGTGGCTCAAAACAAAATCGTCACGAAGGCACTTCACTTCTTAAAATCCTGGAATTTCTAATGGCCATAATGCATTTTAACAAAAAATAAAGGGTAGGTCGAGAATCTTGTGGGTGAAACAACTTAAGTCAGATAGCTGAAGTCAAAAACAATAATAAAACTATAACGAACAAAAGTACTTAAGTCGACTTAAGTGCTTACGGTCCGGCACTAGAAGTGTTCCAAAAACATAAGTTGTTTGGTGCGTATTACTACCGGCTCGCGAATTGAAGCCCTGTGACTTAGTTGCTTATTGCCGTCGAAGGATTATACAAAAAGCAAAGCCCTGTCAGTTTTTAGCATTTCGAGAAAAAAATGACTTAAGTGCTTATGGACGCCGTGTCTAGATATTAAATTGGACTTTGTCATATGCTTTCGTCATGTCGAGTAGTAAACCGATAGCGTACTTTTTATCATTATTAGTTTTTAATATCTCTTCCGTAAATTTATAAACAGCGAGTGTGGTGGAACGGTTTTTCCTAAATCCATTTTGTGCATCGTCGTAAACGTACGTATATATGTTAAACAAAAAGTTATTTTATTCGCATATCTACATTTACTTTGTTTTCGGCATACCATGTTGAAGATTTAAAAACAAAAAAAAGTTTATTTGTGTTTCGTATTTAAATTCATAAATAAAAACTGATTTTTCGATATTTTGTTTCACTTTTAGCATAGCATATCAATCGACCCCTCATGTTACTACAGGCCTTTTAAAAGGCCACTATTTTCCGACTTTCCTGGAAAAGACCGATTTTTTTACAAGTTTTCCTAATCATAATAGGGCATTTTAAGCAAAATTCATGAAGTTATAGATTTTTGATCCGAAAATGACCTAATATTCGATAGTGCGGCGCCCCGCCCGCTTCCCCGCTCACCCCCCCCCCACCGCCCACCCCCCCCCCCCACGACCGCCCTGTCGCTTCAGTACGGTTAGCATCTTTGGTGAGCCCGGAAATGCTACTTTAATAACATTCCAATACAGCTTCGTGTTTAACAATTCAAACCAGATGCCTCGCTACCGCCCCCCCCCCTGCCGCCCCGCGCTGCTACAGCCGCAGCCGCTACCCATAGAGTCCCTCGTCGTTGCAATTGAAGGATACCTTGTGTGTGGTCATCACATCACATCACATCACATCACTGCATAGGATCTGGAACATGACGACAGACTTGCTAGTTGACACTCCACTCAGGGCAGCCAGTCACTCTACATCGCGCCTCATTTACACATCTTTCCCATCAATTATTATTTAAGTATTTTAAGTGTTGCAATAAATCGTATTCAGTGTAAATTAAAACTAGGTCATTTCCTTTGATGTCCCCAACAGGCAGTTTCTTTTGAAACAATAGCTCCTTTTTGGATAAAAACAAAAAGGCATTAAAAAAATTTTGGTCGAGCGTACGATGCCAATCGACTCGGTCTCTTGTAAGGATCATTTTATTGTATCGGATGAAAAAAATCTGAGCAGCGGAAATTAGTCAAATAGGATCAAAAAATTGGTAAAACACTCTGTATATTATTTCATTATATGAAAATGGAGGATCGGCAAGCGAGTGAGTGTTAGTTATTTATGTCGAGTTTGGCTAGTTTGTCCTCATAGCGACTACACTTCAACAATCTGCCTATTACGGCTTAAGAGACCTACAGACACAGCCTCGACTAACTTGCACCTAAATACAAAAACAAAATCTCGTTTATCGTACATCTGGGAACGCTCCTCAATATTATTATTTTATTATTTGTTTTTATAACGGCAAGAGACATAATACACTCTGGGAAACTTACAACTGTTTACCTTATGCTTCGTTCGTGAGATACAGTCCGCTGACAGACGGAAGGACGGACGGACGGACGGACATTTATCGACTCTTTTCAATGTATTTCAAAAGTTAATTAAGTACTTGGCAACTAAATTTAAAACCTATTTTCAAATTTAAAAGCCAATTCCCTTAAATTTGATACCCGTTGTGGCCTTGTAGGTCTTTTATAAAATTTCGTCATCATCACCAATCGTAGTTACCGAATGTTTTTCTTCTTATCGGTACAGTACCTACAGGCGCAGATATTTAGTATTATTTTAAATGACAAGTCGGTAGGTTCGGTAGATGCATCATGGCGCTCGTCGCACGGAACCTTTTGTCCCTCTTGTGATATTCGAGAGGGAAAATAGGACAAGAGGGTTTACTATCTGAACGAGACCCTTCAAATAACATACAAACGCACTAGTATAAAAACAAAAATCGCTCGGGCTACAAAATTAAAATAAATGTAAAGCTAACATGGCAACAGGCAACAGGCAACAGGCAACAGGCGACAGGCGACAGGCGACAGGTGACAAGCAACAGGCGGGTAGACTTGAAGAGAATACTTGTCACGGAAACGAAGCGAACACGAAGTACACAGCCGGCGCACGGGCGAGAGTGAGAGTGAGAGTGAGCGTCGTTGCAGTCACGCACAGCTCCGCCGCGCCGCGCTCGCGAGAGAGAGGGAGAGGTGAGAGATATGCCTCCTGTGCGTCCGCGGCTCGCGTTCGTACGAGCGTCCCTCCTCGTACCCTCGAGCTCCTCACCGGAGTCGATCATCGTTACTTCGCAACACACTCCAACCAAATCATTTGCATCCAAGCACATGCAATCAGTGCCTTGTCGGAACGTTAGCTTCGGCCGTCGGTGTCGCAAGCGATTATTCATAATCTATCATCTGTTTGATACTCAGTTGCCCAGTGTTTTTTATTCTAGCTCTTCTATATCATCACTACAGGTATTAGAGCCGCGGTCGGCTACCGGACGCCGCACGCTGCACGCCGCACGCTGCACGCTGCACGCTGCACGCCGCGCGGGAACGTTGCGCGCCGCGTTTACGAACGAACAAACATGAATCCGTCGAAACATCCAAACTATCGCATTTTATTGATCGCCGAGCACGTCCCTCCACTGTGACCTACTCTACTCCACTCGCCGCCTCCACCACTCCGCGCCGTGTCCGAACCGTGTCCGAACCGTGTCCGCGCCGTGTCCGCGCCGTGTCCGCGCACAAACATTACATGCAATAATCAATAAATAG
Organism: Eupithecia subumbrata; assembly: GCA_949316285.1. Lineage (NCBI taxonomy): Eukaryota > Metazoa > Arthropoda > Insecta > Lepidoptera > Geometridae > Eupithecia > Eupithecia subumbrata. The sequence continues at coordinate 29,223,059 of OX438642.1, read as the reverse complement.
ATAGTGCTGGACAATCCACATAGCGTTATCTAGCCCCAAGCTATGCAGACCTTGTTATGGGTACTAGATAACTGATATGCATAATACAATACACTACTTACATATATATTTTTATTATACATAGAAACATTCAGAAGACCCGGAACAAATATCTGCAAATCGTACAAACATTTGTCCTGAGGCGAGAATCGAACCCGCAACCTCCTGCGTCGCAGGCGGACCTTCGCCCACCACCGGGCCACATCGGTCGTCATAGTACTAATGTTGTAAAGCATAGGCACATCAACATTTGCTAAATTGAACTGCAACAACTAAATACTGAACAAACATTGAGTGAGCCAAATAATAAAATTATAATTAGCAGAAGCACAATGAATGGTACAACTCAATCAGTCAACTTTATAAAGTTCACGCCGCGCCGCGCGCCACCGTCACGTGCGAGACGTGCGAGTCGTGCGAGTCGTGCGAGTCGTGCGAGACGTCGCTCAGCCGCGGAGTGCCTTACATCACACACGCACTGGGAATCGAACCCGCGACCGCTGCCGTCTCAAGCGGATCTCGATCCACCGCCCTCGTGTTAGAAGAGCTTCTTTAGTGTGGCACATATGTGCAGCTGCTGGATAACGTGACGACGTGCCTGCTGCGGTATGCGGTATGCGGTATGCGGTACACACCTGAAGTGAAAGAAGACTTCCTTGGTGTGGTCCGCGGTCTCGATGAACCCGAAGCCGTCCTTCAAGGCGGCGACGAACCCGTTCTGAACGGCGCGCCCGCCCCCGCCCCCGCCGCCCCCGCCGCACTCGCGCGTCTCCCTGTCCCGCGCGCCGTTCACCACGACGCCGTTCTGCTGGTGCAGCTGCACCGACATCGCGATGAGCTCCTTCGTGCGTTTCATCTGCAAGCAAGCAAGCAGCACTTGGTTCCGGCTCGTTCCGTACAATAGGTACGACAAGCGTACAAGACAGTACAAGGACAGTACCTGGTAGATGTCGAAGGTGACCTTGTCGCCTTGGCGCGGCGCCTTGCCGCCGTCCGCGCAGCGCTGCAGCGCGTACGGCAGAGACTTCTTGTTCTGGTTGATCTGGCAGGTGATCAGGCCGTTGTAACACTGCAACATCATAACTATTGTATCACTCCGCTCCATATTACTAACATCCTCCACTCGGTTTGCGTTATTATTCAACAATCAACATTAAATATGTAACTTACGAACTCATGGAAACTAACAAATACAATCTTGTTCTGGTTTACCTTTACCTTTTCTGGTTTTGGACCGATCGGACCCGTTTGGGTTCCCAAAAACTAACACGTTTTTTTGTGCGGGAGCCCCCTTTAGCTCTCATTTTATATTTATTATTTGTTGTTATAGCGGCAAGAGAAATATTACACTCTTTGGAAATTTCAACTGCCTACCTTTTACGGTTCGTGAGATACAGACGGACGGACGGACGGACGGATGGACGGACAGACAGCGGAGACTCAGTAATAGGGTACCCTTCGGGTATGCAACGCTACGAATGCCCCCTACTTATGAGAGACGTAATAGCTGCAACATGTCTTAGAAAATCAATAACTTGGTATTTGAAGTAAACCTGAAAATACCTTGCAGACAATAATCAAAGAAAATTCAAATTTTGGGCACAAATTGGCAGTAGATTAAATTATTTTGGTGCAGCGAGAACCGAAACGAATGTTACGCAATAATTGGTAGGTAGTCGAGATCCTCGCCGACGCGACAGTTATACTGACCGGGGTGCGGGCGGGCGCGGCGCCGGCGGCGGTGTCGTCGGCGCCGCTCGCCTCCTTGCTGACGACGCCGCGCACGCCGCGCTCCAGCAGGCTCTCGAAGGTGACGGTGCCGGCCGGCACGTGCTTGATGCGGATCACCGACTGCCGGTTGTTCATGTTGAACGTGGACACGGGCTCCACCGTGAACTCGACCTGAAGGCAGACAGACCACAGGTGTCAGCGACGGGAGTGCGCTGCGCATGACGCATTCGCTGCCCAGTCTCCGCCGCCGCTTCGTGGGGGCGAAGAAGGACATCTGCGTCTTGGGACATGAAAGTGTTATTAATTTATTCGAGTTTCAGTATTCGGGCGTAAGTACGAACTCTGGGTCTCTAAATATAGTTTTCTTTAATATCTAAAGTTGAACTCTCAATTTTTAATGTTCACTTTTCACCACTTTGCATGCCCGTTCCTGCTCTATTTACTTAGATCTCACGTAAGTATTGAATTTATTACCTAATAAACAATAACATGTCAGATATAATTTTAAGAAATGTAAGTAATGTTATGTCGGAGAAACAAGTAACAGAAAGTTACAGACAAGTTACAGTTTAAAATTTTCAAAAAATGAGAAAAATCCATCCATGGTTGTCTGGTAGAGATCGCTCTTGAGCGCCAAGACCGCCACTTGTCACTTAGATTTTAAGCTGTTTTGTTGTATTGTTTCTATCGATATGTGTGCATCTATCAAAAAAATCTAAGATCCTGAAAACGGCCGAGCGTCTTTTCAGAGTAAAAAATCCGCCGCGCTATCGCACTTGGTTCCATATACTTATGTTGTAAGATATAAATAAATGTGAGTTGGCCGGGCCGGGGCCGGGCCGGGGCCGGGCCGGGGCCGGGCCGGGGCCGGGCCGGGGCCGGGCCGGGGCCGCCGGCCGGGCGCTCGGCCGCGCGAGAGTAAAGCTTGCGGTCGAGTGTAATGTCGACCTGTGCAGGGTCTTTCCATTTCATTACAAACTAAAAGCGGCATCTTTCCAGCGGGCTCGAACTGATGTTCGACATTAAGAGAACGCCAGGCGGGGTTAACGGATTTTACACTTTATGACGTATAAAATAGGGATTCAAAGTGAACTATTTCAGTCGTTTCGAGATTTCGGAAGTGATGAGCGAGTGAACTAGCGAACTACTAGGAACGGGGTTAAGTGAACAGATCCGACCCGTGCGCTCGTGGGAACTGGGAACCAGTTCCTCTTATACATCGTACTGAGCTGCACGACCGTACGACGTACCTAGACCTACCCATTTAAAAAATAAACATATACGTACCAGCACGGGTGTATAAAACATTTTATGGTCTTTTTATTTTATAGTTTATAGTCCTTTCGGAGTTTAAACAAAAACTAAGTTTTAACACTAAAACGCTTATGTTGATGTTAACAAAATTTGTTTATTTGTTGTCAGTAGTAGGCGTTCACTCGCACCATTTACACAAAATTTTAATTTTATTTTATTACACGTTACACAAAATCCGTAGAACATCAAACTGCGGGAGTAAAAACTGTATACGAATTCATTTTGAACGCGGTGGGCGGGAGAGGAATTTCTGATGATTTTATTGTTTATTTTGTAAAATTTCAGCAAACTGTTATTACAGGTGAAACGACAAACAGATTATATTATAAGTGTGCCAAATTATTTCCGCCTCTTCCTTTGACACAATAATAATAATTAAAATATTAAATAAAAAAGAACCAAGTGCGGGTATTCCCAGTACTGCCGCATGCATTGAAAAGGGTTCGGTTTTGTTGTTGGTATAGCCCCGAAACCTTTGGGTATTGGTTTATGTGGTATTTATGGTTGTGGTAGTTTTGTAGGAAAAGTCACTAGTTTTTGGTATGTAAATATAATCACTGGTAAACTATGAATAATATAAACTTAAACTGATTGACTTTATGGTATTTAAAGGGTTAATTTATGGTTAGAATGGTATTGGTATGAATCCGCGTTCTCGGTGGTATGCTCCGGTGCGAACTGAACTGATTTAGGTAAACGCGAGCAAAATACGCATTCAACTGCAAGCGCAGCTAAATGCATATCTGCTGCGTGGTCGGTTTACCCGAACATGCATATTCATTCATTAAAAGAAAAACAATAGGTGTAAGTACCTATTGCACTTCCAATTTTCGATTAAAGTTTACAATTAGAATATACTCGTGGAGTGGTCTGAAGGTTGATGTACCTCGTATTGGCCCGTAGTACCTGTTGAATCTTCCAGTTCAACTGAGTGAATTTTCAAAATAGCAATAAAACTTCCACTTTGTACTTAAAGAAACTATATTTAAAGTTTACAGGAGGTTAATGTCCCCTTACTGCATAGATTTTTTGATTGGGTTGAAAAAAAAATATGACATGCTGTACCGACCAGAGAGCATATAAAAAATTAAAAAAGAATCTGTTCCTTGTATTTTTCAAAATATTTTCAAAAAACTATCAATGCCAAATATGGCATCGCATGCAGATTTAAGTTTATTAACGAGCTCGCCAAATATGTCATAGTATGCAGAAATAGTTGGCAAAATATGGCAGTACCTACGCTAGAGAAATTATACCGGGTAGGTTTAGCTAAAGGTTGGCATTGCTTGGCAATATATTGTATGAATAGAGATGGAATTAAACGTTCATGCAGATGATGCTCATATATAATGTTTTATTAGGAACTTGAACCTTTACTTTAATCTAGCTTACTTAATATTTTTATAATTATTTCATCTGTGAGGCTTGTATTTCCTAGAAAGGCGTAATTGTCTTCATCATACTGCCTCTGACCTGTTTCCCATTTATAAGATTTCTTAGGAGTTTTCTTTTCAATTCCCTGCCTTCCTTCTCGACTTGTTGATGGTTGGGCGCTTTGGTCTTCTATTTCAATATCTGACGGTAAATCTACATCACTATCTTCACCGGACTCCAGACAAATTGATCCATATCCCGATTGAGTCTCCATTCCTCATCTTCATCAGACAGCTCATCATCTTCACTTCCATCTGGAATATTTACATGCGCTTATTTCCGTCTCGGCATTTCTGTTCACAAAGTGTTGGAAAAAAAGACACGCAAATTCAAAGCTTTATCAATCAAGAACCTATAGAGAAACAAAAATATTGCAGGCAATTCTTCAAAATGTTATGCAAATATTTCATAAAATTTACACCCTTGCATATTATGCCATATATGGATTTTTAATTTTTATGTTCATTCTGCATACAATCCCATATCTGCCATAAGATTTTTTCTTCAACTGCATACTATCCCATATCTGGCCACTGAATTCAATAACAGAAATAATTGCGATCATTCATGCGAATCTAGTTTTTTTTTTGCGTATTGGCTTCTCAACAGATGCCTATCGTATACAAAACAATTATCTTAGCTATTTATCACGAAAAACCATACGAAAATACCACGAAAAGTGGAACGACTTGGTGGACTTACCTCTTATCAACCGGTGGTAAACAAACTGAGTTTACTTTTTTTTCTTCTAGTGCTGCCCACAAGTTTTCTTTACAAACGTCAAAAAATATGACAGATTATTTATTTCAGTGTTGCAAGAATTGAAAAAAGGAGCCAAATTTAAATGAAGCGTTCAAAACTCTTGATGCCCGATATGTCATGCTATGCAGTAAGGGGTTTACTGGCATTTTGTTCTGGCTCAATGACAATCCGATGTGAGGTTAGGTTCAGTCGACAACCTGAAGTTGTCGAGAGGTAGGCTCACTCACCTCGTCCCCCACTCTGACGTCGCGTCCCTGGCGCAGCACCTCGCTCAGTCTGAACGACAAGGAGTGGTCGCGCTCCACGCATCTAATGAAGCCGTAGCCCTCGTCGGCGCGCAGCCCGCACACGATGCCTTGCTCCCGCCTGTCGACAAACATACTCCTTACATTTTTTTACTATTTCGTTACTGTATCCGTACTTTATAATTCAAAATTCGCGTGCGTTCGGAATCAAGCACAGGAGAGCCTCGCCGCCCGTTGCAAACGGAAATAAACGTATGTGTGTGATCATCATCATCATCATCAACCTAAATTAGTCCACAGCTTGACATAGGCCTCCCCTAATGAGCGCCAAAGCGCCCCGTCTTCAGCGTGCCGCATCCAGCATCTGCCTGCAGTCTAGAGCTGACCGTCATCCCACCTGGCCGGAGGGCGTCCTACACTACGTTTGCCGAGTGACGGTCTCCGCTCAAGAACAAGTTTGCCCCAGCGGTTGTCGGTTCTTCGCGAGATATGGCCGGCCCACTGCCACTTCAGCTTGCTAATTCTTTGAGCTATGTCGGTAACTTTGGTTCTCTGTGTGTGATGTGATCATGTATTTACGGAATACCAGAAACGGAATTTATAATGTACGTGGCTGCCCTTGATCAATTGTGATCGTACTCGGAAAGAACACAGATCAGCTTAAACCAAGTCAAAGCAAAGTTCATCATGCAGATGGAACTATGGTTGCTTTCGACTTTTTTTTTACTTTTGACAAAAAAACACAAAAAACGGCCCAGTAACTGCAGGTTCGATGGAATCACGTTACTATAAGCAACGTTTTATAAGAAAAGCTAATAAATAAGAGTTCAGTAGTAGGTCGCCGTGCACGAGCCCGCTGCCGTCCCGTCCCGTCTCGTCCCGGCGGCGGCGGCGGCGGCGGCGGGGCAAGTATTGAGGTCCGCTCCAGGTGCGACGGATTTCAAAGTTTTGAAGCGACGTATTTAATCTCGCATTATAGTTGTACCTATTCAAAGAGTTTAATGGAAAAGAACAAGCCGTATTTGAAATTTTTGTTTGGTGAATACTGGATACCTACATTACATACCTAGGTACTGGAAACAATTATCCAGGGCTAGCAAGATCTTAACATTACTACAGGTGATGACTAAATATAGATTTAACTATAAATTAAAATATATACAGGATAGCTTTTTAAGATGGGAGCGGGTGGACAAATACGAAACCATGAGCGTTACAGAATAGTGGTGAAAGAAGTCATGACAAAAACTGCATTTCGATTTCTTTTGATCTTTTACTTACCAGGAAACCGAAACGATTGATTTAAAAAAAATAACATCCTGTATTTTTTGCACCTACGGATTTGGTTACTATTATCGATCAATCTTTGCAAAGAATGCATAATTGGATATAAAGAGATGAATATGAAACTTAAATATGACCATTATGTGATCTACACAATAAAATATTTCGTTTTAAACATTTTGTAAGAATAGTTTACTAATTTATTTATTTATTTATTTTGATTAGTAACTAACACGATTTTTACAACCAATTACACTAGTTACTTAAGATTAAAAAACATAATTTATCTAATTACTAAAAATTATTGTAAAATTTTAAAACATTTCATAAAATTCTAATTAATTCCTGTAGAAAATACAAAAAATTTAGCGAGCCCTCACAGTAAACTGTACCCCAATGAACACCAAATGAAAAAAAAAACATAAAACTACTACTTCAATATAATCTTACACAATATCTTTTCTTTATGCTATAAACATTTTCGTTATGTGTTTTAGATTTAATACAATAATAATAAAACCCTAAAAAACTCATTTTCGTTAAGCGCCTTGCGGAGAAATTGGAGCAAATTTACTATTTTTCCAAAAGAGTTTCAACGTTATTGGTCATTCATTATTGATACGATACGAGTATTAGTTAAATTTCGTGATTGTTGTGTAAATTATGATATTTATGATAGATCACGAGGTAAAACAATTTTGTTACCGATATCACATTAAATTTTTCCCTTTTCTCCCCTCCCGCTATAAAACGGCAGAATAGTTATGTTTTGGTGAAGACGCGAGGCTCGTCAGACCGCCGCGCCCGCACCGCGCCCGCGCCGCGCCGGTGGGACGGTCTTAGTAAATGAAACCAGTTCCGTATGTAAAGAGCCCACGGATCCGGCGCGGCGCGGGACGGGACGGGACGGGTTAGCCGCTGCTAAGTCGATGTACAACGAGAACAAACTGCCTACCTTAAAACTGCACATTTTTTAGGGTTCCGTAAGTCAAAAGGAAAATAAGAACCCTTATATGATCAGTTTGTTGTCCGTCTGTATGTCTGTCTTTCAACCCCCTTTTCTCAGGAACGCGTGGAGGTATGGTGTTCAAATTAACATCAAATGTCCAAATCCTAACCTCTTCGAGCCTCAAAGTCATAGTCGCTTATGTCCAAATATTTTGAAATTTCCAAGGGAATCAAATGCACGCAAAACCTATAGGGTATTTCCGTTGGCCTAGATATATATATAAGCGTGTGCGTGCACTCACCGCTCCCCGGACACGTTGAAGGACTCGTCCAGCAGAGTGATGTTAGTGGCCCGCTTGAGGTGGTCGCGCCGGTCCGTGGCCACCTGGAACTCCACCCAGTCCCCGTGCCGCAGCGTGAACTCCCCGCACTGGTCCTTGTCCCCGAACGGCACCTGCGGACCCCACACACGCCGTACGGTATCAACAAACAACCGCCAACATCGCATCCATCTATTGTATTATTGTACACTTGTTAAACGGCTTTCAATAAACTATTCAATTACGCGCTATTCCCGATAAAATACGAGTAAAGTTTCATCTTGATCAGTTCAATAGTTTTGCACATTCCAGTTACAAACACGTTCACATCTTCACTCGCTGCGACTCCACTGATCTCTTGTTCCGCATCACAGAACTAGTCTACTAAAGTAATCGCAGCGCAGCCTCGAGCCTCGCGCACCGCGCCTGCTCAACATTCAGTATTCCGTGTCATCAGATTATTATAATTGAACGTTAAGAGGGCGCAATGCGCGCTATTTTGTTGAAAGGATAGACATAGGATTTCGCGATCGAAGGAGCGGAACAGAGCATACGTTTTTGGAACGGCGTAAGCGCAAAAATCATGTTTTTTACAAGAAAACTACACAACTTTTGAAGAAACTTGGTCAAGGAACCGAATAATTAATAATAAATCATTTCAATAGACTTCAGGGTTTCTGAGATCTCGATATGCATGTATTAAAAAGATTACGCGAGATTTCGTCTATAGAAACAGCGCTTAGTGCGTATCACGGCCATATAGGATCGGCTCTACAGTACGGTCTACTTCTGTGGGGCAACAGTGGAGATTTGGATAGGGCATTCAGGGCCCAGAAAAATTGCGTTCGTTCTTTATGTGGAGCACATTTTTTAGAACCTTGTAAACCACTCTTCAAAAAATACAGAATTCTTCCTCTGCCATGCCTCTACATAAAACAAGCGGCAGAGCTCGTCAAACAGCATCCAGAACTTTTCAAAAAAAAAGTAGACTTGAGATCTAGAAGACTAAGAGAAATTTCCGACAATAGATTGCACGCACCAAAGTTTAAATTAAGAATGACACAGAACCAATCGTACTATATGACAATAAAAATATTTAATAATCTACCGGAGGATCTCAAGAACTTATCTGGAAACTTATTCTTTATACAAATAAAAAAATGGCTTCTCAGTAAATGCTACTATTCTATTCTATTAATCAATATTTTAATTACAGGGATTTGGAAGACTTCGAATATATTCATTGATTTTGATTTTGAATTTGTTATTTTTCTAATTAAGTATTTTTTTTAAATTTATCTGTAATTTAGAAATAACATATGTAACTGAAAAAATAATATTTGCATGCCTATGTTAGGTAGCATATAACTGGACGTATATAGTTTTAAGACCTACATTGTAACTTATATTCTTGCAAATAAACATCTTTAATCTTTAATCTTTTAATCCTTAAAAATTTAAAAATAGAAGGAATCAAATTCAGGTTCATCTATTTATTTTCCAAAAATCTAAATTTAATCTTCGCACAGTGATCCCGGATTGCTATTATGCGGATATAGTATTTATTTTTCGAATTCGTTTTTCTGATTTTGCCATTCGATAACTCTATCAAAACTAAGAAAATTCTGTTCTATTATTCGATATTTATATTTCATCATCATCATCTCAGTGGAACGACTTATACTGTTGGACGTGCTCATTCGTGATTAAATACATCATCAAGCAGCATAGGATTTATTTTTCGAATTTCGTTTTTCTGTTTTCGCCATTCGATAAATCTACCAAAACTTAGAAGCTTCTGTTCTATTATACTTTTGGCTAGGCCTTATAAGTCCAGGAGTTAAAGGCAAAAAACAGTTTTTTTTGTATGGGAGGCAACCTTAAAAGTTGAATATGAACCCGTGTTTCACCTTACAGCTGCTTGATGATGTATTTAATCACGAATGAGCACGTCCAGCAGTATAAGTCTTTCAACTGAGATGATGATGATGAAATATAAATATCGAATAAATAAAGAAAAACTACTTTACTAGTCTTAATTGTTATTAATTTCTACTGATTTCTACACAATTCGACGACCTCCGTGGCGCAGCGGGCGAAGGTCCGCCTGCGACGCAGGAGGTTGCGGGTTCGATCCCCGCCTCGGAACAAATTTGTGTACGATCTGCAGAAATTTGTTCCGTTGGTCTGGGTGTTTTCTATGTATAATAAAAATATCTATCTATGTAATGTATTGTATTAAGTATATCAGTTATCTAGTACCCATAACACAAGCTCTGCTTAGCTTGGGGCTAGATAATGCTGTGTGAATTGTCCAGCATTATTTATTTTATTTTATTATTTTTTTATTTAATTCATTATCACCCGCTCAAACCACCCAGTGGGTGGAATGAATTGGGTGATAACTATGTTTTCACCCACTCATGGGTTTTAACCCGGGTGGTTACCCATCTCTAGGCCTAATGGACTTGAGAGTAAAAACTTTTTGTCGTTTGACCGAACGAAAATAACCATAGCTACCGGCCGATCTTTTAGGAAATAAAAAAAAATAACATGTTAGAAATGGATTTCCATACACTTTTTCCTCCCGGAAAAAGAATAGGCAACTTTCCGAGCAGGTGTAGTATAAAATCATTTTCACAGTCCATGCTCGTAGGGCGCACTTCATGCGTCATGTAATCATGTTGCATCGCTAACCGAAAGCGACCGAGTATAGCCCTGTTAGTTGGAAAAGGTGAAAGTTTACCAAATTCAAACAAATCCAATGAGAAACCATAGTACGAGTCTCCTTGGTGAACAATTCCATACGTATTTCCCAAATTCAAATCCCCTTGGGAATAATGAACATTACTCCCAAGGGAATAATGAAATTGAATTTGGAACTTCAAAATATGTGTATTTTTTTTGTGAAAGAAGATTCGTACAATCTTCGAAACTCGAACTAAGCTCTGTTCAGAAGGCGGGATAAAAAGTAATTCCGCGAAACACGCTAAGTACCTAAATTTTACTGTTTACTAGCAGAAAGTGTGAAAATGAGAGTATTCACTTAGTTCGTAAAGCTGTCTTCGTCTTGGACATGTGTAGGTACCTCTACTTCCGAGTGGTCGAGCGCGCGGTACCGCAGGCGGCCCGGCAGCGGGTCGGTCCGCGCGGCGCCGGCGCGCTCCAGCGGCTTGAGCACCTGGCCGCGCACCAGCTCCTCGCCCACGTCCTCGAACACCACGGACCCGCACGGCAGCTTCGTTATGTTGCACGCCACCTCCTTGCCCTGCAACGGACACCACACCCGCATCACCACACCACCGCGACCGCCACACCGCGACCGCGACACCTCGCCAATACTTACAATAAACATATTTTTTTATTTTACTCGGTGACGCTTCCGACTAGTATTGATATGGATCAGTTGAGCTACCTGTAGATTGTTTGCTGCAGTCTGCATTTAGGTCGATCGTTTCGATTATTTGAATGTAATTTTGTTTGGTAGTTTATAAAAGCGAATGATGAGAATGCTAGTTCCGAGCCACCACGGCGCGCGGCGCGGCCGCGGCGGCGAGACTACCGGACTTCACTGGTGCAGTCGGACAGTCAGACAGGACAGGGCGCTCGGCTGAACCAGGGCTAAGTGATGCAAGCTTGACATCTTTATCAAACTTTCCCGAACTGCTATAGATTTCAACAATTACTATATACCTACTAATAAGTTGATTGTTGTCCAAAAAAATTAAATTAAATGTCGTACATAGAAATTACCGCACTAAAAACTTCGTTCGAATTTCGGAAAAACATCAAAAAAATCTTTTAAAAAATCGGAAAAATAGCAGTCTTGAGTAATTAATTAATAACAGGGTTCAATCAAAAAACCACCACCAAGACAAGCCGAGGCACGCAGAGGCACGCAGAGGCACTCGTGCTGCCGTACAACACCCTGTATAAACCTTTCAATAGGTAGTTGGGTCGAGTTAGTCCTGTTGAGTCGTCACCATGATTCCATTCCCGTTTCGTATCACTGTGCACTGCACTGATATACATAATTATTAATATCCTAATATTACTGATATATATATCATTATTTAAAAGCTGGCGCGATATTCTTGTTTTTTCATACCATTATCCACGCTGATGACGTCACAAATCCAGGCCTGCAGTGTACGAAAAGAAAGGAGACCACGCCAGCTTTTAAACGTCATTGATACCTATGCGCAATCAATCAATCAATCAATCAATCCAATTCCGATAAGTCAGCGTGAGGGCCAACGGAGTAACTTGTAGATATTTCGTCAACATTCCGCGCCCCCTTTGAGTAGTTGCGGAAGGCGCTGTCTACATGACAGTACCTCTATAAAAGTGATGCGTTACATGTACACATTGTGACGGATTTGTTTTAAACTGTAATGTTACATTAATGATCATGATGAATAAAGTATATGACGAATGTTAAGGTGGTTAGTGAGGTTCCAACAAATACGGCTAATTAGTAGTTAGTAGGTTGTATTGTACGTTACATTTAGATAGCACGTGAGAAGTAATGGGCACATTGCAAGCCATCTGCCATGCTATAACAAACTTGCAATCAATTGTAGCTTTGGTAGCTTTAGACTCTATCGACATTATGTTGATTTTAGTTTAAAATGTCCTGATGTCGATACAGTCCAAAACGACACGCTCCGGATGCACTAGGAGCCTCGGCTCGGGTTGCACTAGGAGCCTCGGCTCGGGTTGCACTAGGAGCCAGGGGGCCGCACGGCGCACACCGCACGGTATCGTATAGTCGAGAGGCTCCTCTGGCCATGCAGCCGTCTCGGGATCATTCGCTATTGCAAAGCAATCATACAAATCGGTCCGTACTTCACGGACAAAACTACTAACAACAAAATATATTTAAAAAAAACCATGCATTCAGCGGTACATTGTATCGTTTTGGAAGAGTGTTTAAATGCCTGATGTGATGAAGCTAACGGAGACATTCAAATACAACGTTCAGCTGCAAGGGAGACTCGAGAGTAACAAACAACCCACACTCACGATCACCAACTAAACTTACAACGAGCCTGCTTCTAGAAACGTAATCACGCACTAATATCAAACTCTAATCACTATTATTAGATCCGTCAAGTGCGAGTGTAACCGCGCAGAGGGTTTCCAACGTTTGTCAATTATATACAACTAGCTGCTGCCCGCGGCTTCGCCTGCGTAGTTCCCGTTCCCGTGGTAATTCCGGGATAAAACATAGCCTATGTCCGTCTCCTGGTTCTAAGCTGCCTCCCCACCAATTTTCAGCCAAATCCGTTCAGCCGTTCTTGAGTTATAAATAGTGTAACTAACACGACTTTCTTTTATATATATAGATTTATTTATTTTATTTATTTATTAATTTTATTTATTTACAAATATCAACTAAAGGTAGGTACCGGTTAGAGACGTCGCTATTTAATGAATAAGAACCTAACAATAGTTGGTACCAACTTACCTTCTAGATGGATCGCTCCACATTCTTCGGAGATTATTTAAATTTTTCGACTTTATTCAAAATATTTCAAAAAGTACCTATAATTTAAAGCGTTTGACCTTGTTTCATATAACACCCTGTGGGAAAAATTATTTTGTGACACTACCCTCCCAAATGATCTTATACTTGTTTTTAAATATTGGTATGAAAACCAAAGAAATGTGGTTCGCTGGGCGGGCTCGTTTTCTGAGGAGTATACACTCAGATGTGGAGTAAGACAGGGGGGGATAACATCCCCAAAGCTGTTTAACCTCTACATAAATCGTTTAATTGAGGAGCTCAGCAGAGCTAATGTCGGATGTTCAATTAACGGTACTGTAGTTAACAATATAAGTTACGCAGACGACATGGTCCTGTTGAGTCCCTCAATAAGTGCTCTCAGACGACTAGTGAATATCTGTGAAAAATACTCAGAGGCTCATGGGCTCAAGTACAACGCAAAAAAGAGTGAGGTTATGCAGTTTAAAGCTGGGACTAAAACCTATGCTGTTACTCCTGTCCTGCTTGCTGGAACTCCCCTACTATGGGTTAAAAAGTTTAAGTACTTGGGCCACTGGGTCACTGATGACCTGAATGACGGCCCTGATATTGAGAGGGAACGTAGGGCTCTGTCGGTCAGATGCAATATGTTGGCTCGTAGGTTTGCACGTTGTTCTGCCTCAGTCAAGTTGACTTTGTTTAAGGCATTTTGTCAAAACTTTTATACGTGCAGCCTATGGGTACGATATACGCAGAGGGCCTATAGTGCGCTACGGGTCCAGTACAACAACGGGTTCAGGATGCTGATGGGTCTGCCGCGGTTCTGTAGCGCATCAGGGATGTTTGCAGATGCACATGTCGATGACATGAACTCAATTGTTCGCAAAAGGATCGCGTCCCTGATGCGCCGCACCTGCGCCAGCACCCACAGCTTACTTAAAATTGTAAATGATAGTTTTAATTTCAATTCTGGCATCATGAGTCAATGGGTTGTAAATCAACATCGGCCACTCGCCCCACTAGTAACCCAATAACTTTTGACATTTAAATATAATTTGCTCACTATATTAACATGACATCATATTTGAAATTATTATTATTATTATTATTGTTATTATTGATTGATTTATTTTGTTTTGTAATTGTACTAACCATTCTCAATTTTAATAATAATGTGTTACTAACAAAATGGATGAATGTCTGAATAAATAAATTTTCAATTTCAATTTCAATTATAATATATCTTATGGGTAAGCCATTATAGCCAAAAAAGTGAACCATAACTACAATAAAAATTGATAATTTATTTCAAATGCACATTTGGTAGTAATAAATAGATTCCTAAATGAAAATGGATACTTTTATCGCTTCAGGTATTTAAAGTAGATAATCTAAGCTAGTCGACATACTAATCCTGCACAGGCGAAGTCGCGCCCACCAGCTAGTCTTACATTATTATGGAAAACAAGGTGATAGTAAAAACAAAAGTCTACCCCTAGGGTTACTAGATGTCAGGATCTGTCCGAGCATGTCACGATTTAGGGGGGTATTTAGAGAAAGTCAGGGCTTTTGGTAAAAATATCATATACCTACAATATACGTTCATCGATACGTAAAGAAGCCAAATTAATTAGCACTAGAAACATAAAAATGAACCGAAACGGTACGAGCACTGTACGAGACATCCCATCAAAGATCGCAGCCCTGTTATGTTTGAGCGTGATAGTTACAAGTAGGTAGTAGCTCCACTCCTCGTACCTACGCGACTGAACACTGCAATAACATCGAGCTCTGCGGCGATCTTGTTGATAGTTACAACAGGTAGGTAGTAGCTCCACTCCTCGTACCTACGCGACTGAACACTGCAATAACATCGAGCTCTGCGGCGATCTTGTTGATAGTTACAACAGGTAGGTAGTAGCTCCACTCCTCGTACCTACGCGACTGAACACTGCAATAACATCGAGCTCTGCGGCGATCTTGTTGATAGTTACAACAGGTAGGTAGTAGCTCCACTCCTCGTACCTACGCGACTGAACACTGCAATAACAGCGATCGAATCTGCGGCGATCTTGTTTCCGCTCTAGATGAAATTCATTCAAAATGTCAAAGTTTCAGAGCGCCGCAAACATGTCCGGATATTATATATACGAGTCCGGCTTAGCCTCCCCACCCCTCGCCTTACGATTTCCGGATGAATCCTATCGATTGTGTTAGTCGGCCACATGCTCTAGGTAGGTAAGGTAAGGTAAGCGCTAGGCAGCTACTGAATACGGCATTTCTAGTAGAGTTATGGATGCTGTGTGTGTACAGTACAGCACGAAGCGGACCGGCCCGGGAGTGTTGACTGCGGGGAGCGAGCGGGGCGCGGGGCGCGAGCACTGACCGTCAAGCTGTTCGCGTAGTCGTCCTCCTCGCCCGGCTGCTTGGGCAATCGAAACGCATCGTATTATTATCAGCACAAGGTACATTTTAGTTTCGTTCGCATATCCAGCCAACTCTCCACACTCCTCCACACTCGCGCTCGCGCTCGCACCGACTTCAACGCGCGACACTCTTGCCACTCCTGCCGCACCACCTGTGACGTCACTCCGAGTACCGACTGAGATATGTATTTAGTTCAAGTTCACGGATCGAATAGAAGCCGGCTAACTCTTAACCGACTTCACAAAAAGGAGCAAGTTCTCAATTCGTCAATGCGTATGTTAATTAATATCGCGCGGTTTAGTTTTTTAAAAATGCCAAATCATAAATAAATAAGGTATATGTATATAAAGTAAGTGTCGAGTGTCTAGGCAGTCGTCGAAGTGGTGGCGAGCGCGGTGCGCGGTGCGCGGGGCGGGTCGCGACACTCACGTTCCTGGTCTGTATGATGAACTCGACGTCGTCGCCCAGCGCCAGCTCCTGGCCGCCCTTCGCCTCCGAGTAGTGGAAGAAGATCTCCTTGACGACGTCCGCGCGCTCGATGAACCCGAAGTTCTCCTTCATGGAGCACACCACGCCGTGGTACTTCACCGGCGACTGCGGGTTCTCGAAGCGCACGTGGCACGCGCCCAGCGTGCCCCTGCAACCGACCGCTCACTCAACACGCGCTCTATCCGCATACAGTACACTCAGTACAGGTACGCAGTGAGGGCTCACCTCTGGTTGGTCGCGATCTGGAAGCTGACCGCGTCTCCCGTGTGCAGCACCACGTTGCCCTCGACGTCGTCCTTGGTGTAGGGCAGGAAGAAGCACTCTCCGCGGTTCTCGTACGAGATGCGGCCGGTGTTGTCCCCGGAGCCCTCGCCCTTCACCTCCGTGGTCACGGTGCCCGTCACCCGCGCCTCGCTCAGAACCTGCAAACGATACGCCAAGGTTAGCACCACTCTCCGCCACCCGCCGACCCCTTCACCTCCGGGGTCGCGGTGCTCGGTACCCATCTCAATAATCCCTCGACGGATTTGGCCTCACAGAGCTAACTGACAAATTACTCAAGCTGTCCCCGAGATGTTCGCTCACTCCGCCACCCATACCCGCAGCGTACACACCGTATGTATTGTACCGGCTAATTCCACACCTAAGTAATTGAAAACCCCCTACATCTATTTTACTATGTACGTACACCCACCGTACTAGAAGGGCTGCATCCATTTTTCATCATTAACTTATGAAAAACACTCCATGAGGTCGCCTTTCTAATTATATTAAAATCGCAATAGAATGTCATAATTGAAGGACATTACGAGACTGCATCTTCCTAGAAGTAGCTTTGAAGAGTCGTACTCGTGTGGTCGACGGCGGTGATGCAGTGATGCAGTGATACTGACCACTTCCGGCGCGATCTTGGAGACGGTGGAGGCGATGGGCTTGCCGGTGCGCCGGTCGTAGGTCATCTCGAACTCGACGGGGTCTCCGATCTTGAGGTGCTCCGTGTTCCCGCTGAACTGGCTGAAGTGGAAGAAGAGGCGCGCCTGCCGCTCGCAACACTGGATGAACCCGTACGAGTGCAGCAGCTTCTCGATGATGCCGGTCTCGCGGATGGGCGCGTGCGCGCACGCCGCCTCGTACGCGGATTGCGAGTGCGAGTGCGCGCTCGCCGAGTACGCGGAGTCGCCCATGTCCGGCGCGAAGCTGCCCGCCGAGAACCGGTGCGCGCCGGCGCCGCCCTTGAGACCGTTGCTGTAGCTCTCTCGCGCCGACCCCGGGTACTCGCTGCTGTACGTACCTGACGAACACACAATGCATAAAGTATAGGTACATGACAACATGACGCGCTCGCTCCCCGTCCTGCAGGCCTAACACGGGGATTGTTGTCTAGGGTAGAATAGAGAAAAATGGCATCGCCTCGTCATACATTGCGTAATTATTGAAGTAGAAGGAAGGAGTTTCAAATGATTTACGCATTCGATGACGAAGTGACGTAATTTTTATCTATTCTACCCTAGACAACAATCCCCGTGCTTGCCTTACTGCTCGCTCGCGCAGGTGCCGGCCGCTCCTCATTCAATCAAATAATACAAATAAAAACAAATAGAATTGAAACAACTAACTAAAATATATTATACGCATTCATGTAAACCCATAGTTCAGCTTTAAATACGTGGGACAGCGTAGGAGTGGGGGTGTACTTTTTAGTGAAAATGCCCACATAACAGTGTAAAATTTTTGTTCTACGACAGAAATTGACGAAGTTATAACCAAATTCCTAGCGAAGTTCACTGAGTGACCGCCGCGGTCGCTTTGACGTCACTCCCTCGGTCGCTGCCAGTTAGCCGTAGCCGTTTGTTTGGTTATTTGTGACTTTGAAACAAATTAAGTGTCCGATTTGTGTCTAATTCACCTTTCTAACCGTCGAATCGTGAAGTAAGAGTGGCTGCGCTCAGCTCGGTTCGCTCGGCCGAGTCAGTGACGTCACACGCATCCGCTTATTTGATTTTACCAGCAGTAACGGCGTAATGTTTATTACTTAATATCTTCGTAAGTAATGGTTCGATTTGGATAATTCAAAAAGATATATCTAGTTCTATTGAAATTGTTGTAACTTTACTGATCCTCATTCTTGTACGTACATTTTCACTATACATTTTATATATATACTATACATTTTCCGTAGAGAATGGCCCTTTTGTCGGTTCAGTCAGAGGTTTTGGGTCAAGCATTTGGAACCTAATTTAATACATTAATTTTGTTCCATATTTGGTAACGTAAATAAAAATCCGTTTTGTGTCACTTATCTCCATGTTATACTTGTTTTGGTTTTCCATTTATATATTTCTATTCTGTACTCATGTCCAAATAAATGTTGATTTTATTATATTCTGTGTTCTCATACGAGTGGTGGGCCGAGAGAGACATGCACACTTTGAACACTCTTAATTGTTCATTGTGAGATACAGCCGGCTGACAAACGGACAGATAGCAGCGACAATTCAAATCCACTGTTTAACGAATATGTGCATTATTATTATGCATCATCACAAGCTTTTAAGTCAAATTTGCATTAACCAATAGGCTAAATATGAAATGCATAAGCAAATAGCATTTAATTGGGTCTCTAATAATAAGCAGTGCAAGGTTGTGAGCGCTGCGTGGTTGGCGTGGTGGGGGGGTGGTGGGGGGGCGCGCTAACTCACACCTCACTAGAAGGTACATTAATTGCAAGGTTGTGAGCGCTGCGTGGTTGGCGTGGTGGGGGGTGGTGGGGGGGGGGCGCGCGCTAACTCACACCTCACTAGAAGGTACATTATTTTTAAACAACTTCAAAACGAAGGAGGTTCTCAATTTGTCTAATAAGTTGATTTTTGTTTGATAGAATGGGGGATTCTTTGTCAACATTTTAAAGAGGCAATTTTATACATCATCATCATCCTCATCAGCCTATATTAGTCCACTGTTGGACATAGGCCTCCCCTAATGAGCGCCATAGCGCCCTGTCTTCAGCTTGCCGCATCCAGCATCCATATTTTATACAGGGTGGCGCAAAAGTAATGTCATAGTGTAAATTGTGCTTTAATTTTTGCAAATAGCATCATATGTCACTGTATTTTGAAATCTTTGTTGTAGACAGACAGAGAATTGGTTTAAAACAAGCCATGGAGCCATGGCACCCACATTAAGAACCACCAATTTCCGAAGAAACCAATGTCCAGGCCAAGTGATTTCACATTTTAGAGATTTTAACTGGCTGTCCAGCCAGACTAACAGCACCAGACTTTTTGCTTTGGGGTATTTTGAAATCTCGCATTTGTCACAACAAACCTTGCAAGTCTTGAAAGCTGACATTTAAGAAAAAATTGTCAATTTGGAGTTAGATGACCTTTAGAACAAAATAAAGTTACATTGAGACATTACCGTTGCGCTACCCTGTACATGGCCCTGGAAAATGTCAAATCAAATAGATAGAGGATGGAGGTAATTTACAAATTGTGCGCCTTGATCATGTCCCCTGCGGGCGGCGGGCGGCGGGCGGCGGGCGGGGGGGCGCCGCGGTAATGGATGCACCCGCGAACCCGGCCGCCGCGCCGGTTCAACCCATTTTGCATTCAATACGGGATGCAGCATGTCTATACATTTACTATACACCAGCTAAATTCAATGTGGAATGTTTGTGAACAGACTGCTCAAACTTAAAACCTAAAATTGACTTGTTGCCGCGTCTTTTTAAACGCAATAAATTTAGGTACATTACTATGTACTTGTATAGTTTGTTGTGTTTGGTTAGGTCAGAACTGCCATAATATAATATTAAACTGGGTTTGAATAGTTTTTTGAATAGCAATATTTAGTTAATTTTAAAATGTGGGCCAATAATTT
The DNA here is from genome assembly GCA_949316285.1 of Eupithecia subumbrata. Lineage (NCBI taxonomy): Eukaryota > Metazoa > Arthropoda > Insecta > Lepidoptera > Geometridae > Eupithecia > Eupithecia subumbrata. Next base: position 29,202,699 of record OX438642.1, on the reverse strand, counting down.
GCTTTTGAAACTGACACCAAGTATGAAAAATGAAGCTTTACGTCCACATAGTAATTTAGAGTTTGCATTTTATTTATAGTGGAAAAACGCTGTTGATAAATAAATAATAAATAAATAATGCTGGACAATTCACAGAACATTATCTAGCCCCAAGCTAAGCAGAGCTTGTGTTATGGGTACTAGATAACCGATATACTTAATACAATACACTACATAGATAGATATTTTTTATTATACATAGAAAACGCCCAGACCAACGGAACAAATTTCTGCAGATTGTACACAAATTTGTTCCGAGGCGGGAATTGAACCCGCAACCTCCTGCTTCGCAGGCGGACCTTCGCCCGCTGCGCCACGGAGGTCGTCCTGATGTCGTGATGAAAAATAACTACAAACATAGGTACTTACTAAATATTAAAACTAAATAATAACTTTTAATTTCTTGGCATTAACACTGATTGTTAAGTTTTTTGGGACATAAAATTTGTGTGTGTAGATCCTAAGTACCAAACAATGGGATCAATGTTCCCAAAAAAATTATATTGTTTAAAGCCGCACAGGAAACCAACACATAATAATATAAATACTAATAATAAAGATTGAATGAGCAGTCACTTCTATCTAGAGCAGGTGACATACGAGTGAGAGGGGCACATGCACTCACCATTCCGGTAAGCCTGTTTAGCTTGCATGGAGGAGGGCAGGTCCAGGATATCCTGCAGAGGCGAGGAGTGGGATTCCGGCGGCTGGAACATTTTCCACTGAGGGTTGTTTGACATTCTTCAGGTGCCTCTTCTTGTATAATAATGTACAAAATTTTATCACAGAATTTAAGAGTGGTGTTCAATAAAAGTTAGTTAAAAATTTATAAAACAAATCACATTTTCCTTAGTCTTTGTGTTCCTGGGAACACAGTGGAGTCTGTAGAACCACAATACTAGAGTCACCGATCACACCAGAATCACAATATTGCAAATAAACTACGGTAGATAGGTACTTTTTAAAAATATGTAGGTAAGTTTGATAAGTCCTCAGATGTCTGCAATGCTCGCTGCGTCGGAGCTCCTCGGGGCATTTGGTAGTTTGCAACTTGTGAGTTCCTGTAGGTTTGGTTACTGTCTTATTCTTCTTTAGCTCGGTTCCCACTAGCTGCAAAAGACACTTCCTTTAGTTTCAACGTTTCTACGAAGTCCCGTAAAGAACCTTGCTTTGGTTATAAAAACACCGCACTACAGCCGAGCGTGCGGTCTACAGCACCGCAGATGTCCTACTACATTTATAATATCGCTTTGCTGTCTATACAATTACAGCAGTATGTAGCGTTCTACACCCATGTTCACCAACTGTTCTAACATATAGGTGTACCTAGAGTCGTGGACGACATTCTGACGCTTTCCAATTTGCTCTGGGAGACAATGAGGTTATCACATTTATTTATCAGGTACTCCGGTATAAACTACTGACCGGCTAGTATTACATACGAAAAGTGCAACTACGGAGTTACGAAACTATTTACGAAATCTCACCACGACACAGCACAGCACTGACGACATACCGCCATGTTGAATGTCAACATTTTTCACGACTTTGATGCAGCCATACAAACTCGATAAATATTTTCCAAGACAAGAGATATCATAGGCTTACATATGTAATTGTGACTTGATACTGTAATTATTAACATTAATCAGGATTTTTTAATTTTGTGTGTTTATTTTTTTGTCGAAAGGCAAATGTCTGTCATGTCAGTCAAGTGATTTTTTTTTTCTTTTCTTTCAAAGTTTCAGTATTGAGAAGTTCTTAATGTGATTTTCATGATGCTATAAAAATGTGATATGATTTTCCGATGTTCATAGATTGTGTAATTGCTATGAAACCCCAAGAGAATACAATTTACCTACCTATATAATGAAATCTATTTATATAATTTACATACAGAAGCAACGAAAATATTATCAAAAAAAAGTTATGATTTTTTTTTAAATTAGGTTACTATTTTAGAAGCATTAGAGACAATGTGGCAACACAAGTAAACTTTTCTTCAGTGAGAATCTTCTATCAAATGGAGGGCGCCGCCGCCGCGTCGCGAGGCTGAGGCTAGGCTGTCCAGCATTTGGTTCAGCTCCTCTAGTGACTCCGCCATTAAGACTATGTCATCAGCATATGTACCTGTGGTTCAAGCCCAGCAATACAGAGTATCTGGCTGTTCAACCAGTGTTCTCTGGCAGAAGGCAGTTCCACGAAGTAGTGTTTGAATTGAACCGTCTCGTGTCGTTTTGAAACCACCAAAAACTACCTACATAATAATAATAATAATAATAATAATAATACTGGACAATTCACACAGCATTATCTAGCCCCAAGCTAAGCAGAGCTTGTGTTATGGGTACTAGATAACTGATATAGGTACTTAATACAAGAACTGATAAGTGCGCAGGAGGCATTAAGCATAAAGCCAATGCGACGTACCTATGTAAGTACGTAGCCGTGCAGGTGCAAAGCTGGAATAACACGAAGGGAAAAGCCCAAATTACAATAAAATTAAAAGTCATTTATGCGAGCCAAATTACTTTTCACTATAAAAATAATATTGAGTAGGTATTATTGCATTTATCCGAATTATCCGGATTTAATCCAAATTATCCGTATAAATCAAATTGACAAATTATCCGGATTATCCGGATAATTCGGATAACGGATAATCCGGATTGTAATTTCTAATATTGATACGAATTTGAGCAAGTTTTAGGTCAATCGCTCGTACGTAAGATGCGGCTCAGACACCTCGCTCACACGTCAGCGTCTAAAACGCTTAAACGTCTTGGCTTTAAAAATAAGGCTACGAATAGCGTGATCGCCCTCCAACATTGCATCTATTACCCGACCAACCATATGCTGTCCACCTAGTTGGACGGTTAGAAATTATTTTTCTTAGCCGGCAACCTGGTTTGTCGGGTCGACAACCTCCGTGGCGCAGCGGGCGAAGGTCCGCCTGCGTGCGAGGCAGGAGGTTGCGTGTTCGATTCCCGCCTCGGAACAAATTTGTGTACAATCTGCAGAATTTTTTTTCCGTTGGTCTGGGTGTTTTCTATGTATAATAAAAATAAGTAGATAATGCTGTGTGAATAATTGTCGAGCATTATTTATTTATAGGTACTGTAATAAGGAACATATTATTGAAATAATCGTCTTAAAGACTGATCATACATACCTACTTATTAATTATAACAGAATATACATATTTGGATTAGTAGGATGTGTAGATGTTGGTAATATTGTGGTGTAAAAGTGTTATTTAATTTTGTTGTCTCTGCACTTTTTTCTGTTTAGCTGCATAATAATTTCAAAAGTGCCATTATTCTAGTGTTTAAAATTATTTCTACGTGCCTATACCTACATAACAAAAAAAATTGATAGGTACCTAACTAATAATAATAAATAATAAATCATTTATTTCAGGCAACATTAGTCTAGGACAGGATGTAAAATACTTAAAAACTACGGCACATATAAAATAATATATACCTTAGTCTAACATACATAAAATAAACCTATTTACTAGCACGTAGTGTCGGCGACGTGTGACACGCGATATGTGCTGCGACAGGTAATCGTCCGCGAAAACGCCGGAACAGCACATTCTTCGGCCAGAATTCTTCCTTAGTGAAGGTCGAAATATTTTCAGTTGGAATACGCACCACAAATGATTTAAAATCATTATGACGCGACTCCAACCGCTCGAACCTCGCCAAGGTGTTGATCTTCCTCTTCACATACTCCACGATGTCCTCCACCTTCGTAGTATAGTGAAGCCTAGACACGTAGAGCTACGTCGAAGGCAAAGCCGGGCGCAACAAGTAGTTAGGTCCGGTCGGCTAGCTTTTATATTTAATGAATCTATTGATTGTGGCGTGTTTCCTGATCTAATGAAATGTAGTAAAATAATCCCACTGTATAAATCGGGTAGTAGGTCTGACCCCACTAACTTTAGACCAATATCAGTACTGCCTACATTCAGCAAAGTTTTTGAAAAACTTATTTTACATCAATTGCTTAGGCATTTTAATGGCAATGACCTGCTGCATTGTAAGCAATTCGGGTTTACTCGGGGTAGGTCAACTACTGATGCCGGTGTAGAGTTAGTATCGCATATTTTTGATGCTAGGGAGAAGTCGCAAGACGCTTTAGGCGTTTTTTGCGACTTGTCAAAAGCGTTCGATTGCGTACACCATGAAACATTAATCAGGAAATTACATCACTATGGAATAAGAAACACCTCTTTGGATCTTCTTACCTCTTATTTGAGTGATAGGATACAAAGAGTTGACATTAATGGGAAACGGTCTTCGGGGTCTGTAGTTACAATGGGTGTACCGCAGGGTTCTATCCTCGGTTCTTGCCTATTTTTAGTTTATATCAACGACCTTCCTCATCTGGTCAAGAATAATCACGAGATTGTATTGTTTGCTGATGATACTTCATTAATTTTTAAAATGAAACGACAAAACACTAATTTCGACGATGTGAATAATGCAATCTCAAAAGTAGTCCATTGGTTTAGTGTCAATAATCTTTTGCTAAACGACACCAAAACAAAATGTATTAGATTTATTCTACCTAATGTTAAACAAGTGAAGGCTGATGTAAACGTTAGAGGAGAAACGTTAGAAATAGTAGAAAGTACCGTATTCTTAGGAATCACCTTAGATCATAAACTTCAATGGGGCCCACACATAGATAAGCTATCGAAGAGACTTAGTTCTGCAGCGTATGCAGTCAAAAAAATCCGTCGTCTTACAGACCTGGATACATCTAGACTTGTTTATTTCAGCTACTTCCATAGTATTATGTCTTATGGCATACTGCTGTGGGGGAACACTGTAGATATTAACCGTATTTGTGCTGCAGAAGAGGGCTGTTCGTGCAATCTATAATATGGGTCCCAGAGAATCCCTACGTAATAAATTCAAAGAAATAAACATAATGACAGTACCATGTCAATATATTTATGAAAACTTGTTGTATACTCATAGAAATATAAATCGGTTCCCTAAAAATAGTGATAAACATAACTTTAATACCCGAAATAAACATAAACTCGCTGTGCCCACAACTTGGCTACACAAAATTAATGTATCTTTTAAAGGGCAATGTATACGCTTCTACAACAAAACTCCTAGTGAGTTGCAAAAATTATCAGTAAATAAATTCAAACAAATTATAAAAACTTTGTTGTGCAAAAAGGCTTACTATAAAATATCAGATTATTTAGAAGATAAAAAAGCTTGGGACGGGTTTTGCTCCAACTCGAAAATTAACAACTAACAGGCTAAAGGTTTCTTCGTCGCTTCTTTACTTTGGTCTACATACCGAAGCGACAGAAATCAAAAATATCACCTTATTTCCGTGTCAGTGTTTAGTTTTACAATTTGACCTTTTCTTGGGTTGGATTGTTGAAAGGTCTGTGGTCAGACCAAATGTAGGATGACCGAGTGTGGGAATGGAAGTTACTAGATGTTTGAGAGGAAAAGAAACGTCTGAATGAAAGGTGAGTGATCGATGAATGAACGAATGGGACTTGTGATTGGAACGGAGAAATGGTGGAGCACAAAAAATCTGTTACTAAATTGTAAAATTCCTAATATACTGGAAAAGCTGACGAAAATCTCTTTTATTTCAATCCCGGATCCTACATTTATTGTATTTATGGAAATAAAGAGTTTTTGATTTCGGAGCGACGCCACGCTGATTTCGGCTGCTGGGCTTCCTTTTCCTCCGCACTACTTCAGTAAACCCTTCAGAATCACATGGCTTTCCTGGCTTGCTTGAAGCTGGAACGGGCGCAGTGGCGCGAACAGTTTCGCAACGCTGCTTCGCGACTAAACGTTGTTTCATTTCTAGGCTTAGTTAAATTAAATGTTTACCTATTCCCACATTCGTACCTAATTTAAGTACCTTTTTATATTTATAAAAAGTTACTTAAATTATATTATATATTTACTAGAAAATAATAACTTTACTGGAACTGGAACGATTAAACTCAACCAAATACACAAAAAAGTTAAAAGTTAGCTTTAAATCCTAACAGAACAGGATCAATAGGTTGTAAGTGTGCAAGTATAAAAATAAGACCTACCGGACCGAGGAATACCTGCAGGCTGTAACAAAAAGTAAGGACCTAAACCCACCAGTACTTAAAACATTCACTACAAAGGTCAACCAAGGTTTGGTGGAATTTCCTGTTCTGAATTTGAACTTCCAAATTTATGAACTGGAAAATCGCAAATCCAATCCACAAACAAAGACATGAAATAAGAAACCTAAACTCGGGGTAATAAAATTGCATGGCAACACTTTCCCCCACCACCTTGCTTAATTTGGTCTTGCTAGGTCTTGCTCGGGAGCACGCTTGCCAAACATCTGGTTATATTTTAATCTGTGGATCTAGCTATGGTAGAGCTGTTGGCTGGCAACACTGCGCTTTGTGTGATTTGATTGATCGGCAATCGGCATTCGTCTCCACATTTTGTTCTAATTACTTTCTCTTGGATTTAATTTAACTGTGTACAAAAAATTAAGTTTGTGCGCCACGATTAATAGTATTTTGTGAGTTTGTGCGTCAAATAATTTAGGTAGGTCCGTTTTTACTCAGATTTATAACTTTTCGCACAACTACGCAGTAAAATGTCGTCTTTTGTGGTTTCGATTTTTGGATGCGATGGAAGAAGTGGAGAAGGAACCAACGCTACTACGTCGGGAGTCTTTCTAGCCAACAATTGTGTTATACATATCTTCTCAGAAACAATGGTCCTTACAGAAACCCAGAATCAGAAGCCGTTATTTATTTAATTATTTCTCCTCGCATGATCTCAGATGGCTTGGACATGAAGATGGTAGGTTTGTTTGTTGGCATTTAACAAAGTTTTTAACAATTTTGATGCTGTACTCAGTAATAATAATGATGAACTTTGTACCTAAACTTGATAATTTTAGGTTTCTATGCGTCGCGACCACATCGACCAAATGCTACTTACTGCGTCACCAAATCCTATCTACTTAAATTATTAATCTGAAAGTTAATGTAGAACTGCTGAAATGATTGATCAAGACTTTTTTTGACAGTGTACATTTAAAACATAGCCTAACTTAGATAATAGACTAGGTATTTATTATACCGAAAGTTATGCAAAGCTGCGGGCAGAAGCTTTTATAAAATCTTGAAGAAAGTTATGCAGCTTCTCTTTATTTTCTTTTCTTCTTCTTTCCAGCAGGATCCGCAAAGCTAGCAGCCTTACGACAACGCTCACCGGGGCAAGTCGCTGCCGAAGACCCAGGACCACGACAGACGGAGCTGTTCACCTCATAAAGGCAGAAAGCCCTCTCGGGGAAGGTAAGAGAGATTAAATTTTTATCAATTTTAAAAGTTCCTTATTATACATATAGAAAACAGTACGACTTCTGCATAGTAACAATACATTTACAGAGTTTTATAAACCATTGGCTTCTTAAAACTTTTTATACAGGGTGCCATGCCAAGGAAAGGGGTAACCCAAAAGGGTGTGATCCTGTACCCCGAGGGAAACAATCGGTAAATAACAGTTTTAGGGCTGTTTTAAGAATAGAATAAAGATATTATTCTTAGCCGCACACATGTTACTATCTAAACGAACTAACACTTTCATGGCCGAAGACGCAGATGTCCTCCTGCGGCGCAGTGGTGCGACGCCGAAGCTGGGCAGTGAATGCGTTAAAGAATTTATTCATAGCCACACACATGTTATACAAAAATAAAAGTAATAAAGAAAAATATAAGCCTATGGGTTTAAATTTTAAAAATTTTATAAGCAGCGTTTATTAGAGTCCCAAGGTTAAACAAGATGGGTAATTCCCTATCTATGTGCGCGGCCAATCAGGCCCAGCCTTAGCTTGTCGTTATTTACCGACGTCGATAAAGACGCTGTTTTAATTGTATATTAATTAGCCTTTCCTTGATTACTTAACTCATTTACAACGGGTATTTACCATGATTTGAGTTTTGAGCTTTCCAATATTTCGGTACAGTTTCATGCGTCATGACCAGTTATGCCGTGATGATGGCGCATGAAACTGATAAATAAAATGTCAAGTGCGATTCGACTCGCGCACTAAGGGTACCGTTTAATTGTAAGACCTTGTGTCTTGCCAAATATCATGATTCTAGGTCAAAGGGAAGTAGGTATGGTACCCTGTAGGTTTTGGTCCATGGCGAATCCAAAATTATATTTCTTAAGAATCAACAACAAATTTATGGTTTCAGGATTTTTCCCTTACTCTCTTTTCCCTACATGCTTCTTACTTTTTCAAGTCAACGGGAAGTACCTTAGGTTTTGGCTTACAGCGAGAATCTAACGTAATGTTTTAGAGATTTAAGAACAAAATTTATGGATTTCGGATTTTTTCCTTTACTTGTGCTATAAGAGCTTGTTTTTGCCAAATTTCATATAAAAAAATCATCCTAGGTCTACGGGAAGTACCCTATGTAGAGATACGTAATTTTCGTTTTACGAAATAGAAACCATAAATACGAAATTCATGTTATTTATGCGATGAATACGAAATTGTGACGAAATTGTACGACCTTGTGTTTAATACTTTTGCGACAAAATTTCGAAGAAAAAATCTAAACGCAATAATTACGTGAATTTTTTAATATCCGAATAATCCGAAATACAATTTTTCAAAGAAATACCACAGGATGAACTCTAAAGTGGATATACTCATTTCCATAGACAAAAAAAGTGTAGACTGTAGATGCTGAAAGATCTTCTAAGACCGAAGGCTGTGCGTGTTCGCCATTTTGGAAATGCGCGACACCTGTTGAACCACACTGTGGTTACGCCACAGACAGAAAATATAGAGATGGCCACGATGTTAGCTTTTATCAGTTTTAACTAACTTTTCTGCAATAAATATTTAGTTGAGTATTTAATGATTATGCTAATAAATACTTAATTTTAGACGTCTTTCGTTTATTACTTAATATTAAACAGGGATTTTGTCCTCTGAGTTAGGGAATACATCAGAGGACAATCAAATTTGATAGATATCGCATTTAGGATATAATAGTCAGTTTAGATAAAATAGTCTGTCCAAACAGATGATCCCTACATATCTACATCACAGCCTACCACATAAGCACACATAAGCTACAGCATAAGCACACAGTCGTTAGACGAAGGCATTTTGCCGTGGTTTTGACAGAGAAATCATCCCGTCCCGTCCCTTGCCCCGGGCAAGGGACGGGACGGGGAAGGGACGCTCCCGAGTAGAATACATCACCGCCTTAGTTACTCGGGAGCGTCACTAGATGAGGAACAAAAATTAAATTGTTTTGAATAAAACTGTAGCTTTTTTTTTTCATATTCGTGTTAGTTTACGTGTATTCTTTCTTACATTATTGCTATTGTTTAGAAATTTTAAAGGAGTTTCATAATTTTTTTGTAATAATTTCATGACAAAGCACCGGTTTTGGTAAAAAGAATAGATTAAACATTCATGAAATATTTTATTATGTTAAATAATGCAAGAGTGCGTGTGAAAGAACTCAAACAGGAAGAAAAGTTTAAATAAAACAACGAAACATATTCGAAATTCTAAAAATCGTATATCACATGTTGATCCCCTCGGGGTACAAATTAACCCCCATTTGGGTTAGTATACATGTTATTTGGCACCCTGTATAAGTGGTCATCATTAGCTTATGCTAGTCTACTGCTTGACACATTCCGCCCTTTATGAGCGCCAAGGCCCTTTGTATTCAGCTGGCCTCCTCCAGCATCTGCCAACAGTCTTTGACAGACCGTCGTCCCAACTGGCAACAAGGTGCTCGACACTATACTTTAAGAGAGCCTTGGTCTCCACCTAAATACACGTTTAAACCCAACGGTTATCAGTCATTCCTCAGATATGGCCCGCCCATCCACTGCTACTCAGCTTGCTAATTAGAGAATTAGCTCAGTAGCAATGCAGTGGAACTCAGAGGAGTTATGTCGCCAACTTTGGTTCTCTGCTAGATAGTTTCGCTACGAATCCTAACCGACAGATTAACTCCGAAAATACCTAGAAGAGATAATGAAAAGACTTAAGGCAGCTAAACCAAATGCTGACAAGACTTCATAGTTTGCCACTAACCCTTGCAGCTGCTAGGAACGGCAAATCATTAGCAAATTTTCTCCGGGGTGATATCTCTTAACTCGTTCGGTGTACAAATGCTTTGCCCAGGTGATTGTTGAATTAGTGCTCCGCAATATCCTAACAGGTGTAGAGGCGATTTCTGATAACCTTCAAATCAAGTGCTAGGAGGAACGCCTGGTTGTCAGACTTGATGTGAGTAGTTGGTGTAGCGCTTTCGCGTATACCAGTTCAGGTACCCAGCAATACAGAGTATCTGGCTGTCGAACCAGTCTTCTCTGGCAGAAGGCAGTTCCACGAAGTAGCGTTTTAACCGTGTCGTGTCGTTATGAACCCACCGAAAACTCATTGAACGACTACATGAACAGATAAGTGCGCAGGAGGCGTTATGCATACAGACAATGCGACGTATGTTATGTACGCTCGTAGCCGTGCAGGTGCAAAGCTGGAGTAACCGGAATAACACGAAGAGAAAAGCCCTGAAAAATATTGAGTATTATAACATTTATTCGAATTATCCGGATTTCAATCCAAATTATCCGGATAAATAAAATTGGTAATTTTTATTTCATTATTAGTGTAGTGTTTAACAAATAATTTTTTTTATTTCTATATAGGTAGGCTGTGCCAACATTATGGAGAGCATTGACCGCGCGGCAACAGACAGCTGACCGCGCCTACACGTTCGATGAAACGTGATCTTTATCCGTCTCGTATAGCTCTGTCACTTTCGCGTGGAGGCGTACCGCATACATGCGCCGTCGCCTGCGACTGACAGGACAGGACTGTCAGTCAGTGAGCCGCGGGCAACCATTCGGGCAGGTCGTTTTAGAAGTGAATTAATAAGCAAAACGCGCCCAATTATTTGTTTACACAACCAAACTTGTGTATCGAAAGAATACACCTTTACCCCGTCGTGTACACCCTTACTGACATCAAATTGTAAACATCAATTTATTGCCTCAGGTGATCGCGAAATGGACGCGCGAGATTTAGCTGCCCGTCGCTATTGGGACCAGTGGACGCCGCCGATACTCGACTGCTGGTAATTGCAAGCTATAATAATAATAATGCTGGTCAATCTACACAGCATCACTAGTATAATACCACAGCCTACCTATATGCATACAGTCGTTCGACGAAGGCGTTTTGACAGGGCAATCGTGCGGGGCCCAAGGAACGGGTCGGGGGGCGGGACGCTCCCGAGTAACTGTCCCGTCCCTTGCCCCCCGTACGATCTCTCTGTCAAAACCACGTCAAAATGCCTTCGTCGAACGACTGTGTGCATTGCATATAGTTAGGCTGTGATAATACTTTACTACATTCTCATACGACCGATGGGGCGCGGCGGGCGAAGTTCCGCCTGTGACGCAGGAGGTTGCGGGTTCGACTCCCGCCTTGTAACAAATCTGCAAAATATTTGTTCTGCGTGTCTGGGTATTTTCTGTGTATATATCTATGTAATGTATTGTATTACGTATATCGGTCATCTAGTACCCATAACACAAGCTCTGCTTAGCTTGGGGCTAGATGATTCTGTGTGAAGGTTAGTGTCCTAAAATATTGTATTTAGTCCGTCAGTTAGATATTACAGCTTCGGTGGAAACACCATAGCTGGAACACGCCTCTTCTCCTCTCCGCTTTGGTGGAGTCCGGCGCTTACCGTTCCTCCCAAACATTGACTTTTAGGGCAGGCGAATGTCCAACAGTGGTCGTTTTTCGACTGAGGTAGTTAGATAATTATTTTATTGATCACCATCAAAATAGATAGTACTTAACTAAACATTTATAGAGAACAGCAATGGAACCGGCGGTCTTATCGCTTAAAGCTATTTATAGAGAACAGCAATGGAACCGGCGGTCTTATCGCTTGAAGCTATTTATAGAGAACAGCAATGGAACCGGCGGTCTTATCGCTTGAAGCTATTTATAGAGAACAGCAATAGAACCGGCGGTCTTATCGCTTGAAGTTATTTATAGAGAACAGCAATGGAACCGGCGGTCTTATCGCTTGAAGCTATTTATAGAGAACAGCAATGGAACTGGCGGTCCTATCGCTTGAAGCTATTTATAGAGAACAGCAATGGAAGAGGCGGTTTTATCGCTTGAAGCTATCTATAGAGAACAGCAATGGAACCGGCGGTCTTATCGCTTGAAGCTATTTATAGAGAACAGCAATGGAACCGACGGTTTTATCGCTTGAAGCTATTTATAGAGAACAGCAATGGAACTGGCGGTCCTATCGCTTGAAGCTATTTATAGAGAACAGCAATGGAACCGGCGGTCTTATCGCTTGAAGCTATCTATAGAGAACAGCAATGGAACCGGCGGTCTTATCGCTTGAAGCTATTTATAGAGAACAGCAATGGAACCGGCGGTCTTATCGCTTGAAGCTATCTATAGAGAACAGCAATGGAACCGGCGGTCTTATCGCTTGAAGCTATTTATAGAGAACAGCAATGGAACCGGCGGTTTTATCGCTTGAACCTTTTTTTTCCAGGCAACCAAAACGTTTTTGAGATTATAACATAAAGGATGGCGGTGCTGTACAGCATAAATTGAAACTATTAATAATAATACACATAATACCTACCTGCGTGTGCCTACCAGGAAGGTTATTTATAAGTAAACTGTTTAAAAATGTTGCAGTACATTTTCTATAAAGGATTAGTCTAGGAAGGGTAGTAACTGTAGTAAGTGACGGACTAAGGACTAATTAGAATTTCTTAGGACACTAGATAAGTACACCATAGGAACCTACTTATGCGTAAACTCATCTGACGACTCCATTGTATTGTGCCGCGCTCTAGGTTTTAATCTGAATAAATTTTGCTGTAGTTCTTCACATTGGTCAATAAAAGCCTTAATTAACAAAGAAAATTACAATCAAATAATAGAAACAAATAAGAACTAATATTTACAATTGAAACAATTTTACTAACCGCAGACTCTTGCAAATAATCTACAGGTAGCTCAACTGATCCATATTCTATTCTAATGTGCCCGTGTTGTCTTTACAGGTATTTACCAAGTCAGACGAACTATGGGCATGATGATAATGATGGCAGAAGAATGCAGAATCGTCCTGCCTACGAAACGGGACAGGTAAGTGTAGTTCAGCCGATGTCGCCTAGAGGTCACCTACATCACTCCCTTTCGTTCGTTTCGGTCGATATAGTTCTTGATACCAGCATGTCCAATATCCAGTGTCCAGGTTAGCTCATCGTAGTCTTCAGTGAGTCGAGACTGGTGCGATGAGCAGGTTGAGGGACGGGAGGGCGCTTGGGATGTGTCTCAGTGAGTCGGGACGAAGCGTGGTGCGGTGCTCCAGGTTACGGTGGGTCGAGACTGTATGTCCAGATGATGCCGCTAGGGAACTCCACGAAGCGTTGGGGAAGAAGGGGAGAAGCCTGCAGAACCAGGAAGTCAGGGCGGCTGCGATGGAACTGCGAAGGCTGAGGGATGGTGCTGGTGCGGTTCGAAGTTGCTGGTCCGGAAAGTAGCTTGAGGGAGAGAGAAGAGACGAAGGTAGATGTCTGCTGCTGCTGATAATGATCGTTATTGATTGCTGGAGTGCTGCGCTGCTTGATGAAGGAATCGTGTTTAGGAATCCAGTCGTTGGGTCTCGGCAGGAGTTGTCCGGGGTAGTCGACGGCTGGCACGACAGAGGCTACCGGTTTGGGGGTAAAGGTGGAATTTCCCCCAAATAGAGACAGAGGGAGATCTCCTCTTCGACCGACAGTTTAAGTCGGATAGTCGTATATGGTAAGTTGTGACTGAATCAAGCGTTAGCGCGGTCTGGGATTGCTTCTCTTTTTGCTTTTTACGATGGTGTTTTAAAGACATCTAGCGGATGTTTATTGAAGCGCTTAGGTAGGTTTTCTAGATTTTTTTTTAGTTTTTTCGGTGTTCTTTTTTTTTCTTTTGGTGCCTCTATTGACGATACGTTAGCCTTGTAGTTCGGCCGATACACTCCCGGGTCTTGTAATGAGCTACAGCTTGCTGTTTCTTCCGAAGGTTTCTAAATCTTGCAAACATAATTTCACTTTACAGGCACAGATTTACACAGGTGCTGGTTTTCGCCCGAACGAGGCGCAATACCCCGCGCACCTATGGCAGAGAGTCCAGGTCATCTATCCGTTGCCCACTCCACGGTCTCCTCGCCGCTCCGGGGCATTGCAGGAACGACCCAGCCCTGATCACTTGTCATGGCCCCTGCCGTGGAAACGACCCAGACCTGACGTGAGGAATCTATTCCCTGACCTACACCGACGTTTTGCGGAGTGCAACCGCGAAGCTCGAGCTGGCGTTGGAGACCAGAGAAGAGACAGGAGCCCATTGCAGGCATTGCAGGAACGACCCAGCCCTGACGTGAGGAATCGATTCCCTGTGGAAGACACAGGTATCTCAGACCTACACCGACGTTTTGCGGAGTGCAACCGCGAAGCTCGAGCTGGCGTTGGAGACCAGAGAAGAGACAGGAGCCCATTGCAGGCATTGCAGGAACGACCCAGCCCTGACGTGAGGAATCGATTCCCTGTGGAAGACACAGGTATCTCAGACCTACACCGACGTTTTGCGGAGTGCAACCGCGAAGCTCGAGCTGGCGTTGGAGACCAGAGAAGAGACAGGAGCCCATTGCAGGCATTGCAGGAACGACCCAGCCCTGACGTGAGGAATCGATTCCCTGTGGAAGACACAGGTATCTCAGACCTACACCGACGTTTTGCGGAGTGCAACCGCGAAGCTCGAGCTGGCGTTGGAGACCAGAGAAGAGACAGGAGCCCATTGCAGGGGAGCGCTAATCCCACCGGGATACCAGCAGAGCGAGGAAACAATGTTGCCGAGCACAGAAATCGGACAAAACAGAAACGCGACGAAACGTCATCAGAAATCGCGTCACTTATTTTTGCACCTCTCCCTGGAGAACAAGGATTGAGAGTTCAGGATGAGCTCAGGATCAGCGTCTTCAAAATTATGTTACAAATGTTCCAAGACCAAGACGTGCCGAATATTGATCTGGTGAACAAGTTCCGCGCTAGATATGACTCGGCTGATGAAGAGAACGTATTGATGGATGTTCTAGCGAGCATGCCGATTTATTACAAGAATTACTTGAAGAAGAAAAGCGATAGTAAGTCTTTTGTTCTCAATTTTTTATTCTTTGTAGCATTGCTTTCGTATAACTTTTACTATTTGATATTCATTGATCAATGCCTAAATTTGGCCTTCGAAGCATTTAAAAAATATACCAACGCTTACTAACGAACTGAAAAGATCGTAAAACATAATTTCTCAAATATTTCTTAGCTTTTGTTATACAAACGTAAATTAACAAGATCATTTAATCATTAATCGTTTACAGATATGAATGAAGTACCTGCGAATATGTCAAGACCAACTCCAGCGTATGCTGATGCAGGTTGGTTATACTTCTATATGCATGATTGCATTGATGTTCTGCAGATATCGATGTTTAGTTCGTAGCTTCTAATGGAGTCTAAACACCTGAGTCGCCAACGCTGCCAGCACAGCGTGTCGGGGTGGACGTTGACGGCTTGATCGGTGACATGTTGGCACTCCAACCCATTCCAGGGCCGCCATCACGGTGTAGTAAGTGTTATGTAGTTACTTATTGGCATTGCGGCTCAAGCGTTAGCAGTTGAAACGTTAGGGTGCGCGTTCGCGGCATCGAACAATCCGAATGACGTTATTCGCACTACACGGAAAAGTTGCCTGCAAGAATCCTTGCCGGCATTGCCGACAGTCCGTTCCGTGCGGTGCGGATCTTGTATGGCATACCATTAATGAGGCCAGTGCGGATTGTCCAAGGCCGGCCTGAACGCTCACCCTAACGTTTCAGCTGCTAACGCTGGAGCCGTAATGCCAATAGCTAACTACACTTACTACACCGTGATCGCGGCCCCGTTCACTTGGTTCCACCGACATCCTCCAACTGACCACCCGCTCCTGCCATGCCCATAGCTCTTCCTTCTCCGTGTGTCGCAAAGCTGTGGAATGCTCTACCTACTACTGAAAGACACGCATGTCTTCCTGTATTAAAGAATATGGTCTATGAACACCATCTTCTGTAATAAATTGTTAGTTTTTATTTTGCATCTTTGCTATAGAACTTATTATGTATTGTTATTAAATTTACATAATGTCCAAACTACTGAAAAATTAGACTGACTGCCCATTGTTAATGCAGAAAATTTGTTTAGGCTAAACAAGCGTTGGTTACGCTCGTTTATAAATATATAATATATTATAAATAATTGTACAATATTATTATTATATTTCACATAACATTAAAAATAAATAATATACGGTGAAAGAAAACTCTAGAATAAAGCCAGTAACGACATAGTTTAGTAATTAAAAAGTAAATAAAAAAATAAATTTATTTTGAAAAGATACACTCTTTTTCTTCACTCTTTTAACCCTTGTGCTAAAACTTTGTTCTCTTTTTTTACGCGGCTGTTTTAGGAATAAATCATGTGAGATAGCATACATTTAGGCCGCGCCCACTGACGAGTTCGTCTCGACCACTCGTGTATTATTAATGTCTTAATTCCTATAATACTATTTTATTAAATATTATGTTCTATTATGTACTATCTTATTGTTTTTTGTTTGCTTTTTGTTTAAATTAGTATGTAAGTATATGTATGTTAACGTATGATACCTATTGTTTTCTACAATTGCCCTTGCTTTGTATTAGAGTGCTCAGTTAGTCTTATGAATGCTGTGTAGGCATTAAAGAGGTTGGTAGCGTCACTTATTTAAAAATTATGTACCTTCCTTGTAAGTTTTGGCGTACTCGCTGTAGGCTAACCTAATTGTTAAAATAAATAAATGATGTATTGCATGTATATGTTGTAGGTATATCTAAGTAATACGCCACCGTAGGTATATAAGTGTGCAACTGCTTCATCTCTATCCCAAAGTTGTCTGGAAGAGAACGCTCTTAGCAATAAGGCTGGATGGGGTAGGGATGTCGAGCATACACGTAGCATGAAGGCGGCACTGTCGCCGACACGATTCTAAAAATAATGTAGTCGACATCCATCCATCCGGGCTGGAGTTTTGTGTAAGTATATCAACACAGGGAGCGTTGATATAGTTCCACATTGAAGGATCCCGAGGTTGTTAATCTTCCGCTGCCCGCTCCGATAGTTCCCGTTGCTCCGATGGTGTTTCTTTTCTTTCATTTGGTAAAAAAAGAACGTTTTGTCACTTGTTCACACTTGGATTTACCATAGATTTAAGTAAAATCTGTAGATATGGTACGTTCTCCCAGCGCTTATTCAACAACTGGCCCATGTTACAACTAAACGCGAACACTCGCTCACAGTTTTATTACCAATCTTGCAATAATTATAATGAACAAACACGAGGGCATTGCTGTAGTCGTTTAGTCAATAAATCACACTAAAATACGTCGTAGCCCGCGAAACACGAACGCCGGTCCGATCCGCCTATGACAGAGGTGGGTGGACCTAATTGCACCATAATTAGGTGCAATTAGGTCCAGCCTTCCACTTTCGAAAAGCTGTAAGAGGTACTTATCATCTCTTTTTACTTAAATCGATGGGATTTGTCATCTTTTAGAAAATGAAACCATTCATTTAATTAATTCCAGATGTACACGGCAGCGCTCAGTTTAAACATGGTTCACGAAAACGTACCCGCGATGTGAGAGGTGACAGGGTTGCGAAGAGGACTTCAAAACGGACTCGTAAAATGATCAGAAAAGACGCTAGATCGCGCGCCGTTCGCAGAAGTCGATCACAAAAGGGATAAAATATAACAATTCTTGTTATATTTTATCCCTTTTGTGATCGATTTAGCGCTGTCCGCATCCAGCGAGTCCTCGCATCCTCCACCAGTCGGCAATTACGCAAAATCACCCATACTATATATGACTTTTGAACGCCCTTTGAATGGCCTTCGTAATTTGCTATTGTATGGATATGATTGAAATGACTTTCAAGGCGATTCAAAGGGCTTTCAAATGTCAATTATAGGATTATAGGTGAAGGGAGGGCTTGCCGTAATCGCCACGCTTGACAGGCGGGTTGGCGATCTTGACGGCCTATGGATGTCCAGCTGTGGACATCTTTCAGCTGCTATGATGATGATCCCTCTTATACATCACGTATAGTGCAGGACCAAAATTAAATAAAAGTGTGTTGTGTCTTACCTACTCCATGCGCACTTTCAGCTCGCTTCGAAAGAAACGTTTGTGTCCTGCTCACGTTCTCACTTGCTCTGTTTTTATTCCAGGTGAAGAGGCGGTGAATATTATGCCGCAAGACTAGGCCTCGAAAGAAATCCAATAACCTATTGCTACTGAACCATCACCAACTAGGTAATAATGCTGCAAGCACACCCGTCATTTCAAGTAACATCAAAAAAGATATTAAACCTGATAATGAGGTTGGGCTATTTAAAATCCTGAAAACCAGCTCCCACTAAAAAATAACAGTTGCACCTGAAGAAGCTAAACCCGTTAATGGCAAACTAGCCACTGCTAAAAAAGAAACTTACATAAAAATCATCAGAAAATAAAAATGTTTCTAAAATATCCCATGTCGTACCTTTAGCTACAGTTAAGACACCCACAGAAACGACTAAAGTTGATGCTAAAGCTAAAAACAATGTAGACGATTTTGATTAATTAGATGACGATGATGTTCTGGTGATAGATGAATGTGGTGGATCGGATGAGGACTAAGCGACGAAAATACTTCGAATCGTAAATGATGACAAGTGTTATATTATAATAAATGTAGTGTAGGTGTCGTGGCCATATCTTAGAATTGATCACTTCATGATGTAACCGACCATTTCATGAAATGGTTGAATTTCATTATACGGTCAGCTAAAACTGACTATATTGTCTAAGCATCAACGTTTGATCATATTTCAATGAACGTTTGGCCATATCCTTAATGTAGGGTTTCCTTGACATCAAAAGCTTAATATTAATAAAAAATCCAAATAACGGAGCACCTTTGGATATTTCTTGTAAGTACAAGAAATTGCCCTTTGCAGTTGGCTTGCTGTTTAAACTGGCAACATAATACTCGAAATTTAATAAATTTTTTATAAATTATAACAGGTTACAATATTTTATCACTTTATCACAAAAATGGGATAGTTATATCAGAAAATTTCCATTATATTTTTTTGGTATTTTTAATGTTTTTATTATTTTCAGTCTGCCACCATGTCCCACAGTTTTGTGGATTTCTGTTATATAAGTATTTCATAATATTTTTCCATGGGAACTATACGAATAGTCGGATCTTCAAAAGTACTGGTCTTTCGTAAAATTCAAGTAGTTTTGTGTCGTAACGTAACGGCGTTTCACATCATTTTTATCTTCAATTGGCACATTATTATTAGCTTTTAAAACAAAATAGGTAACTGTCCACCGATTTGATGCATCACAAAAACACTCGAAACAAAACAATGGCGCCTCTAACGGTAGATAGTGTAACTATTTCACGGTAATGAATAAAAATATAAAATAATATAAATAAAAATCACTAATAATAATAAATAAAAAATTCTAATGTTTGACCATATCATGAAGAAGCCGTGAGTTTAGCTTTTTTATTGTCTAACGCTGATTATTAATTGTTCGGGCCAGACTACATCATGATGTGGGAGTGTAGATTTTCCATTTCATGAAATGGTCGGTTACGTCATGAAGTGATCAATTCTAGGATATGGCCACGACATAGGTATACTTATCAAAGTCATAATCTCAAAGCTCTCTAGCTCTAAGTTCTCGTAATTTTATTATAATTATTTAATTATTATAAAGTAATCAGTGTTTAATTTTAAGAATTTGACATTTTCTAAGCCCAAAGTTATTGTATTCTGATTCTTGAACTAAGCCTGCCAAGAAATTCGAATACCTATGGGTGACAAATAAATTCCAAGAATATTAATTATACTACTAATTCCATTAAATAATTTGGCAGTTCGACTGACAATCAATTAGTCATGTCCTAATGCTTTACCGATTCGATTTTATGCGAATTCGATTTTGTTATTGTTGCTCAACATTTTGTATTATTTTACAGACTTTACTCAGGCGTCTAAACGACGGAACGATTCGGAATCAGAATATACAATAATTTTAACAATTTAAGTATTTGTAGAGGTTCGAATGTAATTATTTATTTTTCCTACTACATAGGCCTTATTCTTAAGATAAAATTAAAACCGATAACTTGTATTACTACACAAAAACGCACGCAATGAATTAGCCATTGGCGAATATTTATACCACTATCGCCGAATATATAATAGAATAATAGTATTGTTTCGGCATGACACGCGTTTTTCCTTGATAAAAACTAAGACAGATTGAGTTACTTTGGTAAACTGTAGTACTATTATAAATGCCCTTTGTGATTAGGTAGGTACATATTTCCAAGACCTTCGTAATGAAAGTTCACAATGTCACCAAGAAATATTGTAACTACATTCTTTTTAATTTGTTTACATCAAGGTCTGCACATTTTAGTATTTAAGATTACATAAGTAAAATATTCATATAATATCAGAAATATTTTTTCTGAGTAATTATTCATATTTAAACTAATATTAGAAATTCAGTAGTAACTGTCTGTCTGTTACCATTTCACGTCTAAATGGCTGAACGGATCTAAATGAATCAGCTGCTGGTTATCTATAATAAAATCATTGCATCTATGTAGCAACTTGCTTCTGCCCGTGTTTTTCGGGATACAAAGTAATAATATGTTCAGCCATTTAGGCGTGAAACGCTAACAGACAGAATTAAGTAGATTTTTTTGAAGTCTATAAAAAAGTAAAAAAAAAATAAAAATAAAAATAATGCAGTGACAAATAAATTTTATCTGTCACCTCATTTATTTAATAACTGTCTTGTCTTTATGTACCAGTAAACGTAAAATTGTATTTTAGTATTAAAATTTATAAAATGTAATCGAACATTATGTAATCCAATTCTCATAAAAAAAAATGTAGTGAAAGTCAAAGATTTAAATCGTTAGATACGCCCCCCTGACCCCAAAAAATTGAATTGTCTTTGAATGCGTGCGCTTACAAAATGCCGACACACGCACACAAAGTAGTTAAAATTAGTGTTTTTGCTAATAAACCTAACTTTTATTAGTACCATTTATTGTGTAATCATTTTGCACGAACTTTTGTGAAAAACCACAACACAAAAACACAATACATTGATTTCAAATGAGCGAGCTCACCCATTTCGCTTGGCAACAACACGGCACGGTCTCACTACGGAAAGGGCCTTTCTAACGATTTAAATCTTTGCTGAAAGTAGCATGTAGTAAAAAATAAATGTTAATAATCCATAACGATTCTTTTCTTGAAATCCCTTTTTATTACGAACTCTGTGGCATAGCGGGCGAAGGTCCGTATGCAACGGAGGTTGAGGGTTTGATTCCTGCCTCGGTGAAATTTTTTGTACGATCTGCAGATATTTGTTCCGTGTACATATTTTCTTTATTATTTAAAAAATAAGTCTAATATCAGTTATCTAGTAAAGTACCTACCCATGAATAGTATCGTTCCATGGTACCTAGAATTGTTATCTGGTTTACAAGGGTTTACATGGTAATGGTTTTGAATCGCATAACAAGCTGGCAACACAGGTTTTTCTGGTGTCTGTAGTCAGTTTCTCTCTTCTTGGGTCGAACAACAACAATACAAAAAGTTTGTGAGTCTATCAAGTTTTTATTATAATCTGCATCCAACGTAAAACTAACGATACCTGCAGACTTACAGTTAAGGTTGTATTACACATGCACGGTAACTTCTAGTAGGTAGTTCCGTTTGAATAGGTAGGTAATAAATAAATACCTAATGAATAAAATTTATTTATTTCCTACTTATTAAAAACTTGGAACCAAAGGCCCGTCCATTTATTTCACGTACCTACAAGAGAATAATATATGGTTGTCATTGGAGTTTGATAGAAATGAATAAGGAATACCATCTGCACCTGGAGCAGAGTCCTTGACTCGATTTAAGACTAATTTTAATTCTGAAAAAAGAAATGGAGAATCTAGTACAAAACTAGAATTATTTAAATTAGAAGAGGAATAAACTAGAAAATAAGGTTTAGGAACCTGATTATATTTTGGAACTAAAGGAGGGGCCAACTTATTCAAGAAATCGTTTACCCATGATGTAACTCTACTTAGAGATCTAACTAGAATAAGAAGTGAGAAATTGAGGAACAGAAATTATGCCAGCTCTTAAACTTCTTTTTTTTTATCTCTTCGAAGCAGCATTAACATTTTTAAGATATACAAAGTTCTTTAAAGTCACTACTTGATCGCAGGCAAGCTCAGCAGATTCCCTACATTTAAAAGCATCAGTGCACTTAGCATCCTTTTAGCATCCCACCAAAAGGATGGGATGGAATCTTGCCTAGTGATGAATTCTTTTTTTTGAACTCTACTTAGAGATCTAACTAGAATAAGAAGTGAGAAATTGAGGAACAGAAATTATGCCAGCTCTTAAACTTCTTTTTTTTTATCTCTTCGAAGCAGCATTAACATTTTTAAGATATACAAAGTTCTTTAAAGTCACTACTTGATCGCAGGCAAGAATTTTTGCTCCAATAAAGATTTAGGTACAACCTTTGAGTATGAAACCAGACTGACCATCTGGTTAAATGCTCCAAGTTTACAACAGTCCAAATAAGAAAAGTTTGGCAAGGAAAGAGATTCTATTTTCTCATCAAGTAAAAGAGAAAAAGAATCCCACCTAGCTTTATTTATTATGAACGGAATTACGGAAGTAGACGGGGAAGGTTAGGAATGATTGTACCTATTTTGAAAAGGAAATGAAATAATGATAGGATAATGGTCCGAACCATATGAATGATATCCTTGACCAAGATAAAAAACTAGCAAAAGGTTATATCAACGAAGCTACGATTAGCTCCAGGAGGATTTTTGCGTGTGGGAGAACCATCGTGCAATACACACAGATTAAAGTCATCCAGAACATTGAGATTAAATTATCCTCTTTTTATTTTGGACAAAATCAACCTCCAATTTTAAATCGTATAAAAAAAGAGAAAAAATGAGCAATTGATAACTGACATTGACAGAATTGTGTCAAAACAAGATGCAGGCAGAGCAGAGCCAAATACAAAATAAGAAGAAGAAGACAAAGTGGACAAACCCAAACGTGAAAAAAACAAAACGAACGGAATTAAATAATTTCTACACTCTAGAAAGATATTGGCGAAATCAAATTATACAACGCGCAACAAGCACAATGCCAAGTGCTATCTAGAACCGACATAATTTAAAGACGTAAACGCAAAGGTAACGCTCTTCTGAGTGGTTTCTGCATCCATAAATTATTCAAAGCCATTGCTTTCATCAATCAAAAATATCACTCGATGCCTAATTTTACCTATTTTACTGAGAAGATAACTTATAACAGGCTTACAACTAACACAGTTTTACAATAAACTCGCTCAATCGCCTGAAGCCGACGCGCCAATTTTATTTTCCTACTATCAGATTCCCAACAAGACGAGACACAAATCAAAGAAAGATGAATATTTGTATGTTTACAGTTAAAGATGGTGGAAAAAACTGCAGCTGGCGTTCTGCAGGAGCTGGCAGTAAAAGCGGGTACAACGCCTAAATACGAATGTGTCGCTCAAGTAAGGAAACAACATGATTATGATCATTTTACTATAAAAACTTGTAGTTTTACGAATTCATTAATGTATGCTGTAAAACTACGAACCTTGTTTGTTTTGCAAGAACACCAACGTTTCATCCCATCGCATTCACTGCCCAACCTCGGCGGTGCAACCCGCAGGAGCGCGCCTGGGCCATCAAAGTGTTGGTTTAGTATATTGCATTCACTGCCCAGCCTCGGGGTGTGACCAGCAGGGGCATGCTGCCCATATGTACACGGGGCTTGCAGAGATCATCTGCGTCTTGGTCCGTGAAAGTGAAGTGTGCGCAATTTGAAAACTTATACTAATTTGGCAATAGCCACATAGTTACCATCGGTGAAGGAATTTTAAGAATCATCATAAAATTTTGCTATTGAAAGAATTTAAGAATAATCATAAAATTTGTTGGTTCTACAATATTCTATTATCAAGGTCCAAGATTCTATAATTGAGATCCAACAAAATGCAATTCAAAGACCAACTCTATTACCTTCATAAATTATCATTCTATGCCAAGTTTGAGAGTTAAGGTTGTAGCAGATCTGGACTGCACCTGCTGCACAGCACAGAAGTCCATTCAAATATAGGCCTAAATTCAAAACTTTTGGGTGCATTAGTATTTATTTATTTATTTATTATAGACGAGCAGCCTGTGGCTGATGTGTCTATATCACACAGTGTTGAATTAAGTCATAGCGTCACTTTTTTTAGTTTGTTTTTGTCGTCTCGTAACCAGTTGTCTAGTTTATTCTTGAAGGTGTTTGTTGATGTGGCTGATATAATGTCTTCTGGTAGTAGGTTCCAATTGTGAATTATTGTTAACTATTGCTTATAAAATGGTGCGCTGCAAGGGCTTGAGTAGAGTCACGGGCCAATCTAAGGTGGTGTACACGGGTTGAACATCCTTCTTTCTTTATGTAGATGTCTTGTAGGGATGGCAGGTTGTATTGGTGAGTGAGTATCTTGTAGGTTTCAATGAGGTCACCTCGAAGACGTCGTTCTTCTAAAGTAGTGAGGCCTAGTGCGCGTAACCTATCTTCATAGGATTTCCGTCGTAAAGACCATGGGATCTTGATAGCCTTTCTCTGAAGACTTTCAAGCAGGTTTATGTCTTTATGAAAGTAGGGGCACTAAGCTTGGAATCCATATTCGAGCAGTGGTCTGATGTATGTCTTGTATATCTTCCGGAAGACTTCCACTGTCATTGATTGAAAGGATATCTCTGTTATATATGTACCCTAATTAAATTGTATTATAACATGGTATTATTTATTGCAGACAGGAGCACAGCACCTATCATTATTTGAATTCCACTGTGAGGCATTCGGTCTGAAGTCAACAGGGGTGGGGCGCTCCAAGAAGTTAGCCAAGCAGGAGTCTGCGCAGGCGCTGCTTTTGAAGATGTCCAGGGGGGGGCACTGCGTACCAGCACCATTCTGTCTGCCTGAAGAACCAGAACCGGTATGTTTATTTTAGTAACTATAATACTTCATTTGTTTATACCTAACGCTACCAAGCAAGCTCATTTAGCAGGTAGCGCTTTTCACCCATCCGGTGAAAAGACACAAATCTGGTCCTCTTCCAGCGTCTTTGAGCTAATCCGAACCGCGCACTGCGTAGCAACGAGTACCACTACAGACTTAAAACACCCTCACACAAATTATGTAAGTCTGAGAGATCTGTTTACATAATGGGCCCCGCAGTCTATAACCGATTACCTGATAAAATAAGAGATGCCGCTTCCTCCAACATATTCAAGCACCAACTTAAAACGCGGCTTCTGGGAGTGTTCTACAGCTTCGGGGAGTTCCTAGAGTTATTGGAACTGGAGAATACAGTCCCGGTGCCAAGATGCAAGATGAAAGAAAATACATAATAAGTATTAAAATATAATAAAATTAATCTATAGGAAGCGAAGAATATTTATAGTTACCCAAGTTTATAGCAGATAAGATTCATAAATTAATAAGTGATATAATATTATTTCGGAAATAAGTTAATATTAATGTAATTGTAATGAAGATCATGTGTTATTTATAATTTTATTCGACGTGTAAATTTATATTTACCAATAAATTCTTGATACTTGATTCTAATATCGTTTGACAACCTCGGTGGTCCCTACGTCGTTATAATGTTCTATTTGGTCGCCGCGGTGTTCAACTAGCATGGCGGAGGATAGTACTCATAATTATTGTATTCTGATGGCTGTCCGCATCGTTGATCTAGCGGTCAGCTTGTTCAACAACTGATTATGAGATCCTGGGTTCAAATCCCGGGTCAGCCCAATAGTTGTTATTAAGATTTTTCTAGCAAGAAAAAGTCACAGTAGCAGCCTGGAGTCAGAAAGTTCGCGGTGTTACACCCCCGTGCCTCGTAAAGTACGTTAAGCTGTTGGTCCTGCGCTTGAACTATCCCTGGTCGTTAGGGTGTCCCGTCGATGTATGGGATTTTTTTCTTCAAGTTACAGCAACGCAAGAGGTATCAAAAGTTGCGTTATTTTACGTAGATTATTAAACTGGTAAAAAAACTGAAATAACTCCCCATCTTGAGGCCTCTACCGCTCTTTAAAGTTATGTAAATTTCAGGTTGATAGTGACCTACATCATGGGTCTAAAATAAAACAAAAGTAAAGTTTAGGGGATGTTTAATGAATTTGAAGCATAAAACAAAGCATTAACAATGAAAATAAACAAAATATATGTTAATGTCGCTGACAAATAATTAAAATCCAAAATTATTTTTGTGACCAAAATTTGGCATTTCAGCACGCGATTGCATCCGGGCTCTAATGAATCCATCTCTCGATTTAGCGTGAGTTACGCTTTGTGAGGCCTCTGTCACTAATTTCACACACCTCTCAACAGATGTTGATACGCAAATTTTTATCTATTGTCATATTGAAGGTCCTAAGTTAAAATGTGTCGAAGAACCGGGGCGCGGGCGGTGCGGTTTCTTGACATCTTGCCACATAATCGTTTCGGTGTAATCACTGCCATCGAAGTTTATTTTAGGAGGCCTAAATATTCGAGGCGTTTTGTATTATTTTCGGCTTCTCCAGATTTAATTTTATGCACCATCCTAGCTCCCGAATGTGGTCTCTTTCATCAAAAATCATGGCGATAAGTATCTTCTCTGGATGCGTAAAAAATGCGTTTCTTGCGATCACAGAATCTACAACAGTTTTGAGATTTTCAACTAAGACGCGAGAGAACATAGTCAGTTGATATAAATGCTCGGGTCCGTCCTTAAAAGATGCCTTGTACTTGAATAAGAACCAAATCGGTGCGTTAACTCTAACAACGTAGTTGGTAAGCATTTCTAGGTTTTCAGATGGATTTGGAGTACTCACATAAAGTCTGAGCAACCGATTAGTTGTAGTAAGCCATCTAGAGTGCACCATTTTCCCAGGTTGTCGGTTAGCTAACTCAGAACTGCAGGAACCAGTAGAAACAGCTTGACATAACTCATAAAGATAGGTTTTATCCGTACTTAGCTCTTCAATCACATTTTTCGGCTCTCGAATCTCAGCTGTTGTTTTTTTTAATGTAGCTATTTCTTGTCTGTCTAAACTGCTGCTAACCATTTTCCTTTAATTACTATGGTCCAACAAAAAACTTCGCTCAGCGATGGGAACTTCTGATGGTTTTGACCACAAACAAGATTCAAATGAAATTAATGTATTACAAGCAGCAACATAAAGACCATTCAACAAAACATTTCAGTATGTTTTCATAACTATATTTTCGTTTGATTTGGGGTATCCTTTTGAACTGAGTTACCTTTAAAATAAGCTTGTAACGATTGGAATTGAAGCTTTCGCCTAAATTTTGTTGATGTCCAAATATAGAATATGTAGTTTCACTTCGCCTCGAACTCCTTCTTTAAAAGTCAATAATATTCACTTTTGATACTATTGTAATTGAAACTGTACCTTATGGCATAAAATTTACTTTGGATATAAACAAAACACTCGCGAATCACGTAAATAATATAATTATAAAAAGTTGAAAATTGAGGGTAGTTGGAGGAGGAATTGAGGGTAACCCTAACAAATACGAAGCTGCTGGTAACGTTTTTAACCGCGCAGATTAAATATCCGTTCAGGTACTACACTAAAATAGTAATACTTTTTTCAGGATTCAAAATTATAAAGAGTCAAATATCGACATAAAAATGTCATTTTTTGAAAACTTTGAAGGCCGGTAGAGGCCTAAAGACCTTTCATCAGATTTTTTTTTAAATTTTATTCGTAATCTACATACAATTTCGCAACTTTCGAGTGGTCTTGCATTACGGAAATCCAAAAAAAGTTTCTACGGGACACCCTACTGGTCGTGTCTGTCTGCCGTCCCATTGGATTATGAGAGTGAGGGAATATAGAGTGCACCTGTGTTTGCGCACACACTCGTGCACACAATAATATGTCCTGGGCATCTGGCTAGTATCCGATGAGACTGACTGCCGTGGTCGAAATTCGGCTAGGAGGACATTATTCTCTTTGTAGTAGGTACTTACTCATCGGACATGTGCTTTGATAATTGGTGTTATTTAAGCGTGATCCTATGTTCTTCTCACTGCATTTGAATGCTGTACTGGTTGCTGTAATGGTTTCAGTTATGATACATTATCATGTATCCTTTGTAAATCCTATTGGATTGCATTGATCAGAGGAAATCACAAAGAATTTCATTTTTATTAAGTTAATTGCATACACATCTATAACCTTGTGAATGAAGAATCTTATCTATCAATCTACATACACGCTCCGAGTGGCTTAAGACCCTCTCTCATAATCCTACTAATATTCTAAAGCTGAAAGTTTGTGAAATCTGAATTTTTGTTACCTAGGATCTCCAAAACTACTGAACATATCAAGATGAAATTTGGCGTACGTTTAAAGCTAAGCCTAACTTAGCTAATAGGCTACTTTTTGTACGAAAAATACGCATGCGAAGCCGCGGGCAGAAGCTTGCAATATGATAAAACTGAACTCCTACTAACCCCTCTCTCTTAGCCCATGTCTCATAAAACCTATATTTTTATTTTATTACATAACCTACCAATTATGAACATTGTATACTCCAACTTAACTAAGATTACATTTATAATCATTCACTTGTGCACACACACACATAATATACATACACGCACTGTTCTCCTGTTGCCCAGACTTTCACGGTTGGTCCCGATCTTGTGCAAAATTATGTAGTAGGTACTTTTCGCATTTTCCAAAGCCAAACATCTTCACAATGCCACAGTACAAGATTTGGCCTTAACAATAATAGTAAGAAGATACTTATCTAAACAATCTGTCTATTAGCTATTTAGATTAGATGCTCTCACCTACTCAGCTCAGGTCTCCTTCAAATTCAAAGTAAATTTTAAGCTGCTCTGTAAACACCCAATTTTATAAATTATGAAATCCATAACAAACTGTCTCAAATGAAGATGTATTTTACAAATAAATATTCCTCTCAATCCTACAGGTCGTTCAACAAGCATCTGTTACGAACAGAGAGGCATTAGAAAATGGCGCTCGAGGCAAAAAACGTAAGAATGGTACCATTGCGAATGAAGCACTAATAAAACTTAACAAACTAGCGTTTGTAAAATCTGGCGAAGATGGACCATCACAAAGTGTCAAAGATGATCTAGGTACCGTGTCAAAAGAACTAACAAAAAGTTCAGGCACTGGTCCATTCCCAATTGATGAGTTGAAAGCAAAGTGTACCTCGGCTACAAGTGGTAAAACTGCTAACTCTTATAAAGAGCAAGAACCAACAGCCGGTTGCAGTAAGAATGTGGCAGTGAATATAGTCAATGGTGACAGTAAGGATGTGGCAGAGAATATAGTCACTGAGCCCCAAAATATAATACAGATAGACTATATGCAGGAGTTGTCACAAGTGAGGTGTGCAGCTGTACTCCAACTGGCGGATCACATGTTTGATACCAAGTTTGGAAGATTGGTGCTGCTAGTAAGAAATTGGCAAACGAAATTTATGAACATTCAAAGTAAGTATTTATGGTTTTTGTACACTTATAACTGGATAGAATTGAGAACTTTCCATAACTCTTTAAACAGTTAATAGAAATCAAAACCGTGCATTGCCTTGAACAGACTTTGAATGTTTTGTGAACTTAGTAACTTCTTCGCTGATGTTTAAGTAAAACTTACCTTTAGCTACCTGAAATCGGCCGTTTTAGACTTGAGTAAGTTTGTAAACTGAGACTTTTAAAGAGGCATAAAAATTAAGCTTAGGAAAGGTACCACAAACTAGACAATCGATTTTTGAAAATTCCTTCGTTGAACAGAATAATAAGTTAAAATAGGCGGGGGCGCTGATTTGGCTCGAGATAGCGCCCTAATACATTATTCTACGTTTTTAAAAATAGATTATTTTTAAGCTGGTAGAATTCCGCAGGCACAACCAACATCAGCAAAAGCCAAGTTATATGTACATATATAATACAAAATAAACTCGTGAACCAAATACCAAAAATGCTAATAAATGGCATTGACGGCTAAATGACTGTGTAGTAAATAAGCTAATAATAATAATTTAAACTTACAGGTAGCTGTCAACTCTGCGGCCTTAAATACGAATATAACTGTGACGCGGTGAGCAATGTCTGCACCGTGAAAATTGAAGGGAAGATTGTTGCTCAGGCTACCGGTGCCACGAAAAAACTAGGCAAGGAGGCCGTTGAAAATCTTGCATGGGAAGTAAGTCACCTTTCATGTTTTTACTTCTTGTATGTTCGTATAGTTGGTACACTTTGATGCGCAAAGCAGGATAGAGGATGCCGGCGACAGTGAAAAGAGTACTTTGATCTAGCACTGGGTGATTCCAGACTGTTAATGATTATAGTGATTTGTAAGTTTTAACTGCGAAGAGTACGCTTGTAAGCATGGACTTGTGTATAACTGCAAGAAGAGTGAATACCTGGTATTCAAGGCCGCAGGTAAGGTTCCAGCGTCAGTTCCAAGCTTGAGACTCAACGGTCTTGAGCTAAACAGAGTCTATAGCTTCAAGTATCTGGGACATTTCCTTACCGACGACCTTGACGACCAGGTAGATATAGAACGAGAACGTAGAGCGTTGGCGGTCCGAAGTAATATGCTGGCGCGAAGGTTTGCTCGTTGCAGTAGGCAAGTGAAAATCAAGCAGTTCAAAGCCTACTGCCAATCATTCTATACGGGCAGCCTATGGGCTAGCTTTACTAAAAGATCGCTCAGCGCTCTGCGTGTACAGTATAATAACGCCTTCAGGATGTTGTTGGGGCTGCCTCGCTTCTGCAGCGCATCCCTCATGTTTGCTGAGGCCGAGGTTGATGGCTTTCACGCCATCATCCGTAAGAAAACCGCCTCACTGCTGCGCAGAACGTGGAGCAGTACCAGCACCATCCTGAAGGTTGTAGGCAAAAAGTTTGCTTCGCCCATCATGCAGTCTTTCAACAGGATCCTAACTCTTTAGACCTCTTCTTAAGGGTCCGGCGACGACGGATGAATTTCCCATACAAACGTAGTACCAAAATGATTTGTTATTTGAGAATATTTTCACCATGGTTTGCTATTATTTGTATTAGAATAGTATTTATTCAGGTTCCTGCCACAAGTTTTTTTTAAATACTTATCTACACAAATACTAAGAAAACATTAATTACATAATGTAAAAATGCGATTCGGTTTAATTTCATTTCAGAAAGGTATTTTGAAAAAAAAATTGTGGCAGGAACCTAGATAAATACTATTTTAATACAAATAATAGCAGACCATGGTGAAAATATGCTCAAATTACAAATAATTTTGGTATTACGTTTGTATAGGAAATTCAACCGTCGCCGGACCCTTAAGTTGGGATTCTCTTGAATGGCTGCGCAACTCTTATAACTTTCTATTTTATTTTATCTCTGAATTTTTGTAATGTTTTATATGACATATGTAACTTATGGACAAAATTATGTCTGAATAAACAAACTTTTTATTTATTTTAACTCTTCATGCTTTGATTGCTTCCAGGTCCTAATCAATGAAGCAATATCCATCCTGGTTAAGGAACGCTTCATACCGCACGATGATGCCCACATCAGTTTCCCTGAAATGCAGGGGTGTTGGCAGCCTGAACCTAGAGAGGACGAGTTTGGCGCACCCGTGGAACCCAGCGTGGCCGCCAGGTACGTAACTTATACCTGGGGTTTGGGAATTCCCGACAATTTTAAAGTCCCGGGACACGAGACAGCCTCCAATGAAAGTCGAGACTTATTTTTTTTTTAAGTTGTGTAAGCCTTTTTTTAAGAATTTTAATTGAGTTCATTTCTGGTGAAACGTATTAAAAAGGGCAATTTTTTGTAAAATCAACATTTATTAAAATCAACATTTATTAATTCTTAAACTTTAACGTTAATTTATGTCTTAATAATTGCTTTTTTATTTCTTTATCACACACAGATTCACTTTTAAGCAGTTAAAACTTATAGTTATAAAACGAACTTAGTTAAAAAAAAAACAAGAACTTTACTATTATCTAGTATCGTATTATGGCGGCGCGGCAAACGCATAATTATTGTTTTGTGTACTCAGTAGTTACGTAGTAACAATAACAAATAACTATTCATTAAACTAACAGATGGCACTAGGCTCCTTCAATTATTTGAAAATATAAATGATTACACAACAATTTCGACCATTTTGTCTCGTCTCGAGTCTCGACCCGAAAGTCCCGGGACTCGAGACAACTAAAATTACGAAAAGTCCTGGGACTTCGAGACACGAGACGTCCCGGGACCCAAACCCTACTTATACCTAAACTGCCGTGAATAAATAAAAATTGCATTTAATGGGTAATTCTTTCAGGATGATGAGAATGATGGGTTGGCAGGGCGGAGGCCTCGGCGCGGACGCCCAGGGTATCGCCGAGCCTGTGAGACCCCATTTGCAAATGGTAAGAGCTATTTTATTACTAGAACTAACCGATATAAACACAGAGATCGCATTGCACCATACGATGATCCTATCCATTCAAGATCTGTGATGTCTGGCGGATCGGTCTTGATCGATAATATTGCCTATTGTCAGTTTTTACGTTGTTTTATTGCGTTTTCACAATATAATAATAATAAATTATTTCCTCCTACACAAAGGTTTTACTTAAAATTTTGTTATTATAAGCACAGTGCGAAACTATTTACGTATAATCACATCACACTAATATTATAAATGCGAATGTTTGGATGGATGCATGGATGAATGGTTTGGATGGATGGATGGATGAATGGTTTGGATGGATGGATGGATGAATGGATGGATGGATGTTTGTTACCTCTTCACGCCAAAACTACTGAACGGATCTGGCTGAAATTTTGCATACAGGTAATTTTAATCCTGGAATCAAACAGGCTTCTTTATATCCCATAAATCAGTTCCCGTGTGATAGAAATTGCATTTAAACGTTTCCATAGAAACAACGCGTGCGAAGCCGCGGGCATAAACTAGTAAGTACATAAATGCAAAATAATGATAAGTAGACTATATGTCATTCCACGTTTAAAAGTACCTACATCTATGCAAGATTTAAGCCCGATCCATTCAATAGTTTTGGCGAAAAGAGGTAACAAACCTTCCATACATGTATTCAACATTTCGTATTTTTAACATTATTGTGAGATAGTGAACCGTTATATAGGCGGAGCTAGATGAGCTGACCGCACCACCAGCGCATGTGCCCTGGCTATCGCGAAGTTGCCATCATATACACTTTCAATTCTCGTTCCCGTGGGAATTCCGGGATAAAATATAGCCAATGTGTTATTCCAGACTATAATCTATCTCTGTGCCAAATGTCATCCAGATCAGTTCAGTAGTTTTTTCGTGAAAGAGTAACAAACATCCATCCATCCATCCATAGTTACAAACTTTCGCAGTAGGATTTTCGCCCAAAGTTGGGCTAAAATCAGTGTCTAAATACGAAAGTTAAGAAGCTTCTCTTTTTCAAATGTATACTTTATATTAGACTAAACATATCCTGAGATTGGGCGCTGGGAGGTGCGACACCTGTGTTCTATTGTATTTTAATAAATAAACAAACAAACATATTTAAATATGGACATATTTCCATCGAGATAAAAGATAACGACGGTCATCTTCGTCAGAACACATACACATGCCGCTGCGTCGTCTAATTTGGGTCGCTACGACTAAAAGTGTGGACGATCTAGATGGCAGAGGCCACTGATGGGCAGGATGGTTTTACCAGATTATTCAACTTCCAAACTTATGTTATTTTATTCGCAAACAAATACATTTGTATCGGAATATTTTACAATAAAAAATAATAAAAAAAACACATAGGTACATAAAAACACTAAAATTTAAAATAAAAGCATTACACCACAAAAATAAATTGGTACATTAAAATAAATAAATTAAATTAGAACACAAAATAATACACACTTAGGTAAAAATAAAAATAATTCACTATACCAAACATTGATTAAGTACCTATAGGTATCTTTTATTATTTGGGCTAGATATGTTTGATTT
This sequence comes from Eupithecia subumbrata, assembly GCA_949316285.1. Lineage (NCBI taxonomy): Eukaryota > Metazoa > Arthropoda > Insecta > Lepidoptera > Geometridae > Eupithecia > Eupithecia subumbrata. The sequence continues at coordinate 29,168,245 of OX438642.1, read as the reverse complement.
TTATCGTTATAATAGTTCAGTCTATCCATTCGCATCAGTACCTAAACGGAACAAAAACACTTGCATAGAAAAACCGGAGACATCTGTGACTTACTCGTTAATGTTATTTATTATTATTACATTTATTACACACGAAGCATAAAATACCTAAATCCGTAGAATGTACCTTTAGCAATTCATGGAATTATTTTGTTTCTTTGACAACATCGCAAATTCAATAGGTAACTATTTTGTCAAAAATAGACAACATTGCATAGACGGACTTTTTATCGTTTTATTTTCTCGTTGGACGCGATGTGTAATTTACACTAACCAAGCCCTTCTTTAAATCCTATATCGAAGGCAAAGCCCTAGAAAAAGTTATCTTTAGTTTAAGCTAGGCTACGGTCTAAATGTATGCCAAATTTCATCTTGATTTAATAAAGTTTTTTAAACTTACGCGATCAGAACACATTATTTCATCACATTATTCATCTTGATCTGTTCAGTAGTTTTGGATATCCTAGGTAACAAACATTTCACATTTCACAAACTTTCGGATTTATAAGTAGGATATATAAGTAGGATTTGGTAGGATAGGATAATATTAGTAGGATTAGCAGGATAGGATTAGTAGCATAGTAGGATTATTATGATATTAGTAATAGGATAAAAGCGGCCAAGTGCGAGTCAACTCGCACATGGAGAGTTCCGTACCATCGTGCATAACTACTTTGAAGAGAAACGGAGAATAATATTTTTTTTAATAATAAATAAATAAGTAGGTAGTGCCTTTTCATACGTCCCAGTCGCCGGTTACCCGACGGGGACTGGTATGCAAATTATGCCGGTATATGTGCAGCCTATCGTACGTGCCCATAAAGGTACTTCACCGGCGGGTACCCGGCACCGGCTACCGGGAACCGGGAACCGGGATGCATGACAATGGACATACAGCCTTGACAAACGTACGTATGGGAGTCCCATTTAATTTTAAAAACAACTAGATTTTTATTTTTTGTTATAGCGCCAAAAACACACTTTATGAAAATTTCAACTGTCTACCTTTTACGGAATAACATTTAGGCTACTTTTTAATCCCAATCACACTAATATTGTAAATGCCAAAGTTTGGATGGATGTATAGATGCATGGATGGATGGTTGTTTGTCACCTCTTCAATCTAAAACTACTGAACGTATTGGGCAAAAATTTTGCATACATGTAATTCTAATTATAGAATCAAACATAGGCTACTTTTTATCCCATTAAATCAGTTCCCATGGGATAGAAATTATAGAAAAAACGCGTGTGAAGCCGCGGGCATTAACTAGTTGGTAATAAAAATGATGCTTGTTGCAGATAAATCGCGCCGGCCTGGGCAGCGTCAACGCCGGCGCCCACCAGATAGAAAAGGCGGCAGGGTCGGTCATGAATCGGTACATCGCGTCGGGCTGTATCGATGTGGACCTTGTATTCAGCAGTGATTTCTCAATGGTATGCCCAAATTATATTATACATACTAGCGACCCGCCCCGGCTTCGCACAGGTGCAATACTGATTCTAAATATACTACAGAATCGGCCCCCGGCCGGTACTACCGCAACCGCTATGTCCCTGCATTTTAAATCTGTAAAATCTTCGAAAATATTCATCTAAATTACATGTACTTAAGGTACTTAATTGGATAAGAATTAATGCTGTATAGCTTAAAATCGCTTCGTAAATAAGCCATTATGTCTCGTAAAAAGTAAAGTATAAAAAATGGTTATTGTGGGTTATCCCTAACATGACGCCCAGGTTTCGACAATTTTCATTAAAAAAAGACCGATTTACTTTTTACTCTGTCAGCTGCTTTCTAACTAAGGTACTATCAATCCTAAAATCAGCTGTCCTAAAATCATCCGAAGTGTGAGCAAGTGGGCTTATCGTAGACACTGCTAAACCTTCAGACATCACATCACTGAGGCAAATAAAAAAGGTACATTTTATGATGCATCTGTGCCTACTAACCATAAACTAGGACCAGTTACTAAACTATTCAATAAGTTCCCAAATATATTCAATTTCCAAGTTTGTCCTAGTCTTAATTTTACTAAGTTTAGTAGTTTTGATAATACATAATTACTTATATATAATTTGGAGGGAATAGATGGACAAACTAGATGCGTAGTTAACCTGCTTAAATTCATGACGTATTTTTAAAAGTGAATAAACCATCATATTTTAGGTATTTTTGTGGAAATGCAAGGGTAGTATTAGCAGATCACTTCATTTTTACACTAAAAACACGAGTACGCGGCCGCTGTGTGCGGGAGACGCGAAAGAGGGGGCTACTTCGCACTTGGACTAGCCGGAAAATGGGATCGCTATCTATTCAACTTAACTTAATCAACAGCTTGCTACTTAACTCGCTTTTGCCGTTCAAGCTATATTATCAGCTTAACTCGCCGATGACGCAAGTTAACACGCTACTGTACTTATTCAAGTGTAAATCGGTCTTAAGGCGCTGAGTTCTCTGACTGTCCGCCTCACGCGCCGCTCGCCCGTCGCGTGTCCGCGGCCGACAAAGTACGAATATACTATGTTAGGAAATGCTCGGCGTTGGTTCTCTGAATTTTCGTCCGCAGCGGGCAGAGCGAGGGGGCTAAGGTCACACGTCGCACGCGACGGTCGGTTTCATTTTAGAATAGCGAATGACACGCCTCGGCGCGGCGTCCTTACGGCGGGTTTACAATGTGTTTTACTATGGAAGACGACGAATTGTTAATTACTAAGAAATCAAATAATATCGCAAAAATTTTCTTCTGACTTCGACCGGACTTGAACCAGCATCCTTCCGTAGCTAAAAAATACGTATTCCGTACGAAAAAAATATTACCCTGAGTGTGGGGTTACGCACTATAATAACTAAAAACCTTAGAATTGTTAATTAATTTTATACGCTGTAATACTATCTTTTTCGTTTTTCGATGCATCAGACGACAATCATAATTAAACTTATATTTGTAAATATTTTTTATTTTCTTTGATAACTTCAGAAGTTTATCTTCCTTTTCTTCTTTTCTTCCTTTTCTTTTTTCTTTTCTGTTTCTTTTCTTCCTTACAAAACATGACAGTTCAAGCACTGACGCCACACGCCCGCTCTAGCCGATGCGTCCTGAGAACCGACCGACACGCCCGCGACCGACGGGCGGGCGGCGCTCTAGCCAACGCGTCTCCACCGTCATCGCTCGCACGCGACGGTTCAGAGAACCCGCGCTTTAGCGATGATAAGAAAAGTGCTTATGAATAAAGAAATAAATAAATAATGCTGGACAATCCACACAGCACCATCTAACCTCAAAGTAAGGTAATCAAAGCTTGTGTTATGGGTACTAGATAACTGATATACTTAATACATTATATATTACATAGATAGATATATATTTTTTTAAATAAACAGAATTATGATTACGTATACAGGGTTACTGGTTAAGTCGACCTAGATCCTTGAGGGGGTAGTACAGAAAGATTTGACTTCAAAGCCGTCACTAATGATGTAAACTACAATCAAGGATGATGATAAGTAAATTAAGCCGCCCACTTCGTTTAGTAAACCGAACTAAGAACTGATTTATCTGGATTTTTGTTTCAGTTGGAGAGAAAAGCGATTCACAGTGCAGCCGGAAAACTTCATCTGGTCTCTCGAAGCTATGGAAAGAATAATGAAAGGTAATACTAGAAATCCCTCTGGCTTAGTCACACCTTATTTCTGCCAGTCGGCTATGAATTTCGAATAAAGCGCGATGAAATATAGTTCAAATTAGAATATGATGCGCATATAATCTATAACTTATATTATAAATGCGAAAGTTGTTGCCGTTGTTGTGAAGATGTTTGGGCAAAACTACTGAACGGATCGGGCTAAATTTTGCACATATCAAGATTTAGACCCGGAAGTCCCCAACACTGTTTGAGTATTAGGCCTCTTAAGTTTTTTTGACGACCTCTGTGGCGCAGCGGGCGCCTGTGGTCCGCCTGCGACGCAGGAGGTTGCGGGTTCGATTCCCGCCTCGGGACAAATGTTTGTACGATCTGCAGATATTTGTTCAAGGTGTTCTGGATGTTTTTCTATGTATAATAAAATATATCTTTCTATGTAGTGTATTGTATTATGTATATCAGTTATCTAGTACCCATAACACAAGCTCTACTTAACTTGGGGCTAGATAATGCTGTGTTTATTGTCAACAATTCATGAAAAAATGCTGTTATGACGTAATAAAAAATATTGTTGTTTGTTCTACAGATTCCTGGTTGTGAGAAAAAAAATCAACGTATTCGACTTGGCAGACGATGTCATCTTTAATGGCGGCACTACTGCTAAATACAAAATATTTGTCCCGGCAAAACTTGCGTCATTCTACAGAGAAAGAGAATAATTTCATAAGAAATTACTCTGCAGAAAGAGACATTTTAGCGTAGCTTCAAACCAAATATTTATTCTTATCTCTCACTTTCTAGTTTTGCGTAGGATTAGTGTAGAATGTAACTTAGGTTTCCATCATATATCACGATGGTTTATTGACATTTTATGCGTAGGATTAGTGTAGAATGTGACTTAGGTTTCCATCATATATCACGATGGTTTATTGACATTTTATGCGTAGGATTAGTGTAGAATGTAACTTAGGTTTCCATCATATATCACGATGGTTTATTGACATTTTATGCGTAGGATTAGTGTAGAATGTAACTTAGGTTTCCATCATATATCACGATGGTTTATTGACATTTTATGCGTAGGATTAGTGTAGAATGTAACTTAGGTTTCCATCATATATCACGATGGTTTATTGACATTTTATGCGTAGGATTAGTGTAGAATGTGACTTAGGTTTCCATCATATATCACGATGGTTTATTGACATTTTATGCGTAGGATTAGTGTAGAATGTAACTTAGGTTTCCATCATATATCACGATGGTTTATTGACATTTTATGCGTAGGATTAGTGTAGAATGTAACTTAGGTTTCCATCATATATCACGATGGTTTATTGACATTTTATGCGTAGGATTAGTGTAGAATGTGACTTAGGTTTCCATCATATATCACGATGGTTTATTGACATTTTATGCGTAGGATTAGTGTAGAATGTAACTTAGGTTTCCATCATATATCACGATGGTTTATTGACATTTTATGCGTAGGATTAGTGTAGAATGTAACTTAGGTTTCCATCATATATCACGATGGTTTATTGACATTTTATGCGTAGGATTAGTGTAGAATGTAACTTAGGTTTCCATCATATATCACGATGGTTTATTGACATTTTATGCGTAGGATTAGTGTAGAATGTAACTTAGGTTTCCATCATATATCACGATGGTTTATTGACATTTTATGCGTAGGATTAGTGTAGAATGTAACTTAGGTTTCCATCATATATCACGATGGTTTATTGACATTTTATGCGTAGGATTAGTGTAGAATGTGACTTAGGTTTCCATCATATATCACGATGGTTTATTGACATTTTATGCGTAGGATTAGTGTAGAATGTAACTTAGGTTTCCATCATATATCACGATGGTTTATTGACATTTTATGCGTAGGATTAGTGTAGAATGTAACTTAGGTTTCCATCATATATCACGATGGTTTATTGACATTTTATGCGTAGGATTAGTGTAGAATGTGACTTAGGTTTCCATCATATATCACGATGGTTTATTGACATTTTATGCGTAGGATTAGTGTAGAATGTAACTTAGGTTTCCATCATATATCACGATGGTTTATTGACATTTTATGCGTAGGATTAGTGTAGAATGTGACTTAGGTTTCCATCATATATCACGATGGTTTATTGACATTTTATGCGTAGGATTAGTGTAGAATGTGACTTAGGTTTCCATCATATATCACGATGGTTTATTGACATTTTATGCGTAGGATTAGTGTAGAATGTGACTTAGGTTTCCATCATATATCACGATGGTTTATTGACATTTTATGCGTAGGATTAGTGTAGAATGTGACTTAGGTTTCCATCATATATCACGATGGTTTATTGACATTTTATGCGTAGGATTAGTGTAGAATGTAACTTAGGTTTCCATCATATATCACGATGGTTTATTGACATTTTATGCGTAGGATTAGTGTAGAATGTGACTTAGGTTTCCATCATATATCACGATGGTTTATTGACATTTTATGCGTAGGATTAGTGTAGAATGTAACTTAGGTTTCCATCATATATCACGATGGTTTATTGACATTTTATGCGTAGGATTAGTGTAGAATGTGACTTAGGTTTCCATCATATATCACGATGGTTTATTGACATTTTATGCGTAGGATTAGTGTAGAATGTGACTTAGGTTTCCATCATATATCACGATGGTTTATTGACATTTTATGCGTAGGATTAGTGTAGAATGTGACTTAGGTTTCCATCATATATCACGATGGTTTATTGACATTTTATGCGTAGGATTAGTGTAGAATGTGACTTAGGTTTCCATCATATATCACGATGGTTTATTGACATTTTATGCGTAGGATTAGTGTAGAATGTGACTTAGGTTTCCATCATATATCACGATGGTTTATTGACATTTTATGCGTAGGATTAGTGTAGAATGTGACTTAGGTTTCCATCATATATCACGATGGTTTATTGACATTTTATGCGTAGGATTAGTGTAGAATGTAACTTAGGTTTCCATCATATATCACGATGGTTTATTAACATTTTTATAGAACAACTAAAAACTTTAGACATGTTTAACTTAACTTTAAGATTTATTGAAAAACTAGGTAGGGTACGTTTTTTAAAAAACTAATAAAAATATCACAATATCTTAATACGATTTGACTGGGGAAGCCCCCTTGTGTAATCTTTGCGCTCGCTCCTCTGGCTTGGCAAGGGGAAATAATTAGATTTTGGGCTTCGACCAGAAAATTTAGCTATGTATGGTTACATGAGTACTCGAAAATGTTTTACGCGTGACTGTTATCGACTGTTGACACTGAATTGGACATATGTGACCCTACAACCAAAATGGAGTTTGCGGAGACATGGCTCTACCTTTCATTATTGTATTTTAGTATTAAGCTGATTATGCTCTACTCTTAAATTAAAAAGTAATTATAGAAGAAATAGATTCAGCATAAGGCAAAAACACAAAAAATAAAACCGGCCAAGTGCGAGTCGACTCGCACACAAAGGGTTCCTTTCCATCGAGAAAACTTACATAGGTACTTTTATAAAAAAGGACTACTAACGTCAAATTGACTTGCCTCTCTGATCATTCATTGCATTGTTATTCAGTTGTTTCATGTGTAGCTACATCCAGTTCTAGAAATAGAGTACAATCATAACATAAACCATTAAGGCTTGGTAGGCCAGCAGAGGCCGCATTTTTATGATTTTTAAAATCATCTGAGACTTAGAAAATAGAGTTTAAAATTCTGAAAAAAAATATATTTATTACTTAAGGATCTAGTCTAGTCAAAGTCTCATTCAGTTTCAAGATCTAATGAACTTCACTCGATAGAAAATAATCCCAATGGAAATATTCCCTTTTTCTAACGTTTTTTCAATACCTACTATTTCTAGCGAAATACTGATATCGCACATTTTTTGTACTCAACTATAGACACTTAGTAATTCTAAACAAATTCGCAGAGTTTGACTTGATAAAATGATTTTCTTAATAACCATGTTTCAATAACTAAACAAAACAAGAGCGCGGTGGCTTGGCAGGCGTGAATTTTCCCATACGCCTACTGCTGCAGGACTACCTGGCCTTAAATATAAGTTTAATTCCATGCCTATTTTTAACCGATTTCAAAAATTCACAAATGGAATAGGTTCTATAGATGTATATTTTTTAGTTTTAAGAATCTTTTTCTAAGATATTTTGTAGTCTGTGTTTTAAGTGTGCATAAATTAATGTATTTACGGAATGTGATTTTGATTTTAAACACCTTTGGGTGACTACGACATGTTATTATACCTACTACACCTGCTACAAGCTGAAGACAGGCCGCTATGGCGCTCATTAGGAGAGGGCTATGTCCAGAAGACTAATATAGGCTGATGATGATGAAGTGCCTATTTAAAAATTTTAAAACAACTAATTCAAATCCAATTTTTTTTATTGGGACCATATTGTACAAGATATTCAGTCTCAAATATGGACCCGGTTAGGGCACAGCAAGATAGTACTAGGTACTAAATAATAACGCTAGATAAAAAGTTTAAGTTAAGCTTTGTAAGCCAAATACAAAAACTTATAGATTTTTTGACAAACATCTTATACTTAGTAGGTAGACCAAAGATCCTATGACTACGTTTAGGTATACAATATCTTTGAGGTAGACTAGTACATACTAAAAACTTATAAAAGCTTGCAGTATTATTTTTCTTTCTACTGGTGGGTGTTTAAACACCCTTACAACGCACAACACATCATTTTTATATTTTTATGTGAGAGCTGCTTTCCGCGCCATTTGAAATATTGTACCTACTAGGGGTTCGAAATTGAAATTGCGACGATTAGTCGCAATTTTTTAGATTTCCCTACCTCGTTTGTGTCAACTATCATTCTAAGCCTTCTAAGTCCCTATCAAAGGCATATTTTTAGTACATTTACTTCACTTCATCCATCAGTGAAGTAAATGTGCTAAAAATATGCCAGGTTCGCTAACTTTTGGTACCTATAATACTTCAACTTCAACTTTTTGTTAAATGGCTTCTGCATCTGGTTTGACACAATTCTGCCAAGGTACCTTTAATATAAACGCAGTAGTGGCCTTGTTGAATGACATTTTGTCTGTCAATGTCAACTGTACAAAATGACTTTCTCAAACCCTTGGACGAACAAAATCACCTGCGTAGAAAGAGTATGCTATAGAACGAGTATAGAACACGCGCAAATGCTATCGCAGTCACACTAAAGAGAGAACAACTTATGCCTAAAACCTAAGAAGAAATGAGATAGAACGAATGGTTTTTAAAATTTGTTGTAAACATTTCTATGAAAATTTAAAAAAAAAAGAAACAGCGAACTTATCTTTTCCCTCATGCTGTTTCAAGGCTGGTATGTAGGTAATATATATATTTATTTATATTTATAAAGAATGAAAGTCTGTTTAAGATTCGGAGAAAGTTTTTCATAGGTACCTACTTTGTATTATAAATCTACCTACCAAACAAATATAGAAATAACCAATCAAAATATTTAAATATTGGGTAGTATTACTTTTTATATAATGTATAACAAAGAGTAAAGACCAAACTTTGGGGTGGTTAGCTTCGATCAAAGAACACAGGAAAATATGAAAATTTAGAACAAATAAATAAAAACGAAATTATCACTAGACTTTGCAATGAATGACTGTTGTCATTTGCTTATTATGATAGAACCGAGTAAAAATGCATTTGTAAAACCTACCTATCACATCTCAGGGGCGTTGTCCGCTGCGATGACGTCGCGGGTCGTTGACCGTGGAGTTCAAAGGTATTTTGTGTTTTAAAGGAGTTGTAAGGAGTTACGTAGGCCTTTTTAGTTTATTTTACCTGAAAACAAGCACAACATTTAGTATACTTTTTTTTCGAAACTATTCGGAAATTTTTCCTCGTTTCTATAATCAAGTCGGAACCCACCTGTTACAAACTCTTTTGATAGCTTCTACTCTTTACTTATATCTTAGACAGGGGTTGTCAGTCATATAAAAAGATAGCTCGTCAACGAATAAATTAGCATGAATTGAATTTATTAAAACGATTATATTATTTATATCAGTGGCGACGAGGACAAAAAATGAATAGTGAGCAATTTGACAAATTTCTGAAATTACAAGCTACACAGCAAAAACAAATTTCGGAAGTTTTGCAATTGCTACTCACGCAACAACAAAATGCGGCAGCGGCGACTCCCACACCGACAACGACAAGCGGCACGGAGTTACCCAGCACGTCGAACAGAAACAACATCTACAACAGCTTTAAAGGTGACAAGTTTAATCCTAGTGAAACCACAGTTGAGAATTTTATCGAATATTTTGAAACGAAATGCGGACTTTGGGGAGAGGATGCACTAAGCATACAGAAAGAGCTTTTATTCACATGTCTCTCACCTGAAACGTTCCACGACATAAAAGTTGCGCTGACGCCAAATTTCGAAAAAAGCACATATACAAATATTCGAGAGAAACTCCTTGATCTATACAGAATCAAGCGCACAAGATACAGAGCGTTGTCCGATTTTTGGAACTGCACACGTACCGATAACGAATCAATGGAACACTACGCAAATAGACTGAAAGAGCTAAGCAAAGATTGCGGGTATAACGGCGATCTGTTAGAGCGACAGTTACGTGACCGCTTTGCAACCGGACTCAATCACCTACAGTTGCAGATAGACCTGAAACAAAAATGGCCAGATCTACAAGAATTTTCGGACGAGAAGATAAAAGAAGTAACCTTTGCTCAGATATTCAGCGTCGCTCAATCGCGGGAACGAGCAGAAGGCGACGGTGATATACACAATGTCAAAGTGAACAGGATAAAAGGTAACACTAGATCTTACTCGAATACGTCTCCGCGCAGATTAAGAACTCATCAATGCCTCAGATGCGGGGCACCTCAAAGACACCCGTTAAACAAATGCGCAGCCAAGAACCACACTTGTCAAGAATGTAATACGCCAGGACATTTAGAAGACTGCTGTTTAAAGTCCGGTAAAGCATGTCTGCCCAATCAGAATGATAACAAACATAGAACATTTACGAAGAGGAACAAGCTAAACAAGCTTAAACATGACGGGAACAGCAACAACTCTTCACAAGCATCCTACTCAGAAAACAGCGACGACGAATCTGACACCGTTTGTCAGATTAATAAAACAAAAGGCAAAGACAGTAAGAAAATAGATGTCTTAATTAACAACATCAATTGCACGCTAGATTGGGACCCCGGCTCAGTCTATTCAATTATAAGCACCAAGTTCTGGAAGCGTATAGGCGCCCCTACTCTCACAAAGGCTCCAGGCCTACGCGCCTATGGGAACGTAAAACTTAAAACAAAGGGCCTAACGGATGTAACGGTACGACTTCAAGAGGAGGAAAAGATACTACCTGTTGTTGTTATCAAATCAGCTCACCCAATGCTGTTCGGCCTACAATGGAGTGAAATGTTCCACATGGACTTTCCAAAGCCAGTTTACTCGATAAATAACACCCGACACGAAGCTGTTACCCTGCAACAAGTTCTGGACAAACATACTGCTCTTTTCGACGGCAAACTTGGAAAAGTCCAAGATTACCAAGTAAATATACACATCAAGCCTAATGCTCAACCGAAACACATCCCAGCAAGATCGATTAAATTTTCGATGAGGAAAAACATAGAATCTGAACTAGATCGGCTAGTTGAAGAGGGTATCATAACTAAAGTAGACCCAAACATGACACCGATCCAGTGGGCGACACCGACAGTCAATGTAGTCAAAGCTAATGGTCAGATCAGAATCTGCGGTGATTTCCGCAGCACACTCAACCCTGTACTAATAACACACGCACACCCAGTTCCCCTGTTTGATCAGTTGCGCCAGAATCTCGCAGATGGTACAAAATTTACTAAAATTGACCTTAAAGATGCTTACCTGCAATTCGAAATAGGACCAGAGTCTAAACAGTTTGTAACAATATCGACACATAAAGGATACTACCAGTACAATCGTATGCCTTTTGGTATTTCCACAGCCCCGTCAATTTTTCAGCATTACCTTGACAAACTTCTCGAAGGAATACCGAATGTAGCAGTCTATTTCGATGACATTGCGGTTACAGGAAAAAATGACAAAGAACATCTTGAAACACTACATATCGTTTTTCAAAAACTAGAACAAGCAGGATTAAAAGTTAACTTGAAGAAATGCGGTTTCCTGCAACCGGAAGTCGAATACCTCGGACACACGATTGATCGAAATGGTGTACGCCCAACAAAATCGAAAATTGAAGCAATCGCTAAAGCTTCCCCTCCAGCCAACGCTAAGGAGCTAAGATCATTTCTTGGATTAGTCAACTTCTACGAACGTTTTATACCACACCTACACAGTGTCTGTGCCGATCTTCATGCACTTACAGGAACCCGGATGAAATGGCGATGGACATACAATGAAACTAAAGCTTTTGAACAAGCAAAGACTTTAATCGTACGTTCTAAACCGCTAGTAGCCTATAATGACAAACAGCTACTTTACCTAGCATGTGATGCGTCAGAAAAAGGCGTGGGAGCGGTGCTTTTCCACAAGAAGAACAATACAGAACAGCCAATTGCATTTGCATCAAGAAAACTTCGACCAGCAGAATCTAAATATTCTGTCATAGACCGTGAAGCTCTCGCAATATTTTTTGGAATAAAAAAATTCGATCAGTATCTTCGCGGCATCAAATTTATACTAGTAACTGATCACAAACCCCTCATTCACATTTTGGGACCAGAACGGAACTTACCGAAACTAGCTAATAATCGCTTGGTACGATGGGCACTAATAATTGGAAGCTACGCCTACGACATAGAATATACAAAAGGCTGTAACAACATGATCGCAGACTACTTATCTAGGATGCCTAACCCTGAAGAGCTACCTTCGAAGCCTGAACTGGCTGTTCACAGAATAGTGGCGCGCCTACAGGCAGATTATATTGGCGACCTTGCACTATCAGAAAACGTCATACGAGACGAAACACAAAAAGATCCCACACTGAAGCACATATCACAGCTTATAAAAACGGGTTGGCGTGAACAACAATATACGAAGGAGATACAACCATACGCTCGAAAACGCTGCGAGCTATCTATAGAAAATAAGATCATCATGTGGCAGGGCCGCATTGTTGTTCCTGGCACGCTAAGGAAAGCAACCCTGACATACTTACATCGTGGACATCCGGGGATATCAGCTATGAGAGCCCTCGCACGATTCTATGTATGGTGGCCAACCATTGAGGAAGACATAGATGCATACGTAAAAACTTGCCACAAATGCCAGGAGAACCGGCCTAATACCTTGGATTTGCCAATTTTTTCATGGTCCATGCCAGACCAAGCATGGGAAAGAATTCACGTTGACTTTGCGGGACCGTTTGAAGGCTCGTATTGGTTAGTCATGTCAGATGCATTCTCCAAATGGATCGAGGTCAAACCGATGGCAAAAATTACGACTGCCAAACTCTGCGATGAACTGGACACAATTTTCACCACTTTCGGCCTTCCCCAGTTTCTAGTCTCCGACAATGGCCCCCAATTTACATCGCAGGAATTTCAAAACTACTGAAAAGGCAAGGGAATTAAACAAATTAGATCATCACCATATCACCCTCGGACAAATGGATTAGCAGAAAGGCTAGTAAGAACTTTTAAGACCAGAATGTCTTCAAGTACAGAAAACCTCAAAAAAAGACTGGAAAACTTTCTTTTTGCCTATCGCATTACACCTCATAGCACTACCGGCAAAACCCCGGGCCAGTTAATGTTTGGACGGCCGATAAATTGTGAGCTACACAATGCCCGACCAAGTGCGAAACGGTCGATTCAATACAAGCAGATACAAGCGAATGTTAACTCCGAGAGCCGAACGCCGAATTACAGGCCAGGTGATGCTGTGTACGTCCGAGCCAGGGAACAGTCGCGTTGGGAACCAGCCACGGTATCTCGACGCACACATCGATATTCATATGTCATCAGCACTCCAATCGGTGTGGAAAGGAGGTATCACGCAGACCATATACGGCCTCGTCTCGCTGAATCAGACGAGCGGCCTTCTGAAAGAACTCCAAATACTCCAATAGTTCCTGTTGCGTCCTCGACCCCGATACTGGAGGCTACTGGATCTCCGACACATTGTCCTGTATCGGGAACCGATGCAGAAGCTGCTTCCGAGGTTTCTCCGTTGCACTCACCACAGAACGTGACTGACATACCGTTTGCTACGCCGATGGAGCCGCGTCAAAGCAAGCGTACCATCAGGCCGCCCCGGCGCCTAATTGACGAGATGGAGATTTAAAGGGGTTTTAAATCTTAGAAGGCGGACGAATGTTACAAACTCTTTTGATAGCTTCTACTCTTTACTTATATCTTAGACAGGGGTTGTCAGTCATATAAAAAGATAGCTCGTCAACGAATAAATTAGCATGAATTGAATTTATTAAAACGATTATATTATTTATATCACCACCCATGAAAGTTCAGTGCTTACTTTATGTTACAACCTTCATATTAATATTTATGATTCAATATTTAATTTCAGGCATGTAAGAATACTATGGAAACGGAACGTATCGAGAATGATGAGAAAATTAAATCTGAGAATGTAAGAGAAATGCAATCCAGTATAAAAAATAATAAATTTTAAATAACTAAAAACTGACTTGACGACCTCCTTGGCGCAGCGGGCGAAGGTCCGCCTGCGACGCAGGAGGTTGAGGGTTCGATTCGCGCCTCGGAACAAATTTGTGTACGATCTGCAGAAATTTGTTCCGTTGGTCTGGGTGTTTTCTATGTATAATAAAAAATATCTATCTATGTAGTGTATTATATTAGGTAAGTCTAACAGTTATCTAGTACCTACCCATAACACAAGCTCTGCTTAGCTTGGGGCTAGATAATGCTGTGTGAATTGTCCAGCATTATTTATTTATACTGTAATTAAGAACATATTGAAATAATCGTCTTAAAGACTGATCATACATACTTATTAATTATAACAGAATATAAATATTTGGATTAGTAGGCAGGGATGTTGGTAATATTGTGGTGTAAAAGTGTTATTTAATTTTGTTGTCTCTGCACCTTTTTCTTTTTAGCTGCATAATAATTTCAAAAGTGCCATTATTCTAGTGTTTAAAATTATTTCTATCGTAATAAGTGCCCATACCTACATACATAACAAAAAAAAATTATAGGTACCTAACTAAACGTTGTTTAATTTCAAGGCTTAGTTAAATTAAATGTTTTCCTATTCCCACATTCGTACCTAATTTAAGTACCTACTTATATATATATTTACTAGAAAACTAATAACTTTACTGGAACTGGAACGATTAAACTCAACCAAATACACAAAAAGTTAAAAGTTTGCTTTAAATCTTAACAGAACAGGATCAATAGGTTGTAAGTGCGCAAGTATAAAAATAAGACCTACCGGAAGGAGGAATACCTGCTGGCTGTAACAAAAAGTAAGGACCTAAACCCACTAGTACTTAAAACATTCACTACAAAGGTAAACCAAGGTTTGGTGGAATTTCCTGTTCCGACTTTGAACACCCAAATTTATGAACTGGAAAATCGCAAATCCAATCCACCAACAAAGACGTGAAATAAGAAACCTAAAATCGAGGTAATAAAATTGCATGGCAATACTTTCCCCCCACCACCTTGCATTACTTTGGTCTTGCTCGGGGCCCCATGCTTGCCAAACATCAGGTTATATTTTAAGTGGGTTTTAGCTATGGTAGAGTTGGCAACACTGCTTTGTGTGATTGATTGATCGGCATTCATTCGTCTTCCTTCCTCCCACAAACTATAAAGGGATACTAACGTATCTTCCTCCACTCCGCCATGGATATTATCATTAAATTAAATGCACTCCGCTAGGAGTAGTAGTCTCAGTTGATAATCATATTCAACACGGCATGAAATGTTAATTGATGAAAGAAAGAGTACCTAAAGTCGTGGAGTCGTCGATGGTTTTCGGTAACTTGCGGTATTAAATAAGCAGTCAGTTTTTTGATAATCTCGTGCAGCGTTCTTTCACAATATGAAGTGGACATTTCACTTAGAAGACGGGCCGAAGCGGGTAAATCATGCAGCGGTCCTTGTTGGTGACAAAATATTTTCCTTCGGTGGATACACTACCAGTAATTATTACGAGGATTGTAAGCCGATCACGACGTATGTACTGAACCCTGACACCCTAAGGTGGACCCTAGTCAATTCTACTCAACATGTGGCCAGAATTCCTATAGAACGCTTCGGGCATTCAGTTGTTGCTTATAAGGAGAAGGTAAGTGCATTCATGTTCTAAGCTGCCAGTAAGAACCATCATATTCATAGCTGAAGCAATAATCTATAGGTAGGTTCATGAAACAGATTTTTAAGAGGGCATTTTATGATTCTTATTACTTATCAATTTGTAAGAAAGTGAAATTTCTGATTATAATTATGGAAGTACTTTATTTGTACCTATTGTAAGCAGGAATAAATTAAAGTTAATAGGAAAACCCGAGAAGAGTTGGTTTAGTGTGTTGATTGTAATGTATTAATTTGGATTAATTATGGTTATTCATTATGTTCCCAAAAACATCCTTGTGATCAGGACAAAGAAATACCACAAAAAAAAATTATAACATATCTACATAGAAAGAGAGAAGTAATAAAACTGATACTGGTGATCTTTACCCAGAGCAATGATAGTATTAATTTATTGATAATAAGACAACCAGCAATTTAATTCAACATCAATTAATAGTTTTATTACGGCTGACCTTTACTTCATGTTGACTTATTTAGGTCATTTATTGTTATTGAAAACTTAGGTACTTCCCAGTTTAAATGGTACATAACTGACTGAAGAGTTGCCTTCATTTGTGTTCTAGAGCCTTATATTATCTATTCAATGACATGTTGCTGTATTTTCCAGATCTATCTCTGGGGTGGCAAGAACAGTTTAGTTCCATGTAACAGACTTGCATGCTTTGACACAGAAACTTATGAATGGACCTATCCACAAGTCTGCGGGCAGGTACCCCTTGCCAAAGATGCCCACACAGCCTGCCTCATCCAAAACAGAATGTATATCTTTGGCGGATTTAAATTAACCTATTCCAAAAAGTTGCGTTATCTGAATATGGACACTATGGAATGGCACCTCATTCAAGCTGAAGGGGTATCTCCATCGCGTAGAGACTTCCACACAGCAGTGGCCTATGGTGACAAGATGTACATCTTTGGTGGTAGAGGATACAAGTACAACAGCAACCCGAACAAACCTAGGGAGACTTACTGCTCTAAAGTATTTATTCTGGAGACTGTGGGTACTCACAAATGGAATCATGTTAATCCTGATGGACCATGGCCTAGTCCACGACGCTGTCATTCAGCTTGTAAGTAATTGTTTTACTTTCCTTCTCATTTTATTTTAGACTCATCCAGTAATAATAATAAGCCTTTAATCGAACAAGATGGTACATATTTGTATGTTGTTCATAAATTTCACTTTTGTTCCATTTATGTATGTCCGTATGTCAGGTGGCAAAGGCCTCCTCCAATCTTCTTCATTCTGGCCTTTCTATGGCCACTCTACCCCATATAATTCCCGCGACTTGTCTAATGTCATCATCCCTCCTTCTCTGTGGTCTACCTCTCTTTCTTTTTCCATCTTTGGGGTACCATTTTTTTTTTTTTTTTTATTATCTTTATTTATTATAAAGGAGTTTTGTCACACAGTGACTAATGTGACTATGTCACTCCCATTAGAGATCAATTCTTTATAATATTAACATGGCAAAATACACAAACTCAACAAAATAGAAATAACAATAACGTTTGCCACATGACAATGCATGGCCCCCTCTTTAAGGAATGTGGATAACACTGCGGCTTACAAACCTACCTATACAAAATACAAAAAAATACAAATCTACCCATAATAAACCTATAAACCTACCTTAGTCTCTGTCATCACAATCAATGAGTAGGCTTGTAGATGCCTACTTAAATAATTCGCAAATACAGCTTGACTAGCATTTTGGCTAGACAAAATGCTATTACAGATACCTACGCTAAAATCATACAAACATCTCAAGTCTTGTCGTTGTGCCTCGTTATGGACACACTCCGTCAAAACATGATGTACATCTTCTATCATGTTACACTCTGGGCAATAGCTGGGTACCATTGTATGGCCATTGTGAAGCAATGGCTGGGTACACAAAGGGTACACAAAACATTTTATGGCCATTGTGAGGCAATGGCTGGGTACCATTGTGTGGTTATTTTACTCCATTTGTGTTTTTTTTTTTGATCATGTGTCCCGTCCATTTCCACTTTTGTCTTGTTATTTTAAAACTTATATCCTGGACCTTATTCTTGTTTCTGATGCTGCCATTTCTGAGTCCTAGACTCATCCAATACAAAATATAAAATGTATCATCTTATTTAACTCTCTATCCCTCTCCATCACATAATTCAAAACAAGGAACCCAGAATATTCTTATAATTTCCAGGGGTATATGAAGACTACATGTATATTTTCGGAGGATGCAATGGTCTGCTTAACACCCATTTCAACGACGTCTGGCGCTACTCGTTCAAGGACAACTTGTGGATGAACTGGCCGCTGCAAGGGGTGCCGCCGTCCAAGCGACGCCGCCAGCAGTGCATCATGTATGGCACTAAGATGTTCCTGTTTGGTGGCACGAGGTAGTTTGTAGAACTTGGAAGTGGAACCCTATTTTTTCTATGTAGCCTCCCCGAGTTACCATTATATCCCCTGTAAAATTTAATTAAGTTCCATTTAGGTGCAAAAAAGCAGCAGACAGAAAGACAATTACTTAAGCAATTGTCGTATTTGGCGACCTCCGTGGCGCAGAGGGCGAGGGTCCGCCTGCGATGCAGGAGGTTGCGGGTTCGATTCCCGCCTCGGAATAAATTTGTGTACGATCTGCAGAAATTTGTTCTTTGGCCTGGGTGTTTTCTATGTATAATAAAAAATATATATCTATGTAGTGTATTGTATTAAGTATATCAGTTATCTAGTACCCATAACACAAGCTCTGCTTAGCTTGGGGCTAGATAATGCTGTGTGAATTGTCCAGCATTATTATTATTATTATAATTATAAACTAAAGGGACCAATAGGCACGTCCGAACTTTGACAGTTGGTAGCGGCTATCTTGTTGAAGCTACATCTGTCAAATTGATTATTGTTATTATAGTATTTCATTTATTAATTTGATTTTGCCAAATCATTATGGATAGCTATAGCATTCAACAACACGTGCAAATGATAAAATTGTTTTATCAAAATGAGTGTTCTGTTCGGGCAACGCACCGCGCGCTTCGCCTATTTTACGGTCGCCATAATCGTCCTACCGAGAGGACTATTCGTCGTGTGGTGGATAAATTTGAGACCACTGGTTCGGTAAATGATCGACCAACACCCGTACGTCAACGAAACGCAAGGTCTGCCGAAAACATCGCCGCTGTCCGTGTGAGTGTGCAGGAGAATCCGAGGCAGTCGATTTCGCGTCGCTCATAAGAACTCGGCCTTTCGCAGACCACAACTTGGAGATCGTGTGACTTAACCCCGCTAGACTTTTTCTTGTGGGGTTTTCTTAAGTCGCAGGTCTATGCGAATAAACCACAAACCACAGAGGACCTCAAAGCCAACATAACCCATATGCCATAGGTCAAATTCAGCCTGATTTATGCGCAAAAGTCATGGAAAATTGGATATCTCGCATGCGCTCCACCCAGAAAAGCCGTGGCGGAAATTTGAATGATGTCATATTCCACATCCACAATCATAGACCAAGCGAGATGTAAATTTGGCTGAGAAGATCTGTTGATGCTATATGACGCAGTGTTTTGAAAGACCATACCAGTTTTCTTGTTCTATTCAAAATCAGTTCCGTATGCATGTGCCAAGATAGTCTTTGGTCCAGCATGATACCTAGATATTTAGTTTGTGTTACTCTATTTAGTTTAACGCAAGAACAGGTAGGACTCAAATCTTCACATTTGTGTATTTTGAGTTGAAAATTATGATAGGGTTGGGTAGAGTCATAGATAGAGAAACATATATAATTCGTTTTAGATACATTCAATGTTAAAAGGTTAATATGTAGCCATGTCGCAACTTTTCTCAGTCCAGTTTCAGCAGATTTTTGAACACAGTCCCATCTCTTCCCCGAGAATATTATAGCTGTATCATCCGCGTATGACAGAACTTGTCCCTGATGTATTTTCATACTACTTAAATTATTAATATATATAAGGAACAGCGTTGGTCCTAGGACGCTGCATTGGGGGACACCGAAGGTTATTGCTTGGTCTTCGCTTATATAGTCTCCTATTTTAATTCTTTGTTTTCGACCAGATAATCTTCTCGTCTTCGTCTTTGAATAATAAAAGTTGTGTACCACGGACTCCGATCATTTCTAGTTTGTCCACAAGGATTGGAACGGACACCGTATCAAAATTTTTGTATTTTTTTTTTATTTTGTATTTATTTATTTAGTAACTAACACGATTAAATTAACCAATTACATTAGTTACAAAAGCTTTTTGGAGGTCTAAAAAAACCGTGAGACACTTACTATCACTATCCAGCTGGTCCGTAATAGAAGGGAAGCAGTGGATCAACACTACAAGACCACCAGGCGAGGCGAGATAAGGAAGAGATCTATACTCAGCAGTGGGTGTTACCAGCTGGTTAGATAGATAGATGAATGGATAGGCCAGATGTGCACTGGTGACTGTACAGTGAACAGGACATTTAGAAATGATGACTATTGAAGAAAAATTAGGTGGTCATGGGTTTGCGTCTAAAATGTGACTTTTTTTGTTTCAGACTTGGATGGTAGGCTATAAGTTCGAGGCAAGATGCATGTTAAATTATCCAGAACGAATTATGAAAAGAAAAGGTCAAGGCAAATTGAAAGGGAACCAAAGGGATTTTGAATATTTTGAAAGTCTAATGAAGCCTTAAAATTTAATAAATTTAAAAATATCTTGATTCCATTCTTGATTGTCATTCCTATATTAGTCTAAATCATCAAATCTAAATCACAATAGTCGCCCGTGCGAATGTACGCGACTTTTTTGTCTTCATAGATATTGTTTTCCTTATGTTTTGGAGATATGGCTCAATTTGCTATGTGGTATTTAAAATCTTCATGGTATTACTCGATGCCCTTTCCGTGTCCTGCATTAAGCCTTAATTATTGCTTCTTTGTTCCAGCCCAGCTGTAATGGCCAATCCAGAGAAACCGGTAGATAGCAGTGAAATGCATATTCTCGACCTCGAGCCATCATTGAAAACCCTCGCTATTTGCAGAATACTGGAGCTAGGACTTGATATATCTGTGCTCCCATGGGTTATTCAGTAAGTAAAGTACCTTATGTTATGAGGGCTCATTGCGTGCTATTTTGTAAAAAATATACTTAGGCATAGGATTTCACTTTCGTACCTAGGAGTGGGACAGAGCATACGTTTTGGAACGGCGTAAGCGATCGATATAGAAGTTCGTTATAATATAACGAATCAAAACATACATAATTTTAATAGACCGGGTTCCTGAGATCTCGACCAAATTATGTGCGAAACAGTGCACTTTCATGATTTTTTTATTATTATAAATATTTTTTAGCAATCGTGTAGGTATTTCGAGTTTTTTTACCGCGGGGGATTTTAGTACTAAATGAGTACTAAGATCTAGGCCTAGTTTGACAAACAAACCCGTTTTTCAAAATATTTAAGGTTCGCTCCTTGTATATTTTGGAAAACGGTTAGGACGCGTTCTAAGTGGTCACGCGTCAATAAAAAATTCGGATTTCTTAACTATTTTCTAGGTTGCACACGTAATTTATACCTTATGTATGACATATACGACGACCCTCAGTTTAGTAATTTGGTCATAACTTTGGAGTCTCAAGGAAATTATGAAAAGGAAAGGCTTATCGAGTATTAATTTTCCTGAAATTATGAATGTAAAATGGCCTTCCTTTTATTTATGAAGCTATGTTAATTGGAAAAAAATAATCCTTTTGATCGGTATCGTAAAATTGCAGGTATTTTTATTTTACAATTGAACGGGTTCGATTTCCGGTTCAGATGGGCGATTATTCAAAAATCATTGAATGCAGTTTAAATTGTTACTAAAATCAAAATGAAGTCTTGCAGTAAAATTTTCTATCTACAATATTTATATGTGGCATGGCCGTGGGATGCCCTGTATACCATAGGCAGGGACTATAAGGTTAATAAGTATTTATAGTATAGATAGATTGTTACCAGCACAGTTATTTACACAAATTATTTTATTTCAGAGTTGAGATACGTACGATGGCAGCGGGCGACCGTAGTAGCCGACCAGATAATAATCTCACTGGATAGAGAAGGACTGCGGGTAGTTTTTATACATTCCGAAATCATATTTAGGTGTACCTATTTTGGAGAAAGAAACCACTTACAAGGGTCATGGGTCAACAGCCTGAACATAATTATTTCTAAGAAAATAACGATTGTAATGTAAATAAACTTGGATATTCCTCGTTTTCAATGACAGTTGTGACAACGAGGATCCGTAACGTTTTTAGCTGAGACTGCAGATTTATAGAGCTAAGAAATCCTTAACACACAGCGCAAAAATGTTTGTTCTACGACAAAAATTGACGAAGTTATGACCAAATTAAAAGTTTTTGGACGTATGATTTTTTTTCGAACTTCGTTTTTTTGATTTCTCCATCCGATAACTCTTATCAAAACTAAGAAACTTTTGTTCTATTATTCTTTTGGCTAGGCCTAATAGTTCAGGAGCCCAAGGCTAAAAGCTGTTTTTTGTATGAGAGACAACCTTAAAAGTTGAATAAGTACCCGTGTTTCACCTTGTTTCAACCTGATTTTATTATGGTTTGCTTGTGGCGTTTTTTGGCATCCACTAGGCATAAACAGATGGGTGCCAATTATGCCCTTTTTAAGTAATGGCGCTAAAACAAAAAAAAAATCTAGTCTACAAGCGTATTTTGATAAATGTTATTCTTCTATTCGATAGTTCTATCTTAAAAACCTAAAAGTATTATATTTTATAACTTTTTTAGCGTAGACTTATAGTTTAGTTAGTAAATGTGGCATTGTTGTGCATCATGAACACATGTGTGCCATAAATGCAGTTTTAGAGATAAAGCGCTTTAGGCGAAAAAAATGTATTAGGTATTGAAATTTTTCATTCGATGGGTCTCTCAAAACTGACTCTATCTGGTTCTGTTATTTTTTTGCTAAACATATAGTTTCGAAGTAAATCACTAAAAACTGATATCTACATACGGTTAACTGGCGGCGACGGAAAGTGACGTCACACGCACCCGCGTAATTTGATTTTACCAGCAGTAACGGCGTAATGTTTATTACTTAATATCTTCGTACCTACGTAATGGTCCGATTTGGATAATTCAAAAAGATATATATAATTCTTATGTCATAAATAAAAAATAAAGCGGATACTAGTTCTATTGATATTGCTATTACCTTACTGATCCTCATTGCATTTCAACAGATTTGTTTTCGTCTGGATGAAATCGAACCGAAAATAGGGTTTAATGCATATGAATTCAAAAGTGCTAATTATTTTTTACGTACCTATTCTCTATTGATGTAGAAATATATCTGTATATGCATATTTGTAATTTTTGATGCCTTTGTTGTGTTGTGATACTTAATCATTGAAAAGTAGATATTTTAAATCTCAATCGCAAATTTCTAAACGCATCGACATTGGCAAGAGCGAACCTGACGTCACATTTCACATTTTGTATTGTCATGTCATGAGGCTTTGGCGGGATATCTTTTGTTTTATTTCCCGGTTCTTCGGTGTTTTCTGCAAAGTAAAATGTTAGTTTTTATCATTTAAGTCTATCTTATTTAATTTTGCTCAATTGTTTCAATTGTAAATACTAGTTCTAATTCTAAGAAATTAAATAACATCGCAATAATTTACGACTTCGGCGGGACTTGAACCCGCATCCTTCCGTCAGTACCGGAATGTGCTAACCAACTACACCACGAGGTCAAGTGACGCTGGAGTCGAAAATCTGAGCAACCGACAACAAGACAAGATACAAGTCGTAAATTTTTGCGATGTTATTTAATTTCTTAGAAATTTGCCAGAGTGTGAGGCTTACGCACTATAAAACAAAAACTTTAGTTCTAATTCATTTCTAGTATTTTATTGTATGTTTATTTTTATTGAAAAATTAACGATGAAACAAGCGCTTTGAGTTGAAAATGTGAAGTCTGACGTCACAGAAAATGGCAGCGTTTTTATTGACTTATTTACCTTATTACCTATTGATGAATAAAATAATACTCATACTCATTTATTGATACTAAATTATTATAAAAATTAAGTACAATGTCGGTACAGAATAGTCTTAAATTATATTAATAAAGAATACCATAATCATATAATTTTATCAATTCATTAAATATCCTTTTCCTAATTTATCAAAGTCAAAGTCGTAGGGTGATTGCTTATGATGATGATTGCTTTGACGACCTCTGTGGCGCAGCGGGCGAAGGTCCGCCTGCGACGCAGGAGGTTGCGGGTTCGATTCCTGCCTCGGAACAAATTTGTGTACGATCTGCAGAAAGTGTTCCGTTGGTCTGGGTTATATAACGTGTAGGTATAATAAAAATATATCTATCTATGTAGTATATTGTATTATGTGTATATAGCTCTGCTTAGCTTGGGGCTAGATACCTATGCTGTGTGAATTGTCCAGCATTATTTATTTATTTATTATTAATTAACCACTTTTTGAGCTTGTTTTTGAAAGATTGCGTAGAAGGGGCCTCTTACAGTGTCTGGCAGTCTGTTATATACAGTGGGAGCATATGCCCTCACGTGCACTAGCCTCGGGAATCTTTTCCAGCCGCCGTGACTTAGGAGCACTTTGGGTCTGCGCGTTGCGCGTGTTATATTTATGACTATCCCCTCGTCTTGAGAACGTAGCTAAGTTCTCCCTCGCGAACAGTGACGCCTGGAAGATTACCATGGCGGGGACCGCAAGTATCCCTAGGGATTTGAAGTACGGCCGGGCGGACACTCGCAAGATGGCCCTTACAGCTCGTTCTTGCATCCTGAAAACTAAGCCAGTCGGCAGCGCGTCCGAAAAGTTCGATACCGTATTGTAGCTGTGATTGAACCGACGCAAAATACAGACTCTTTACCATGTGCATAGTTCATAGTACTTATTCATATAATTACAAGTTACAGGTCAAATAATATACATAGGTACCTTAAACATAAAGATTACAATAGGTATAAGCATTTATATGACTTTGTATAGCTAGGTTCAAGAAAATTATACAGGGTTTTTCACTGACACTAGGTATGTGAACTGCAGGTTCTGCCCACCATCCTGAACAGGCCGACGCTAGGTCTCAATTCTTAAAATTGGTGGAAATGGAATGATATTAGTATTAACCCCCCCTCCATTCAAAAATCGTTCATTAAAGGGGTTTTCTTTGAAACTAAACCTGTCTGTGTGTGTTTGAAACTAGTCCTGAATTATCAGAGAATGTGTCAATAGATAGATAGATAAAAAATCAGATTATCGCAGAGTTCGCGCTGGAGTACCGGACCACCAGGGAGAGGGTAAAGGGTAAAGGAGGCTCCAGCAATTGGAGAAGAGAGCTAATCACAGAGAGAGGAATAAGACTAGAGGAAAAATGATAATCGACGTAAGTACCTACTTTGTGAATACACAAAGAAAATTACAATTAACTAATAGAAATAAATTACAACTAGTATTTACAATTGAGCTAACTGCAGACTGTTGCAAACAATCTACAGGTAGCTCAACTGATCCATATCAATACCGGTCGGAAGCGTCGCCAAGACGCTGGCTGCATTCGTACTACCTATGTTTTGTTATTACAGAATAGCTGAGTGGATTAGCTAGCGTATTTATAAGGCGTGATAGTATACTGATTTGATAAAGTGCTACGTGTGGGTGTTCTTCGATACTCACACTAGGTGAAAATAAAACGCCAACTGCATGGTAACTATTATTGTAATAACTTGCTCAACAAGTTTCCAGCAATAGTAAATACATCGTCAATTCACAGAAGATGATAATCATATAAAATAAGTAAATTTAGATCAGAATAATGTTCACGTCATGATGAGGTTTTTGGGAAAGAGGAAGTCATAGATCATAGACGGACTACCATAGATTATTTTAAAGTCTTTACACTATGGTATAAATTAAAGCGTACTATAGACGTTCCATCACTTCCCCTTACGCTTTACATTAATACTAACATAATACAGCTGATAGAACATGCTTATAGACATACAGACAACTACACAATCAACTTATCTCTATAAGACTTCACAATATACATATATCATAACTCTATGAATCTGCAATATTGATTTACTCTATATTATGTCAAACATATAGATATATACATAGTACATGCTACACAATACATACATTCATGTCCTTAATAAAATCTACATGTTTCTTAGAACTAAGCGGCTTGGTAAGAACATCTGCTATCATCACTTCAGTCCGTAAATATTTTACACTTACAATATTATTTCTTATTAGATCCTTTACGTAATGGTATCTGAGATCTATGTGCTTTGTTCGCTTATGGCAGTATTCTTTACACTCTAACAGCTTAATTGCACTTTGATTGTCATTATAAACAACGGTCTCAACATTTAAGCAAAAGATCTCTGATAACAGATTTTTAATAAAACATATATCCTTACAAACATCACAAATTGAAAGATATTCCGCTTCTGTCGTGGATAAAGCGACACAACGTTGCTTGCGTGACTCCCAGTTTATCGCATTATTACCTAGCTTCACAACATATCCAGTATAAGACTTACGATCAGTTACATCATTAGCCCAGTCTGCATCAGTATAAGCAGTTAAACTCAATTTATTACTTCTTACGAATAATAAGCTATAATTAATTGTCCCCGCTAAATAACGTAGAATACGTTTAGCAGCTTGCCAATGACTGTTATCGTGACAGTTATTAAATTGACTCAACTGGCTGCAAGCATAAGCAATGTCAGGCCTTGTACAAACAGCTAAGTACATTAATGAACCCAATAATTGCCTGAAATTATCATTGCCTTCACTTTCATTTTCAGCTTTTTGTAATTTACAATTCAGTGGCATGGGAGTAGATACAGTTTTACAATTACCCATACCAAACCGCAATAGTAATTTCTTGATATAATCAGTCTGGTCCAATTTTAAAATACATTTTGATCTGTCTCTTGTTACATTTATACCAAGACAGTTTTTTAATGGACCAAGGTTATTAACATTAAATTCTTTTTGTAACAGTTTAACTAAATCTTTTTGAATGACACTTTTCTCAGTATAAAATATGAAGAAATCATCTACATACAATGCAATTATGGTTAAATCATGTTTTTCTTTCTTTACATATACACATGGTTCACTAAGACTTTGTACATAACCATTATTATTTAAAAGATCATGAACTTTACTATTCCACATTTTGCTAGCTTGTTTTAAGCCATAAATACTCTTATTTAATAAACAAACCTTAGAACTATCCCCATTATCAAAACCAATAGGTTGTTCCATATATATGGTTTCATTTAAGTTTCCATTCAAGAAAGCACAAGCTACATCAATGTGATCTATACTGAGATTTAAATCATTCGCTAAAGAAAACAAAATTCTCATGGTAGAATGCCTTACAACTGGGGAGAATGTTTCATTATAATCTATTCCCTGTTTTTGTGTAAATCCCCTGGCAACTAATCGCGCTTTGTACTTACTAAAGTTACCGGAAGCGTCGTGTTTACGCTTAAAAACCCATTTAGATTTAATTACATTTTGCCCTATGGGTCTATCTACGATCTTCCAAACTTCATTCTCGATTAACGAGTCATACTCACTCCGCATTGCATCACGCCAGTCAGTGGCATCTGAACAAGAGACAGCTTCTTCATAACAAGATGGTTCCTCAATATTACCGACATACATTGAAATGTCATAATCACGATACCTCAATGGTGGAATTGACCGAGTGCTTCTCACAGGGCGGGTATTAGCCTCGACCCGGGGTACCTCTACACTCGTCTCTTCTTCCCCTCGAACAGGCGCGTCCGGCGATGACGAAGTCACAGACTCGTGGCTCGCCGACGATGAGTCTGCACAGTGGAACTCATCCTCACTGCCTGTGCAGTAATGCTCCTCGTCTGTAGTATCTGAAATCTGAGAACCATCATTTAATTCTAAAGAATTGGTTTTATTACTAATACTATCCAGATTACTACATTCATCTAAATTAATTTGACTAGAATAGATTTCATTATTATTAATATTAATTAAATTATCATTATTTAAAACCAATTCAGTGCTCTTCCCAAAATTATTATTCTCTAAATCTACTTCAACAAACTCATCATGTTCCCCATCATTTATGTTATCATCATAAAACCTGCTTTCCAAAAATGCGACATTCCTGGACAATAAAATTTTTCTAGGATTCATGGGATCTGACAGTCTATACCCTTTACAGGTCTCACTGTATCCCACAAAAATATACATTTTACTTCTAGCATCAAGCTTACCACATTTATGCTTCGGCTCCAAAGAATAAGCGATGCAACCAAAAACCTTTAAGTGACTCAGATCAACTTTAGATCCCGACCACAGGTGCTCAGGAATCTGTCCAGCCAAAGCCGAAGTAGGGGACCGATTCTTTAAATAAATTGCAGTATTGACTGCTTCTCCCCAATAACGCTTACTGAGACCTGACTCCTGCAGCATGCATCGCGCCTTTTCAATGAGCGTCCGGTTAAGGCGCTCTGAAACACCATTTTGCTGAGCCGAATAAGGTACTGTAGTTTGATGTATAATACCTTCTTTATTTAAGAATCCAGAAAACCTATAATTGACATACTCGCCACCATTGTCCGAACGTAAGCATTTGATCTTCAATCCAGTTTGTCTCTCAACCATAGCTTTAAAAATAATAAATTTTGACATTACCTCGGATTTATATTTCATTAGGTATCCAAATGTTTTTCTTGTGTGATCATCTGTAAACGTAACTAAATACTTTGCACCTCCCAAGCTGTTCTCACGCATTGGTCCGCAGACATCCGAATGTACTAACTCCAGTGGTCTCTTGGATCGCTTGCCCTCGCCTTTGGGAAACGGCTGCGCAGTCAACTTCCCCTCAAGGCAGGGTATGCAGTCCTTTAAACTGTCCTGGGAATCCTGAAACATTACACCAGACACATGACCTTTTAGAGTACACATACTTCTTAGACCTAAATGCCCAAGTCTGCGATGCCATAGCTGAGTAGAAACAGCTACTGCAGTACTCTCTGTCTTTTGCCCGTTACTCAAAAGTTTGGAAGAGTACACCTTATTGTGCAAAGGCTTTACAATATTACAATTCATTTTATAAATTCCATTTTTACATCCCACAAGAGCTAATCGGTTGCCAGAGACTTTACTGTCATAAATGCTGCACCCATTACTATTAAATTCAACAGTAAGCCCACTTTCTACCAATTTACTTACTGATATTAAATTAGTGGCTATCTGTGGCACAAATAAAACATTTTCAAGTTGTCTTACCTCATTTCCAAAGTTTACCATTAAATTTCCCATACCACTACATTCCAATTTCTCATTGTTTGCCACTGCAACTGTAGTGCTTTTTAAATTACAATTAAAGTCTTTATAATTCACCAGATCTTCTTTAGAATTTGTCATATGAGACGTACAACCAGAGTCGATGAACCAAGCATCATTTTGATGAACAAACAGAGCTGAAGCGAAGCTTGTAGAATCCTTCTGGTCACTCTTCTTCTGGTCATTCTTCATCTTGTAGCATCTGGCCTTCACATGTCCAGGCTTGCTGCAGTAATGACAGATCAGGGACTTTTTCTTTATAGAGTTCTTCGCAACTAAAGCTGTGTTGTTATTGTTCGACGCACCATCACTCCTTCGCAACTCTTCCTGCAGTAGGCGGGTTCGTACTATCTCGCTGGTGAGATTACTGGTTAAACATACTGTCTCCAGGTTAGAGACCAAGTATTCAAATTCCTGAGGTAGACCACTCAACAAAATCTCTGCGACTTCAGCATCATCTGTTTTCCGGCCAATATCTGTGAGCTGCTGCACAAGGGTCATTACACCCTGTATATATTCAGACATACTTGGAAATTGTGTATATTCAATTCTGTGTAGTTGTCTCAAAAGCAGCACACGCCGTAATAAGCCCTTATTTTCAAAAATATCAGCCAAGCTTTTCCATGCTTCTTTTGCCGTAGTAGCATTCCTGATATACTGATATAGCGCCGGCTTGATGCATAAAGCTATTCGCGCCAAAGCACGCTGATCTCTCACAGGATCAGTCTCGGTGCCTTCAATTGTGTTCCACAAGCCATCCATGGTAAGCAGCATCTTTATTGCAAATTTCCAGTTCAAAAAATTGGATACACTTTCCAATTTTTCTATTGACGATGCCAAGCCATTGTTACCCTGCAAGGCAGCACTTCCATTGTTTGATTCTTGCCTGCTAGGCGAAGCCATCTTGAAATGCGAAAACACCACGCAGCAACCAACTGAGGTTATTTTCTAGGTTATTTTCAGCACACGTCTACAACTCTCCTTATAAAATTCCTGGGTCCAGAACCTGTTATTACAGAATAGCTGAGTGGATTAGCTAGCGTATTTATAAGGCGTGATAGTATACTGATTTGATAAAGTGCTACGTGTGGGTGTTCTTCGATACTCACACTAGGTGAAAATAAAACGCCAACTGCATGGTAACTATTATTGTAATAACTTGCTCAACAAGTTTCCAGCAATAGTAAATACATCGTCAATTCACAGAAGATGATAATCATATAAAATAAGTAAATTTAGATCAGAATAATGTTCACGTCATGATGAGGTTTTTGGGAAAGAGGAAGTCATAGATCATAGACGGACTACCATAGATTATTTTAAAGTCTTTACACTATGGTATAAATTAAAGCGTACTATAGACGTTCCATCATGTTTCTTTACCGTGCCTTGTGGTGCCGGCATAGAATTGCACCACCCCAATTCCTCCCGTGGGTGTCGTAAGAGGCGACTAAGGGACACACGCACCGGGGGGCGGGCAGCAGCGCCCCCTGCAGAACAACTTCACCGAACTGCGATCTCCAACCCGCATGCCCAGCGTGGGGATTATGGGCATTACCCCCCAATGATTAATAAAGCCAAAAAATGCCCCCCCAGTTCCCGGCCGCCTCGCTATTCCTGGCCATGGTAGCGGCCATGGTAACGGCGGGGCAGGGGGTGCTAGGAATCACCGGGCTACTTCAGGCTACCATACATTACGCAAACCGACCCTGGCAACGTTCAACGGACGCACTCTGAGGCTTGACCACCATCTAGCGCAGTTGGAAGTGGAGTTAGAGAACATTAAATGGCATGTTCTGGGGTTATGTGAAGTCCGTAGAGAGGGGGAGGACACCATAACCCTAGACTCGGGCCATCTTCTCTACTTTCGCGAGGGTGATAAAACATCCCAGGGTGGCGTAGGTTTCCTCGTCAACAAGGCCCTCTCTAACAACGTCCAAGAAATCTCCAGTGTGTCGACCAGGGTAGCGTACCTGATCCTTCGGTTGTCCAAACGGTACACCATGAAGGTTATTCAGGTTTACGCACCGACCTCGGCACACTCGGATGATGAAGTGGAGGATATGTACGAAGACATATCCAAAGCCTTACACAACACCACTAAGGCACACTTCAACGTTGTTATGGGGGACTTTAACGGCAAGGTGGGAACCCAGACTGGCAACGAATCCCGAATAGGCCCGCATGGTTATGGAATTAGGAATCACAGGGGGCAAATGCTGGTCAACTTCCTTGAGAAAGAGGGGCTGTTCTTAATGAACTCCTTCTTTAAGAAACAGCCTCAAAGGAAGTGGACATGGCAAAGCCCCGACACTGTGACTAAAAATGAGATCGACTTTATCATGACGGATAGCAAGCACATATTCAGAGATGTCTCAGTGATCAACAGGTTCAATACCGGATCTGATCACCGACTGCTCCGAGGCTCTCTGAATATCAACTTGAAGCTTGAAAGAAACCGTCTGATGAAGTCCACGCTCCGACCTAACCCAATCCAAATCATGCCGGGCACCGAGAAGTTCCAGCAGCTTCTCGGGAATAGATTTGTTGCCTTGGATCCCACTGATGACGCTGACGAGACCCTACACAATCTGGTCGAAACGCTGAGGGATGAAGGCATCAAGTTCTGCAAAAACGCAGCGCACAGGCAAGAAATCCAAACTCTCAGATGAGACTCTCGGGCTGATGACAAAAAGACGGGAAACCACCCAAGCGACTTCGTCAGAAAGGTCAGACCTGAACAAGCGAATTGCGAAGATGGTACGACGCGACCTTCGGAGCTCCAACACACGCCTCATCGAAGAGGCTATAGAGCGAAACCGAGGGTCCAAAGTATTCACTCAGCAGCTTGGCAGGAGCCACTTGACGAAGCTGAAGACGCACGACGGGAGGACCGTATTGTCGAAGCCGGAGATCTCCGCCGAGGTAGAGGATTTCTATGGCCGTTTATACGCTGCACATGCCCCCCATTCCCGACGAGACGACCATGATTCTAGAGCCACTCTGACACGCCACTATACCGACGAACTGCCAGACATCAGTCAAGACGAGATTGTGTTAGCTCTGAAGCAGCTTAAGAATGGAAAAGCCCCCGATGAGGACGTAATAACATCAGAGCTTTTGAAAGCCGGAGGTGCCCCTGTTATACAGGAGCTACAGAACCTCTTCAACACCGTCCTTCACAGTGGAAGAACTCCAAAGGCGTGGAGCGGGAGTTTGGTGGTGCTCTTTTTTAAGAAGGGAGATAAAACCCTTCTTAAAAACTACAGACCCATCACACTCCTGAGCTACGTCTATAAGCTGTTTTCAAGAGTGGTCACAAATCGTCTCGCCAGGAGACTCGACGAGTTCCAGCCACCGGAACAGGCCGGGTTCCGCGGAGGATTTGGCACCATAGACCACATTCACACAGTGAGGCAGATTATACAGAAGTCCGAAGAGTATAATCAGCCTCTGTGTCTGGCCTTTGTGGACTATGAAAAGGCCTTTGACTCTGTCGAAACCTGGGCTGTTCTGGAATCCTTACAGCGATGCCAAGTAGACTATCGTTATATCGAGGTGCTGAGATGCCTCTACGAGGCCGCCACCATGAGTGTCCAAGTACAGGGCCAGCAGTCTAAACCCATCCAACTGCGCAGAGGAGTTAGGCAGGGGGATGTTATATCCCCGAAACTGTTCACGAGCGCGTTGGAAGATATGTTTAAAGTCTGTCCCGCCGTTAAGACTACAGGTGAAACCAATGAATGATACATACACACATTCAGAAAATATTACCCTCCGCTGTTTCGGCAATTGGGTAAAAATAATCAAGTGTTTCTGGTAAACTTTAGAATTCATCGATAGTCGAATATCGATAATGTCAAGAACTGGCATATTTCATAATTGCTGCAATTGTTTTGTATACTACTGATAGACATCATGACGTGTGCGACGTGTGAGTATGAGATTGTGGGCGTGTAGTTTATGATTGTGTGCGATAATAATGTTGTGTGCGTGATTGAAAAGTTTATGTGTGCTACCTCACCCCCCGCTGAAAGTGGCAGATTTTTTTGTGTGGGAATTGTTGCGCGTTTCTTCTCCTATCTGGTTTAATACTCAAAGCCGGTAATACTCCATAGAATGTTTTTGGGGTTTTGCTCCAACTTGAAAAATAACAACTAACAGGCTAAAGTTTTCTTCGTCGCTTCTATATTTTAGTCTACATGCCGATAAAGAAGCGACAGAAATCAAAAATTTATCAAAAATAGATAAATTTTAATTTTTTTTTTTTTTATATTAAAGATCTGGAAAACATCGATTTTCCTTTTCCGAGTGGCCTACTCGGAAAAGTCTATGTTTCGTTTTTGTTGTCGTGCAAAACCAAATTTTATGTCTTTATCCGTGTCAGTGTTTCATTTTATAATTTTACCTACTGACCAACATGTTTTATAGGTAGGTAAATACGATAATTCTGGTTCTTATCCGTTCATCGACGTCGATGGAAAAGGTGAATCAAACACTTCTTTATAAAAGGACTGCCGTCTGTTTATATTGCTTATCCATTACTTTCCCTTATCTATACTTATAATAAAACTGTAACAGGTCCAATTCTGTACATTGAAGATATTTTGAAAATTTTTTTTGGAGGGCTCTCTATTATCGATACTGAAGCCAAAACTGTAATTTTTTTCATTCATGTCTGTCTGTCTGTCTGTCTGTCTGTCTGTCTGTTTCTTAAACGCGCATCACGTCGAAACTACTGAAGGTATTGAAATGAAACTCGACACGATTTTAGGTCATACTACGAGGAAGGACATAGGATACTTTTTATCCCGGAATTCAGTCAGGTTTCCCTGGGAGAGGGGATGAAAGTAAAATTTCTTCACCGCGCATGACGCCGAAATTGCTGAATGAGTTGTAATGAAACCTTGCACGATTTGATTTCATACTACGAGGAAGGACATGGGATACATTTCATCCCGGAATTCAGTCATGTTCCCCTGGGAGAGAGGATGAAAGTAAAATTCTTTAACTGCGCATCACGATGGAACAACTGAATGAATTCGAATGGAACTCGGCATAATTTGATTTCATACTACGAGGAAAGATACATTTTATCCCAGAATTTAGTAAGGTTCCCCTGGGAGAAGGGATGAAAGTAAAATTCCTTCACCGCGCATCACGCCGAAACTACTGAATGAGTTGGACTGAATTGGTACTATTTGAGTTCAAGGAAGGACATGGGATACATTTTATCCTGGAATTCAGTAAGGTTCCCCTGGGAGAGAGGATGAAAGTAAAATTCTTTAACCGCGCATCACGACGGAAGTACTTAATGAAATCGAATGCAACTCGGCATGATTTTAGTTCATACTATGAGGAAAGATACATTTTATCCCGGAATTCAGTAAGGTTCCCCTGGCAGAGGGGATGAAAGTCAAGTTCCTTCACCGCGCATCACGCCGAAACTACATAGGTAATGAGTTGGAATTAAACTTGGCACGTTTTGAGTTCCTACAAGGAAGGACATGGAATACATTTTATCCTGGAATTCAGTAAGGTTCCCCTGGGAGAGAGGAAAAAGTAGAATTCTTTAACCGCGCATCACGACGGGTCTACGCGTCGTCCGATTTCATGCATTCTTTTTGTTAGAAACAGTGTTGCAAGATCGAATTTGACTAAATCAGTAGAAAGTCGAGTAGAAAATCAGTAGATTGATGAAATAATCTGGAGTTAGAAGAAAAAAAAATTAGTAGATAGAGGGTAGGTAAGTTCCTATCTATGTATTTTTCCAAGACGCACCCATTAGTTAGGTTCCTACCTACTAAGGCGTCTTGGAAAAATAAGTTAGGTTCCTACCTTACATGATATATGGTGGTTTAGCTGGTCCAGTTAACTGTACTACCGAAGTTTGGTTGCAGTAAGTGGTCCAATTAAACTAACTAGACCACAGAAAAATATTTTTTACTGTGGTACACAGCCAACTGTACCTACCTACTAACGAAAAAAAAAATTACGGTGGTCCAGTCAAATGGATCAGGAGCCCAATTCTGCAATACAATTGCTTCAGTATGACAATGGAATCGTCGCAGAATCATCACGTAGAATCCTTAGATTTATAAAACTCCAGATAGTGCGTGCGAGATAAATTAATAGTTTCAAACTTGACGCACGTCTCTCCATCTGCATTCATCATAATTTCTTTCATCTGAGGTGGAATACCCAAACGTGTCATTCTGTGTCATAGTGATGCGATTAGCATAGCAGAATAGGGCCCCAGCTGAACGGAACCATCAGTAAGAAGTGAAACGAGTATGACACTTCTTAACACTGACGCTGGCCGAGTCGTAGCTAAAAGTCGTGTGGATAAAGAATGGGATTGAAGATGACAACATGCTATCCCCCGTAGACACTACACGATTTTTAGCACGGCGGCGTTTCATAATATGAGAGACTATGGTTAAATGTGAACTTAATTAGTCGGCAGGTGAGGCAATCGCGAACGAAGTCGCGGGTACAGCTAGTTGAAGATAAAAATTGGAGGTGTGTGTCACATACCTCAAAAGATTCTCAAACAAAATAAAAGAGTCGTACTAACTATTGCAGGAACACGCTAATCTGTGCCTTAACACGCTATGAACGAGCTCGTTTATTTGACAGTTCAAATCATGTCGTGCCGCGCGGTAAGGAATGACAACTATACTCTGTCCATCGAGCCTGTAGATTTTTAGTAAACAAATGTAATCAGCTGATTTTTAGGGTTATCACCATGAAATGACTCAGGCCTAACGTAATTCCAATGATTTCACCCATAAATTCCGTTAGATTTGTTACTTTTTTCAATCTTTACTTCATATCTATGCAATATCTAGTTGTAGCAATTTACAAATCGTCATTATTTGGTCAAAAACGAAGATTCAAATGACCAGATATTTTTATCTTTTGTTAAAGTGCCAACCCTAACGAATCTTAGTTTTGACGTCATGGGTTGCAAACAATTGGTATCTTTTGAACTACGCTTCCCAATTTAGGATAGCACTATGACCATACTTATTTCTTACAGAGCAGTATTTTATTTTTAGCCGGAATATTGAAGAACGAATGGAACGTAAACTCAACACTGAGCGAGTGCTGCCAGCTGGTCTTAGCTACCCTATTGAGTGTAGTTTTAGGGCGCTTTAGGGTGTGTTCCCATTTTTGAGTGACGATATATAGTCGTGCAGTTTAAAGCATCGTGGCTAGTGAACACGATTTCCCAAAACTCGACGTCAAGACGGAAACAGGTGACAGGCCAAGTCAGGGTATTTATCACAAGAAATTTTAAAAAATCTAAGTGACCTATTTGTAAAGGAAAATAAATATAAAAAAAAATCGAGATCGTCTACAACCTGTGATGGTCTTTAACCTCGTTTACTACAATTTTTTTCTTCAATTTTTATTTTTAATCTGAATCCTGAGTAAATTGTTCTTCAGTAAATTGTTGCAATGAGAGAAAAAATATGAAGTACTTTTAGTTTTTTATTATTAAATAAAAATAATATATTATATCATTAAAATCTGAGACCAATTTCCCTTTGTTCTGTAAAAATGTTTTTAACCACTGCATCAGCTGATTGAACTGTCAGTGGCTTTGTTATTGAAAATTCTACAAGCTCGATGGACAGAGTATAGGGCATGCGGAATACGGTTTTGTCCGATTCCACGCCGCCGTTGTTGTCTTGTCGTAGGTGTGTGTGTAACACGCTTGCATTGGTGATAGTGAATCACCCCCCTGCATTGTGTTACGGAGGGTTACTTAATTCTGACGCTGTCTGTAGGTACATTGGTTATAAAGAGTTTTTGATTTGATTTGAGATTTTTTGAGTCTCGTCTTTCCAGTTCCGACCACAGAATAACAATTTACTACCAGACATACCTGTACCTACTCTATGTTTTATTGAGGTCAGTGCATTTATTTACTTCAAGAAAAGAAAATGATGATGTTCATGATGAATGTATCAAATCTATTATTCCAGTACTGGACTGTAATTATGGGGCTGCCATACCCATATTTTTTTAATTTGTTGCGCTTTTTTAGGCTCATCTTTCGATAAATCCGGAAGACTCTATCCTACCTCTATGAGATGAAGGTTGTTTTCTTACGAAAAAAAAGACGAAAAACGATAAACGATCATTCATAATAATACAATATTTGATACCATAGAGCTAGATAAAGTCTACTTCTAATTCTTTCTTCGAGGTTTGATACCTGTTCTCTAAGATGTGATGAATGACTTGATTTTTGACAGTTATTTTAGATTATTTTGATGAGATTTGGGATTGAGAATAATATTTTTTTTGTTTAGCTTCTTCAAGCTGTTTTCAGCCGCAGTTATTTTTACATGTTTCTATTTATAGCCTAGAGTCTGAAGCTATTGGTTTTTCCTTATTTACCGATTATTCTACCGAAAGCTATGAATGTCGAATCGTGAATTTAGATTTTTTGATGAAATATGCCATTACTAAGGCCAATTAAACTTTTATTTGGAACTATCTCTAAAAGTAGTAAGTCCTTTTTTTCATACTCCTAGGTATAAGTAGGAATAGATACGTAGATCATGTTCCTGAACCACACAGCGACTTCACTGGCGCAGTGATGGATGGATCGCAGTGATCGATGGAGGATATGGATTCGATTCCCGGTTAGCGGGACAAATGTTTCTACGATCTACATAATATTTCCTATTTGTTCCGGGTGCGGGGGTTTTCGATAAGCAGTTAAATAGGTAGAAAATAGTGGATAACTAATATCACACTTCACACTAATATTATATATGCGAAAGTTTGGATGGATGTTTGTTACCTCTTCACGCCAAAACTACTGAACGGATCGGGCTGAAATTTTGCACACAGGTAATTCTAATCTTTGAATCAAACATAGGCTACTTTTAAATCAGATCCCGTGGGATAGAAAGAAACAACGCGTTCGAAGCCGCGGGCATAAACTAGTATAATATAATAGTGAATGTTTGTATGTAGGTACGTGTACGTGTCTGCGTGTCCACACTTAAACGGCAGAACGGATTTTATTGAAGTTTGGTCGTAAACCCCGTCTTAACCATAGATCTTAGTAAAAGAGGGGAGATGAGGTACTAGGTTCTCGAAAGTGGAAGGCTCATATCAGGTGCAAGGAGGTCGACCCCCGGCGTTCGTGTTACGCGTTCTTGCTACGCTCCGACGCACTTTAGTGCAATTTATTGATGCCCGCGTGTTTGTTCATTATAAATATTAGCACAAGATTGGAAATGTAACTGTGAGCGAGTGTTTGCGTGTAGTTGTAACAGAGGCCAGCAGTTGTTGAGTAAGCGCTGGGAGAAAAAACCATATCAGCTACAGATTCTACTTAGATCTATTAACTACCACCTGGTGCTAGAATCACCTGTTAAATTAATCAGGACGGAAATATAAATTCAGTAATTTAAATTTCATTGTGTTTTTTGTTGTGTTTTCATTTATGTGCGTTTATCCGAAAGTGATCAAAGTTGAACCCAGCAGCGGCTGAAAATCATCATCATCAACCAATATTAGTCCACTGCTGGACGCGCGAGGGCGCTATGGCGCTTATTAAGGCTGGGTAGGCCAGCAGAGGCCACATTTTTGTGATTTTTAAAACCATCTGAGACTCTGAGAGAGAAAATAGTGTTTAAAATTCTGAAAAAAATAATGTATATTACCTAGCTAAGTCTATCAAAGTCGCATTCAGTTACAAGATCTGAAGAACTTCACTCCATAGAAAATAATCCCAAAGTTACCCCTTTTTCTAACGTTTTTTCAATACTATGACTAGCGAACTATACTGATATCACACTTTTTTATACTCAACTAATGACACTTAATATTTCCAAACAAATTCGCAGAGTTTGACTTGATAAAATGATTTTCTTAATCACCATGTTTAAATAACTACAAAAAACACGAGCGCGGCGGCTTGGCAGGCGCGCATTTTCGCTTACACCTATTGCTGCAGGACTACCTGGCCGTAAGGGAGGGAGCCTCCCATAAACTACCTAGCGCCCTGTCTTCAGCTTGCCGCATCCAGCATCTGCCTGCAGTCTTTCACAGGTCGTCATCCCACTACGTTTGCCGAATCGCGGTCTCCACTCAAGAACACGTTTACTCCAGCGGTTGTCGGTTCTTCGCGAGATATGGCCGACCCACTGCCACCTCAGCTTAATAATTGCTTGTGCAGAAGATAGATACTGTTATATTTTCCTGCATATTAGATACTTTTAATAAAATTACCTGTCCGGTATTCATTACAGATGAGGTGCTCCTGGTGACGACATCACCTAACCGAAATAGTAAGTCTTCCTGATCACAGTCATTATCTTAAACACCTACTCAACTCATAAAAAGCTTGGGACGAGTTTTGCTCCCTCGAAATGTAACAACCTAACTAGGTAAAGGTTTCTTGTTCGCTTCTTCATTTAAACTTAAAAAGATTGAAGTGAACAAAATATCGAAGTGATCACTTTATTTCGTAGTTTAACTTTATAATATGTAGGTAGGTACTACTCTCTATTTCATTGGGTGTGCCTGTTAGGATAGATGTACGTACATGTTTATAAATAAATAAAATAAAATAAATGTAATTTGTATTTTGTGAAGAGTAAAGGAAATAAAGTTGTTTGATATTTGATTTAAGTAGGTACATGTTATTTGTGTCAATTATTGTAGATTTATGGTGCCATTTTTAACCGTCAAAATAGAAGAATTATTATTATTATTATTATTATTTTGGGAGCAATGATGTCATACTATTATTATAAAGAGGAAAGATTTGATTGTTTGTTTGTTTGTATCAAATAGAATCCGAAACTACTGAACCGATTTGAAAAATTCTTATTAGAATTACCATTAGAAGCCCACATTATTCCTGATGAGCATAGGCTACTTTTTACCGGCGGAAAATGCTTCATTCCTACGGGAAAACGGGTAATAGAACAACGGGTAGTAAGAATGCAGTTACCTAGTTACATGTAAACTGAGGAAATCTCATTGATTGAAAAGTACCTTATTATTATTTATTTAATAAGATTCAGTATAGCACCATTATATGTTTGTTTTCTCTAGTTTCAGGTAATAAACAAAAACATTATCTGCGATAATATAAAGACATGACAATCCTCACCTCACCAGCATGGAAGCAGGCCTCCCCCTGATAAGCGCCTTATTGACTTTTATTTCATGGGGGGTAATGCCCATGATCCCCACGTAGATCATGCGGGTTGTGGATCGCAGTTCGGTGGTAGAATTGTTCTGGAGGGGGCGCTGCTGCCCGCCCCCGGTGGATATCCCTTAGTCGCCTCTTACGACACCCGTGAGAAGAGTTGGGATGGTGTAATGTAAATTCTAAGAGCTCGGAGCTAGATGATGATGTGTGGATTGTACAGCATTTAGGTTTTAAATTATACCTACAGAGTTGGGCAAATTTTCACGTGTCAAAATACACCAATAAATGCTTCGAATAAAACCTTCCAAACTTGTAAAGAAAAGGTAAGCAATTTACCATGAAATTCGTAAATTTTGCCCGACTCTCTGGGGAATCTAGTCCCGCAAACGCGGGATCCGCGTCATATGGACGGGATCAGTTCAGAGCAGGGCTTGAATAACCGGAAAATACCGGTATGAAAAGGTTAACGGTATGACGTCATACCTTTATATTACGATATCCTTATATAACGGTACCGTTATGTTCCGATACCGAAAAATAGCGATAGCTTTATTTTTAGCAGTAGCGTAATTTTAAAATAAGAGTACCGAAATGAGAAATCTATAAATAGCTCTCGGCTCAGCTGCAGATTCTATTGAGACAGTTCCGTTCTAGTCGAGCGAGTGAGACCGGACAGTCGTGTGACTCGTGCGTTTCGAAGTTTTATTTCGTATAACCGTTTGCTTAGCTGAGCCAAGTTGCAATTATATTTAATAACTAGCGGCCCGACCCGGCTTCGCACGGATGGACATTTATTTTTAAACATTTTGGAATAAACGTAGAGTGAATGTAGGTATCTATTATTTCTGTGGCAGGACATTTACTTATATCCGACTGCCTCGTTGGTCTAGTGGTCGCTTGTTCAACCGCTGAAAATGAGGTCCCGTGTTCAAATCCCGGGTCGGGCCAAGATTTGTATTATTGGGTCTTTTCTAGCAAGTTGGCGGTGTTAGACGGCTTAAGCCGTTGGTTTGGTCTATCGCTTGACCTCTCCCCGGCCGTGTCGGTCTGCCGTCCTATCGGATTATGAGAGTGAGGGCATAGAGAGTGCACCTATGTTTGCGCACACACTTGTGCACTGTAATATGTCCTGCGCATCTTGGTCGATGAGAATGGCCGCCGTGGTCGAAATATCTACATCCCTCACTGCGTTGCACGCACGGGGCCACAGCGCGCACTGGCCACGCCGGCGCGGCGGCGGCGGCGGGCTGCGTCTATTTACTACTAGTTTATGCCCGCGGCTTTGCACGCGTTGTTTCTATGGAAACGTTTAAAGGTGATTTTTATCCCATGTGAACTGATTTATGGGGGTATGTATTGCGATAATGGTATGAATACCGGTATACATACCGGCACCGGTACAAATACCGGTATACATATCGGTACCGGTATAAATACCGGAATACATACCGGTACCGGTATACATACCGCTATTTATACTGGTACCGGTATGTGTATCGGTATTTATACGGGTACCGGTATATATACCAGTATTTATACCGGTATGCTTTCCAGTTATAATACCGGTATTTATACCGGTACGTTTTATAAATACCGGTATTCTTATCGCAATACATACCGGTGTAAATACCGGTATACATACCGGTACCAGTATAAATAGCGGTATGTATACCGTATGTTTTATAAGTACCGGTATTAACACCGGTATGTATTGCGGTAATAATACCGTTATTTATAAAACATACCGGCATAAATACCGGTATACATATCGGTACCGGTATAAATACCGGTACCGTTATGTATACCGGTATTTATATTAGTACCAGTATAAAAACTGGTACCGGTATAAATATCGGTATACATACCGGTATTATTACCGCAATACATACCGGTATAAATACCGGTATTATTACTGGAAAACATATAAATATCGATATTGGTATACATACCGGTATACATACCGGTACCGGTATTTATACCGGTACCGATATGTATACCGGTATTTATGCCGGTATGTTTTATAAATAACGGTATTATTACCGCAATACATACCGGTGTTAATACCGGTACTTATAAAACATACGGTATACATACCGCTATTTATACTGGTACCGGTATGTATACCGGTATTTACACCGGTATGTATTGCGATAAGAATACCGGTATTTATAAAACGTACCGGTATAAATACCGGTATTATAATTGGAAAGCATACCGGTATAAATACTGGTATATATACCGGTACCCGTATAAATACCGATACACATACCGGTACCAGTATAAATAGCGGTATGTATACCGGTACCGGTATGTATTCCGGTATTTATACCGGTACCGATATGTATACCGGTATTTGTACCGGTGCCGGTATGTATACCGGTATTCATACCATTATCGCAATACATACCCCCATAAATCAGTTCACATGGGATAAAAATCACCTTTAAACGTTTCCATAGAAACAACGCGTGCAAAGCCGCGGGCATAAACTAGTAGTAAATAGACGCAGCCCGCCGCCGCCGCCGCGCCGGCGTGGCCAGTGCGCGCTGTGGCCCCGTGCGTGCAACGCAGTGAGGGATGTAGATATTTCGACCACGGCGGCCATTCTCATCGACCAAGATGCGCAGGACATATTACAGTGCACAAGTGTGTGCGCAAACATAGGTGCACTCTCTATGCCCTCACTCTCATAATCCGATAGGACGGCAGACCGACACGGCCGGGGAGAGGTCAAGCGATAGACCAAACCAACGGCTTAAGCCGTCTAACACCGCCAACTTGCTAGAAAAGACCCAATAATACAAATCTTGGCCCGACCCGGGATTTGAACACGGGACCTCATTTTCAGCGGTTGAACAAGCGACCACTAGACCAACGAGGCAGTCGGATATAAGTAAATGTCCTGCCACAGAAATAATAGATACCTACATTCACTCTACGTTTATTCCAAAATGTTTAAAAATAAATGTCCATCCGTGCGAAGCCGGGTCGGGCCGCTAGTTATTAAATATAATTGCAACTTGGCTCAGCTAAGCAAACGGTTATACGAAATAAAACTTCGAAACGCACGAGTCACACGACTGTCCGGTCTCACTCGCTCGACTAGAACGGAACTGTCTCAATAGAATCTGCAGCTGAGCCGAGAGCTATTTATAGATTTCTCATTTCGGTACTCTTATTTTAAAATTACGCTACTGCTAAAAATAAAGCTATCGCTATTTTTCGGTATCGGAACATAACGGTACCGTTATATAAGGATATCGTAATATAAAGGTATGACGTCATACCGTTAACCTTTTCATACCGGTATTTTCCGGTTATTCAAGCCCTGACGAAACAACTGAATGAATTCGAATGGAACTCGGCATATTTGAGTTCATACAACGAGGAAAGATACATTTTATCCCAGAATTTAGTAAGGTTCCCCTGGGAGAAGGGATGAAAGTAAAATTCCTTCACCGCGCATCACGCCGAAACTACTGAATGAGTTGGACTGAATTGGTACGATTTGAGTTCAAGGAAGGACATGGGATACATTTTATCCCGGAATTCAGTAATGTTCCCCTGGGAGAGATGATGAAAGTAAAATTCTTTAACCGCGCATCACGACGGAACTACTGAATGAACTCGAATTGTTTTGTTTTTGTTTTTCAAAGTTCTTTATTTACCATAAAAGTTTTACATGCGTAGATTATAAACACTGTTTAGAACCTAACTAAAGTACAAGACAAAATTAATAAATAACTCAACAGGCTACAGACGCCTTTAAAAGTTTTTTGATAAAATTACTATTTATAAAAATTAACACTTAATAAATCATAAACTAATAAAATAATAGGTACAACTTTTTGCAGTACATAAAAATTGAAACGTCATTATGAGCTCTTTGTATAGCGCGCATTTTTATAGATGAG
The DNA here is from genome assembly GCA_949316285.1 of Eupithecia subumbrata. NCBI lineage: Eukaryota > Metazoa > Arthropoda > Insecta > Lepidoptera > Geometridae > Eupithecia > Eupithecia subumbrata. The sequence continues at coordinate 29,123,660 of OX438642.1, read as the reverse complement.
TTTTTTTCAAGCTTCGTAACCTTTTAAAACAATGAAGATTAATCTTATGAAACGAAAAAATATTTGGACATAATTAATTCCTTCTATTCAAACATACGAAAAAAATTAGGGTACTTATAGCTAATTGCGGACGGCAAACGTTTCTCACTACCCGCGGACCGAGCGCGAAGCGGGTGGGGCCCGCCCGGACAACAATAGCAAGCGCGTAGTAAGTGCAAGTTAACCAGTTGCATGTCATACTATAAAATTACTTGTCACGAAAAGTTTAATACCAATGGTAATTAATAAATAAAGTATAGATTATGTTTGTAATTTTTGAAATTCCTATTGATTAAATAAATCAACGATATGAAATGGATCGAGTTGCGTATATACCGGTATTTATACGGGTACCGGTATGTATACCGGTATTTATATCGGTACCAGTATGTATACTGGTATTTATACCGGTAACAGTATGTATAACGGTATTTATACCGGTACCGGTATGTATACCGGTATGTATACCAATATCGATATTTATATGTTTTCCAGTAATAATACCGGTATTTATACCGGTATGTATTGCGGTAATAATACCGGTGTGTATACCGGTATTTATACCGGTACCAGTATTTATACTGGTATTTATATCGGTACCAGTATGTATACCGGTATTTATATCGCTACCGGTATGTATACGCTGTGGCTTGTAGCGGCACAATTCTGAGACAGGGACCTTTTTAGCCCCTTTTTTGTATTTTATTTTATTTTATTTTATTTTATTTTATTTTATTTTATTTTATTTTATTTTATTTTATTTTATTTTATTTTATTTTATTTTATTTTATTTTATTTTATTTTATTTTATTTTATTTTATTTTATTTTATTTTATTTTATTTTATTTTATTTTATTTTATTTTATTTTATTTTATTTTATTTTATTTTATTTTATTTTATTTTATTTTATTTTATTTTATTTTATTTTATTTTATTTTATTTTATTTTATTTTATTTTATTTTATTTTATTTTATTTTATTTTATTTTATTTTATTTTATTTTATTTTATTTTATTTTATTTTATTTTATTACTTTTAATATGTGTATTGGGTCAAATAAATGGATTTTCTTTCTTCTTCTTTCTTTCTATACCGGTATTTATACCGGTACCAGTATGTATACCGGTATAAAATAATGTTTTTCATGTGTGAAAAAAAATGTTTTTCTTATGTGAAAATGCCTTGTCACAGTCAGGGACCAGACAGCTATAGATAGATAGATAGATATTTATACCGGTATGTTTTCCAGTAATCATATCGGTATGTTTACCGGTATTTATTCCGGTACCGGTATGTATACCGGTATTTATACCGGTATCGCTATGTATGTTTTCCAGTAATAATACCGGTATTTATACAGGTATGTATTGCGGTAATAATACCGGTTTGTATACCGGTATTTATACCGGTACCAGTATGTATACCGGTATTTATACCAGTACCGGTATGTATACCGGTATTTATACCGGTCGGTATGTATTGCGGTAATAATACCGGTATTTATACCGGTACAGAAACGTATACCAGTATTTATACCGGTAGGTTTCATAAATAACAGTATTATTACCGCAATACATACCGGTGAAAATACCGTTACATATAAAACATACGGTATACATACCGGCAACGGTATAAATACCGGTACACATACCGGTACCGGTATTCATACCGCTATTTATACTGGTACCGGTATGTATACCGGTATTTATACGGGTACCGGTATGTATACCGGTATTTATATCGGTACCAGTATGTTTACTGGTACTTATACCGGTAACAGTATTTATACTGGTATTTATATCGGTACCAGTATGTATACCGATATCGATATTTATATGTTTTCCAGTAATAATACCGGTATTTATACCGGTATGTATTGCGGTAATTATACCCGTATGTGTACCGGTATTTATACCGGTACCGGTATGTATACCGGTATTTATACCGGTACCAGTATTTATACTGGTATTTATATCGGTACCAGTATGTATACCGGTATTTATACCACTACCGGTATGTATACCGGTATAAAATAATGTTTTTCATGTGTGAAAAAAATTTTTTTCTTGTGTGAAAATGCCTTGTCACAGTCAGGGACCAGACAGCTTTAGATAGATCGATAGATATTTATACCGGTATGTTTTCCAGTAATCATATCGGTATATTTACCGGTATTTATACCAGTACCGGTATGTATACCGGTATTTATACCGGTATCGTTATGTATGTTTTCCAGTAATAATTACGGTATTTATACCGGTATGTATGGCGGTAATAATACCGGTTTGTATACCGGTATTTATACCGGTACCGGTATGTATACCGGTATTTATACCGGTACCAGTATGGATACTGGTATTTATATCGGTAACAGTATGTATACCGGTATTTATACCGGTACCGTTATGTATACCGGTATAAAATAATGTTTTTCTTGTGTGAAAATGCCTTGTCACAGTCAGGGACCAAACAGTTATAAGAAAACCAGATGCCAGATATCTTGGCAATACAGGTCGTTGACCTTCATGAAATCAAAAAAAGGCACAGCTTAAAATTTTTGAAAATTATTATTAGTACGTATTAAATTAGAATAGAATAGAATAGAAAATCATTTATTGCTTTAATTTAGAAAATACACAAAACAAAAATATACGTACTACTTAATTAAAACTTATAAACTTAGACAAAAGGAGTAAATTCAGCATTTGCATTTTTGCATTTTTGCATTACAGCTGTAATGCAAAAATGCAAATGCAAGGCACTTATAACGCTAATATTTGGCACTTAGTGTAGACAATCTAGTCTCCACGCTGAATGAAAAGAAACAATAAAAAGCATATTTTCGCATTCTCCCCATGCTTCCCTTTTACAAGGAAAGAAGCCGAATTGACGAATATAATAACGACCGCAACGTCATAGCTGTGTATTAAGAAGTGTGTTAGAGTGAAACCTCGTTTGACAAGGCAAGTGGCATTCCTATCGAGCGAACTGTAAACAGAGCACTAGCGTTGTTTACTCCAGGGCTTGAAAGCGGTATAGGTATAGGGTTAAGCTACCGGTAAAAAATTACGGTACCGTTTTGATTTAAAGGTAGACCTATACCGGTATAAAATAACGGTATTGGTACAGGTATAAAATAACGGTACCATTATCTTAAGGGTACCGGTAGCTACCTGTATTTTTCTGGTACCGTAACGTTATTCATTTCGGTACCGAAAAACGCGTGAGTAAACGACGCTAGTGCTCTGTTTACAGTTCGCTCGATAGGAATGCCACTTGCCTTGTCGAACGAGGTTTCACTCTAACACACTTCTTAATACACAGCTATGACGTCGCGGTCGTTCTTATATTCGTCAATTCGGCTTCTTTCCTTGTAAAAGGGAAGCATGGGGAGAATGCGAAAATATGCTTTTTATTGTTTCTTTTCATTCAGCGTGGAGACTAGATTGTCTACACTAAGTGCCAAATATTAGCGTTATAAGTGCCTTGCATTTGCATTTTTGCATTACAGCTAAATGCTGAATTTACTCCTTTTGTCTAAGTTTATTAGTTTTAATTAAGTAGAACGTATATTTTTGTTTTGTGTATTTTCTAAATTAAGGCAATAAACTATTTTCTATTCTATTCTATTCTAATTTAATACGTACTAATAATAATTTTCAAAAATTTTAAGCAGTGCCTTTTTTTATTTCATGAATGTCAACGACCTGTATTGCCAAGATATCTGGCATCTGGTTTTCTTATAACTGTTTGGTCCCTGACTATGACAAGGCATTTTCACACAAGAAAAACATTTTTTTTCACACAAGAAAAACATTATTTTATACCGGTATACATACTGGTACCGGTATAAATACCAGTATACATATCGGTACCGGTATAAATGCCGGTACATACCAGTACCGGTATACATACTGGTACCGATATATATACCAGTATACATACTGGTACCGGTATAAATACCGGTATACATACCAATATTATTACCGCAATACATACCGGTATAAATACCGTGATTATTACTGGAAAACATATAAATACCGATATCGGTATACATACCGGTACCGGTATAAATACCGGTATACATACTGGTACCGATATAAATACCGGTATACATACCGGTACCGGTATAAATACCGGTATTATTACCGCAATACATACCGACCGGTATAAATACTGGTTCCGGTATAAATACCGGTATACATACCGGTACTGGTATAAATACCGGTATACATACCGGTACTGGTATAAATACCGGTATACAAACCGGCATCATTACCGCAATGCATACCGGTATAAATACCGGTATTGTTACTGGAAAACAAACATAACGATACCGGTATAAATACCGGTATACATACTGGTACCGGAAAAAATACCGATATGATTACTGGAAAACATACCAGTATAAATATCTATCTATCTATCTATAGCTGTCTGGTCCCTGACTGTGACAAGGCATTTCACACAAGAAAAACATTTTTTGTCACACATGAAAAACATTATTTTATACCGGTAGCGGTACAAATACCGGTATGCATACTGGTACCGATATAAATACCAGTATAAATACTGGTACCGGTATAAATACCGGTATACATACCGGTACCGGTATAATTACCGGTACACATATCGGTATCGGTATAAATACCGGAATACATACCGGTACCAGTAAAAATGCCGGTATGCATACCGGTACCGGTATTTATAAAAATTTATAAAACATACCGGTATAAATACCGGTATTATTACTGGATAACATACCGGTACAAACTGAAAACGTTTATATTGGAACACCAGAAAAGCACTGAAGATCTCCGTAATGAAGTCTCTTTTCTTTAGTGTCCATAGTTAGTAAGCTCTACCCGAACCTCTTGCTGCCTCTTTACATAGGTTTCCTATCTCGCTAGCTGTATCTGTGTTTTCGTTGTTAATTTTATTTTTATTACTATTTTGTAGTTGTATTTTTTTGTTTTATATTTTTCTTGTTGCATTGAAAAGCAAAACTGTAGGTAATATTGTTCATTTTATTATTATATTTTTGTTGTTGTTGAATTTAAAAATAAAGCTGTACCTACCTCACCGCTCCTCTACTTTATAAAATAGGATTAGAATCTCTTTTGTTTGCTCGTAATAAATTATCAGTCTATCGTAGGTATTATCAGTTATTTCCAATCTGTTGATGGCTTTCCTGTTTTTTAATATTATGTCTTGTCTCGTACGTGACGCCCGCAGCATGGTTCCGACGGAAGACCAGCGTTGTGGTAGCCGACGGCTATTACAACATATGCTGAGTCGGACGCCATTTTGTAGCTTTAAGTTTCATTAATGTAAGTCAAAATAGTGCGTAATTGTTTTAAGTTCTTAATTTACAAGTTCAATTTATAAGTTCGAATATGTGGTATTAGTTAGTAGTAACTATATCTGTATTATACTAAATGCATTTGTATCTACTACAAAATACTGTACCTATCTTAGCTACAAATAAAGATGTTCTTATTCTTATTCTATTCGGTATAAATACCAGATTACATACCGGTACCGGTATAAATACCGGTAAACATACCGGTACCAGAATAAATACCGGTATACATACCGGTACCAGTATATATACCGCTATTTATACTGGTACCGGTTTGTATACCGGTATGTTTACCGGTACTGGTATGTTTACCGGTATTTATACCGGTACCGGTATGTAATCTGGTATTTATACCGGTACCGATATGTATACCGGTATTTATACCGGTACCGGTATGTAATCTGGTATTTATACCGGTACCGATATGTATACCGGTATTTATACCGGTATGCTTTCCAGTTATAATACCAGTATTTATACCGGTATGCTTTCCAGTTATAATACCGGTATTTATACCGGTATGTTTTATAAATACCGGTATTCTTATCACAATACATACCGGTGTAAATACCGGTATACATAGCGGTATTAATACCGCAATACATACCGGTATTAATACCGCAATACATACCGGTATAAATACCGGTATACATACCGGTACCCGTATAAATACCGGTATACATACCGGTACCAGTATAAATAGCGGTATGTATACCGGTACCGGTATGTATACCGGTATTTATACCGTATGTTTTATAAGTACCGGTATTTACACCGGTATGTATTGCGGTAATAATACTGTTATATATGAAATGTTATATATGAGTTTTTAAATGATAAATCTAAACTATAATTATTTGACTGCCTGCAATTTACATACCTACCTACCCAGTTATTACTAAGTACAATTGTTTTGATCCTTGTAGCTGACAATGCCTATACTTTTTAACTTCAATGTATAGCATAGATTGTGTAATTATAACAATATTTAGACCAATTGCTGCGCCCTTACAGGGTACATGTACTTACTTTTAAGCTAATTACCATCTAAGCTAAAACTCTGTAATTGTATATGTATGCAATAAATAAATCTGAATCTGAATCTGAAACCTACCGGTATAAATACTGGTATACATTTCTGTACCGGTATAAATACCGGTACCGGTATACATACCAGTACCGGTATAAACACCGGTATATAATAATATAATAATAATATAATCGGTAGGTAATAATAGCGGTATGTATACTGGTAATGATACCGGTACCAGTATGAATAGCGGTATGTATAACGGTACCGTTATGTATACTGGTTTTTATACCGGTATGTTTTATAAATAACGGTATTATTACCGCAATACATACCGGTGTAAATACCGGTACTTATAAAACATACGGTATACAAACCGGCACCGGTATACATACCGCTATTTATACGGGTACCGGTATCTATACCGGTATTTATACGGGTACCGGTATGTATACCGGTATTTATACCGGTATGTATACTGGTATTTACACCGGTATGTATTGCGATAAGAATACCGGTATTTATAAAACATACCGGTATAAATACCGGTATTATAACTGGAAAGCATACCGGTATAAATACTGGTATACATACCGGTACCGGTATACATATCGGTACCGGTATAAATACCAGATTACATACCGGTACCGGTATAAATACCGGTATACATACCAGTACCGGTATACATACCGGTATACAGACCGGTACCAGTATAAATAGCGGTATATATACTGGTACCGGTATGTATACCGGTATTTATTCTGGTACCGGTATTTATACCGGTATGTTATCCAGTAATAATACCGGTATTTATACCGGTATGTTTAATAAATTTTTATAAATACCGGTACTGGTATGCATACCGGCATTTTTACTGGTACCGGTATGTATTCCGGTATTTATACCGATACCGATATGTGTACCGGTAATTATACCGGTACCGGTATGTATACCGGTATTTATATCGCTATGATTTTCAGTAATAATACCGGTATTTATACCGTTATTTATACCGGTATGTTTTATAAATACCGGTATTATTATCACAATACATATTGGTGTAAATACCGGTATACATACCGGTATTATTACTGCAATACATACCGGTATAAATACCGATATACATACCGGTACCAGTATAAATAGCGGTATGTATACCGGTACCGGTATGTATTCCGGTATTTATACGGTTCCGATATGTATACCGGTATTTGTACCGGTGCCTGTATGTATACCGGTATTCATACCATTATCGCAATACATACCCCATAAATCAGTTCACATGGGATAAAAATCACCTTTAAACGTTTCCGTAGAAACAACGCGTGCAAAGCCGCGGGCATAAAATAGTAGTAAATAAACGCAGCCCGCCGCCGCCGCCGCGCCAGCGTGGCCAGTGCGCGGTGTGGCCCCGTGCGTGCAACGCAGTGAGGGATGTGGATATTTCGACCACGGCGGCCAGTCGCATCGACCAAGATGCGCAGGACATATTATAGTGCACAAGTGTGTGCGCAAACATAGGTGCACTCTCTATGCCCTCACTCTCATAATCCGATAGGACGGCAGACCGACACGGCCGGGGAGAGGTCAAGCGATTGACCAACGGCTTAAGCCGTCTAACACCGCCAACTTGCTAGAAAAGACCCAATAATACAAATCTTGGCCCGACCCGGGATTTGAACACGGGACCTCATTTTCAGCGGTTGAACAAGCGACCACTAGACCAACGAGGCAGTCGGATAAAAGTAAATGTCCTGCCACAGAAATAATAGATACCTACATTTACTCTACGTTTATTCCAAAATGTTTAAAAATAAATATCCATCCGTGCGAAGCCGGGTCGGGCCGCTAGTTATTAAATATATTTGCAACTTGGCTCAGCTAAGCAAACGGTTATACGAAATAAAACTTCGAAACGCACGAGTCACACGACTGTCCGGTCTCACTCGCTCGACTAGAACGGAACTGGCTCGATAGAATCTGCAGCTGAGCCGAGAGCTATTTATAGTTTTCTCATTTCGGTACTCTTATTATAAAATTACGCTACTGCTAAAAATAAAGCTATCGCTATTTTTCGGTATCGGAACATAACGGTACCGTTATATAAGGATATCGTAATATAAAGGTATGACGTCATACCGTTAACCTTTTCATACCGGTATTTTCCGGTTATTCAAGCCCTGGTTTACTCACGCATTTTTCGGTACCGAAATGAATTACGTTACGGTACCAGAAAAATACAGGTAGCTACCGGTACCCTTAAAATAATGGTACCGTTATTTTATACCTCTACCAATACCGTTATTTTATACCGGTATAGGTCTACCTTTAAATCAAAACGGTACCGTAATTTTTTACCGGTAGCTTAACCCTATACCTATACCGCTTTCAAGCCCTGGTTCAGAGCCCCAAGTCCATTTGACGATAGTATCGACACGTGACGTTTCATTTTTCGACGACCTGTGTGGCGCAGCGGGCGAAGGTCCGCCTGCGACGCAGGAGGTTGCGGGTTCGATTCCCGCCGCGGCACAAATGTTTGTACGATCTGCAGATATTTATTTATTTATTTATTGAGGAATAACTAACGACTACATTAAACTTATTATACATTTGTGTTAGTACTTTACTAGTAAAGATGAGCGATATTAACAATGTAGCCCACGGCGCTATCCACATATGCGTTACATACATACTGAATTAAAAACATGCAACAAGAAGGCTTAACTAATAAATTAACTAATAAATGAAATTAGTAAGTACTTAAGTAGGTAGGTAGGTTAGAGAGAGCTGGGCTTTTCTTAAACAACTAAGAACTAGAAATGCTAGTAATTAAATTATTTGTAACAAGTATACCATTATTTCTAGTAGCAGTAATGATGACAAAATATCATGTAGAGACGGGACTTAATTATTTATGTTGGGTTATTACTAAAATTTACTTGACAAAGTAGACTGTATAACCACTTTTTGAATTGTCTATGTCTACGAAGTTAATATTAAAGGACTCAACCTCACGACGAATAGGGGCGCGAAGTCCCGAGTTTGTGCGGCAGGTGGCAAGGGCAAACAAAGAGCGCGAGCGAGTAGCTCGCGGGGTGCAGGTTCTCGGGACTACATAGCATAGCTTTCTGACAAGTTCCAAACAGTCAAATTTATTATGCACAATTTTGTATAGGGTAACAGCTTCAAGATATTTACGTCTGGACTCGAGATTAAGGAGTTTAAAATCAGCAAGTGAATCAGCGTAAGAGCAACGGGGACGACGACCTATAATTCATTGACCGCAGATACTTCCGCTGAACTCTCTCAATCGCCTCCACGCACTTAATATACCTATTTGTTCAGGGTGTTCTGGATGTTTTTCTATATAGTAAAAATATCTATCTATGTAGTGTATTGTATTATGTTTAGCAGTTATCTAGTACCCATAACACAAGCTCTGCTTAGCTTGGGGCTAGATAATGCTGTGTGAATTGTCTATCATTATTATTATTAATATTTTCCATAGATAGAATAAAAATGAATAGAAGATTAGAATAGAAAATCATTTATGGGCTTAATTCAGAAAATACACAAAAAAACTAGGGTAAACCCAGGATAGAAGCCACACTTTTTGAAAAAGCCTTGTAGTTTTAAAATTATTAATTTGACGTGAGTAATTTTTATGAATAAAGATAGTTAGAAGTTTAATCTTTTATCTCACATCTATAACGGTTGCTAGTGACCTAAATATCACTAATTAGGCAGGAATTGAGTTTTCGCAAACCCTTTTTTTGGGGATAGATGCCTAACCTATATGGATAGATGCCACAGCATGAAAATGCTATGGAGGATAGATGCCCTATAGAATGAATAAAAGTAAAATACAATTTAAAATCATTTATTTGAGCATTCCTATACAATAATAATTGAGCGTGTGAATTTGTCTAACAAAACATAACAATAAAGAAAATCAACAGTAAGAAAATTAAGAAAATGAACATTAAGAAAACCAACATTTACGAAAGAAGAAAACCAACATTTTAGTACTTTCGTGGCATGGTTCCCCTACAAACATTAGATGTTGAACACAAATAGGTATGTACAAAATGTTTCCGACGTAAAATATAACAAAATTATGTTTTCCAACAAACACTGAATATGTTTAGAGTTCTGGGGGATAGATGCCTTTAAGGGCAACTATCCCCCAGATAAATTGAGGCAACTATACTTTTTGATACGGATAGATGCCTTTCATAAGTAGAACTAAACTAAATACAATAGAGAGGGTATTGACATTTAGGTGTGTACTCAATGTACCAATGTATCAACGTTAGTAAAATTGAATAAAATTTATGACTACATAAAAAGTTATGCAACACTGAATACTCAAGTTTAAAACTTTGACCAGTAAGCCTGCGTTCGCCGCGGAGATAATCGCACGCACAAGAAAAATACGTCCACTCTGCTCAACCGCCTGCGGGGAACTGAGGGGTGTGGCACGTCCGCGCCTTATTTAAACTATTAATTCGTAGTTGCGATTTCGGGAAGTTATGTTTTTGGAAACCGAGGCATCTATCCCACTGAGGCATGTATCCTGGGTTTACCCTATACTTAAACTACTTAATCAAAACTAATAAACTAAGACAAAAGGAGTAAATTCAGCATTTAGCTGTAATGCATTAATATGCAAGCAGCGCTGTTTTTCAATATACTCCTCTCGGATAGCTGGTCACCGAGAGCTTAAAGTGATAGCGGGATTATAACGATTAAGACACAAAAATTTAACAATCTAGAGTACCTGACATTGAGAAGATATTTGTACATAGATACAATTATATAAAATGCACGGCATTTTAAACAATCAATCAACTCATTTACTAAGGCTGGATATTATTAAGTATTTGGGAATGTTCATGGGTGTGTTATGTTGTGCATGCGTGTTGGAATGTTGGTTCCCCGAGGCACCAGTCTCATAAGAGTCTGGGCAACGGGGGACCATGTGAGTGTTTGTGTGCTGCATGGTATGTGTGTTTGTCAATGTGTGTCTGCTATGGTCGATTCTCGTTATTTTTCGTATGTAATTTCAGAGTTTCAGGTTGTTTCTACCATATGAGTCTGTCGCAAGAGTAGTAATATTTTAACTTTTTTTTAAATGTTAATGAACTTATTTTTATCCTCAATGGTAAATTGTAAATTGTTCCATATCTTTGACGCTTGGTATTTTTTCTTGGCATTTAGGTCACCACCACAGGAACAGCGCCTCTGTCGTGCGGAACTATCTATACCTACGCAAATCGTATACAATAATGAGACCACACAATCACGGCACAATCGATAATATCGTCAAATGGACTCGGGGTTCCTGCCCAACCTCTAGCTAGCAGTTCTATTAGATGCACATGTGCGTCACGTGGGCATTGAAAGTGTTGATTAGAGTTGAAGAATTCATTAATTTGTTCCATCAATGTACTAAGTAAAATTCGAGAGAATGGGTATCATGGATCATCATTCTCCCGAATTAATACCCATTACGGTAGGTAGCTTCTCGAAATTGGAACCCTCAAATTAGCTCCAATTAGGTCCACCCACCTCAGACATAGTTGGACTGGCGGGCGGCGGTGGCACCGGCGTTCGTGTTTGGCTTGCTTATTGTTGTCTCGTTGGCATGGATAAGTCTTTCCTTCTTTGTTGTTCACTATGTAGGTATATTGCTAAAGATTGGAAATAACAACACAGGTAATTTGTTGAGTTAGCACTGGGAGAACGTACCATAACTACAGAATTTTACTAAGATCTAAGATTGTTTGACCTGTATTTGCTATTATTTTGACATTATTTACATTTTTAGGGTTTCGAAGATCAAAGATCGGTTTCGAAATCCTTGTGGTCTCGCTTTGTCTGTCCTTTTTTCCCTACTTAACAAATCAGCAACTACTGCAGCTATCAACTTGAAATTTAAAATAATAATACATTTAGTGCGCCTGTACAGATTTAAAGAAAAATAAATGACAATAAATGAAAAATTTAATATTTTCCATACAAATTGTGATGCCGAAATTTTAAAAGATACCTACATGTTCATGTGGGGTATCAAATGAAAGGTATCAGATTGTACATCTCAAAATAGTTTTTTAAAATTTTTGTAGGTGTCATACTTTTTAAAATATTTCGAAATAAGTCGAAAAAATACCCATTCCCCCCACCCCTATCTCCGAAGATTGCAGAGCGATCCATGTAAAACGTATGGAGCGTTTATACATATGAATCTATATTTTACAGGCAAATGTAGAGAAGTTTGAACACTTTTTGAAAAATGGTCAAAAAGGAGGGAATAATTTTCAAAACGGCTACCTCACCGAATGGGGTATGAAATGAAAGGTATCGGTTTGGAAATTTCAAAACAGTTTTTCAAATTTCTGTAGGTTTCACTTTTTGAAATATTTTGAAAAAGGTCGATAAAATACCCATTCCCCCCCTATCTCCGAAGTTTACAGAGCTATCCGTTTAAAATGTATGGAGCGTTTAGTAGATTGCACGAAAAATATAGAAAAGTTTGAAAAAATAATACTTGCAATCTTCTCGGCACGGTTTTGATTAAGTTATCAAAGAAATCTTGTGGTATTCGATTTTACTCTTCTTTTCTTGTGACATGTTCATGTATTTTAAACTTTATATTTGACCTACTTAAGTATTACCATAATCTGTCTTTGACTAAGTATTTGTTTACAACAACTCATTTTTTATTTTTACTTCTAAATAATGTTTTGTCTAATGATATGTAATTTAATTTTACGTAACCACTTTAGATCTTATAATACCTAATGTTTGACGTTTTGGAATCTATGTAATTCTGTAGGTCAAGTTTGAATAAGTGAAGACCTCCGTGGCGCAGCGGGCGAAGGTCCGCCTACGACGCAGGAGGTTGCGGGTTCGATTCCCGCCTCGGAACAAATTTGTGTACGATCTGCAGAAATTTGTTCCGTTGGTCTGGGTGTTTTCTATGTATAGTAAAAAATATCTATCTATGCTGTGTATTGTACTAAGTATATCAGTTATCTAGTACTAATAACACAAGCTCTGCTTAGCTTGGGGCTAGATAATGCTGTGTGAATTATCCAGCATTATTTATCTATTTCAATAAATAAATGTAGGCATTATTATAAGCATTATTTATCTATTTCAATAAATAAAGATTTGTTCATTAAATTAATGTTTTATGGATTCTCTTAGTAGCAGCACCGCCGCCGCCGCCGCCGCCGCCGCCGCCGCCGCCGCCGCCGCCTCCGTCGCAGCCCCCGCTGCGTTCGCCGCCGCCGGTCGGTTGTGACCTCCGAGAACCGGCTCTGCCTTGCATGAAGACTGCAGTGCCCGGACCTGTCTCTTTGAGGATGAAAGCTGAACTGGATGCGATACAAGTATTAACATGTTTTTAACTTACATACCATCACTTACTCACGCGCAACCTGTATGGAACATAGTCTATGTCACTCAGAGATAACGTAGTTTTTAGGGTTTTGAAGATCGAAGATCGGTTTCAAAACCCTTATGGTCTCGCTTTGTCTGTCCTTTTTTCCCTCCTTAATAACTCAAAAACTACTGCAGCTATCAACTTGAAATTTAAAATAATAATAAATTTCGTGCGCCTGTACAGATTTTGAGAAAAATAAATGAAAATAAATGAAAAATGAAAATGAATATTTTCCATACAAATTGTGATGCCGAAATTTTAAAAGATACATACAGAGTCATATGGGGTATCAAATGAAAGGTACCATTTTGTACATTTCAAAATATATTTTGAAATTTTTGTAGGTTTCATACTTTTTAAAATATTTCGAAAAGAGTCGTAAAAATACCCATTCCCCCCCCCCCCTATCTCCAAAGATTGCAGAGCGATCCATGTAAAATGTTTGGAGCGTTTATAGACATGGATCAATATTTTACAGGAAAAATATAGAGAAGTTTGAAAAAAGAACACTTTTTGAAAAATGGTCAAAATGGGGGGGAATAATTTTCAAAAGGGGGGGCTACCTCACTGAGTGGGGTATCAAATGAAAGGTATCTGTTTATACGTTTCAAAATAGTTTTTTAAATTTCTGTAGGTTTCATACTTTTTGAAATATTTTGAAAAAAGTCGAAAAAAAACCCATTCCCCCCCCCCTATCTCCGAAGTTTGCCGAGCGATCCATTTAAAATGTATGAAGCGTTTGTAGATATGAATCTATATTTTACAGGAAAAATATAGAGAAGTCTGTAAAAAGAACACTTTTTGAAAAATGGTCAAAAAGGAATAATTTTCAAAAGGGGGGCTACCCCACCGAATGGGGTATCAAATGAAAGGTATCGGTTTGGACATTTCAAACCAGTTATTCAAATTTCTATAGCTTTCATACTTTTTGAAATATTTCGAAAAAAGTCGAAAAATTTACCATTACCCACCTTAACCGAACCACCAATATAACCGAAGCATGCAGAGAGATCCATCTGAAATGTAGGTTGGTACCTACTATTCTTAGGTATTCGTTAAATTGCGAAGTCTCTAACCAGTACTTTTGGTACATATTTGATGACAAACGTTCAAAACCCTCGGCGCGCGAGTTACACTCGCACTTGACGGATCTTGTTTTATCATGCTACGGTTTTACCTGCGTCCTAACGCGCTAATTAACCCGCTATTCGGGCGTCAATTTATTGACGACGCTAAAAATGCACTTTGGCTACTAGTAGCCATGGTGCATTTTGACGCCTTAATTAACGCGTTAATGGACATTAACACTAACGTCGACGCTAACGCAGGTGGAGCCGTAGCATTAGTGAAATAAATTGAAAATCAAAATACTACCCTATACAGGATGCCAAGGAAATGGTGTACTCAGCTGAAAGGGGGTAATTCATGAGATCGAGGGGGTAAACGTTTGTTTTACGATCTTTTGAATTTCAAACATTTGCTCCTTTTTTTGAAAATAAATATAGACAGTTTTACTTCAAATTTGGGTTTTTTAAGTGTATTGTTACATTATAATTATTGTTTTGAAATTTCAAAGGATTTATGTAATTTATTTGTAAAATTTCAAGACAAAACTGGTTTTGCTGAAAAAATAAGCAAAAAACATTTTTGATATATATTTTGTAATGTTAAATAATGCAAGAGTACGAGTAAGAACACGAATAAGGAAAATTAATGTCAAAAAATAATCTTATTTGCAAAAATAAAAAAATCGTTATTCACAAGTTTTGATCCCTTCGGGGTCCAGAATCACCCCCTTTCGTCTGAGTACACCTTTTCCGTGGCACCCTGTATAAACAAATCTACTATTCATCTTTAAATATGAATATACCTAGGTAGATCGAGCTAAATTAATTGATATACATGGGCCTACAAAATAATGTACCTAACCTGAATAAAACTCTAAAATTTCATCACTTCCGATTTTTATAATTATTGACTAATCTGTCGCGTAGGTAGGTAATGTTTTAATGTACCTATATATTTTCTTACAAAAAACTGTACAAAAACCAAATCATGATAAATACTAAGTTTATGTGCATATTTTAGTTGTAGATATTTCAGACCGTACGTAGCTACAGCACCTCAACAACGGGCTGTTGGGGTGCTGTACTGTAACTACGTACAGTGCGCCCACAGAGGCTGGGCAGTGAAAGGATTAATGTTTTAAATGTTTATTTATTTAGAATGAAAAAATACATAATGTAGCTAAAATACAATGGAAACACTGGAAAGCGCATAAGTAAAAAACTGTGTCGCACTTCCCAGCGCCCAAATTCAAGATATGGCTAAAGCCCAATTCACCAAAAATGCTTTCTGTCATAGTCAGTTTTCCATTTAACAATTTCGTAAGTAAAATAAATGACCGTGAAATTTTCAATGTTAAGGCTTGGCAGGCCAGCAGAGGCCGCATTTTTGTGATTTTAAAAATCATCTGAGACTTAGAAAACAGTGTTAAAAAAAAAGATATATATTACTTCAAGATATAGTCTAGTCAAAATCGCATTCAGTTACTAGATTTAATAAACTTGATCAATGAACGATAGAAAAAAATCCAAAAGTTTCTCCTTTTTCTAACGTTTTTTCAATACTATGAATAGCGAACTACTGATATCACAAATTAAAGATATGGCTAAAGCCCAATTCACCAAAAATGCTTTCTGCATGGCATATTAATATCATTATAGTTTTCGATTTACAATTTTTTTTTTTTTTTACAATTTCGTAAGTAAAATAAATGACCGTGATATTTTCAAAAGTTTTAACCATTCATGATTTCAGCAAGCGGGATTCGTGCAGCTATTCGCCGACTACGACAAGAGCGTCGGCAACTACATAGCGGATGTGGACGGAAACCTTATGTTGGATGTCTACACACAAATATCCTCCCTCCCCCTGGGCTACAACCATCCTATGTTGCTGAGGATTTTTGACGATCCCTCGGCTGTGGTTAGTCTTATAAAATTAGAGTAGAGAAGGGGCAAAATGGGCACTTAGAGCTATGTAGGTACACATAACTCGCTCTTATAAGTTCTTAGGGATATGAAATAAAAACTATTAGAGATTAAGGCGCTGCCTCCCCGCACACTAGCGCCGCCACCAGTTTTATCTAATTACTAGCTGTACCCGCGACTTCGTTCGCGATTGACATACCTGGCGACTAATTAGGTTCACATTTAACCACAGTTTCTCTCATGTTATGAAACGCCGTGCAAAAAAACTTCGATGCCCATAATTGGACCTGTTACACTTCTAACATAAGTATCTTTATTTAGGTACCTAGTTAAATTGTGTATAAATCGTGTAGAGTCTACGGGGGATAGTATGTTGTCATCTTCAATCCCATTCTTTATCCACACGACTTTTAGCTACGACTCGGCCAGCGTCAGTGTTAAGAAGTGTCATACTCGTTTCACTTCTTACTCATGGTTCCGTTCAGCTGGGGCCCTATTCTGCTCAACTAATCGCTTCACTATGACAGGGGTATCGTCAAAGAATGACACGTTTTGGTATTCTACCTTAGATGAAAGAAATTATGATGAATGCAGATGGAGAGACGCGCGTCAAAGTGTCAAGTTTGAAACTATTAATTTATCTCGCACGCACTATCTGGAGTTTTATTAATCTATAAGGATTCTATGTGATGATTCTGCGACGATTCCATTGTCATAGTGAAGCCATTTTATTACAGAATTGGGCTCCTGATCCATTTGACTGGACCACCCTAATTTTTTTTTCGTTAGTAGGTAGGCTCAGTTGGTTGTTTACCTTAATTGGACCACTTACTCCAACCAAACTTTGGTGGTACAGTTAACTGTACCAGCTAAACCACCAAATATCATGTCCATGAATATCGCATGGACCATCTGCACATTTTACCTACTTTGCCTGAAATAGGCATTGACGCACTCATTAGTTAGGTTCCTACCTACTTAGGTAGGAATTTAACTTGTATCCCCCTTCACGGGGAACCTTACTGAATTCCGGTATAAAATGTATCTTTCCCCGTAGTATGAACTCAAATCGTGCCGACTTCCATTCGAATTCATTCAGTAGTTCCGTCGTGATGCGCGGTTAAAGAATATTACTTTTTCCTCTCTCCCAGGGGAACCTCACTGAATTCCGGGATAAAATGTATCCCATGTCCTTTCTTGTATTATGAACTCAAATCGTACTAATTCAGTCCCAACTCATTCAGCAGTTTCAGCTTGATGCACGGTGAAAGAATTTTACTTTCATCCCTTCTCCCAGGGGAACCTTATTTCGGGATAAAATGTATCTTTCCTCGTAGTATGAACTCAAATTATGCCGAGTTCTATTGGAATTCATTCAGTAGTTCCGTCGTGATGCCCAGTTAAAGAATTTTACTTTCATCCCCTCTCCCAGGGGAACCTGACTGAAATCCGGGATCAAATGTATCCCATGTCCTTCCTTGTAGTATGAAATCAAATCATGCAAGGTTTCATTCCAATCCATTCAGCAGTTTCGGCGTCATGCGCGGTGAAGAAATTTTACTTTCATCCCCTCTCCCAGGGGAACCTGACTGAATTCCGGGATAAAAAGTATCCTATGTCCTTCCTCGTAGTATGACCAAAAAACATTCCGAGTTTCATTTCAATACCTTCAGTAGTTTCGGCGTGATGCGCGTTTAACAAACAGACAGACAGACAGACAGACAGACAGACAGACAGACAGACATGAATGAAAAAAATTACAGTTTTGGCTTCAGTATCGTTAATAGAGTGCCCTCCAAAAATTTTTTTCAAAATATCTTCAATGTACAGAATTGGACCTGTTACAGTTTTATTATAAGTATAGATATAGATTACGTTTAAGAAAGGAATTTCCAAACATTACGTTACCTATTATATGCTTTTTTTTATTCCTCTGTTGTTTTAGTTTGTATTTAGGCAGAGATTCGATGTTGGCCTTGGAGGCCACCAAACAAAAATTATCCGTTATGGCGTTTAAGACCAAGCAGACCCGCACAATGGGTCTTATTGCAAATTAAAACTAACCTGCACAGTATAATACTAAAAAGAAAACTTTAAAAAAGGGAAAACTGCAGAAAAAAAATAGAGATTATTTTTTTCGAGCGACCAGGATCTAACACTTGATAAGTCTGGCAAGAATTGTTAAAATATCGAGTGATCGCTTCGTAGCAAACATGGGTTGAATATTCGATATTTATCGAAAGCTTCGATAAGTTGCTCGATAAGTCGCAGAAGAATGTAGTTTTTGGCGGGACTCGATATAATTGTGAAATTTATCACATGATATTTTATCCCATGATACTGCGTAGGAATCACTCGAGTGATACGCAGAATTTTTTCTGTGGTTGACTAATGAAAGCCAGTCCAGCCAGCGCATCAGACGCACTTTGATACATTGCATGAAAAATCGAAAGATGTGTAACTGTACTAGTCTTAGGTGCTACATAAATCTATACTTATAATAAAACTGTAACAGGTCCAATTCTGTACATTGAAGATATTTTGAAAATTTTTTTTGGAGGGCACTCTATTATCGATACTGAAGCCAAAACTGCAATTTTTTTTATTCATGTCTGTCTGTCTGTCTGTCTGTCTGTCTGTCTGTCTGTCTGTCTGTCTGTCTGTCTGTCTGTCTGTTTGTTAAACGCGCATCACGCCGAAACTACTGAAGGTATTGAAATGAAACTCGGCACGATTTTAGGTCATACTACGAGGAAGGACATAGTATACTTTTTATCCCGGAATTCAGTCAGGTTTCCCTGGGAGAGGGGATGAAAGTATAATTCTTTAACTGCGCATCACGACGGAACTACTTAAGGTATTGAAATAAAACTCGGTACGATTTTAGGTCATACCACGAGGAAGGACATAGGATACTTTTTATCCCGGAATTCAGTCAGGTTCCCCTGGGAGAGGGGATAAAAGTAAAATTTCTTCACCGCGCATCACGTTCACGCCGAAACTACTGAATGAGTTGGACTGAATTGGTACGATTTGAGTTCAAGGAAGGACATGGGATACATTTTATCCTGGAATTCAGTAAGGTTCCCCTGGGAGAGAGGATGAAAGTAAAATTCTTTAACCGCGCATCACGACGGAACTTCTTAATGAATTCGAATGCATTTCGGCGTGATTTTAGTTCGTACTATGAGGAAAGATACATTTTATCCCGGAATTCAGTAAGGTTGCCCTGGCAGAGGGGATGAAAGTTAAATTCCTTCACCGCTCATCACGCCGAAACTAGATAGATAGATAGATAGATAGAAAAACACTTTATTATACCACACAAATACAGGAAACAATACAAAGAAAATGCTTAGAAAAAAGGAAGTATAAAGGCGGCCTTATCGCTAAGAGCGATCTCTTCCAGGCAACCTTGGGATGGACTGGAAATGAAAGAACAAAATAGACGGTGGCACTGAATAAATATATAGATAGATACCTACTTAAAGAAAAGGAAACAAATACTTACACTACATACCTACCATAATACCTACAAAGATTAATAATAAACATACATAAACATAAAATAAGGTTGTCGAACTCTTTACATGGATATATAATGCTGATGAAGCAGTTTTTTGAAAATAGGGAGTGATTTTGCACGTCTGATGTCCAGAGGGAGAGCATTCCATAGACGGGTAGCTTGTACAGTGAAAGATTTGTCATAGAAAGAGGTAGTGTGAGCAGGGACTTTTAAAATGAGGGTTTCAGAGGAACGCAAAGAGAGCGAGTGAGAGTTTGAGAGGAATTCGAAGCGCTCCTTGAGATAGTAAGGGCTCAGAGGATAGAACAAGATACTGTACAAGAGAGATAGTATGTGAGTATTCCTGCGAAGTCGAATGGGCAACCACTTGAGTTTAGCGCGATATTCGGAAACATGATCATATTTGCGTAATCCAAATATGAACCTGATACTGAAATTTTGGAGGCGCTCAAGCTTGTTCAATTGATCTTCAGTGAGGTCCGGATAGCAGGCGTCGGCGTAATCGAGAATGGGAAGCAAAAGGGACTGAGCAAGAGTAACCTTA
Source organism: Eupithecia subumbrata (assembly GCA_949316285.1). Taxonomy (NCBI): domain Eukaryota; kingdom Metazoa; phylum Arthropoda; class Insecta; order Lepidoptera; family Geometridae; genus Eupithecia; species Eupithecia subumbrata. The sequence goes on along the minus strand of OX438642.1, from coordinate 29,102,715 downwards.
GTGGAAATCGGGAGAAAATTGCGCAGTCGCCGCATTGAGCCCGCCGATGCGAACATCTTTCTGCTGAGTTCGGCCAATTGTGGACCCCAAGACAACTCACTGTCTACAATCAATCCCAGGTTTTTCACAGATTTGCTAATTGGTATTGACACGCCGTCAAATGAGATAGGAGTTAAGGTCGCCATGTCAATTTTACCTATCATCCTTGAACTGCCCACAATGATTACTTGAGTCTTCTTAGGGCTCACCAAAAGACCGTGTGCTTTGCTCCACTCAAGGATGCGCGAGAGGTCATCATTCATTGAGGTTATGGCTGTTGTGAGGTCACTTATTGGAGCATGTTGGTAGATTTGGAGATCGTCAGCGTAAAGGTGGTAGGAACTAGACAAAGACTCGGATATGGAGTTTATGAAAATTGCGAATAGAAGAGGAGAAAGTACACCGCCCTGTGGAACACCAGCAGGCACATCACACCAAGACGAAAATATATCGTCAAGGCGGATGCGCTGCTGGCGACCAAACAGATAACTATGAAACCAGTCAGTAACCATTGGAGATATGTTAAGAGAACGAAGCACGGCAAGAAGAATGTCAAAGTCGACATTGTTGAAGGCGTTACTAAAATCAAGCAACGACAACACAGTCACAAGTCCGCCGTCCATGCCCCAACGAATGTCATCCGTAATTTTAGAGAGAGCCGTCACAGTGCTGTGACCATGACGAAAACCAGATTGTAGAGGATTCAAGAGAGAGTTGCTACAGAGAAATTGGCTGAGTTGGTTATGTACCAAACGCTCTAGCACTTTAGAGAGGAAAGGAAGAATAGAAATGGGTCGGAAATCGGAAAAGGTAGTGGGCCTAGATTTTTTAGGAAGAGGGATAATCTGGGCATTTTTCCAAGTGCTTGGGAAAGTGCTACTGGAAATGGAGACTACATAGGAAACTACAACTACATAGGTAATGAGTTGGAATGTAACTTGGCACGTTTTGATTTCATACTACAAAAAAGGACATGGAATACATTTTATCCTGGAATTCAGTAAGGTTCCCCTGGGAGAGAGGAAAAAGTAGAATTCTTTAACCGCGCATCACGACGGGTCTACGCGTCGTCCGATTTCATGCATTCTTTTAGTTAGAAACAGAGATGCAAGATCGAATATGACTAAATCAGTAGAAAGTCGAGTAGAAAATCAGTAGATTGATGAAATAATCTGTAGATTGAAGAAAAAAATTAGTAGATAAAGGGTAGGTAAGTTCCTATCTATTTATTTTTCCAAGACGCACCCATTAGTTAGGTTCCTACCTACTAAGGTGGTGGGTCTTGGAAAAATAAGTTAGGTTCCTGCCTTACATGATATATGGTGGTTTAGCTGGTCCAGCGAAGTTTGGTTGGAGTCTTACTCCAACCAAACTTGGTGTACAATTAAATTAATTAATTATTGTGGTCCACTTAAACTAACTGGACCGCAGAAAAATATTTTTTATTGTGGTACACAGCCAACTTTACCTACCTACTAACGAAAAAAAATTACGGTGGTCCAGTGACAAAGACCAGTCCCAAATGGATCAGGAGCCCAATTCTGCAAAACAATTGCTTCAGTATGACAATGGAATCGTCGCAGAATCATCACGAAGAATCCTTAGATTAATAAAATTCCAGATAGTGCGCGCGAGATAAATTAATATGTAGTTTCAAACTTGACGCGCGTCTCTCCATCTGCATTCATCATAATTTCTTCTATCCTAGGTGGAATACCAAAAAGTGTCATTCTGTGACGATAGCCCTGTCATAGTGAAGCGATTAGTATAGCAGAATAGGGCCCCAGCTGTGAGTAAGTCAAACGAGTAGGACACTTCTTAACACTGACGCTGGCCGAGTCGTAGCTAAAAGTCGTGTGGATAAAGAATGGGATTGAAGATGACAATATGCTATCCCCCGTAGACCCTACACGATTTTTTGGACGGCGGCGTTTCATAATATGAGAGACTATGGTTAAATGTGAACTTAATTAGTCGGCAGGTAAGGCAATCGCGAACGAAGTTGCGGGTACAGCTAGTATATTATAAATCTGATTTTGCGTGCTTCTCATTAGAAATTCCACATGAAAGATAACAAGTGGCAAACACTTCTATGCATTAAGCGACTGTCTGAGTTGAGTACAAGTTTTTTCCGCGGGGAAAAATAGGAACTTAGGCGGCGTGGACAGGTGCGCATTCGGCTAAGTTTCGATGCGTTTCAGGTCCAGACCGACCTCAAAAACCAGACTTGCTTCATGGAATACATATACATAATAAATATTTCAATTAGAGGCTCGATTACGTCATCACTTTTGACAATACAACACACCGTACTTCACCGCACGTGTATGAAATGATTTTTGCAAAGATTTACTTTCAAGACGCAAAGAGAGTTATTCTATTTGAAATTAGGTAACGTCACCTTTTGTGTAATCTGCAATTGTAGTATTCAGCAACAAAATAAAAATCAGCTATATTTACCTAGATCTTTCCTTTCAGAAGTCCGTCGTCAACCGGCCAGCTCTCGGAATGTTCCCGCCGAAGTATTGGTCGTCTAAGTTGAACACCTCTCTGCTAGGAGTAGCTCCCGTGGGAATGCGTAACGTGTTCACGATGGCATGCGGTTCCTGTTCAGTTGAGAATGCGCTTAAAACTGCCTTTTTCTGGTTCCGAAATAGAGAGAGGCGTGGTAGCCCCTCTTTTAGCGAGGCGGAGACACAGTCAGTTTTGTGCAATGATCCCCCTGGTTCTCCTGCTCTTTCAGTTATATCGTTTCAGGTGATCTATCATCATATTTAACTCTGTCTACCTCATTTCGAAGCAGTGCCGAGTGCCGGCTTAGAATTTATTTACACTTCCTTCCATAAGATTTTGTAAGAGGCAACTTGGAGTTATAGGCGGGTGATGGGCGGGTGGATGGCAGCGTCCCCTGTACAACAGACCCACCACGTACTGCGATCGCAAAGCCGCCTGCCAAGCATGGCGATTATGTCAAATCTCGCCTCCAAAAATAGACATTTTGGCAGATAATAATACTAACTTACTTTCGGGGTGGTCTAGCAGTGGAAGTCTTTCGGCTGAGTGTCCACCACCGAATGGATCCCCAGAGACAGGAATCGATCTCGCGGCAGACCAAACCTTCGTCATCAATAGAAAGACGAATTTACTAAACTGTCCCTGAAGGGTGTTAAACAGAAAGGAGTGAAAAATGCCTGGTCCTACTACTGTAGGACAATTAAAAAACATACCGAAGCCTAATAAGTTAAAGGTTTTTATATTAAAGTGCGTAATCCCTCACACTCAGGGTAATTTGTAAGAAATCAAATGATATCCCGAAAAAAATCCGTCTTCGACGGGACTTGAATCCGCATCCTTCCCTCAGTTCCGGATTATGTTTACTAATAATAAAAACCTTAGAATTGAGCAACGCGACACCTCTCAAACGAACTAAAGGTATCTTTAGTCTTTAAACAGGATTGGATAAACACCAACGTTTCCCGTTAACGGTGGAGCTAACGGCGCGATAGAGTCCGAAGGAAATCCCAAGGTTCTTCTCATTTGACGTCGTGGAGTAATTTTAATTAGTTAGTAGAAGAATGCGGGTTCAAGTCAGTATTTGATTTCCTAATCGGTTTGTTCGAATAATTTTTATGTTGTATCTTGTTTAAACAATACAGAATTGTTTCCATGGACGGACAATGGGCTCGTTGTCTTGCACGAGGTCGAAGGCAATACACAAGTTGGATATCCCCGCGTTCAGGTGGCCCGTCGTTCCTTTTCCGAATTACCAATATCCTCTTTGCGATAACATAAGGGAAAACTGCGCTCAGGACCTTATGTACGTATAATTTATATCTACCCTACAAGCTCTTTGTTCCGTCCCACGAAGCGTCCCACACATACCTAATGAAGTGCGAATATCTCCTATCTAACATTTTTTGGGAAAATGAGTTATTTATGCTATTGGATTCAAAGTTCAATTTTGCATGTACTGGCAAAACTCCAAAGTGATCGGAATAAAAATAACGTGTCAAAATGATTTTAGTAATACCTCCTAAATTTTTCATCACAAAAAATTGCTGCTCTAACTACTACTTCAAATATCTTCTAAGTTAAATAATACATCTTACTTACTTGTTACTTGTTTCCGGACTCGTTTCCGCAACTAGGCCACAGGTGGGCCCTTTTTGCGTGTCGGGTGGGGGGCTGCTAAACTAACCACCCGATGTCCTCCAGGAAGGCCAGCAGCTCGCTGACGCCGGTGCATGCCTCCCTAGGCGTCCTTGGTGTTCCAAGGTATTGTAGTCGTTGGGAAGCAACGCTATCGCACTCTACAAGCACATGCGCGGCCGTCTCCTCTGCGTTCATGCACCCACTGCATAGGGGGCTGTCCGTGATACCCAGGTTAAATAGGTGTTTGTTAAGCATGCAGTGTCCAGTGACAATGCCGACGATTTGCCGGAGTTTGTCACGCTTCAGATTGAGGAGTTTTCGGGAGAATCTCGGGTTAAGAGCCGGGAAGGCCTCCTTCGACTGTCTACAATCTGGAATACTTGCCCAGTAGTCTTGGTGTTGTTTAGTTGTACGTTGACGGATCCATGAGCGGACTTGACTGAAAGGTAGGGGGATTATTGGTTCGGGCCCTGCCGGTTGCCGCTCCGAACCTCTCCTTGCCAGTGCATCAGCTTCGTCGTTTCCTCTCGATCCGCTGTGTCCTTTTATCCACTGTAGAGTGACTCTATTGGACTGACTTACTTGTTCCAGCAGGTGGTGGCATTGTAGAGTGAGTCCCGATTTGTGTTCTCTCCTGTTCAGGGCCTGTAGTACAGCCGCGCTATCCGAGAGGATCCTGATATTTTGGTCAGTTACCTTTCTTCGTAGCACTGCGGTCGCAGCTTGGATTATACCTACACATTCCGCCTGGAAGATGGAGTTGTGGGCACCCAGTGCTGTTGTTTTGTGTATGTTTAGTTCTTCCGAGAACGTTCCCGCTCCGGTCCCTGTTTTCATTTTAGAGCCATCTGTGTATATTCTAACTTCATATGTGTTTGAGCTGTCACTTGGCTCCTCGTGCATTTGCACTCGTGCAATTTTTTAAATAATACATCATTTTGCATTATTTTTTGCGCGAATACCTACCTCTTATCTACTTTGAAATACGTTTTTACTTGACGAAAAAACTTGTTTGAATAAGACTGGAGCGAGAAACGACGCGTCGTATGCGCGAAAGAGACAGATGTTCCGTTAGGTTGCACATCATCATCATCATCAGATTATATTAGTCCACTGTTGGACATAGGCCTACCCTTAGAGCGCCATAGCGCCCTGTCTTCAGCTTGCCGCACCCAGCATCTGCCTGCAGTCTTTCGCAGATCGTCATCCCACCTCGTTAGAGGGCGTCCTACACTACGTTTGCCGAGTCGTGGTCTCCACTCAAGAACACGTTTACCCCAGCGGTTGTCGGTTCTTCGCGAGATATGGCCGGCCCACTGCCACTTCAGCTTGCTAATTCTTTGAGCTATGTCGATAACTTTGGTTCTTTGTCGGAGGTATACGTTATGAATTTTATCCTTCAGAGAGACTCCGAGCATAGCTCTTTCCATAGCTCGCTGAGCGACTTTGAACTGGTGGACCAGCCCTACCGTGAGTGTCCACGTCTCAGCTCCGTAGGTCATGACGGGTAGGACGCACTGATTGAAAACTTTAGTTTTCAAGGATTGTGGTATGGATGACGAGAAGACTCGACGTAGTTTCCCAAACGCTGGTTGCACATACCAAAACCGAAATGTGACATTGGCAAATGCCCTCTTTAGATTGAGCAAATTGCATGGAATTACTATAATCCAAAATTTTTTAGTGCCCGGTCATACACAGATGGAATGTGATTCCGTACATACCTAGTGCTGTTGATTTAATAAGAGTAAGAAACAACGACATCTGGTAAATTGTTGTTGATCGTCGAGTCCTTTTTATATTCTTTATTTTTTAAATGTTTAATATTTTGTTGCTACATTAGATAAGTGTTTTTAGTAACTAATTTAATGTTGTTGTCAATTTTTGAGTCATTGTGTATTCATTAATTCTAATTGTTTAACCTTGTATTACTTTAGATTAAGAACATAAGAGTAGGTACGTAATAGGTACTGCTAATTTAAATACTAAAAATTGTTGTTATCTTGAGTTACATTTTAAATTTTTATTGATGGGAATCATCAAAAATAAAACAGTCGATGTCGTTAAATAATTATACCCAAGAATTACTAGACTGATACATTTTCTCTTCTAAAGTTTTTGTTTTTATAATGCGTAAGCCTCACACTCTGGCTAATTTCTAAGAAATTAAATAACATCGCAAAAATTTACGACTTCGGCGGGACTTGAACCCGCATCCTTCCGTCAGTACCGGAATGTGCTAAACAACTACGACACGAGGTCAAGTGACGCTGGAGTCGAAAATCTTTGCGACTTTCTACGTTATTTAATTTCTTCGAAATTTGCCAGAGTGTGAGGCTTACGCACTATAAAAACAAAAACTATATGTTTTTCTTTACTTATTTGTATGTTTTTTTAATAAAGACCTTCTAAATACGAAATTCTAACTGTAATATCATTAATATTGATGCCAATAACTCCTAACTGACATTATTTCGAAAATAGCTTACCATAGGCCAATGTAATTAACTTAATTGAATTTGTCATATTATTTTATATGAATTACAATAGTTTACATTAATTTATTTTTATTGTTGAAAAAATTAAACGTTTTTTTCGTCTCGTGTAAAATTTGGTTTATGTTGGATAGAAGATATTCGCACTTCACCGTCGCTATGCTTCTAAGATGCCTGAGAATTCGGATTCAAACAAAATAATTCGGACGTTTCGGGGGACAAGCTATCTTCGCCAATGTGTCATACAGCAAATTTTTAAAGTAGTTCTGTTAGATCATAGGAAACATAGTTTGCGTCAAAACAAAAGAAAATATCGTATGTTCATAATCAAACAAACAAAATATCGAACACATCGATTGCGTTCCCGTCGTCCCTTCGTGTCGTGCGACGTAGGTACGTTACGTTCCTTGCGTTTAGACCGCATGGAAGCCTATACCCCACAGCCGCGATAACTCGATTATGACGCGGCGGGGTGAGGTAGCTCCGACAGCAGGTAGGTTAAGAGTGCCCATTCTATACTTTAGTATTATAATATATTGTGTGCAATAAGATTGTTTTCCTTAAAGGTGTCTGCAAGCAGTTGAACGCACAATATGTGAGATGGCGTGTATGGGCGCGCCCGTCGCGGCGCTCATAGTTGAGCCGATACAAGGCGAGGGCGGGGACAACGAGGCATCGCCGGATTTCTTCCAGAAACTACAGTACCTCTTGAAAACCGTACGAGACTTACTTGTACCTAATTAAATTAAATCCAGAACTCACAAAAGGCTTGGCAAATAACGTTTAACCTACTAATATTATGACTGCGAAAGTTTCTGTGAATGTTCGATAACACGTAGGTATCTCTTTAACTGCATAACCGATTTAGATAAAATTTGCTGTGTAGATAGTTCAGGTTCTAGAATAACACATTATGCAATCTAATTTTCGAAAATTAAGCTCCAAGGGTGTTAAAAAGGGTGGTAAAGTTTCTATGTAAAAATATTATTCCTCGGTTCGATTCACTCAAAACTCGGTATAAATAAACTATCAAATAAACAAAGAATGATGTACTTTTTTATTTATACAAAACTTGAGAGTGTGCTATTATTTTTTTAAATTTGTATGATTACAAGATACTAGGCGCAGATGGTAAATAATAATAAAATAAGTTATACGGCACTTTTTTACACATCTGCATCTGGCCCCAAAGTGAGCAAATATGGTTTATGGATACTAGATAACTAATATCGTAAATACAATAGACAATTGGGTGTTACTGACTGACTGCCGTGCGGTCGCGGCAGATTCTTACGCTACGGCGGCGTAAGAATCGGCCTGTCAAATCTAACTCAAGTCGTGGATGTTGCAATTGAGATGATTACCGGTCGCTGTGGAGTTTACGGAACGCAAGGCATTGTAATTGAGCGACACATTTTGACCTCTAGCGCCAAGGTCATTGAACTAAGAGGTTAAGGTCGCTAAGAAAAGTTGCACCCTTAGTGACCCCCTCCACGATTCTATAAAAAAATATATATGTTACCAGAGGAAGGTAATCAGTATGATAATAATAATGTAAAGCTAAATACTTTTTGCAGAAAGGCGTTGCTTTGATCTTCGACGAGGTTCAAACTGGTGGTGGGGCGACTGGTAGGATGTGGTGTCACGAACACTTCGGCCTGCAATACCCCCCGGACATAGTCGTGTTCGGCAAGAAGATGCTGACTGCCGGATTTTACCATACAGACGAGTTCAGGTGACTTTTTGTATCATTCACACCACCACAGGTTTGTACTTTAGCCTGAGTTGGAAGCACTCTGTAATTCAAACTATTACATTAAAATAATATCTTATGTAGTTTCTCTAAATTTATGGCATAAAAAATCAGATCTAACAATAAAATAATTTAATAACCTCAAAATTATTCAACCAACAACATACCGAAGCGACAGAAATGAAAAATAGCACTTAATTTCCGTGTCAGTGTACAATTTTATAATTTGATCTTTTCTAAGTGTTCGTTTATTGTATTTATGGCAAAAAAGATTTGATCTATGCAACTTTATTACTTTACTAGCTGTACCCGCGACTTCGTTCGCGATTGCCTTACCTGCCGACTAATTAAGTTCACATTTAACCATAGTCTCATATATTATGAAACGCCGCCGTGCAAAAAATCGTGAAAGGTCTACGGGGGATAGCATGTTGTCATTTTCAATCCCATTAAAGAATGGGAGGATAAAGATCCACACGACTTGTAGCTACGACTCGGCCAGCGTCAGTGTTAAGAAGTGTCATACTCGTTTCACTTGTTACTCATGGTTCCGTTCAGCTGGGGCCCTATTCTGCTATAGGTACTAATCGCTTCACTATGACAGGGGTATCGACACAGAATGACATGTTGTGGTATTCCACCTCAGATGAAAGAAATTATGATATTTATTTTATATTTATATTTATATTTATTGAGGTAATGATGTATGATGAATGCAGATGGAGAGACGCGCGTCAAGTTTGAAACTATTAATTTATCTCGCACGCATTATCTGGAGTTTAATAAAACTTAAATGTAAACTTGAATCTAAGGATTCTACGTGATGATTCTGCGACGATTGTCATACTGAAGCAATTGTATTGCAGAATTGGACTCCTGATCCATTTGACTGGACCACCGTAATTTTTTTTTGGTATGTAGGTAGGTACAGTTGGCTGTGTACCACAGTAAAAAATATATTTTTCTGTGGTCCAGTTAGTTTAATTAGACCACTTACTCCAACCAGACTTCGGTAGTACAGCCTGGACCAGCTAAACCACCACAATATATCATGTAAGGTAGGAACCTAACTTATTTTTCCAAGACGCACCACCTTAGTAGGTAGGAACCTAACTAATGGGTGCGTCTTGGAAAAATAAATAGATAGGAACTTACCTACCCTTTATCTACTAATTTTTTTCATCAATCTACTGATTTTCTACTCGACTTTCTACTGATTTAGTCAAATTCGATCTTGCAAACCTGTTTCTAACAAAAAGAATGCATGAAATCGGACGACGCGTAGACCCGTCGTGATACTTTTTCCTCTCTCCCAGGGGAACCTTACTGAATTCCAGGATAAAATGTATCCCATGTCCTTGCTTGAACTCAAATCGTACCAATTCATTCCAACTCATTCAGCACTTTCGGCGTCATGCGTGGTGAAGAAATTTTCCTTTCATCCCCTCTCCCAGGGAAACCTGACTGAATTCCGGGATAAAAAGTATCCTATGTCCTTCCTCGTAGTATGACCTAAAATCGTGCCGAGTTTCATTTCAATACCTTCAGTAGTTTCGACGTCATGCGCGGTGAAGAAATTTTCCTTTCATCCCCTCTCCCAGGGGAACCTGACTGAATTCCGGGATAAAAAGTATCCTATGTCCTTCCTCGTAGTATGACCTAAAATCGTGCCGAGTTTCATTTCAATACCTTCAGTAGTTTCGACGTGATGCGCGTTTAAGAAACAGACAGACAGACAGACAGACAGACAGACAGACAGACAGACAGACAGACAGACATGAATGAAAAAAATTACAGTTTTGGCTTCAGTATCGATAATAGAGTGCCCTCCAAAAAAAATTTTCAAAATATCTTCAATGTACAGAATTGGACCTGTTACAGTTTTATTATAAGTATAGATTTTTGTGACAACTTTATTTTTGACCCGGGACTTCATTATCAGCGGTTGAACACGAGACCGCTAGACCAACGGGGCAGTCGTATAAAAGTATAAAATGTCCTGCCACAGAAATATTAGAAACCTACATTTACTCTACGTTAAGTAATATAGTAATTTAATTAATATAGTAATAGTAATAATGGTTAAAAATAAATGTCCACCCGTGTGAAGCCGGGACGGGCCGCTAGTGTATCATATAGACGGATGTCTTAAAAAACGCGTATTATATTATATTGTATACATAAATTACCTTTTCTCAATAAATAAATACACATAATAGATGAATGACAAACCTAGTTTGTGTTGCATTGGATTGGACACACCAATAAAAATCAAAAACTCTTTATTTCCACAAATACAACAAATCTTCACTTAGAAACGGTAAAATTATAAAACTGAAATAAAGTGATATATTTGATTCCTGTCGCTTCGGTATGTAGACTAAAGTAAAGAAGCGACGAAGAAACCTTTAGCCTGTTAGTTGTAACCAACGACGTTTCATCTTTACATAGTATACCTACTATAAAACAAAGTCGCTTCCCGCTGTCTGTCTGTCTGTCCCTATGTATGCTTAGATCTTTAAAATACGCAACGGATTTTGATGCGGTTTCTTGTAATAGATAGAGTGATTCAAGAGGAAGTTTTATATGTATAATATATAAATAAATAAATAAATAATGCTGGACAATTCACACAGCATCATCTAGCCCCAACCTAAGCAGAGCTTGTGTTATGGGTACTAGATAACTGATAAACATAATACAATACACTACATAGATAGATATTTTTACTATATAGAAAAACATCCAGAACACCCTGAACAAATATCTGCAGATCGTACAAACATTTGCCTCGAGGCGGGAATCGAACCCGCAACCTCCTGCGTCGCAGGTGGTCCTTCGCCCGCTGCGCCACTGAGGTCGTCATATAAGAAATAAATAATATTATAAAGAGGAAAGATTTGATTGTTTGTTTGATAAACAGATAAACAGATAAACATTTTATTTATAATTTGTCAAATTATATTTGTATTGAATAAGCTGCGAAACTACGTGAAACCGGACCGATTTGAAAAATTCTTTTACCATTATAAGCCCACATTATTCCTGATGAACATAGGCTATTTTTTGAAAACGGGTATTAGGACAACGGGTATTAAGAATGCAGCTAGTAAGAAATATAAGAAAGAATCTGCGATGGTCGACCAAGCGACAAGTCGACTCAAATCAAATCAAATCAAAAACTCTTTATTTCCATAAATACAATAAATGTACACTTAGAAAAGGTCAAATCATAAAACTAAACACTGACTCGGAAATAAAGTGATATTTTTCACTAGCTGCTGCCCGCGGCTTCGCTTGCGTAGTTCCCGTTCCCGTGGTAATTCCGGGATAAAACATAGCCTATGTCCGTCTCCTGGTTCTAAGCTGCCTCCCCACCAATTTTCAGCCAAATCGGTTCAGCCGTTCTTGAGTTATAAACAGTGTAACTAACACGACTTTCTTTTATATATATAGATTACTGTCGCTTCGGTATGTAACTCTCGATAAACATTTACTTATTACAGAATTATGCAGCCTGGCCGCATCTTCAACACATGGATGGGCGATCCTACCAGAGTGCTCCTAATTGACAAGGTCATACAAGTTATACATATGGATAAGCTCTTGAGCAGGGTGAGCGCTACCGGCCTCTTTTTGAAGAACGGGCTGCATCAGATCGAGAAACAGTACTGTGGTCTCATTTACAAAGTGCGCGGAAGAGGCACGTTCCTTGCATGCTCTGCTCCCAATCCTCAAATTAGAGATTTGATTATTTCCAAGCTGAAGAAGTATGGTAAGTGAGTCAATCTAATATTTTTTGTAACTAATAACTGTCGTTTCTTGCCTAGGTGAATTCAAATTCAAACTTCTTATTGCGACCAAATTGTACAAGTTATTAAAGATATTCAGTCTCAAATATGGACCCGGTTAGGGCACAGCAAGATAGTACTAGGACAGATATTATAATACTAGGTAGACTAAATAATAACGCCAGTTATAAAGTTTAAGCTTAGCTTTGTAAGCCAAATACAAAATCTTTAAGATTTTTTGACAAACATCATGTAGTAGGTAGATGAATAGAATAATTATACAGCAAAAAGTAAACATTAGATGTTATATAAAATAAATAAATAAATGGATGAACATGTTTTCTGCTTACTACTAATGTTGTTTTAGAGCTGTCAACCTAATTTTAAACCTGACAGTCTAAGTTTTCAAACATAGAATAGCTTTCGTCTATTTGACATTCCTAAATCCTAATTTTAGCTAATTCTAAAACAACAGAATCGACGCCATTATGTTTTTTTTTCTATCACTGCCTCGTATGGTCTAGCGGTCAGCTTGTTCAATCGCTGATTATGGGGTCCTGGGTTCGAATCCCGGGTCGTGCATATAGTTGTTATTGGGGTTTTTCTAGTAAGGAAAATTCACAGTAGCAGCCCGGAGTCTTTGCGTTTGCGGTGTTACACCCCCGTGGCCCGGAAACCACGTTAAGCCGTTGGTCCTGCGTATGACCTCTCCCCGAGCGTGTCGGTCTGCCGTCCCAACGAATCATGAGAGTGAGGGAATAGAGCGTGCACCTGTGTTTGCGCACACACTAGTGCACTGTAATATGTCCTGCGCATCTGCCTAGTCTTCGATGAGACTGGCCGCCGTGGTCGAAATTCGGCGACATTATGATTATAATTTTTGACCTCCCCGTTAAAAATCTTTTTTTTGCTATAAGTTTATTTAACTAATATACTTCTTGTTCCCAGGCATCTTGTGTGGCGCATGTGGAGTTGATTCGATTCGCCTGAGACCCTCGTTGACTTTCGAAGCGAAACACGCAATCATATATCTTACAACGCTTCAGAAATGCCTGGCAGAAATAAATAAAGGAATATAGTTAGGATTTTTGTTTTTTAAAATAGGTACCCGCTTAATCACACTCAAATTATACCAGCCGGTATGCTTTTATGAAATGCTTACAAAAATGTGCCCGCGCGGGCTTTACGGCCCTTTTCCACGGCAACATCCCGTTTTTTGCAGGTACGGTTTTTTTGCATGATACCGTTTAGGTAGTGTACTTGTTTCAATACTAGCTGCCACACGAGTATCATGTTTACAGTATCTATCCAGGAGGGTGATCATGGTGTGGTAAGGCACGGCATTACGGCTCAAACGTTAGCAGTTGAAAGGTTGAAACGTTCGGGTGCGCGTTCACAGGCCTCTTTGATCGGAGTGAACCAAGCGAACGAAGATCTCATGCGTTGATTACACCTAACGAGTACAGTGGCGAGTCAGTGTCCTCGGCCGAGTGCTCGGTTGGTATAAACACTTTAACGAGTGCTCGGCCGAGCGCTCGGCCGAGCAGAGAGGCGAGAGAGTCACTAGAATCCCAATCTGTTCACTAGGCCGAGTGAGTACCCACCTCCCCACTTCATTCTTCTGCCCCCGTAGCGACTCTACATCCCGCTCGGCAGGCATGAACACGCACTCGCTTGTCACTCAGCCACTCGCCACTCGTTCGTTCGTCACGAAGCTGTGTGCGTGTTTATGTTATTTATCAGATTCTCATAATCTCAATTATAATGACCGCTAATAACAAATGGACCTTGGATACAACAATAAAATTTATTCAGTGTTACAAAATACATGAATGTTTGTGGAATTTTCCAAATTCTTCGGTTTCCATCTTCTAATAAATTCCACAATTCGTTAATAATGTCTGGTAACAGCCGGTTGAAAACTCGTTTGAATTCCTTTTTTTTGCGATCCATTGCAGACGAAGCGTGATCAAAACTGAACTGACTCGCCACTAGAGTAAATACGTGTGAACATCCACTCGGTTCGGCGACTCTCTCGGCCGAGAGCTCATTTACTGACTCGCCACTGTACTCGTTAGGTGTAATCAACGCATCAGTGGCATGGCTGTGTGATGAAATAGTCCGTCCGTCTGCTAGCGGGTTGTACCTCATGAACTGTGTGTGTGTGTACTATTGTATTTCTCTTGCCGCTATAACTTAAAATAATAAAAAAAAATATATATCAAAATTAAAGGGAAGAAACAAAAAACATGATTCATTGGGAACTTTCGTGTCGTTGCATCCGACGCGCATTTGGCTGGTTTTTTTAGGTCCGTTTGTATTTATATTACAGATACCTAAGTGTTCCTATTGCATGTGCAAAATAAATGATTTTCATTATTCAAGCACCAATTGTTTACTTATCTAAAACGAGGTTCGTAGTTAACCCGCTTAGGTACATTTATAATGTTTACATTAATTTATAATCTATATTTCTTGATAAAACGATTCTTTGAGAATACGATAAAATAAAACCGGAACACGATGTTATTTAGCGTTTCCATGGATACGTACTGAGGCTAAGTTCCCATTTGTTTTATTTCGTACTGTAGTGGACTTAAATGCTCTGGACTAGCGGGGACTAGATTCTGGACTTGAAATAAACTAAAACGCTCCCGACGAAAGGTATTGGTAACGACTAACTACTGTTTACCCATTGAACGCGTATCAATGCGTTTCGCACTGAGATTTTGCTTGTGTGTAAAAAACAGCATTTGAATATGACCCCGGTCAACGTTTTCGCAAATGTATGGTTTATGTAACCTCGATAGGTAGATTTGGCCGGTTTTTTTAAGTCTGTTTTGTATTTTTATTACAGAAGTATTCTTAATGTATGTGCTAAATAAATGTTTTCCTTTTCAAAATGGCTTTAATTTTTCTAGCATCTATTTTATTGCCCGAGCTCACGAAGTGAGCGAAGCGTCTCTGCAGCAACTCTAGCAAAATTAGCGTTTCTGTAGGTATGCCCGTACTCCTCGACAGGTCATATTTTACAACCGATCGGTACGAAACTTGGTGTAGGTACAGATTCTATGAATTTATAAAAAAATTGTCGGGCTTTTTTTTATTAAAGGCGTACTTCCTCCAAAAAAGGCAAATATAGCTTTTGAATATCTCCGCTTTCAGAGATCTGATTTCAAAGATTATATTTTAAATTAAAAGGTAGTACTTAACTTTAAATTGTTCTTACAAAAATTTAGTAGAGATCTGATGACGATTTTCGGCATGACATGACGAGCAGAATATTGAGCGAGCCGTCTCGCTAACAGCGAGCAGAGAGTTAGGAACATTATTTCTACCTATGTAAGGCAAAAAGTAGATTGGTGAAAACGAGTAAGTTATTGGTAACGAATTTACATTTCCTGTGACCTAAGGGCAAGTTCTCACTATATACAGCCTACCTACCAACAGGAATTACAAAAAATATCTCCTACCTAAATATTCCGTTTTAAATCACTAGTATTATGTAGGTACATTAATAAAATAAAAAAATTAGTACCTACTCGAGAGGTCTGCTGTTCGTAGTACACTACTAGTGATAATTAATGTCACCACCACAGATATTATAATACTATACATACTAGGCCACCACTAAATCATTCTAGGAAAGAGCTCAACTCAACTCGACCCAAGTATTACCTACCTACGTAGTGTTAATTCTGTCAAAATTAATCATAAAGTTATATTTAGGTTAAGTACCTATATCTATATATCAGAACCATGTTTCCAAACCTACTTGCCTGCCTACTTATCAAATAATTGAGCGAGAGCAGCAACCTAGCAACACAACACAACCAACGGTTTTATAGTAAGTACTATATTCTTAACATTCGAATACAAAAATTATCGTTGGCTTGCACATCTGCTTGCTAAAGCTAGGGGACGGGGACTGTAACCGGCCTTTATTTTCTTTATCTTATTCTTTTGAACTCGCTAAGGTCACACATAATGGCTCGTTCCAAGGTCCATTTGATCCAGGAGACCAAGGTCATCAAAGACATGTGTGTACTTAACGGTTTATTTTATTTATACATGTATACTCACCTGCCCTAATTGAACCCTATTTGAGCGAAATCTCAAGTCTTCAAGTCTAGCAAAATAGATACATTTTATTCTGACGAGCGAACGAAGTGAACGAAGCGTCTCTGCATCAACTCTAGCAAAATTTGCGTTTCTGTCCGTATGACCGTACCTACTCCTCTACAGGTTGTATTTTACAACTGATCGGTACAAAACTTGGTGTACAGATTCTATGATTTTATATGGATTTTATAGAACTTTTGCCGTCAGGGATTTTTGATTAAATGCGTAGGTACTTCCTCCAAAAAGACAAAAAAAGGGCTTTGAATATCTCCGCTATAAAACATCTGATTTCTATGATTATATTTTTAATTGTAAGGTTGTTGTTTTTAATTCTTCTCAATCTCATAAACATTTGGTAAAGATCTGATCAGGATTTGTTGCCAAGCAGAATAGCTCCGCAAAATGCAGTATAATGCAAGAGAACATTTATCAGTAGGTACAGGGTCATCTATTAGATGTTTATTTATTTATTTATAAGGCAATGCCAACAATACACATAATAAATAAATAAATAAATAATGCTGGACAATTCACACAGCATTATCTAGCCCCAAGCTAAGCAGAGCTGTGTTATGGGTACTAGATAACTGATATACTTAATACAATACGCTACATAGATAGATATTTTTTATTAGGTATACATAGAAAACACCCAGACAAACGGAACAAATTTCTGCAGATCGTACCTACACAAATTTGTTCTGAGACGGGAATCGAACCCGCAACCTCCTGCGTCGCAGGCGGACCTTCGCCCGCTGCGCCACGGAGGTCGTCATAATAAAACGTTCTAATAACACAATTAGGTTCACAAGTAGTTTCTTAGTACTTATAGAATCTGTGCTTATAACAGGCATGCACAACATTTACTAAAGGTGCACAAACAACAGCTAAAAATAATACCATGAAGGGGTTACAAGTATAATTTATGAGATGTTTGTAACTCTTCGAGAATACCATGAGCACGGCCTGCGTGGCCGTGCCTGCCAGTTTACGAAAGCAAGAAATTAATTTTATAGATGGCGCTCATGCTACTGAACGTCTCTGATTTATGAGATTTGATTTCAAAGATTATTAGTAAGTAGAGGACGCGCAAATCGAACCTGAAATGTGAATTTCTTAAAAAAGCTTTTAGCAGGTGCGTCATAAAAGAAACCTCCATACTTTCAGCTTCGTAGCTATTGTAGATTCGGAGATCTCTTGATAAGTCAGTGAGTGGCCTTACTTTGACTCCACTTCATTGACCTTTGGGGTTCCAATTTCAAAAAACCCTGAAATACGTGACTGTTTATAGGTATTGAGTCATCTTCCTACGCTACAAATTTTGACGCCCAACCCGGTTCTGGAGTTATTATATAAATGACATAATTTGATCCCCTTAGAATGCGAATTTCCAAAAGTCCGTTCTTAGCGGGTGAATACGTCTTTAAAGAACCCACCATGCAAAATTAGTAGAAAATGCGTAGTAATCAGAGACCAAAGCTTGAGTGCTCAATTTCATAGCAAGACCTAGGTACCTACACACCGTGCAACTTTCAGGTCTCTACGTTAATGTGGTCTTGGGCTGTCGCGTGTCAATGAGTTGAAAGAATGACTAGTCAATAATTCAACTGTGATTTTATATGTTTGTGATTTTATGTTTATACA
Organism: Eupithecia subumbrata; assembly: GCA_949316285.1. NCBI lineage: Eukaryota > Metazoa > Arthropoda > Insecta > Lepidoptera > Geometridae > Eupithecia > Eupithecia subumbrata. The sequence continues at coordinate 29,084,719 of OX438642.1, read as the reverse complement.
CAATAAAAGTGGACGTGTTTTACGATTATGGTTAAACTAGTGAACGCTTTGGACAAGTTTTTTTAGTTTATGAAAATGCCGATAGACCTTTCCTTGCAAAAGATACGAAGCAGGCTACTTTTCAGTCTTAGTAACTACTTCGTCGTCCAGTTTTAAACGTGTTAAAAATTAGGTAGGTATCAATGTTATTAAGTTTTTAATTTATTATACATCGAGCAAGATATTCGCCACCCTCTGTACACAATGGCTTTGTATCCATCGAACATAGTTATTCAATTATTCATGATCATAATTTCAACTTTGTGGAGAAAAGTGAGCTGTTTTGACGCCCTGCGAGCTCTGGGGAGCCGCGACGTCACAAGTGGCGAATATCCATACGTTGTCCGAATAGAAACGCAGTTCACAGATAACATACGAATAGATCATCGACAGGTAGAGATAGTCCGTTTTATCCACCTGTGCACAGCGTCCGTTCTCAGCCCAAGGGCTTCACTCACCGCCGGCCACTGTTGCTTGTCCACACCAAGCTTTGACCTGACCATCAATGAAAACTATCACGTAAAGGGTAAAACTGTTATACGACACGGCTCAACGCCCGGAAGACCCCAATTGCTGTATCCGTTGGAAAGGTTCAGTGACGTGTTAGAATGCACCCAGCTGCCTTCAGGGCGTGATGTGTTCCATCCATTGATAGCAGATGACTTGGCGATTCTTAGGACTGAGCCGATACGGCTGAAAGAGTACGGGAAGGTCAGCGCGGTAGACTATCGCCTGCTTTATGGACAACGCATCGCTTTGCTTGGATACGGGATTACTGTTCACAAAAAATGGGTTGGGACTACATTGGATCTGCTCTTACCGTTACAGGTAACTGCCTCATAAGAATATAAATTAATTAATTCATTTCTTGCATTTTAGTGACTTAGCTAATTATTCCGTGCCCTAGCAGTTGCCCCTACATATTTGAAACAATTTTTAGGGTTTCGTACCTCAAAAGGAAAAAAATTAACCCTTATAGGATCACTTTGTTGTCCGTCTGTCAACCCCCTTTTCTCAGGAACGCATGGAGATATCGAGTTAAAATTAACATCAAATACTCAAGTCCGTAACCTCTTGAAGCCGCGATAAAATAAAACTTCTAAGTCAACGCAATCAAAAGCTACAACCGTTTATGTCCGAATATTTTGATATTTCCAAGGGAATCAGATGCACACGAATCCTATAGGGTAGGTACCTACCTACTTCGCTTAGACCTAGGATCCTGAAATTAGGCGCGCAGCAAGGTTTTAAAGCACAAGTGAAGAAAAAAACTTGTGTTCCTGAGAAAAGGGAATTGACAGACGGACAACAAAGTGATCCTACAAAGGTATTTTCCTTTTGAGGTAGAGCCCTGACAATTAATGTAGGCCAATTTATTTTTTATATTTATTCATTACAAAAGCAATTAAAGTAAACATTAAATGATGGTACATTAAAAACCTTGAGACTTTTGTCTTAGTAAGTACCTACTCACATTCGTTTTGAATTATTTGTAGTCTAAATGTAATAAAATAAATGATTTAGGCCTACCGTACAAACTGCATCGGCTTTCATGTGGACTCACCATTGCTATAGGTAAAAAATTATAATGCTACGGCTCCACCTGCGTCCTAACGCGTTAAGTAACGCAGTAATTCGGGCGTCACCCAGATGTGGCCAAGGTTTTAACGTGTTCATTTATTGACGACGCTAAAATGCACCTTGGCGACTAGCACCCAAGCATTTTTAGCGCCTTAATTAACGCGTTAATGGAGATTAACACCAACGTCAACGCTAACGCAGGTGGAGCCGTAGCCTTAAGAGATAAGTTACTTATCGCGTTAGGAACAGGTGAAGCCGTAGCATTATGAATGAGACAAGCGAGACTTTTATGACTAACTAGCCGACCTCTGTGGCGCAGCGGGCGAAGGTCCGCCTGCGACGCAGGAGGTTGCGGGTTCGATTCCCGCGTCGGGACAAATATTTGTACGATCTGCAGACATTTGTCGAGGGCGTTCTGGAAGTTTTTTTTATATGTACCTATGATAAAAATATCTATCTATGTAGTGTATTGTATTAAGTATATCAGTTATCTAGTACCCATAACACAAGCTCTGCTTAGCTTGGGGCTAGATAATGCTGTTTGAATTGTCCAGCATTATTTATTTATTAAAAATAATAATTCTAAGTTGTTTGTTCAGGTTCTAGATGGCGTTCTTACACACTGCGATGACACATTCTCCGACCTACCTAACCACCTAATATCGGGCGTGAACTACCCATCCGTGTGTGCGTCACACCCTTGCAGCAAGCCCGGTTCAGTTTGTCCCGGGGACTCGGGCGGCCCTGTGGTCCACGCGACGGGCATCGTCGGAGTTATATCCAAGACTGCGCCACCTCTTGTTATAAATTAGGGGGAGCGCATGGAGTTACACGCATTCAAGGGATTGTATCACCTCTCAGTTCGATTGTTGACTGGATTGCGCAAGCTGTTAAGAAATACGATGTCCATTAAAATTATTATTATTTTTGCATGAGTCTTGGTTTTCAGAGAAGTTTTGAAAGGTAGGTATCTACCAAAACATGGCTTTTTAAACGAATATACCTACCTAATCAAGATCGGTAAAGTGCGAGTGTTACTCGCGCGCCGAGGGTTTCGAACGTTTGCCAACAAATATCTATGTACTAAAAGTACCGGTAAGAGACTTCGCAATTTAACGAATACCTACCTAGAAATAGTAGGTACCAACCCATATTTCAGATGGATCTCTCTGCATGCTTCGGTTGAAGTGGCTAATAGTAAATTATTCGACTTTTTTCTAAATATTTCTAAAAGTATGAAACCTACAAAAATTTGAAAAACTGTTTTGAAACGTACAAACCGATACCTTTCATACCACACTCGGTGGGGTAGTTCCCCTTTTTGAAAATTAATCCCCCCTTTTAGACCATTTTTCAAAAAATGTTCTTTTACAAACTTCTCTATATTTTTCCTGTAAAATATAGATCCATATCTATAAACGCTCCATACATTTTACATGGATCGCTCTGCAATCTTCGGAGATAAAGGGGGGGGGGAGGGGAATGGGTATTTTTCGACTTTTTTCGAAGTATTTTAAAAAGTATGACACCTACAAAAATTTCAAAAACTATTTTGAAATGAACAAACTAACTAATACCTTTCATTTGATACCCCACTCGCTGAGGTAGCGGTAGAATAGGTCCCCCCCTCCCCCTTTTTAATAATTTTTCAAAAAACCTGTGTTCGATTTGTTCTCAAAAAGATATAAATTGTGCACTCATTATTGTTTGGGACAAGCCTCTCTTGTCCTTTTCCTGGTTTATTTTAGGAGTTTTTAGACTACTATGAATTAATCCAAGCTGCGACCGCAGTGCTACGAAGAAAGGTAACTGACCAAAATATCAGGATCCTCTCTTATAGCGCGGCTGTACTACAGGCCCTGAACAGGAGAGAACACAACTCGGGACTCACTCTACAATGCCACCACCTGCTGGAACAAGTAAGTCAGTCCAATAGAGTCACTCTACAGTGGATAAAAGGACACAGCGGATCGAGAGGAAACGACGAAGCTGATGTACTGGCAAGGAGAGGTTCGGAACGGCAACCGGCAGGGCCCGAACCAATAATCCCCCTACCTTTCAGTCAAGTCCGCTCATGGATCCGTCAACATACAACTAAACAACACCAAGACTACTGGGCAAGTATTCCAGATTGTAGACAGTCGAAGGAGGCCTTCCCGGCTCTTAACCCGAGATTCTCCCGAAAACTCCTCAATCTGAAGCGTGACAAACTCCGGCAAATCGTCGGCATTGTCACTGGACACTGCATGCTTAACAAACACCTATTTAACCTGGGTATCACGGACAGCCCCCTATGCCGAGGGTGCATGAACGCAGAGGAGACGGCCGCGCATGTGCTTGTAGAGTGCGATAGCGTTGCTTCCCAACGACTACAATACCTTGGAACACCAAGGACGCCTAGGGAGGCATGCACCGGCGTCAGCGAGCTGCTGGCCTTCCTGGAGGACATCGGGTGGTTAGTTTAGCAGCCCCCCACCCGACTCGCAAAAAGGGCCCACCTGTGGCCTAGTTGCGGAAACGAGTCCAGAAACAAGTAACAAGACTACTATGAATAACTAGTTTCTGTCCACGTCTTCGCACGCGTTGTTTTCGAAATATCAGGTAATATAGTAAATCAAATGTCAAAACTGACAGCAAATGTTGTAAATAATATTTAATAAATCTCCTAGGCTAGTCGTGCTAGCCTTCCAGATAATGGCTCAAATGACAGGTAGCAACACAATCTACATTTCGTTGACAGCTGTTAAATATGTTATCAAATATCAGTGACAGTGACAAAATTTAAGAAATTATTAAAATGACAGTAAATGTCTACGGTACGTAGTCATCGGATCTTTGGTAAATGTATGTATATATTCAACTAAATAAAAACCGCCCAAGTGCGAGTCAACTCGCACGGATCGAGGTTCTCGAGGTTCCAAAGATCTAGAATAACATACCTAAAGGCTACTTTTTATTCCAAAAAACGCGAAGAGCGAAGTCGCGGGCAACAGAACTACTGGCAATAAGCGTTATTCTTTACCTCTATACTCTGTCTAGAGGGTTGCCTAGCTAGCGTGAAACTTATTTATAAATAAAAACAAAATAAACATTTGGAATGTTTAAAATATTTATTAGTGATCATAAACTTCGTTGAACATGCTATGTAGGTACTCTAAACATTATGTTTACCAATTTAACTTAAATCTATAATAAATAATTAGTACACAATAATTTAAATTCATAAAATTCACTTCAACTCATAGATAGAACTAATCTAAAACAGTATTTCAGTGTTTAAGTACTTTATTAACATCAAGTTTGTCTAAGGATTACATGTGTATTAAGTGCGATTATCTTTTTACAAGTTTATATAGGTTGGGACTTTATGCTTTGCACATTGTGCATTTTATTCTAACACACAGAGTTCAGAGAACCTTATCTATCGAGATTACGTAATTTTTTAGTTTCAACATCAAACATCAAGTTTTATATTTTTATTTATAACATATTATATTAGTTTTATAACATTGAGATTGTAGTGTCTAGTAAACAACACCGAGCACATTTAAAACACCTAAGGGCCACTAGGCCTGATATTTATTTGAAGAAATTCTTACAAAACTATTCACATTTTATCCGAATCACATCATTCCCTTTATATTTTCATACCCATAAAGTAATATAACATGAAAATAATAAGCAATAAGAAAAATATGTAAAGACAATATAAAAGGACGGGTTAAACACAGGCTTGTAATTGAAAAAATATGATAATGTAGGTAACCTAACTATAAAAAAATGGTTTAAAATAGGACGGATATTAAAAATAATCACATTGCGAATAATACAGCATATTTTAGAATTTGCTGATATGCAAGATCATTTATAAAAAGTATATGATATATATATTTAAAAAAACCATCAACATTCCCTATCAATTTTGATAATAAAATCGAAGTCTCAAAGTTCCTCATCAGTTCAGTTCTCTTACGTTCTAATGAAAGTTTACACAGTTAAAGATATTGTATTTACAGAGTTTTATATAATGTCTAAGTTATATAAATATAAGATATAAAATTTTGTCCCACTGTTAGGAGAAGAGAAAGGTATAATTTTTTTTAAAATTTTGCATATTATTCCAAAATCTTAATTTCGCCAAAATATGGCGCTCAAATCCCTGTTTAAATTTTTTTTCGATACCTACTAAAGCTTTTTTTAATGATGTGTGCAGATAATATTATCTGGACACATACCTATCTTCACCCTGCATATGCAAGATCATCCATCAACCGTTGTAGCATCGCTGCTAAAAGCAAGGCGTAGTCTTCTGCTACCTCATCCGAGGAATCTTCAGAATGATCCTCGTCAAAATCGTCGTTAAAATCATCTAAATTATTTATATTACAATTAAAAAAAATTATAAGACAATATAGGTCCCTCTAACGTCTTAGAATGGGTATTAACCTCCACGATATAAATTAAAAAAAAGCCAATTAAGCGCTTATCAGGGGGAGGCCCGAGTCCAGCTGTGGACCAATATAGGATAGGATCGCGACAAAAATATGTAAATTAACATTTGCCCAATTTATTACGACAAAACCTTAAACAAATATTGGTTCAACCATATATTTAAAAAATATACAAAAGTTCTTCGATATTTGCCACAACATCAACGTCAAAAAAATGGCCCAATATCAGAACGACGATGTATGATGCTAGAAAACCTTCAAGCACACGTGTAAATAAATGTACTATCAGAGAGAATGTTGACAAGGTCCATGAGTTGTCTTTTTTGTGCGCATGGGTTATAAACCAAGGAGGAGGAGTGCCGATAGACGGCGGCTGGTCTACTCCACACATGGCGTTGTCACTGGCCACTATCACTAACTCTGTCTGCTTCTCATTATTTAGACACTCCAATAACCTCAGGTGAAATATGATTGGTTTAATCACTTTTGTTCCTGGGTTTCCAACATAATAGTCTAATTGCCGAGTCATATCTAAGATCGTAAACGGATCTCCTTCGCATGGAGACATTATTGTCACGTCGACAATTATTGGATCGTTGGTCAGCCATAAGGGACGATTCGTAGTCGCCACAAATTCTTTTAAGAATTTTGAGTCGCGTGTTTGGATCGCCCTAATATCTCGAATCATTATATTATTATTTAGCCCGGCTACATCGGCTGAGGGGTTTGTATACGTTTGATCATTAGCTTGTTCGTTTATTTGATGGTCTATCATGGGAATTCCAGAGTTTAACAATAGAGCCAATATTTTATAGGTTCTAACAACAGACTCTTCATCAAGTTCAAATTCCAATAGAGCCATCCTCATTTCTGTTATGTAAAAATTTAGAGTCATTAGATTATGACGGTTTTTAAAAATAGTTTTACGTTGTTTTCTCTCTCTTCTAGACAACATAGGAAGATATTTATAATGTCCCTTCATTACGAATCTGTACTGGTACGGGTCGCGGGGAGATATTAGACCACGACCAAGTATTTGTTGAATGATTCCATCAGCAATTTCCGCGATTGCCATATCAGAATCGAAACCGGCTTGCATTAAATACTTTCCGAGCATACGAATGACTGGATTCTTCACAGCAACGGGCGCTTTTACATAGACGGACATAACCCTATACGATCTTGAGTACATAGTGCTGGTCACTTGCAAATCGAATACCAAAGACCAGCTCTTTGCAATGATCCGAAAAGCTAGAATGATTTTTTCCGAATCTTTTGGATGATGTTGAATAAATACTTTGAAGTTCGCTGCCTCGTGAAATACCAGCTCTTTATCGGATTCGAAAAGTAGAGCCTCCGCATTTCCGTTGGCGGTAGATTGTTCTGTTAAATGAATAACATCTTCTATTATGGATACGTTGCCGCGTACAGAAGGCTGCTGAACGAATAAAACGCAAAGAACGACGGCGAAACTGTGGAGACGGAAAGTTCTGCCGTTGTTGCGATTTCTGCAACGGTTGAATGTGTTGCATCTATTATTTATATTCGGATCATTTGGCATTGTTATTGATGACTGAGACAGGCTATTGGATGGCAGTTGCACAACCACGTCAGAGCTATTTCGCTTGCATTTACATGAAATCCTCTTTAATTTAGACAGGAATGTTGTTGATAAACGGTTCACCGTTACATTTGGCTGAAATTCAGTTAAGAAGCGATTGCTGGCGAAAAAAGCTGAGGCTACGTCAAAGATCGGTCGTACGTGACTATTTATGTCATTATACCGGGAATTATCTTCCTTCTTCTTAAAATAATTACGCATTATAGAAGTGAGCCTATTTTTACGGACGCGTTCGAAAGATCTATTTATAAAGCCAGGCGTTGTTAACTTGGTATCGCTGATTTCACTGCGAGTGCTGGAGTAATCGTACTGGAATGTTGAACTAGAAACGGTCTCATCGGTGGTTATAAAATCGTTGCCAGTTGCATCGTTGCTGGTAGTGTCGTTGCTGTTAATAAATTCTCTCACCTGATTTCTATTGTGACTGCAAATCACACTCTCGTCTAGTAAGCTGCGATTGCCATTAACAATGAAAGAACGAATCCTTGGTTGATCAATGATTTCCCTTTCAATTTCAACAGCCACTTCATTATCAGCTCTTCCATCAGCCGTATTGTAAAACTCACCCGAATAGAACATCCATCGATTGATCGATTCATTCATATATTTTGTTTTGACTTCTCTAGAGTTCTCTAGTCTATTCACATTTTCATTTGAACTGTTTGTTGAAACAGTCAAAAAACCTGATGAATTAGACGAATTAATATCTATTTCGACGTTAACGCTGTTCGTTGACGATTTCGGGAAATTATTTGGGACACGCATGTGGGGGCCAATAGAGAATTCGCTATTATCTGTGCTTTCAATCATGTTGTGCTCGTGTGTGGTTATAGAAGTTTCGATAGGAGGGGTGCCACCAGCCTCCTCGACGTTCCCTTTCCGCGAAGGAATGGGGACGGAGTCGGTCGTATATCAAGAGGCTGTGGGAGAGTTGTCTTTTTTATTCTTTCGGTTACGCCGGCTCTTACTATTTGAGAGGAGATCATAAGCCTGTTGGACCTCCATGAACCGCTCCTGGGCGGCGCGGCGCTGGCTCTCTTCCTTCACCTTGTCCGGGTGGAACTCACGAGACAGTTGGCGCCAGGCGGCAGTTATCTCGTGCTGGGACGAGTCCGGACCTACGCCCAGTACCTGTTGATAATAGATACAGCATTAGTTACCTACTGTAGGATATGAGATATTTAGTTTTCTTTATATTTTAAGGCCAGGTAGTCCTGCAGCAGTAGGCGTAAGGAAATCCTTAGGTATTTTTTTTCAGAATTTTAAAGGAAATCCCTAGGTAATTTTTTTTTTTCTGAATTTTAAACACTGTATTCTAAGTCTCAGATGGTTTTAAAAATCACAAAAATGCGGCCTCTGCTGGCCTACCAAGCCTTAAGTAAAGTATTAGTTTTCTCCTTTAGAAGAACTTATTTATTATACTCTTACATAATAGCAGCCACCTAGGTTTTAAAATTGAAACTATATATTCCTTAATTATCGCTGGGTTCATGTTGGACTTCCGTGGTATTAAGACCATGTCACACGCAATAAAATATTGAGTATTGTATTTGGGTTACAAAGGTCTAGAAAAGCATTTATTATTTTGAGTATTTATTGTAGTAATGATGTAAGAAATCTTATTTTCTTGAGTTTGCCAGGACAAAGGACCACTGCAGGCAGTGGGACAATGCCGACTGAAATAAGTAACGACTGACAGTAAATCGTTTAGTTAGAATTTGTAAAATCACTTTCGAGGTTTTCCAGAAATGAAAAGTTGATGTATGGGGGAAAGTATGAAAATTAAAATCAAATTCTGCTCCGTATTTATAAAAGTGATATTCAGAGCATAAAGAACCGAAATGATATGGTTAGGTAAGTCTATTGGCGTACCTTATACGCATTTTGTTCTCCATGTGGGTCTGATAAGTCGATTATTTGCCGCCAGACCTCGTACCACCCATGATGTTGAGCGAAATTGTAAGTTTCCACGAGGCATTGCTTCACATCTAGCCACCTATAAAAGACAGTGAAAAACATTAGCAAAATCTGTACGATAGTTTTTTTATGAAACAAGTGGGCAAAACGATTATTTGTTTAAAGTGCAGATATTAAATCCCGAGCTAGCGAACCAGTCTAGAATAGAGTCACGAGCGCAGCGAATGGCTCTAACTAACTTAAAACACACGAGGTAGGACTCGCACTTTGTCCCGAGAGATACATAAAATCATCGATACGAGGAAAATCATCGTTTTAGAATTTTCAAAATCACTCGAGTAAATTCAAATTCTAAACTCAAATGTAGCAATAAATACGCGCACGTGCTTTTTCACATGGTTCTTTTTAAATTATTGTCCCGAATACGGAAGAGGCCGATGTCATACGGCGGATTCGGAGAAAAGACTTTTTGTAGTTCGATCTATTATAAAAATCTACCGGCTGATATTTGAGAGTATTAAAAAATAACACGTTCGAAATGGATTTCCATACACTTTTCTCTCCCGCTAAACGCGTGAAATGAAATTCCATCGAGTTTTCACTCCCGCATTTCAAAACGTATGCTATGACGTACTTTCTACCTAATGTTTAGAAAAGGAAGAAGCAACTTTCTGAACTGACTACACGTATAATTTTTTTTTGCCACTTTGTGCCACTAGGCCATACGATTAAATGTATTGTTATTATTTACATTGCGTTATTGAATTCTTACAGTAGGTAGTTTCTTACCATGGACTAGTGAAGAAATGGTGAACAGCTTCGTAAATTGGAATTTCATCGCCTTGGCTGTCCGTAATTGTACCTTGGTGGTACAAATAGCTTCCCCACAGGGATAGGTACAGTAAAGTGCAAAATCCAATTATAACCAAACGACTGAAAGAAGTAAAATCATAAACTTAAAATAAAATAAAAACTATCCGTGCAACCAAAAAAATAAAAAGTAATAACTGTCAAAATGTAAGTTTCTTGAAATCTGCAACACCGTCCTTGGGTATTCTCGAGAAAGAACGTCCGCACGCTTTTTTTCCGGTAAAAAGCTAACGTAGGAATTTTCTTATAACTACCTGAATATGTTGATCTTGTTAGGCCGGCGATCCCACTGCTTCGAGAAGCAATCGAAGAGGAGGGCGGATGATGTCACCACCGCCATGCAGCAGATCGTCTCATCGTAGATGTGAAAACGGAGAGGGTAGGCCACGTACGCGCCCAGCAACGGCCAGAGCAGCGAGCCGCGCTCGCGGCCGATGTTCCCCACGGTCCACACACCTGGAAATTAATACAAACAAATTAAAACTAGTATTTACAATAGGCTAGTTGACTCTTTTTTAAAGTAGGTCTTAAATTAATTATTGTCCGATAAGAGGGAAAATGTACGCGTCGGAGGGCGTCAATGGAGGCGGTTAGCAGGACCGTGGTGGATGTCACAAACTTCGGGAGGCCTATACCCAGCAGTGGGTAAAATCTGGCTGTGGATGATGATGATTAAGAGGGAAAATATATTACGATATTTTTGAATGAAAATATGTCGTCACCTTACACTTATAATATCAGAAATCTAAAAATATTGGTTTTTTAAGTCAAATACTACAGAAAATATTCGTTTATTGAGCCAAATTTGATATGAGTGAAGTAGCCTAATGAAACAATTGAGCTAACTGCAGACTGTAGCAAACAATCTACAGGAAGCTTAACTGATCCATACCAGTCGTCGCGTTTGGTATTGATATGGAACTGTCCGTCAAAGATAAAGACTTATGATTTATTATTTATTACAGTAGGTAGTATTAAAAAAACAATGTTAAATTGTTACAGGGTCTCTATTCTGGTATTTAGGGTAGGTACTTAGGTATACAATTCGTCGTAGTTAATGAATTTGATTATTTTATTTTTCAGGCAAATTATCTCTACATTATTTATTCCAAGATCGCTAAGTCTTAGCAAGAGATATGTGCGAGGTATTCGTGAGAACCCCTATAACAACTCGTTTGTTTGTGAAACATCCATTTCGGTACATAACGTTTCCGATATGGGATGATAGAGATTGCAGCTAATGGTAAAACCCTCCCCACGCAGGTCCTTGATTCTGCGCAGTGGAAGGCAGTGTGGGCCCGGGCGAATAAACTATTTATAGACGCCCTGGTTTCTAGAAATCAATAACGCGACAAGGCTAAATTACGTTGACGCCGAGCCGGGTGGCTCGGTAAAGAGTTATGTTTGAGCTATGATTTCGTTTTTTGATAACTTTCTAGGTAGCTACCACCTAAGAAGATAATTTTAGGACTTTATAGTACCTGTAGCCCTAGCACGGGGATTGATGTCTCGGGTAGAATAGAGAAAAAATTTTGATTTTGATTTTGAATACACTACATAGACAGATATTTTTTTATTAAACATAGAAAACATTCAGAACACCCTGAACAAATATCTGCAGATGATTGATTGATCACAATGCGATTTCATTCTTCTCTATTCTACCCTAGACAACTATCCCCGTGTTAGGCCTACTGAAAGACAACAAAAGATCATATTTCTATTTTAAATAAGTCTTGGTACGTGAATCTAAATGAAAATGATAGACTTCGCAAGATCAGGATTTTGGTCATTACGTTAAAACACGAATTTGTTTAAACCCATTTCAGGTGACTGAAAGACAAGATAGATGACCTTTCATCTATTTCAGATGTAAAGACTTCGTTTGTAAGTTTCGTTTTCAAAGTTTTTATGAAATAGCATTGATTTAAATGATTTAAAAACTTCGAATCCTGCTTAAATAACAAAACTTCCACCGCGGCGTACGAACCCGTATTTCCGTAAAAATTTGTAATTCTTACCTAGAGCGGCTGCCAACGGGATCAGACAGTTCAGGTGGCTAAGTTTAAAAATCCATATGCCGTCGGGTGGTATAGCATGTATCCCCATTTGGGCCCACGAGTACCCCACCATGAGCATACCCGTGAACCGATTCATCGAGAAAGGCGGCTGTGGGACAAAGAACGTAGATATAAGAACTAGAAAATACTTTGTTGTCATGCGTAAATTTCGTGAAAATAAGTAACAGTTCATCTATCAATATAAAAAGGCGAACTGAGCGAAAATGTAACCTATAAATTTGATTGATCACGATGAAGATTGTTTCTCAGCTCACCAGCATAGAAAGACACGAATCACGAAGAACATATACAATGTAAAAATATAGTCAATGCTTACTTCGGCATTGTAGGAGTTGTTTTCCTCATAGTCTTCTGCGGCCACATAATCTTCTGCGGCCACATAATATGATAAATGATAGAGTATGAAATAAACACTCATAGCAATATTCATTATGTAAGAACAAAGAATTTATGTGCAAGGTTAATGCAACCAGTCCTGGTGGATGTTTAAATTATACTGCGTCAGACGGCCTGGGAAAAGCTTGGGGGGAACGGGCTGGGGGGGACGGGCCGGGGGAGAAAGGGCGGGCGGTAGGGGCCGCAGGAAACGCGGCCTGTTTTTCAGGCCATCGATATTACACAATTGTATTTGATATCAACCACCCCTCATAAATAAACAGCCTAAGAACGACTTATAATGTAGAGGTTGGTTTTTTGAGTGGAGCGGAAAACTAAAGATGCAGTTATTGTTTTATTATAAATCGAAGGCATGACTCCTTTTACGACTTTTCTCTTACTCGACTTTTCGTGGTTTCGGACTTGGCCATCACCGCCCTTCTCAAAAAACTACCCTGTATATACAAGGCACCTAGCAACATAAATATACGAAGTTGATATTCCAATGAAGCCCAATTTCGAGCAAAATGTAGGTCAGTCAAAAACAAAAGCCATTGGCACAATTTTACAACATAGAACACAAGATGTCGAGAAACGGAAGAGTTTTCTTTTTAGAAAAAAATACTTTAACTACTTAATAATACATTTATGCAGGACTACGAAAATAAAGGACACATGATTCCTATTACCAAACGCTCTATCTCCGTCACCACGGTGTATTGAAATTGCATTCGACCACAACTAAACAACGAACCGTTTTCAATGCTTCAGCAAAAACATCGAGTGGATAGAGATCTGATGGAAAGTGGGCCTAATCTACATCTCATACTGATATAGTACGTCATCGACGATGATATCGAGAAGATGTTCCCTCAGATTTTCGTTCGCGAATCAGACCAACATCTCTATCGGATTGTGTGGGAGAACCTATCTGCTGCTGTTGATGGAGAGCCTCTAAAGGATTACCAGCTGACGACGGTAACCTACGGGGAGCTTTGGATGACGGGCACAAGGTCCCATAAACCAGCAAGTTTTCATGCAAATTTAGTTTTCCCTTCTAAGAACCTTGTTACGAACATTGTCATTCATGTTTGTTAATTTGCTGCTTGTTTTGTAAAATTTTTCGAATAAATCATATGTAGATCGAAATAAAGAGATCCTCCTCATTGACATGGCCAGATTTAATCAACAGATTCGCTTCGAATTTTCGATCAACAACCCGAGGCGAAAACAAAATAGCGTTTTAAAGATCCGTCGGATTCGATTCGGAAACGAATCGGTGTATTAAAATACCCCTGCTGGACTTGTGAAAAGGCACTTACAGAATCGACTTTTCTGGAAATGTTCCAGTGTTTAATTATTTTATCAATCGAACTTACATCCAAATAAAGCAATATAACATTTTAAAGCAAGGTGATTTTATACATCTAAAATCAACCAAGACAAACAACCAAGGGAAAACAGACAAAGAAATGCTGACCACCTGTTAAATGGGCTGATGGTATATGAGGATTGCAAACAAAACCTGGATGTGATCAGCCTAAAGTCGATGTGAGTGGCACAAATTTGAGGAGGCCTACATGCATCAGTGGGTTCATACAGGCTGATGATGATGAGCCAATAACTCACAGATTTCGAGCGCTAGACAACTTTTTATAATCTCTTCCATCCATAATAGTTAAATCAGCTAGCTAGAAGCACTTAATGAGAAGATGGCATGAGAATACATTTTTTAATCCCACAAAATGTTAACTTATATGTTTTTTTCATATGCACATGATAAATGTTTGTAATATAGGTATTCAATAATTTATTGTTATCTTTAAAATTATGTAATTAACACCCTGTCTGTGAGGGGGGCAGGGTGATGGTGTCTGCAACACAGTTTTATTAAAAACTACTGTGGGCATCATCAAATTCCAATAGTTGTTACAACCATGTAATTGTGGGATGGAACAGGCTAAGGAAAAAATCTGGCTCATTGATCTTCATAATGTAAAAAGTAGTTGGCAATTGTTACATTGGCAATGTTATGTTGTTAGTAAATTATTAACTACACAATGGCTACAGCTATTGATCTTTATGGTCATAAGCATCAAAATTCACATGAAGTCTTTATGTTTTGATTTAAGAAGTAAACGGGAGTCCTGACTTTACTGCTTATTGAAAGGTGATTGAAAATACCTATCCCGTGACATCTTACACAATGGAACACCAAACAATGTGTTGGCAGAATACAAACGGACATGTCGAAACTGTAAAGGCTTCTGATTGGATTTGTAACCCTCCAACATTCGTTCTTTCATTAATTTTCTATTATGTTTTTGAGATTTCTATTATGGAAAGTTGGTTTTTGACATAATTCTAGGTAATGTTTAAAACCTGAGTTTAGATTGGCAAAAAAATGGATAGATTGAATGTTTCATGCATATGCCTCTTCTTAGAACTGTAGTTTGAATGGGTAAGGCTCTATGGAGACAGAGCAACTATAGCGACATCTAGCTGTTTACATATAAACTACTCGGTTAACTTTGCCTTTTTATAGCACAGAAATATTTAAAAAGTTGTCAGTTTCTTCAACTAAGGTTGCTCTGTCTGCATAATGCATAAAACAAGCCAACAATACAATCACAAGCATCATTCCTGACTTACAACATTAGCTGTTTACATATAACCTTCTTCATAAACTTTGCCTTTGTATGGTCAGAAGCATCAAAAAGTTGGCAGTTTTTTCAACTAAGATTGCTCTGTTTACATAGCGCATAAAACAAGCCAACAATACAAACACAATAATTTTACACAGAACAAGCATCATTCCTTACTTACAACACTATACCGGGCCAGGTGTAGAATACACTATGTCTAGGAAATCTACAGAGAAATGACAAAATTAAATTATGCAAATTAAAGTAAAAAGAAAATGGAGCTGAGTAGATTTGACCTCATTTTGTAATACTGACCTTTGGATTTCTTTGCATCTTGCCGATCAGTTCGCTCATGTACTTATGGTCCTCGTTTGCATCCTGCACGTACTTCCGGACTTTCAGCACTTCCCCAAGCCAGCCTATACCGAAGCCGCCGAGGGTGGTCCACCAAACGAACCCGTGCCTATCCCTACCAAGGTAGTAGTGGTGCATGCCGAATAATCCCCCAAACATCCATAGCATGTAAGCCACAAAGACAGATTTCTTCGGGCGATTCGGGTTTTGAACGACCCCGGCACCATTTGAAACCATTTTCACGACCAATTTAACTGGGTCAAGTAACGTTACCTACGCTTTCGACGAAAATTAATGAAAACTTGGATGATTTTTTCTGAATTATCAAAAGGTGAAGACGTTGAAGTTACTTTTTACTACGGCAAAGAATAACTGCGCTGGCAAAGATTCCTGCTTTCACGGAGAAATAAATAGTTCAATAGTCGACAAGAATTTCACTGACGCGTCTTTCTTTTTTCGTTTCGTAAACGTAAACATGAATGACGTGTGCGTAAAGAGAACTCGAGAAGCCCCCTTCGACGTGTGTCAGTCAGGTCATGTCATTAATGTCAATTGTCATTTTTGATGAGCGAGCGATTGGAATGAAGTGCGAGGGGATGCATCGAGAAAAAAATCTGGCCAATATTGGAGCATCGTAGACATACGATCGTAGAAATACTTTAGAAAGAGTACCTATTGCTAATCTGTGTGGAGAAAGGTGTGGAGCATGCATGAACCTGTATCTAACATGACTGTGCACGTATTTCATAAAAACGAGCCAGGTGAGAGGCCTCAAAGTAGTAGTTCATCTCTTTCTATGCTATGGAGACGTAATGCCATAAACAAAATAATATAAATAAAATAAATAATGCTGAACAAACCACACATAATCATCATCATCAAATTGTGTAGGCGTAACCGATATTTAACGTCTTTGAGTATTAAACCAGACTCTGGTTAAATGCTCTAAGTTTAACGTAAAGAACAATGGCAACTTTCCCTTAAGGTCTGTCCCAAAAATTTGAGGAAAGATATGAAATATACCATTCGATTCATCTCAAAATTTTGAGGAACTCTGCATTTTTAGTTTTTCCGTAATTTTTGCAGAAAAAATTAAATATTTTTTTGAAGATTGTTATAATAATTTCATGTCCTTTGGTTCGACTCCTCATTGCAAATGGCGGCGGGGTGACCAAAAAGGTTTCAATTCTAGAGGTTAGTTTCAGGTTAGGGACAGGATTAAAACCAACCTCCTTTTTTCAGTTGTTAGGTAGTTAGAGTAGGTTTATCGGCTATGGATGAAAATAGCTAACTAATAATTTGGAAGGTAACACGCCAACATCATACGCCCTGCTACATTTAAGGATAGTTTTTCGAACTAGATAGGTAGGTAGGTACCTAACCTGTATACCTACCTACCTAGCCGAGCTAACTTAAACCTGCTTAGGCGTATTGCCACGGCTTCACAATTCGTTCCAAGAACTTGAAACACCTACCTGTTCTGTTCAAATAAAATCCTTAAACCTACCGGTGGTGTTAAGGCCATCATCCTCAGCCTATATTAGTACACAGCTGGACATAGGTTCGCTTCTGTAATGAGCGCCATATCGCCCTGTCAATTATATTTATTGTCAATGTATAAACAATATTTTTACGTGACAGGTTAAGAAACTCTACCGTCAATTATCTCGTGACACTTCAGGTAATCATCATTATAGCTGGTACCCACGACTTCGTCTGCACAGGATTAGTATTTCGAGTAGCTTATATTTATTATCTACTTTCTACACCAGAAGCGATAAAAGTATCTATTTTCATTTAGGAATCAATTTATCTATACTTATAATAAAACTGTAACAGGTCCAATTCTGTACATTGAAGATATTTTGAAAATTTTTTTTGGAGGGCACTCTATTATCGATACTGAAGCCAAAACTGTAATTTTTTTCATTCATGTCTGTCTGTCTGTCTGTCTGTCTGTTTCTTAAACGCGCATCACGTCGAAACTACTGAAGGTATTGAAATGAAACTCGGCACGATTTTAGGTCATACTACGAGGAAGGACATAGGATACTTTTTATCCCGGAATTCAGTCAGGTTCCCTTGGGAGAGGGGATGAAAGTAAAATTCTTTAACCGCGCATCACGACGGAACAACTTAATGAATTTGAATGCAACTCGGCATGATTTTAGTTCGTACTATGAGGAAAGATACATTTTATCCCGGAATTCAGTAAGGTTCCCCTGGCAGAGGGGTTGAAAGTCAAATTCCTTCACCGCGCATCACGCCGAAACTACATAGGTAATGAGTTGGAAAGAAACTTGGCACGTTTTGAGTTCATACTACATGGAAGGACATGGAATACATTTTATCCTGGAATTCAGTAAGGTTCCCCTGGGAACCCCAGAGGAAAAAGTAGAATTCTTAAACCGCGCATCACGACGGGTGTCGTCCGATTTCATGCATTCTTTTTGTTAGAAACAGTGTTGCACGATCGAATTTGACTAAATCAGTAGAAAGTCGAGTAGAAAATCAGTAGATTGATGAAAAAATCTGTAGAATGATGAAAAAAATTTGAAGATAAAGGGTAGGTCCTATCTATTTATTTTTCCAAGACGCACTATTAGTTAGGTTCCTACCTACTAAGGTGGTGCGTCTTGGAAAAATAAGTTAGGTTCCTACCTTACATAATATACTCGTATGGTGGTTTAGCTTGTCCAGTTAACTGTACTACCGAAGTTTGGTTGCAGTAAGTGGTCCAATTAAACCAACTGGACCACAAAAAAATATTTTTTAATGTGGTACACAACTGTACCTACCTACTAACGAAATAAAAATTACGGTGGTCCAGTCAAATGGAACAGGAGCCCAATTCTGCAATACAATTGCTTCAGTATGACAATGGAATCGTCGCAGAATCATCACGTAGAATCCTTAGATTAATAAAACTCCAGATAGTGCGTGCGAGATAAATTAATAGTTTCAAACTTGACGCGCGTCTCTCCATCTGCATTCATCATAATTTATTTCATCTAAGGTGGAATACCAAAACGTGTCATTCTGTGACGATATGACGAATGTCATAGTGAAGCGATTAGTATAGTAGAATAGGGCCCCAGCTGAACGGAACCATGAGTAAGAAGTGAAACGAGTATGACACTTCTTAACACTGACGCAGACTCAGTTTTCTCTCTGGTTTCTTCGGAATGTAAACATCAACAGACGAAGCTCCGCAATAATTAAATCAAATTCAGTAGTGAAAAGTTAATCAAATCAAGTAATATTCTCAGAACAATGAATCTAATGTACGACGAGTGTAGTGTTACCTTTTTTAGCACATGCCGAAGGCTGTAAACATCAAAAAATCATTCCAAATATTTCTGAAGATGGAAAATAACGGCTAACACTCGAATTTCACTGGATTTCTCATTTTTGAACACCAATTACAGTGAGTACAATTTTGGATATTTACACAAGGAACAAAGGCACAATAGAGACTGTTTTTCTGAATCAGCTGTTCTTGACTTGAAATCTGACATCTGACATCTGTGACACTGACATTCAAAACAATTTATACCATAAACAAATGAGATTCTACAATTGGCACAAATTACCGGTTATCAAGGAGCGACATCTAGCGGCGAGTAGATTGGAATTTTTATTCCTAAATGATTACACGGGATAGTGGAGTTTCATAGGCCTTATCTCCGTAACGATGAATAATTCCCAAGAGAATGTAACACATAGACGCGCACACACCAACCTGATAATTAATCGAGATAACTCAAGTAATATGAGCATTGACCAGCTCGATGTCTCAACAAGTAGTCTTCCTGACCTCTCATCGCCTCAAACCATGGAAATTGAAAATCTAATACAAAAGATTGAACTTCTACAAATCCAATTAAATAGCGCCAACCAGGAAATTGAACAATTATCCTTAGAAAATAGGGATCTAAGGAGCAATAATCATGAGCTGGCTAAGAAAAACTCGCTTTACAAGAAAATAGGATTTAGTCCAACAAGGTTAGCATCATCATCATCATCGCCGACTTCACATAACCCAGAGAAACCCAAGAAACAATCAAAGTTGACAAGTAACAAACAAGTACAGACGGATGATGGCGACAAACATCATCTCAATCGAACGGCGTCTGCTGGAACACCTAAGGCCACACTTCACAAGGAAACGCAAACAACTATCTTACCAATAATAAACACAAGCAACGTTCACATACAGACAGAGAACAGAGATATGATACATAGAGAAACTCAGACATACAATTCGCCACAAACCGCAAATACTCTACCAAACAAGAGTACACCAACACCAGCGATAAATGGAAACCCTTCTGCATGCAAACCTAAAATATGCCTTTTGTCTGCCAACAAGAATAACAAAGTGCTCTCTGTAGCAGAGGACGTAATGTACAAAGATAACTGCAATCTATGCCACTACCTCACCCCTCAAGCGCACACTTCACAACTATTAATTGGACTACAAGCAAAACTGAAGAACTTTACAATGAATGATTTTTGCATCATATTCATTAGTGATCAGGACTTTATGCATAGATTAAAATATGGAGAATTAGTAGCTGACTTAAGGAAAACTATACATCAAATCACAAACACAAACATTATAATATGCACACCAACATATTACTACGGATTTGGAACAGATACAATAAATCGCAGGATCTACAACTTTAATGAATTATTACTACAAGATATATTACAACATAAATACGCGCTCATATTCGACACAAACAAGCATCTTATTTATGACTCTAGCATGTTTCACAAACCAACAAGAAAAGTTAACAACTATGGATTAAGTACTATCTTTCAACACCTCCGTCACTTCATGAAAGAGCAAATTGTAAACTTGGAACTTAAAAATAATAATTGTATAAACATAGACCTACAAGTTAATGATTTTAGGTCTAATAATTTATTTCGTGTTTAATTCTTTTCATATACTTCATCAGAATATTAACGGTCTTATTGCTAAATCAGACCCATTGCAGGTTTATCTGGAAAATTACGAACAACTAGGCAAAACTGTAAGTGTTATTTGTTTATGTGAACACAACTTGATCCTTGACGATCTCTCACGAATTCCAATTGCAAATTTTAGAATAGCTTCCCTTTTCTGTAGATCTGTCCGTAAAGGTGGATCATGTATCTTAATTCGCGACCATTACCATGACTACGAAAACGTGCAGAGTATAGTAGACTTATCTATACCTATGCTCATTGAATGCTCTGCTATACGCTTACCACAGCACAAATTAATTATAGTTTGTATTTACCGCCCACCGAGAGATAACAAGTCGATGATTGAAGACTTTTTCACAAAGCTTCATACATTACTTTCTAAATATACACTATATGCTAACTACAAAACTTTAATATGCGGCGATTTTAACATTGATATTTTGAAAAACAGTAAAATAACTAGAGACTTCAAAAATATACTAGCAACTTACAACCTTAAACTTCAATTTAAACATGTCACACGCCCAGATAGTAATTCTGGCTTAGACAATGTGGCCCATAATATAGCTGGTACTAGTGGTGAAATTGTGGATCTTGCACTATCAGATCATTTAGGTCAGCTTGTTAAAGTACCAATACAAAAAACATGTATATTGAAACACTGGTTCACTCTTCGGCGTGATTATAGTGATGATAATCGTACTAAGTTCAAAAATTGCATCAGTCAACTTTCATTTTCAGACGTCGCAAATACACAAAACCCCAATTTGGCCTTTAAATTATTTCATGATACTTTTATTCTTTTCTATAACCTGTGCTTCCCGATAGTTAAGTTGAAAATACCTACACAAAGAAAGCCTAAATGGATCTCTCGTGGCAT
Source organism: Eupithecia subumbrata (assembly GCA_949316285.1). Classification (NCBI taxonomy): domain Eukaryota; kingdom Metazoa; phylum Arthropoda; class Insecta; order Lepidoptera; family Geometridae; genus Eupithecia; species Eupithecia subumbrata. The sequence continues at coordinate 29,062,925 of OX438642.1, read as the reverse complement.
AAAACTTTGTTGTAAAAAAAAAGAGAAACTTATTATGGAAATATAGGCGTAATCGTAACGCACATAACAAAGAAATACTAATGACTTACACTAAACGATATAATAAAATAATTAGGTTAACACAGAAATCACAAAACGAATATTATATTAAAATGGCACCAAATAAATCAAAGGCTACATGGAATATAATCAATAAACACAATAGTAACGCACCTAAAGAAAATATTAGTAAATTAAAAGAAAATGGACGTACAATTACAGACCCAACAGACATTGCAAATTTATTTAACAACTATTTCATTGACATTGTAAATAAAATTGACCATGGTAACGACATTCATTGTAATATTAAATACAATAAATCGAATTCTATCTTTTTGACGCCTACCGTACCTCATGACATCTTAAAAATAATTAAATCCCTAAAAAATACTAAAAGTGTAGGTTTTGACAGCATTTCTACTATGATAGTTAAAGAAGTTGCTATTTTCATATCACCAATTTTATGCATCTTAATCAATAATTGTTTAGAACAAGGTGTTTTTCCGGATACTCTCAAAACGACCATAATAAAACCTCTACACAAAAAAGGAATACGAGACAATATGGAAAATTATAGACCCATTGCTCTTATTCCTGTATTCTCTAAGATAATAGAAAAGATAATATATAACAAACTCTATAGCTACTTAGAAGACAATATAATTTTAAGTAAGGATCAGTATGGTTTTAGAAAAGGTCGGTCTATAAATAAAGCCATTTTTGACTTCCTTAACAATGTTATGACTAATAGAGATAATAACAAAAATGTAATAGCGCTATACATGGACATGACCAAAGCGTTTGACCATGTTAATCATGATAGACTATTACATAAGCTAGACGTTTACGGTGTCAGAGGTACAGCAAATACTCTCATAAAGTCATATCTTAGTAATAGAAGCCAGGTGACCCACGTTAACAAAATATGTCTGGATTCACACACTGACACCATTTACGAATCTTGCGCCAGAGTAGTGTCACACGGGGTACCCCAGGGGAGTGTTTTAGGACCACTCCTATTTTTGATTTATATTAATGACCTGCCCAACGTGACTATGCATCCTATAACGTTATTTGCGGATGATAGCACTATTTTATTTATTAATGATAAGACACATGATTTTGAATTTGACATTAAATCTACCTTGACATCTATTATTAATTGGCTATCCTCAAACAATTTAAAGATAAATCTAACAAAAACATACTTAATGAATTTCAAGCAAAGAAGTATTGCCAATCATGACGTTGGTATTGACTATTTCGGCAACCAAGTAACTGAGGTAGAGTCGACGAAGTTTTTAGGGCTTAATATTGATAATAAATTAAATTGGAAACATCATATTGACATAATCTGTAAAAGGCTGAAACAATTCTCTTATGCTCTTTTTAAATTAAATCTAGTGTCCAATCTATCCACCCTACTCACTGCTTATCACGGAAACGTGTCTTCAATTTTAAGATATGGCATCATATTTTGGGGAAACTCGACGGACAACCTTAAAGTTTTCAAAGCGCAAAAGCGCTGCTTAAGAGCAATTTGTGGTTTACGAAGACGAGACTCCTGTAAAAGCCACTTTACCGAACTAAAACTACTAACATTTCCCTGTCTTTACATTTACGAAGTTGCAGTTTTTGTAAAAAACAATTCCAACCTATTTGAAGGATTTGCAATTGGAAGCCGGTCTGAGGGCAGATTACGAAATGTGCCATGCAGCACAAAGTTGATGCGTTCAAGTGTATTTTGTATGGCACCAAAAATCTACAACAAAATTCCAAAAGTTATTCGCGATATGTCCAGCAACCAATTTAGTGCAAAATTTAATGATTTTTTAATTGGAAAAGCTTATTACACAGTAAACTCTTTTTTAAATGACCGTATTGATTGACATTATTCATATCTAATTGACAATGTAACTTAAATTCTTCTCCTTCTAATTAACCATTTGATTCATCATTACCTGCATACCTACTTTAGTTTATTCTCCTATTTAAAAAAATGTACATTCGAATTGTGATATTTACCATAATTGATTTGAAATTGTTTATTTACTTAACTAACTTAAAATTGTTTGACATACTCATCTCGTACATACCTTATTTTATTGTATTAATTAAATTTATAATTTGACATTAGTAGCTAAGTTTGATAATTATAAATATTGTTTAGAATTATAATATAAATGCATGCTTCTTAATAAAATAACTAACTTAGATTGTTAGTTCCAATGTTCATAAATATGTATATTGAAATGTTTGTACGCCCAAGTGGCAGAATCCAGCGATCTAAAATAAGTCTCATGAACTGACTGTAATAATACCTGATTCACAAACAATAAATGAATTATGAATTATGAATTATGAATTATGACGCTGGCCGAGTCGTAGCTAAAAGTCGTTTGGATAAAGAATGGGATTGAAGATGACAACATGCTATCCCCCGTAGACCCTACACGATTTTTTGCACGGCGGCGTTTCATAATATGAGAGACTATGGTTAAATGTGAACTTAATTAGTCGGCAGGTAAGGCAATCGCGAACGAAGTCGCGGGTACAGCTAGTTACTACTAAATGTGCATTTGAAATAAATTTTCAATTTATATTGTAGTTTTGGTTCGCTATTTTGGCTATAATGGCTTACACATTTTGGCTATAACGGCTTACACATAAGATATAGATATATAATTTGGAAGGCTTTTTTGTAGGACTATTTAAGATAAACATTTCTATCATATATTACATAATGTGTAACTCTAGCGGTTTAGGCAGCGCACGCCAGAATAGCTTGCAGATGGTAGATTTTTTCAACTTGACACTTATCGTCATATTTTGGACAATTCACACAATATCTTTTTAAATTGTAGCTGATGTGTTATAAGCTATATGATTGTAAAGTTTCATTAGAATCCATTCAGTATTTTTTACGTGAAAAAGTAACAAACATCCGTCCATCCATCCATACTTACAAACTTTCGCATTTATAATATTACTAGGATTTAAACTCAAAGCTCAATTTTTCGTAATAATTTAGGTACTTTGGTCAATTTATGACCACGTGGCCAAAGCTGCGCGTATTCAGCTAGTATAATAAGTATCGCAAAGAGGTATCTTCTCTTCTATGTAGGTAGGTATTGATTTTGCAAAATTATTATTTTATGAATTACAAAATTACATCGACATTGATAAAAAATTTTAGTCAAACACTACTTATAAAAATTTATAAAGTTACGCAAAATAAGTCTTTATCGCCTACAAGTTATCACAAAAGACTGATCGTACGGGTGGATGGCTGTGTCCTTCTGTGTCTGTGTCGATCACCATCACCATAGACTAGTTGCTTTAATTATTTACCTACAGGTAAATAATCAAAGACTAGTTCGTAGATTACTTATTATGGGTACCTTACCTACTTCATAAATGAAATAAAATAGAAATAAAAAACCCTTTAATTCTCGAAACACCATTGGATTACCTATCATTATCTAATAATTAACGACGACGACCTATGTCCAGCTGTGGACTAATAAAGGCCGATGATGATCTAATTAACATGCATTAAAAAAATCAATTTATATTATTTACCTATCCTGAGACAGCAGCGAGTTTTGACTCTATGTACCTTATCATCAGTATGCGTATAAATAATTTAAATTTAATCTGTATAATTATCATTAATATTTCTTAGGTTTCATTTTCGAGAACCTCTGTGAAAGTGAAGGCATCCTCCAACCAAAGTTTGTCATTTATTCCTCTCTTGAGCCAGTTGTATCCAGTGCGGTCCTGCAATGGTTTTGATATAGTCTTTCCATCGGGCTTATGTCCTTCCTTTGTGCATTTTGGCTTGTGGCCCGTTCTATATTGTCACCTTTTTTGTCCACCTCTGGTCGTCTATTCTTGCCACGTGGTCAATCCACTTCCATTTCATTATACTCCATAGTCATAGAGACTCGTCAGCGCGATCTAGCGCTCGTCCACTTTAACTAGCGACATATAAAATCGAGAACTAATCGTAGTCTGTCCTGCTTTATAACAATAATGCAAAAATTCTCGGAACCGGACGTTTCGATGCGGATTTGTAACTAATACGTAAGATTAATTTTTGAGCTATTTAAATCGGACATTCCATTCAAAAGATATTAGAGTCATTCGGGGTATAACGACGCATTGGGTAAAAGTACGCACTGCCACTTTCTCGGACTGCGGGGGAGTGGGCGGGGAAGCTTGTTCGGCAAATCTGAGTGGGTTCGAGTCGCCATTTTGGATCAACGTCAGTTGAGCGGTGCATGGCGTGCTGTGTGCGTGACGAAGACAACAAGCAAATAAGTATTTAATTTGGTGTTTTTTGAAGTAAAATAAAAGTGTGTTGTTCGTCGGATTGTTTCTTTTATGAGGTAAGTGGCTTTCATTGATTTAATGTTGTTTTTGGACATTATGGTTATGGTTATGGTGTGTGTACTCTTGTGTCCGCACTTAGACTCGTACAACCAGCCTAACTCCGTCCAGAAGCGCAGAATCTTCCTGGGATCTTCACAGGCTTCGCGGAGTGACCTCGGGTGGTCGAGGATTTCGTGTCGTTGCGCTGTTACTCCCTTGCATTCCAGGACTACGTGGGCAGCTGATTCTTCGTAAGTGAGACACCCCCTGCAGAGAGGGCTGTCTGTTGCTCCGATGGTGAAGAGATGTTTGTTCAGTGGACAGTGTCCTGTGAGTGTCCCCACTAGGACGCGTAGGTCCATTCTGGTCAGTTTCAGTAGGCGCTTGGTTAGCCTTGGTGATGCAGCTGGGAGTGCTGCTCTTGCCTGACGGCACTCTTGTAGGTGTGTCCATCGTTCAGTATGCGTTTCTGTGGTTTTTAGTTTTATCCATGTTCGGAATTGGGAGAATGGTAGGGGAAGGAGCGGAGGTGGGCCTATTATCGGCGTCTCCGAACCTTTCCGTGCCAATTCGTCGGCAGAATCGTTTCCAAGTGAACCGCTATGTCCCTTGATCCATTGAAGGGTTATCCTGTTTCTACAGGAGATCCTCTCGAGTGCCAAGTGACATTCGTACACGACTTTGGAGTTGCAGCTGTTTCCTGCCAAGGCTCTGAGTGTAGCAGCACTGTCAGACAGAATTCGCACGCACTGGTTATCTATATCTCTTCTTTGCACAGCTGTGGCTGCCTCGGTTATAGCTGCGCATTCACATTGAAATATGGAGCTGTGTTTGCCTAAGGTTATTGATACATTGATGTTGAGATCCATTGAGTGAATCCCTGCTCCCGTGCCCATATCTGTCTTAGAGCCGTCCGTGTATATTCTCACTTCATAGGGGCCTGATTCATCTCTTTGATCTTCCTGTAGTTGTATCTGGTAGTGTTTGTTGTGTATTGGTTTGCTGGGCATTCTGTCACAGGGGGCCGCTAGAAGAGGTTCATAGGCTAAGGCCCTGTCCAGGATCTGAGCGTGCGGACTATCTGTGGTCCTCCCCCAGCATCCCATGTTTTGTAGTCGCAAAGCCGACATAGTAGCTTCTTGTTGTATGTATAGGTCTAGCGGCGCTAGGTCCAGTATCACTTCTAGGGCAGCGCCCGGTGTGGTTCTCATGCAGCCTGTTATTGCCGAGCACACCAATCTTTGGAAGCGTTGCAGTTTGGTTATTACCGTGTTCAGCTCGGTTCTGGTCCACCATACGATGGCTCCATATGTTAGTATCGGTCTAATGACAGCAGTGTACAGCCACATGGTGATCTTTGGAGAAAGACCCCTTGTTTTCCCCAGCATTCTGCTGCATTGGTAGAAGGCAGCTGTGACTCTCTGTAGTTTATAGTCAAGGTATTTGTTCCACAAGAGTTTGCTGTCTAGTATAACCCCTAGGTACTTGACTTCGTTTGTCAGAGGTATTTCGGTGCTGAATAGTCTTGGTAGTTTCAGGTATCCCAATTTTCGTTTGTTGGTGAACATTATTAGTTCTGTTTTTGTTGGGTTGACTGATAGTTCCTGGTCATTACACCATGCTTCAATGGTTTTAAAGGCGATTTTCATTAGGTCGCATAGCGTGTTCTCGAAACATCCGGTTGCTAGGATCGCGAGGTCATCCGCATATCCCACCGTCACCAGTCCGCGGCTGTTGAGCCTACGGATGAGCTCGTCAACAACTATGTTCCATAGTAGGGGCGAAAGGACCCCGCCTTGGGGGCAGCCTCTGGCTACTACACCTCTTGTGGTTTCATTAATAGTGACTTGTATTGCTCTATATTTGAGCATGTTGTTTATCCACTCTGCCAGAGTTGGCGCGACACCATATTTAGTAAGTGCTCTGTAGATACTGGTAAATTTGGTCTTGTCAAAGGCTCCTTCGATGTCAATGAAGGCCGCCAGGATCGGTTGTTTTAACGTTAGTCCATTTCCTATACGTGATACTACGTTGTGTAGAGCGGATTCTGTTGATTTGCCTTTGCTGTAGGCATGTTGTTGCGGGTGTAGTGGGTTGTGTGATAGTGTGTTGTCTCTTATCTCTCTATCACATAGTCTTTCTAGTGTTTTAAGAAGAAATGATGTTAGGCTTATGGGCCTTAAAGATTTTGGTAGGGTGTAATCACTTCTTCCAGGTTTGGGTATGAATACCACCTTCACCTCCCTCCATTGGTGCGGTATGTACTTGTGAGCAATACACGCTCTGAAGATTTTAACAAGTTGGTCCGCAAGTAAGCTGCTGCACCATATGAGCATACCTGGGAATATCCCATCCAGACCAGGTGATTTGAAGGGAAGGAAGCTGTTGATTGCCCAGAGTACCTTATCGCGGTTTATCATATTGTGGGCTATGGTCCAGTCTAGATCGGTGGGCGTTTGTGCTGAAATTCTTTCCCTCTTGTGGGTGTCTGTTACCTGACAGCCTGGGAAGTGTGTGTTCAGAAGCACTTCACTGGTTTCAGGATCCGTTTTGGTGTAGGTGTTGTCAGGTTTGATAACGCATCCAAGAGTGTTTTCCGGCACGCTAGTTAGGATGTTCTTGATACGGGCGGCCTGGCTGTTGCTTTCTATGTTGGTGCAGAATTTTTCCCAACATTCCGATTTCCTTGTGTGAATATGTTTTTGGACATTCATTTAGCCATAAATATTTGAACCTAACTAAATTTGTTTTAAACTAAATGTGGATTATTTGAATTACCGGCTAAACGGGGTAAAATGACGGGGGTAATAGTTCGCACGCGTACTTTTGCCCACATTTGCGTATTTTGCGTACTTTTACTGTTATTTAGAGACGACCGATGTGGCGCGGCGGGCGAAGGTCCAGAAGGTTGCGGGTTCGATTCCCGCCTCGGGACAAATATTTGTACGATCTGCAAATATTTGTTCCGGGTGTTCTGGGCATTTCATATGTATAATAAAATAAATATCTATCTGTAAATATGTATTTTATTATGTATATCAGTAATCTAGTACCCATAACACCAGCTCTGCTTAACTTGGGGCTAGATGATGTTGTTTGGATTGTCCAACATTATTTATTTATTTTAATATACATTCCAATTCGATTCTTTTTTGAAGTTTTACTGTGTTATTGTTTTAGAATGCATAAAAATGCCTCGGCACTACGCAAAAAAAACACCGGGTAGAACATTAATCTCTGAAGAACTAATTATTGCTGCAAAAAGCTAATCGACAAAGGAAAAAGTAAAAGATTTGCAGCTGACTCTGTGGGCAGAAATGGCAAAATCCAAAGAAAAATTTATATACAAGACATTATTCTAGACCTATTACCTCCCTTACGTTTTAACGTTTTACGTTTTAACGTTTTAACGTTTTAAATCATTTATTCTCAAAAAGACAAATATTACATGTCACTTACGTGAGAACAGGGTTTTTACATAAAATTAGGTTTACATAGGTTATGGTCGTTCAAAATTTTACTCGTTCAATGTGCTTATTATTTGAGAAGTGAATCATCATTAATGATATGCTCGGTTAGTTTAGATTTAAACACATTGAACGAGGTTACATTTTTAATTTGGGAGGGTAGTTTATTGTAAAGCTGTGCGCCTTCATAGAGTATCGTTGTTTTTCCATATTTCGTGCGTGGCCTCGGTAGAACAATGAAGCTGGCGCGGCGTGAGCTACGTTTGCTAATTTCTTTTACTTTAGTGTACGATAGGTTTGTGTGAACGGTGTGGTTTAGTATTTTACGAACGAGGATGCATGTACTATATTTATATAACTGTTTAAGGTTCATTATATTGGTTTCTTTATAAACTGTTTTGGTGGGTGTTAGATGGGGAAAATTAAATAGTAATTTAACAAGTTTATTTTGTAAGATTTGAAGTTTAACTAATTTAGATTTTGTTGCACTACCCCATAACTCAATCAAGTATAGTAAATGCGGTTTGACTAGGGAGTTATAGATGGTATAGCGTGTTTGACGCGGAACACAATGCATGACGTTTCTTATTGCACCAGTAAGCGACGAAAGTTTTGATTTTATGTGTGTGATGTGCGTGTTCCACGTTAAACAACTATCCAGGTGTAGACCCAAATACTTCTCATTGTTCTTTTCTTGTAAAGCAATATTGTTTATATTGGGACGGTCATAAAGAGGTATCATTTTGTTTCTGGCCTTAAAAATTATGTAGCATGTTTTTGAAATATTTATTGTTAGAAGATTATGTTGGAACCAAGAAAAAATAATGTCCAGGTCATCCTGAGCCTGTGACATAATAGTATTTATGGAAGCACCAAAATAGAACAGGCATGTATCGTCCGCGTATAAAGTTATATCACCACGTAAACCTATTTGATCTATACTATTTATGTAAATTAGGAAAAGAAGAGGTCCCAATATAGATCCTTGCGGGACTCCACAAGTTATAGGTTTTGCTGTACTTTGGGTATCACCAATTTTAACGACTTGTGATCTATTCGACAGGTAAGATTTAAACATATTTAGAGCCGTTCCTTTGACACCTATACATTCTAACTTTTTTATGAGTAAATTATGACTTACAGTATCAAAGGCTTTTTTTAGGTCTATAAATATTCCTAGTACAATATTTTTTCTATCTATGTTTGATTTTATTTTCGTTACAAGATCGACTGTAGCTGATAGGGTATTACTTTTGGAGCGAAAACCATATTGTTGCTTGTAGATAAAATCTGTAGTTTGAAGGTAATTTTCTAGTCGTTTATGTAGTATTTTTTCAAAAATCTTTGATATTATGGGTAAAACAGAGATAGGCCTGTAATTACCTGGGTCTGTTTTAGGTCCCGATTTGAATATAGGTGATACCTTTGCTACCTTTAGCGTATCAGGGAAGACTCCGTCTGATAACAGTTTGTTAATGCAGTTTGTTAGTTTGTCTAGGATTAAATCCTTTATGCATTTTATTACATTTGTGCTTAGTCCGTCTAAACCAGTACTAGAATTAGAATCAAGATTTTCTATTATTTTGTTGACTTCTTCTGCCGTGCAGAGTTCGAAAGAGTTAAGTTCGCTTTGAGAGGTATTATGGGGTAGGGCTTGTTTAAAATTTTCGTGAAATGGTTCTGGTATTTGATCAGCTAGAAGAGAACCAATTGTGGAAAAGTAGTGGTTGAAGGTTTCGCAGATCTCATTTGGTTTAATATAACATAGCAATTTTGTAGTTTATGTTTGGTTATAATAAACATTCATTAATTTATAGTCCATAATTGTTTTTTTTTTATACTATACCCAATTGCGAACTTTTTCCCTACATGCGAACTTTTACCCAAACGACTGCGTACTTTTACCCAAATTTAGGGGCAAAGGTACGCTGTCCGACCAATTCACAGTTTACTTTAAATATAAAAAAACTGTTTAAGTAATCGCTAAAAACGTTATGCACTTTAGAAGTATAATAAATTTGCTATAAGAAACGCATAACTGAGTTCCTAACATCGTGACAGTTTAAGTGTTATCAACGAAAGAAGACAAAAGTGCGTCATTTTACCCCGAATGACTCTACGAATTTAAAAATGTATTTCTAAACAAAATACTATTAGAAATTATTTTTCTAATAGTATTTTGTTGAAAACGCCGCAACGCGCCCCGCCGCCGCCGCGCCGCCGCCGCCGCCGCCGCCGTGCGTGCACTGCAGCGGGCAAAGCAGTGAGGGAGGTGGTTAAAAATAATAATAAGATAATATGTCCACCTAGCCGAATTTCGACCACGACGGCCAGTCTCGTTGGTGACTAGCCAGATGCGCAGGACATATTATTAGTGCACAAGTGTGTGCGCAAACATAGGTGCACTCTCTATTCCCTCACTCTCATTATCCGACAGGAAGGCATCGACGCGACCGGGGAGAGGTCAAGCGCAGGAACAACGGCTTGAGCCGTCTCACACCGCCAACTTCCTGACTCCGGGCTGCTACTGTGAATATTTCTTGCTAGAAACCCCAGACCCATTAACACAAAGCTTGGCCCGACCCGGGATTTGAACCCGGGACCTCATTATCAGCGGTTGACCACGCGACCGTTAGACCAACGAGGCATTCGAATAAAAGTATAAATATCCTACTACAGAAATATTAGATACCTACCTACCTGCATTTACTTCTACGTTTATCCCAAAATGTTTAATAATAAATGTCCATCCGTGCGAAGCCGGGACGGGCCGCCGCCGCCGGCGCCGCCCGCTAGCCGCTAGCCGCTATACCTACACATAAAAACCTTTCTCTTGAATTACTCTATCTATTAAAAAAAAGGCATCACAATTCATTGGGTAGTTTTAAAGATTTAAGCATACCCTAGGGACAGACAGACAGACAGAAAGCGACTTTGTTATAAGCTATGCAGTGATGTATGTAACACAGTCGCACAGTTCTAAAGAAACTACAGACTATAGAGTAGTATAGAGTAAAGTACGTAGCTCATCTCAGCAAAGCGTTCCCGCTTCCCGCTCTCCACAAATATTAGCATTCTAATGAGAGCCTCAACTCGTTATCTTTGACTGCCTACCTAGTACCTACACTTTAAAGTGGCAACATAAAATTGCAGACAGCAGCGTGCGGTACGCGGGCTTGCCGTAACCTAGCCACTGGTTGGGTATACGTATACCTTACTTAACGCACACCTGAAAAGCACAGCACAAAAATGTGCATTTAAATATGGGCTTTTACTGTGACATTAACGGCATCAGATGACAGCCAGCTCGCGGACCACTCGTTTGAAGCTTGTAGGAAGCCATTTTGTCTCTATAAAATGTACTTACTTATCTAAAGATAAGGAGTACATTTGCTCATATTTAATAGCACGTTTTTGTGATGTGTTCTATTGGATTAATGAGCGCAGAGCTTTACGCCTTGCCTAACACTTTCATGGCCCAAGACGCAGACGTAGGTACCTACTTCTCCTTCCCCGTGTCGCGGCGGGGGGCGGCGGCGCGGCGGCGCGCCCCTGCGGGTCGCACTACCGACGCTGGGCAGTGAATGCGTTAACACAAGTTTCAAGCGCGTGCCCCGCGCTCTGTAGCCGCGTAAACTGCCCTCGAGCGCTCGCTTAGCTTAGCTTAGAATGTTGAAAAATTTACTACATAGTGACTGTACTGTAAACTGTGGCAGAGAGCGCTCTGGTCCGCCTGAGACGCGGGTTCGATTCCCACCGCTGACAAATATTTTGTGCACAAAGATCTTTAAAATTATAACCAATATCATAAGATGTAAGTAATAAAGTACCTACATTTAAAACATTCTTAAGAGCGATTTGTCTCAAAAATTTCACTCTGCAGATACGCAGTGATTGCCGCAGGATGAATTAACTAAATAAAAAAAATCACTTTTAAGATTTCCTTTTACCTACTCTAGTGCATCAGTGCATGCACACTTGCACACCGGATGTTTTATTTCTCTATAAATCAATTGTTTGAAAAAAAAAACGTAGGTACTTCAAATCCCTTAATTTTACATTGTTTTGCCATGGGACAAACATTGCTCGGAGTCTGCGGGCTTTCAACTGTTTCGAATTTATTTATTTTACTTCAAATAAATATGTACCTACTTCTATTCTTTAAGAATCTTCATTTACTTACCTACATGTATAATTTGGAAACAGATTAACGATTTTCTAAACGCTTACAAAATAATACTGTAAGTACCTTACTGAAATCATTATATTATTTATGGCTTTCGTTCAAATTAGTAAAAGGGAAGTCAAATCATCTACATCAGTAGGGTTTGGGCTGGCAATCTCTTAGTGAGAGACTACACAGGCCCTTTTTTGGATTTTTTTGGTTTTTTCATCCCTCCCGGTGACTTTGTACGTTGGCATCCCGGCAGACCATTACTGTGTAGATATAGATACGGACTCCCCCAATCTCTACAACGCAGTAACTTGAATGCCTCAAATGTTAGGAAATTAGGTACATCGTTTGCGCTATCTAGGATATGTGAAAATTTTTCCTGAATTCTGAACTAGCCATCGGCGACAACTGCATTTGAATTCTATGAAAGAAACTTTCGAAAACGACCTTTTGACATGTTAAAGTTGACATATTTTTAAATGTTGACTTTGTAATAGCGTAAATAGGTTTCCCGCCCAAAAATTTACATTAGTAATGCCATATCTTCGATGCAGATTGCAATTTTATAGGCCAACATCCGTAACCACATTCAACATGGTCCCAATATAGTTTCAAATAGCTTAAAAAACAAATTTACATCCGACTTACTACGGAAATGGCTTTGTAAAATCGAAGTAAATTATAAGGTATCTAAAGAAAAGCAAATATTTAGTTTTTCGTCATTTTGTTTTGATAATAAATTGCTAAGATGATTGATGGCGGGTCAATTAGACCTTTGTTGTCTTCACGTGACGTCACACCGGAACTGAGCGGCGCGCATGCGCCCTCGACACCAGCCGGACTGGCAACGTCAATAAATCTCTTCGGAGACCTATCCATCTCTGTCCCGCGAGTACAAGCGACGACGACGGGTTAAAACCTAAAAACGCTCAAATCACCTAGGAATAATCAAATTAAGAATGTTTAAGAGAATTTAACACAGAAAAGCACCGTAAAAATTAAAAAGAAAGTTTTTGGTAGGAAAATGCTTGGGCTTGAACCCGCAACCTCTGGCGTTCCTCGACAGGGGCTCGCAATAATCAGTAGGAACTAACCTCTCAGTAGTTACTAGTTACCTGTACTATTCATCATCATCATCATCAGCCTAGATTAGTCCACTGCTGGACATAGGCCTCCCCTAATGAGCGCCATAGCGCCCTGTCTTCAGCTTGCCGCATCCAGCATCTGCCTGCAGTCTTTCGCAGATCGTCATCCCACCTGGCCGGAGGGCGTCCTACACTACGTTTGCCGAGTCGTGGTCTCCACTCAAGAACACGTTTGCCCCAGCGGTTGTCGGTTCTTCGCGAGATATGGCCGGCCCACTGCCACTTCAGCTAGCTAATTCTTTGAGCTATGTCGATAACTTTGGTTCTCTGTCGCATGTATTCGTTACGAATTCTGTCCTTCAGACCTGTACTATTAGTATAATATTTTAATCTGTGCCTATACCAAATGTTGGCCGGGGTGGAACAGGGGTTGAATAATAACGGGTTGAAGGAAGAGACCTGTCTTGAAGTAATAAGTTTATATAAAGGTTATAATGTAAAAATACTCTAGCATCTGCCCGCGACTTTGCACGTGTATTTTCGGTATAATAAGTAGGTAGCCTTATAACTAAGTTAGGCTTTGCTCTAAACGTATGACAAATTTCATCTTCATCTGTTCAGTAGGTACCTAGTTTTGGAGATCATATGTAACAAAAATTTACATACTTTTCACAAACTTTCGGATAAATAATGTTAGTGGGATAAAAGCAAATTATTTATTTTACCAGTTCAATTTAAGGTACTTATATGATGTTTCGTATGAATTATTAGAATACGGTTTACGATAATAATAAAGTAAGGCAGTTGATTCATCCATCACCCACCACCTCAGAGGTGGAATGAATGGCTGCTGACGCATCAGCAGGCGGCCTTGCTCAGTGGTTCGCACTTGAACTAGGCCGCCTGTTTTTGTTGTAGGGCTGGGTCATCTGGGTTCAAATCCCAGAGCTCCAAAATATAGGTATGTACAAAAAGAAGGGTGGACCCTTCTTTTGTACATTGTTTTTAACCCCCGACGCAAAAAGAGGGGTGTTATAAGTTTAACGTGTCTGTCGGTGTATCTGTCTGTGGTATCGTAGCTCCCAAACGGATGAACCGATTTTCGATTAGTAAAAACAACCTTTAATGTTCTGGATCGAACGCCATACGTGCAATGTTATCAGACCAATCTGTTCAAAAGTTTAGCAACGTTGCCAATCACACATCTTCACGAACTTTTGCCTTTGTTAGTATGATAGGATCACGACTGAGGGAATAGAGAGTGCACCTGTGTTTGCGTAGGTACATCCTTGTGCACTATAATAAGTCTTGCGGACACGGCTAGTCTCGCTGTGGCCGAAATTCGCCTAGGAGGACATCAGAGGGGTGAGGTCCTTTTTATATGAGATTTGCGTAGTTCCCTGTCCTTACGATAGACGCGCTGTAACAAATTGTATGGAAAAAGGAGTCGAACGTCACGATCACGTCTCATTACTAATGTCAAATAGACTCACCCCTCAGGATAGGATTCCCTAGTGTTATCTCTAGTTAATTGCGTTAAAATGAAAACATTGAATGCGGAATATTAGCAGCTATATTTTAGGGTTTCGAAGATCGAAGATCGGTTTCGAGACCCGTAGGGACTCGCTTCGTCTGTCCTTTTTTCCCTCCTTAATAACTCAGCAACTACTGCAGCTATCAACTTGAAATTTAAAATAATAATACATTTTGTGCGCCTGTACAGATTTAAAGAAAAATAAATGATAATAAATGAAAAATGAAAATGAATATTTTCCATACAAATTGTGATGCCGAAATTAAAAGATACCTACAGAGTCATGTGGTCGGTGTGTCAAATGAAAGGTATTAGTGTGTATGTGTACATTTCAAAATAGTTTTTGAAATGTTTGTAGGTTTCATACTTTTTAAAATATTTCGAAAAAAGTCGAAAAAATACCCCCCCCCCCCTATCTCCGAAGATTGCAGAGCGATCCATGTAAAATGTAAGGAGCGTTTATTTATAGTGTTAAAAATCAATATTTTACAGGAAAAATATAGAGAAGCTTGTAAAAAGAACACTTTATGAAAAATGGTCAAAAAGGGGGGGAATAATTTTCAAAAAGGGGGGCTACTCCACCGAGTGGGGTATCAAATGAAAGGTATCGGTTTGGACATTTCAAAACAGTTTTTCAAATTTCTGTAGGTTTCATACTTTTTTATATTTTGAAAAAAATCGACCATTACCCACTTTCACCGAAGCATGCAGGGAGATCCATCTGAAATGTAGGTTGGTACCTACTATTTTTAGGTATTCGTTAAATTGCGAAGTCTTTAACCGGTACTTTTGGTACATATTTGTTGACAAACGTTCGAAACCCTCGGCGCGCGAGTTACACTCGCACTTGATGGATCTTGGTTTAATTTTTTTTAATTTTGCTTTATTTTTTTTTTTTTTTTTTACATTGCTTATTATTACTCAGGGTTTCATTAATCAAAGGTTATGCAGCGACCGCACGCGTAGAATTCACATTTTTATGGGTTTTCTTATTGCGCAAAAACCTTTTTCTCTAATACTACTGAAGTGACCCGTCTAAATAACGTTATATAATCTGCATCGGCCAGTAAAATAAATTCCTGTCAAAATGGTCCCTAAGACCTAAACTTAGGCGATGTGGTCGCTCAGCGACAAAGCCTTTTGTGTGGTGTGAAATAAAAAAAAAAAAAAAAAAAACCTAAACTAAAGTCAAATTAACCTGGAGTCAAACATTATTTATGTTTATCACCTCTCGACTATTATCGATTGCCCCCTCTACAGCTTAATTGTATGTTCTTGATAAGTCATGTTTATTTAAGCATGCATCTAATTAAGCTAACGTACCAGCTATTCTCGAATCGAATGGTCTGTTACGTGACGATGGTAAAAGAGATTTTATTAATATTTGCTTACGCACGTCGGGGGCCCCCGTGGCCCGGGGCCCCATATAATTGATACGGCAGATACAGCGGTAGCTACGCCCCTGGGTATGACCTAGTCCCATGGGAGTTGAGGAGGCCCATTGTGTGGGAGATACAGCGGGGCAATGCAGCCAGCAGCGTCTTGGGACCGCTTCCGACTGGTATTGATATGGATCAGTTGAGCTACCTGTAGATTGTTTGCAACAGTCTGCAGTTAGCTCAATTGTTTCAATTGTAGGTAAATACTAGTTCCACACACAAGGTTGCACGAGAGGTGCAACCTAAAATTCAATAGACTGACGATTGAGATAGATACCTACACGATTTTTTTAAGAACTCAAAGGTACGGCCTACGGCCACGTAGGTATGTACCTACTTGTACGTAATTTTTAGTCATGTCCCTGCGTTTTCGGTATGTACCTACAACGGACCGCACTCACTCTGAAGAAGTGCCTCGTTTTGGGAAGAAACACTAACAAATTGTTTGTGTTCTGGTCGTGACAATATTATCATTACCTTTTATCTTAAGCTCGAACAGACAGACATTTTACAATTATTTTTTGTTAAAAACCTACCATTATACTATAGGTAAGGTACCTTAGATGCACCTAAAAATTTGCTATTTTGACGTAACAAACATACTTAAGCTTCTTTTATTTGTAGGTAGTGATAATCCATTCTAAAAATGCACGTCGAGTGTCGGTACCTATGACGTTTTGTGGAGGGGGCGTGCAGTCATTACGGATGTAAGCGGGTTTACTACGAACCTTATTTAAGAACACCAAAGTTTCATCCCATACATCCGTAATTATCCAGCATTATTTATTTATTTAATTCGTTAAACTACGAGAGTTTTTTATAGTAAAAGAGGCGTGCATTTTTAGAATGGTTTATCTCTACCTAATCATCGGTCATAGACCTCGGCCGACCATGACCGACCACGGTACACCTGATTTCGGAAAATTCCTAATTAATCGATGTTTGTAATTTAAAGATTCGCGGTGATGGCTTATGTGATCTCTAACTGAGGTAAGCAGCACTGCACCGATCTGCCGCAACAAAAGCAACAAAAATGTTATCGGCGAGTGGAGCTTGCAGCGAATAGGTACCTACCTAGGTACCTAGTTTGTGCTTTCCTTGGATTTTTAAGCCCAAACCTTTCCATACCTGCCTATAGCCTTTTTGCACGACATAAGATGTCGTGAAATAAGGCTATAGGCATAGTAGATAATAGCCATATTATGGCTACATTGGCTACTCAGATCCTAAAGATATTTGGCAAGGAGATAAAATTGTGTCCCGGGTTTGACATTGACATTGACATTAGGAAGGATACCTACTTTTATCTCGGAAAGTATAAACACAAGGACTCAAACCATCTCTAAATAGTAGGTAAGTAGATACCTACTCTTTTAAAGCTGGCTCCAAGTGAATTTTAGTTTGTTGGGTTGGTTGTGTGACTTCATTGTATGAAATTCAAAGTTTTTCACTTAATTCATACTTCTTAAAGTTATTATGAGTTTCCGTTTGAATTTTATTTGTTACTGAAATAACAAAGAAAGTTAATTTAGAAAGTTATAAGTTAACAGTTAGAATACCTACTCAGTTGTGACCATAACATGTGTGACGCAATTGCATAGTGTTTCATGGGACCTAAAAAAATCCTATGCTGTTTGCAGCATTAATCGATCAACGAATGCATTTTAAATGCAAGAGTAGAAAACACACGTAGGTATCTATTTAAAATATTTTCTAAACGACTTCAAAAAGGAGGTAGGTACCTACTCAATTCGTCTGTATGTTTTTTTTGGGTCCCTTATGTGACTACGAAAATTAATAAACCGAAAATTGTTTCATCGGCCACTATTCATCGATGTAACGATAATTCGAATGCTTGTTTCTTCTGTGCTTTATTATATCACTAGCTGTACCCGCGACTTCGTTCGCGATTGACATACCTGCCGACTAATTAAGTTCACATTTAACCATAGTTTCTCTCATGTTATGAAACGCCGTGCAAAAAAAACTTCGATGCCCAGAATTGGACCTGTTACACTTCTAACATAATTATCTTTATTTAGGTAGGTAGGTACCTAGTTAAATTGTGTATAAATCGTGTAGAGTCTACGGGGGATAGTATTTTGTCATCTTCAATCCCATTCTTTATCCACACGACTTTTAGCTACGACTCGGCCAGCGTCAGTGTTTAGAAGTGTCATACTCGTTTCACTTCTTACTCATGGTTCCGTTCAGCTGGGGCCCTATTCTGCTAAACTAATCGCTTCACTATGACAGGGGTATCGTCAAAGGATGACACGTTTTGGTATTCTACCTTAGATGAAAGAAATTATGATGAATGCAGATGGAGAGACGCGCGTCAAAGTGTCAAGTTTGAAACTATTAATTTATCTCGCACGCACTATCTGGAGTTTTATTAATCTAAGGATTCTATGTGATGATTCTGCGACGATTCCATTGTCATAGTGAAGCCATTTTATTACAGAAATGGGCTCCTGATCCATTTGACTGGACCACCGTAATTTTTTTTTTTCGTTAGTAGGTAGGCTCGTAGGCTCAGTTGGTTGTTTACCAAAGAAAACATATTTTTCTGTGGTCTAGTTAGTTTAATTGAACCACTTACTCCAACCAAACTTTGGTGGTACAGTTAACTGTACCAGCTAAACCACCAAATATCATGTCCATGAATATCGCATGGACCATTTGCACATTTTAGCTACTTTGCCTGAAATAGGCATTGACGCACTCATTAGGTAGGTTCCTACCTACTTAGGTAGGAACTTTACTAATGTGTGCGTCTTGGAAAAATATATAGATAGGTAGGAACTTACCTACCCTTTATCTACCGATATTTTTCTTCAATCTACAGATTATTTCTTCAATCTATTATTTTTCTACTTGACTGTCTGCTGATTTAGTCAAATTCGATCTTGCAACACTGTTTCCAACAAAATAATGCATGAAATAGGACGACGCGTTAATGATTTCTAAAATAAGAAAACATTTTGACTTTTATCCCCTCTCCCAAGAGAACCGTGCCTACTGATATCCCAGATAAAATGCATCCTATGCTCCCTCGTAGTATGAGCTCAAATCATGCCAAGTTTCATTTGAATTCATTCAGTAGCATATTTTTACTTTCATCCCAAGGGAACAGCACTAATTTCGGGATAAATATTATTTATTTATTTATTAAAGAAGATAGAAGTTTACAGTTTAGAACCAAATCACTCACTATCCTATGCTATTGACTATATATACATGTTATAACTTAAATATATTAAAAGACTTTTTACTAATACACATAATTTGTCGTGAAACATGTCGACATGCTGGAACTCATGCACGAACTCATTCAGAAGTTGGAGTGCCCGAACCGTTGGTGCGTTATTTCCGTGCTTGGTTCGAAGGGCGATGCCACAGAACAAGCGGTGCCGCCTACGAGTACCCGCACGCACGTAGTTATTTGGTACATAGATATTGATTCCGCTTAGTACACTTGGATTATTTACTTTATTGTGTAATATAAGATAGTAATGGATTCCAAGTATTCCGGTATTGCTCATTTGAATACATTCTGTACTTTCGGCGTGATGCGCGAGCGCGACCCAAGAATTTAACTTTTATCCCCCTCCACGGGGAACCTTACTGAATTCCGGTATAAAATGTAACTTTCCCCGTAGTATGAACTCAAATCGTGCCGACTTCCATTCGAATTCATTCAGTAGTTCCGTCCTGATGCGCGGTTAAAGAATTTTACTTTTTCCTCTCTCCCAGGGGAACCTTAATGAATTCCAAGATAACATTGTATTCCATGTCTTTCCTTGTAGTATGAACTCAAATCGTGCCAGGTTTCATTCCAACTCATTCCGCAGTTTCGGCGTGATGCGCGGTGAAGGAATCTTACTTTCATATCCTCTTCCAGGGGAACCTTACTGAATTCCGGGATAAAATTTATCTTTCCTCATAGTATTAATTAAAATCATGCCGAATTGCATTCGAATTCATCAAGAAGTTCCGTCGTGATGCGCGGTTAAAGAATTTTACTTTCATCCCCTCTCCCAGGGGAACCTGACTGAATTCCGGGATCAAAATGTATCCCATGTCCTTCCTTGTAGTATGAAATCAAATCATGCTAGGTTTCATTCCAATTCATTCAGCAGTTTCGGCGTCATGCGCGGTGAAGAAATTTTACTTTCATCCCCTCTCCCAGGGGAACCTGACTGAATTCCGGGATAAAATGTATCCTATGTCCTTCCTCGTAGTATGACCAAAAAACATTCCGAGTTTCATTTCAATACCTTCAGTAGTTTCGGCGTGATGCGCGTTTAACAAACAGACAGACAGACAGACATGAATGAAAAACATTACAGTTTTGGCTTCAGTATCGTTAATTGAGTGCCTTTCAAAAAAAATTTCAAAATATCTTCAATGTACAGAATTGGACCTGTTACAGTTTTATTATAAGTATAGATAACGTTATTAGTTCGATGTAACGTTACTTCGAAAATGATTCTTCGAATCCTGTTTCTAAGACTGTATGTTAAACCGAATTCCTTCAATTCGATGCTTTATTTCTACAAGCCTTCTAACTAAAGTAATCTCTCTCTCCCGATCTTTTTTGATGGTGAAAGTCCCAGAACATTATAATATGCTTTGTTTTATTTTTTGAATTAGATTAGTAGCTTATACCTTAATTCAACCAGTACTAAGTAGGTCCTAATGTTTTTGAAAATATTTTGAGCTTGATGTTAATATAATGAACTGAAAGTATTAATAAAGAACCCTTTCTAACTTAGATACCTACTTAGATATATATACTTATATATAAGGACACTTTTAAGTTTTATCCGAGAAGAACTCATACAAATTTGCGGGCAGATGAAGTTAATTGTTTATTTTATAATTTTTCTTTAAGTTCATGTCTCTCCTCCTTAACGGCTGGACAAAATTTGGTAAAATTTTGAGTGTATCCCTGGATAGTTTAGGATTCACAACTGAACCCGGTGAGTGGCACTGCAGTTGGGTCCTAGGATGTCTTTCGGGATTTAAAGGGGTCGGTAGAAGCAAAGGAAATAGTTAGTATCAAAATAGGTACCCGAAATAATCATAACCTAACAATGTTTATACCGAGGCAAGAATCGAACGCGCAACCTCTTGCGTGAACCTTCGCAAATTAGGTAAAAAAAAAAATATTTTTTTTATATTTTTTTTTTGCGTCGTTAACGACGCCGTAGTTTTGGCGTGAAGAAGTAACAATTGTCCATGTATCCATCCATCCACGCTTTCGCATTTAGTGTGAAGTGAATGTGTGACTCTTGTGCCGATGATTTTGAAATTTTATCAAGTTACACTTTTGATAAATGACGCGCAAATCCAACCTAGCTACTGTGGCTACGGCGGCGGCGCGGCGCCCGCCCTTCGGGTGGCACCGTAAGGCTGTTCAGTAAATGGATTAAAAAGCTATAGGTGGCAGTAAAAGACTTCGCTACTTAGTAGGTATATTTTTCTCCCTAAAACCCTATGAACTGTACCGGCAAAACATTTTCGAAGTAACATTACATCGACCAAACAAAAGTAGAGTTATACAAGATATCGATGCAAGGTCATCGATAATTAGTAGGCGCAAACAAAAAAAAGTCGCAGAAAACAGGATTCGAAGTATCGTTACATCTATGAATAGTTTGCCGATGAAACAATTTTTGGTTTATCATTTTTCGCAGTCACATAGGGGACCCGTTTTTTATGTATATGTAGGTATGTTACTTGATATTTCCGCCTGTGGTTAACCGATTTTACCGATTCTTGATTGACACTAATGTGTAGAGAATGATCCGGAATCGGTCCAATAAAATGTTATTCACAAGGGATTGGTATTTATCCCGTAAAGCTTAAACAAGATCCGTCAAGTGCGAGTGTAACTCGCGCGCCGAGGCTTTCGAACGTTTTTCAACAAATAGGTACCTATATAAATATGTAGGTACCTACCAAAAGTACCGGTTAGAGACTTTGCAATTTAACGAATACCTAAGAATAGTAGGTACCAAGCTACATTTCAGATGGATCTTTGTGCATGCTTCGGTTAAAGTGGGTACCTAATGGTAATTTTTTCGACTTTTTTCAAAATATTTCAAAAAGTATGAAACTTACAGAAAATTGAAAAACTGATTTGAAATATCTAAATAGATACCTTTTATTTGATACCCTACTCGGTGGGGTAGCCTCCCCCTTTGAAAATTATTCCCCCCCTTTTTAACCACTTTTTAAAAAGTGTTCTTTTTATAAACTTCTCTATATTTTTCCTACAAATATAGATCAATATCTAATATCAAATTCCAAAGTTGACGGATGGCAGATCAGAACGCATAGAACGAAGGATGACCGATCCGTTCGTTTTGATTTTATGGCTGGGTAGGCCAGCAGAGGCCGCATTTTTGTGATTTTAAAATCATCTGAGACTTAGAAAATAGTGTTTAAAATTGTGAAAAAAAGATATATTACATAAGGATCTAGTCTAGTCAAAGTCGCATTCAGTTACCTACAAGATCTAATGAAGTTCACTCGGTAGAAAAAAATCCCAAAGTTACCCCTTTTTCTAACGTTTTTTCAATACCATGACTAGCGAACTACTGTTATCACACTTTTTTTTTGTACTCAATTTAGGATACTTAATATCTCTATACAAATTCGCAGTGTTTGACTTGATGAAATGATTTTCTTAATCACCATGTATAAATAGCTACAAAAAACACGAGCGCGGTGGCTTGGCAGGCGCGCGTTTTCCCTTACACATACTGATGCAGGAATACCAGGCCTTAAAAGGCCTGGTCTGGTGTAATTACGTGTCACTGGCAACAGCCCAAGCCGAGGCTCGCACCTAAGTGGTGGCCCTTGTGCGTGTTGCCCCAACCTAACTTTTAACCGGCGAGGCGCCTTCTGCGCCCGCCAAAAGTCCGGTAACGCTGTCATGGCCATCTGCGGTCAACAGCATTTTAGTCCATTCGAAAAAAAAAAAAATTACGTGTCACGTCCAAAGTATCGTACACTAGCAACGTGCGTTGCTTCGGACGTGACATTCAGCAGTAAGGTTGTACGTTTTTGTGCGATCCGCCTACCGAAACTTCGTATTTTGTGTTTCAAAGTAGGTCTTCTTTCATTAGTCGTTTCATCCATCCATGTGTTTTGAAAACTAAATTAGACTCTAATTTTAACTAGATGTCGCCACTACAAGAATTTGAAGTCGTTTTATAGTTTTTAAAACCCGCCAAATTATTTTAATAGGTAGGTAAGGGTAGGTATGAATTTTTAGTGGCAATTTTTTTAGGTCCCATGAAACACTGTGAGTTGTGATGTCATTGTGACGCCTTCGAGCGTTATTTCTTTCGTCCAAGTGTGCGTCCGTATTATAATTGTCAACCTCACGTCAACTTGACATCCCTTGGGGTTGACAACTAGGTATCTGTCTATCATGTCTGTCAGTCACACTGACTATCGACTTCGACTGTCCGACTGATCCGACTGTCCACAGCCCGCACTCCGTGCAAAAGCTTTTCTTTCAATTACAATTTCTATCACAATCCCTTCCTGTTTTCACACCATCTGTCGACGTTTTAACTTTGAAACGAAATGTCCTAACAATCAGCCACAATATTTATCTTGCAGTGTTACGAAATATATCGCGTCATCATGCGTTAAATCCAAACCATGTAGTATGTTTTCGCGTAAAAATCATTAGGCGACCTCGGTAGGGATAAACGTAATTTCCTTGCGTTGCGGATATTGTGCGTTTCCAATATGAATTTCGACGATAGCTCCAGTAGTGGCTATGTCACGACCGAGACGATATACGGCACGCACGAGGATTCCCACGTAGTGATGTCGGAGAAGGTGCAGTCATTAGCAGGGAGTATCTATCAGGAGTTCGAGCGTATGATCGCTCGCTATGACGAAGATGTCGTGAAAACCTTGATGCCACTGCTGGTGAATGTGCTGGAGTGCTTGGACTCCGCATACCAGACCAACCAGGAGCACGAAGTGGAGCTGGAACTGCTCCGGGAGGACAATGAGCAACTAGTGACGCAGTACGAACGCGAGAAAGCAGCCAGGAAGCACTCAGAACAGAAGGTAACACAAAGATTTAATTTACTTCACGCTGCACCTACTTTGAAACCTTGATTCAGTTTCCTTTGTACATCAGAATGTAATTGTGTTGTAGTGTCTTACTGCACACCAATTACTGTGCATGTGAGTGTTATTGCTAAATTTTACTGTAAAAATACTTAAAAATATATCTATTGGAATGTGCCAGCCGTTCTGTTATCCAACACTCAAGGTTAACAACTTTAGACCTAATCTTGCATAATTATTAACTTGGAATCGAATTTGTAGACTTGTTTATTTGTTTCAAGGATTGAACATGCAAGCATGTGTGAGTGACCTGTGTTAATTTATGTTATTGTTATCAACACATAAGGTGCAGCGGGGTACAGTCAGATGTATTTTTGACTAGTAGAAATGGCCTAGTGAAGTATGTTTTTCTTAAGATGAGTATCTTCATGTTCTTAACATAGCTAATCACAGTAATCACTGTTTCTGTTATTTTCTTAAACTTGTTCTTTTATGATTAATATATTTCCTAAACCACAGATTTTTTGAGTGTGATGAAAGAAATGCTGTAACAAGGCCAGTTCAGACAACACTTTAAAGTAACTTATAATGTTTGTATAACAAATTCCACAAAGGAACATAATTATTCGAAATTTATCATTTTTTTTTTTCTTCTTCATTCTCCTTCTCTATTTCTCTATTAAACATAAATCTTTAAATTTCCAACAACAAAATTTTTCAAGAAGATTTACTAATATTCTGGATATTTGCATCCAATGTCATGCTTTGCAAACTCGATGTAGAATATTTGTTAATAAACCACAACACTAATAACTAAAACTCACTTGCTTGGTGTTTAATTTCAGATATAATTGTAAGCAATATTTATTGAAGGAAGTATCTCAAATCAACAAGTAATGTAAATTGAATGAATGATAAATAAATGAATGAAGTGAATTTTTGTGTTAAGTGTGGCCGGTTTGCTTACAAACATTCTACATCAAGTTTGACTAGTGTATACTACCTACCTACCAAATGCATGAGCATGTCTTTGAATTTTTCACTTAATATGTAGTTAGGAAAGATTAAGAAATAGGCATTTTTTTAATTCACAACAATTTATATCATTTGAATACCAACCTAAACCTTTTACTAAGGTTTAAGTATGCAGTAGGTTGTAAATAATGGACTACTAAAAATGTATATGCTGTATATATAGTGTTATTGGTAATTCACTGAGACTGCGTAAACTGCACATTCTGTCAGGTCTTAATTCTTAATTTTTTTTGTGAATCTCCTTACATAATATGGTCCGAAACCTAATAAATTACTATACCGATCTCCCACTCCTATTTAAATCCACATCATCATCATTGGCTTATTTTAAAAGCAAGATGATTTAACACACACACACTTACCGATAATGCAACTCAGAGCTGTCTTTAGGTTAAGCTTCAAAGAAACGATTTTTGAATGGAGGGGGTAAAATCTAATATTATCATTCCCTTTTCATCAATTTGAAGAATTGAGACCTGGCATCTTCACGGACTTGTTCATGATGGTGGGCAGAACCTGCCGTTAACATAGTATCAGTGAATTACCAATAACCCTGTATATTTATTAAGAGCTCTATGCATTTAACATCATCTTTGCCATCAATGTTTTGTTTTTTAGAGTCTGGCAGATCATTTAAAGTTCGACCATCTCTTCGGTTTTTCAAACAATAAAATTTATCCAATCTTTACTGTCAAAGGGGAAGTCCAAATATTGGCCTACAGTGTCCTCCTAAGCCGATTTGGATGAATTATATCTATTTTAAATGAAAACAAAATAAGCACCAGTTTCTAATATACATATACATTTTATATTTCTAATATACATACATACATAATAAACATGACCAAATTTAAAGGAGAAAAATACTGATTGGCTGAAAAGCAAGAATTTAGTTATCTTCTTTTTGAGACTACAACTCATGTATAAATTGCCGTAGCATAGACTGAAATGGCAATTGTTGGCATCATGTAAAAATATAGCTCATTCGGCTAAAATTAACT
This sequence comes from Eupithecia subumbrata, assembly GCA_949316285.1. Taxonomy (NCBI): domain Eukaryota; kingdom Metazoa; phylum Arthropoda; class Insecta; order Lepidoptera; family Geometridae; genus Eupithecia; species Eupithecia subumbrata. The sequence goes on along the minus strand of OX438642.1, from coordinate 29,036,668 downwards.
TCATACAGTCCAAACGGCATCCGAACTTACCCCAATGCACCTTACACACCAACTCATCTATTGTGTTTATCAATTGAAGTCTTTAATGTATGTTGGAATATCTTTGTTTACTTTGTAGCTGCTTTTACAAGACGTGACATTAAAATACTATTTAAAAATCTTCTTACAATGATGTTTAATTCTGATCTTATGGCTTCACACATTTAATATATCTAAGACAAAAAACTGTACTGTACTGGTCTGCAATCATGATTGATTAACTTCACTAGTTTAAGTCAATCATAAAACAATAATAAAATTGCATTACCACCTAAAACGATTTTTCAAATCTGTACAATTAAAGTATTTTTTACAATTCATAAACAATATTATAACGTCAAGTCATTTATTTTTATATGACGCTATAAATATACACCACACATGTTTAAAACAAATAATTTTGTTTATTTTGTCATCACGATAGGTTTTTAAATAAATTTCTTGTGTTAGGCCTATGTGAAATCTGTATTGAGTGTACTGTACACTAGTTTATTAAAAAAAAAACTAATTAAGCTACTATACTATTGTTTTATTGAATATGTATTAAATGTAAACTGTTTATTTGTCTTAGCTCCTGGAAGCAGAAGATCATTATGAAGGGGAACGAAAAGATCTTTCTGGCCGTCTCGAGGCCCTTGACAGCATTGTGAGGATGTTGGAGCTGAAGCATAAGAACTCCTTGGATCATGCCAGCAGGCTGGAAGAGCGAGAGAACGAACTCAAAAAGGTATGCACACCTCCTTTTAAGGGTTCCATACCCAAACAGTGCCTACAGGTTGTTTGTTGCCTCCACTGTCTATAATGTCCATCTGACAGTTGAGTTTTGGACAGTGTGTGTATTTATATTTATATAGCCGCCATGACTAAAATAATATGAAATAAGTTAAAACTCAAATCAAATGTTTTAAGGCAACCCATATGGTTGCATTTCTTTTGGCGCTTTAATAAAGGTATATGTGTTAATTCTTGTACAATGGCATGGAACCCTACATGTGCAAGTCGACTCGCACTTTGTCTGATTTATTTTATAACTCTTGCCTTCGTGAAGTTCTAAATTCGTAATGTTTTTATCTTCATTAAACAAACATAATTAATATCTATGTCGGTCCATTTTGTAAATTTGGATCTTAAAGTTAATTTTAAAAACTACTGGTCCCATTATAAAAATGTTCTCTGAATGCTATTCTGCATCCAGGTATATCATCATAATTAAAACCAATCTTACCTACCTAACTACATAACAGCTCTTAAACTAAAATCTACTAACTAATAAATAAATAATGCTGGACAATCCATCTAGCCCCAAAGTAAGCTACTCAAAGCTTGTGTTATGGGTACTAGGTAACTTATATATTTAATACATTGTATACATGGATAGATTTTTTTTATTATTATACATAGAAAACACCGAGATCAACAACGGAACAAATCTCTGCAGATCGTATACAAATTTGTTCTGAGGCGGGAATCGAACCCGCAACCTCTTGCGTCGCAGGCGGACCTTCGCCCGACGCACGACTAAAACACGACGAATAAAAATCTCTAAAGATTTTTATTTATTGAGTTTACTTACAAACACAGACAAAAAAAAGAACAGAAACAATATTTATTTTATAGTATCATCTAGCTCTTGAGTATTGGCCCGTTGACTATTAACTGCCAAGCTATTAAAACAGATGCTGTTTAGCATCAATTTAAGGCAATAACATCATTTGTATTGCCCAATTTGTGCATAAAGAGACCGTGAGTCCACTCGTGACGTGAAGAAACATAAATAGTTAATCTGATTCTACTCACCTATATTTTACGCCTCGTTGTTCTTTGCGTAATACATTAGTTACTAGATATCATGACTTGGCCATTCTTTCTCTATATACATGCGTATCCGCACTTATATAAGTCCACTACTGTTCAGCAGTGGACATCTAAGTGCGTCTGCCGCCCCCCCCCTCAAATAACTCTTGAGGTTCAAATATGTTGGAGCAGATGGTAAGACTTAGTTAGAGGAGTCTATTCTTACGCCGCGATCGACACGGTTTGACATACACATACTGCTAGGAATTATTACCTTCACTGCCCAGCCTCGGCGGTACGTTCCGATGGTGCGCGCCTGCATCTGCACGCTATATATTACGATCTGTGTCATGGGCACTGAATGTGATAAGCTGGTGGGGTAATCGAGTCTATTTAAAAGACTGCGTTCTGACATAGGCACCCCACGTGATAAGTTCAAAGCAATAAACATAATGACAGTACCAACTATGTAAATATATTTATGAAAAGTTGTTGTACACAATACATATCAATTCGTTCCCTAGAAATAGACACATACATTATTTAAATACATCCAACAAATAAAAATAGACTCACTGTGCCCACAACTAGGATACACAAGATTCAATCTAATTTCAAGATTAAATATTTTATAGGGCAACGTATACGCTTCTACAACAAAACTCAAAGTGAGTTGCAAAAATTATCAATACATAAATGACAAGAAATTGTCCTCTGTGAAAAGTTTACTACAAAATATAGGACTATCTATACAAATACAAATACAAAAATGTTTATTTCATTAATCAAACATTACAATTAAACGTTGATCCGTGCTCGAAACCTCCTTTTAAGTATGAAATACCTGTATTAGGAGGTAACGCTCTTCCATAACATACAATATTAATAGTCTTAAGTTTCTTACCAAAAAAAACATTTTACATAACTAAGTGCGTAAAATGAAGTAAGGAATAAAAATGTTGAACAGTTTTTTACAATTTTTAACAAATAAGTAGAGGGTAGGTTTAGGTGAACTATAAATATATATAGTAATCTAGCTAGAGGATAAAGCTTGGGACGAGTTTAGCTCCATCTCGAAAACTAACAACCTAACAAGGTAAACGTTTCTTGTTCGCTTCTTTACTTTACCTTAAAACGATTGATGTGAACAAAAAATCGAAGTGACTTCATTTCCTAGTTTCACTTATATGTAATTTGAATTTTGTGACGTGTTCAAGAGTCCTGTAAGGTCTAAAGGAAATAAATAAATAAAGCAATTACAAGGTGTGAAAATTAATAATGTTAATAACGCGATTCAATGAGAGATTATATAAATTTGACATTTCAAGTTATAATAATAAAGTCCTCCTAGCCTAATTTAGACTACGGCGGCCAGTCTCTCGGAGACTAGCCAGATGCGCAGGACATATTATAGTGCGCAAGTGTGTGCGCAAACACAGGTGCACTCTCTGTTCCCTCACTCTCATAATCCGATGGGACGACAGATCAACACGATCGGGGAGAGGTTAGGCGCAGGACCAACGGCTTAACGTGCTTTCCGAGGCACGGGGGTGTGACATTTCAAGTAATTGTACCGTAACCGACGAAAAACGTCGACGCGTATTTTTTTTTTATGTATGACCATGCATAACTTTTTACAGAATAGTTCGATTTTCTAATTCTAATTCTTTTTTTAATGGAAAGGGTATACCCCGAAGTTGATCCCATAATAATTTTAATTAATGAATTTGAAGTCGGTTCATTGTTTTTGAAACATGCAAAATTATTTTATACACTAGCTCTGCACATCATGTAGGCACATAGATTATAAATTCAGAAACGGTTGGCTTTCCTAACAATATCAAAGTTTCGAATCTAATTGTACGATCCAAACGCCTATCAGAAGCCATATTATCCACTAATTAGCTAGGCAACCAATCAGCCAGACCTGTGTTGATGACCTATTTCGTATGTTGTACTTGGTTAATGTAGAAAAAAGAAAACAACTAATTTAGGACAACGAGTAGTAAGAATGCAGCCAGTTCATTATAGATTTTGATGATTCTTTTCGTTTTGCATAAAGGTTGATTTTAAAGTGTCCTTTATAAGTTTGTCTCTCGAGGAATTGTTGATGAGCGCCTTAAAAAGTATATAAAACATCATCACGGACATGATAATTTTCACAATCAATCCTTCCATGGCTACGGGCGTAAACAAGAAGTCTACTTAGAAAAACAATACAACGTTGACGGATGGCGGATCGCATAAAACGAAGGACGACCAATCCGTTCTTTCGATGACCATTCTATGAAAATGATTCTGGCATTTGTTTCTTAGAGATCTGAAACCAAACCAACCGAAACTTCGTATTATAAGAAGGCCTACTTTGAAACACGCAGAGTAGCCGAGTAGGCCTTCTTCATTCGTCTTTTCATTCATGTGTCATCAAATTAAATTAGACTCGAATTTCACTAGATTTCGCCACTCGAAGAATTTGAAGTCCATTTATAGTTTTTTTTAAACACGTTAAATTATTACTCTACCCCTTCGCATTAACTTAAATTTCCGAATGGAAATTTTCGTGAAGTATTTGCTGGGTTTCCACCCATCGCCATTTCATGGAATTTTTAGTTGCTAATATATATGTCAATACCCCCCAGATTCTGGCTGCATGGGCCCGCTGCCGTTTGGCAATGCTGATGCGTTGATACAGATACAGGTTTTTTGCTGGTTTTTTCAGCAAAACCAGTGTTTTGTCATGAAATTATTACAAAAAAAATTATATATCCTTTGAAATTTAAATACAAAAACAAAATTACGTTACTTACACTTGCAAACAAACACGAATATAGAAAAAAGCAATATTTTTTTTCAGAACCTAAAAAAAATGTTCGCCCTTATAAAAATCTTAGATTAAAAGTGGATCCCCTCGAGGTCCATAATTACCCCCCCCCCCCCCTATTCGGCTTAATACGCATGTTTCGTGGCACCCTGTATTAAAGACCACATAAATCTTCAACAGGAGTACGCCAAGCTGCACGACCGCTACACGGAACTGTTCAAGACTCACATGGATTACATGGAGCGTACGAAGCTTCTCCTCAGCACCGCCAGCGACCGCAGCGAGGTGCGCGGCCGGCTGGGGCTCAACCCCGTCGGCAGATCTAGTGGTGAGTAGTCTATGGTTACAGATCTAGTGGTGAGTAGTCTATGGTTACAGATCTAGTGGTGAGTAGTCGATGGTTACAGATCTAGTGGTGAGTAGTCTATGGTTACAGATCTAGTGGTGAGTAGTCTATGGTTACAGATCTAGTGGTGAGTAGTCTATGGTTACAGATCTAGGAAGGAGAAATAGACCAGATGCGTCATGGGCAATGACAGTGTTCAACAATTTCTTGTCGTCGCAAAACCTTGTTTTTCCTTGTTAAGGCTTGACATGCCAGCGGAGGCCGCGCTTTTGTGATTTTTAAAATCATCTGAGACTTAGAAAAGAGTGTTTAAAATACTGAAAAAAAGATATATGTTAGTTAAGGATCTAGTCTAGTCAAAGTCGCATACAGTTACAAGATCTAATGAACTTCACTCGATAGAAAAAAATCCCAAAGTTACCCCTTTTTCTAATGTTTTTTCAATATTATGATTAGCGAACTACTGATTTTTACCTTTTTTTTTACTCAACTAATAACACTTAATATTTATCGCAGAGTTTGACTTGATAAAATGATTTTCTTAATCACCATGTTTAAATAACTACAAAAAACAAGACGCGGCGGCTTGGCAGGCGCGCGTTTTTCCTTACGCCTACTGCTGCAGGAATACCTGGCCTTAAATAATTCTACACAATTTTTTGACAATCTTTCACTATTGCAACCATCGATGTAAGTAAAATTCGGGAGATTGGGTAGGTACCTACTAGCTTCTCGAAAGTATAGAACGCCCAAATTAGTTCCGATTAGGTCCACCCATCCCTGTCATAGTCGGACCGGCGGCGCCACCATCGTTCATGTTTCGTGTGCGCACTTCGGTCTAGGTACGCAAAAGATTGGAAATAGCGTGTCTTTGCGTTTAGTTGTAACACAACACAGGTCATTTGTTGAGTTAGCGCTGGGAGAACGCACAATATCTACAGAAAACTTGTATCTATGATTGCAACTGATTGAAACTTAAACAATAAGTTAATTTATACTGATTATTGTACAACAGCGGCCTTCCGTTGGACAGCGCGTTTCCGAATCGATTGTTTACAACGAAACGTATCAAATTAAAAGGTATTGTCTTAAGGTAGCAGCGGACTTGTCGCAGCGACACTACTGGTTTCTATGTATATCTATGAAATTCCCTCCGCAGTTAGCGACACATTTCATAGAAATACATATAAACCAGTAGTGTCGCTGTGACACGTCGTCCGCTGCTGCCTCATGTCGTCCGCTGCCAACTCGTACCTTTATACTGGTCCGACACTTATTTATGCTGTCTAAATGTCTGTCACCTACTCGATACGTAATACAAAAATATGAAATAAACTTTGCAGTCAATAATTTTATGAGGGCGCAATGTGAAACAGTGCGCTTTCATGATTTTTTTACGTCTTTTTTCGATTTCTCAATCTTGTTTTTCAATTCAAGGAACCTAAGAAATAATAAAACGTCAAGTGTGAGTCGGACTCGCCCACTAAGGGTTCCGTTTAATAAATTTCAAAATATTCGAACATAAACGGCTGTAACTAATTGACTTATATTATATCGAGGCTTCAAGTGGCTACGGACTTGAGTATTTGATGTTAATTTTAACTCAATACCGCCACGCGTTCATGAGAAAAAGGAGTTGACAGACGTACAGACAGACAGACGGACAACAAAGTGATCTTATAAGGGTTTTTTTTCCTTTTGAGGTTAGGTTGACAAGCAAACCCGTTCTCTTAAGCTAGTGAAAAAATTACGACGTTGAAAGTTCGCCTGCGAAGTAGCGGTTTTGTTTCCCGAGGGACGAATGTTTGTAAGATCTGCAGACATTTATTTCTTTCTATTTATTTCAAAGTAGGCCTAAAAATTGCAAACACCTTTATTTTATATAAACTAGTTTAGTGTAAGTAGGTAGCATAAGTAATTATTTTAAAGTATGCACCATCGCCTTGTATAATTGAAAGTTATATGTACCTATTTGATTACTTAATTTATTTGTAGTCAGCACTCATTTTGCCTGAAAAACAGGTTTTTACCTAGTTCAGGCACACGTATTATTTAATACCATTAGAATTTAAGACGAAACTCTTTGTTATCTCTCTTGTCCTAAGTTATTTTGAATAAATTATTTTATTTTATTTTATTTATTTATTTTATTTCGTGTCTGGATATGGTCCATAATACGAGCTCTGCTTACTTTTAGGATAGATATTGCCGTGTCAAAAGTCCAAAATTTATATTTATTATTTAAGTAAGTAAAACGTGAGGTCGTTAAGACCGAGGGCTATGCCCAGCAGTGTATACATGAATAAAAAGAAACGTTTAGCTTGTTAGAACAAAATCACATCATAAATGGATGAATAAAACTACTCAAGGGATCTAGCTGAAATTTGGCATAGCTCAGGACCCGGAATAACACATGCTTTTTATCCCATAGAAAAGAAACAACATGTAAACGTTTCCATAGAAACAGCGTGCGAAGCAGCTGCCCGCGGAAACTAACCTCAAACCTCAACCTCAGCAGCCTGTATTGGTCCACTGCTGGACGCAGGCCTCCCCCTGATAAGCGCTATATTGGCTTTTATCACATGGGGGATACCCATAATCCTCGCGCTGGGCATGCGGGGGGGGGGGGGCGGGTCGCAGTTCGGTGGTAGAATTGTTTTACAGGGGACGCTGCTGCCCGCTCCCGGTGGATATCCCTTAGTCGCCTCTTACGACACCCACGGGAAGAGTTGGGGTGGTGCAAATTCTATGCCGGCACCACACAGCGAAACTATAACATCAGTGTTAATAGTACATTATGGTGAGGGTCTTATGAGAGCCGAGGACGGTAATCATCAATACACACGTGTATCATACGACGTTTTTCAACACACTTGTGAATAAAATAACAATAAAAACTCATTTTATTACTACCGAGAAAACAAAAGTTATATTTGAGTGAAAGTTTTATTTATAAAACACGTACGAGTTAAAATTATCTATTTAAATAAGAAGTTGCATGAAATGAGCAAGCAATAAGAACAATCATTTATTTGTTCTATTATAGTTCTATATATTAACCTCACTAGTAAGTTCTAGCAATGAAAAAGTCACAGTTTGGTTATGGGTGTCATTCTGTGCCTAATTGCGGTGACCACACGCAGCCATTTTATGAGCAAGTGTGTTGAAAGAAACTTTACCATCCCCAGGTCCGATTTCCTTCGGCTTCGCTTCGCTCGAGAGTTCCTTACACAACGTTGAGCAGAGCGAGAGCATGCCTGGCAGTCCTGTCAGCTTGTCGTCGTCTCCGTCGTCGCCGCCGCTCGGCATGGAGCTGGCCGCCGTGACGACGGTCGAGCGCTCGCACCAGACCGACCCCATCACGCAGACTAGCCAGGTACTTCACACTAATATTTAATAATATAATAATAATGCTGGACAATTCACACAGCATTATCTAGCCCCAAGCTAAGCAGAGCTTGTGTTATGGGTACTGGATAACTGTTATACTTAATACAATACACTACATAGATATTTTTTATCATACATAGATAACACCCAGACTAACGGAACAAATTTCTCGAAATGAAAATAAAAAATCGGATTCTAACCTGCATTGTGCAAGAGGGGCTACTTAATTCTAAAGCTGTCTGTACATGCTTTAAAGAGGCATGACTTATGGCTCAAACGTTAGCAGTTGAAACGTTAGGGTGCGCGGTCACAGGCCGGCCTCGGACAATCCGCACTGGGGCACCATCAATGGTTTCTTTTCCATTTGGCGAATGACGTCATTCGGATTGCCGATCAGTGGACGCACTCGTCAGCGGATTGTCCGATGCCGGCCTGTGAACGCGCACCCTAACGTTTCAACTGCTAACGTTTGAGCCGTAATGCCGTGCCTTACCACACCGTGATCGCGGCCCTGTTTCGCTACACTACGAGCCATTAGGTTCGTTAGAAGCCTTACAAGAACCGGAACTAAACATTGACCGAACTGATAGTTAGCTACCATGATTCCTTTTTTTCATCTAGGTTGAGGCCTTACCTCACACCAGCTTATATTTGTCCACTGCTGGACGCTTCCCCCTGACCGTCTTATTGGCTTTTATCCCATAGGGGTACTCTAATACCCATAATGCCCACACTGGGCATACATGTTGGGGATTGCACGGGTAGAATTGTTCTGCAGGGGGCGCTGCTGCCCGCCCCCGTCGGATATCCCTTAGTCGTCTCTTACGACACCCGCGGGAAGAATCGGGGTGGTGCAAATTCTAAGCCGGCACCACACAGCTAAGTTGAGACCAAAAGAGATTAATTTTGAGTTGTTTCTCGCGTAAAATGATTCTTCAACACAAAATCCCTGGGACTCAATTCGTTTAATCAAATAGTGTCCTTGTTTGTGCCTCACGTTTAATTGTAATTTCTTTTGAAAGTACGCATTTTACGCGACTAACAACTCAAAAAGTTACAACCTTATTTCCGTCCCATTCTTATTATTTTCCTGTCCGTAATTTTGCTTCCTTTTCCCTCCTTTCAGAAAGCGGTAAGTGAAAATGAAACGGCTGAAGCGCATGAAATGCAATTCTTTCAGAAATCAATAGACACTGGTATTTTCAAGTCAACATTATTATGCTATAACTACAAAGATTGTGTGCTTTATCGACGAACTTGAATTAGCAAATACACAAAAGAAAAAAAATCGAGATTAACTTTTGCATTTTGGTTATAGAGGGTGAATTTTTTGGAAGGGCCCTAAGGGGAGGTACCTACCTGTACAGGAAAATGGTTTTAAGAGACCATCCATATTTTGTAGAGAAAATTTCATCGAATTTCATAAATTTTCAAAAAAAGTGTACAGTTAGTTTAAATACAAACGTAAAAATACATTTAAACCTACTGAAAATCAGAAAAAAAGAAGTACTGTTAGGAGCGTTATTTTTTATGTTTTTTTAAGTATATTAGGTTCACAAGGTCTTCGTAACTGCGATTTCCTACGAAATGCATAGCAAAGTATTTTTTGCGTTTTCTGTTTTTTTAGTACCTACTCCAACCTAACCAAAAATTTATTTACCATTTTCCTGTTGCTACCCCCCTGGTTAAGGTCTCTCCTTGCTGCCCCATCTAAAAATCCACTGTGTATGTGTACCTATACTGAGTGTGTTCGCTTGACGTTTTACGTTACATGTACTATTTTATTACGATAAACGTTATTGGTGTCAATTCAGATGTCCTTAAAACTAAAATAAACTAATTTGACATCACTAAAATGATGGTATCCTTTTCATTTCGATCTTGAAAGGGATGGCAACATTTTTAGTCCTGTCAAATTAGTTTAGTTTAGTTTTGGCGACATCTGAATTTTCACCATTGTTAGCGGTTAGGGATTATGCACTTAAGCTATACTCGGTTCCAGAAATCAAGTTATTTTACGTCGACAAAGTCATTTATGAAAAAAACTTTACAAAAACTGGACACAATAATTTAAAACAATGAGGTACGTTACAAAAAAATTCGGAATTTATCGGGTACAAAATAAAGATACATAATCAATAATAAGGTAACAGTCACGTAATCACTAGAAAACAAAAACTTCAACATAAATGCACAAGCGTAGCAAAAAAGTTTCGAAAACGGATGATAGACGAACCTTATGAAGAATTAAATTTGTCAAAACTAAATTTTTTTCTAACTTCTGCGATTTGCTCCTATCATACCAGTGCCATAAAATACATTCCACCAACACTTCTTTGATTTTTAATACCATTGTTTACAAAAAATGTATTTCACTCTAGAATCCAGTTTAGTGTGCTGTGTATTCAAATTCCACGGTATACCTCTCACTAATTTGATGGTCACTCTCGTTTATTTGAAGGTCTTCTATCGACTGCCTTATTTCAACGTTCGCCTTCATTATAATTTCTGTTATAAGAAAAAATAACTATATACTGTACTGACCAAATATTCAATATTTAGGACAAGGTTCTTAGCTGTTGCATTGTTCATACAATTTAAGTATCAAACTACTCACGCAAATTATATTTATACGGAAACAATAGCATATTACTATTAAATTTGTTAGCTATGCTTGGAGTTTCTCTACGTGATAGGATACGGAATACGAAAATCCGTACACTGAAAAAAAATTGTTTACATTGAGTAAGATCTTGTCTAATGTGATCACGCTCTTGAATCCATATGAACCTGATAAGATCTTGTCTTCTGTGACTATGAGCACTTAGTTAAATCTTAATAGCTGCTTCTACCAAGTAATGAATTGGACTGATTAAGTGTAGTTATTTAATTTAATTCAGAGATTAAATGCAACAAAGTTGTTTGCTAACCCCGTGCAAATAAATGTTTACTATGACAAAGACATATGTATTTTGAGTTAGAGCAATTATGTCAATGATGTGCCTATTTTTTGTTTTAAACGAATTCGAATGTTGCAGCTACCATGCATTCTTGTTTGTATTGAATGAGATATTTATCATTCCACCTATTTTGACGTTAAGTAAGATAAAATGCGTCTTATTTGGACTATATTTTTTTCAGTGTAGAAGAACCAAAGTAACAGTCATAGCTCTCAGAGTTAGCTTGAAGTGGTGATGGGCTGGCCGTATAGCTCGCAGAAGCGATAATTGTCGGGAAGTAAAAGTTACCGAGGTGCAATGCTAAATAAAACCCAATCGATGGACCGACGACATTGTAAGAGATCGCAGGGAATAGACGTAGGTATGGAGGCGGCTCAGGGCATCATCAGCCCGTGTTCAGCAGTGGACCTATACGGCTGATGATGATGATGATTCTATTTATAGGACAAATAGCCAATTTTATAAATCAGTAAACCAACATGCGTAGTGGTGGATACAGACGGCTGAAAGGTAACATGCAGTGGAACATAAAAGGCGGTTCCAGATTATGGAAATTTTTACCACCGCCAGAATTAAATTTAAAGGGCGAACCTACCGGGTTTGATTGTTAAACTAGGCCTAGATCTCAGTACTCACTCACGGAATCCCCGTGGTCAAAAACTCGAATTACATAAAATACAACTTATTAAAACATTTGTTTGGTTCCTTAAATGTGAAAAAGCGATTGAGGAAAAAACGATAAAAAAATCATGAATGTGCACTGTTTTACACATAATTTGGCCGAAATCTCAGAAATCCTTCGGTCTATTGAAATTACATAAGTTTTGATTCATAAACAGGTATTTATTAATTATTTGGTTCCTCGAAGATATTTTTAATAATTAGTGGCGTAGTTGTCTTGTTATTGTAAATAAACATAAACTTGATTTTTCCAAAAAGTATCTCCCGTTCCTATGAAAGCAAAATTCTATAACTATCCTTTTCACGAAATGGCGTGCATGGTGCCCTCTTAAATGGAAACTTTCAGCTTGGTAAGTGAATTTTTTAATTGCAAGTTATCTACTTTCTGCTTAGCTTGGGGCTAGATAATGCCGTGTGAATTGTTCAACATTATTTATTTGTCTGTTCTGTCACCAACCACACTAGTATTTAGTATGTACACACTCGACTTTACCAATCTGTCATAAAATGAGTCATCCCGAATCTGACTTAAACAAAATCGGAATATAACCAAACAAGGGATTACCTACCACATAATGCGTCTACCGTATGAAACATGCACATATGCACAACATGCCATGTGGTGCCGGAAAGAATTTGCACCACCCCAAGTCTTACCGCGGGTGTCGTAAGTGGCGACTAAGGGATATCCACCGGGGGCGGGCAACAGCGCCTCCTACAGAATAATTCTACCACCGAACTGCGATCCCAACTCGCATGCCCAGGCGTGAGCATTATGGGCATTACTCCCCATGAGGCCTGCGACCAGCAGTGAACCCATATTATTATAGGCTGTTGAGGTATAAAACATATAAGCTTCCGATGGGTCACAACACGACAATAGAGTGGTTCTAACTAAATAGACCGTTACTGATCAATAGGCTAATAGGCATAGGAACAAATAGCCCCACTTCAAAGGAAAAGACAATCAAAACAATTTAAACAAGTAAATATTTCTATTGATCCCCTTATAAGCAAACCTAAGGCGAGTAAAGAAAAACGTCCCTTTCCATTGCTGGCTTTATTACATCCGTCTTCTCGACACTCGCAGGCCAGCGAGTAATGTATTCCGCTGAACTTGGACTGTAGGCATTGCAGTGGCTCTTCGTGGACGTAGGCACATTCTCTCATGATCACGAAGTCCTGACCCGGTGTGAAATACTGGACCTGCAAGTTATTGTATTTAATAACTCAAAGTACATATGTCCCGTCTTTGTAGAACAATAAATTATTGCTTCGAAGCTAGAAATTATGATGGTAAGACAAGGACGCCGTATAATAACACCCTCACGGCCCACCGGCACAGCGGCGCCGTATGCGCCGTCTACTACCTGGCCGCCGCGTCTACGCCGGACCGGCGCCGGACGTTCTCCATGGCGGTAATCAAGCATTTTCCAAAAAATAAAATAGGCCGTTGACTCGTCCCGTGGTTTTGACGTCTCGTATACGGCGCGCTAGTCTGAGCCTCGTGTTCACGACTCGTTTTCTTAGCCGTACGGCGGCGTTCTAGCCGTACGGCGGCGTTCTAGCCGTACGGCAGCGTTCTAGCCGTACATTTCGTGGACAAGAGCTCTTAGGAGACATGGAAAATTCGACGGACGAACCGAATGCAATACTTATAGAGAGGCCGCCAGTCATAAATCAATACATTATTAGAAATTTATGAAATGTGTCAAGGATATAAATATTGATTTCCTTGATGTTATGTGTTAGTATTAGATGCACAAGGAGATCTCTGGTAAAAGAGTATCTTCGTTCCATCCATCAGTCCCGAGTGCTCCACTGCAGGACATGGCTTTCGCCAATGGGTTCAATGTTGGGGTTTGACATAATCACCATAGATTTCACTCTGGTAGACTTTTTAGTATAGAGGCTAAATTAGTTTGTTTATGAGCTTGTTTGGTAACGTACTCTCAAACAACTGCTCCGATGTAGAATTCTTTCACTATACAGGTGGCTTTTTAAGATACGAGTGGATGGCCAATTCCGAAACCATGAGAGTTAGAGAAAAGTCGTGAAAGAAGTCATGGGCTCAATTATGTGAAAACAAAAACTGCGTACGTAAATTTACAAAATTCTTGACGAATAGTTGTTTTATCGAGGATAAACCCAATTAAAATACTGGCTTAATAATGCTCGCTAGCGGAGAGTACCTACACCAGTTGATCGAAATGGTTTTTGTAATTTACGCATTGATGCTTTGTCCCTAACTTATGAGTACCTATTAAAACCAAAATTGTTAAAATTTGTAAATTCCTTTCATTTTCAATAATGCATGCCTTAGCGCAAAGATTGATTTTCTTATCAGCAACCGAATCCGTTGGTGCAAAAATAGTGTCATATTTTATGAAAAATTAAACGGTTTAAGTAAAAGATTCAGAAAAAACTTAAATTGCAGTTTTTGTTATCCTATAAATAGAGATCATGACTTCTCTCACTTTTCTCTTACTCTTATTGTTTCTAATATGGTCATCCACTCTCATATCAAAAAACCTACATATAACAGCCCTGTGTGTCATTTCGTAGGCTAACTCTTGAATACTCAAACGCAACTCAGTTGTAAGCACGTCTCAAGGCGCGATTTTTTGACAGTTTTCCATGAAAATCTGTCAAAAATTCGTCTTTTGAGACGTTCTTAAACCTGAGTTGCGTTTGAGTATTCGGGGGTAAGCGATGTATTATCCAAGTACCGCGTGAAACAAGGGGCGGACAGAAGATGAACCTACTTGTGAAATCGATCGACAAACTGGGTTTTTTGTTATATTAGGGCAGTCCTTCAAGTGAGCCCTATTTAGGTTGTAACTGAAGCATCCTAACGCGATCTGAGACGAGCATTGGTAACACTTTAGGCACGCAACGTTGCTGCACGATATCATTAAACTGATTACCAACATCCACATAGCTAAATTTAAATTTAATTCTTTGATAGATTATAGCTTTTAGCTCTATTTTTGTTATTGTTTATCTTTTTGGAACAAGCGTTGTTTATTTCTTGTCTGATGGCTCTGCGCCTGATAGGTTGTTTGACAAATGTCTTAAAACAACTGACAGAAAATGTCACCGCTTATAATGTTCTTGTCGGCCAATGAAGAAAGAGATCCCCTTCATAGATCAATGTTGTCACCTTTAGTTTGCGTTGAAGGTTTTATACCAAATGTCAAAGAGGTAAAAATCCTCAAAGTAAAAATCATGCCAAAACGACAACTGGGCGTAGTGAAGGTCCGCCTAACACGCAGTAGGTTGAGCAATCGATTCCCGCCGCAGGAAAAATACTTGTATATTAGAAGTTTATTTACCTGAAAGTCGTATCACTCAACGCACAGCCTTTGATATTCGTCAAAGCTTCCATTTTGTTGTGTGGGGGAGCAATAAGGAAGGCCGGCTCTTCCACGATGATATAATGATGATGATGATATGTTCTGCAAATGTAGTAAGTCTACAAATGTAGTAAGTATATCACTCATACTGCTTGTGTGGTGCCGGGGATGCCGGCTTAGAATTTGCACCACCCCAACGAATTCTTCCCGCGGGTGTCGTAAGGGTCTTAGGCGACTAAGGGATTTTGCCCAGGGGGCGGGCAGCAGCGCCCCCTGCAGTACTATTCTTCCACCGAACTGCGACTCCCTACCTGCCTATGCACAGCGTGGGGATTATGGGCATTGCCCTTGAAATAAAAGGCGCTTATCACGAGGAGGCCTGCGTCCAGCAGTGGACCATTATAGGCTGTTGAGGAAATCATCTTATACTCACGATACAAGATATTCTTACTTGAGGCACAAGGA
Source organism: Eupithecia subumbrata (assembly GCA_949316285.1). Taxonomy (NCBI): domain Eukaryota; kingdom Metazoa; phylum Arthropoda; class Insecta; order Lepidoptera; family Geometridae; genus Eupithecia; species Eupithecia subumbrata. The sequence goes on along the minus strand of OX438642.1, from coordinate 29,020,816 downwards.
GCTACATAATGCAAGATGAAATAGGAGTTGCAGTATATAACAAAAAAAATATTTTAATTTCAGGCAACATCGCCAGTGGCGCCTCCCAACGCAAGCTCCGGGAAGTCGCAAACGAAGAGCGAGAAGCGAAGTGGCAACACCCTTTACCAAGAGCTGGCTTTCCACGACACAGAAGTTAATATGGCGGAAGGCGATGACGGGGCCGACATTACAGGTACAACATCCGTACTAATATTATAAATTCGAACCATGGTAGCCAATAGCAACGGCCAACTCACTTGGAAACGTTCATATGGATTCAAGTCTTATCGTAACGTCAGTGTTTTTAGTTCGATTCTTTGTACAAGACGTCGGTACACTTGATAGCGGGGACCTGTTATGAAAATTAATGTTTACATGCGTATCGAAAAACGTATAGTTGTAAAATGTTCACGATAAATTTCACGAGAGATAAAGTCATATTAATTGTTTTATTAGGCATTGAATGTGCAATTTTTTTTATTGATTAAAGTTTATGAAGATTTAACTTTTGGTAACTAATAATTCAGATTCTTGGACGAAAGAAATAGCTCCCGTGTCTGTCCGCACTGTGTCCGTCAAAGCTTTGCTTCTTATCTTTAAATGTGTGCGTTTTCTCAGGAAGCTGGGTACATCCGGGAGAGTACGCTTCATCTGGTACGTACCTATATGTATAAGTGGGCACTGATCAGTGTTACGGGGCGGTATGTACGTGTTACACAGCGTGAACGTACGCTGTGTAACACGTACATACCGCCAGCACGGGGAACAAAGGCGCTCGCAACAAGCAACGAGACAGATTTTAGCACACGGCATACGTCTCATGCTCGCTGCGAATGGTTCATTACGCCCCGTGCCACCGCTCAGTACTCTAGGGTCAAAACACTCCGATATGGCAACGAAGTCGTGGAGGTATCGAGTTGAAATTAACATCAAAGACTCAAGTCCGTGTCCTCTTGGAGCCGTGATATAAATAAAATAAATGTCGCTTAAAAAAAATTAGATCTCGCTTCGAAGTGTTCCGAGCTTAAAACGACTGCCAAACCCATTTTTTTCCTTAAATAATATTATTAAGGAATATGAACACAAATGAATACTGTTTACCGGAATTTGAAGTCAGTTTATAGTTTATTAAAACACGCCAAATTATCTTTGTTACGCAAAAAATCGAAACTGAGAAACAAAATCATAAAGAAGTCATAAACTTGAAAACGATTGACGTTTGTTCAAATTCAAAGTTAAAACAGCAAACAACTCGCAAACTTTCTCTTGAACTTTTTTTAGGTAAAGAAACCATAATAATTGTGTTTTAGTTTTTATTTACTCGGGGTAATAAACAATTACAATATTAGCCTAATTAAATAAATACTTATTCTGAGTGTTATTCTAAAAGTGCCGTTACCCTCTTATAGAAATAATAAATAAATAAATCATTTATTCAAAAATTTCTCAAGACTAATGCTTAACATAAGAATAATAATAACTTAAATTCTATAGATAACGTGTGCCTGAACTACACTTGCGAGCTTTAAAATGGAATCGCTTTCATCGCGAGTTGATCAAAACAATTTTTTTACAATTTATGTACAATGAACTATAGATTGTGGTATTCATTTGAAAGGTAATTTTGTTACCTTTCAAGTGATATCAAGAAGATTTAAAATTAATTAAATTGGCTACCTAAATTTTGGGAATTATTGCAATAGGTCGAAGTTGCATCTATCGGCTTCTATCGGCGCCGGAGCTGGATTAGCTGGATCTCTCCCTCGTATCCGCTGTTTTAGCTCGTCCCACATATGCCAGATTGGGTTCAAGTCAGGAATAAGGGCTGGCTAGTCTAGTGTGGGAATGCCGACATGGAAGACGTCTGTCGGTACTGTCTAGTCACTGCTGCGGTGTGGCAGCGGACATTATCGTCCATTAAATCAAAATTTATCGTCGCCAATAAATCCTGCGTAAGGGAAAACATAACTTAACTCATAGTTCACTGCAAAGAAATTGTAAAAATTAGTCTTGAACAACCCTTGAAGCGATTCCAGTTTAAAGCACGCAAGTGTAGATAAAACCTGTATCTCAATAAAAATAAACAGGGCAAAAGTTATTATAGTTTTGTACTAGTCAGGTAAGGTAAACAGAAAATAAACAATAAATGTTGTTTCAAAACATTTCGTTAGAAAATGTAAAACAATTTCTCACAAAATTCCGGGAATTCTGTTAATAGCATAACAGAATTCCAGGCACAAGAAGCCCTGGAAACATTTTGCAATCTTTACATTTTTGAAGGTTATTGATACTTTTTAGTTTTTAGGATGAAAATGTGTTTTTTTGGTTATTTTTGCTCGTTTGTCTAGTCTGGCTCTTGCACCGTAAAAGGTAGAGAATTGAAAATTTTTACAGAGTGTGTACCTACTATTGTCACTAGAACAACAGATAATAAAAATATTCAATAAATTTGAGTTGCGCAACGCCTATACAGGGCGTCCTACGGGTATAATATTTATATATATTTCGAAAGACTTTTGAAAAAATTAAAAGCTGGGCATTTTTCTGAACAAAATTTTACATCTTTTTCATGGTGTTCCTTTTATTTCTGACACTATGTTATTTAACAAAAAATAATCCTTATGATGAAGCCTTTCGATCGGTATTATAAAGCTACAGGATGATTGTTTTTCTCGTGTAACGGGTTCGATTCCCGGTTCAACCATGTAATTATTTAAATATCTATGAATTTTTAAATTAAAATAATGTCTTTTTTCAATAAAATGTTCTATCTACAATATTCAAGGTACTTTCCCTCCATGTGGCATACCCGTAGGACGACCTGTATATCAAGTTGAACAACTAGCATCGTGGGGTGCGGTCAGTTTGGATGGGTGTCCGTGACCACTACTTGTTTTTTTGCGATCCATAAACAAATCTGATTTTAGGCTTTCTTTTCCGAAAGTATATTAATTATGGTACGGAAGCCTTCGTGTGCGAGTCAACTCGCACATGGCCGGTTTATTCTATTCTACCATAAACAACAATCCCGGTGTCATCCCTTGGCCTACAGTCTTGCGTCTCGTAAAAAACTATTACAATTTTAGCCTGTAACGACCCACTGTTGCCCAACAGTGGGTAAAGAATTATATACTTCGAAAACTCGAGACGCTCCCGACCTCGGCCATTTCGGTGTGCTTTGACCGCTTAAGTGTTAATATGGACTGTGGAATAAAATTGCACGAAAAAAGAAGTTATCAAAAATCAATGTGTAAAATGTGATACAGCCAAAGAAGTATTTTAGTTGCTAAAGATACAAAATTATAATAATTTGACACACTTTTATCTATGTAAGAGCCTTGTCTCACTGCCGATTGCATCGAGCCCGCGTTGTGAACACTGCGGCGCCGACAGCGCTAATCGCGGCGAGCTCGCTGCGCGCTAACTGCGTCGTCGTCGGCGGCGTGCTCGTGAGAACTCGCGGCGAGCTCCCTTCGCACCTCTCTTTGAATTCTTTCCCAAATTGCTAATGTGATCTGATCAGGCTCTAATAATTTAGCTTGGTCAGATATACGAAACAGTGTTTGGTAGACATCGAATATTAAGCTTTTATGTCTAAAGTAACTAAACGGAACTACTGAAAACGGCATTTATAGCTCAAGCTTGTACTCCGTGTAGATAGTATGTTTATCTACACGACTTAAAGTAGGCATTTTACACATTTGCTTTTGATAATTTCTTTGTAAGCGTCCGCCATCTTAGTAAATGGCGGTTTTTCGCTCTCTAAAGCAAAGTTATAGTTGCAAACAAGTGAGATTTGAAATTATCGTATAAATAGCAATTTTAAGGCCGCTTGCTTATCTTGTTGGTATAACGTGCAATTGAAACTATTCTTGCAGCAATTAATAATGAAAAATAATATTGTAGAAATTCTAAAATGTTGGATAAAATTATGATATGATCTTGTACAGTAAAACTTGAAATAACAATAGATAATTACCACGATTTCTGAATAACACACGAATCACGGTAAATATACCGTTGCCAGATTTTAATTAATAAAATAAATTTAAATAAAATATCATTTATTTCTGTTACAAGGTTACAATAAGTTATTTGATAGTTAAGACCCTCTTTTAGGTATAAATAAGTTTAAATTAAAAAAAGGTTTTAATGCATTGGCACCCAAAATAAACGTGTACACAAAATTTCAGCACCATCGTTTGAAGATATCTGCTTCAAAATGAGTTGCAAGATTTCACCCGTACAAACATAATATGTAGTTACACACATTGCAAGTTAAATAAAATTAAACTAAAAGAATAGCTTGTAAAAAATCGGTGTTTGAGGGTCTCGCACTTCTTATAAACGTTGCAGTATGGACAGTATACATAAAGTAATAAAAGTTACATATGACATAAATGTAACAAAAAAACAAACAGAAAAAGTTAATTTTGAGTCTACATATTTTTATCTAAAGTATTAAGTATGTAGTAAAGTATTAAGTCATTTTTATCTAACATCCAATAGTTTAATATTTCTATTATTGTGAGTTGTTTTTACCGATTGCAATGTATAGCTCAGTAACACGTTGTATAAACTTATCATTATTGTTTTTTTTTTAATTAATTTGCCCTAATATTATGTTATTTCGTCTTACTAATACAGTTTTCGTTCTATTTCATGCGCTCTAACACATGTCGCATCAACGCATTGCAGTAAACGATAACTATTTCGGTAAGTGAACTGTCATTGGCTTTATAAATAAATAATACTAGTAATTCTCACATTGTATCATCAGGGGTCTTATTCTGCTAAACTAGTCACTAAACAATGGTATCGTCACAGAATGACACGTTTTGGCATTATAATTCAGCGTTATGCAGACAGAGCAACTTTTGTTGAAAGAACTGTCAACTTTTTTATATTTTTAGAACTAGAAGTTTATATGTGCGAGTGGCCTGTTGCCGTAATAGTCGCTCAGTCTGCACATGCGCAGATGCAAGAAACAACAGATGGCGAGACGCACATCAAAAGCTTTCGACGCCATAGTACCAAATTAACAAAGTGCCATTTGGCGTTTCGCGAAATGTATGTTTTTTTACACGCAAAGCATAGATTCTCAAATTACCGAAAACGCTTAGTGCCATTAGGCATGATGCCATATTCGCAAAGTGCCATTTAACATGAATTTAATTTTCATGAATTAACCCGACATGTTGGCGTCCCACCCCCGCGAAGCGGAGGTTTGGTGGACATACGCGTGCGTTAGGACTTTGCGAATTGGGTACTACGCGTCGAAAGGCATCAAAAGCGTCAAGGTTGAAACCATTCTATCAAACTCTCCGTGAAAATAGATCACCATCTAGAGTTTATTTCATCTAAGGATTCTACGTGACGATTCTGCGACGACGCCAATGTCATACTAAAGCGGTTGGTTAGCAGAATTGGGTCCCTGGTGGTGAGCATGTGCTATAGGTGCCAGCTGTACATAAAATCTCCACACCCGGACCCGGAATAAATACCCTACAGATCATACCAACACTCGTACCGCGGCTAGAATAGAACCCGCGACCTTGTGTCGCAGGCAGTTTGCCCACTGCGCGACAGAGGTCGCCTTTATACAAGACACTGTCATAGGGCTGACTCATTTAATATTTATTGATTATTTTTTTTCGTTTTACGCTGCCTTCAAAATACCTGTAAATAGTTTAGTTAAAATGTGTTCTAATAGCGTTAGTTTAAAAATCCAATTTTGATCCTCAGGCATGGGCAAAGAGGTTGAGAACTTGATATTGGAAAACAATGAGCTGTTAGCCACGAAGAATGCATTGAACGTCGTCAAAGATGATCTGATTGTTAAGGTATGTGTAACGTTTTATTGGAATTAGTATTTACAATTGAAACAGTTAAGGTAACTCGACGACGACCTCCGTGGCGCAGCGGGCGAAAGTCCGCCTGCGACGCAGGAGGTTGCAGGTTCGATTCCCGCCCCGGAACAAATTTGTGTACAATCTGCAGAAATTTGTTCCGTTGGTCTGGGTGTTTTCTATGTATAATAAAAAATATATATCTATGTAGTGCATTGTATTAAGTATATCAGTTATCTAGTACCCATAACACAAGCTCTGCTTAGCTTGGGGCTAGATAATGCTGTGTGAATTGTCCAGCATTATAATATAATAATAATAATAATATAAAAACTGCAGACGGTTGCAAAAAATCTAGAAGTATCTTAACTGATCCATATCAATACCAGTCGTCGCGTTCCTGCTACACTGGCTGCATTGCCCCGCTGTATGGCAATGCCGATGCGCTGTGCCAGATACCACCAACTCACGGGTCATGTGCCCTTCGATCAGACACACAGATAAATTTTTGAAAACCCGGAGAGTTTCGGTACCCCACGGTCTCGATTCCAAGGGGAGCTAATGTGTAGGCTCTGGCGAGACCTGCATATTTGCGCCACTTTTGATTCCTTGTCCTTTATTCAGTACTAGTTATGCCCACGGCTTAGCACTCGTTGCTTCTACGGAAACGTTTAAAGGTGATTTCTATCCCATGGGAACAGATTTATGGGATAAAAAGTAACCTATGTTTGATTCCAGGATTAGAATTACCTTTGTTCAAAATTTCAGCCAGATCCGTTCAGTAGTTTTGCCGTGAAGAGGTAACAAACATCCATCTATCCATCCATCCAAACTTTCGCATTTATAATATTAGTGTGAAATGCATAATATACTATTTTCATCATCATCGTTGTATTTTCAAAGGTGGACGAGTTGACCGGCGAGCAAGAGATACTGAGGGAAGAGGTGAATAACCTCAGCTCAGCGAGAGAGAGATTGCGGGAGAGGGTCACCCAGCTAGAAGAGGAGCTACGGCATTTGAAGGTAAAGTGTAGTGTAAGGCCGGTCTATTGATGAGCGAGGCAGCGGAGCGGAGTTATACGCAGCGGAGTTGCGGACTGTGTGATGCGGAGTTCCCCGCTTTTGTATGAATTCCAGTCCGCTTCCCCGCTCCGCTTCCTTGCGCTGCTTCCCGGTTTGGTATGATTTTTAAACTAGTTCGTTAATAATAATAATCGTTAGTAATTCCTGTCCACAGAAGCCGAGCGTAGATTTTATGCAATTCAATTGGTCAATATTGCACAGATCCGCTCCGCTCCTCTCTGTTCCTCTTCGCTCCTCTCCGCTCCTACCCGCTCCCCTACGCTCCTCCCCGCTCCTCCCCGCTCCAGTGCACAGGAACCCTGTGGTACATTAAACTTGTTCAAAGGCGGGGCTACCTCACCGAGTGGGGTATCAAATGAAAGATATCGGTTTGTGCATTTCAAAAGTTTTTGAAATTTCTATAGGTTTAAAATTTAACGAATTATTTGAAAAAGTCAATAAAATACCCATTGATAATGGAAACTGCAACTTCCTCTGTTCAGGACCTAGGTCGACTGAACCATTAACCCTATATTTTTCTACAAACAGAACATACATTTCAGATGTATCGCTCTGCAAACTTCAGAGAAGGAATGGTCTACAGAATACCAACTACAAAAATATCATAAATTGTTTTGAAATGTACAAATAAGATTGTACATTTCAATACAGTTTTTTTCTCATTTTCAAAACCTTTCATTTGATGCTCACATGACCTTGTAGGTCACTTTCGAAATTACGACATCACAAGGTGAACTGAATTTTTTTATTTATATTTACATATTTTCTTTCAATCTGTACTGGTGTAAGAAATATAAATTTCATTTTAAATTTCAAGTTAATACTCATACTCATTTATTCTCCGTAGGAGCACAAGGCACACTTGGAAATCTCACTTTCAATATAAATGGGTTACAATATGTTGTGCTTAAATTAGAATTCAAACCCATAACAGACAAGACAGAATAATAGTTGCAGTAGTTCCTGAGATATTCAAGAGACCATTATCTGATCGTTCTCTAACGAAACCCTAAAAATCAAATCGAAATTGGTTCATCAATTCGGGAGCTAACTTGACACACACACATACACACACATACATACATACACACACATACATACATACACACATACACCGATACACTCGTCAAAGCTAAACCACTCCTCTAAAATGTCAAAAACATATCGACGGTCACTTGCCTTTAGCGGCCATCTTGGCTCGCCTCTAGTTCCACAAAACCACCACTAGACGTCGCTACTAAAAGTGAACCAGGTCTAGATAGCGCTTACGAAGCGTTTCACAAAGTTAGTTTTGCTTAGCCCTCAGAGTCAAACGGTTCTTTGAGCTCTTTAAACAATCTGGTTAATTGAAATCTATAAACCTTGTTTGTGCTTATTAGGTTTATTGATTTCCAAAGCTATCCACAAAACAAATATGGTCTAAGGTTAGATCAAAGATATGATGCAGAGATGCGAAGTTGCTCGTTTTGCTCAACATCGTGGCCAAAAAGAGCAACTTCACATCTCTGCCTACACTATACAAAATAAAACTTTTACAGAGGCATTAAAAATAAGCTTGAAAGGTATCACGAACTGCAATATCGATTTTCGAAAATTCCTTCGTTTAACACAATAATAAGATAAAATAGGTGGTGGCGCAGATTTGGGTCGGGGTGCGCTTAAATACGTCAACAAAGCCACAAATATTTTAATACTATACAAAGCAAAAAGGTTGAGCTTGTGTTAGCTTGTGTTGGACCTGAAAAATTAAGAAAGTAATTGGTGATTCCAGGAGACAGTGAGCAACAGCGCAGGCGGCGGCGAGAACGAAGACGAGGCGGACGTGCCGATGGCGCAGCGACGCCGGTTCACGCGCGTCGAGATGGCGCGCGTGCTGATGGAGAGGAACCAGTACAAGGTGACCACTGACTACTTACACTACTAGTGGACGTGCCGATGGCGCAGCGACGCCGGTTCACGCGCGTCGAGATGGCGCGCGTGCTGATGGAGAGGAACCAGTACAAGGTGACCACTGACTACTTACACTACTAGTGGACGTGCCGATGGCGCAGCGACGCCGGTTCACGCGCGTCGAGATGGCGCGCGTGCTGATGGAGAGGAACCAGTACAAGGTGACCACTGACTACTTACACTACTAGTGGACGTGCCGATGGCGCAGCGACGCCGGTTCACGCGCGTCGAGATGGCGCGCGTGCTGATGGAGAGGAACCAGTACAAGGTGACCACTGACTACTTACACTACTAGTGGACGTGCCGATGGCGCAGCGACGCCAGTTCACGCGCGTCGAGATGGCGCGCGTGCTGATGGAGAGGAACCAGTACAAGGTGATCCACAGTCATACGATCACAACTTCCGTTAGTTCAAGGATATGATCCGTAACGTAACGAAAATTTTACGGCAGAGAACCTAATCGACAAACGACATCATTGACATAGCTCTTTGCTAGATTTTAGTCCCTTTACTGTAGTTTGTTTAGAGACAATTTTTATCGAATTTGTCTGGATCACAGAAACTAATTTTCTTTTTACCATAAACCTGTTATTGCTCACCGTGTCCAACTGGTCCATTCCAGGAACGGTTCATGGAGCTGCAAGACGCAGTCCGCTGGACGGAGATGGTCCGCGCGAGCCGCGTCGACTCCACCATGGACAAGAAGAACAAACAGAGCATCTGGAAGTTCTTCAGCAATCTCTTCAGGTAATACTACTCTTAAAAAACGGGTCTTGCTATTTATCAGGTTCTGCAAGTAATTTAGATAGCAGATAAGAAGGTATATTGTAAGCCATTTGCTATAAATCTTTGCTAAAAGAAACTTTGAATCGATTGTAGTTTTGGAGTCTGTCGACATAATGTTGATTTTAGTAAATAATCTCTTATGTCAATAGGCTACAAAACGACATTGGATTTGTAGATTGTTTTAGCGTGGGTTCACAGCAAATGGCTTACAATGTGCGCAAAACTTCTTGTCTGCTATCTAAATTACTTGTAGAACATAGAAAATAGTAAAAACCCAATTTGCGCAGAACTTTGTCCGTTTCTTGTAGTTTCAAAAATAAACAATATGTATTTTATATTGACGACATCAGATGACACGGCTCGCGGACCACTCGTCGGAAGTTTGTGGGAAGCCATTTTGTCACTGTTAAATGTACCGAAAGATAACGAGTCAGAAAAAAATGTATGTATATGTTAGCTATCTCAAAAACCAAGCCGAATGAATTTTTTTATTGAAAACTACATCATCTGGTTTTTTATAGGATATTTTAAGTAAACGGTGTATTTTACTCAAAGTAGTCTCATTTGAAAGCTACATAGTCTACCAGCCCGTGACTGATTTTCATGAAACATGGCTAAGAACACTCGGTATAAAACTATCTATCACAAAAAAAAAAAAACTAAACGAAAATCGGTTCATCCGTTTGGGAGCTACGATACCACAGACAGATACACAGAAACACAGACACACCCGTCTCTTTTTGCGTCTGGGGTTAAAAAATAATGATTCGTTTAGAAATTTGCAAAAAAAAAAACGATTTTATTTTTATTTTTTCGTCTGTAACTTTAAGTGTGGGTCATGACAAATTCTCCAAAAACTATGGGTCTCTTTTCGTTGTCAAGTTATTACCCTTTTAAATTAGGTTTTTTCTCAACTGATTTAATATACATAAATTATTAAATAAAACATGGTAAGATAGTATATACAATAGATATGAAGGGTTAAGAGGGAGGCGTTTGCCCAGCCGTGGGATAGTAACGACTGATTAAGGAAAAACTAAATAAAACGAAAATTTTCGTAAATGAATTCAATCAATCGCGCCTGACCTCCCCTTGGTCATCGGTCTGCCGTCCCATCGGATTATGAGGGAATCGAGTGCACCTGTGTTTGCGCGCACACTTGCGCACCTAAACACACATGGTTAGATTTCGTTGAGACTGGCCGACGGGGCCGAAATTCGTCTAGGAGGACATCATCATTGCTTTGCGTTTTAAAAAGCGACAAATATGTCTGCACGGCGAACCGTTTTACTCAAACTAACACTTCCATAGCCCAACACGCAGATGTCCTTCTCCACCCTCGTGTATAGGCTGGGCAGTGAATGCATTAACGCTCACTAGATTGTTCTCCAGACTTCGCTTTCTTGGATAAAAAGTGTAATAAGTGTTATTCCCGGTTTCTTACATATGCAATAAGCTAGCTCGATAAACTTAAACAGTTTTGGTATGATGTTTTATCATTATCAAACATACAAACTTTCGCATTTATAATAACTAGCCAGTAAGTAGTATGTATATTAAACTAGTTTATGCCCGCGACTTCGTACGCGTTGTTCCTATGGAAACGTTTAAAGGTGATTTCTATCCTGGGAACTGATTTATGGGATAAAAAGCCTATGTTTGTTTCCAGGATTAGAATTACCTGTGTGCAAAATTTCAGCCCGATCCGGTTAGTAGTTTTGGCGTGAAGAGGTAACAAACATCCATCCATCCATCCATTTATCCATCCAAACTTTCGCATTTATAATATTAGTGTGATTAAGTGTACATATAAAAGCTAAGTCTTAGTAGTATAGCTGAAAATAGCGTTTTAAACTAAGTTCAGGGTAACACTGAATAGATATAGTTTAGTATAGAGTTATATGCTTCCTTTCGAGAGGAGAGAGTAACTTTTCTACGCCTATGCGACGTATCGAGAAGTTGCTTAGATATAAGTTAAGTTTAACAATAGATATTAATTTTATATGTAACTGTTAATATTATAGATTAGCTATAACTTTAGTGATAATTTTAGATGTAGATCGTAACCTTACTCAACCTTACTTATGCTACCTAGCTATAAAACCAGCGCGTAAATTAAATTGCAATGTAAGATTCCTATTACGTGTTCCAACACGCCGTAGACGGTTTTACTTGCCGTCACCATGCCATATTAAGATGGATGGAATATAATACTTAGCTAAAGAGTGGCTTTGCCCAGCAGTGGGACATTTGAGTCGTAAACATCTTGATAGCACGATCTAGCCTTCCTTTACTTTTCAAAACGAATTCAGAAAATAATTCTTGTACTTTGTCCAGTTTCAAAAGCGAATCCTTTCCTTAAAGGCGAATAGCTTTCAGCCTTGGAATTTTTTAACAAGCGATATCTAGTATAATTTAATTTAGGGATATAGAATTAGATTTATATGCGGAGGTATGGAGGTATATCATAAGCCGTAATATTTATGAAAAGATGAAAGAAGAGTGCATGAGGAGATGCGAATGTTGAGATGAATGGAGTGGAGTAAATAATTTGACAAATTATAAATCAAATGTTTATCTGTTTACCTGAGTGTTGAGACTGGGTCAGGAAAGAAAAAGGTATATCAGAGGAAATTGTTGCTTCACTGACGGGCAATGTATGTATGGTCATGTCATGAGGAGGGAAGAATTTCAAGTCTAAGATTTGCATGTGGATGGAAATAGGAGTAGAGATATGCTAAAGAAGAGAAGGATGGATTACCATTCTCTAATTGCGTAAAAGTGACCTTTTACGTTGCAAGTTCGTGTTCGGTTCACAGAATTTCAGTGTTTCCTTTCAACATATTAAACGAAGGAATTTTCAAAAATCTATTGGCCAGTTTGTGAATCGTATCATAAGCTTTTTTTAAATGCCTCTGTAAAAGCTTTATTTAGTATACATTAAGCAGAGATGCGAAGTTGCTCATTTTGGCGCAAAAACGAGCCACCATGGTGTCGAAAAAGAGCAACTTCGCATCTCTGCCTATACTATACAAACTAAAACATTTATAGAGGCTTGAAAAAGGCTTATGACGCGATTCACAAACTGGCCAATAGATTTTTGAAAATTCAGTGTTCGGGTCACCGAATTTCTTGTGTTTCCTTTCAACATATCCGTCCAGGATATAGTACTGTGACACAGAAAGACGAGTGATCTCGTGTACTCCCACCTGTTCTGTTGAGTAGTTCTGTTGACAGAACTACTGGAATCTTTTTCCATTAGTTCTGTCCACAAAAATAAATGAGAATACAATTCTCACTTGTTCTGTTGAGTAGTTCTGTTGTGAATCAAACTATTTACTTCTCCATGCAATCAATTGTCAAGTACCGGCACTTGAGGTAATTTATTTTTCAATTTGATTCCTGATGTTATCGTCACGATTACAACTGGTCATTTATTAAAATTTTTGTTTTTATATTGCGTAAGCCTCACACTCTGGCAAATTTGTAAGAAATTAAATAACATCGCAAAAATTTACGACTTCGGCGGGACTTGACCTCGTGGTGTAGTTGGTTAGCACATTCCGGTACTGACGGAAGGATGCGGGTTCAAGTCCCGCCAAAGTCGTAAATTTTTGCGATGTTATTTAATTTCTTGGTCATTTATTTATTGAAAGTTCTAGATATATAACAGGTTGCTTAAGGCGGCGTACCCCGACTCAAAACAACGCAACCACCTATTTTATCTTATTATTCTGTGAAACGAAGGAATTTTCAAAAATCGATTGGCTAGTTTGTGAATCCTATCAAAGCTTTTTTTTAATGCCTGTGTAAAAACTTTATTTAGTATACATTAAGCAGAGATGCGAAGTTGCTCGTTTTGGCCACCATGGTGACAAAAAAGAGCAACTTCGCATCTCTGCCTATACTATACAAACTAAAACATTTATAGAGGCTTTAAAAAAAGCTTATGAATAGGCTCTATACATATTTACGACTTAACACATAAGATACAACAGAAAACACAACATTAACTTTGAATAAAACGAAACAGTTTCTATATCTACCTAAATGGGTTCCTGAGTTAAAAACTTAACGCTGATACATTTAATCAATTGTAGTTACCTAGTTCTCTCGGACGTACGGAACCCGAAAAGTAAGTGTTGAGAAGACGGCTGACAGAAGTGTATGGAAGAAGATAACGTAAACTTGCATAAATGGGAACAGGTCAAGAAAATTCTTTATAGTTTTTCCACTCTCTTATTTGCTGTTTGGCAGTTCGACTGAAAATCAAATAGCCATGTTCTAATGCTTTACCGATTCGATTGTTTATGACAATCGATTTTGTTATTGTTGCTCAACATTTAGTATTATTTTACAGATGTACTCAGACGTCTAAAATACTTCAGAATATCCAATTGAATTAAATAGTATTGCAGCATGACACACGTTTTTCCGTGATAAAATGTGTGTATACCATTTTCAATACTTTTTCATGGAAAAATCATCTAGAATAATCTTCGTTGCGTACTACGTCGGCTCGATAAAAATCAAAACTTACATAAGTCCGTATATTTTTCGAGTCTACAGATTCGCATCTCTATCTGTTAAAAGCAACTGTGGCTATGAAATACATAATTCTGTCATTCAGTCTTCATTCACTCACCTGTCAACAATTGGAGAACTTCATAGTCGTTCATGCGCCAAACAGCAAATAAGAGAGTGGATGGGGTATATGCGCTATTAATTAGCTATTATAAGCCGAACGGAAGTGCGAACTGCATCTTCGAACTGTCACCAAAATGTATTGCTCGCCTATGCTAATGCATGCATTTTGTGTCTACTCTCCATTATGACGACCTCCGTGGCGCAGCGGGCGAAGGTCCGCCTGCGACACAGGAGGTTGCGGGTTCGATTCCCGCCTCGGGAAAAATGTTTGTATGATCTGCAGATATTTGTTCAGGGTTTTCGGGATATTTTTCTATGTATAATAAAAAATATCTATCTATGTAGTGTATTGTATTAAGTATATCAGATATCTAGTACCCATAACACAAGCTCTGCTTAGCTTGGGGCTAGATAATGCTGTGTGAATTGTCCAGCATTATTTATTATTATGCTATTGTCCTAACAAATTCCAATTAGTCCGTCAGTCAAATTATCCGAAGATATTGGACACATATATTTTCTTATGTCGATTTAACAAAAAATTATGAAGATATAGCCAGTTAAAGTTCCGCGTGACGTCACACCTTGCGACATTTTTTAGCAAGGTGTGACATCGTCACTAGCCCCCACTCCCAAACTGTGACGCGCTTTATTTTTGTAATTTTTTGTTTCATTGACAAAAGAAAAAAAAATGTGTTCAATACCTTCTGATGAGCAATGAATGGTAGGCTAATGTAGCCCGGGGATTCCTAGCAACTTCGACTCGGCAAACGTAGTGTAGGACGCCCTCCAGCCAGGTGGGATGACGATCTGCGAAAGACTGCAGGCAGATGCTGGATGCGACAAGCTGAAGACAGGGCGCTATGGCGCTCATTAGGGAAGGCCTATGTCCAGCTGTAGACTAATATAAGCTGATGATGATGGTGATGATGACCTTCGGTTAATCTAACTGAGGGACTAAACAATAATATTTTCTTTTACCCAGGACACTACCCTATAATTGCGATTTACTTACCAAATGCCGAAAGTTAAAATACTTCTTGCCCAGCTCACAGTATACGAACACGGAATCATCAGCCTTTTAATTAATTTATTTATTTATTAAAAAGTACATCAAAGTTTACATTTTGTTTTTATAAGTGTGTTTATATATGTAAAGTTTATATCTTCTGTACTCGGTTCAAAGGGTGAATAAACTGAAGAAAAGATGAATGGATTTTGTGAAAGAGGACATGGGTATGAATGGTGGGATGACGGCTTAAGGCTGCACGAGTCGTCCGGTCGCACTGATCAGTGGGCGCGGCCTAAATGTATGCCATCTCATCTGACATAATAGATAATCTCGCGCGCTTGATGAAAGGCAAATAAATTTATTCGTAAAGCGCTCTCGTAAAAAAATGGGAAAAGACTTTTAGCACAAGGGTTATTAGAGAAAAACTATTGAGAGCATCTTTTCAAAATAAATTTATTTCAAATTTTGAATAACTAAACTATGTCTGTACGGGCTTTTATTTTAGAGTTTTCTTTCTCCGTATGTTATTTATTTTCGCCCAAAGTTGGGCTAAAATCGGTGTTAAAATACGAAAGTTTAGAAGCTTGTATTTTTATAATAAATTCTTTTTTTTACGGTTTCGGGTGCATACAGACATAGATAATGACGAGTTATACTGATATTATCCTTAGTTTTGGATGGTCAACATCAAACAGCATTGTAGTTACCCTTCCACGTTTGTATGGAGAGATGAGCGACTCGTTCAGCCTTAAAGAGAAGAGTGATTAGAGGACAGGTATATTCACTATGCAAACTCAAGAAGCAATGTTTGTAAACATTGTCCCAAGCAAAAGTTTAATGCTCCAAGACGCAGACGTACTTCTCGATCCCCGTGACGCGGTGGCGGCGGCGTGCCCCCGCGGGTCGCACCGTTGAGGCTGGGCAGTGAATGCGTTAAGATCTGTGACGCTCGAAAAAAATATGGGTTATTTAATATTTTCTAGGTTCTACAAGTAATTTCTATAGCAGATAACAAGTGTTTGCTATGAACCCACTCTAAAACATTGTACGAATCAATTGTCGTTCTGGGGTCTATTGACTTAAAGATATTTTTTACTAAAATCAATATTATGTCGGTAGACTACAAAACTACAATCGATTCTTTTAGCAAAGATTCATAGCAAATGGCTTACAATATACCTTCTTATCTGTTATCTAAATTACTTGTAGAACTTAGAAAATAGTAAAAACCCAATTTTATTTCGAGCGTCTCTTACCACCTTAGCGTAAAAATCATTTTCCAGTTCTTTATTTCTTGACAAAACTTGCAATACTGGTCGATTCAAGCTCTTTCATTCATTATTTCGACATGTAAATTGGTTTTATTCGACATGTAAATTGATTTTATCAATATATTGTATATCTGTATTTCTATTTCTATTTCATTAAGCATTTGCACCTGACAATTAATTTTCAAACTCGACGCCAAAAACGATATTTTGGATTTTTGCGTTGTGAGTTGTGTACAGACATTGTACTTTGAGGCTTGAGTATAGATACATTGAGAATGTGGTGGTGTATAAATATAAACTAGGTCATAAGATCGGTGGTGGAGGTCAGAAACCGCTTGCGTTCAAAGCTTGCTGTCGATGCCAAGCTCAATCTGACAATGCTGAACGAAACTGCAGTTTTACTGATATCGTCAGCGACAACATATTACATGATTATAATATTCTTTGTGACTAAAGATAAATTACATATTAATAATTTGCAATTTACGAAATTATTTTTAGTTATTGTAGTTAAGTTAGTTATGAATTTATGATAAATTAGTTAACTAATAGTTCTTATATATAACTTGGTTATGATAAATTAGTTAAATTATAGTTATGATAAATTATAGTTAAGTTAATTAGGTAGTTTATTAATTAAGTAAGGCGATTAATTAATTAAGCTAATTAATTTAGTTGTATCCTAGTTAATGTGCTCTGTCTGTTTGTATTGACGACCGAAGTGACCTGCATGTTTTTGTTCCAGGGGTTCTGGGTATTTTCAATATATAATAAAAAAGCATCTATCTATGAAATGTACTGTATTAAGTATATTAGTCAGATGACTGATATACTTTTTTTAAAGGGCAGAAGTCGTTACACCACCAAAAAAATTACAATAAAATAATAGAAATAAATTAGAACTATTATTTACAATTGATACAATTGAGCTAACTGCAGACTGTTGCAAACAATCTACAGATAGCTCAACTGATCCATATCAATACCAGTCGGAAGCGTCCCCAAGACGCTGGCTGCATTGCCCCGCTGTATGGCAATGCTGATGCGCTGTGCCAGATACTGGCCAGCTCTCGGCTCACGCGTCGCTTCGACCAGACGCTCAGATAATTTTTTAAAACTCGAGTAGCCTCGGTACCCCACGGACCTAGGGTCTCGACTCCAAGAGGAGCAAATGTGTAGGCTCTGTCGAGACCTGCATATTTGCGCCTCTTGAGATCTTCGGCCAAATCTGCCGCCGCGCCTGCCCTCACGGATGTCTCACTGATATACTTAATACAATACACTACATAGATAGATATTTTTATTATTAATAGAAAATACCCAGACCAACGGAACAAATTACTGCAGATCGTACACAAATTTGTTCTGAGGCGGGAATCGAACCCGCAACCTCCCGCGTCGCAGGCGGACCTTCGCCCGCTGCGCCACGGAGGTCGTCAATGTCTTATGTACCTCGAAATAAGTATCTATAATTTAAACTTAAAATAATATTATAAATGCGAAAGTAACTCTTGTCTGTTACGCCTAAACGGCTGAACAGATCTTCATAAAATCCGGCAAGATAGATCCCGGGAAGGACATGCGCTACATTTACCGTGCGAAGTAGCGGGCAGCTGGTCTTGTTCTGAAAACGGGCGTAGCTTCACGAATTTGGTTTAAGTACCTTTCGTTAACGTGAATCTGAAGAAAAAAGTTAGTGGTAGATTTTTAGATATTTTATGTTCAATAAAACCAAATTACCATTTTTTTTATCAATATTATGCCAAGTCTTAAACTTCCGTCGTAAAAAGTGTTGAAATCTCGAGAAGAGTCAGCCATTTTATTACCTTCGCCTATGAAGTAGTGTTTATTTACCCATAAAACCTGGTCGTCACCAAAGTTATCGACATAGCTCAAAAACAAGTTTAAGTAGCAGTGGGTCGGCCATATCTCGCGAAGAACGACAACCGCTGGGGTAAACGTGTTCTTGAGTGGAGACCGCGTGGCAAACGTGTAGGACGCCCTCCAGGTGGGATGGCGACCTGCTGAAATTATGTTGGTTGGAGGAATAATTAACACGACTGTAGTTGGTTCTGTACTGAATGTTTATTGATGAACAACCACGCTTTTTATACAAGCAAATTACCTCTAATTTTAATTTATTAATTCCTTATCTTTGTAACTCGATATGCTTATTGTTTTAACATAAAATGTGTATCTATTTTCTTATCTCAAGATTCTCCGTAGGTAATCCGATATGTTTGACATTTAATAATTCAATTTTTCTTATCTCTAAGTAGGTCATTGAGTGACGTCGTACATTAGGTATATACCTACACTACACCGAAAAATTGCAGGCAGATTCTGGATGCGGCAAGCTAAAGACGCTATGGCGCACGTTTGGGGAGGCCCATGTCCAGCTGTGGACTTTTAAAGATTGGTGGTGATGATGATAATGACGTAGTAGTCAAGGATAACTTTCGGGTAGGAAATTTGCCAACTTTCTTTATTTAAAACGTTGCACGGTAGAGCTTGAGAAAGTTATCACCCTCTTGTCTATACTGACGTTAACGGACATAACGAAATAAAACAAAATATCGCCCGAGAAACACTTTTTCCCAATTTTTTTTGCAATTCGTGTATCAGAATAATCTCGAAAAGTTACATGAATGTGTACGCCGCGATGGAAAACATTTAGACGGAATAACTTTATAGATATACGGCCCCAGTTACTGCATAAAGCTGTCGAGAATTGGACTTCACGCTTAATTTGAAATTATTAAATACACATGATATTAGTGTCATACAATTATCTATTGAATTATAGACTTTAACATAATTTTCACGTGTCATTCATCATTTTGAAGTTGTATACTAACAAAAAACACTATTTATTAGAAAATAAACTTCAAGCCAACTTCATGTCTTTAACTCGGTGTCCTGCGTGGGCGATTTGATTGCGAACGCGAAGCGGCGCGGCGCGAAAAGAATCAACAGTCGATACCTATTAAAGTGTCCTACGTGACTAGCTCGCAGGTTGCGCTGCGGCGCGGTGCGAATTGAAGTGAACTTGATTAGTTGTTTGATATTTTCGCGCGAACTGGGCGCGACGCCGCCGCGTCCATGACAATGTTCAAGTCTACTGAAGGGCGCGGCGGAGGGCGGTATTGATCCGCGCTCAAGCAGGACAGAGTCGCCGCGTCGCACCGCATCGCATTGAATTCGCGTCTCACCGCGTCGGATCGCTTCGCAATCGCGTTCGTTTTGAATCGCCCAAGAAGGACATCGCGTTATACAAAAAAAAGTCGCAACTTTCCATAATTTACTTCCCTTGCTCTGATTACAACAAACATTAAACAATAGCCAAATCTGTCCGGTCTTTCTCATATATTCAAAACTGCCCGAAAAACCTAAGAAGTTGTATTTGGTACTTTTGCGTTATCAAACCAACTTCAACTTATTCTGGGTCAGGACCGAAAGTTCGGATTTGTATTTGATAGTATTTTATTCGACAAGAAAAAATCGTCTACCTGCCTCATAGACCCAGGATACACAATTTTTGATAAATACACACCTTTGAGAGAGGACGCTCAGCTGTGATCGTATGTATGCTAATAAAAAAAATATTCAGGCCGCTCCGTGGTAAATTGTCCAATACGGTCCACACCGTTATAAATATTTCTCTAAAACGAATCTTTTCAAAGTAATGAAACGAATCATGAAATATAACCAATATCATATCAATATGACCAATAAGGTTGAAATTCTTTCGGAAAAATATTAAATTTTCTGTAATTTTTCCGCGGCGCTTTACAAAAAATACTTTATTTTTTGTAAAGCGCCGCGGAAAAATTTTTGGTTTTATTATTATTGTATTGAATCTAAGAATACTTACAAAAATCTTTCTAGCTTAAAAGAAAGATATAATATTGAAAAAACATTTGAACTTGTAGTAGTTTAAATGATTTTTTTTTCATTTGGTGTTTCCTGTTTACTTTGAGTGTTAAAAACCCTCACAGCAAACAACCCCGCTCAGTGTTTTTGTATTTTCTACAGTAATTTATTATAAAACTATACAAAATATTGTAAAATGAAATATTTTATTGTGTAGATCATATAAATAAATAATGCTGGACAATTCACACAACATCACCTAACCCCAAGCTAAGCAGAGCTTGTGTTATGGGTACTAGATAACTGATATACATAACACAATACACTACAAAGACAGATATTTATTGGTCATAATATGCGAGTTGTTTCAGTACTTATATCAGATAAGTTTAGGAGAAATCTTTAAAATGGCAAGGACAGAATAGAGCAATTTCCCGCAGAGTCCCCTAAAAAGAATAAAATTGAACACCCCTACTGTGACCATACGCCTGCCTCGATTTAGTTTGGGGAAGTACGTTCACATTCCGCACCAATCCTTGTATGCTAATGAGTTAGGACGCTGGTTCCAGCAGCAGCGACCGTCCTCAGCGACCGCTGTCGACGCCGCACCTGCGCGCCGTCGCGGCGCCGCAGCCCGCGCTGCGCCACTCGCGCACCCAGGCCGACTTCCTCGAGACACAGCTCTCGGACCACCACCATGCTAGAAGGCATGAAAGGAGCGAGCAGTTTAGACAGGTACGTATTAAGCTAGAACCACACTATTGTCCCCCTTAGTTAGCATAACTGGCTGTTATGTTTTGCTCCAAACACATCTATAAACTAAGAAATCAAATAATATACCAAAAATTTTCGACTTCGACGGGACCAGTAGGGGTATTTTAAATCATTCGATTCGTTTCCGAATCGAATGCGACGGATCTTTAAAACGCTATTTTGTTTTCTCCTCGGGTTGATGATCGAAATAAGGAGCTCCTCCTTATTGACATGGCCAATAGTCAACAGATTCGCTTTGGATTTTCCATCATCAACCAGAGGCAAAATCAAAATAGCGTTTTACAGATCCGTCGGATTCGAAAAATACCCCTGCTAAACCCGCATCCTTCCGTCAGTACCGGAATGTGCTAACCAACTACACCACGAGGTCAAGTGACATGGGAGTCGAAAATTTCTGCGACTTACGGATTCTTGCTCCGTTAGGTGTAGGGTTACGCTCTATACTAATAAAAAACCTTAGAATTAAGCAACGCGACACCTCTCGTCAAACGAACTAAATGTAACTTTAGTCTTTAAACAGGATTGGATAAACTTCAATGTTTCCCCTGTAGGTGGAGCTAGCGGCGCTAGAGTACGTAGTTAGTCGCAGAGATTTTCGACACCCACGTCACTTGACCTCGTGGTGCAGTTGGTTAGCACATTCCGGTACTGACGGAAGGATGTGGGTTCAGGTTCCGTCGAAGTCGAAAATTTTTGCGATATTATTTGATTTCTTAGAAATTACCCTGAGTGTGGAGTTACGCAGTTTACGCACTATAATAAAAAAAATCTATAAACTAAATAACACAACTGGCTATTGTGGTGTGGTGTGTTGAGTACGTGGCGCACCTGTCCGCGCCGCACTCGCCGCACTCATCGAATTTCCTCATGGCCTCGCGCACTTGTCCGCATCGAACGCGCCGAATCGCATTCACATAGTCACAGTATTTCTGTTTAGAACTGACGTGTTCTGTGGAACTCGAGAGTCGAGAATGATGAATGCGGGTGAATAGAAAAAATAAAATAGAATAGAATAGATAGATAGATAGACTTTTTATTGGGTACACACACAAACAGCACAGGAAAGATAACAAAAGAATAGTAACATAACATTATTTAAGGTACACATAATTAGGTAGGTAAGCAGGTACACACCTGCTTACCTACCTAATTATGTGTACCTTATAATAATAATTATAAATTGATAACACATGAATATTATTATTATTATGAATAAAGGTAAACGCTTAACAACCTTATTTAATATAAATAGGCACCTACCCACCAATAGTACACTCGCCTTAGTAATAATGATGGTAGGTAGTCACCGCCCGGTGACATCGCGGGGGCATGTACTGTACATGCCTACGCGTCTCTGCGCTGCCGTGATAAGCCCAAAAGGATCAGTCTCAGCTTAATGCTGTTCTGCACCAGGATAGGTACAAACCAGTACAAACAAAGATTTATTTAGCACACAAAACACTGGCAAAACAAAATAAAAAAGTACACTAAACACAACAATAGAGACTGCATAAAACAAACAAACAAACATCATAAAACAAGTGCTTTAAAAATAAATTAAAAAGATCTCTACGTGTCGAGTCTGATGAAAGAAATTGGTCTTCCAACTCTCTAGAAATTGGTCTGACGACGTCATCCGCGCCGCACATATCGTACGCGCTGAATTTTTTGATGGAATCGGTATACCTACAGGATGGTTCGGCGCGAATAGGTGCGCGATGTAAAGATTTATAAAATGCGATGACTGCGGCGAGTGCGGCTCCTGTGGCGCGGACAGGTGCGCGATCACCTTAATATCGGAGCCCATAAATGTCAGCTATGTGGTTATTTACCGTTACGACTAACGTAAGTCGGGCGAAGATACTAAAAACCTTGTAAAAATGCCCTGAAGAGATGAAGCTGCAAGTCAGAGGCCTACGCAAGACAAGGAACGGAGGGGTGATTATTAGCACTGAAACGAGAGGTAACAGAGAAACTTAAGCAGTCAATGCAGCTCATAAACTCTGAGTTGTTGTTCGAAGAGCCACTGAAACGCAAACCTAGTGTCGTAGTTATTGGAGTGCCCTCATCAATGCAGGCAAAAAAAGTGTTTTCTTACAAGAAAGCAGCATCTATTTATTCTTTTGCATCTACAAGCAAAATTTAGCTGAATATCTACAAGACCTAACTCTAGAAAAATAAGCCACAAGTCCGGGAAGAAGGATGCGGTGTCTCTGCAGCTATGCGTAAAGCTATTATAACTAAGGACCGGGTTTTTATATATTGATTCTCGGGTTCTGTGAGGAACTTCACATTGGTCACAAGGTGTTTAAAGTGCCAGCAGTATAGTCACGCTGCCAAGGCCTGCCGAGATTCGACCCACATCTGTAGTCACTGTGGAATTCAAGGTCATTCAATCAAGGACTGTAATGAAAAGGTGCAAGAACCGAAGTCTGCCACGTTGCCACAAGTGTGCTACAATTCAGTAATCATAATACCGGTTCTGCTGACTGCCGGCCAAAACAAGAAATAGGTATATTAACCGAGTAGATTATGGGGACGCCTACGTTTCATTTTATGTACCTAGTGGTTATAGTTTATTAGTTACGTTGTTAGGACTCTTCGCCTGAGATACAGGTTTAAACTGGTTCAAGCACAGCACACAACACAAACTTTTAAGGTACGAGTTGGCAGCGGACGACGTGTCGCAGCGACACTACTGGTTTCTATGTATTTCTATGTGTATATATATATATACAATATATATACAAAACCTGTAGTGTCGCTGCGAAACGTCGTCGCTGCTGCCTCATGTCCGCTGCCAACTCGTACCTTTAGTTAGAGTATAAGTTATTTCATGTTAACCTTTTCTCCTTAGATATTTTCCAATAAAAAATTGTCTATATATTCAATTATTCTTGCGATATTATGTTTATTAATAATGGAGATAAAGTTTAAACAAAAACTGCTCACCACTCTACCATTTCGCTTTGTTTGTGTTGTGACCCCTTAACCTTGGTAAGGTAAGTTTCACCGTTGCCACAAGCTGCTTAGGTCTGCCCTGAAATGTGCATAATTGTTTCCGTAGGTCCGAGCCCACGTGCGTAAAGACGACGGGCGTACGCACGCGTACGGCTGGAGCCTGCCGGGCAAGTCGAGCCAGGCGAAGGGCCCTAGCCTGTCCTCGGGCGGAGTGCCCGTGCCCGTGCCCGTCTTCTGCAGGTTAGTGTCCGTGCCCGTGCCCGTCTACTGCAGGTTAGTGTCCTACCGCTGTTCTACTGCTGGGTGGCCGTGATGTGTGGTGCCGGTTAGAATCTGCACCATCCCAGCTCTTCCCGCGGCTTTCGTAAGAGTTGACGAAGGGATAGTAACTGGGGGCGGGCAGCAGCGCCACCTGCAGAACAATAGGCTACTTGACTCATCAAATTTGGCGCAATAAATAAATATTTTCTGTAGTATTTGACTTAATAAACCAATATTTATATTTGATATTAAAAGTGTAAGATGACTACAATTTAAAATTAATAAATTGTTTTTAAATGTTTAATTTTAAACACTGAAAACGCTGTTGGCCATGTTTTGACGTCATAGGCCTCTAAGCAAATTCATTTCGGATCTTATACGAGTGAAATTCGCTATGTAAGTGTGTCTATATTTTTACAATGATGGACGTTTGCTAAAGACAATTGTTTGTTTTCGAGACGCATCTAGTATTGTCTGTAGTTTTCTACCCGTATGACGTCACAGCAAATATAAATATGGCCGACAGCATTTTCGCCTTTTTACAAAAAGTAGCCTTTTAAAATATTTTTTTTCTGTTTCTAGGTCCTAAAAAAGTATGGTAATATTTTTTCCCCTCTAATCGGTCAATAATTAATAATTTAAGAAGACCTACTTTAAAAAAGAGTCAACTAGCCTATTCTAACACCGAACTGCGATCCCCAACCAACATGCCCAGCGTGGGGATTATAGGCATTACCCCCATAAGATAAAAGTCTAGCAGTGGACCGATATAGGCTGTTGAGGTGAGGTGAGGCTGTTCTACTAACTAATCTAAAGACTAGGTAAGAACAGACTGAGACCACACACGCTGATTCAAAGTAGACCTCCTAGGTCTACTTTGAAAAACGAACGAAGTTGCCGGATATCGTCGGAACGCACAAAACAATGGACGGTTGATCCGTTCTTTCGATGACCTTACTATGAAAATGATTCTGACATTTATCTCTTAAGAGATCCAAAACGAAAGGTGTCGGTTGGTGACGCACCCGAAGTAACTTGGTGGTAAGTTTGTTTCGTGCGATCCGACGTCTTCCGTCAACTTCGTTCGTTTTCCCAAGTTGACCTCCAAGCTAAGGTCCCGAGCCAAATAACTAATCCACGACGCTGTTCTACTCATATATTTATTCGCCGTAGGAGCGCAAAGCACAGTTGGTTAAGTCAATTTACATTTCACATTATAATAGAAATAACTAATGAGACAAAATAAATAATTTTAGTTACACAAAAATAAGAAATTAATACATATAGTATATATACTAATTTCTTTGTTTTCTTCTAACTAACTTATGGGATCAATAATGGAATGGATCGAACGAGCCCGACGTTGCACACAGGCGCCACCTGTGAACTATCTGACCAAGTGATAGTATCATTAATCTTACAGAATATACTTGACGTTCTGTTAATTTCGCATAGATGGCGCTGTTGACAATTTGTCGTTACGGTATATGCATATAATTTTTATTTGTTTAATTAGGTTACAACTTAAATGATATTGAATTATATTTGTATTTGATGTATTTGATTTCTTAGAGGTTATAACAATACCGAAAAAATATAACGGCCACAAAATTTCTAAATTATTACGGTAAAAAACAAAAAGTAAAACTGCTCTCAGTTTCGGGTGATAAAAACACCATTGGCACATTGGCCATTTTTCTGTGCGAATTTAGCAGCGTTGCTGTTCACATTGTCACTCAAAGTGCTTCTGTTTCTTCATTGATTTTTCAATCAAAATAAAACACAAGGTTTAAATTTTGCTTTCATGGTACAGAAAACACCAACAACCGCTATTTTTGTATTAAAAAATATCTCGTCAAAGATTCATTCATGACATTACGAACTGTCAAGAGGTTTGACCATATTTGTGAACGGTGACGTCACGTTCCGTTCTGGCCAATACTGTCGCGTTTAGAAAATTTGCGTTTGAATTTAAAAATACTACTTTTCAATTATTAAATTTCACAATAAAAACATAAAAAAATACATAAAGAAATTAAACATGCATACATCTGCTCAGATTTCTATATCAATAGAAAATATATTAAAAAATAATTAGCCTTCTTGTGCCATATTCTTTTACTTCTTGTGCCTCCAACAAGTATCTGTTTCATGTTAACAATATAAAATTCTGATAAAATATTATTTGTTTTCCAGACCGATTGCAGAGAGCGAGCCGCGAATGTCGCTTCTCTGCGCAGCGGCAGTGAATCTCCACGGGGGGCGGACGCCTGACGGAGGCGTCATGGTGGGAGAGAGCGTCTTCTATGCCAAAGAAGACAAGCCGGAGAAAGTCATGTCTTTAGGTAAGTCTTCTGAGCACGATACTGCTTGGCATTAAAAGTTAAACCGCAGTTATAAAGCACCGGACCCGCACAGCTCAAAAATGAACAGTCAAGTAACTTAAGGCTTGGTAGGCCAGTAGAGGCCGCATTTTTGCGATTTTTAAAACCATCTGAGACTTTGAAAATTTAAATTCTGAAAAAAAGATATATATTACCAAAAGATCTAGTCTAGTAAAAGTCGCATTAAGTTACAAGATCTAATGAACTTCACTCGATAAATCGCAAAGTTACCCCTTTTTCTAACGTTTTTTCAATACTATGACGGACTACTGATATCACACTTTTTTTGTTCTCAACAAAGGACACTTAATATTTCTAAACAAATTCGCAGACTTTGACTTGATAAAATAAATTTCTTAATCACCATGTTTAAATAACTGTAAAAAACACGAGCGCGGCGGCTTGGCAGGCGCGCGTTTTCCCTTACGCCTACTGCTGCAGGACTACCTGGCCTTAAACTGGTAATCTTTGGATAGACTTCACTGTAACAACTTTAATTGCAGATAGTGCGCGGTAAGCTTGGGTGATCTGCTGTATGGTGAAATAGTCAATTCACACTTCGAGCATACCTGCACAAACGTTGATTCGATTTGCGTAAAATTTGATAGGTGTACAGATAAGATATTGCACATAAAGAAAATACAGGAAAATAGAGATAACAGAGTCGGGCGGTCTTATCGCCAAGAGAGCGCGATCTCTTCCAGACAACCTTGGGATGGACACGAAGCAGTTGTACACATATAGATATGGTGTCATATTACTGAAATATACAATATATATGTACATACAATACATAATATGAAATACATATATATAAGCAAATCCATTAACCAATTTGTAACTCTGTTAATTTTGAGCCTTCGTTTTTCGAGTAAAGATGGTGACATATTACTCAAATATACAATATAAATATAAGATGTGATTTGGTTGAATTGTGGACTAAAACACAATTGAGTGTCTTTGTAATGAAAGTTTTATTAAGTTAGTTTCACATTACCAAGTTCACATAGTAAAAGCGTTTAGCAAACCAATTTTACATGTAATGAAAGAAACGACATTTAGTGCTATTATTCACAATATCGATTCCAAAATCACAATTTGCAATAGATTTTCCCTCGTAATGCTCCAACAGCTAGATTCGGGCTTCCTTTGACAACAAATTACTAAGTAATTAGTATAGGTCTTTGTCAGTGCCACAGCCTGACTTTGACAGATAAACATGATGTGGGAACATTTAAATTAAAGAAAAACTATATTTTACTTTACATAAACATACACTCTTCGATCAAATATTCCGCGGCCTCCCCCGTAGATACCTAGAAAAAGGATCATATAAAATACTACTAAGCGATCTAAACGCATTATTATTAGTACCTACTATTTAATTTTAAACATCTTTTTATGAAAAATGAATAAATACATACTTAACACAAATAAATAAAAAAAAATTAGAATGAATTCATCATCTTAGAACAAAATAAATTTTATAACATATGCAGACCAAACAACAATAATTATAATGCTGATTTCTTAAGGATATGGCTAATATCATTATAGAAATGAAAAAAAAAATACATATAAACTTACTGAAAATAAGAAATTCTTAATTTTTCTTCTGCTTGGACAATTGATTGTGGCATTTTTACATGAGCACTTGGCCATGCTTTCTGTCCGAGCGCTAAAATGACACTAGTTGAAATGGTAACTAATCATGCAAAAAGGCTTCTGTTTTGATACAGACGGTTTCAGGGTGCGCATTGTGAATCTATGGGGGGCCGGCGAAAACCTTCATCGATGAGTACACTATATAAAACACATTTATCATATACTCAAATCATTTAATCAATTTATTGTTAATTTTAAGCCTTTGTTTTCCCCTCAAAAAACTATAAATATACCATTACAATAAATGAAAGATGATGCTATTTGTAATAGCCCGGCCACACGCTTCGTCTTACCCGGTTAGAAGCTAACTGAAAATTTTAATATTCCAGCGCTAGAAATCAGCAAAGCGACATTGGACCACTCGCCCGAGGTGGAACAGATCAGTCGCCAGCTGCAGTCGACTCAGAGCGTGGACTACACCGAGAAGAACCTCTCCTCGCTCGTCTGGATCTGCTCGAGCACACAGAACAAGGGCGTCGTTATGGTACGTGTACTGCAAGCCTTGTTAGGATTTAAGGTTTGGTAGGCCAGCAGAGGCCGGATTTTACTGATTTTTAAAATCATCTGAGACTTAGAAAATAGTGTTTAAAATTCTGAAAGAAATATATATAATGGAGTAGGTACTTTATCTGTCTCACTTGTGAGCATGATTGGATAAAGTCAGTTGAAAATAGGGCTTGAAACACAGACACAAGGCTAGGGCTTCTGACTACACGAATCGCGAGACTGTTTCTACATGGTTTCTATGACTTTCTAGTACTTTCAGCTACGATGAATGAACCAGAATTCCACTTAGCTGATTCGTTCCGTTTCTTCTGTCCTCTCGTAGAATTGGTCTAACGTCAAACAATAGACGTTGGTGATCCGCATAGATAATAGGCGCATTGCACGATAAGTAAGGAGGTTGTACAGAACCCTTTAACACATTCACTGCGATAGGCAATGAGTGTTAAATCATCTACGACATATATATATTACCTAAGGATCTAGTCTAGTCAAATCTAATGAATTTCACTCGATAGAAAAAAATCCCAAAGTTACCCCTTTTTCTAATGTTTTTTCAATAGCATGACTAGTGAACTACTGATATTACACTTTTTTTGCACTAAACTAAAGACACTTGATTTTTCTAAACAATTTTTATTTTTATTTAAATTTAAAAACTACAAAAAACAGCGCGGTGGCGTGGCAGGCGCACATTTTCCCTTACGCCTAATGCTGCAGGAATACCTGGTCTTAACTAGCAAGAGAAAGTTATAGTAGAAGACGGAGTCAGGAAGTTGGGGATGCTTCGGAATGCACGTTAAGCCGTTGTCCCGGTCAGTCTCCACGGAGACTAGCCATACGCAGGACTTTTATAGTGCACAAGTGTGCAAGGTGCACTCTTTATTCTTTCACTCTCAAAATCCGATGGGACGGCTGAACGACACGAACGGGGAGAGGTCAGGCGCAGGACGAACCGCTTTACGTGCTTGCAGCTTTGACCAAAACAAATCATCATCTTCATCATCTTACGGTACTTATCCCATGCTAGGTGGGGTCATGACATTCACATCTGCTCAGAAAGTTGCTTATTACGTACTAAAATGCGTACTAAATTTCATTTCTCGTTATCATTAAGTAATTTTCATATATTTTAGTCCAAATTCGCCATATGACATCGGCCTCTTCCGTACTCGGGACAAAAATTAAAACAAAGAACCATGTGAAAATCGCACGTGCGCGTATGCTGCATCTGAGTTTAAAATTTGAATTTACTAGTGATTTGAAAGATTCTAAAACGATGATTTTCCTCGAAGGTGTAGTATAAAGCACTATGTATCACTCGGGAGAAAGTGCGATTCCTACCTCGTGTGTTTTGAGGCCCAAAGCGCAGCCGAAGGCCTCAAATGACACACTCGATAGGAATTGGGCACTTTCTCGCCAAGTGTACAATTCGTGTATTCTTCCACTCTCTCTATCAGCCTCATCTTTATACTAACACCTTACAAAAAAAACATACAAAATACAAAATAATTTATTTGCCATTATGGTTACAAATTTCAACATAATCTCTTAATGTTACCCAAAAACAATACATTTTAATGTGAGAGCAGATTACCTATGATCCCCGCACTAGGCTAGGCCTGTTTCGCGGGAGACCGAGTGAGCAATTATTATTTACCATGACACTTAGAGAGCGGTACACCAGCAAATAGATCTGATGAAAAATAAAAAATAAAAAATTATGACAAATGCAAAGTTATGTTACAAAAATAAAATAAAATAAGTAGGCATGCAGTAAATCGAAATAAAAATATAAAGATTGAATGAATTAATTTAAGCATAAGCTAATCGAAAGGGTGAAAAAGATTCTAAATAATAATAATAATTCCTATTCTAGTTCTACTTCTGCAGGATGCTATAACAATGGGCATGGATGAGTGGGCTAGGTCACGGAAATTGTTCAAGAGTGTGTGTGTGGGTGTGTGTGTGGGTGTGTGTGTGGAGTCAGCGTGCGCTACTGGTGGGAAGGGAACGGGAAGGGGTATAAAGGCGGCTAAATTGCGGTTTAGGCTTGAATTACCAGTAGATTTTCTGTTTTGTCGTAGTCTAAGGTGAGTAACCACCGACGTATTTTTTCTTCGACACCGTATAGAGAGGAGATATACCTTTCTTATCCATGTTCTCTTTCACCCAACCCATCTATCCATAGACCGAAACAAATATTGAAACATAAATTATCTTTTCAGATAATAGACGCGAACAACCCCGCGGAAGTAATAGAGTCGTTCCCGACCGCCGACAAACACATTCTCTGCGTGGCCTCGGTGCCCGGCGCGGTGGAGGAAGACTATCTGGAGTATGAGGAGAGAATCCACTACACCGACCCCGAGACTAAACGACACTCGGTAAGACTTTGGCCTCACAGACATAACACCCGCATTCAAGAACAATACTATGAGGTCTCACAGTGCACACGAACGCTTAGGGCCGGTTAATCCGATTCATAAACAATACTTGAGTGATTTGTAACGTTAAGTAGCTCTTTAGAGATTTTGAGATTTTCTTTGTATTAATTATCCTCAGTTTTTATGGAAACAAAATAGTTTTAATATGTTTGTGCCGGTTTTTATGGGTTATATTTATGTC
This sequence comes from Eupithecia subumbrata, assembly GCA_949316285.1. Classification (NCBI taxonomy): domain Eukaryota; kingdom Metazoa; phylum Arthropoda; class Insecta; order Lepidoptera; family Geometridae; genus Eupithecia; species Eupithecia subumbrata. Next base: position 28,989,146 of record OX438642.1, on the reverse strand, counting down.
ATCCGCAAATCTGCCAAACATTGTAGAGAACTTAGCAACAGAAACGGATCAATCACAGATCTGTAATCGACGCAGTGCGTTAGTGCGTGCGAGTAAAGTGTCGCTTGAGTTTTGTTTGTGATAAAATTGCCTACATGATAAAAACAGTGAGAAATGCCTTACTTAGCCCAATAATTGCTTGCTGCCTTACATAAGTAATGTTCTTGAATACGGGCGTTTTAGTCACAAACACAGTCTCTGTGTTCATTACGGATGCAAGCGGGTTAACTACGAACCTTTTTTAGATTATGTTATGAAATATCGGTGTTCTTCCTACACAAATGAGTTTCGTAGTTAACCCGCTACATCCGTAATGAATTCCTCAAACTATAGTTTTTATGGTAAAACACTGTGTTTTTGTGACATATGTATGACTTGACACCATTGGCGCCTTAGATTCGTTTGTCAAATCTATACAAGTTGCGTTTCAAAGAAAACTAAAGCTATCGCAAGTCCCTTGCGAGGCGTATTTTTGATAGTTTTCAAAGGAAAGATGCCCCACATCGCACGAAATCTTTGAATCTATCATGGTTATTAACACTAAAGTCATTTACAACAGAATATTTACCACTTCGAGTTAACTCACTCGCAGTGACCTCAGTTATTCCGTGATCATGGCGCATGAAACTGTGCCGAAATATTGGAAATCTCAAAACTCTACCATGGTTTGAGTTCCCGTTGTAATGAATGATTTACTTACTACTTATCCATGCGACGCGTGACCCGAGAGCTGGCTGAGCTGAGTATCTGGCGCAACGCATCAGCATTGCCATACAGCGGGGCAATGCAGCCAGCGCGGGGACGCGACGACTGGTATTGATATGGATCAGTTCAGCTACTGGTAGATTGCTTGCAACAGTCTGCTGTTAGCTCAATTGTTTCTATTGTAAATACTAGTTCTAATTTATTTATATGATTTGATAGTAATGTTGTTTGTGAATATTTACTTATCCATTATCTTCTGTCTCATCAGGCGTCGTTGTTCTGCGTGAGTAAGAGCGAGTCGGCGGACAGCCAGAGCAACGGTGCGGTCGGCGCCGGCGACGCCGAGGAAGTCGCGGTGGGGACCGCCAGATTGGTGAGTCTTAAGGCAGCATTCGGATGTAGGCGGTGCAGGCGCGGATCCACCGTTATGGGCACGAACCCTACTTGAAATCAAAGAACTAAGAACGCCTTAAAAAAAAAAAAAACAATGTATCATGAACCGTGCGTCGTTCGGAACGCAGGCGCAGCAAAGAGCCATCGACGAAAATTATTTTGCTGAAACGTTATGTCAATGTCACATTCATGACATTTGACAACATACTAGGTAGGTAACTGTTTCTTTTTGGCACATGAATACTTGTATTGGAAAAAAGAGATAACAATTGGCCGGGTGAATGAATATTCTTGAAAAGTATATCATTATTGTGAGTGCAGGGTACAGTACAGGGGCAAGTCACAAAAAACTCAAATATAAATTAATTATGGCAACACTTAGGTTTTCACGCGTACTTCTTAGTAGCAATAAGTAAAAAGCCACAATAAAAAGCATAAAAACAATCATAGTCTCTCACGATTTTAGTTCGGTTGACGCCACCCTTGCTCATTCGGTCACGAACTAACGAACTATGGAGCGGGGAATGACGAACTAGTTCGCGTAGTTCATCTGTGGGAGCGCTCTTAAGACCTAGTTCGTTCGCGAACTACACAAGACAGCGCGATTTGCGCTGACCTTTCGCGCAGTTTCACAAAATGTAAGAGCAACATTATGGCTTATTCCAATAATCCCCTGCCATAATCCCCTGCTGACTCAAAGAGAAGACGCACAGGGGATTTGTGGACAAGAGTTCCAGAAATCCCCTGATCCACTTATTTACACCATAAGTAGTGGTTCGTTCTTAAAATAATCAAATGCAAACAAATAAGTTACCTAACCTTATAAGTAGAACATATCAAAATGTTAACATTACAACGAAATCTACGAAAATTGGGTGACACTGAACTGACTCTTGTTTTACTACTGCGCGTGGCAGTCGCTGGCCGGGTCGCGGACGCTGCTATCCGAAAACTTCGGCATATATTTATTGAATTTTTAAGGAAGGCCTACAGCTTATATAAATACTAAATAAGTTACAATAAGTTACATACGCTATGCAATCATACGCCGAAATTAGGCTTATGGAGATTCAAGTGAAGAGAACTAAATAATTTTTATCATAAAAATAGAACAAAAAAAGACTAAACCGGGAGGGGTTAATTCGTCTTCGCCGCACAGCAGTGACAACGGGTCGCAGCTGCCGGGCCGCCACCGCCGAGATCCGAATGCTACCTTTAGCACGGTATAAATAAAAAAATAGTTATTCATGATTCTATTTACACTATTTCTGAGAAATGTTTTTTAAATAACATTATTATTGTTACTCATAATGTATGATAAGGACGAGCGTTACCTCCTAATACAGGTATTTTTATACTTAAAAGGAGGTCTCGAACATTGAACAATGTATAAAGTAATTTAAGAGAACAATAATAAACATTTGTATTTGTATAAATAAAACACAGTAGGCCGACGCCTTTGATCTCGCGGTGAATCTTCAAGTGACGCGACAGCGTATGTTTGTGACATGTTCGTGTCAAATGATAACTGTAATATTGCAAACATGTTCAATAAAAATCAAGATTTCCAGTTCCAAGATGCACATGTTCATTCTCCATTCTTTGGACGCGAATGCCAGGTACAGTGTTGCCCACACACACAAACACTGCACTCCTCTACACATAAAAATAAAAATAAAAATAACTAAATTCAACTAAACTAGGTAGGTATAAAACCTACAGTTAAGCATAGGAAGTTTATTATTTACATTTTACATAGGTACTTACATAGAATGCTTAATATGTACGACTTATAATGGGTTTGGTTTGTCGACATTGTCGAACCGGCCGAGACGCAGCCACGCCGTCTGCGACTAACGTTTTTAGATGAACATCGTCATCAAAATTACGAATATGTGGTGTTTTTTCAACCAAGCTGACGGTTTTTTTTATATATCAAATTTTACTCATGGGTGTCATTATCGACTTGAAGGCGTAGATTACGAATATGGGATGTTTCTTCAAATCCAATATGGCGGATAGGTTTTGTTTCAAATTTTATTCTTTACAGGTTTAGTATACTTACCTAACTAGATAATAAGCACAGTGCATAAAATTAACTAGACTGTAAACCTATTGTGAAGAGGAAAATAAACAAACAATTTATTATTATTATTATATATTCTGGGTAGGTTGTTTTCCGCTACACAGAAGACGAAGATTACGAATTTGAGGATTATGAACTAGGATGAATAAATAAATAATGCTGGACAATCCACACAGCACCATCTAGCCCCAAAGTAAGCTACTCAAAGCTTGTGTTATGGGTACTAGATAATTGATATATGTAATACATACATAATTTTTTTTTTATTATACATAGAAAACACCCAGACCAACGGAACAAATTTCTGCAGATAGTAGGTACATAAATTTGTTCCGAGACGGGAATCGAACCCGCAACTTCTTGCGTGGCAGGCGGACTCACGCCCGCTGCGCTACTGAGGTCGTCAAATGAATGCAGCCCAGGAGCCTCCTTCCCAACTAGGAACCAGGAACCCAACCAGAGCAAGGCATCAGCTTCCTTAGGAGTATTTTTAACACCTCTACTGCGTCTTTTCGACTAGACTACAAAAGTCAAAAGAAAGCCTTCCCGTATCTTAAGAATACCATGACTTCTCTTCCAGGTAACAGCGACCCTCCTAACGCCACCGACCACGCCCGTGAAGGAGGCCAGCGAAGAGGCGGAGGCGGAGGCCGCGGCGCCGGTTGGCGAGCCCGCGGTCAAGGCGCCGCAGTCCGTCGAGACGCCTGCCGAGAGTCCGCCGCTAAGCTCCACACCTATCGCAGGTAACTAACGCCGCCGACCACGCCCGTGGAGGAGGCCTAGGCCTACGAACCTAGAGGCGGAAGCCCCGGGCCACAGGGACGCCTGCTGAGAGTCCGCACCGCATCCAGAATATGCCTGCAGCCTTTCGCAGATCGCCACCCCACCTGGCCGGAGGGCATTCGGCAGTTTGCCGAGTCGTGGTCTCCACCCAAGAACACATTTCAGATATATTTGTGAACTAGCTTCCCGCGGCTTCGCACGCGTTGTTTCTATGGAAACGCTTTAAGGTTATTTCTATCCCATGGGAACTGATTTATGAGATAAAAAGTCGCCTATGTTTGATTCCAGGGTTAGACTTACCTGTATGCAAAATTTCAGCCCGATTCGTTCAGTAGTTTTGGCGTGAAGAGGTAACAAACATCCATCCATCCATCCAAACTTTCGCATTTATAATATAAGCACAGCCTACCTATATGCATACAGTCGTTCCACGAAGGTGTTTTGACAGGGCAATCGTGCGGGGCCCAAGGAACGGATCGGGGGGAGGGACGCTCCCGAGTAACTAAGGCGGTGATGTATCTACTCGGGAGCGTCCCTCCCCGTCCCTTGCCCCCCCGTACGTTTTCTCTGTCAAAACCACGTCAAAATGCTTTCGTCGAACGACTGTGAGCATATATTATGTAGGCTGTGATATTAGTGTGATAGTGTGAAGTATCACTCATACTATTTTCGCCGCTCATAGGATTCATTTTGATTACAAATAAAGAACAAAAAAAGAACCAATATGCGGCAGGAATAGAATAAGTAATACCCACTCTGACGAATACATCCGAATTGACCAGCTGGCCAGGTGTCCTGCCTAATGGTGAACGCGCACCTTTCCGCGCCGTATGATCCGCATTTCAGTAAAATATGACTGCGGCGAGCGCGGTGCGGGCGGCGCAGATGACGTCATCCGTATTCATTATTGTATACTCTCAAGTTCCATAGAACACGTCAGTTCTAAACAGAAAAATATGAATGCCGTTCGATGCGTGCTGCGCGTAAGATGCGGTCAAGTGCGCGAAATTATGAGGAAATTCGAAAACTGCGGCGAGTGCGGTGCGGACAGGTGCGCCGTCACCTAAAATCCTACTAAAACTACCCAATATATAAATTTAAAAGATTTGTTTCTATAATCTATCTAAAGTTTTTCTTGTTTATTTCCAGTGGAAGAGCAGCTCGGTTCGCCCGAGCCCGGCGTAGACGCGTTCGCGCAGGAGCAGTCCAACGCGGACAGCCGCGGCGACGTGCCGCACGACCGCGCCTTCTCCACCGTCATGGCGACCGTGTGGCTCGGCACCAAGAGCGGCAACCTCTACGTGCACTCCGCTGTGGGCAACTACAGCAAGTGTCTCGCGAGGTGAGTGTCTACCACTTGTATCTATGACAGGTTGAGTGCTTGAAGATTCAACATCTTTCATCTCAGGCTATGTGCGTCGGTGGGTGTAGGTCCCATGGTGTGCGTGGTGATCAGACTTGGACTCATTCCTCCTCCCGCCGCGTGTTTATGGCGGCATAATAAAATAAGATCAAAAGGTAGGTAAAGTGAAATGAAGGATACATGACAAAACACCAAGTAAACAGAAAAGAAATTGCCAGCGCCTGTTTGATATTTGAAAATTGAAATGTATTTGTTCCTTTTTTTAGGGCAGAAGCCTTCATTCACAAAAAAAAATTATAAGCAAAGAATTAAAGAAATTAGAACTAGTATTTACAATTGAAACAATTGAACTAACTGCAGACTGTTGCAAACAATCTACAGGTGGCTCAACTGATCCATATTAATACCAGTCGGAAGCGTCCCCGAGACGCTGGCTGCATTGCCCCGCTGTATGGCAATGCTGATGCGCTGTGCCAGATACTGACCAGCTCTCGGGTCACGCGACGCTTCGACCAGACATTCAGATATTTTTTTAAATACCCGAAGATCCTTGAACCTTTGTTCCTTAATAACAATATACATTGTATGTTGAAACTTAGATTAAATTAAACTAAAAAAAATTGGTTGCCTGTAAAGTCGGTATACGGGCGAAAGTTTTACGTGACAACGACTTTGAGTGGTAAAATAATTATGTCTGTCTCTCTCGCTCTTAGGCGGGCTAACCATGCCCGAGTGGAAGGGACGCGTGCCTCTCACTCGCTCTCATTGTGAGCGCATAACGTGAGCGGAGCGTAACGCAGTTTCTTGAAGTGTCACCCGGCAAACCAATTTATAAGACGTTGTCACGTCAAAAATATAAATATCCCCTGTCGCTCGTGATACGGGCTGTCACTCCCCTGATACCGATCCAACTAGCGTGATTCCAACATACTCCAACTACTAAGGTCCAATTTCACCGTGCAATCGAACGCGTTCAATATAAGATAACCTCAGTTTAGTGCTGTAAACGGGTTCAGCGCATTTTAGAGACATAAAGCCTCTTTGTGTATAAAACAAATTATTTTAATTTTATTGACATTCGTATGCTCAAAAAGCAGAATATGGAGACATTGTATCTTACGACCCACTCTATATTTATTTCCTACCCATGTTCTAAGAGATTTGAGTTGGAGTTTGAAAAAAGTTGAAACGGTTCAAACTCTAAACCGAGTTCAAGAACTGTCATGACACACATAGCAAGATTTGAACTTGATCAAGCTGAACTTTCTTTGAAATAGTTTTTTTGATGTTAGTTTTAGCAGCAAACGATGAAATTATGCCGTGTGGTGCCGGCTTAGAATTAGCACCCACACAGCTCTTCCCGCGAGTGTCTTAAGAGGCGACTAAGGGATATCCTCCGGGGGCGGGCAGCAACGCCCCCTGCAGAACAATTCTACCAACGAACTGTGATCCCCAACCCGCATGCTCAGCGTGGGGATTATGGGCATTACCCCTATAAAAAAGCCAATAAGGCGCTTATCAGGGGGAGGCCTGCGTCCAGCAGTGGACCAATATAGGCTGTTGAGGTGAAGTGAGGTGAAAATGGACCTTAGTGATCGCATTATTAAATTATTCACGGGTATTTATCTCGTTTATTTACCTATTTTTCCGGACGTTTCAACAGATTTACACTCTGTCTTGGTCACGGGATGACTGGAGTACTGGAGCTACCGCCTCTGCGAAGCGGGGGCAGCATTATTTGCAACTACCCACACTTGTTCTTCAGAAATAGGAATGTCCATCTGCACACTAGGACGACACACAACACTAACCGTGTCCGTGACGCACTGAGTAACCGGTCTACGACCAGTACACTTAGCTATAACTGGATTCCACGAGGCAGAGAGTCAGAAACCGGAATCTTAGTGATCGCTTTAATACTAAATTAAAAAAAAAATACATTATGTAAACGTTTTTCCCCAGAGTGAAACTGAACGACGCAATCCTGTCGATAGTGTCGTGCGCCTCCCGCTGTATAGTGGCGCTGGCAGATGGCAGCGTCGCGATATTCGCGCGCAGTGCCAACGGCCAGTGGGACTTCTCGGAGTACTGGCTGATGACGCTCGGAGACCCCAAGTGTTCAGGTACGAGATAGGAAGGTAATGAAAAAAAAGAATAGGCCCGCCATTTGAAAGTAACAAGGATGTCAAAATGGCGGCCATGGAGTCATGACATCCAGTTCGAAGTGAGTCAACAGAATACGCTGGTTAACTCATTTTTAGGGGTCCGTACCTCAAAAGGATATAAAACATCAAACGCGAGTCGGACTCGCGCAATAAGGGTTCCGTAAGACCCTGTGTCTTGCCAAATTAACATGAATCTAGGTCAACGGGAAGTAGGTACCCCGTAGTAGGTCCATGCCAAGAAACGAAATTTTTTTTTTCGTGAAACTACAAATTTACGTTTTCTCGATTTGTCCCTTTATTTGTGCTATAAGACCTTGCTTCTTACTAAATTTTATGACTCTAGGTCAACGGGAAGTACCGATAGCAAGAATCAATAGTATTTTTTTGGTGAATAAACTACTAATTTACGGTTTTAGGATTCTTCCCTTTACTTGTGCTATAAGACCTTGCTGCTCACCAAATTTCATGATTCTAGGTCTACGGGAAGTACCCTATAGGTTTTGAGTGCATGTGATTCCCTTGGAAATTTCAAAATATTCGGACATAAACGGCAGTAACTTTTGAGTGCGTCGACTTAGAAGTTTAATTTATATCGCGGCTTCAAGAGGATACGGACTTGAGTATTTGATGTTAATTTCTACTAGATACGTCCACGCGTTCCTGAGAAAAGGGGGGTTGATAAATTTGTTGTTGGTTGGTAAATTAGAACTAGTATTTACAATTGAAAAAAAATAGCTAACTGCATAAAATCAATAAAGAAAATGAAATACAATGAATAATACGTACAATAACACCACTAAAAATCACTATAAAATATCCTTAATCGAATAATAATCTATAATATCCTATCCTATAATCCATCACGACTGTTGCAAACAATCTACAGGTAGCTCAACTGATCCATATCAATACCAGTCGTCGCGTCCCCGCTACGCTGGCTGCATTGCCCCGCTGTATGGCAATGCCGATGCGCTGTGCCAGATACTCACTACCTCTCGAGTCACGTATTATTTATAATTGCAAATAAACAATTGATTTGGTCCACTTACTTTCCAGTGCGTTGCCTGAGCGCGGTGGGCTGCACCGTGTGGTGCGGTTACCGCAACAAGGTGCACGTGATCGAGCCGCGCTCGCGCACGCTGCTGCACTCGCTCGAGGCGCATCCGCGGCAGGAGAGCCAAGTCCGCCAGATGGCTTGCGACGGCGACGGAGTTTGGGTAAGATACATTCTTGGGCGGTGGTGGTCGCGGTCAGCCCTAATTAGTCCCTGGACATATGCTATCCCTAATGAGCGCTATAGCGCCCTGTCTTTAGCTTACCGCAGTCTTTCGCAAGTTGTCATACTATCTGGCCGGAGTGGTCCTACCCTACGTTTGCCGAGTGGTGTTACAATCTTTCAGTCATCATCATCATCAGCCTTAGTCTTTAGCTGGACACAGGCCTCCCCTAATGAGCGCCATAGCGCCCGTTTTCAGCTTACCGCATAGTCTTTCGCAGGCCGGCGGGCGTACTACACTACGTTTGCCGAGTCGCGGTGTGGTGTAACTATTTTTCCGTATTTTTGTTTATTGCAGTCATATAAACAGATCTTAGTGACAAAGGTGAGTTAAAATTATAGTCACTGTGTCATTAAGGGTGTTGCAGTGGAAGACTGGCCAGTTATCGTGGCTTTCTACATAAAATGAACATCTATAGGTACATACTTAAATATTTACCACCTTAATTTACAGCTAATTTACAATTAACCAGTCGCTAAAAGTACCTAACGTTGAATAAGTCATAAAATCATTTTTATTAGCTTCTCTTTTAGTTTATTTTCGAACATTTTTTTTTCTCAAGGCTTTTTATGTTCTCTGGGAGTTTATTATACATTTTTTACCTTGCCAAATTTTATAGTTCTAGGTCAGCGGAAAGTAGGACCCTATAGGTTTTGGTCCATGGCAAGAATCTATTTTTTTTTGTGAATAAACTACAACTTTACGGTTTCAAACTTTTCCGTTTACTTGTGCTATACCATTACCTTGCTTCTTGCCAAATTCCATGATTTAGATTTTGGACGTGTCAACTGGAATTACCTTATAGGTTTTGTTTGCATGTGATTTCATTGGAAATTTCATTTACTTTGACTTAGCGATATAGCATCAAAGAGTTTTTGGAAAATGATTACAGTCAGTTTAAGGTCAAATCTCCTAAATTACCTGACATCTTCGTTGAATCACCTAACTCAAAGTGATAGATTCTCAAGAAACTTAGTTTTAAGTATATATGTAAATTTAACTTGCAACAATAATTTGTATTTTTTTTATTTCTATAATGTATGACGATAAAGAAATATTAATCTGAATCTTAGGAGAAGACGAAGGGACTGACTGCGTTGACTTAAGAGTTTTGAAACCCTAATAAAGCAAAATTCCTTTTCCACTTTCCAGGTGACTATAAAGATGGACTCCACCCTGCGGCTGTACCACGCACACACATACCTGCACCTCAAAGACGTGGACATCGAGCCGTACGTGAGCAAGATGCTCGGCACCGGCAAGCTGGGCTTCTCCCTGGTGCGCATCACGGCGCTCCTCATCAGCTCCGGCCGGCTCTGGATCGGGACCAGCAACGGAGTCGTCATATCTGTGCCGCTGTCGGATAGCTCCAAGGACTGCGTGCCAGTGCCCGCTTATAGATCTGGTTAGTCGATTAGAGTATTTTAAAAATAGATAGAATATTATACATTTGCACAAAAAAATTACATGGGCGAGCATAATTTAGTTTAAACATATTGTTTTATAAGTGAAAAGTTTCACTTATAAACAATATGTTTAAACAGAGACATTGGTGGTTTAACTAATATACCACCAATGTCTCTACTCATTAAAGTTATAAAAGCTGCTTGTTTTCCATCGAAAATAAAATAAAATAATGCTAGATAGCATTCTCTACCTAACCTTTGGGTATTCTGGATAACAATTTAGTAGGTAGATGGACAAAAAATGAGGGTAGATCGATTCATCTGCCAATAAAAACCCACTGGCAGTGCCTTCAATTATTTCGTGACCATGGCGCATGAAACTATGCCGAAATATTGGAAAGCTCCTTACTCAAATCATGGTAAATATCCCGATATAATTGACTTTAACTGCAAAATTTACGGAAAACAAGAGAACATTATATAATAAACTTACATAAAGCTAACAATTCGTGTGTTTGTGTGTAGGCGGCTACCTCCTAATGATAATTGTATTAAGTATCCAATAAACTTTATCATAACATGAGCTCTGCTTAGTTCGGGGCTATATGATGCTGTGTGAATTGTCCAGCATTATTTTATTTATAACGTCAATCTAACCTCAACAGCCTTTAATGGTCCACCTCTGGACGCAAGCCTCACCCTGATAAACGCCTTATTGGCTTGTATCTCATGGGGGTAATGCCCATAATCCCCAAGCTGGGCATGCGGGTCGGGGATCGCAGTTCGGTGTTACAATTGTTCTGCAGAGGGCGCTGCTGCCCACCCCCCGGTGGATAACCCTTAGTCGCATCTTACTATAATATATTAAACAAAAACGCTTCCCGCTGTCTGTCTGTCTGTTTCTATGTATCTTTAACCTTTCGAAGGCCGGACCTGGGAAACAACTGCACCCTTCGTGTGCCGCGACATGGCGCGATCATAGAGCGCACTCGACAGGATTCAGAATTTATTGAATATTTCCAATAAATTGTTTGGTGGAAGCATAACTAACGATTGTATTTTGAAGTTAGATAGTTACTGTACCTTAAAATATATTTTTCACTTACATCTTTGTTCAAGAAATCATCCCGTGGTGCTCGATGGCGCACGCGCAGCTCAGTTTCCACGGGCACCGCGATGCGGTCACCTTCTTCGTAGCGGTCCCCGGCGGCGCGAACTCGCCCGCGCTCTCGCCCGCGCACTCGCCGCAGAACTCGCCCTGCAACTCGCCTCTACCGCCGCCCATGCTCGTCATATCCGGCGGCGAGGGGTACATCGACTTTAGGATAGGTGAGTTGCGTTATGCTTTGTAACCGAATGCCAAATATTCAATCCTACTCTAAATAAATTATTATAAAAAGCAATTTATGAACGCATTTTGACGAATAGCGGGTTAACTACCAACCATTATTTGTGTTGGAAGAACACCAACGTTTCATCTCTTATCGAGGATAGATAGAGATAGAACGATGGCCCAAATTCAACAGAGACAGAGGTTGGAACCTACCACCCGCCTGGAAGCCGTGTCTTCATGAGATATCAAATAGCATTATGGAGCCGGGTGTAGATACTGTTAGTTCCATATGTACCTAGGGTATACCAACACCCGACACAGTAGGATCTTTACGAGGAGATGACTCTCACGCCCTACAGCATCTACAAGCGGCGTTCACGTCGCGGGCTCAATGCGTGCTCGTGCGCAGTGCTCGGAGGGATGCGGAACGCGCGCGTCTAGAACCGCACTCACCCTGAAGAAGATGTCCCTCGTTAAGGGATGAAACGTTGGTGTTCTTCCAACACAAATAAAGTTCGTAGTGGTTAACTACGAACCTTACATCGGAATGAATTTATGAATGCTTTTAAATTTTCTAGAAATTAACTAGATAACAAGGAGAGTAGATAAAACTAATATTAGGACGAATTTAATTGCGTACCTACTACAAGAATTTCTTATGGAAATATTTGAAAACAGTGTGTGGTATGAATTTGGACTGGTATAGATAAAACCTCACCCAGACGGTCTCGGCCTGCGGTGGCCGCCACCGCAGGGGTCAAAGCAAAGCAAAATTATCTACGTCAATAACTTTTATTTTCCCATAATCACAACAGTTGGAAAAGCCATACTATACACCCATGTTGTAAAATGATCGAGATCTTTTTAAAAGTTTTTTTTATTAAGGCCGCTCCGCGGTCAATTGGTCAATACGATCGTCACCGTTTTAAATATTTATCTAAAACGAATCTATTCAAAGTAATGAAACGAAACACGAAATATAACCAATATCTTAGCAATATATGACCAATAAGGTTGAAATTCTATTGGAAAATATAAAATTTTCCTCAAGGCGCTTTACAAAAATGAGTTTTTTTTAATGATTTTATTATTATTGTATTAAATCTATTATTAATTACGAAAATCTGTATAACCTTAATTATGGTCGTCTGGAAGAAATCTCTGCAAGGGATAAGACCGCCAATTGCAGGATAACTTAAAGAAAAGATATATAATTGAAGTAGTAGTTTTACACCTGTTTACTGTGAGGGTTAAAAACCCGCGCAATTTTTTTTGTATTTTCTATAGTTGTTTATTATTAAACTGTACAAAATATTGTAAAACGAAATATTTTATCAGATATTAGTTTTATTTTGTGGTTTGTTTCAGTACTTAGATAAGTTTTACAGAAATCTTTAAAACGGTGAGGATAGAATCAGGCAATTTACCGCGGAGCCCCCTTAATATATTCATAATCTTTTCATGCCCTCGGCGTCCCCAAACGACATCCATAACCTACATTCAACTACAGATTTCAAAACAAGCAATATGCACGTTAGCTTACCCCCAGAAGCGTACACCTGCAAGTAGTTGCATTCCAGCTGTCCGCCTCGACGTAGACTAGTGCTTACCATGCTTACCATACCATCACGAAATACTCGCTCCTAACTAACGGTGCAGTCTTTACAGTAAAAGCTTGCCGCACACCTGGTAAGTACCGCTGCCGCACATCACAGAAATGTGCATTAAAATATGGGCTTTAAGGCTGCACGAGTCGTCCGATCCAACTCATCAGTCATCTCTCATCTGACATAATAGAGATTCTCGCGCGCTTGATGAAAGGAAAATAAATTTATTCGTAAAAAAAAATGGGAAAAGACTTTTAGCACAAGGGTTATTGTAGAAAAACTATTGAGAGGATCTTTTCAAAATAATATATTTCAACTTTTGAATAACTAAACTATGTCTGTACGGGCTTTATTTAGAGTTTTCTTTCTCCGTATGTTAATTATTTTCGCCCAAAGTTGGCCTAAATTCGGTGTTAAAATACGAAAGTTTAGAAGGTTGTATTTTTTTAATTAAGTCTTTTTTTACGGTTTCGGTTGCATACAGACATAGATAATGACGAGATAAATTGATATTATCCTTAGTTGTAGTTACCCTTCCACGTTTGTATGGAGAGTTGAGCGACTCGTTCAGCCTTTACTCGTAACATTGGGATGAATTTTATATTGACGGTATCAGAAGACACACGGCTCGCGGGCCACTCGCTTGAAGTTCGTGGGAAGCCATTTTGTCAGTGTAAAATGTGTCTAAAGAAAACGAGTTTAAGCCCATATTTGAATGCACGGTTTTGTGCTCTGTGGTAGCGGTATTGGATAAAAGTGTGCAGAGCATTATACGAAAATGTTTAGTGGTGCGTAAAATGCGTACTTTGAACATAAATTACAACTCATCGAGTAGCAACTCAATTAATGAGGCGCAGAACTAAAAAAAATCCCTCGATTTGCCTCAGATTTATAGCTAAAGATACATATAATAAGACATGGTTTTCCTTACACCATTTTTTCGGAGCGAGCTCACCCAGTGACGTAAATTTTAAAAAAAGAAGAAGTCTTAGAAAAAGAAGATTAATCATAAAATCGAAAAACCATCTTCTAGTTTACCATTTTTTTCAACTGGTGTACATCACTTGTTGTAGATTCATACTTCGGTAATCTGTAGATTTTTTTAGTTTTTGTGCCTATTGGTTGATTTGAGTTCTAGGTACTTATTCTACTAAAATAGGCTTCGCCTACATAAATACTTATGGGTGGTTTGCTACATATTAATCAACATTACTTACAATACAATGTATAAGTTCACTTCATTTTGCTTGGGCTGCATGTCCACTAAAGTAAAGCGAAATTAAATCAATAATTAAAAGTAAACAACAAAAGTTACCGATCGCGTCCACTAGATGCCAGCATTGTCGAAAAGTGAACTGGTAAATTTAAAAGGAATTTTACCATTAGCTTCGCTCTTACCGTAAATTTAATGATTTATTTCGCGCTACCCATGAAGCAGTGTCGTACATTTTGGTAGAAAATGTACCTCACGGTGGTTGGCAAAGCTTGCAAATAAAAATCGGGTTTGTCCTATTTCTAGGTTCTACAAGTAATTTAGATAGCCAATAAGAGGTTTTGCGCATATTGTAAGCCATTTGCTGTGAATTTTTGTTAAAAGATATTTTCAATCAATTGTAGTTCTTATCGAATCGACATACTTTTGATTTTAGTAAAATAATGTCAATAAACTCCAAAACGATAAAATATTCGCAGATTGTTTAAGCGTGTGTTCACAGCAAATGGCTTACAATGTGTGCAAAACTTCTTACCTCCAATCTAAATTACTTGTAGAACATCCAAAACAGTAAAACCCCGATCTTTTTTCAAGCGTCACTACCTAACCACGTAAACAAGCCACGTTTCGAATCTAAATCATTATAAATATTACTAAGTTGAAATAAGTAAACGGAAGGGCAGGATTCCTTATAATTTCCCCATTATTCTGTTTCCTGGTTTAGAAGAACACGCGGATGACATAAGAGACACCGCCTCCCACCTCATTGTATGGCAGATAACTGGCGGAACATGACTTACCGATTGTATTTACTAGTCTAATAAACGTGGTACGTTGATTTGTTTTAAAGCACTGCTTCGTACGTAACTCACTAACGCTAAGTCCCTGGTGCATGCATCACTCACTTGATACCATTCTCATGTGTTTTAATAAAGAGGCTGGATGTTACATTATTCGTGTAATGCATTATATATTTATTTAATAAAAGTTTCACCATCCACATGCATTACACTTAAAACAAACTTAAATTAGGTCTGGTCCTGATATCCGTGTTTTCAACAGGTTAACACGGCTTTTACACATTTTCAGGGCTATTTGCAATAATTTATTTTACTTTTTACATACATAATTACGTTATACATATAACATTTCGGTGTTGATTTTATATTTTAATAAATTTACGTACAGGGACGGAAAGTACCCAAAATATTTAACATAAAATATCCAAATTGCCTCGCCAGGTTAACCAGAATGCAATTTTATTCTGGTTAACCAGAATAAAATTGCATTCTCAACCAGAATAAAATGCATTCAGCATAAAAAATAAATCGCTCGCCAGATTAATCTGGCGAGCGATTTATTTTTTATGCTCGATCTGGAGGAGATCGCTGTGTTGATATAGAATCCAGAAACAAAGAAAAATATCAGAAGTTTTCACTTAAAAAATCTTGAATGGAAGATCTCTTTACCAAATCCATCCAGCCTTTTTATTTAAATTCTTGTGACTTAATTATTGTAACTAACAAGGTACTAACCAAAAACAGCTAAGTTAACATTTCTTTTTGCTAGCTAACGTGTATATTGCTAATCCAATACTGTGAATACCAATTTAATATATTTTTAATATGCCAATTAGATTCAAGATTTTATGGGTAAATAATACATTTACACGTCAAATCGAATAAATAACATTACATAATCAAATTTTATTATTGAATTTCTTGATTATCTTCTTCGTTTAAATTAAATAATTTATTTTTCGTGTAGGTAACCTAAACATTTTGATTTGCATCAGGTACGTAGATATTGTTAAAACTAATGACTTATAAGAGTATATTTAGTTAACCTAATCTGTTTTTCTATATGTGATTTCAACCAAATTTTCGATTCTTTACAGTCAACATTCAACTCAGAACAATCTAAAAGTTTGGTACCACCATTCGTTACAATTTTTTTCATCCCATTGTGTGTTATTTGATTTGAAAACTCTAGTAGATAA
Organism: Eupithecia subumbrata; assembly: GCA_949316285.1. Taxonomy (NCBI): domain Eukaryota; kingdom Metazoa; phylum Arthropoda; class Insecta; order Lepidoptera; family Geometridae; genus Eupithecia; species Eupithecia subumbrata. Next base: position 28,972,777 of record OX438642.1, on the reverse strand, counting down.
AGTTTGAGATACCCACCAAATAGCCATCCATAAACGACACAGCAACTCTCGTCTATTCTCTCTAGGATTCATAAAGCTACGTTACATTTTGGTTTGATCATTTACACTGTACATTAGGTGAATGTGTTTTTTTCGCCAGAAATATGTGTTCACGATTTATCACTCGTCGATTTATCAACTATATTATAGCTATAATGTCTACTATGTACCCATAACACAAGCTCTGCTTAGCTTGGGGCTAGATGATGCCGTGTGATTTATCCAGCATTATTTATTTTATTTTTATATTGATTTAGTTCGATTTTCGTGAAATACACGTTTGGTTTCGTAACCTACTTTAAAAAAACAATAAAGTTCTATGTTCGCCTGTATATCTGTTTTTTTACTATTTATTTATTTTCGTCGATGGCTCTCTCAATTGTGGACCTATTTAGATGATTATTTTGTTATTGTATATATAAAATGTATTCACGAGGGTAGGGTATTTGTCGCGCAAAAATTAAAAATAGTGTACATATTAAGGAATTTGAAGACGATTTTTAGTTTTTTCAAAACATTTTTGTACAATTTTTGTACAGTTTTCTAGAAAACAATCTGTCTCAGAGTAATAGGTAAGCTGCGGGTTGAATTGTTATATATTTCCACAGTTTATGTTGTCTCCTAATAATGGATATGTTATATGTAAGAACGTCACACCTTGTGGTTCTAGCTTTGCTCTCGGGGTTATTACGAATCGATTTATGAAGAAAGGTTAAAATAACTTGTACGCAATCAACGAGATATCAAAATTAAATTATTCAACTGAAGATTACGAACAAAGCATCCTTAAATAACACTGTGAATATTTTTCAGATCTCTAACATTTCCTTGTAAATCTATTAGGAGTACTTTCTCTGTAACATGCTAACGCTGCAAATCTTTTCTCTTTACACTTTTAACTTTACACCTTATGTTCTAGAAAGTCGTGGGTTTGAAAATTGGGTTTGGCGTTTCGGATTGTATTTACCAAAAATATATTCTCTTTTTACCTTTGAAGGTTCAAAAAGGAAACCGCATAATTGCGAAAACAGTATATATGTAAGTAGACTACTTGTGTCAAATAAATGTTTTTACTTCTTAGCTTTTTTTTAATATCTATCTGCGTTAGTCTCCAGAAGTACCTAAGTAGCTTTCAATCGACGATATAAAAGCAAACGCAATAAAGAAAATAAGTCTCAATGCGACCAAAACAAAAAGTGTGTATAATTCATATTATTAATGGTATACAAAATACGCCGAAACGCTCCACCCAACACCCTACCAACATATCACAGATTTACTATAAAACTATTGTATACATCAGCCAAACTCTGTGTAGAATGTTTGTAAACAAATCACTACACAAATAACTAAAACTCAATTGCTTGGCTTCAAGTTTCAGATAAAATTGTAAGCAAAATTTATTGAAGAAAGTATCTCAAATCGACGAGTAATGTAAATTGCGTATAAAAAGACGTGGCAACAGAGTGAATTTTAGTTTAAGTATAGGCGGTTTGTTTACAAACATTGTACATCGAGTTTGGCTAGTTGACGAATTCATTATGAATGTAAGCGGGTTAACAACGAACGTGGTTTATGTTGGAAGAACACCAACGTTGTATCGAGACGGCACGCATCCGCGACGCTGCGGGGCTCGGCGACAAGAACCGCACTCATCCTGAATTTGTCCCTCGTGTGTATTCTTCCAACACAAACAAGGTTGGCCTCTAGAAGGCAAGTGACGCTCTAAAAAAATCCAGGTTTTTAATAATAACAATTATAATTACAAGTAATTTAGATGCAGGTAAGAAGTTTAGCGCGCATTGTAAGCCATTAATAAATCTCTGCTAAAAGAATCTTTGAATCAATATTAGTTTTAGAGTCTGACATGATGTTAATTTTAGTAAAAAAAACTCCGAAACGACAATGAATTCGTAGATTGTGTTAGCGAGGTTCACAGCAAATGGCTTACAATGTGCGCAAAACTTCTTGTCTGCTATCTATATATATTGCTAAAGAACCTAGAAAATAATAAAAACCCGATTTTTTTTTCGACTGTCAATAACCGAACCCGTTCACATTCATAATGAATATCACAGATCGCTATCACAAACGTTCGTTCGTTCGCAGCCGACTCGGAGATGGAAGACAGCGTGGTGGTTGCGGAGGACGGCTCCTCGAGCGGCCACAGCTCGCTGGCGGAGCGCGCCTCCAAGAGCCACCTCATCGTGTGGCAGGTGGCGACCGCCTAACGCCGCGCCCGCCGCGTACGCATCGAGTCCGAGTCTGACTTCGTTTACGTGTGTACCTCCACCAAGCCGGAGGTCCCGCTGTAGGCGGCGCGCGGCGAGTGAGCACGATGATCCAGGGATGTACCTTTACTTGCTATTCAACTCACCAGTAGGACTCGCCTTAGTAGGAGTTTTGCAACCTGCGTAAGAGGGTTAGTGACACTCGAAAAAAAAACCGGATTTTTACTATTTTTTTAGGTTCTACAATTAATTTCGATTTGACGACCGATATGTGAAATGAAATATCTGTTCCTGGTGTTCTGGTACATCCCGTGCTATGGTGTCGGTGAATTCCAAGTTGACGAAAAAACTGTCGGCTGGCTGCATATTTCATTCATTGAGAAGGAAAAAAATTATTCCGCCAATACCAACCTGCAGCGGTCTATTCGGCGAGTTCGGTGGTAGTACCGTAGCTTTTTTTACTACTCATAGAAAATATGGGTATTTTCTATTAGTAGTAAAAAAATCTATGTATATCAGCCCCATAACACAAATTCAAACACTGTGTGGATTGTCCAGCATTAATTATTTAATTAGATTGGAGGTAAGAAGTTTTGCGCACATTGTAAGCCATTTTCAATGACGACGCTAAAAAATCTAAGAATTTATTGTCGTTCTGGAGTCTATTGACATGAGATTTTTACTAAAATCAACATTATGTCGATAGATTACAAAACTACAATCGATTCATCGTTTCTGTTAGCAAAGATTCATAGCAAATGGCTTACAATGTACGCAAAACTTCTTACCTGCTATCTGAATTACTTGTAGAACCTAGAACATAGTAAAAACCCGTTTTATCGAGCGTCACTAACTACCTTAAAGAATGGGATTGACAGTGTCATATGTCACCTCTCAGCAGCTATTACGCAAATATCCACCCATCTTGTAATTGACATAATGAAAGCCATTCCATGGCCTTCGCGCGTCCCCATCCAATCGCATATTACAATCGAATGGACAAAAAATGAAGCGAAGAGAAAATCAATAACACTTTGATTTAAAACTAACCAGTAAATTTATAGTAAGTACAGAATTTGAATTTGAATTGAATTTGAATCTGGCGGTTTTTGAGTAATCGCACAGCAGGTCGAATTCGAACAAGACGGCAAGAGAGACGTCCTTCTCAATCCCATTCTATAATTACGCAGGTAATTAAAGAAAACCATAAAAGTTTACGTTTCCTACCACCTTTAGCTACTTAAGGGTCCGGCGACGGATGAATTTCCCATACAAACGTAGTACCAAAATGATTTGTTATTTGAGAATATTTTCAACATGGTTTGCTATTATTTGTATTAGAATAGTATTTATTTAGGTTCCTGCCACAAGCTTTTTTCAAAATACTTATCTACACAATTACAAAGAAAACATTCATTCTTCAGTGTAAAAATGCGATTCGGTTTAATTTCATTTCAGACAGGTATTTTGAATAAAAATTATGGCAGGAACCTAGATAAATACTATTTTAATACAAATAATAGCAGACCATGGTGAAAATATGCTCAAATTACAAATCATTTTGGTATTACGTTTGTATAGGAAATTCATCCGTCGCCGGACCCTTAAAGCAACCCTTTCATACGCACTTGGTTGTAGTTTTTCAATAATTTTGAGTGAAAATCTTTATTAACTAGGAATATTACAATTGAGCTAACTGCAGACTGCAGGGCCGCGATCAAGGTGTGTTAAGGCACGGCATTACGCCTCAAACGTTACCAGTTGAAACGTTAGGGTGCGCGTTCACAGGCCGGCATCGGACAATCCGCACTGGGGCACCATCAATGGTTTGACATAAAAGATCCGTATCGCACGGAGCGGACTGTCGGCAATGCCGGCGAGGACTCTTTAGGCAACTTTTCTATTTAATGCGAATGACGTCATTCGGATTGCCGATCAGTGGACGCACTTGTCAGCGTATTGTCCGTTGCCGGCCTGAGAACGCGCACCCTAACGTTTCAACTGCTAACGTTTGAGCCGCAATGCCGTGCCTTACCATACCGTGATCGCAGCCCAGAACTAGCAAATAATCTACAGGATTGGTGAGTTTATTTCACGTTAGTAACGAAGCGTGATCGTGACGATCACTTTATCCATATAATTTGCTACAGCGCCTCTATTGTGCGGGCGTGGAACAACGCATATCCCCATACAAAAAGGGGAGGTTACGATCACGCGGTATCAATTTCATCGTTACTAACTTCAAATCTCATTCACTCTTCCCTAAGATCTAATTTAGTAATTTTTGATACGTAAACCTGTCAAAAGTCATTGTTTAAGCCAAGGGAGTACCTTAAAATGTATTTAAATTTTCTTTTGAAACGATCTACCGGAAGATAAAACACCGTTTCTACCAAAGAATTTGCATATCCCTATGACTTTTACCGTAGCATACTCTTCTGGTAGTCACTTTTTATGTAAAAATTATCTGTTTTACTGCTAAAGAATGAACAATATCTATCATATTGGAATAATAAATGTAATGGTAATAAAAGTACATCCCTTTCGAGCGTCGATGTAAATGGATTTGCGCGAAGTGAATGTTAGTTAGTGTGGTCGCTCGACGCGAGTTGAATCGTTGAAGATGGTCTTCGTAATCTTTCATTCATTACACAATCGCGGTATCAATTTCAGCGAGTTCACATCTGAGGGATTTTTAGCCGTTTGAGGGATTTTTAACCTTCTTGGGTTAGTGTTCAAAGAAAATCAACTTTCATAGAATCCAGCTGTTAGCCGACTTCGGCTGCGAAGGGGAATAGTGGAAAACTGCAGTTGTTGTCGAGTATATTTTTGCATTCGACAAAGAATATGTTTAACAAAATGTAATTAATTTACTAATAACATCTTTATACACAAAGAAAATTACAATCAAGTTATAGAAATAAATTAGAACTAGTATTTACAATTGAAACAATTGAGTTAACTGCAGACTGTTGCAAACAATGTACAGGTAGCTCAACTGATCCGTATCAATCAGTCGTCGCGTCTCCAAGACGCTGGCTGCATTGTCCCGCTGCAGGGCAAGGCTGATGCGCTGCGCCAGATATCTAACTAATTAGTCATTCCTTCAAGTCTTTTTGCCATGTCAGCACACTATTTTAGGAAAGCTGCCTTCATAATCGCAGTTAGAGGGAAGATGTGGGTTGGTTGAAATGTTACCGCGCTGTGTGCATCACTCACGCTCGTCACAAGGTTTCTTCATTCTCGGAATGTGTGCACGGCACTATGGACTCTACTATCATATTTATGTGTGCTTAATTTGTCTGTTAGTTTCTTGGCGTGTTCATATTGTATCTACGGGGTCAGTTTAACATGAGTTTATGGACCCCTGACTAAGCTTAATCTCATTTAGAATTATGTACAAGATTTAACCACCAAATAATATATTATAGAATATTGGATTCGTTTTGTCATTGCTCTTGGACGTCTCTCTTATTGAAACCAAAGAACGGTGGCAAAACGGTCTCTTATTATTTAGTGTTACATTATTGTAAGTTTGTAATTATTTAATTAATATTATTACATCATTGATAACACCAAAACTCATTTTGTAACTTATACCATTTTGGGCTGGGGCTGTCATCTGTATCACAATTTTTATTTAACATTTTGAGTTTAGTATCATACTTTTAGATTTAATTACTCATGAGACAATACAGTGCGCATCTGCGCACAGCTTTGAGAAAATATTGCGATTTCACTGAAAGTTAACTTTTTATTAACATCGTTTAAAGAACCTAACTACATATGGGAACTAATGTTGTTATTTTATTTTTAGTTAAATAATGGTGCAAATATTATTTAATACAATTTGAAATCGAAGCCTTAACCTTATTTTATTTTACTATCAAGGAAAAAAAATCAAAGAAAGATACAGGCGATACAGGGATACAGGGTTATTGGTAATTAACCCTGTATTTTTATTTCAGACAACAAATACATCGAATACTGATTATGTTAATAATAATAAATTTAATACGGTAATACGTCCAATTTTCTATTAGTGGTATTATCCGAATCGAATACAGATTGCATTCCTTTTATTTGAAATTAAACTATACAACTCTAGAAAATTAAAAGTAACAGTACAAAATAAAAGGATATTCGTAATGTTTTCCCACCATTACGCTGATATTGTCTATTATTTTTGTTTATAATAATATGCTCATCCCGTAAGTGTATTGAAATGTGTCTAGTTTATTTGATATTGCAGAGAACGCTAGTTATAGAAGTACATGCAACTGACATTTAACATCTCTGGTATTCCCATAAAATATATTTATTGCAAAATTCTTATGAAATCGTGTATTAATTACTATTTCTCTAAAACATTAAACAGTTTATATCATTGTACTAGCAAGATTTACAGTTCGAAATGTATTAAGTTCATGATTTAAAGTTAGTATATTATGTAGTTGTCAAAATGTATTAAGTCCATGATTTACAGTTAGTATATAATGTAGTTGTCAAAATGTATTATTCCAAACTAGCGTCCACTGTGAGTCCTAGTCAACCTATATCGATGTAGGAGTAGGTATATTAACTAGGCTTACATTGTTTTGCTAAGTTTACAATAAATTATAACACGGTGCGAGAGAGTATTATTTTATTTACTGTATTATGTGTAAGTGTTGCGGTCATTTCTTGAGTCCGTTCAATTCAAACTTGTGTTAGTTACACAAAATTAAAAATTATTTATTCTGTAGATACAATAGATGTACACTTCGAAGAAAGTAAAATTCTTAAAATGAAGAGAAGTTGATGACCACATCTTTTTTAATTTGTCTAATTTGTCTGCTGGTGACGGTCTTGATTTATTACGAGTATAGACAGTTGACATACATATTATCTCGAGGATAAACAAGAAAGAAATTAAAAATTTTAAAAATCACCTGACAGATTTTTGTGAAACATGGCTAAGAACACTCGGAATAAAATTATTTATGACACAAAAAAACTAAACGAAAATCGGTTCATCCGTTTGGGAGCTACGATACCACAGACAGATACACAGACAGACACGTTAAACTTATAAAATCCCTCGTTTTGCGTCGTGGTTAAAAATCTTGGGACGGGTTTCGCTCCCACTCGAAAAATAACAACTAACAGGGTAAAGGGTTTCATCATCGCTTCTTTACTTGGTCTACATACCGAAGCGACAGAATACCAAAATATTACTATTTCCGTGTCAATCAATTTTAAGAATTTGACCTTTTCTAAGAGCCTTATCACACTAGCGGTTTGCGAGCCGCTGCGAATAGCAGCGCGGACGCCATTTTTTACGGTCTCGTACAAACGTTTAAGTACGTACATATTTTTTATTCATTTGCAAAACAACACAAAGTAGTCGCTCTCTTCCATTTGAGTAATTGATAATGGATCTACCCAAATTCTTCGATGCTTTCGTTTTCGTCTCCGACGTCTTTGAAGTAACAAAGCCAACAGCGCAGCAGTGTCTTCTCGTCGGAATCCATTTTGTTACTGAGTGTATTGTACGTCGTTAACTTGCTACAAACACGCGACGAAAACGTTGGGTGTCCGAAGCGAATTCGCTGCGCATGCGCGGCGTGTTCGTTGCGCCCCCGCAACGTATTCGCTGCGCGGCCTCTCCGCTCCGTAGCCGCTCGCAAACCGCTTGTGTGAAAAGGCTCTAAGAGTTCATTTATTGTAATGATGGAAACAAGGAGTTTTTGATTCTTGATTCTTGACCACTGTTACCTAAGTATTGATGTGGTCAACAACCGGACTAAACAACACGACTCTTCCGTTTTATTATAAAACTTTTACGAAAACTATTTCTTGAATACAGACGAACTGACTCAAGAAGCTTGTGGGGCTTATATTCTCGGATATTTTATTATAAATATAATCGACTTCGGTCGAACCAATATTTTTGTAGTTTCAATCAGACGAGTCGGACATACCATACAATACAATATACGAACATTATACCAACTGAGCTGTTTGAAAATAGTATAAACCAATTAAAAATTTATTCAAAAAGAAAATTACAATCAAATTATAGAAATAAATTATAACTAGTATTTACAATTGAGCTGCATACTGTTTCAAAGAAATGTACTGAAATTTTGGTTTTGTCCTAAAATATAAGCCTCATAACGAGATGCATATAAGCATAATAATGACCAGCGTTGTCTGTAGGTACGCTTGAAAATAATGTGCAACGTTGAAACTGTATTTAAATGTACCGTTGTGTGATTTAATGAATTGTTTCTTATTAGAACAATTGAAGAAATTGTTTTTAATTGTACTTATATTGAAATAAATAAACAATCAAATTAATTATTTTATAATTAATTAGATGAATTACACATAATTGTGTTTGAAATTATTTTACTTTTATACACTATTTATTAATTTAAAAGAATGTTTGATGGGTTTTGTTTTATTCAAACGTATGTGGTATTTTTTTAAATAAAATATGATTTTAATTTATTTTTGTTTCTATTTTTAGCTATATTCTTGTTTATCTTTTATTTATTTTGTAGACGTAATTAATGATTAAACAATAATTTGTTAAGAGTAAGCCGCATTCAGTACACAGGTGTCAATTCGGATGTCGCCAAAACTAAATCAAACTTATTTGACGGCACAAAAATTATACTTTCCATTTTATTTCGTTCGATAAGAAAGGGACGGCAACCTTTTTAGTGCTGTGATATTAGTTTTTGGCGACATCTGAATCAACACCCATATTTAAGTTAGTGACTTTATAAATATATTTAGGTACTTAAGATTTATAAATTGTGACCAGGAAAACTTAATATGTAATTTTTGAAACATTATTGCGTATATACAGGTTGGAATATATGAACGGAGCAGTAAGGGCAACCTTAACCGTTGAAGCTATATGAAAACGGCACAAAACGTATGGGAAAAGTTTTTTTTTGCGTTTTCTGACCTTTCTAGTACTCAAACTTTAGTTAGTCTCAAAATAACTTTATGATCAGTATAAGAAACAGGATCGATTCGCATCAAAAAAGTTTTAGTGAAAAACGCCCATTTTCTCGAATATAACTTTTTCTGAAAATTTGTGGGTAGTTTCCAAAGACCATTTTCATGTAGCTTTAACGGTTGAGGTACCTGCCTTTACTGTCACGTCCGAAAATTCCACCGTGTAGAGCAGAGCATTATTGTCGAAGGTTGGTGTCAAATTGCTTTGTATTTGTTGGGAGAGTGTTATACTCGGAAGGAGTTACCAAGGTCCGAGTTCGGTTTGACGGTACTATCGAGAGTTCAACGTGACATCTAATTTTTCAATGCGATTTATTACAGCGCCGCTATCGTACGGACATCGAACTACCTAAATCCCATATAAAAATGACACTCGATACTATCAAACCAAACGCTCCTATAATTCTTTGATCAAACAAAATGTCATCAAATAGTAAAATAATATTACCCGACAATAATCGGGTTTGTATCGTTTTACGTAGTTCATGCGCGTAGTTTCGTTCCGCCCATTCTCGCACATTGATGGGCGAAACAGAACTAGTTATGTTAGCTGGTAGCATTTCGCCCAAAAAGATGTTTTTTTACAAAAAAAGTTATATCGCTAGGTAGGTTGGTATGTTAAAAGTACGTTTTTATGTCACCACGGCATGTTTATCAACGGATGTATTAATAAACACAGTTAAAGATAAACCAGCTACCTTATTCAATACTAGAAGCGTTAGAAATTGAAATAACCAACTATGTAGTGATACCTATTTGACCACTAACGCACCACCTTGCGCGTGTTTTTTTAATATATTGCTAGAACCAGATTGTCCGTTAACTATAAAATACATCAACCAACAAACCAGATTGTCGGTTAAGAATAAAATATGTCAACCGACAAACCAGGTTGTCGGTTAAGAAAAATAATTACTAAACATCCAACTAGGTGGACAGCGTGGTCGGTCGGTTGGTTGGACAAAAGAAGGTTTTTACTAATAACTTCTCAGGCAAAGAAGTTGCGTCTTCCAAATACCTACCAAATAATTATACGTGTATCTTGTTTCATCTTTCACATGAATAGGGAGTACGTAATATTATAATGTAAGTAATTTAAGTACTGTATTATTTACATAGTTCTTTGTAAAAAAGTTATTGAAGTGACAGACAGCTTACATGCCGGAGGCCATATTTAGCTAACCTATGGTATGGTATGGTAATGCTATCGTCACAGAATAGTTTATAATGAAAGGAACTATAGATAGTGCGTGCGGATAGATTATAATGGTTTCTACCTTGGCACTTTTGATACGCATCCCTCCATCTGTGTTTTCTTTTCACACACAACCCTCCATCTGTGTTTTTTTTTGACGCGCAACCCTCCATCTGTGTTTTCTTTCATGAAAGGTTAAAACGCCAAAATGTGCCATTCTGGGACGATATCATTGATATGGGGAAGCGATAATTTTGGTGGAATGAAGGCTCTGTCAAATATTAATTATGATGATGACGGTTAATTACATTGTATTCCTGGTGGCTTTAATGTATAGCTCTATGCGTGAACACAAAGATCGCTACTTGAGCATCAATGTTATTGTGTAGATGTTAGTCCAGAAATAACCAAAGACCGCAATTTTTAAAAACATTTTTGTACCATTAACAAAAATGATTTTGTACATCAATCATCATTAAAGGACTTTATGTCCAGAGAGAAGGATATGATTTATAAAGTAATTAGAATTCTTCTAATAAAATAATTTTGTCCTCTTCTTTTCATAGCGTTAGCATAGTTAGTTACCCACTTGTGATCCACGCTGTGATATGTCGGTGTCGTGGTGACTTACTGAATGCGGCGGTGAAGCATGCGCGTGCGTGCGGAGCATGATATCTCGATTGTAATGCTATCAATTAAACAAAATGCTACGATAAAACGTTTTTTATTTTTACTTTATGACACAACCCCCTCCTTTCTACAAAAACAATAGCTTGAGTTAAAAATAAATATTCTTAATTGAATAGTAGGTAGGGACTTCGAAAAATACAAAAACTCAACAAATTTGTCGATAGGCATTTATTTCAAGATGATCTATATATTATTCGAAATTAAAAAAATTCATTGAGCATAAATTACCCCCTCGGGGTTCAGAATCACCTGTTTTCGGCATAGTACGCATATAACGTGTCACCGTGTATAAACTAACCGGTAATAACATCAAAAAAGATAGATAGGTTTCATAGAAGTACCTACCTAAATGCATCTAATGATGAATGTGCGTGTGGACTGAGAGCTCACTTTTGAAATCCTTGTAAATCAAATTGAAAAAAATCACACATTTAGTAAAAATATTGTAAAACGTGAAGCAAAGGTCCATCATTTTGTAAAACTTAAATTAAAGCCGGTATAAAACCCAGATTGGAAGCTCTCAGTCCACACGCTTGAATAGGTATATCGTTATCTCAGAAATTACTACGCCTATGTTTTTAATTTTTATTTTAGCATTTAGCAAAGAATGTTCAAAAGTCATTCAGAAGTTTTCAACTCGCTAGGAAACGCTGCTACAGAGTTATAGAGGTGCAATTAGAGATCAGTAAAAAAATGTTCAAAATATACCTTCTAATACATTTGCAGATTATTTGACTTTCATTACTTGTAGTTAAGCACCTGTGTGCATTTGAAAAAAAGAAATAATGACTTAAGAAGTTATAGAGAATATAATTTTAAATCTGAGTGCTCTATATTTTCGACTATATTGCATCGGTTCAACCTCCAAGGATAAATCATGTTAGGTCAATGTTTTTTACTACTTCTTTACAAAAAGTGGACGTATCATCCCTCGTTCTACATGTCATACTTTAGGAGAAACACTAATTACAGTTTTGTATGTAAGAAAATAATGTATGGAGGATATGATTAATAATATATAGAGTGGTTTTTTGGGCAGGGCGGTGATGGCCAAGTCCTAAACCACGAGAGTGAGAAAATTCGTGTAAGGAGTCATGCCCTCGATTTATATGAAAACAATAACTGCATATTTAGATTTTTTAGGCCTTTTACTTTTGACGGAAATCGACACGATTGTTTTTAAAAAAAGACCCTATTTTATTTAACCAATGAATTTTGTTGCTGATTCAAAGAAATGTATTATTAAAAATAAAAGGAAAAAGCATATTCTTACAAATTACTATTAATAAATAACTCGATTTCCTTCAATAGTAAAAGATTTAAAAAAAACGAAACATGCAGTTATTGTTTTCTTATAAATCGAGAGCATGACTCCTTTCACGACTTTTCTTTAACTCTCGTGGTTTCGGACTTGGCCATCACCGCCCTACTTAAAAAACCACTCTGTATATTAACAATGATGTATTAATGTTACTTTGTTCATAACAGTTCTAAAATAATCCTGCTTGCGCAGTCGGGCAAAATAATGCAAAGGACGCAGTCACCCCCGCGCCCGCGCCCTGTGAAATAGAACCAAATTCATAACTAGATGTCGCTGCTAAAAGCGAACGGAGCCTGAATTGCGCTATCGAAGCGTTTGCAGAATTTACTTAGTCCAGAACCCAAAAAAAGGTTCGTTGGCTTCATAGGTATCTAAGCCCGTTTTACTGGAGCTCAAGTACCTATAAAGTCTGCAAAACAATATATAAACGATCTCAGGTTAGATCAAAAATAACCTGATAAGATCTCTAAATATAATATCAACTACAAGGTTTGATATTATATTTAAAAATCTTATTATCTGTTTACTTTTGCTAGACGTAATAACCTTCGAGAAAGCAAAATAAAATGTCTGTAATTAATTGTGTGTAAAAAATAAAAACAAAAATTATGTACCTAGCTGTATTTTAATTGTATTATTTTAAACAGAATTTTATCGTAGGGATTATTAAAGGATCACTTTCTTGTCCATCTGTCAACACCCTTTTCTCAGAAACGCGTGGAGATATCGAGTTGAAATTAACATCAAATACTCGAGTCTGTAACTTTTTGAAATTTCCATGGGAATCATATGCACACAAAACTAGGGTGCTTCCCGTAGACCCATAATCATGAAATTTAACACGACAATTTGTAGTTTGTTCACAAAAACAACTAGGTTCTTTTGATTTTTGCCGCGAGAAATCCCGGGCGGCATCCTAGTTTTATTTATCATGGTAAAATTGCGAGAAATTGGTGCCAATTGTACCACCAATGTTACTGCCTAATGGTACAAGTGGTACGGCGGCGAATAAACCCTAGGAACTTTATTGGGTTTAACTTTATCATCCTACTAAGGTATAATGTTGAAAAATGTAAGAAGTACTTAAATAGTACAAGTACCAATAACATCGAAATTCTTATATCAGTCGTCAAAAAAATAAGGCAAATAAATGTTGATAAGCGTACGTTATGTTAATAAATAGAATAACAATATTAATAAACGAAAGGAATGGAACGAGTCAAATAAAAACAGTAATATGCACCGTTAAAAAAATCATATGTTATAATGTTTATTTTTATTTATTTTTATTTTATTTATCCTATTCTTGACACGAATCAGCTACCTGTTACCTGATAAGAAGTGTAGTTACCTGCGCTCCTAACTTTTTCGAAACTTAAAGTTTTTAAATTAGTTTTTGGCTCTAATAATCATAGATTTTGGCATTTACGACTATTTAAGTAGATTTTTCAACATTATGCCCTAGTTCTAGCCAAATGAAATTTTCAGGGTATATTCTTCATATACCATTCTTATTTAGATTTTAATATATCTAGACTCTAAGGCCGGCTTGCATAGGAATATTTAACTTTCTTAATTATGATTAATGAGTTGTCAAACCATACAAATACGTGAAAATTTAAAACTCGTTGTGCAAGTGGGGCTAGTTGTTATGGGGGTACAAAAGGTCCACTATTGAGCATGTTTAAAAAAAGGTGGCAGACCTTACAGTTTGGATGCAACTGCGAAGTTCAGGCAGGCATTTTACTTTGATTGATATAATGTTCATTACATACCTACTTCAGTACGTGACCTACTCTAGAGCAAGAGACAGTATCAGGGAAGACTTGCCAACTTGATCTTTTATTAACTTAACTTAGTAAATAAACTAAACTTAACAGTGAATCTTGTGGTCCTACTCATTTTAACTGGCATAAAACTAACTGTAACTACCTATCTACCTAATGACGCAGATTGGCAGATTTGGCCGAAGATCTCAAGAGGCGTAAATATGCAGGTCTCGACAGAGCCTACACATTTGCTTCCCTTGGAGTCGAGACCCTAGGTCCGTGGGGTACCGAGGCTTTTCGGGTTTTTAAAAAATTATCTGAGCGTCTCGACGAAGCGACGCGTGACCCGAGAGCTGGTCAGTATTTGGCACAGCGCATCAGCATTGCCATACAGCGGGTCAATGCAGCCAGCGTCTTAGGGACGCTTCCGACTGGTATTGATATGAATTAGTTGAGCTACCCGTAGAATGTTTGCAACAGTCTGCAGTTAGCTCAATTGTTTCAATTGTAAATTCTAGTTCTTGTCTTGTTATTGTAATTTTCTTTGTGCATAAAGGCTTATACCTAATTTATGTAACCTTCCTAGTAAATAAGATGTTATCTGCCTAAAATTATGTACTTGTGCGTAGACTTGTGCCTACGAATGTCTTTTTTGGGTAAAATAAATTATCTCTCTCTCTATCCGTGGACTCGGCGATAGATACATATTGTGGTACCATACAACTTGTTGTACCTAATCTATTCTAATATTATAAAGAGTGAAGATTTGATTGTTTGTTTGTTTGTATTGAATATAGGCTCCGAAACTACTGGACCGATTTGAAAAATTCTGTTATCATAGAAGCCCACATTATTCCTGATGAACATAGGCTACTTTTTACCGCGGGAAAATGCTTCATTCCTACGGGAAAACGGGTAATAGGACAAAGGGTAGTAAGAATGCAGCTATAATATAATATAAGCCTTTATTCAAATTGAGTAGATATTTATTTTCTGACAAGAAAAAAAAATCTACTTGTAGTACCAATACTGTATACACACTATATACCTATATTTTGACTGCCTCGTTGGTAGTGGTCAGCTTGTCCAACCACTGATTATGAGCTCCTGGGTTCAAATCCCGGGCCGGGCCATGGTTGTTATTGGGGTTTTTCTAGCAAGAAAAATTCAAAGTACCAGCCCGGAGTCAGGAATTTAGCGGTGTTACTCACCTGTGCCTCGGAAAACACGTTAAGCCGCTGGTCCTGCGCTTGACCTCTCCCTGGTCGTGTCAGTCTGCCGTCATGGAGGAATAATACTCGGATAAGAGGAGAGTATAAAAAATATGTGAATAGTCACGGAAATTTTAAGAAAAAAAAAAAAGTTCAATATAAAATTTCCAAGATAACCTTTGATTCAAAGGGGAAATTGGAATGTCTGGAAATTCTTTTCCTCCGATTTACTCAAAAAAAGAGCCCATAAAAGTAAAATGTAAAATAATCGCGATTTCAGACCTATTCGTAACCTTCACCCTACACCGGAATATAAACATGGATGAATTTTCTGTAATCATCTTCCCCAAACAACGGTTGAGCTAAAAATCTAGCAAAAAGACTTGCGTCTTATGCACCAATATAAAACCAACTACATAACAAATATAACAAATATTTCCTGGACATTGATATATTTTTATGCAGTGAGAGTCAATTTAAAAAGCTTATTTTACACAAATTATATTGTAGCAGTTTAAATTTGTTTTAATTTATGGCATTTGTACTAAAATCTTTTTCTTTTTCTTATTTTCAACCAAGTAATTTATTTTTCAAATTTTATAATATTATCTAACATCATAATATTCCATCGTTTGTTCTGTTGTTTGTAAACTTTAGCGGAACTTTATAGTAATACCTCATACAGCAATCTTGTGAATTGCGTCGTGGGCTGCATTATTATTTAAGATTTTCATATTCTTATGTAAACCTAATTCTAGATAAATAACTTTACATTTTTTAGCCATTAGTTTTTCCTGAAGAAATAAAATAAAAAATAAAAATAAAATACATACCTATGCGTCAGCCCTGAAAATTACCTCATTAAATTCATAAAACTCATACACTTCGGTCCCCCCTTGTCCCTTGCCCCCCGAACGATTGCCCTAGCTGTCAAAACGCCTTCGTCGAACGACTGTATGGATATGTGGGCTGCACAGTGATGTTTTAATTCTAATGTTGTTGTGAAGATGCTAAAGTAATAGCCAAAAACTACTGAATTTTGGCACATTTATTGAAAATTTAGTAGCGCAAAAAATTGGATTAAAGGCTTCGCCCTCGATTCAGTTTGGAAAATTGATAGAACATTTATTAGCGCAACACATAGAATATAGGGCTTCGCCCTTAATTAAGCCTACAAAACGCATATAATCGCATTAAAGTTCACTTAGCCGCAGGCACCATAGATATTTGTGTGCGGTTGATATATAATAATAATATAATGCTGGACAATTCACACACCATTATCTAGCCCCAAGCTATGCAGAGCTTGTGTTATGGGTACTAGATAACTGATATACTTAATAAAATACACTACTTATATAGATATTTTTTATTATACATAGAAAACACCCAGACCAACGGAACAAATTTCTGCAGATCATCGTACACACATTTGTTCCGAGGCGGGAATCGAACCCAAATAGAAAGCTTTTATAGATTTTATAAGAAAATAATTACTTCTTCAAAGTTATTCAACACACAAAACAATGCTAAGCAATAAACTTCTTACGCTTAACTTTATCATAACTTTTTGGTTTCAAGTGAGCACAATAGATGGCGCTACAAGTTTATGTTTGAAACTACAAGTTTGATAGGCTATACCCGTGTAAGGGAACAAAATATGCTCCTGACGTTATCAGTCAATGAATACATCCTATGTATTGGTAATAATGCTAGTTATTAATCTGCCAAGTTTTATGTCATAATTATTGATAGTTTCCTTGCAATGTCACTTGAAAGATTTTATTATTTTTTTAAATATCTTGAAAACTACTGATCCGTTTCTTTTGTGATTAACGTATGTTGTTAATGGCTTGAAGAGGAATAAATTCGCAAAAAACAAGACGTCTCTAGGTCAACATTAACTTGGTCATTTATGATGTCAAATATTTCAAACTTCTTTTTTGACACTTGTGACTCAGCGACACCCACCATTTTTTTTACACTGATGTGACATCTCTTTCCGTACAAATATACATTAAATAATAAATAATACATTAATACATATTGGTCTGAAATCAATCGGCTTGGAGCAACATGGTGATATTTTAATTTTGAGTATACCGTCCTAGTACATCACCAAGGTATACACGTACTAAGAGTATAATTGATATTTTATATAAATAGACTTAGATTTTGAATTTCTCTATCTCTAAGACGACACTGCAAGATGTGCAGGTTTGGCACGATTACCACTAAAGAAAATCTTTCCGAATACAAATATAATAATGCAAAGATCATCTAAATGCGTGGCAGTCGAACAATTTAGCTCCTATTATAATAATTTTTGGTTAAACGATCTTCAATTTAAGAAGAAATGGTTCTGTTATAAAGAAGACATATGAACCATCAACCACCTTGAAGGGCATGCAAGATTAAAAAGTATATGGGGCGGAAAAACCGATCCTTAGCTCAAGTGTTACAATTTTTAGTCAAAGAAACAAAGATCCGATTATGTAGTATGACTATCAAATCCCGCAATTATAAAGAAATTGACACAAAAACAAATTCCGCAATTGAGGACCTTGAAAAAAATATTACAACTGTTGTGCACTGCTTAGAAATAATTTCACCGTTTAAAATTTAGTAGCGTAAGGATATTTAAATAGACGCTGAATGAACTTCATGACTTAAGTACGATTTTTGTCTTGCAGTACAAAAATTAAGCTTCTAATCATAATTAGCAACCTGTTAAACTTAAATGCCCAAAATTGGCCATTTAACTTTGTTAATCGTAGCGCCTGACAGCTGTTCGGTTTGTCATCTCATCCATCACTCATCAATGTCAGTGGATTTCATAAAAATGTTTTGTTGTGACAAATTCATGTAAATAAAATTTGATTATTTACAAAGATTTCTCGATAATTTCTTTACGTGTCTGCTACTGTTGGGATGAACTAGGAATGGATTTATGGGACTTATCGGATGACGATGAAGAGATCACCGAGTATTTTACCAGGAGGTCAAAATATCATAGCAAGACAAGTTTTTCCGAGAAGAAGTATGTTTAGTAGTCTATCTGATCTGATAATTAATTTGTAAGACGTTTTCGTTTTTCAAAAGTAACAACAGTTTATTACAAAAGTACTTGTGGTATTTATTATAAAACATATTCAAGTTCATCTTTTTGTTTTCATAAAGCCTCTACCCACAGCCGCGATTTTGAAGCTCGTTTTGTGTCGCGCGATTTTGTAGCGCGATTCTTTACACACAGCTACATTTTTGTAAGTGTGATTTGTAAATGCCACGTCACAAGACGCAGCTGAGTGTAAGATGGCATTCGTCCTAATACAAAATGTTCCGTGAACAACTACCGCAAAATCGTAGGACGCTTAAACGCGTCGTTTAACTTCTATCGCGTCGATAAAATTGCAGCAGTAGGTATGGTATGGTATGTTAAATCGCAGCAGTGTGTAAGATCGTATGCATCTTAGTACAAAATGTACGCAAACAAATATCGCAACCAATCGCGCGACACAAGACGCGCTTCAAAATCGCGGATGTGGAGTAGAGGCTTAAGACGCTGCCCAAACAGCGACACCGTAGAAAGTACACTTTTTCGTCGCACCGTTAGCCGTTCTCCGACATATTACAAGCCCAAAAAAAAAACAGTGTATAGTCAAATGTATGGAAAAAAGACTTATACAAAAATATTTTATAAAACGATCTAGGATCTTGAAAAAAAAAATCACAAGAAAGAACAAGAAAAAAATTTTTCGTCTCGAAATGCTCAATATTTTGAGTGACAACCATTAATTATTTTAATACTATATGAAAGGAAATTTTATCAACTAAAGACATATGTAAAAAGTTTTAAATAAATAAAACCATTAACATAATAAAACCCAAAAAACACATTTTTGTAAGGCGTTTAGCGAAGTAATTGCAAAAATTATAATATTTTGCCAATAGAATTTCAACCTTATTACTCAAACATCCCTTTCAATATATGCTCAAAATAGCTTCCACTAGCTTCATTCGGAGGCTGGATGCCTCCTCGGACGGACGTGAGGTTATGTAACTTTTTTCGCGATGACAGCTGGGTTCGACGGACGAATTACGATTTTCGACAACTTTTGTTTTGCGGGTTAAATGGTTCATTTGTCATTGAAATAAAGTCTATATTTGATTGAAGCTAAGCCAAAAGAAATTTGCAGGAATTTTATTCATTGACAGACCTACCAATTAAGTAGAATAGGTTTATAGTGGTTTTTTCTCTGGTAGCTAGATAGGTAGGTACTACTCAACATGTTTACAGCACGGAAAGTATTGGTCGAGTTAAAATATGTTAAATAGGTAGGGCGATTTTGATGACCTTATATATAAATAAATAATGCTGAAAAATTAAAATAGGAGCCTACGTCCAGCAGTGGACTTATATAGGCTGATGATGATGAATTCACACATCATCACCAAGGCCGAAGCTAAGCAGAGCTTTGTTATGGGTACTTACTAGATAACTGATTTACTTAGGACCAACCATTTGCATTTTTTTTCTCGTAGTTCTACCAGTAGAACTACAGGCAAATTTAAATTACTCGTAGTTCTATCGGTTTGTTCTCTTAGAGAAGAGAGATTCTCAAAAGGACAGATACTCAAAAATAATAATTTACTTTAAATTTTTAATAACTCATAGAAAAACCTCAACGGAGCGGTTTGTCATAACTTTTTTGTTATTGGCAATATGTGTACATTGACATCAATAAAAAAAAAATAAAAAAAATAAAATTAAATTAAAAAATAAAATTAATTATGTAAGCGAGTAGTACTGAGATTGTGTACAAAATTATATCCGTGAAATTCATCATTCAGCATTCCAACATTCACGTATTTTATTTTACGAATATTTTTATAGATGTATATTTATATATTTTTATAGTATCGATTTATAGATTATCTTTTAAAGGGAAATGTATACGATTCTACAACAAAACTCCTAAAGAGTTAAAAGTTATCAAAAAATAATTTCAAACAATTTGTAAAACATATCCTTTGTTAAAAAGGCTTACTACAAAATATCAGACTATCTCTAGAGGATAAAAAACTTAGGTACCTATTGCTAATAGTATTGCTCCAGCTCGAAAACTAACACCCTAACAAGGTAAAGGTTTCTTGTTCGCTTCTTTACTTTACCTTAAAAAGATTGAAGTGAACAATAAATTAAAGTAATCACTTTATTTCCCAGTTTTACTCTTGAACCTTATTTGAATTTATTGACGTGTCCAAGACTCCTGTAAGGGGTAAAGGAAATAAATCACTGTTATATTTCATTTTATATCTGATTATTTGATTGACGACCTCTGTAGCGCGGCGGGGAAAGGTCCACCTGCGACACAGGAGGTTACAGTTAGTTTGATTCCCGCCTCAGGACAAATGTTTGTACCATCTGCAGATATTTATTCCAGGTGTTCTGGATGTCTTATGTATATAAAAAATATCTATCTGTGTAGTGTATTTAATAAGTATATCATAACACAAGCTCTAATTACTTTGGGGTTAGATGATGTTGTGTGGCTTGTTCACCATTATTTATATTTTAATTTTTTTTTTGAGAAAGCCCTTAAAACCAAATCGAAATATCTTCAACGATTGACACTTTTGTAATCCATTTAGACCTCAGTTGTTTTGACTAAATTAGTATATTTTTTTAATGTATAAAGTATTATCATAATGGTCGGTGATATTGTCGGCACTTTAACATGCATGAAGATGATATTATTTTTTTAAGTGTTTCTGATTTCTATGAATAACTATCGATGAATGTAATTTTTATTATAATTGAGAAGCTTCAAGCGACATAGGTTTTATTAAGGTATTTTACATGCAACGATAGTAAAGCCGCGGGCAAATGTTAGTTAACATTACATTATTACCTTGTGATTGTGCTATCAACCAAAATAAAACAAAAGTTTGCCTCTTCTACAACAGATAAATTTTGCATAAGTCTATGTTAAAAATAAGCGCCTCTGCCGACCACATTTGGTAATATTGACATGCAATCTGACAGTCTTAGTTTTCCATGCACAGCGCCTTAAGGCTTAAACCAACTTCACAACTTGACACTGGTCTCATACATGTTTCATCCTACGCAAAAACTGTTCCGTTTTATGTCAGTTGGATCATTGCTTGATCGTGCTTGATGACCAATCCTTAACGGAACGCATGACGATCCATAGACTAGAGCGCTTAGCTAAATGACCGCTGCGAAAGACTCGCGCAAGACAATCCTTATTATGATTAAGCTAAATGTATTTAAGTCGGTAATCTTATTTAACTAATTATGATTTAAATACGATCCTTACGCAAGCTGCCCTGAGTATCTAACAGCCATATTCATAAAAAACGCTACTCCTTTCTTGTTCCCAATATACTCTCAGAGTAGTTATTCACCGACTAAGCCTTTTATTACGTAGTTTAAAGATAAACCTGGACTAATCACGGAGTACCTATACCTAAATTACTCCTCCCATTAGGGCTGACAACAGCTTTGATCAAAAGTACCAACATAACGCTACCAAATAGTAAATTTTTACGTAATTTTCTGTAGAAATTGAGGATGGTCTGTGGAAATAACTGTAAAAAAGTTGTCAATGACAGTTAAGATGACAAGTTAGAATGATGTAAAGTGAAACGGTTCGTGAAAATTTTATATTTCTATTTACTCAATTCATGTAATGCCTATATTTTGGAAATCGGCGTGTTGTTCAATATGAGCCAAAAGCGTATGCGATTGGCTAACCCTGACGAGGAAGAAAAGGGTGGTTGGGAAATGTACTAACTGAAGCGTTATCATAACTACATCCTCACCTCAGACTCACTTCAATAGCCTTTATTGGTGCACTGCTGGACGCAGGCCTTCCCCTGATAAGCGCCTTATTGCCTTTTATCTCATTGGTAGTGCCGGTCATCCCAACGCAGGGCATGCGGGTTGGGATCGCAGTTCGGTGGTAAAATTGGTCTACAGGAGTTGCTGCTGCCCTGTGGTGGATATCCCTTAGTCGCCTCTTACGACACCTGCGGGAAGGAGTTGGTGTGGTGCAAATTCTAAGCCGGCACCACACGGCGAAGACCTGGCGTCTTCGCACATGTGTTCGTGATGATGAGCAGAACCTGCACTTCACGCATTGTCAGTGAATTACCAATTACCTACCCTGCATACTTCTATGTAAGTGTATAAAACAATAACATTATACAAATGAAAGATATTCGTTTTATTTATTAAAATGTTTTTATTATTGTATACCTATGTATGTATTGATGACATCAGTGGCGCAGCGGGCGAGAGTCCACCTGCGACGCAAGAGGTTGCGGATTCGATTCCCGCCTCGGAACAAATTTGTGTACGATCCACAGAATTTTGATCCGTTGGTCCGAGTGTTTTCTATGTTTAATAAAAAAAATATCTAAAGTTCAGAAATCCCCTTCGCAGGGGATTATGTCAGGGATTATTGGATTAAGCCTTTTCTATGTATAATAACAAAATAAAAATTATCTATGTATATAATGTATTAAATATCAGTTATCTAGTACCCATAACACAAGCTTTGAGTAGCTTACTTTGGGGCTAGATAGATGATGCTGTGTGGATTGTCCAGCATTTTTTTATTTTATTTATTTATTATTATTTCGTAGGCACAAACTAAACTAATAATTGTTTTCTTTATAAGCTGCACGAGTAACTAATTAATGCAGGCAGGACTTCAACTTCCTCTGTTGTGTGAGTAATTTCAATATTTTCTCTTTGAACAGCAATATTGTGAGTATGGCTAGTGCCACGATATATATTTTGGTATTTTCCAAGCTTGTGAACCCTCGCAGCAAGCAACGAAATCGTTGCTTCCACACACGAGGTAGGTAGACTTTCACACAATCTATCTATTGTACAAGTTGCTTATAATATCTATATTTTGTACCAACTCATGATTTGTGAGATTTTCAAAAGTGTTTTGACGTGGTTTGTATTATTTTACAGGTAGGTTTGTAGATTTTCATACAAACAAAGGTTCCATTACCTATCTCATGTATAAATCTAAGATCTTGAATACAGTAGTCTTTCGTATCACTTATTTATTTATTCTCTCACAACGGACGTAACAGACGAAAGAAACACGCTACACGCCTAAACTAGTCAAGGCTCACCATAAATAAAAATGGCTAAACCTTAATTTTGAAGGTTATCCTGTCTGAACGTCAGAATAAAATTTACTCCGAGACTAACCTCGGAATAACCTATTCCTTCCATGTGCCCTGTTTATTAATACAACTTTTACCTAAAATGAGGAATAGCGGTGTAGTAAAGTTACGCACTCGTTATTCGGAGTTTATTAACAAGGCCACTAGTGAGTTGCAAAAATTATCAGTAAATAAATTCAAACAAATTGTCAAACCCTTGCTTCGCAAAAAGGCTTACTATAAAATATCAGATTATCTAGAAAATAAAAAAGCTTGGGACGGGTTTTGCTCCAACTCGAAAAATAACAACTAATAGGCTAAAGGTTTCTTCGTCGCTTCTTTACTTCAGTCTACATACCGAAGCGACAGAAATCAAAAATATATCTGTCTTTCCGTGTCAGTGTTTAGTTTTCTATTTTGACCTTTTTAAGTATGGAAATAACGAATTTTTGATTTTTTTTAATAAGGCCTTTTGGAAAAAGCGTCAACATTGGGTTTTCCTGAAAACATTAAAGAATGCAGAAATATTGTCAGACTATATTCCAATTTACCCCTGCTACCTGCTCCATACATTATCAAATGATAGATTTACATTGTTGAAAAGACCACGAAAAGAGAAGAAATTGGAATGCGGACTCGTCATGCGGATTTTTTAAATTACTTTAAAAGACAACGGCTAAAGTCTCTGGCAGATAAAATAAACTTTCCTAGCAATTATAATTTTCGCACAAACAATGCACTTGAAGGTTGGCACACGAATGTAAAATCAAAGACAGCCCAGCTCCTCGAAGCTCTAAAAAAAGAAGTACAAAGAATTAAAAGAATATTATGTCATTTGAAGGAAATAAGAGAAGAAAGATCGATATAAGTTTAATGCCAAACACAAAAGAGAGCTGCAAAAGCTTGAGAGCCAAAAAGTTAGGCTCTTTGAATTTTTGATAAACCTTGGCCATATCAAAAGGTTATAAGGTGAATAAACGCAGGGGAATTTGTGCGCCTGACATCCTCATAATATTTAATGGCCTTATTAATAAACTCCGAATAACGAGTGTGTAACTTTACTACACCGCTATTCCTCATTTTAGGTAAAAGTTGTATTAATAAACAGGGCACAAGGAAAGAATAGGTTATTCTGAGGTTAGTCTCGGAGTAAATTAAACCCTTAAATTAATTTATTTAATTTAATTTAGAGTTTACTAGCTTTTTGACCCAGATTTTTTTTCAAATATTAATGAAATTTACAAATTACTTTCGCCTTCTTTATTGAGTGTACCTACACATTTTAAAAATGACTTTTTGCTAAATAGATGATCTGTTATACAGACCATCTGATAGTTGGACGTTTTACTACATTGACATTTTGTTAATTAATAGATTGGACATTTAGCTAGCTAGCTTAGACCTTCTGAGCAGGAGCGCCTTAGTTGATGTTTTGTAGCTTATTTTATTGTTTGTCTACTTTTGAAGCAGATTTTTCTGTAGTGGGTTAATAACAATGCTGCATAAGCGAAGAAGGAACGTGAAACGCCACGTGTGATAAATACCACCCTATATCCACTTGCGGTGCTCTTCGTGGTGGCTAATGAACGGCCACGGAATGCTAACATCATTTGTTTATGTATAAAACCACAAACTATACTAATTGGATTGTGTATTTCTTTTTAGGATGAAAAATGCAAAGGAACTAGGACATAATTGCTCAGCCAATAGGACACAAAACAAAATAGATCTTATCATTAATGAAGGTATCAACGAGGCGTCACAGGGGATAGAACCAGAACCCAGAGTTGTCGGCGATCGATATTAAAAATTACCAACCAAGGTTTCGATTTCGCATCAATATCCTAGGCCCATCACCATATGTCAGAAGTCACCATATGCCCAGAAATAAAATAACAATCTATAGAAAAATGCATAAAAATGCGCGACTAAATTATACCGGAAAAACTTTCCGAAGTCCGGTCCTTTTGGCCAAATAATACGACAAAATCAAAATTTTAGTTTTCTGCCATGAAAGTGCACGCACATTGATGAAAGAAATGAACAGCTTTTTCATTGAGGGCACGTTTAAAGGGAGTCCAAAGCCAAACCAGTTATATGTTTAATATATGTACATGGCTATCTGAACAATAACCAAAATCAAAACAGAAACGTAATACCGGTACCATCACTTCTTTATGTCTCTCAAAAACACAACAGCGTACAATATCGCTTTTCAATTGGTTATTTCACTCATTCTGGACTGGAACCCCGAAGCGATTTTATGTTGAGAAAGCAGCGATAAACGCCTTATCACATGTGTTTCAGAACTTAAAAGCGTCCTATTTTCACTATGACCCTTCGTCTCAAATCGATGAAAACTAGGTAGGTACTTATATCCTACCAACGCAACGGTGAAAAAAAGGGAAAAAATGACGTAGGTATGTTATAGAAACAACAAACACTTTGAAAATATAACAGCATATTCAGATAGATACCTACGCACTTTAGCAGTAATAAGTATACCTACGCGCCTTCTCAAAAGAACAAGAAACATGGAAAATAAATAAATAAATAAATAATGCTGGACAATTCACACAGCATTATCTAGCCCCAAGCTAAGCAGAGCTTGTGTTACGGGTACTAGATAACTGATATACTTAATACAATACACTACATAGATAGATATTTTTTATTATACATAGAAAACACCCAGACCAACGGAACAAATTTCTGCAGATCGTACACAAATTTGTTTCGAGGCGGGAATCGAACCCGCAACCTCCTGCGTCGCAGACGGACATTCGCCCGCTGCGCCACTGAGGTCGTAATATAATAACTACTAATAGGAAAACTAGCAAGATATCAAATGCCTTAATAGGGGCGCACATTAGTATACGATGTCGATGAACGTATTCAACTCTTTCATTTGGCGCCTTGCAGATCCTCTACCGGATAGAGAGGAACTTTTTCCCCTAGTCTGACAGCGGTGGAATAGTTTCATACGAACTCAATTAAAGTTTTCGAATAGTTTTGAGATATTTGGTACATTATGGGAGTATACGTGTAAATTTTGATAAGTAGGCGACGTTCCCGAAAACTTCAGTTTTGAAACTTGTCAAAAACAAACAACGAAGAAGTAGTTGATTATAAAATTACCTACAATGTTACGACTCCACCTGCGTTAGCGTTGACGTTAGTGTTAATGTTATCATGTTAATGTCATTAACGCGTTAATTAAAGCGCTAAAAATGCACCAAAAATGCATTTTTAGCTTCGTCAATAAATGAACACGTTAAGGCCAGGTAGTCCTGTAGCAGTAGGCGTAAGGGAAAACGCGCGCCTGCCAAGCCGCCGCGCTCGTGTTTTTTGTAGTTATTTAAACATAGTGATTAAGAAAATCATTTTATCAAGTCAATCTATGCAATTTTTTTTAAAAATATAGTTGAGTACAAAAAAAGTGTCATATCAGTAGTTCGCTAGTCATCATAGTATTGAAAAAACGTTAGAAAAAGGGGTTTGGGATTATTTTCTATCGAGTGAAGTTCATTAGATCTTGTAACCGAATGCGACTTTGACTAGATTAGATCCTTAAGTAAAATATATTTTTTTTTCAGAATTTTAAACATTATTTTCTAAGTCTCAGATGATTTTAAAAATCACAAAAATACGGCCTCTGCTGGCCTACCAAACCTTAGCCATGCGTGACGCCCAAATTAGC
Source organism: Eupithecia subumbrata (assembly GCA_949316285.1). Lineage (NCBI taxonomy): Eukaryota > Metazoa > Arthropoda > Insecta > Lepidoptera > Geometridae > Eupithecia > Eupithecia subumbrata. Next base: position 28,945,396 of record OX438642.1, on the reverse strand, counting down.
GCGTTAATAAATGCGTTAGGACGCAGGTGGAGCCGTAGCATAAAAATGTTTTCAAGACGTATCCTTTCATGGAGATTAGCTGAGGAGGAAGATCGTCATGACAAGGAGCTCCAAGAACTCGCGCGAAGACGCAGGCAGTTGCTACCGCCCCGCATATTAACCGACACGCACTTTGTTCAGTTTAAGTGCGTTGCTATTTTATGCAAATGATTACTACCAGAGAGTTGTGGGAATAGCGAACGGCCTTTCCCAAGAAGTCATCAGCCACTACATAGATAGAAGAAGTAACCATGGCGCTGAATCAGCAAAATATCTTAATAAATATTATAAATTTCCCAGAAACACGAGCGGCAAGGGAGCAATAACAACAAAAGTTATTATACCTACTTACCTGATTTGTATTATCCTCAAAATATCTTATGTATATCCCGAAATATGTTCCTAAAATAAAGACTTTTTACTTTACTTTTACTTATGTGCGGTCAACAGTAGCAAAATTTAAATACGGTATTTTGAAATTCAAACAATTAACGCGATTTTTTTTTTATCTTTATTCTTATTCATTTTAGTTTCTACAAAAAGTTTGGAATCCCAATAGTCATGAGTTGCAGTGATCACACACATCACAGTAAAACAAATGCTCTTCATCTTTTTTCGGTTTCACGATTTTGAAATGGCAGCCATTTCAAAATCGTCAAACCGAAAAAAGATGAAGAGCATTTGTTTTACTGTAGGAAACATTACCATTCACTGAATGTTCAAATGGGTGGAAGTTAATTTAATATTTAACGCATTCAATACCCAGCCTCGGCGGTGTACAGCGCAGGGGCGCGCCGCCGCCACACGTGGGTCCAGAGGCTCGTCTGCGTCCTGGGCCGTGAAAGTGTTAAGTTTTTGTTCTTTTAGTTCTGCTATCATCAATGCCGGACTTTGATGAATCCAAAGTTTGGCGGAGCAAGCCACAATACCTTCATCTGCGACATAAAGGCCAAAAAGCAGTCATTGCATCAAAGTGGTGAATCAGGATGGTTTAAGTCCTACGTGCCTAAATATTTGTACACCTACTTCTTTAGGCTTCGTGGATACCGAGAGAATGATTTCACATAAACCAAAGTATGATGCATACACCTGATAAAAGTAGATACAAAAACTAAATGAAATATCCAACCAAATATAGGTGCATTTTCTTAGTATCTAGTTCTAGCTAATGTGAAGTTGGTACTTGGTGTCTACCTACAAATAAACTTTAGAAAATTACAATCAAAGAGTAGATATGTTCGGTCTATTAGGTCCAATTAATTCTTTGAATGTCCAGCCTGTCTATTTCGTTCAATTCCCTGAACGTTAATTCCCCGTACGTCCAACTCTCCAGATGTCCAATTCCCTGAATGTCCATCAGTGTATCGCTTCGTCAAGACGCTCTGATTATTTATGTAAAACCAGAGAGCGTCTATATTACTCCACGTATTCAAAATAACCTCCAGCTTATATTAGTTTTATGACAGCTTGTCTGATAAGTTTAGTAAGTTTAGTAAGGCAATTGAATGGTGCTGCCGATGATCCTCGTGATCTAATACATCTGACCGCAGTATCAGCGGCATCATTACCATAATTATAAAAAAAATTATATCAAGAATTAACCTAACTTTTCGCCAAAATATATTCAAATATTTGAATAAATTTTGGCGTAAAGTAATATAGTAGGTATCAACATCATAAAAGAAAACAAAAATAGATAAAGAAAGGTACCTAAACGAAGGTATCATATTTAAAAATAGCTACCTACTAAGTTTATGAAAAAACTAATCTCGTAACATAATACCTATTACAATTCTACAATAAGAACAATAATTATTTTTATTATTATGCTACTTACAATTCCTACAATAATAACTCTACGTGTGTCAAAAGTTCGCGTTACAAGTTCCCAACGTACTTACTCAAATCAAAACTATCGATAAGTGCGTAAATTCACAGCTCTAACTTGAATTCAGATGACACGAATGAAACTGACCACATTTGTGTCTGAGTAAACCCTGAAAAAATATAATTTATTTCTTTTGTTCTAAATGCATTATCCCTAGGAGCAAGAAGTCAAAACAGTGTCAAATTTTATGGTGAATCGATCCTACGGAATGTCGTAGGATGCTTGAACTGAGGCAACGACTTTTAAAAAATGACAGTAATTGTAAAAGAACCTACAGTATTTTTTCTACCAAAGAAGGATTTATTTGTTACACTTTGGCATAACAAAATGGTAAATTTCTTTTTATAAATAGTAGCCTAGAATTTTTATAAGTGGGCGGACTTGATAGAGTACACTGCCAATTTAAGTGAAAGGATTGAATACCTCCGAAAAATTAAAATACTGAGAGGAAAATAGACCCACAATATACCGTTGATGGGCAAGGGCACTACCCGCCGCACTACTAGTAGTGTCATTTACAATTAACCAAGCCTATTTTGGATTAAATTGTACAGTCAATACAAGAATTCAGGATTATTACACTAAGTTTAACCAGTTGAACAATCTCAAAATATTATATTCTCATAATATTACACTCTCAAAATATTACGTTAACCTACATTATACCGGCAATCCACACAGTCCTATTTATCATAGGTATGCAGTATCTGCTTTGTAAAAGTAGATCCGTTGTACTTCTAGTGTCGGGGATTAAAAAAGTTGACGACGCTTTTATCCGCTTGTATGTAAGCTACGCCAAAATACCTATCTATTCTTACTAAAAAAGTATGATTTTGATTTTTTTTAATCAGAGCAACAGTATTAAAATAAGAAAATAACTAAAAGAACACTCTTGCAATCAATTATTTCGAAAAACTTAGTTTTAAAGGAAATTATTGACTTGAATGAGAGAGCACGAATTTCGGACATACCAGTTACTCAAATATACGATGGTTATCACAAGTTCAATATAGCTGCGTTCATCCCTTTGAAATCAATCTAACTCCGTTGCCTAGAGTTTCACGTTTCCTTTATGGTGCTCGGCACAAAGCAAACAATATCCCTAGAACTACATTCATAGACTAGTAACTCTGACTAGTAGAGCGTAACACTAGTCAAATTGATTATTATCATCAGTTATGTAACTCTCGACTGAAACAAATAGATTTTCCAGCACAGCTCTCCCATTGTTGTGACAGACTTTGTCATGACCTAGAACTTAGAACTATTTTGGATTATATGTATTTTAAGATAGTATCCTAACAGAAGCCGCAGCTTCTTCTTATGAGCGAGGCAGAACGCGGAGGAGAGGTGGTTATGTTCTTGAATGGAACAAGCATGTAGCAGCTTTTCACGGAGAGGCCAGGCTGAAGTTATTGGCTGAAGTCTGGATTGTAGAGTTTACGACGATATGTGTGAGAGCAGAAAATCCTTTAAAAAACAACTAAAGTGATGTCAAGACACACAAGAACAGATCAAGATGGATATTCTTGCCTCTCAACACACGGTCAAAGACTTCAAGCGTTTTTGGAAAGAAACTAACAAAATAAATGCTAAGTTTGGCCTTCCTGTGTGTGAATGATGTGAGTGACCATGATTGCTAATCTTTTTAAAAATCACTTTAATGTAAATCTGCCGTCGAACTCTACCGCGTCTGGGGTGATCGATGTTGGGACTCTCATGCACGAGAGAACCACAAAGCCAAAGAAGTGAGAAATCTTATTGAAAATATGCAACGAGGCAAATCCTGGGCATGATAGTCTCAGCATTGCGCATCTAAAATATGCGGGTGTTCATCTGCCGCTCGTGCTCTCTATGTTTTACAATTTGTATTTGTGTCATGGGTACTTACCGGTAGAGCTAACAAATACTAAAGTGGTTACCGATTGTAAAATGCAAAACGGGAGATTAAGGCTTACTGCCAGTCCTTCTACTCGAGCAGCCTCTGGATAAACCACACCCGGCGTGCTGCCAGCTCTCTGCGAGTCCAATACAACAATATCTTCAGGATGCTGATGCGGCTGCCTCGCTTTTGCAGCGCATCGGGGATGTTCGCGGAGGCGCGCACGGACGGCTTTCACGCGATTATTCGCAAGAAAGTCGCTTCCCTACTCCAGCGCGCGCGAGGCAGCGGTAACGGCATCTTGAAGATGATTGTAGCCCGGACAGACTGCCCCATTCAGAACAGGTGGATGCAAATAGTGATGGGCTCCATCTCATTTAATTTTTATTTATGTTTTAAGTTTTAGTATTATAATATTGTATGGATTTCCTTTAATCTGAAATAAATGAAAGAACGCTTTCTACGTCTATTATTATTATTTATTATTATAAATAATAATAATAGACGTAGAAAGCGTTCTAGTGCCATAAAATCGTGAGTCAATATTAGCTGACTACTATGATAACGGTAATCGAAGTGTTTTAAAACTCTAGATCTAGATTATTTTACGTGCTCCCGCATCCTTATGCGGGAGCACGTAAAATAATCTAGAATATAAAAGAATTTTTATCAATGGAATGGAACGGAATTTTACATAATTGACGGCGATGTTGATACCTCAAACAATGTGAGAGCTTTATTTTTTTTGCTTTGATGATGGATAAAAAGACCTCTAGTTATTGTATTACATTTCGCATAATTAAGTCGCAGCTAGCGGTCTTCTCGTCCACAAAAGTTCATTGTGTTTATTAAACAGCAGCAATAAGCGCTTTGATGGAAATTTACCCAAACATTCTAGTTATAGGCTGTTTTTATCACTGGTCGAAGTGGCTGGAAAAGGGCAAAATTCTTGGTCCGCTAAATTTATGGCCGAAAAAAGAATTATCGCACTTACGGCTGTACTGACATTGATTCCACAGATACTTATTAAAGGATGAGAGTACATTAAGTCTGAATGTTACAAAAATATGGAAATGTTAAAACTCATAAGTTATAGATTTTGGATGAAGCCATATTTTAGTGCCATATTATGTGAGAAATGGAATTCAAAATTTAATAAATTCCTTAAACAAAAATAGTGTAACACTGTTATGTTAAAAAATAAAAAATAAACATTCAAAATAAATAAATAATTAATGCTGGACAATCCACACAGCTAGATGATGCTGTGTCCAGCATTAATTATTTGCCCCAAGCTAAAAATCAAAATGTTTGTGTTTTGAGAAAATAAAGAATCTTATAACTGAAAATAGTACTAATAAAACTAAAATCTTTAACGATGATCTTATCTTACTCGTGCAAATGCATGAGATTACCACTTGATAGACAGTAGAGATAAGTGACAGTAGGTCAATTGAATTTTTTTCACGCAATTTTTTATAATCATGAGGATCAATATTAGTTTTAGTAAATAGAGAACGTATATCAAGGCGCATTGGCATAAAGTTTCTAGTGAAGATTTTTTTACATTTCGCGACATTGCTATGCTAATTTTAAGCAGATTTGGTTCCACTTATGTGTGTGAAAAATCATTTTCAGCTCTATCATACATTAAAAATAAATATCGCACATCCTCTCACTGCAAAACACATTTCTGATTTGATGAGACTTTCAACATCAGATTTAAACCAAATATCAACAAATTACTATTAGGAAAACTATTCACAGATCACATTATTTTTTTTATTTAATTAAGTATGTTATTTCATTTCATGTAAAAGTAAAATAAATTAAAGCATAATTTTGTGTTTTTATAAATTTCCATATGAATAAAGTAGTCGTGGTGGCCCGGGGCCGCCACAGTCTAAGAAATTTTGCTCACCTGGAAAATCTATTGGCCAGCCTTGACGTATATGATTAATTGCGTTATTTTCTGTATTTTCACAAGATTGATTTTACCAAAATGAGTTTGCTTTTACTATTATTTTATGATTTCCTGTACTTTGTTGTGTTGACCGTACAATTTAATCCAAAATAGGCTTGTAAACGACACCACTTGTACTGTCTCCTTGCCAATAAACGGACAAGACCGTCTTCGACTTTTTTGGGGTTTTCGCCAAGATTTTTCCACTTTTCTTTTTCTTTGTACATTTTTATTAAGTTGTGCAGTTCTGGTTTTTTCAATATATGAACATATTAGTTTTGTAGAGAAAAATTACAGTTTCACAGTGTACAGATAGCATCAGCCTTGGAAACAAACGATGCTAGAATTGGCCCTTGTGCGCAGAACGGCATCATATTTTCTCTATGAATTTGATTTTTCTATTTGTGTGGGTTATTCACTAACTCGACAGTCACGCAGATTAATGTTTTGTGTCAGAATAATCATCGGCTAATCTAAACGTCCCACTGCTGGGAACGTGTTAGTATTCAAAAGTAACTATCTCTACGCTTGTCTATAATTTTGGACATGTAACCAGTTTTATTACACTTTGTATATTCCCGGTGACTAACAATGACGTAGTTTGCTCTGATTGGTTGGAGCAGTTAATAAATCCCAATTCGTTAACCCTTTGGTCATTATTCGTCATCAGTTTACTTCGTTTGTGCATTTACTGCAGTATTTGTGTCATTTAAAAGTGATGTGAATTTTAATAGGTAAGTACACAGTTTAAGATTCTATATCGTATTTTTTGAAGTTATTTTAATTTAAATGCCGCTGTATTTTATTTTTTCATTATTTTTTTTATTGTTTCATGTAAAGACAATTAGTAGCTTTATCTATAGAAGATGTCGCAGGCCCATCATTGGCTAACAGAAATACATTTTCTTTCATCAATTCTCAAAGAAATCATCCAATTTTATTGAAGGATGGATAAAAATATGTACACCCAAGGAAAATTAAAGAGGGATCTTTAATGTGGCGTTGCTCGAAAAAGTCAACTTTTCAAGCTATGATCAAATTAAATTTCAATAACTCCACTACATGGTGTACATTAAAAGCAACTGATCATAATCACGTGAGCGATTTAACGAATAACGAGATTCTAAATAATTTAAATGATTGGGATCAAGTAAAGCATAATCTCGCTGCTTCTGTCTCAATTCTTTATTCTGATACTATTGAGAGAATGGAAGAGAAAGGACGTCATTTAGATGCAAATATCCCACGTTTCTAAAGTAAAAAAATTATAAATTATATTGTTGGTTTTTAATCTCTAGTCTGGCGCAAGGAGGCTTACCAGCGTCACAGAGAATCTGCAATACTTCAACATAAAAGAAAAAGAAAAAATGACAGAACCAAGAAAGCAGCTCACGAAAGAAAACGCAAAACTTGTACAATTATATTCTACGAATTTTCTATATCCTCGAGACCTGGGCTCAGAGGCATATTGCAGTAGAACGAAAGGGCCGTCGATTCTGCACATATATTTAGATTTTATTGAATATTTTCACGCTATCGTGATAAAAGTACCTATAGGTAAACAATAAAAGTCACAGTAGTTAAGTGAACTTGTCTTTATATTAATCAATCATCATGTTATTTGATTGTTATATTTTTGTTTTATTTTAAAATTGGTCTTAAATAAAATTAGCTAAAGGTTTTCAAGCAAAAAAGTGAGGAAGCTTTTTCATGCCTGGTTTTTGAATTCAATGAACGATTATTAACTTGACTGTCCTTTTTTTTTTGCAAATAAACCGAGTGTGTCTAGTTGGCGAAAACATAAAAGTGATATAATTTAAGTTTCACTATGTGGACATGCGTAAAAATCTTAGCGTGCCCAGATGACGAAATAATAAGTGATACTAATTTTGAGTTTCACCAACTGGACACACGTGTGTCCGGTTTCTAATTCATAATTTTATTAGTTGTGTCGAATTAGTGATTAACCCATTTGTGTAAGGTTTGTTTAAATAAAATGTAAAAGAAAAACTTACTTTTCAGTTATTTTAAGTCCTGTCTGCCTTAATAATTTCTGTAAATAAACCTGATCTAATTCATTCATGTATTTTATTACCATAGAATAAGAATAAGAATATTTTATTTCCAAAAATTTACAAGATAGCTTTAGATAACTATGTGCTGTTAATATTAGCTAGCTAAACGTACACCATATAATTAAATCTTATGTTATCTTAGTACAATGTAATTAAGTATAAGTAGGCATACGAACTTGCAAGACGTATCACCTTAAGGCTTCCATTTGTTGCATGAGTCATAACTTCCGTGTTAGTAACAATTACTGTGTTACGGCAAGTTAGAGCTCAGTACCTCGCATGGCGCTTTGGATGAGTATTTAGGTACAATACAAGAACCTTTTACCATAATACCTGCCTTTTTAAAGATAATGTTTATTAAATGGGTACTTTTCTCGTGTGTTCCATACCCTTCGGGTATGGAACCCTAAAAAGGGTATACACCTAAAAGTATAAAACGGAACCCTCTTACTGAGCCTCCGCCGTCGTCCGTCCGTCCGTCCGTCTGACATCCGTAAGAGATAAGTAATTTAAATTTTCATACAATGTGTATTTCTCTAGCCGCTATAACAGCAAATAATAAAAATAATATAAATATTTTTATTATTTACTATTTACTTTTTTATTAATGAACAAGCATCCATAGAAAAAACGTGATTTTTTTTAGGTATTTTTGCTCTTCGTTTGTCAAGGCATCCCTTGAACTACAATAGGTAGACACATGAAACTTTCCGAAAATAAGTAACACTTCACTTATATAAAAACATAATAATACTAAAAAATATTAAAAAGTTGAAAATTAGGGGTCTCCGAACAAGAAAAAATTTGATGTTCTTTTTCTGAATATACTTGTCCAAATTATACCTGTACAAACGCGTAAAGTGACAAGCCACGCCCAATTACTTATTCGAAAATAAGAAAGATTTTTATTCTGCTCGTCACGTTGGTACCTAAATTAAACTTTCAACATATGACAAATTGGCTGTTAGTTGCCAAAAAATTAAGTTAAAATTTTGGTAACTACTTAAATAGATAATGCTGGATAATCCACACAGCATCATCTAGAATCCACACAGCATCATCTAGCCACATCAGACATTTTATTAAATTTTTTAAAACGAATCGTATAAAAGTAGGAAGAAGTAGTTCTTAGATCTTATATTAGATTTTTTTATCGGAGGATAGCGCAAAAGAAAACAATTGTGTTTGGTACCAAATTGGGATTAAAAATATTAAGAACTTGTGCAAGTGACCAGATGATGTTTGGTGATGGAACATTTGTGGTGGTACCAGCTCCTTTTGCAACAGTTATTCACGATTCACTTGGATTTTTACAGTACCAACAATGAAACAAATGAAGTGTCTGTTATTTACGCATAACTTCTTAACAAAACGTCGAATACATATGAACGACTATTTAATTTTCTTCGAGATTTATTAAAATCACTAAAGTATGTACATAAATGCGACTTTGAACAAGCTGAGTTAAATGCGGTGAAAAGAGTATTTCCAGAGTGTGACATCACAGGGTGTTTTCTTCACTTTAACCGTGCAAGGAAAGCTATGGAATTGGATAACACTAAAAGAGGCATGAGGCTTTTGAAACTAACTTATTTACCACTTTTACTTTACATTTGATCTCTACTGGGTGGACTGGAATCCTCGAATTGACTGAAAAATCCGAAACAATTCGGAAATTTGAAATATATTTTTCACCACTCTCGCTCGAAAACGGTGACATTGCTGCTCAAAAACAGTGAGCAAAACCGGGTTTTGCACATGTGGAATAATGAATAATATTGAACTTGTTGAAAAAAGTAATTTGAATTCAGAAAAATGCAACCTTCATAGAAAACAAAATCTCGTCTGTTCATGGTTTGAAAGAGGTTTGCAATTTTACTCTCCAAAATTGTTAACCAAAATGAGTTTCTGACATTCGGCCTCTTTTATAAATAACGAAATATTTTCTCGTTAGTCGTGGTGAAAAGTTGTATATCTAACTCGAGGGCAAATATTTTTCGTTTCGTGCCTTTTAAGTCCCTTGCTACCTCAGCAGTCTATTTTAGAGCCACTCGCTACGCTCTTGACGCTATTCTAGGCTGCTTCGCTAGCTCGGGATTTATATCAGCAAGCTCAGCAAAATCGTTTTGCCCACTTGTTGAACAAATAACTGTTAATAAATCAGTGGTTGTCAAAATTGCTTCTTGCTGACCTGTAACCAGCGACATAGAACCAACAATACTCTGGAGGCATGCCATGGTCGCTTAAGAAAACGGATGTGAACCAAAACCAGCTTATATTCATTACACATTTGCTACGGAAAGAAAGTAGATACCAGGACTCACGGTAAACAAGTTTCTTTTTTAGAATAAAATAAAAAAAAAACAACATTTTTTTATATTTTATGTCAAATATGCATGTCGAATTTTTTCAGTTTTGTTTTTCAAATAGCGGGTTTCTGATTTGTGAGTCATGGTACCTTTCTACTTTCTTTCCAATTAAACGAAAAGGAGATTCCTATTATTCATTTTCTGAAAAGAATTGCCCAAATCCGTGACAGATTGTGATGGTGTTATAAGTAATTTTTGTTAGTAAAATACAATGAAAATATAAGACTAAACAAAAACTGTGGTTTTTATTTAATTTGTAAATAGTTTTTTTTATACACCGGGAACTTCATTGGCCAGGAATAAGATAAAGGCTACTAAAAGTTATAAAACTGATTCAGATAATGAAGTCAAAATTCAATAAATCAGCCCATACGTTCAACAGAAGAATCAACTAGCTAGACAACAAAATTAAGGTGAGGTATATCATAGCATTTAAATCTCAAGAGGTAATTGTTTATCATTCTGCGATAATACCATTGTCATAGTAATGTTATTGTTAAAGCCTTCGTAACGTGATCACTACGCAGTACGCTGCGTACTGCGACACAGCGTACTTGCCCCTTACCGCTGACGCAGATTTCGACGGAACAAAAGTCCACACCCTAGACGTTTTTCATTCGATTATGTGCCTGGGACCGCATAGCGCAGCGTACTGCGTAGTGATCAAGATACAGCCGTTATACATTACGTTTTCTGGCCTATCTATATGGGACTGGAAAAAATAAATAAAATAATTTAACTACAATAAAGTTGATTTCAGCTTGTTCTTCTCTGACAGAGCGCTGTTTGTCTAACAGCTGCCTTTCTGCATTGAAATAGAGAGCATCTCATTCTGCCTTTGCAAACTAAGCGAGACTACAGAGCCATAGATAACGCATTGCAATTAGCAGAATTCGGCTGCAGATGGCTGCCGAAATTCCCGTCAGTGTCGCAATTAAAAGAGCGCGGCAGACTCGTGGTCACACCGTTTTGCTGCATCAGTGTGACTACGAGTAATTTCTTTTACTCTTGGTTACACTACTCTGAAAAGGATCGCACTTGACTGAATAGTAGGTATGTAGTAAATTGCCCGATAGATAAAATATTCGTAAAATATCTAGTCTATCTATTAGTGACGTCTAATAAAATAAATAAATAATGCTGGACAATTTCACACAGCATTATCTAGCTCCAAGCTAAGCAGAGCTTGTGTTATGGGTACTAGATTACTTATATACTTAATACAATACACTACAAAGATACATATTTTTATTATACATAGAAAACATCCAGAACAGAGCAGATATGTGAAGTTGCTCTTTTTGGCCACCATTGTGACAAAAAAGAGCAACTTTGCATCTCTGCCTACACTATACAAACTAAGACTTTTAAAGAGGCATTAAAAATAAGCTTATGATAAGGTTCACAAACAGGCCAATCGATTTTTGAAAATTCCTTCGTTGAACAGAATAATAAGATAAAATAAGTGATGGCGCTGATTTGGGTCAGGGTAGTGCCTTAAGCATCGACTTTACTGTTGGGTAAACGTAAAATCAAAGAGAATACAATAACTACGTCGTAAATGGTTAAAAGAAAACGTGGTGAATTGCTTTTAAGCGATGGATACCAATAACATAGACAAAATTTATTAAGTATATGGTAATGGTTTTGAAGCCAACGGCAAAAACTTAAATGCACGGGGTCCGTCACTACTGCCAAGGTAAATCATTCAATACCTCCTATTTTCCGTGACTGCTTAGGCATCCTTTGTTCTAATAAAATATCCTCTTCGTACACGTTCGTAACTAAAATTTAATAACTGGTCATGACTGGATTTTTTTCACTGTGTCATAACCAGTTAAGAAACAAAACTTTTTTCCATTTTCTTATCTGGAATCTCATGATCATGTATGGTCTCCTAGTTTCTGAAATTCATGTTTTAAATCTTGCGATAATGCTATTCTTAGTGGGACTTGCGAATTCCACATCTGCAAAAACCATTAGGCAGTGGTAATTGTCAAAACTGTTAGTCTTAACTTATTTTTTTTAGGATGATCAAATTAAGAAACAGGTAAACCATACCAAGGAATGTAAACAGAATCACGCCAAAAACGACTTAGCGATAGATAATATAGATAATCGATAGATATTATGAAAGAGGAGGCTGCTACTTCAGCGAATTTGAATATAAGTATAAGAATATTTATTTCTAAACTTATTAAACATTGTTTAAGTACCTACCTACTAACACATCTACTAACACTGACTACATACAAAGTTATTCATGCAAATCTTCGACATCATAACATCTATATATATAAAAGTGAAGAGAAAACTTGACTCATCAAGAGATCTTTGTAACTAGAAGAGCTACGAAGCTAAAATTTTGCATGGAGGTTTCTATTAAGACGTAGGCACCCCCGCTAAGAACGGATTTTTGGAAATTCGTATTCTAAGGGGGTCAAAGGTCATTTTTATAATTACTTTAGAGCCGTAATTGATGGCCCTTCAAAATGTGTTGCGTAGAAAGATGACTTAAAATAAACAGACATGTGTTTCAGGGTTTTTTTTAATTCACACCCTAAATTTCAATGCTGTGGAGTCAAAGTTAGGCGACACACTGACATAACACGAAATCTAAGGAACTAGAAGAGCTACGAAGCTGAATTTTTGGATGGTGGTTTCTATTAAGACGTAGCCACCCGTTAAAAACGAATTTTTGGAAATTCGTAATTTAAGGGGGTCAAAGGTTATTTTTATAATAATAATAATAAGACATTTATTTTCCACTCACAAAAAGGTTTTCATAATAATAATTGTGTACAGATTAGGCCTATAAGTATTTAACCTGTTTTGTGAGGAGCTGGAACTTGAGATAGGCTTAAAAAAGTCTGTATTACAAGACACCAGAGCCCCCACTTCGCGGGCGTAATAAGGGCATAATAAAGTTACAAGTTTAAGCGAACTCTAAATTAGGTACCTATTAAATACAACAATCATTAAGTGACCAATTTGCAATACAAGAAAGTAGTACTATGGAAATTTAAACTAACACAAAATAAAAATTATAACTCAACTAAAGAGAGTAGAATAGAATAACCGATCCTTACATTAGGTAGAGCTAGGATTTATTTATTTATAATAACTTTTAGAAAGTAGGCACTCGCTAAGATCGGATTTTGGAAATTCGTATTCTAAGGTAGGTAGTTAAAATGGGGTCGTAATCGAATAAAAAAAAGGAAAGGATTGGTTGTAAAACTTTGGCGTTGATAGTTTACATGGATACCAACATTACTTGGGGTATTACTAAAGTCCAGCGAATGAAATCGCGGCGGGTCAGCTAGTAATTAATAAGTATATAAATAACATCGCTAAAAGTATATGTGACGGTACGTAAGCAATCAGTCTTTATTTTCCGTGCTAGTTTATAACTGTGTTACGGCAAAGTAATGATTCTCCTATAAAATAAAGGCCAAACTTGCATGCGAACTGCAAGCGCTATTGTAGTGAAATTAGTGACAAAGCGACAGGCAGTCAGGTCTATTGCTTTCGTTGGTTAGCGATAATTAACAAGTTTGCTCGTACACTGCAGTGCACAAAAATAGAATGCACTAACGCGATGGTTTTAGTAGAATTCAATGCCTGTTATTTACAAAAATAATGTAAAATCTTTATACGACAAATTTCATTCAGTTACTGAAGTACCGTCGTTTCGTAGTGTAAAGTGCAGCATATATTCAGCAGGAAAACGCAAGCTGCAAATGGACAAACTATTTTTTACGAAGCTGAGCGAGGTTGAGATTCCTGGCACCATTTGAAAAATCTTTAGTACCCGATTATCAGTATGAGGACTCCATATCATTGGTATTTTGTTTCGATGAAGCAAAACAGTTATTGGGTGAAGTTAAAGAATATTTTTGTGACGGAATCTTCAAAAGGGGTTAGTGGGGATTCGCCATAGTGATTCGTCATCGCAAAAAAGTAGTGGATTTGCCATCGCTCAAAATATTTTATTCTTAGTGATGATTTGCCATCATTTTCTTTTATACCGACAAAGTGCAGTCAGCATCAGGCAACGAAGGCAATAAGGATAAGCCGTGGACGGATGAAATCACCCCCTCTAGGGTTAAACTTTGTTTTGTGCCTGCATGCTTCTATATAGATAATAAAAATAGAATAGGTCCTTGTATAACATGACTGACGTTGTCAGTTGCTAAATAAAAATATTAATATAAAAAACCTGACATGTTTTAGAACTACAGTTTATAAATAATAAACGTTTCCTACCAAAGAAATTAAATATACTCGTAGTCCCAAAAATTTTCGATTTCGACAGTATTCGAACCTGCCAATCCATTCTCTGATTTAGTGCAGGTTTTACAGCTTGAAGGCCAGCCGTGTTTTGTGAAATGGATCAAGCCCCCAGTACTAGTACAGGAGAAAACAATGCAAGTTATTTTTCTAATTTAATATTATTGTTATCGTTTTTTTTAATTAGGTACATTTAGAGTAAAATTTTTGTCAATTACTAACGTTGACACTATATCCAAAAAACGTTAAAACTGAGAATTAAAACTATTCATTTTATTTTCAGATTGAATACACTCTGAGTGAGAGAGGAAAACAGCATATATTAAGAACTGGTTACAGATGTGCTTTCCATAATAAAATTAAATCTGGCAATGTTTTGGAGATGCGTTAATCGCCATAAGTGTAACGCACTGATTAAAACCCTGAAGAATAATAAAAATGTCAGCATAATTAATGAGACATCTCACAAATGTTCACCGGATTTAGTCAAAAATGAAATAATAAAGCTCAAAAACCAATGCAAAAACGGAAGCAATAAATTCATTGTGCATTCCTATGCCAAAAATTGACGAAAAGACTTTCCAAAAAGCAAAGGATGCGGGATACAGCTTACTAAATGCTGTTCCAAAGTATGAAAACTTTAAGACCTCTTTATATAGTGCCAGGAACAGGGAACTAAAGGTTCCACAAACAAGCTTCAAAATGGAGCCTTTTCCATGACTTTTCTAAGTATACATTTATTGTATTTATGGAAAAATAGTACATTTTACACCAAGGCGAGAAAGTGATCCATTCCTACCGAGTGTGTCGTTTTGGTGTGTCCTTAAAACACCCGAGGTAGGAATCGCACTTTCTGCTGAGTGATAAATAGTGCTTTATACTACACCTTCGAGGAAAATAAAAAGCAGAATTAATTATTAATTGAAATTTAGAAGAACTTACCTACCGCGCCCAATGATGTTGGTAAAACCTCATTGACCGCGCCAGCCTTTGGGTTCTTTTTTCAAAATATTGTTCGGAAATCGGAGGAGGCTTAATGAACTTGGAGTAAAACCTTTTTGTCGTTTGACCGAACGAAAATAACCATAGCTACCGGCCGATCTTTTAGGAAATTAAAAAAAAATAACACGTTAGAAATGGATTTCCATACACTTTTTCCTCCCGCTAAAACACGTGTGAAATGAAATTCCATAGAGTTTTTCCTCCCGGTTTCCCATAGGCCTGCAAAGACACTATAAAATACTTTCTATTCTATAAATGGAAAAGGAATAGGCAACTTTCCGAGCAGGTGTAGTATAAAAGAGTTTTTAATTTGATTTGAAACTAACTTGTCACTGCCAAACAGACAAGCCAGCAGCTGTAAAAGACTTTTTTTTGCGAGGGCAAAATTTTTCTAGAGCGACTCGCGTCTTCGCCTACGGTTTACTATGTAATCTATAATGCTGTTTTATAACAAGTAAATCTTACAAAGTCCTATGTAGGTACATTACCTCAAAACTAAATCATATATCATCATCATCCTATATTAGTCCACTGCTGGACAAAGGTCTCCCCTAATGAGCGTCATAGCGTCCTGTCTTCAGCTTGCCGCATCCAGCATCTGCTCGCAGTCTTTCGCAAATCGTCATCCCACCTGGTCGGAGGGCATCCTACATTACCTTTGCCGAGTCATGTTCTCCACTCAAGAACACGTTTACCCCAGCGGTTGTCGGTTCATCTTGAGATATGGCCAGCCCACTGCCACTTCAGCTTGAGAATCCTTTGAGTTATGTCGATATAACTTGGTTCTCCGTCGGATGTATTCGTTACGAATTCTATCCTTCAGAGAGACTCCGAGCAAAGCTCTCTCCATAGCTCGCTGAGCGACTTTGGACTGGTGGACCAGCCCTACCGTGAGTGTCCACGTCTCAGCTCCGTAGGTCATGACGGGTAGGACGCATCAATTGAAAACTTTCGTTTTTTTTTAAATAGGTAAATTGACAAAGAGAATTACAATAAAAAAAAGAAATAGATGAGAACTAGTATTTAAAATTGAAACAAATGAGCTAACTGCAGACTGTTGCAAACAATCTACAGGTAGCTCAACTGATGCATATCAATACCAGTTGGAAGCGTCCCCAAGACGCTGGCTGCATTGCCCCGCTGTATGGCAATGCTGATGCGCTGTGCCAAATACTCACCAGCTCTCGGATCACGCGTCGCTTTAACCAGACGATATTTTTTTAAAAAGCCTCAAAGCCTCGTTACCTCACGGACCTTGACTCCAAGGGGAGCAAATATGCAGGCTCTGTCGAGACTTGCATATTTGCGCCTCTTGAGATCATCGGCCAAATCTGCCGCAGCACCCGCCCTCACAGATGTCCTCGGAAGATAGGAAGACGCAAGTGTGTCGACGCATGTAGCGTCCCACACAAAGGGCCTCCCCGACGCCCATGGGACAAGTGTCATGTTGGGCCTCTTACCATCCTCCCGCAACAGACCGTTCGGTTGAACGCAAAGCTGGTACGTTAGCGGTGACAAAGGCCCGTCGAATGATGTTATTAAGGCTGGCGTGCCGAGAGATCCGACCGGCCGGTCGGCACGCCATCCAGCCTTAATGACATTATCCGGCGGGCCTTTGACATGCCTTCGCGTTGACTTTTGTGTACCCCCAGTACCGCCGCGGCGACCCCAGTACACGATAGTCCGTGATGACCTAGCTGTTCGAAAGCAGTACCACACTAGCATTGATGAGGCGCGCAACACCTTGCACCCAACCGAAAACAGTTGCGATACGGAAATTTACGGAAATACAGGAATATAGATTTATTTATTGAAACAACTTTACAGGGAAAATAGCAGAGAAGTATATTATTGTGGTATATCAAAAATAAATTAATATCTTAAACTGTCCTAATAAAAGTTAGAGTAGAGATTTAATTTATTTTAGAATTTTTATGCTATGGAGTGGACCGACTGTAGTCGAATAGGGTTTAAGCATACAGTACTTAAACCATAATCAACGACCTATTCTATTCTTGACAGATAGCGCGCTTCTCCTCTCTCCTGATCGTTCAAAGATTTACGAATAGTGCTAAGTTTGCTAAATATTTATAAAAAATTACGACCGCAGATGTTAAACAATTGTTGGTAAAAACTGGTTGGTCTAATTTGAATTTTGTTGTAGATATAAATCATGGTTTAGTAAGTACTTTCCCTGAGATGCAAGATTAACAAATAACAATAATAAACAATTGATCCAAGATTAACACAACATCATCAGGCCCCAAAGAAGCAGAGCTTGTGTGAATCGGTACCAGATGTTTTATTGTTTGCTATTTTTAATTATCGAAAGTTAGGGGTCTAGTCTAATTGTAATGAAAAGGTTTTGTTTTAGTAAAACTTCCTATCTTCTATATTTCTAGTACGACGACCTCTGTGGCGAAGGTTTGCCTGCAACGTAGGTGGTTGCGGGTTCGATTCCCGCAACCTCCTACGTCATACGATAATAAATGTTTGTACGATCTACAGATATTTGTTCAGTGTTCTGGATGTTTTTCTATGTATACTAAACAAATATCTATCTATGTAGAGTGTAGAGTATTGTATTATGTATATCAGTTTTCTAGTACCCATAACACAAATTCTGCTTAGCTTGGGGCTAGATAATAAATGTGTGAATTATCCAGCATTATTTACTTGATATTTGGTCTTTTATTTTATAAATTGACTTTATGTTTTGTGGTTGCGATTTAGAGGTTTGAAATCTCCTCTCGGCAAAACGGGTAGGGGCAGAGCGGGAACCCGCTTTTCCGCTACCCGTTTTACCCAAGAGCATGTTGCAAGAGCTGAATCGATAAATAATTCAACTAACAAAATGAAAACGCTGGTAGTATATTTCAGGTAGAAAATCTTTATTTTAGGTATCATAATTTCAAACCGTTTGTTTTTGTATGTGTGTATTTACATAGGTATCTAGGTAGTTAGTTCGATTGAGTTGAAATTCGACATGCCTAGGTAACTTAGACAATGCAATAGTAAAAAAATGGTCACGATTCATTAGATTTTTTTTGCTTTTGCAGATGTGATAACTATAGACGAGGCTGCCAAAACTTCTGCCTATAGTACGGCCAAAAAAATGTGGTATTAACTTATCAACATTACAAAGACGCTTATACTATGGTTTTTCAAAATAGAAATTTGATAGACCCTGCTATCACAGATGCTCAAGAATTGGAACTGCTTAAATATGTGTTTTTCCCGGACAATCTGTTTTTCGGACTCATAATACTAGTAAATACTACAATAAGACTTTTTGAAGCTGGTTTTCAATATGCAGAGAAATACAAAATTGCTTGTCCATTCGAAATATCCAATAAACCAATCTCCAGCTGTCCAGCTGGAGAAGATTGGTTTATTGGATGTAAGGAACGAAATTGCGATTTGACTCTGCATTGCCCGGAACCCACATCGATTGCACGCCCAAGGGCCCTACCTGCTTTGATTACCCCAGTTGGGTATATCACAGGTTATTCGTCGCAATATAGCATTTATCTAACAAGTCCATGTTCCGATTCTAATAAGTTGCAGCTAGGTGAATTTTCAACAAATTTTGGTGAAATTAAGGTCTTCCCATCTTATGAAAAATGACTAGAAAATGTTAGTTAACTTCAACATTTTGACACACAAGTCGGGCAAGGCATGAGATACAAGGCTACACTACAGGGATTTACAGCTCTCCCAAGTTTTGTGGCATTAAAGTTAGTGAAGAGTTGAGTTGAGCTACCTGTAGATTGCTTGCAACAGTCTCCAATTAGCTCCGTTGTTTGCATTGTAAATACTAGTTCTAATTTATTTCTATTGTTTGATTGTTATTTTCTTTGTCAATAAAGCCATATAATGAAGAGTTGTTATTTTACAAAAGTAAATATTACCAAGCTGTTGCTGATAACATATGAGCCGAGCTAAAACGACAAGACTTATTGAAACAAAGTCTACAGGATCTTCTTAACTGAGTAGTTAGGAAGCTTGGTGAATAAAACTCAATGTCTTTATTTGAACCAGTACCTGCCTTACAGATTGTCCTCTCCATGCATGTTCGTAAGACAATACCCATATTATTTCAAAACTAAGGAAGTAGTTTTATCTCGGCATACTGATATTAAATAAAATTGTATGCCAAATCAACATTCTATGGTTTTCGCCAAAAAATCGTTTTGCATGGCAATGATATTTAATATGTTTATTGAAATACTCATACTCATTTATTCGCCCTAAGAGCGCAAAGCTCACTTGGAAATGTAATATGTGGTGCTTAAGTTATAATTCAAAGCCATTAGAAAAATGTAATCAATAAATGGTTACTGACTCATTGTATTTGTAGCGTGGCGGAATATTTAAATTTAAAGCAGACGAGACATTTTTTATTTAATTTTTAATCATTATCATTATTTAAGTAGGTAGAATAAATAAATAAATAAATAAAATACCACTGATACATCAGCATTGTAATAATTGATACGTTTTCTGTGAATGAACAATTCTATTGTATTCTATTCTTCATTCTGCTCAGATAAAATGATACAAATTATTTGTGGCAGGCGCGCAGAATGCATTGAAATAAAACAAAGAGATAAATAATCCTATGTTGAAAGTTACGATGAAAGACATCCCCCCAAGTGTAGAGTACTGGTCTAGTCGAAATGCTTTGCATCCAGATATTCAAACATTGGGTGGCATTCAAGTTTGGGTTAATAAGCCAGAGTAGCATAAGGAAAATATACCAAGTCATTCTAGGCGTTCTTCAAATGTCATACAACGACAGACAGGACAAGAAATATTACACTCGCACCTATAAATATCAGTGGTGGCCGATTGACGCAAATAGAAAGTTGTAGTTATGAAAGATCCAGGCCAGCAAAAACATAACATTTGAGCGATTAAAATTTTATTAGTGCTACTACATTTCCCAGACCTCTCGAAGTGTTAAGAAGTTCCTATACTACTGCTATTTAACCTTTTAGATGTTCGGAAAAAGAAGATGTTGACATGTGTAAAAAAAAAACATTAGTGAGTCAAAAAGGAGTGATATTGAAAACAAACACGATTTATATACATGTGCTATATTTATTAATTAACAAGTAATTTCTACGACTCTCTGTAATCTATAGGCTTAACCCGCTTGGAAACCACGCTCTGGTACTACGACAGGTTAGGAGCTTACACGTTTGCCTTACTCAAAAGGTTCACAAGAGGGTAGTTACGCACTATAATAACAAAAAACCTTAGGTTCACAAGAGCTTTTCATCGAGGCAGAAAATGGTTGAAAAGAGCTACTTAGGTACCTTCCGCTAGTTAGGTGACAGAGTGCCATAGATCACAGCATAATTCCTCTACAGAACAAGGAAGTAACTCACTTCTTGACCACAGATTCATCGGATGCGGGCTAGTGTGCTCATCTCTACGAGACTCCTGTCAGGCAGGTGGAGTGGAGGAGCACATCAGAAATCCTGGCCTTCCAACATAAAAGAGCTGTTTGGAGTATACAGTGCAATCAATCTACACCCGAGCTTCCTACACAATGCTCATGTCATCATGCAGTTGGAGAACAGGCCACTGGTAACATACATCAGGAGCGAAGGGTGAACACGATCCCTTGCCCTACTCGAGCTGACAACGAAGCTTCTAGAGCCGTCGAAAAGTTTGAGCATGACACTCTCGGCGTCTTACTTCCGGGGGAGATACAATAGCATAGCGGACCGCCATTCAAGAAATCGACCTGACCCCGGGGAAGTATGTGCCGGAATAGCACATACTGCCGTCGGCTAGAGACCTTATCCAGACGTAATATTAATATATGACATCGATCTGTTCGAATCAAAAGAATCTGCCGTAGTAGATCACTATGTAACTTGGAATCAAAGTTGGAGTCTCATAGATCTTACAACTGGCAGTAGACCTCCAATGGTGAAGAAGCTGAAACTCCTAGCTTGGAAAGTTGGGGGTGGGACAGTAAAGTAGCACATTGATCTGTAAAAGAAAGGGATCTACTAAAACGAAGCTGGCGAGAATCGACATTAACTACATGTAAAGCCCCAATCAAACGATGGATTGACACCATGTGTGTCAATTCAATAACATTGAATCTCGAGCTCCACAGGGAAATGATGTAGTCAGATTTTTAATTTTTGCTTTTGCACAAGTCTGCTGTTTCCACCTACTCAGCAAGCAGTACAGGTGCAAAAAACTTCCTTTGTGTATCAGAAATTATAAGCCAGATCATTACAAAAACCACCAGACAAGAAAACACTGATCTGGGACCACTGCGGACCAACGATACCCCTGGTGGTATCGTGGGTCTTTTAAAAATCAAACGATGCCCCTGTTCGGAATGACCGTAGTGTTGCGGTGTGGAATGCGGAAATGCATCTCTTGTATGTAAATAACTAATGTATTTATAACATAATTATTCCCCGAACAGGCATACTGCAATACAAACTCATAGTGAGATCGTAATATATTTATCACAGCACTCTGTAAAAAAAAATTATGATGAAATGTCAACTCTAAATATTGAATTTGCACAATTGAATTGTTGAAAATTACCACGATGAACGACAGTGAAATTAAATTAATCAAAATAAATGGTGGTACTGCCCTTCTTTACGGCAGATATAGATATCATCACCACAAAACATATACAGACGGCTCTCTCTTATGGCGGTGTTCTTCGTATAAGAAAAAAAAATGTTGTGGAAATGTAACAATTGGAAAGGTAGCTAGTTTTTTGGTTCTGAATTTACTTTTTCTTGTTGTTGAACGTTAACGTTTACCTGCGCGGACAGTGTCGCGTAGCCCAATTGATGTTATTTTAATTTAACTTCTTTTATTTCATTATAGGATATGAAATTTACTAAAAATAATGAGCATACATGTGAAAGAAATCCAGAAAAGAATGAAATATTGAAGGAGAAGTGTAATTTGAGAGAAATAGTGGTTTCATCTTCTGATGAGCCTATTCAACAAATATATGAAAAGACAAAGAGGGATTTTAAAGACGGGCATGAATTTTGCAATAGGTAAATATCCTCGCTACGAAGGTGCACTTTCTTCAGGACGCAAGGAACGAAAGTGCACAAATTTCAAAAACTGTATTCCGTGATTTGAGTGAAATAGAAGTTCCACTCTAGTATCACGGTTTCGTTTTGGCAGATTACTATTATGACAATTCAGATAAGCAAAATCGCATTATAGTTTTTAGCTCGGAAGAATCGCGACAACTTATTCCAAATATTGTAGAATATTTTATAGACGGAACTTTTTATAGTTGCCCTGAACCATTTTCTCAAGTATATAATATCTACGGTGACATGGGGAGTGGTGTAGAAACTACAAAAGTGAAGCCTTTAATATTCGCCCTAATGTCGGACCGTAAAGAGGAAAGTTACATTATTTTGTTTAACATGATAAAATCCCAAATACCAGAATGGAACCCACGAACGGTTCACACAGATTACGAAAAAGCAGTTATGAATGCTATTTTAAGTATTTCCAACAACTAAATTGCGGGGGTGCTATTATCATTGGACAAAAAATATTTGGAAGAAAGGAAAAAGTTTTGGATACACGAGAAATAAACCGGGACGAAGAATAGTGGCACTGGCGTGTGCATTGCCACTACTCCCTGACAACGAGATTCAAAACGACTTGCAGAATGTAAAATCTGAATCCAATGACCAATGGCAAATGGAAAGGTTTATTAAATACTTAAGAATTTTTTTGGTTTATGATGCATTCGTTTACTGTGATACGCGTATTTGGCGAACTCCACAGAACCACCAACGTTCTCGAGACGTTTCACTCCTAAATTAATAACCGCATCAACAAAAATACTGTGACAATTATGAGATTACTCAAAGTTCTGGAAAACATTCATACGATGGAGATGGTTCCAAAAAAGAGATGAAAGGATCAAATTATTAATGACGATTTCATAACCAGCGTTCAATTAGAATTTGTAAATAAAGAAATTTCAATTGGTCACGCATTAGAAAAATTGCGTACATAAGTTTTACGGCTATGCCACACAGACGGCAAGCATCGGCAACAAATTTGTGTACGATCTGCAGAAGTTTGTTCCGTTGGCTGGGTGTGTTCTATGAATAATAAAAAATCTATCTATGTAGTGTATTGTATTAAGTATATCAGTTATCTACTACCCATAACACAAGCTCTGCTTATAGATGTTGGAATAGATGCATCTCCTGGTAGCGTTTGATCAGCAGTAGCTTCTAGAAGTTTTTAGAAAATACCTATTGAAGAGATTCTACGTAGAGGCAATTGGAAAAGCTCTCAAACCTCTGAAAAATTCTACTGCTGGCGTGCGGTATAACATGGAGCAATTCTCAGATACAAAAACACAATACTAGCCCTCACAAGTTGTTAAATAATTTCTTAATACTTTCGTTTGGACGAAGACTCAAGTAAATTTAAGTGAACATAGCTTATGTTTAATTATTGAAGGGAGTTTGAATTAGAAGAGGTCTAGAATTTAATATTTCCTAGATATTTGTAATATACTTATTTAGAAATAAAGTTGGATGTTGCATTACTTACGCGTACTTACTTGCGCCTTCCCATCTTCCGAGGACATCCGTGAGGGCAGGCGCAGCGGCAGATTTGGCCGAAGATCTCAAGAGGCGCAAATATGCAGGTCTCGACAGAGCCTACACATTTGCTCCTCTTGGAGTCGAGACCCTAGGTCCGTGGGGAACCGAGGCTTTTCGGGTTTTTAATAAATTATCAGAGCGTCAGTTCGAGGCAACGTGTGACCCCAGCTGTGAATACAGCCAGCGTCTTGGGGATTCTTCCAACTGGTATTGATATGCATCAGTTGAGCTACCTGTAGATGGTTTGCAACAGTCTGCAGTTCGCTCAATTGTTTCAATCGTAAAATAGTTCTAATTTGTTTCTATTCCAAAAAAAAACTGATCCATATTAATACCAGTCGGACACGTCTCCAAGACTGGTCGCTATTATTTATTTACTATAGTTGTTTCCTGGAAATTTGTTCGTCAGGAACTTTCTGCTTCCTCAACAGCCCATATCGGTCCACTGCTGGACGCAGTCCTCATGAGGGGTAATGGCCATAATCTCCACGCTGGGCATGCGGGTTCAAGATCGCAGATCGTTTGTGGAATTGCTGTCCAGGGGGCGCTGCTGCCCGCCCCCGTTGGATCGCTACCCGCAGAAAGAGTTAGGGTGGTGATAATTTTAAGCTACACAGCAGCTTTCTGCTTAACACACACGTATTGTTTATTATTACTAATCCATTTGTAGCAATGAATTCAAATCTTCCTGCGTTATTCGTATTGAAACTTGCCTCTTGATAGGTACTTAAGGTTAATTTAATCTTTAGCTATTTAGGTTATGAAATGAAACACCAATATATACAGTTTATTCATGTAATTACAACATCATGAGAACAAAATCTAAAAGCTTCCTAAACACAAATCACAGAATGCAACTGAATGATGTCACTATTTAAATAATTTTAATAATATTACATTAGATAAGGTAAACTTTTCGGAATCTCGATGTGAATTTGATCCAGTATTCTAGGTACACTTTATTTGAAACGCGTTTTTACTTCTATTTCAACAGCATATTTTAATTTGTTACAATAAGTACCAATAGTCAAAAATGTGAGTACATTCCGTTACATGTTAAAATGAAGTGTTTGTTTGTCTGTGTGTCAATGATTATTTGCAAGATTATGTTACAAAAACGCGTTTTTGTACTCAGAACACTGTATGCTATTGAACAATTATTAAAATCATCGATTTCGTCGTCCTTGTATTGACACTGGTAAAACAATATTAATAAGTTTTTTTTCATTCTGATGAAATAAATAAACATTTAAAAGACTTACACAAACACAGAGGGTAAACAACAAATTCGAGATCTAAAAAACTTAGAAATTCTCATAAAAACATCCAAAATAATTTAAAAAACGAATTATTACTTATAAATTACATTGTCAAAAAATTCTACGAAATCCGTAGCTTGTGCTACACCGTTCTCATTTCCATACTCGTGTATGGTTTATGGCGTTGTGATTGCTCCTCGTAGGAAGGTATAGCTAGAAGCCACGGCTTTTAGTACGAGTAAATATGCATACACTAAAAAAGCTTTACAAGTGTCACTAAAATGTAAAATCATTAAAAATAAATACATTATAAAATAACGGAACATCTCGGTGTTAGTGCCACACTGCGAAACACATCACAATGCGAAATACTCAATCTAGTCCTTCGAGACTATTCGCTAAGCAAAGAGTTTGCGCTACATGGATCCAATAAATTATGTGATTAAATTTCGCAGTGTAGTCTTAACTTATTTCAAAGTTCTGCCGATGCGGATATTTTTGTGTTTTTACGGACACGAGACAAGACGACGTTGGTTTATTAGTAATTCTCGTAAATAATGAAATGTTCATATTGCTATCCATTAAAACAAAAATCGCTGGCATTCTTTTGTTAAAACTGTCACCTTAGATTAACGCTTAAAATTTTGGAAAACACAGATCAGTACGCTATTAACTTTAATTTTAGTTTTGGTAAAGTTGTTTTTTTTTTTATTAAATGAAACCTAATGGCAACCTAGGACCGAGATCACAATAGACTAAGATAATCTAAAAAACGTTAAATGAGATCAGTTAACTAGACTAGAGTAATGCTTTTATAATGAAAGTCAAAACTATTATTGTAGGATTTCATATAACTTACATTATGTATTTTACTTATAAATATGTGAGTATATATAATTTCACAATAATCATGCATTGTACTACCACACTAACTAACTCTGTACTTTGTGTTAAAGTAGTTGCTTATTATGAAGGAATTATTCAATTGAATATTAACTTTATGAGATTAAAGTCTACCAAAAGTCAATTTGAGACCATACCCAGACGAAAGATACGGCTACATATCTCCAGGCAACTAAAGCCTTCTTCAATCATTTTGTGAATAGCATGAACTCTAAATATTTATTCCTATTTTCTATGTAATATTCTAGTGAAAAGGGGACTACTTAGAATATTAAACTTTTCCAACTTTGCTTGCGAAGCGGTTGTAGAAAAATAAAAACTCGATAGTCGCTGGTACAGCAATATAACGAGACAAAATAAACGAGTTGTCAGTTTTACTCATTGATTGAGTTCAGGAGCACGTTTTAAAAGTTTCAATATAAAACATTGTACGTCATAAATTAATAATTACAGAGTTATTGAAAAAAACGGTTTATGTTATCTTATTATCTTATTATGTTGTTCTTTATGATAATAGAACAATGAACACAAAAACACGAGAGCCGTAACGAGGCTGTTGAGTTAATAACATTTTCAATAAACAAATATCACAGAACAATTATGAGAATAAAATACAATAACTTGCAAACAATAAAGCTGGTATTCACTTGTTCTAAAAAACCTCGCGCGCAAATCACGACGTGTAATCGCGGCGCGAATCGTGGTGCCAATCACGAAAAAACTGCCAAGGCTTCCACAATCGCGCGCGAATCATGCGCGCCTTGCGAACCCTTTGTCGCGTGACAAAAATCGGCAAATTACGAGATTTACCAACGGGAGCCACTCGCGGATCGCGGGTGGTTTGCGGTTTCGTGCGTCATCCACGCGCGAGTAATAATGTACAATTATACAGATTAAGACCGGCTGTCTATTATGATTATGTACTCGTTAACATTATTTACTTTTACTATTAATAAATTGGTTGCCAAAAAATCAACCAAATAGTTTCTACCGGTACTTGTTATTAAATGAAATGAAACCGATCGCGGGTGGTTTGCGGCTTCGCGCGTCATCCTCGCGCGAGTAATAATATACAATTATACAGCCTTAAACCGGCTGTCTATTATGATTATTTACTCGTTAACATTATTTACTTTTACTATTAATAAATTGGTTGTCAAAAAATCAACCAAATAGTTTCTACCGGTACTTTTTATTCAATGAAATGAAACCGATCGCGGGTGGTTTGCGGCTTCGCGCGTCATCCTCGCGCGAGTAATAATGTACAATTATACAGCTTTAAACCGGCTGTCTATTATGATTATGTACTCGTTAACATTATTTACTTTTACTATTAATAAATTGGTTGCCAAAAAATCAACCAAATAGTTTCTACCGGTACTTTTTATTAAATGAAATGAAACCGATCGCGGGTGGTTTGCGGCTTTGCGCGTCATCCTCGCGCGAGTTATAATGTACAATTATACAGCTTTAAACCGGCTGTCTATTATGATTATGTACTCGTTAACATTATTTACTTTTACTATTAATAAATTGGTTGCCAAAAAATCAACCAAATAGTTTCTACCGGTACTTTTTATTAAATGAAATGAAACCGATCGCGGGTGGTTTGCGGCTTCGCGCGTCATCCTTGCGCGAGTAATAATGTACAATTATACAGCTTTAAACCGGCTGTCGATTATGATTATGTACTCGTTAACATTATGTACTTTTACTATTAATAAATTGGTTGCCAAAAAATCAACCAAATAGTTTCTACCGGTACTTTTTATTAAATGGAATGAAACCGATCGCGGGTGGTTTGCGGCTTCGCGCGTCATCCTCGCGCGAGTAATAATGTACAATTATACAGCTTTAAACCGGCTGTCTATTATGATTATGTACTCGTTGACATTATTTACGTTTACTATTAATAAATTGGTTGCCAAAAAATCAATGAAAAAGTTTATATCCGTACTTTTTTATTAAATATAATCGATCACGGGTAGTTTGCGGCTTCGCGCGTCATCCTCGCGCGAGTAATAAAATTATACAGCTTAAAACCGGCTGTCTGTTATGATTATGTACTCGTTATCATTATTTACTTTTACTATTAATAAATTGGTTGCCAAAAAATCAACCAAAAAGTTTCTACCGGTACCATTACGGATGTAAGCGGATTATTTACGAACCTTATTTATGTTGGAAGAACACCTACGTTACGTTAACTATGAGTTTTATGGTAAAATATCTACCGGTATTTGTTGCGTGACTAAATTTTGATTATTTTAACGTTTTTTTTTTTCATCATGGCTGGAGCACATACAAAAGCTTCATCAAGCACTCCATTGGTCGACAATTTCCAAGCCTACCCTATTCGAACCGACATTCATAAAATATTGGTCAGCAAGGAGTCCGCTATTTTACGAACATTTCCTTTTGGTGTTCCGTAGTTATCACCATTATTAATAATATAACAATTAAATTTCGATTCGATTCTTTGCGCTTTGTATGAGTGATCTGACCCTACAATTTTGGAAAATTTATGATTTGTTTCATAGCGCATTTCCTGTTTTCACTGGTTAAAATAGACTATCAGGTGTTCTAAATGTTATTAAGTTTGAAACGCCGCCGAATCACCTAAAAAAATTTACGTAAGGCATTAATTAAAGATGATATTAAACCGATTGGTTACCTCTCCTAGACACTTCCACGCCTACGTTTTTGTTTCATCACATAAGTAATAATCACCTTCATTGCTACACCTAATATATTAATATTACAACTACCGAAACACTATAAGTAAACTACACTAAAACTAGTCTTTGCCGTCAAAGAGCAATTAAAAAAGTTTTACGTACATGCTAAGATGATGCAAGGCTTTTATATAAAATATTTTATGGCCAAAACCATCAAATATGTACAAATCAATTAAAACAAAATAAAATAACAGCTGTTTTTAACAATTATTATTGGCTGGATTCCAAAATATTTTATACAATTTTAATTACTTTGATTTCCAAACCCCATAATTAATTAAAAAAGTTTTGCGTACTTGCTAAGATTATGCAAGGCTTATATATGAAATATGTTTTGGCCGAAACCATCAAGAATGTACAAGTAAATTTACACAAAATACAAAGAACATCTGTTTTTAACAATTATTATTGGCTGGATTCCAAAATATTATACACAATTTGAATTACTTTAATTTCCAAACCCCATACTCCCCAATCCAAGGATATTGAATATCCAACAAAAATTTTAAACGGTACAAAATATCTACCCGAAAACATATTTTTTGCATTAATATTAATTTCTAAAACTAAACAGCTATTCAGCACAAAGTTTGTACCGTAAAATAAATATATTATTTCCATTTCGTAAAATGTCGTAGATTCATCTTACATACAATAATTTATATTCAATTATCCTTACGTAATTCGTTGTGCAAATAAATTTAAACTAAATATTCGTTGTTATACTTCGATTTATTGCTATCTTTGCCCCTCTACACATATGATATATTTATCTTAGTTAATTGCTGTTAGAAACTTTACTTTGAAGATGCCTTCATTATTAGATAATTCATTAGATTGTATAAATCTTAGGCACATAGCAAATTTCTAACATGCAATGCAAATATAAGAGATAAACTATAGTCCAGACTTGAAAATAGCAAGAACTTGGCTCTCATAACGTATAATAATTTTAAATGTAATCAGTTTCGACACGCGGTGAATTACCAATATAATATTTATAAGTATAATTAAAATCTCGTTTATATATTACAGATATAGTAAGCAAACACTCGTTAACTGCAAATCCAGCATCTGACCAATCCAGGAAACTAAACTATTGACTAAACTATTGTACACCAATAAACGCAATGTAAGTAAACACAACATGAACGAAACATGGAAATGACCAATGAATACTCCAATCCGGTAGGAAACAAATTCATTTGAAATATAAAATTCTTAATAGCCGAATAGGAATTTAGATTACAAGTATGTTTTTTTTTTTTGTAAATTAACTTCTTTTTAAATATTAAATCCTAAGCAATAAATTTATAACGAAATAGAATTTTAAAATACTATATCACCTGTTTGCAGTCTACTAATTAGCAGTAAAAATTGCTATCATATAAGTCACTTTCCATAACTAAATCTATTAAAACAGTATTGCTTTCAAATTGCTTTTCTATATTGCTTATTATTATCGCTTAAAACCTAACGTACATTTTATATCTAAATATTGCTTAAGTATATATTTTATTGCTATATTGGACAATTTCAATTTTATCACTGCCATGCTTAGCCGTTTAATCTAAAACCGAATCAAAAGTTTTTACTCGCTATTTTCTTACACGCAATTTAGTTTTATGTTCGTATAATACTGCTTTAAGTTACATACTCGAAATACGGCTATTTAAATTTAAAACGGTTTCAGTAGGAGCGTGTCCACAACATTTTAGACCATTTCGATCGAAAATGTTTTCACACAACTGTATTCTTACATTTTTGTTATTGATGGAAACTAATCGTATTTTGTGATAGCATTTGTTAGAAATGGAATCACCTTATGAATTAACGCGCATAGCGTAGGTACACCTTAATGGTGTGACTATAAATAATACGTTTTCTTATTAATTATGTTTTTGTCTACATCTACAAAAATTGTAAAGAAGGGAAATTTGGTACACAAGGATATTATTTACAGTCATGTATAATATTTTTGTATATAAGTTGTGTTCACATTATGTTAAACACCCTATGAAATAACATACCTACTACTAGAATACGTTTATTATAAATATTCGAATAAAATATTTTATTCTGATTTATTTAAGTACGTTATATGCAAGCCAATTTTTTCGCCTTTTACTTAAGTAAATATTACAAGTCTACTAACGATGGGGCGCTAAGTGACGATAGAATTGATTACAATAAAAATACTCAAGAATAGACAAGGAATATTATTAATAGTTAAGGAATAGATAGATAGAACTAGATCTACATAGGCTAGAATTCTATAACAAGGGAGAGTCGAGAGAGAGATGAAACGAAATCGTCTACTTTATATTAATAGGAATAGAAATTGTAAAACAAATTTCATTCCAATGTTTGATGTACGTTTCGTTCCGATAAATATTCTTAGTACCCAAATGTTACCTAACTTATGTACCTATCCTAAATCTAGAAATTCTTAGTACAAATAAACCCTACATTAATATTGCTTATCGAATTATATAATATTGCTTTTTACCTTTGTCCGAATAAGCTTAATATTAAAATATATATTTTTATTAGAGATTGAAATATAACTCTTAAAATGTGGCACTACGTCTACAAGGAATACTTGGTAGGGGTATAGAGTCAGACGCACAAGCGGCGGCGACGAACCCTCCCATCCTCATAATATTATTCAATACGTCTCGATAACGAAACAAAAGACAACCTTAAAATATACTGAGATCATTATGTGAACAGCTGATTCGATTATAACAATTTCCAAACAATGTTAATTATAAACATGTATAATTTTTCAAAAAAACTAACTCTAATGACCAGAATGTTTGCATAAAATGGTACAAATTGAAAATAACAGGACACGTTAATTGATCCAATTTTCTTTAATTGACAGGGTTAAAAGAAATTCATATAACATGACGAATTGACTTGAGGCACCAATAATAAACCGGAGCACAATATCGGTATCTTGTCTTTTAAATGAAAGCACTTGACTCTTAGTAAAGCTAACAATTTCGTTGGTAGATGTTGTTCAAGACGCCGATACGAAGGGACTAACTACTTCTAATAAAGATGATAAATATAATAGCTAACATACAGAGCCCGCTGCGCGCAATGCATCGCAATGCAATGCGACGGCTGTGCGTGACTCGGTACGTACCTACATTATTATTGCTTTTCGATACCCATCACTCCGAACACCTCGTGTTCCACGTTTACTCTACTTACAGCTACATACCTTCACTTAATTATTTTATTGCCAGTTACTTTTGACTCTCCTAACACTCCATCTAAAGGCATGCTTGATGTTCGATCGCGCGGAACCGCCGGTCGCTCTTTACCAGACATCGTGTATAAGTATTTTTATTTATCTGAGATGGAATAATTAAATTTAAAGATAAACATTTTGACATTTTGAGATCAAAACTCATCTTCCAAAACAATAACAACCCCAACTTAATACGTGGATGATTTTAGACAGGGTGATAATATTTAGATGGTGTAAATATAGGTGGTAAGGAGCGACAGGAGCGTCGCAGCGCATGTCGCCGGTAAGGCACTGTCGCGGGCCGACGCACAGGCACCTACTGCCAACCCTATTCCACGTAATGTTACAATGATAATAATAGATAAAGTAGGTAAACAAATAGCTCCTACGGATAGAAACGCAGAGTAGCACTGCAAGCTCAGGCAGGCCAACTGATGAAGCAGTGAGCCAGTTACAGCACTGACACTGGAACCAGCCTGTGGGCTGACTAAAGTCAAAAAAATGTACGATTTGAAGAGCGAGTAATAGATCAGTAAAATTAATTTGAAGACCGAGGAATGGACGAGTGAGTAAGGCGAGGCGGGTTGGCAGCGCGAGCGGCGCGGGGCGCGTGCGGGGAACGGCCGCGGCACTGGGACGGAACGGTTGCAAGTCGCACCGAGACGGGCGCTTCCGCCTCCGCGCGGCTTTCACGTCTCGACAATACACTTACACTTACCCTAACCTACGCCTACTTTGCGGTTGTAAAAATCACCTACAAAAGATATTAATTTCATTCATATTTCAATAATACTAAATAGGGGTAAATTTACCGACGAGTATTTACAACTAGATTAGAGGGACGTGTCACGCGGCGGCCTAAAGCCGGAGCGGCGCGCTAGGGGTTCTTAACTTGCTTACTTGATTCGTTGTTTGCGAAACGTTGCTCGGTGCGGCGCGGCGCGTCCGCCGACCGACGCCTGCCGTCCGCCGCCGGATGCGCTCGCTCCTTTATAATTATTTTGTAAACTTATGTTATTCTAGTAAGCTAAATTCATATAAATACTCTATGTTAAGTGTAAACCATTCTGTATCGGTTACGGTCCCTGGTTGGTGCGAGTGCGCTGCGCTTCGTACGCGCGCGCCCTAGTGGGCGTCGTCGGCGAGCGGGTCGGTGGCGTCGGTCGGCTCGTCCGGTTCGTCTTCGTTGTCATGGTTACACGCCGCCTCCTGGTGCTTGTTGAGGTAGCTCTTCAGCGTGAACGACTTGCGGCAACGGTAGCACTGGAAGTTCTTATCGAGGGAGTGCGTCTGCATGTGAGCGCGAAGGTTGGAGCGGTCCGCGAACGCCTTGCCGCAGTGCGCGCAGCCGTACGGCTTCTCGCCGGTGTGCGAGCGCAGGTGGCCCTGCAGCAGCCACGGCCGCGAGAACAGCTTGCCGCAGACGCCGCACACGTGCTGGAGCTGGTGCGTGAGCACGTGCATGGCCAGCGCCGGCATCGACACGTACGCCTTGCCGCACTCGCCGCAACGCTTCGCCGACACCGAGTCGAGGCTGCGGTGCGTCTGCTTGTGCCGCGACAGGTTGGACGAGGTCGCGTATTGTTTCCCGCACTCGCCGCACGTATACTTGCTTTTCTCACCGGCGTACTGACCGGGCAACACGAACTCCACATGTGCATTGGTTATTTTCTTCTTGCAGCGGCCGTCGCTGATGAAGAAAGTGTCGTAGGTGTAAGCTACGGTTTCGCGCGGGGCGTCGGGAAGAACTGGTGCGGGTGGTGGTGGAGGTGGCGGCGGCGGCGGCGGAGGAGGCGGGGGTGGCGGCGGGGTCGTGACCGGTGAGGGCGGTCGTGGCGGTACGCCGACGCTGACGATGACGGTCGTGTGCACTGGCCGCACCGGCGGTGGTGGCGGTGGCGGTGGCGGTGCCGGGGGAGGCGACGGCTCGCGCGGCGGAGGCGCCCGCGGCGTTAGGAACACGGCATGGTGGCTCAAGTCTAGGATGGCATGTGCCGCGTGTAAGTCCTCCAATGGCCGGTTGAGGTGGAGCGCGCGGTTCTCCAGGCAATAGGGTCTGTAGATATCTTTCTTTTTCGGTGGCAAAGAGAGAAGGGCACCGGTGCTGGTATAACACATAGAGATAGACTTGCCGCTCGCCGGTGGCTGAGGGAGGGAGACAGGCGAAGATTGGAGCTGGACCGGGAGCGGTTCGACGGAAGCATGGTGGTGGTC
Organism: Eupithecia subumbrata; assembly: GCA_949316285.1. Classification (NCBI taxonomy): domain Eukaryota; kingdom Metazoa; phylum Arthropoda; class Insecta; order Lepidoptera; family Geometridae; genus Eupithecia; species Eupithecia subumbrata. The sequence continues at coordinate 28,910,867 of OX438642.1, read as the reverse complement.
GGAGGAGGCGGAGAGCTGCAGAAGAGCGTAGGAGACAGACTGAGGAGTCGGCTGAGGCGATAGGCAGGCGGCCCTCACCTCCCTTGGAAGCTGCGCCGTGAACTGAGTGGAAGGCTGCTCCTCGGTGTATCCTGCGGACAAACAAAAAATTCTGTCTACATTATGTTTACCTCCTTCTTCGGTTAAAATAGTCGCGATTTCATTTAATAATGCGCATTTCAACGCTAACAAATCATCGTACAATAAAATTTTAGAGTATAACGCTCGCTATACGTACTGACTAAAACCATAAAACAGCATATTCTTTAAGTTTGTCCTGCGAACGCGACCTTTGGCCTTGATAATTGACGAGCAAACGAAGTGAGCGATTAGTCTCTCCTTCAAGTCTAGCAAAATTAGCGCTTCTGTCAGTATGTCCGTACGAGGAGGTACGAGGAGTACAGGTCGTATTTTACAACCGATCGGTACGAACGAAACTTTGGGTACAGATTTTACGATTTTATAGATTTTTTTGTCGTCGGTTTTTTGTTTGCCATTTTTTACTTCCTCCAGAAAAAGGCAAAAAGGCTTTAGAATATCTCCGCTTTAAGACATCTGATTTCGATAATTATATTTTTAATTGAAAAGTTGTTGTTTTTAATTCTGCTCATAAAAATTTTATAAAGATCTGATCAGGATTTTCGGCATGACGAGCAGAATAGCTCCTCCAAATGCAGTATAATGCAAGAGAACATGTAACATATTATATTTCTGTGAGTTAATTCATTGTTGAAAAATGTAAGTGCTCGCGAGGTCTACTGTTCATAGAACTACTAGTATAAGAGTGACCAGTTGTCACAGAAGAAGGATGGGATGCTGGTCCCTATTTAGGGCCTTGAGTGGAGAAAATTGCGGCTCAGAGGGAGATACTTCCCTGTAATTTTGTCCACTCAAGCATTCGTATCCACAGATTGTTAGACAATGAAGAATGCTGACAAAAAATATAATAAAAAAACTCAGAATATGTAGGTAATCTTGCCGACACGAGGTGGGTGCAAGTAACTTATTTCTGTTTATAACTTAACTTGCAACCTGTAGCATACCGCACAACCTGTGGCTAAATTTACTCTAGGCGCCGGAAACTGACTAATTGTCAGCGCCCGTCAACCAAGTACCCACCAACAGCGTAATTAGGTAGTAGACCTTGCGGCTAATAATGACTTTTCGAGACAGCAAGAGAAACTAAAATTTGTAACTGTTTAAGATCAACTTCTAACACTTAATTTAATGGTATGTAACGTACCTACTATTTCAAACGTTTTGTATCAACCGCTTACAATGTTAGGTACCTACTTCGGTGTATGTTTATGACAATTGTGAAGTATGTACATATGTTTATTTATTACTTCCCGTCGCCGTGACCGCCGACACGAGACAAACCTCTGCTTTATATTGTGTTGTAAATAATAATATTATACGGTTTTGGGTAATAAATATATAATAATAATAATAAGCCTTTTGTTTCCAAATCATATTTAACAATTGTGAAATTAAATTAAAACTATAAATAAATTGTATTACATTGAATTTGTGAATAATTTAGGTAAATAATGTTTCTTTAAATACTTTCATTTATAAATAAATAAATAAATAAATAATGCTGGACAATTCACACAGCATTATCTAGCCCCAAGCTAAGCAGAGCTTGTGTTATGGGTACTAGATAACTGATATACTTAATACAATACACTACATAGATAGATATTTTTTATTATACATAGAAAACACCCAGACCAACGGAACAAATTTCTGCAGATCGTACACAAATTTGTTCCGAGGCGGGAATCGAACCCGCAACCTCCTGCGTCGCAGGCGGACCTTCGCCCGCTGCGCCACGGAGGTCGTCATTTATCAATTGTCATATTATGCATTGTCATTTCGAAAAGTATGGTAAGGGTAAATAAAGTAAAAATTTCGAAAATGTCCAATATCTCGAAAACCGTGATACTTTTACTGGGCACAATTTTTAATTTTCTGGACAGATTTGATGCCTTCTACCCTAAAGGCTTGGCCACTCTACGCCTCACCCTGTATATAATAGTAGTGCCATACAAAATAATCTCTTGTTAAAAAGTGCCGACTTATTTGGAGGGCAACAAATTTTCTTGCGAAGGCGCTTACATTGATTTAATGTTTGTACTTAATTTTGACTGGAACTCACTTTTGACAGATTGACTATATTGCAATGACTTTAGTAACACACAATATTTCATGGCTTTGTATAAACTTTTAACTGAATTTTATGTACTTATATTTTTTAACGAAAAATAATACAATATTCACAAAGCTGAGGTAAAAATTTTAAATACTGAGGCGAACGGTAAAATTCCTCTTTGTAAAGTATTCGAAAGCTGCAGTCTTTGTAAGCAGCGACGGCTTTGCTCGTGTAGGTGATGTTTATTTTAACTGAACTCAAACAATTTAAAATTTTAATGTCAAGAGCTGAAAAGCACTTTTCAGGGAAATTATGTCATTTAAAGCCAGTGGGTCCAAACATTTGCGATGAAAAGTTTTAAACGTATAATTTTCAATTTCATAAAATAATCCTTTATACGCGAAAGAAATAAAAAGGCCCAAATAAGAACTCAGTCCAAGTTTTGCCTGTCTTTTTCTAATTGCATTGAATAGTCCAGAAAATCTACTCACAGAATAAATGTGAATACATATAAACCAGAAGGGTGAGTTTATTTGACGTTAGGAACGTTAAATAGACTGAGGTCTAGCGCACTTACGCAAATTGCAAGAATAAGAAAATAAAACCTAGGTACAATTTTTTTCTGTAGTTATTTCAATTGCAACCCTAAATCGAGATTTATTGGATTTTTTGAGGACACAAAAAGCACTACATCACTAAACGTGAAGGGACCTTAGTATGGATAACTTTTAAAAGCGTTTTCGCATTAATATAAACGTTCATTCAGCTACACTGGACGGATCTCGTAGTGTAATATTGTTCTGTGGAGCACAATCTCCAGTACTCGAGAGCTTTTCTTTTCGAGTGACGTCCCGTTTTGAAACTTTTAACAGACGTCAGTTTTAAAACGACGAGTGAAAATGTGCTGGAAATACAGCAATAGTTATTTGTTCAAAAAGTGGAATGGGGGCAATATGAAATTCAGAGGTAGGAAAGCAATCGATAACGTCACCAGCGTAGCGTGTAATTCATGCGTCAATTCCTTTATTTTGCAATGGAATAAGCAATTTTTTATACTTACTATTTTCAAAACATGGGAGTAATTTGAACACCGGTAGGCAAAATAACCTGAAAGGTCTACGAAAAGTCGACAAACACAAAAATACACGCCCTAATAAGTATGGGTTTGAGCTCAATCTCAAATAAATTTATCATATAGGTAGGTAATAACCTGCGTACTTTAAGAATGGGATTGAAAACAACCTCAGGTTTCACGCTCTTCCGCTTTGATTGGATTTGAAAGCATGAGAGATGAGATCTACAGATATCTAAACGAATACTTATATAAAATATGGAAAGATAGAAAACTTACAGGAGTAATTTGTATCTTGAATTCAAGAACAGTGTTTAAGACATGACTTTCGTAGAACATGACATAAAGCCGCCTAAGATTCACCTCTTGCATTTTGGACGTTCCCAAAATTAAACACAAGACTTACGTGACAACGGGAAATACATAAAATATTATTATAACAAAGTTACAACGAAAAATTTACTTAACTCGTGGACAGCGCAGAGAAAAGCTCTACAAAAGCCGCTCAAACTGGATTTACTGAACAGCTTGTTTTAATCTTATTACCAATAGCTTATATAAAATGACGCCGCTCGTATTGCCCCTGCTTTGTGGTTAGAACTGGACGAAAATAATCTGGGATTCATTTATACAAAACGAACGAGAAGCGTTTTCAATTTCAGATGCGACGGTAAGTTTACAAAGGGATCTAGGGTTGCCTGCCCGTGATTTAATTACACATAGCAATGAGATTTAAATCACAAAGACGTTGTCTGAAGTTGTATTAACGAGAACTAGTAATTTTAAAGTTAACGTCATTTTGTTAATAGCGTTTTGTAAAAACTCGCTATAAACAAGTCAGGTCAAACATATTTATTGAACTTTGAATATTACATTATGTCTGAAATGTTGAAATTAAATTGGTGATCACGACTTAAATAGTCCTTATTTATCTTGCAATGCATTTTCTCTGCGGAACACAAGCGTTTATTTGACGTTAGACCCAGTTGCTTAGACAGGAAGAAAATGGAAAATCAGCTTAGTGGAATTCTTGTTCAATCACCGGAGCAGAAAGTACAGTAGAACGCCGATTATCCGAACGCCAATTAATCGAATCCATTACCACCAATTATCCGAATCGGCCCTAAGCGTAATATAAAAAATTTAAAATAAGTAATTTTTGTTTTGTTATAACAAGTTGGAACACGTTGGGGTCCATATAATATTTATTTATTGTTATTGTTATTGTTCGGAATTTTTATATATACTTTGTATTTTTGTTAAGGCCTGATTGGGTTGCAACTCACTCTGACCGCGATGTTCAAGTAAGCGTTATTGTAGAACTGTGTTTGTTAAACTTAATAAAGTTTATTCTATGTGTGACAGTTCGTTTTTCTTTATTACCAGTCTATGTCCGATTATCCGATTCGACCCCGGTCCCAACTAATTCGGATAATCGGCATTCTACTTTACTCGAGAATCATAGAAACGGTCTCACTTTAAGGTATAACTAAGAAAATTACAACCAAATAATAGAAACAAATTAGAAGTAGTTTTGCGCTAACTGCAGACTGTTACAAACAATCTACTGGTAGCTCAACTTACAGCGGGGCAATGCAGGCAGCATTGTTCCGCTGAATGGCAATGTATTAGCAGGGTATTATTAGCCTCGCTATCGAATTAGTTTAGATTGTCTCAATTATTTATTTGTGATTAAAGCCATCTGCGTAAAATCGAAATCTAAAAGAAAGTGCAAAATATGAATATATTATCCATCTATCTTGACGACCTGGGTCCCGGAACCTCAGACTAGCAGATGTCTTGATAGGTGTACAACGCCAGAACCTATTTTAGTTCACTTTGAGACCGTGCTATCGAATGGCATATTTTTGGACATTCGAGCCAGTGTCCCAGTTACGAAATCAATAGAAGACGGTTGTATCATATGTATTCTTATTTTCAGACCTTTACCTAATCCTTCGTAATCCCCATCCGTATCCGTCACGATGTACACATAAAATAACTGAATAAATGATATATCGTGAAATTACAATAAATATTTAGTTTAGTATGTCTGAAATAAAATCTATATATACATAAATTAATTCCTATTTCCTTTGGTCATGGCATCACGCGTGAACGGCTGGGCCAATTTCGCTTTTTTTGTTGTGTTTTGTAATGTCAGAAGAAGGTTCTTTTCAAAGAAAAAACTATGAAAGTTGGAAACACACATGTCCACACGGACGAAGCCGCGCGGGGCGCAGCTTGTTATAAATACCTAATAATGACACTAATGTGAACCCTATTAATTATTCTAACAACCAGGGAAGGCAGACCGAGGGTGTTTCTGGTTAATACGTAGGTAGTGCCTACTTGTTCACTCAAAGGTATAATTATAAGGTTGGTGAATAAAACGTAGGTGGCTACACAAAATAAGTAAAAGAGTAAATTAAAAATTAGATTAATGGTGTCAATTATTTTGTTAAAGTTAAATTTATTATTGTTTCAGTTTTTCTATTTGGCAATAAGTTAAAGCAATTTTTAGCGCCTCAATATACAAAAATAATAGTATAGTGCCAAACATGTACCTCACATGTTTGGCAAGACCTATGTAACAATATGTAACAAATGATCCCACATAATTAAGAAATTCGTTTACATTGTTACTGTTACACGTTACAATTTGTCAATTAAGAAATGTTTCAATTCATTTTGGAATAAGAAATCTGATTGAATGTCTTTCATTACTTTTGGTAGCTTGTACCAAATTTTGATGGACAGACTCCTAACTAATTCATGCCTCAAAACCTTCCCAACACGTAACTGCATCATAAATTTATAAAAGCTTTTCGTATTCAAAACTCGGTAAAAATCAATCCAATAAACCAAAGCTTTTGAAATGGTATAGGTGGTAAATAACTTTTCAATGAAAAAGCTGCATTCGTTTTATTAGCCTGTCGCCCGTCTAACAACCTGGTTGACAGCGACAGCTTTGTGAAAGCGACGCCGACGGCGTGCTTGCCTTTGATTTTCCCACCGTTCGACGATGGTCGATTCTCGTTTGACTGGTCGGCTCGCTAACGATAATGGCTTTGGCTTCAATTTTGTTGGCGGCTGATGTTTTCATTCACATTTTCTTCGTTAGGGTTGGCGACAGATATTTTAGATTTTTTATTATTCATTTACAAACAGCATGGGCTGGGGAAGATTGTATTGCAGATTGTATTATGAACAAGATTCGTCAAGTGCGAGTGTAACTCGCGCGCTGAGGGTTTCGAACGTTAGTCGATTACATATAATGTAAATGTACTAATGGTACCGGTTAGAGACATCGCTATTTGATGAATACCTAACTAAAATAGTTGGTACCAAACTATATTTTAGATGGATTGCTCTGCATAGGTACGAGATTAAGTCGGAAATTAAGTCAATTCATCAAAATATTTCAAAAGAAATTTAAAAACTGTTTTGAAATGTAAAAATCCAAACCTTTTATTTAATAACTCGGTGGGGTAGCCCTCCTTTTGAAAATTCTTCCCCCCCTAGGGCTTTTATGAGCATTTTTCAAATTTTCAAAAAGTGTTCTCTTTACAAACTTATCTATATATTTCCTGTAAAAAATAAAACCATATCTACAAACGCTACCATACATTTCACATGGATCGCTCTGCAATCTTCGGAGATAGAGGAGGGGGGTATTGGGTATTTTTTCGACTTTTTTTGAAATATTTCTAAAATTAAGAAACCTACAGAAATTTCAAAATCTATTTTTAAAAGTACAAACTGATACCTTTCATTTGATACCCCAAGTGACCCTGTAGGTATGTTTTAAAATTTCGACATCACAATTTGTATGGAAAATGTTCATTTTAATTTTTACTTATCATTTTAATTTTATTTTTTTATTTAAATCTCTAAAGGCGCACGATTTGTTTTATTACTTTAAATTTCAAGTTGATAGCTGCGGTAGTTGCTGAGTTATTAAGGATGAAAAAAAACAACGCGAGGTGATAAGGGTTTCGAAACCGATCTTCGATCTCGAAACCCTAAAAATGACAATTAAATTGAACCTCTACAGGCAGTCAGCTCCTCCAGTCATTGTTAAAACTGAACGCAGTGTTTTTAAAATCTCTTTTTCTCAAATAAACCATAAAACGTAGGCCTCACTGAAGTTTGTATAAAATACATAATGAATCGCAAAATAAAATCAATAAATGTAGTAAAAGCCATGTTTGGACGTGAATAATTATAGTTTCTCATATATTGTTACAAGGGTTGATGAATCGGCTCCATTGTGCAATTTAACAATGCAATTAAACACAATTATGTTAGCTTCAGTTTTCCTTCGTATAAAATCCACTGGTGAAGAACCTAAAATCGCAGAGTAAAATTGGCGCGGTGCCAGAAACGATGCCGCATCCCCCTAGTTTATGCCCTACCTGTATGATCTCCGTAGGGGTGGTGGGAGGCGGGGGTGGCTCATAGCGACGAGAAACAAGATTGAAATTGTTTGAAATTCTATTTGGTCAAAACTCAAGTCTATTGACTGATTCGAGTGGTGGCAGCTCTGATCAAATGACTATTGTTCTCAGAGATTGGAATAGTTGGAGTGTATTTATTTACATCGAGAGATTATTTGTTAAGAGAGATCTCTATTATTTCTATAATAAAAAATTGAAGGAAAAGATACAGCGGGATAATACCTCTGAATTCCCGGAAAGATGATAATGACGTTTTAATCCCGGGATTTAAAAATCATGGATTTGACTTATATAGGTACCTACTGGCTTCGCACGCGCTTTGCTATACTAATATTATAAAGAGGAAGATTTGATTGTTTGTTTGTTTGTATTGAATAGGCTCCGAAACTACAGGACCGATTTGAAAAATTCTTTTACTAATAGAAGCCCACATTATTCCTGATGAACATAGGTTATTTTACCGCGGGAAAATGCTTCATTCCTACGGGAAAACGGGTAATTGGACAATGGGTAGTAAGAATGCAGCTAGTCCGGGATAAAAGTAGCCTGTCCGCCTCCGAGATGCCGTCTACCTCCCTGCCATTTTTTTACGCGTTTTAGGTGTGAAAAGGAAACAGGCAGACAGCGAACGTAATGTGTTCGCTTATATATTATATATGTGATTCTATGGATCGTTACAAATTCTTGATTTGAAGAATTATATTCAATTATGGTTCGGTTTAAACCTGTGTCAAATTCAAAACTTAGCTCTGTTAAAGTGGATATTAGGTTAATTTAAAGTTATGCTTCAAATACATACCTACATACATTTTTTGTACAGATAATTGGTTATTCTAAAACAGGTAGCGGTGGTGCGGCGGTTTCTATTGTTTCAAAATATATTTCGTTACACAACGAAATATTCTGTTGAATGCGAATGTGTGTGAATCAATTTTGTGGACATAACATCGAACCTCAGTATTCCGATCGCATTTCAACCAAAACGAAGAAAATATTTTTATTGATACTTGTTTTTGAAAATTGTATTTCCGAAGTTAAGGTTCAAGCCAGACAATAAAGCCATCATTTGAGGATAAAAAAAATCCCATACAGAAAAAGGCATAACATTTTGGAGCAAAATAATATTGAATTTAATCGAGTGGCGGATATAAAAATTCCAAAACTATTTTTACATAGTTTTGTCGTAATTGAAGATGGTGAGTCAAATCTTCCTAGTTATTAATCCTAGTTATTTAATAATCCCAGTTAATTCGACATTAACTAGCAGAAAATATCTCAGTGGTGATAACAATAACGTAATATTTCATGGTGATGGAACTTTTAAACGAACCCCCAATCCCTTTTTCAGATCTTCACCATTCACGCTGATATTGGCACAAACAACAAATCAACGAATGTGGGCTCTTATGTATGTGCTTTTGCCTAACAAGACTTAAGAAACGTACACTAGAATGTTCAGGTTGCTAAAGGACAGATTAGGTTTGAAAATTCAATTATTTAAGTGCTTCTTTGAAATTTCGCTAATCAATGCCATAAAAGAGCTTTTTTCGTCTACAAAGGTCAGAGGCTGTAATTAGCATTTCAACAGAGCAGTGTGGAAGCAGGCCAAAAAAGTTAAGGCGACAGCCAGAACGGAGGAAAGAGCATTAGTAAAGATGTGTGATAATTTTTTTTTACTTCCTCAGAATTATTTCGTCATTGCAAGCCCTTTTCCCGCTAACTCAAGAAATGACCAAATTACAAACATAATTTACTAAACAGTGGATGTCTTTGTGTGCGTCTTTTATTAGTTGCGCAAATGATAAGCATCGCACAAAAAATGCAACGGAGGGTTGGCATCGAAGATTGAATACAAGTTTGCCGCACAAACCAACCCTGATGCGGTTTTTCGTATAAACTGAAGAAAGAGGCGAAATATCAGGATAAATCGAAAATTCTTTGTTTAGCGGTGCTACTCGACAGCGGCGTGATATATTATTCGACTACTATTACTACTATATGTCTTTTTATTTATTTAATAAAAATAACTGAAATTCAGTTTTTACAAAATATCGCAATTATCAAAAAGACAATGCACTAATCTACTGTGACGTTGTTTATTGTGTGTTACCTTATGGGTTGCTTAACAATAAAAACAGAAAGGTAATATGTCAGATATAAAAGGAAGTGAAGAAAACTAAACAATAATAATAAATAAATAATACTCGACATTACTTTTTATTATTGGTAAATCGAACACTAAACATGGCTTCATCGGAAGGAGAAACCTTCTGTAAAATTTAATGGAAGAAATTATCAAACATGGAAATTTGCGATGAAGATGATGCTGATCTCCAAAAACCTCTACGAGTGTGTGGAAAAAGAAACCGAAGACAAGCAAGTACAGCAAAAGGCGTTGGCGAGAATAGCGCTAAATGTGGGACCTTCGGTATACACGCATATAAAGTACGCAGTAACAACTTGCGAAGGATGGAAAAATCTAGAAAAGGCATTCGATGATTAGGGCCTTGGTCGACATACTCAGAAATCTGTTCAATAGCATATACGAATCATTTTCAAATATGAAGGGATACGTGACATATAAAATGAACCTTGCGAACGAACTGCGAGGTATATCCAAACACTTGGAAGATTAATTTGTGGCAGGTGTTATGCCGAGAGGACTGCCGACGAGGTACGACTCTTTAGTCATGGCTCTATAAAATTTGGAGGTGAAATTATCGACGGATCTTGTAAAATGTAAATTATTACAAGAATACCAACGACTTGACAACGCTTCAGAGAGGCAGGCTGTGCTGGCTACAAAGTTCAAGAAAAGAAACCTAAACTAAAGAAATGCTTTCGATGTGAAAAAGCGGGACACATCGCGAAAGACCTGCTCTAGCAAGACAGATACTAAAAAGAAAGCGAACTTCCAGAAAGTTGCAGTCAACATTTCAGCGTTGCCATCTAAAGTGAAGAAGGATGTAAGGAACGTGGACTCGGGGCCGTCGTGCCACACGTGCAACAGGGCTGATTGATGCAGAACTTTGTTTCAGATCGAACATGGGAGGTGACTGTCGCCTGTATTGGGCAAAATGTAATCTAACTACAGATTACTAACTACGACTACATAAAGTAATTAGTAATCATAACTACAAACTACATAAAAAAATCGAAAAATGTAGTTAAAAAGTTTGACTACTAACTACTAATTGTAGTTGCAATGACGATTACTTGATTACTTTTTATAACTACATATTTATAATGATGTTGCGTCATTAATTAAGCAAACACGCGCGATAGTCGATCATGTAAGTGCATGAACGACTATTAACAAATTGAAAACTACATTATGTAGTTGTTAATTTGATTGCTATAGTGTAGTTACTACAGAATTACAGTGTAGTTACTAGTTTTAATCGTAATTTGTAACCAGATTACAAAATTGTAGTTAACTACGCCCTACACTGACTGTCGCTAATGGACAAAAACTTTTCAGCACAGGACGAGGTGACGTAAAATTATTTTTACAAAACAAAAATGAAATAATTTTGAATGTCTTGGTGTTGTTTCAGTGATTGTCAACGAATTTGAAATAGGGTTTTAACTAAGCATTTTTTAACATTATTTATACTAACGATTTTTGTAACATATACAACAAAAATGTGCTTACCTCAAAAATTGTAGAGGGAGCGTACACCGTGTACTGCACAAGTGCACAACAGGGTGTTTTACACAGTACATGTGCTCGTAAGTGTACGCCCGTAGCAATGCAGAGCATCGTGTCGAGTAGTCGTGAGTTGTGGCATTGTCGTCTTGAATGCACGTAGCATGGATCTACTTAAAACAGGTAAGGCTATAGGCATCAATTTTGCTAAAATACAGTTCAGTCCGTGTGTAGCGTGCATAGAAGGCAAGCAAAGAAAGCTACCGTTCCCTCAGCAATCGTACACCAGAGGTAAAGCTAAGCTACGTCTTATTCACACCAATCTGTGTGGGCCCATGTCATAGAAGTCTCTTGGAGGAGCTAAGTACCTTTTGACTTTCATAGACGACTATACGCGAAAAGCATTTGGGTACATTTTGAAGTCAAAGACCGAGGTATTTGAACCGTTCAAACTTTTCAAAGCTCTTGTAGAGACTGAAACAGATGTAAAGATTAAAGTTTTAGGGAGTGACAACGGTGGTGAATAGACAAATATTGATTTACAGGGAATTCGTAATCAAACTACAGTACCTGGATGTCATGAGGTTCCTTAGGTCCAGTTTACTGTTTGTTAAAACTGTAAAGTCTGTCCGTTACGTCAGATTCCCGGTTACGTGAATCCCATAGGGGTCTAATTACCGTTAGGTCCAATAGCCGTTTAGTCCAATAACCTGATTGTCAAATCCTTTTTGGTCTAATTACTGTCGAGTCCATTTTCTGGGACACTATTTATTTATTTTTAGTCACTAATGTAAATAGTACCAAATAAAACTACTTTCAGCATTTACAAGCAGTCTTACGTCAGTCGTACTAAGTACGTCAAAAAGGCTTTATGTGATTAGATACTGGCTGAGAAAACAATACTGTCCAGGACATTTGCACACTATTTTATTTATTTGTTTTTAACTGTCAAGTTAATGTCTATGAAATTGTAAAAAAAAATGGAAATAAATTTTATCAAAAGCAAACAAGGCAATGATATACATATTATTATAGCTATTGTGACTGGATTTCACTTATGTGTTGCGAACAAAAACGGCAGCACTCTCTGGCGATGTTCCAACCGCGATTTTTGTTCCGCTACCATCACTTTATCCAAATAGGATAGAAGTGCTACGTGAAAAGGTACACTACCTTTTCACGTAGCACTTCTATCCTGTATCCTAAGGTACACTACCTATTCACGTAGCATTTCTATCCTATTTGTGCCATCCAGATCAGATTCAAAATGAAATTGATATGGCTATAGAGTAGATTAGTAAAAAGGCAGTCTGTGAAAACTTTGGTCCAGTGTAGAAAATATATGATCATAATTTTGAAAATCTCAAGACCAAAGGAGATGAATATATTAAATTGATACCACTATTTAACTCCAAGAAAAAAAGCATGTTATCATGCCCGTAAAAAATATTTATCTGTCGATCGTTTATCTTTTAAAAAATTGCTGGATGTGACGCTTCCGGAAATCAGACTGATGATTTTTTTGTGCGTGATGCAACTTACAATAAAATTCTTATATTTACATTGAAAATTTCTAGAAAAATTATACGGACTTATAAAGAGATACATATATTATGCTGATGGAGCATTCAAATCGGCACCAAAACCCTTCTACCAATTGTTTACACTCCATGTGGACTTAAGGCGCTGTGCATGGAAAACTAAGACTGTCAGATTGCATGTCAATATTACCAAATGTGGTCGGCAGAGGCGCTTATTTTTAACATAGACTTATGCAAAATTTATCTGTTGTAGAAGAGGCAAACTTTTGTTTTATTTTGGTTGATAGCACAATCACAAGGTAATAATGTAATGTTAACTAACATTTGCCCGCGGCTTTACTATCGTTGCATGTAAAATACCTTAATAAAACCTATGTCGCTTGAAGCTTCTCAATTATAATAAAAATTACATTCATCGATAGTTATTCATAGAAATCAGAAACACTTAAAAAAATAATATCATCTTCATGCATGTTAAAGTGCCGACAATATCACCGACCATTATGATAATACTTTATACATTAAAAAAATATACTAATTTAGTCAAAACAACTGAGGTCTAAATGGATTACAAAAGTGTCAATCGTTGAAGATATTTCGATTTGGTTTTGGAGGGCTTTCTCAAAAAAAAAAATTTAAATATAAATAATGCTGAACAAGCCACACAACATCATCTAACCCCAAAGTAATTAGAGCTTGTGTTATGATATACTTATTAAATACACTACACAGATAGATATTTTTTATATACATAAGACATCCAGAACACCTGGAATAAATATCTGCAGATGGTACAAACATTTGTCCTGAGGCGGGAATCAAACTAACTGTAACCTCTAATAACTAACTGTAATCTCCTTTACTTGACTTCTTTGTTACGCTAAAAAAAATATATTATATTGATGTCAATGTACACATATTGCCAATAACAAAAAAGTTATGACAAACCGCTCCGTTGAGGTTTTTCTATGAGTTATTAAAAATTTAAAGTAAATTATTATTTTTGAGTATCTGTCCTTTTGAGAATCTCTCTTCTCTAAGAGAACAAACCGATAGAACTACGAGTAATTTAAATTTGCCTGTAGTTCTACTGGTAGAACTACGAGAAAAAAAATGCAAATGGTTGGTCCTAAGTAAATCAGTTATCTAGTAAGTACCCATAACAAAGCTCTGCTTAGCTTCGGCCTTGGTGATGATGTGTGAATTCATCATCATCAGCCTATATAAGTCCACTGCTGGACGTAGGCTCCTATTTTAATTTTTCAGCATTATTTATTTATATATAAGGTCATCAAAATCGCCCTACCTATTTAACATATTTTAACTCGACCAATACTTTCCGTGCTGTAAACATGTTGAGTAGTACCTACCTATCTAGCTACCAGAGAAAAAACCACTATAAACCTATTCTACTTAATTGGTAGGTCTGTCAATGAATAAAATTCCTGCAAATTTCTTTTGGCTTAGCTTCAATCAAATATAGACTTTATTTCAATGACAAATGAACCATTTAACCCGCAAAACAAAAGTTGTCGAAAATCGTAATTCGTCCGTCGAACCCAGCTGTCATCGCGAAAAAAGTTACATAACCTCACGTCCGTCCGAGGAGGCATCCAGCCTCCGAATGAAGCTAGTGGAAGCTATTTTGAGCATATATTGAAAGGGATGTTTGAGTAATAAGGTTGAAATTCTATTGGCAAAATATTATAATTTTTGCAATTACTTCGCTAAACGCCTTACAAAAATGTGTTTTTTGGGTTTTATTATGTTAATGGTTTTATTTATTTAAAACTTTTTACATATGTCTTTAGTTGATAAAATTTCCTTTCATATAGTATTAAAATAATTAATGGTTGTCACTCAAAATATTGAGCATTTCGAGACGAAAAATTTTTTTCTTGTTCTTTCTTGTGATTTTTTTTTTCAAGATCCTAGATCGTTTTATAAAATATTTTTGTATAAGTCTTTTTTCCATACATTTGACTATACACTGTTTTTTTTTTGGGCTTGTAATATGTCGGAGAACGGCTAACGGTGCGACGAAAAAGTGTACTTTCTACGGTGTCGCTGTTTGGGCAGCGTCTTAAAGTCAACTCTGAGAGCAAAATGTAGTTCCTGTTATATACGGGCTCTTAACAAATAAATCAGAGGAAACTTATGTTGGGTTTTTTATTATATTTCTGTCTAATAAAAGAAAAACTCGAAGTCAAAATTAATCGATACAAGTGTGATTATGAGTTTGCGCAAATTAATGCCGTAAGAGTAGTATACCCTGAAGTGAAAGTAAAGGGCTGCTTTTACCAGAATTTAACAAAACAGTATGGAATGAAAGTAAGAAAATAAAATTGAATACATCCAAAGAAGTTAGAAACACAACAAGATCAATTTCATTACTACCTCTAGTGCCTAGGGACAAAATGAAAAATGCATTGTTGTCCATACTAAATGATGCTCCTAGAACAACAAAGATGAATACATTCCGAAGTTATTTTCTAAAACAGTGGCAAAAGTGAACTTTTGAAATGCAACGCAGAAGAGAGGCATCGTACAACCAATAATTTGTCTAAAAAAAGAAATTATTCATTATGATTTCAGAATAAGAAAGAGACTTTTCCTAGAACCCAAAAAAAAGAACAAGACATCCAAATTGATATAAAATACTCGAAGCTTTTGGATAAACTCAACAATGATAATATTACGCAGTCATTTCAATAATATACATCAAGCTCGGTCACAAATGTCGAAGTCATTGACACACATTCGGTATCAGTTTAGTTAAAATAAGAAGGATTAAAAGTTATTATTTTAAGTTTGTCATTATTTTAAAGTTACGTTAATCTTTTGAAAATAGATTTATAAAAACAACCTTTTTTTTATTTGGTCTCTTGGGTCCAGTTACCATTAGATCCAGTAGACAATAGAGTACCTAATTGGACTAAAAAGGAAATAGGCAAAAGGAGCATTTTCACGTCGGGGTCACCAATTTTGTATTAACTATATGTTAGTCTTTATTTACTGTGGGTTGGTTGAAATGAAAGAGTTTGTTCACTATACTGAGAGTCTATTCATTATACTGTTAAATCCTTTTGCAGCCAGTCTGGCTTTGTATTGCAAAAACTCGCCATTCAATCCTCTTTTGATCTTAAATATCCACTTGCACTTTACATGTTTCTTTCCTTTTGGTAAGTCCACAAGTGTCCAACATTTTTTATCAAGATATGATTGATATTCATCTTGCATTGCAGTCCTCCATTGCGCAGATTCAGGTCTATACAGCTCTTCCTTTACAGTTATTGGGTCTTTTCCGTCTATTTCAATCGTCATTGCCGCCATATTACTTGCATCTTCAAACTCATTTAAAGTTCTTGAATCTGAGTCTAAAGGTGATGAATCTGGAATATAGGTCGGATCCGAGGAGAGAGAATGATAATGATACTCTTCGTGACGCTATAGGTTGACACTGGTACATCATCATCATCATCGGTATCCTCCTGAGCCACCAAGACTGACCGTGCAATTAACATCAAGAGACCTCTTCGTGATGTAAATTGCAGTTTTCACAGCTTCAGCCCAGTAATCTTTACTCAAGCTAGCTTCTTTAATTATTAAATAAATGTGTTCATCAATAAATAATATAAGATAATTACATACGACGCCAACGTGTGTGAACACTGTTTGGCGATCGGTGCCAAAATCCTTTGATGAGTGCATTTTAAACTGAAAATGTTCGGTCTGCCGGCCAATGTTGGTCGCCAACTACCAACATACGCCAAGTAGGTTTCTATCTCTCTACACGTTGGCTCAATGCCTTGGCCCAGCGCATAGGCCCAATGTGTACAGCCGCCTTTACATGAAAGAATGTAATATTACGGTTGTGCTACTCAAGGAAAACCGGGGCACGGTACTAGTCTTAAGATAAATGTATACTAGTTTTGTATTATGTCTACTCGTTAAGTTTTATAAGGTCTTTCAAGATTGTATTATATTTCATTCATAATAATTATAAGGGCAAAAGTCTTTATTCACAAAGAAAATTACAATTTAATAATAGAAATAAATTAGAAATGGTATTTACAATTGAAACAATTGAGCTACCTGCAGACTGTTGCAAACAATCTACAGGTAGCTCAACTGATCCATATCAATACCAGTCGAAAGCGTCCCCAAGACGCTGGCTGCATTGCCCGCTGTATGGCAATTAGGTTTATATTGCGCAAAGTCAAAGTTTCTAAGCTGTGCAAATCGGAGATGTCAGTGTAAGTCATGGGTCCCTCTGTATACAGCTATTGGTAATTCACTGAACTGCATGTTCTGCTCATCATAACTAACACATTTGCAATGACACATTTGACGCCAGGTCTTAATGCTCAAGCCTGGTGGTAGTAGTATGTACCCCCCGTCCATTTTATAATCCTCTTTAGAGAGTTTTTATTTGAAAGTAAACTTAAAAATGGCTCTGCCCTGAATTGACATTGGTTGTGGAAAAAAGATATCGGTCTTAAGTAATTATTTGGGTTCCGGACAAACGTGCTTTTGCAGTTTGTGTCAGAAGTGATTTGCAAAAAATTAAGAATAGCGAAACATGGAGGGCGATCACGGTGGTAAGGCACAGCATTACGGCTCAAACGTTAGCAGTTGAAACGTTAGGGTGCGCGTTCACAGGCCGGCATCGGACAATCCGCACTGGTCCCACCCATTAATGGTTTGATATAAAAGATCCGTACTGCTCGGAGCGCACTGTCGGAAATGCCGACGGCGAGGATTCTAGATGGCAACTTTTCCGTTTAATGCAAATGACGTCATTTGGATTGCCGATCAGTGGACGCACTTATCAGCGGATTGTCCGCTGCCGGCCTGTGAACGCGCACCCTAACGTTTCAACTGCTAACGTTTGAGCCGTAATGCCGTGCCTTACCACACCGTGATCGCCCTCCTGGCATCTTCACAAACCCGCTAGTGATAATGGGCTGAAACTGAAATTCGCGTAGTGAATAACCAATAACCCTGTATAACAGGCTGCCGGTCACAATCCCTAGGAATGCGACCTCCACGACGGCCTTCAAACCGAAGCTACGCAAGTGGTTTGAAAACTCTTTTATTAAAAGAGTTTTACGAACTGCCCATTCGTTGATAATCACACTATAATATTATAAATGCGAAAGTTTGGATGGATGGATGGATGGCTTGGTCTAAAAATCCCCTTAGCATTTCATTTTAGTGGCGTAAGGGATTATTAGACGGACAAAATCTAAAAATCCCCTTTACCATTTAAATTATTTTGGCTGAAGGGGATTATGATTATTAGTATGTTTGTTACCTCTTGACGCTAAAACTACTGAACGGATCAGGCTGAAATATTTCATACAGATAATTCTAATCCTGGAATCAAACATAGGCTACTTTCCCATAAATCAGTTCCCATGGAATAGACATCACTTTTAAACGTTTCCATAGAAACAACGCGAGCGAAGCCGCGGGCATAAACTAGTAATAAATAATGCTTAAATTAATATTAATAATTGTCAACCAATTGATTTTTTATCCAGAATTTATTATGATTTTAATGTAAATTATTGTTTGTATGTGTGTAAAGAAATACATTATGTGTTCTACGCAACTTCAGAATATTCCCAGTTTACTAAAGTTTTTGTTTTTATAGTGCGTAAGCCTCACACTCTGGCTAATTTCTAAGAAATTAAATAACATCGCAAAGATTTTCGACTCCAGCGTCACTTGACCTCGTGGTGTAGTTGGTTAGCATATTCCGGTACTGACGGAAGGATACGGGTTCAAGTCCCGCCGAAGTCGTAAATTTTTGCGATGTTATTTAATTTCTTAGAAATTCCCAATTTACGTTAATTTATTGCTTATTGTTTGTATGTGTGTAAAGAAGTTTTTAGACATGGCATCAATATATGTTGTTCTACGCAACTTCAGAATATTCTCAATTTACGTTAACTTATAACAAAATAAATACCATGTAAATAGTTTTTAACCTTAACTCAACTGAAATCTTAGATAGCAAGAAAATTACGAAACGCCAAGTCAGCGCTCGGGGCTCTTAGAAAGTGAATGAGCTATGCAAGTGGTGCTCACGCCTCGCCTTTTGAAGGGCTGATTTAAGAAAATAATATTGGCTGATTTAAGAAAATAATATTGGCTTTTTCTGTTAACCTCAATCTCTCAAGCCCCTGCAGTGCATACAAAGTACCTACTTATTTATCAACTTTTGAAATTGTAAGAACCACTTGTGATTTTTTTCTACTCGTTATAATTTCCTAATAATTTTAGTAATATCATTTGCTCGATGCTTTATTCAGAACCTACTCTATCCTAATAATAAATAAATAAATAATGCTGGACAATCCACACAGCGTTATCTAGCTCCAAGCTAAGCAGAGCTTGTATTATGGGTACTAGATAACTGATATACTTAATACAATACACTAAATAGATATTTTTTAGTATACATAGAAAACAACCACAACACCCGGAACAAATAACTGCAGTTAGTACAAACATTTGTACTGGAACCTCCTGCGTCACAGACGGACCTTTTACCCGCTGCGCCACAGAAGTCGCCTTATGAACATTCGATTTCAAGTAAGCTAGCTCCCTCTTAAACCTCAACTGCTTACCCATCAGGTGCGACAAAAAAATGTAGTGTTTGTTGTGAAAAGCTTCACCAAATTAGGTATTATAACGTTATAACACAATATGGTTCTGTTGCTTCGGTCTCGAGGCGCGCCAGGTGAGCACTGCGTCTGTTGCACCGCTGGCAGGACCACACACATGCGCAACGCCGCCAGACCACCCCAAAAAACATACATCTATAATTCGGGTCACCCAACGAGACGCTCGAACGCAGTTTTTCGGCGGTTACACCTAGTGTTCTAAGTAGTGGCGATCACAATAGGCCTATCATGGCCGCAGTGATACGAAAGCCACCTAAAGCTTATAAAAAAAATAGTGCTCTAAGTAAGGTTTTTTATAACAAAGTATAAAAAAGGCTATGTTGCTCAGCGATCACATTACCCTTTTAAGTACTTCCGCTAGCTATGACAAAACGATTAAAAGTGAAGAAAATCATTTAGCACTTTATTTCTTACTAGCTTCTGCCCGCGGCTTCACACGCGTATTTTCGGTATAATAAGTACCCTGTTATCTAAAATTAAGCTATGTTTTAAATGGACACCAAATTTTATCAGTACCCGTTTAGTAGTTTTAGAGATCTTAGGTAACAAAAATTCACATTTCACAAAATTTCGGCTTTGTAATATTAGTAGGATAAGTATACTTAAAGTTGGTCCAACTCGAAATGCGTGTAGGTACGAGACTCAAATCCTGGCTTTATATTTTTCTGCGTTCTTTTGCGTTCAATTTATTTCTATTATTTGATTATCAAAGACAAAGAAAATACAATGTTTGTCGATTTACAGAAAAATGCTTTGACGTTAGTTTTATTTCTTGTAGAATGCAGAATTGTATAACGCTCCAGCCAGAAACGGTCCAACGTAATTCGTTTGAATTTTACCTTGCCCGTGTTCACTTTGAGAGTCCAGAGAAATAAAACGTACAAGAATTTGCAAATGGTTTTTATGTTTTATCTTTTTCGAGTGCGAGGTATGACCTGATTCTGCTCTTTTCCTGGTAGGGAGAGAGGAAATAAAACAAATATTATGAGGAGATACTCCCCTTTCCCAGAAGCAGGCATATACACACGATGTACATACCTGACCTATGTACAAAATGTTACCAAACACATGCAGCCAATACTTTATCTTTGATGTCGACGAGACGAACTAACCAATATTCCAGTCGCTATTAATAACGAAACTTCCTATTGGCAGGTTTATTTTAGCTGCAGACCAATAGCAGAGTTCGACTCCACCTTACAACTTTATTCCACATAACGAAACAGTATAGATCGTGCATTGGTAACTAAAATATTGATATTGTAAATGAGATGCGCATCATGACAAAGTTAATATTCCGTTTTGTAAACATAAAGTGCACTTCGTTGTTAAGCGCTCACTTGGAATCAGCTTGACATATAGTTTAGAAAAAAAGTTAGTTACCTATTTATATTCCTGATAGCTGTAAAGAAAATGGGTTTTTCTTTGTTGCATTTAGTAAAAACTCGGACATGACAAAGATTCCAACTTGATATTCGGACAGGACAGCATCGATCAGGTTATAACCTGCGTGCTTAAAGAATGGGATTGAGAATGACGTAATCTGTCTTGTTGCCTCGCTCAGATCAAACTTGCGATGAGCGCGGACGGAGAGGAATGATGTCAATGTCATCAAACGCTATTCTCATCTCAATTACGAAATTTATAAAATTAAATTTCATTAAGTATGGGTTCCTTATGATAAGCGAAAAGTGCTATTCAGAAAATAGGGAAAATGGACAGTTATGCCAAATTAAACTTCAAGCATCTCGCAACTTCAGCAAACCCTGCCTTGAATCGGCCATAAATTACGTATGATACTAATCGCGCTTGGCAGGATCTTAATGAATCGTTCCCTTTAGATGAATGCCTGATAACCTTCGTAACTACGGTACTATCTCTGTATCTGAGTTTTGGATGTACAAAGCGAAGTACAACGTATCTGAATTCAACAGAGCAGACAAAAAACAAACCTGGGAAAGAGGAAAACGTAATAACGTACAAGCGCATTTTCTGTAATTAGAACACTGCATGTTCTCCAAAACGAAAGTGAAGAGTGAACGCCTTAATTACCTGGAGCTCGGACCGTTCCAACCTTATATGTATTATTTTCATATATTGCGCTCAGTTTTAGCTGCCAAGATATACCGAACATCCGCCAATTCATCAGCCACTGGTGACTGTTAATCACGCCGGAAAAGAGCTGGGCGGTTGCCCGAGCTCACATGTGGCCCGGTAGTTTAGGCTTCATTAATTTATTCTAAATATCTTTGACGTGTCCTAACCAGAGGTTATAAAATATTTTATTAAATCTTGCAGAAAGTGGCTGTTTCCTGCAAAAATCTGTATTTAGACACCATCCACTGGTATTAAATTCAACTTATAAGATACATGGCACTAGGCATACTCCCTAGATACATGGCAGCTAGGGATTGCAATCCTATGTGACGCCTTTTTAAAAATAATAATAAATAAAAAAAATACAAAAATTCAATTCAACTTTAAAAACAGGATTCTATCTTGCAAGCTCAGGGGAAACGAAATGCGATAAGTGTTGAAAATTCTCTTTGTGACTTTGAGAAGAGAAAACTATAATAATCTAAAATAGGTTAATTACTTAATTACGAAATCTTCTACTTGACAAAACGCTATATAACATCAAAGAGTTTTTGGAAAATGATTACAGTTTAGGGTCAAATCCCCTAAATTACCTGAAATTTTCGTTGAATCACCTAATTTAAAGTAATAGATCTACAAGAACCTTAGAATTAAGCTTATACTTGTACCTTGACTATTGCACCTCTACAGCAAAATTTTATTTAGCTTATTAAAGACGAGTCATAAGCCTCATCGTTTAATTTAAGTAACATTATTTTGTAAATTTATTATTTGTATGATGTACGAAAATAAACGATCTGAATCTGCCATTCTGTCGTTTAAAAGTCTACAAATAAAAACGTACCTGCACGTAGATAATCTCTGCGGTGTCAAAGCGACACGAAATGCAACTTTTATTTGTTCGGCTTGCGGCTCCCGGCTGCTTTCATAACGCCAGCCATAAGTGTCTGCCTCTGCTATACAAACAGAGACGGGACAATATGCCGCAAAGCCTCTAGCTTTTACAAAAGGCCACTCAACACGGAATGAAATTAGTTACAGTTTAGTAACTCCGGCACCCATGCTATGTTTATAAAAATATTTAACAAATTACTAACTTTTATTCAAAGCGAAAACAACCAAGAAACGCAAATTTTAATTAAAACAATGTTTATAAACATTTTACTCCCTTCAAGAGTTTGTAGAACGAAAGTCCTAGTTTTTATTATTAATTTGAAGTTTTAGGAAAAAAGCCCATAAGAAAGATCTTTTTTTTTTTTATTTACAATGTTATTGTTACCTTTTGTAAAATGTGTATGTAGTTATCTACGTAAAACGTACCTACGTAAATTTTACGATTATGGTCAACGGGAAGTACCGTACAGGTTTCGGTCCATACCGATTGATTACCGTAAGTTTGTAGTTTATGCTACGAACTTACGGTTTTCCATTTGTGCTATAAAATCTTGCTTTTTGCCAAATTTCATGATTCTAGGTCAATGGGAAGTACCCTATTGGTTTTGTGTGCATTTGATTCCCTTGGAAATTTCAAGATATTCGGGCACAAACGCTTGTTTCATTTATATCACGGCTCCAAAAGGCTACGGACTTGAGTATTGAACGTTAATTTCAATTCGATACGATGCGTTTTTTTGCGAAAAGAAGACAGAAAGACGGACTACAAAGTGTTCCTATAAGGGTTACTTTTTTCCTTTTAAGTTACGGAACCCTAAAATGAGATGAAAGTTGTCACAAGCATCTTTAGAAGGGGCACTTAGATTAACTTTAAATGACGTACCTATACTAAAACCGTCAAACGTTATACTGAATGAATCTCACCTGCAGTCACTTGAGCGTGTAAACAACTTGGCGTCTGCAGAGTTTTCAAGAATGCAAACTTTGCCGACGTTAAATCATTTAGAATTTAAAGTGGTTTTCAGTCAATATTGTAACTATCAAGTGACCCTCAAACGTCATTGAGGCAAGGCACACAAATCTGGTTGTTATGTCGGTGATCGGTTTTGATAGACAGTTTTGTTGGTTGTGCTCTGTTGTGAAGATGTTCTTGTTTAATTTACTATAGCTAATTCTTGTTTACTAATTTACGACCACAAACAACCGCTGTATGCTTGGACTTTTCATTTGAAAACGCTGAGGTACATCTCTCTCTCTCTCTTTTTCGAATTTTTTTTCTTTTTATAAATATGTATATTTTATTTAAATAATTATATTAAAAATGAAGTGCAATCTTAACAGATTTTACATTAAGAATCATCACTGGCTTCACTCAATCGTGACCATTGGGAAAGTCATATGAAAAGGTCATCACCTGAACGGAAAATTAAGTGTTCAAAATGATAATTGTATTTTATTCGCACAAATACAGCTCGCAAATGGCGAAATTGCCATCGGTCACTTTTTGGAAAAATTGCGTTAGGTTAAATTCATTTCTTGTAATTATATAATATTTGAAGAAAATAATCCTCTTAATTCATCATTATATCTTGTAGGACAGTAAATAATCATTAGATCCAATAAATTTTACCGTTATTTTAAAAATAGATCTATAAGCAATAAAAATTCTCATCAGATGAGAATTTAAAAATCCCAAATTATTGGGAAACCGATCTACAGAGAAAAAATATCTCACTAGATCCATTATGGTTCTGGACAATGGATCTACTGAGGTTGAAGGGGGACCACGAGTCAGAAACCATAATTTGACAAAAAATAAGCGTCGGGGAATTTTTTTAATTTTTACTGTGTTCCATGATCGAGTCTGAACTTAAGTTTGGTCTACGTCCGTACCTACGGCGGCTTCAAAATGCCCCCTAAAGAGTTTATTGAGTCAATTTTAATAAATACTTCAGACATTTGGACATAAAATAGTCTAAATTGTCCAAAATTTAAAAACGGCTTCCACAGAAAATGTTTCCAAATTTAATTTAATACTCCTGGCGATTAACTCCTAAAATTATCTTAGAAAATATCATAAACTCTATGATGTAAATGCCAGACCTTAAATGATCATATTATTATGTCTGCGAGCCTTTAGACATCGCATTATCAATACCTTCCCCAGGCAGTAATAATTCAGGTTGGGTGCATACATTGCTTAGCACACACGTTGCTTAGCACACACGTTGAAACGCTTCCTACATAAGCTTTGAGGTGTTTAAGTGGAATACCTCGAGCGTTTCAGTTTAATTAAGTTAATTGACAAACTTCATTAGTTCGAACTGCGTGCTTAGGTAATCGTTTGTGTGCAATGCAGCTGGCAAGTCTTTGATGGTACAGTTGGTGTTGGTGTTAAATCTGAGATATGTTCTGAGTATTTTTTTTAAAACAGCTATCTCTTTTTTTAATGACGGAATGTTGGACATGAGAGTGTCTTTTTATTTTTCTATAATTATCAAGTAAATACCTACTTAGAATCAAAGTTAAGAAACCGTCATTCTTCTACGTTATCTTATTTGTAGGTACATATTTCCTGTGATTTTGAGGGTTTTTATTTTTTCTTTGATAAAAATTTTCAATTAGATTTGAAAGCTTAAACACAATGTTATTTATTTCGATTCTGAAGTAAAGTTTTCATAGGAAAACATAGACAATTTTATGTACCTGTCACTGTAATCTCCGTCGAAAATCTCTTTTTATCGTTCCAAATGTGATAGGTTCGGTTCCATATAAATTGCATGAAAACTATGTCAACAGGGATCGATAAAAGGATATCAGATCTAACTAAAACCTCTGTAATAACCACTGGCCGTTATGATTTCCGACCACTTTAGTTTAATAGCAAATTGATGTAAATAGAGTGTAATCGAAGTAGGACAGAGATTCTATCTGAAAAGTGAGAAATTCTATCTTGAAACTTTACAAGCTGAACAATTCTACCCTGAGCTTCCACAAGGTGAACCTTTTGACCTGAATTATCTTCAAGATTTTCTTTCTTGAGTCTTCTCCTACCTTGGAGACCCTTGAAGGGGAACATAATCTTAACTGAAGAACAGTCTCCCCTAGCTTGGTAAGCGAACCTAATTGGGAAAGCCAACTTTACATAAGCTACAATTTTTTTTTTTTTGTAGCTGATCGGGGTGCAAAATTGCTAGATCTGGCTCTAAAATAGCTTAGTTGACATCACTGCCTTCAGCACCATAGAAATATTACAGAAACAACTTGCCCAAACTGATCGACTGGGTCACCATATTAGGACAATTCGAAACCAGTCGGGGAAACCTCATTCGTCGAAATGGTCATAAATGGGAAAAACACTTTCATACATCCGAACGACAAACTAAAGACAAGTGAGGACACAAAATCCCTTGTGCAAACAATGATCTCCTTTGAGCAAATGAAACTGCGTGTGAGAGAGCTACGGAAGATTAGGAATAGAGACGTCATCATCAGCACCGATAATATGGACGATATTGAAAAGCTGAAGAAAAAATGCAGATCACCAACTCTGGCCTTACAATCGATGAGCCGCTTAAACTCATTAACTGGTAACTAGGTCACTTGCGGCTTCGTCCAACATCAACACGCAGCGAGTAGCGCAAAACATTTCATCGTTACATGTGATTCGGATGGATTCATCAGGGTAGTTCACCGGAAGCCCTCTAGACGAAACCGAAATCGGTGTTGGACCGCTAGATATCACATCTGGCTTCAGGGAGGAAGTCCCTACAACGCAGCAACGCGTCCACTTCGCTGTGCAGACAAAAGCTGTGGAGGACTACCTGAAGATGAAGACTGGGCTCTCGCTGGCGTCGAGAAGCTGTACTCACGCCATAATTTAAGCTTCTGTTCATTTATAGTGAGAGTTCCAACTCAACATCTCTCGACTTACTTGAGTGAAGAGTTTTGGCCGAAAGGTGTCAACTTCCGACGGTTCACTGGCCGCCTGCAAGTGGACACTGACGTGCTCCGTCGTCAGCTGACACCATGATTGCGTCATACACGTAGCCGCCGCAATTTATAACGTGTACAATTTTATTTTAATTTAAAACACGTTTTTATATTTTTATGTATGTTAGGTATATATTAAAATTACCGTAGAATAAGTAAATAAGATCCATACTCTTGTTCTGTTGTTGTCTGATATAAATGTATTATTTTATTTAACGAAAGCTGAGTGTCGTCTTTACATGATATACATGATTATTTGTACTATCAAAGTAGGTCACATAGAATACTTTGGCCTTGTTCAAGTAGACTAATAATTATATTGTTAGCATCTATAATTTTGAAACTTGAAATTATTGGTAAAGTTATAATGCAAAACGGTTTAACCACTTTATAGGAGGCAGAAAGTGCTTATTACAAGTGAAATAATAATCACATCTATAAGTAGGTTGTCCTAATAAAACATAGAAAAGGTGAATTGTTGAATTGTTGAAATAAAGTTATCATCGAATATTTTACTGCAGAATACATTAAATAGGTATTCCAAATTGATTTGAATTGCATAAATTCTGATTCCATAACACAAACAATCATTGTTTACTTAAATTTCATGTAAAATTATTCCCTTCGAGTCGATAGTGAACAATTTAATGGAAAGGGTAGTTTCCATTGAAGGTATTCAATACTCCGAACTGATTTCAACCCCTTCACTTGCATTGCATGAAACAATGAAAAGCAATTCGATTGTCCTATCAAAAGCAGCTTTCGACAGACTCAATCGGATTATTGGAATATTCCGCAATGCCGATTTATTAGCGATGATCTCTGAACTTGCAAATAAACAGAATGATATATTTTATCTTTACAAAAACAAAAACAAAAATGCAAAATATAAAAGACTACAAGCTTAAACTTCCGATAATCTCTAGACGCCCTTCTTCTAACTCCTCTAGCTGTGCTGGGAAATCCCCTACCAATGTCTTGCAGGAGTATTGGGATCTTAAAAATGTATTGCTTTTTTTCAAATTATCAAAACTATTAATGATTTTCGAACTACTAATAGATCTGATTCTAAGCCTTACAATCTACAAAAAAAGTAGAAATCTAACAAAATTGGTCACGCTGGTATTGTTATATTTATTGTGTTGTCGCCTTTTGATTATATTTAAAAGTTAAGGAGAGCTGAGGAAACTCACCTTCTGACAATGTGTCAATATATATGCCATGCTATTCACAATAGGCACCTTCAAACCAGTGTGTAGTGTGAAGGTTAGTTGGTCGTCGTCGGTTTAAACGTAAACATAATTATCAAGTGCTGAAGTCTAGGTGATAGAAACCTGTATTGGAGATTGCTATAGGTTTTAGAAAATCATTTAACTGTAAGTCTCCCGGGCTTCACGGATTACAATAAAAGAGTTGGAGCGGGTGACAATTTGTTTATAAAGTAATTTCTTTTGGTTATAACGGCACCAAATGAGCCGTGGAGGTCTCGAAGTAAGAATCGTTAGCCCGGAGATTTCCTAAGACCTGACTAAAGAAACAGACCAGAGGAAGAGTAGCAGCTTTCTGTGTATTTTAACACCTCTACTGCGATCGCCGATCCACCTGCCAAGCGTGATTATAATGTAATGCTGGACAGTAATATATAATATGTAATAATATATAATATAATATATAAATTATTATCTGAGCGTCTGGTCGAAGCGACGCGTGACCCGAGAGCTGGTCAGTATCTGGCACAGCGCATCAGCATTGCCATACAGCGGGGCAATGCAGCCAGCGTCTTGGGGACGCTTCCGACTGGTATTGATATGGATCAGTTGAGCTACCTGTAGATTGTTTGCAACAGTCTGCAGTTAGCTCAATTGTTTCAATTGTAAATTATATTATAATTTTCTTTGTGAATAAAGGCTTCCTTAATATATAAATGGCAAAAATCCCTTGTTTGGGGAAGGTCCGTTCAGCAGTGGATGGATGAGATAGGCATAGGTATTTTAGGAATCATCAGCAAATATACTCAAACCAAAATTCTACCAAATATGACATTCATATCAGCAACGTGACCTGACACAGTAAAACGAAGTCTCTAGTTTCAGCAAAAGAAAAACTCGTCTTCATTCAAGGCGGTTACTGGCACGAAATCAAGTGAGCCGGCCGGCGCTCGGTGGCAGCCGCCGCGCGCGATGCCAACGGTCTTCACCGAATCCCCCACCATCCAAATATTTATTAAGTTCTCTGTTTGGCATTATTTATAAAATATAGTGCATTGAATTTTGGGAGTCACAAAATTTTGAATTCTTTTACACTCGAAGTTAAAGCATGTTGCAATAGAGTGCATGCAAGTGACTTAAAAAATATTTTTTGCATATTCTCTATTTGTTTTGTTAAATTTAATCATTGAAAAGTAGATATTTTAAATCTCAATCGCAAATTTCTAAACGCATCGACATTGGCAAGAGCGCGTGACGTCACACTTCACATTTTGTATTGTCATGTCATGAGGCTTTGGCGGGATATCTAAGTTTATGTGCTGTCAGAGCGGTTCTACTTTTTCTTTTTTATCATAATAATTTAAAATTTTGTGTCTGTGTTATTGTATTAACCAAAATAATCGTTTAAAAAAATAGAAAAATTCTATGCATGTACCCTATTGTATGAAAATGGTTTCGGGTTTTTGCTGAAGGGTACGCCGCATTGCACCAGTTGAATCTCACCCCTAAACACCCTTGGGGAGCTCGTTATCGTGGCGCCCCTGTCCCCCTCCGAGGGAGCTATGGGTACTTGTTGACGCCGAGTCGTATGGATATCGAATGCGTACTGCGTACACCATTGATTTTGAGAATAGTGGCTCTGTTTCAGCCCGGTCTTTTTACGCTTAACAATATTTTTTTCTTGGATTGAATACGCAATCGTTATGTACGTGGGAACAACAAGTAGGGGTTTAATCTAGGATTACTGTCCTACGTGTCTGTATACGGTTGCCTGAGTAAACCAGGAGCTAAGAAATCATTAGAATTAATGCGCCTAGCCAGACGCACCAACAAGGGATATTGTCGTTATCTTGATCCTTCAAGGAAGATACGATTTACCAGCGCTACCAGAAAAAAACATTCAGCAGATTGTTTTTTTTATCTGGTAGCGCCGGTCTTGAAACATTTTTTTACACTCCATGCTTGAAAAACGCACTTTATGCAGCATGTAGCCTGAATGGTGTGATTATATTGGCACATTGGCTGATAAAGGTGAAGGTTTTACCAAACTCAAACAAATCGAATGAGATCTCATAGTGCGGGTCTCTTTAGTCACATTTGCATACATGTTTTTGAAGTTCCAATTTCAAAGCTCATTACGCCCTGGGGAATAATGAACATTACTCCCAAGGGGGTAATGAGATTTATTTTGGAACATCAAAATATGTGTGGATATTTTGACCAAGGAGATCCTTACAATGAGATCTGCTTTGTAATTAAACTTACCTCCGTCGAAGGCGGAATAAAAAAAACAAACTCGCGGAACATGTTACCAACACTACTATTTTCTCGCAAATAGTGGTTAAAAGTACAGTATTCACCTCATGCATAAAGCCGTCTTCGTCTTCAGCGTGATTAAATCCCTCTCGCACTCAGGATTCAAGTAGCTCCCTCGCTTCTCTCGTGAGTTATTCTAGAATCCTGAATTGCGCTCGGGATTAAACGATGCCCGTGACGTAAGACACAAATTTGCCCTCGGTGCATAATCTTCCATTCCTAACCGGGGCAGATCAAAATTTACTCATTTTTGCGTCGCCACTAATCCCGATACCCAAAATCACAATACCCTATCATGTACGCTACGATATGCCTAAAACCGTTAAATATTGAACATATCCATGTTATGAAAATTTTCAGAATCAATTTATACGCAAACGGGACCATTGAAGTTGAGTTGAATTGAACAAACAAGCCACCCCGCCGACGCGGCGGATGAATTTATGAACTGTTGATATTTTGTAGCTTGAAAATGCTTTACTTTCGTAATTGCTTTGTGAGTAGTTTTGTCAAAGTGAAGGAAATGACTTAATTGGCGTGTTTGTGAAGACTGAAAGCGGGGTAAATAGAATTTCAAACTAATAGCCCTGGTAGGGTGCACGTTTGGAAATTTTCAATTGGTTTGCAATCAAACATTTAGTATTGAGTATTAAGAACTTTTGCGTACCTATAATTTGGAAGTAGGTATTTCGTCTTTAGAATTTTTATTACTTTTCGTTTTAAAATAATATTTGTTTTAAGTTTAAAGGTATTTTCTTTTGTAAAGTTTGAAGGAAATTTCACACAGCTCAAGTATATTATGTAGATGACTGTAGATGATTATTTTACTATCTTTTATCTTGTATCATTTAATAAACAATTAAGGCATTATATTCTTATTTAAATGTTCTATTAGTAAAGCGCTAAAGAGAATGTTAATGTTTTTATTCAGGGTAACTTAAAAGTTTTGTTTGTACGGACACAACCAGTACTTTTCCAAAATGGGAGAAATCAATGGCTCCTGTAACACAGTTTATAACTAGTTCGGGTACCAATAAATGTTTTTTACTTTACTTACTACAGTTAGAAATCGTCATATCGTAATGTCGAAACATATTTTTACGTGTACAAATCATAAAATGTATCAATGCCCGATTCAAAATATTCATTGGTTCATCTGATCCTGCGCGATAAGATCGAACGGCCTCAGTTGTCGAACGAGCCATTAAGCCCATCACAGACGTAGCTATAATATATAGCAATATCCGGCTATACTGTGCTATAATGTATATTATAGCAAGCTGAAACTATGTAATAATATAAGTATATTTTGCTTTCATTTCACGATGGTCGGCCTAGTTTTCTTGCTATACCATGCTATACTACCAAGCTATGCTGTAATTTATATTATTGCATAGGAATGCAATTATATAAATTACAGTATAGCTTGGTGACGTCATAGATTTATAAATTATAGCTGCGTGTGTGGACACTCGAAAATTTATACAGAAGATATATCGCGCTATGCCTTAATATGATTCATATTGCTATATATTATAGCTACGTCTGTGATGGGCTTTAGAACCCGTCATTTTCATTACTGTTAAATATGAGTGAGAAAGCGTTATCTAAATGTCTACTGTCGACTTAAATTTTCTTTGGTAGCTTGAACTTCTTAGGAAAACGAATATTTTATTAGTTGTTATTCTGAATGGAAAAGGTTTCTTCAGAAAAGGTGTGGACGAGGCGGCCGACGGGCGACTGGGCGCCAGGGCTATAATTCTTCCACTCATATAATATGCTGTTTGGTTCGACTGGCAATCAAATAGTCATCAATGCTTCACCGCTTGCTTTGCTTCGATTTTGTATGACTATCGATTTCGTTTGTGATGAAATTTCAATGGATTTTGTTAATTTTGCTCAACATTTTGTATTACTTTACAGACATACTCATACTCCGTGATAAAAAGTAAGACAAATGGAGATATTGTAGTAAACTATAATTTTTATACTATTTTTAATACTTTTTTCATTTAATCCAGAATATTCTTCGTTACATGGGTACTATTTTGGCTCGATAAAAATCGCAACTTTCGTAAGTCCCCATATTTTTCGAGGCGAATGATTCGCACTTCTATCATTCAAAAGTAACCGTGTCTATGAAAGACTACATTCTGTCACTCAGTCTTCATTCACACTCACCTGTCAAAAATTACGGAACTTCATAGTCGTGCATATACCAAACAACAGTGGTCTCGAAGGTCCATAGTGCGAAATCGTTATCGGTATATTTGAACCCAAAATCTATATAATGACAATTATATTTATTTTATTTATAATTATTTATTTATTTATCACAAAATTTACTAAGTCTAATTTAAAAATTCACAATTAAATCCTGTCCTAAGTCTGACGTGCCGATATGGGCGTAAAAAAGCACGCATTTGCCCGACCGACCCAAATCGGCATTTTGCGTTTGGACTGTTGGAATTTTCGATTCGATGTAGGTACACACCCTGTAACCTTACCCGAGCTTTTTTAATCTGTTGTCAGATGACCATATTTATGAATTGATATTAACACTTCGACGTCTATTGAAACGAAAACAAACAAAATATTTTTTTCATAACACGAAAAATGACAAGAAAATGGTCAATTTGACGAGGCACTCGGTATTATTGTGAATTTCTGGTGTTTGTTCCCGAAAAAACAACACAAAACCATGAATGGGTAAGCAAGAAACAATGTAAACACATGTATTCTCTGAAATCGTGGAAATATCGTTGCATTTCGGTAGGACAGAGCTCATATTGGTAGAAATACCAAAAAATCGGTAGGTTCGAGACCACTGCAAACAGCAAATAGAGAGCGACGGGGTATAGAAACTAAGCCCGCATCCAGCAATATAGCGAAGCATTGGTGGGGTGGGGGTATCGTTCAGCATGTAGTTACTCGGAGGTAGCAAGTATGTCGAGCTTTGTGTCTAGAACGTAATCTACAGTAACATCCAAGTATAGAAAATCTAGTAAAATTAATGGAAACTCATACAATAACTACCTAGATTTTTGACAAAGTAACATATCAAGATCCGAGCATTGTATTATGGAACGAAAGCACTCACAAGCAAGAAACTTTAGACTTAAAAGTCACTGTTTCCCAGCGAAACCTACGATCGCATTCGCAAAACTTCGGCAGAACTTTACTTCCAAAACATGAACTTCTGAACTATCTCCTTTGTGATACAGACTCCGGGCTCAACCAAACCGCGCATGCCTTGCTTGGTTCATTTTCATCTACAGCCTATACCGGTCCACTGCTGGACGCAGACCTCCCCCTGATAAACGCCTTATTGGCTTTTGTAATATGGGGGGATAGTGCCCATAATTTTACCCCTCGCTGGTTAATTTGGGTTAATTCTATTCAAGTTTATAACCTGCTCTCAGATCACTGTTTCAAAGACTTGAGCACACACCACCAATGTTATATTTTTTAAATATTTTTTGCGTTATTTCATAATATCATCCATCGTCTTATCGGATTATTGCGCCATCCATGAACGACGCGGCGGTATTATGGTATCGATGTTTTGTGTTCTTAAGGCTTACAACTTGTTTTCAATTCCCTTTTCTCGAAAAAACTGTACCTCAAACTGTGTAAATCATACAACATTCTTTCTGAAACATGCGATTTGGATTAAGGTGAACCTTTATGCAAGAAGGTACACGTAAGGAAAAAGTCAGAATATTTCTTCAAGAATGTAACTCAGAATCTTGATGCCTTAATAACATTTTTTTACTCAGAAACGATCCTAGGTTTTATTCTGTTCTCTATCGTTTATTTTTAAGGTCCTTTATTATTTGTAGGTATTTGTTTTGCTTTGTCAACTCAATATTTATATTTATTATCGATATGGGGATATCTATCCCCAAATCGATCGAGCAGTCTAAGTTTAAGGTCCTTTATTATTTGTAGGTATTTGTTTTGCTTTGTCAACTCAATATTTATATTTATTATCGATATGGGGATATCTATCCCCAAATCGATCGAGCAGTCTAAGTTTAAGGTCCTTTATTATTTGTAGGTATTTGTTTTGCTTTGTCAACTCAATATTTATATTTATTATCGATATGGGGATATCTATCCCCAAATCGATCGAGCAGTCTAAGTTTAAGGTCCTTTATTATTTGTAGGTATTTGTTTTGCTTTGTCAACTCAATATTTATATTTATTATCGATATGGGGATATCTATCCCCAAATCGATCGAGCAGTCTAAGTTTAAGGTCCTTTATTATTTGTAGGTATTTGTTTTGCTTTGTCAACTCAATATTTATATTTATTATCGATATGGGGATATCTATCCCCAAATCGATCGAGCAGTCTAAGTTTAAGGTCCTTTATTATTTGTAGGTATTTGTTTTGCTTTGTCAACTCAATATTTATATTTATTATAGATATGGGGATATCTATCCCCAAATCGATCGAGCAATCTCGAGAGCTGGTGAGTATCTGACGCAGCGCATCATCATTGCCATACAGCGGGACACAGCAGCCAGCAGCGTCTTGGGACGCTCCCGACGGGTTTTGATATGAATTAGTTGAACTTCCCCTAGATTGATTGCAACAGTCTGTACTACTACGATACTAGGTCTGATTTCTTTCTATTATTTCTTTGTTAATAAAGATTACTAAATAAAAAGAATATTTTATTAGAAGTGCATTTACGCGAAGCTATTGAAGCCCCACTTGACTTGAGTGACATTCCATTAAGAGGTTATACAAATTGCAGGCCAACACGGCCCGATAAATTTTTAAGTAGTTACGGCCGCAGGGCAGTTACTGTCAGTCGGGCGATTACCTCGACAACTCGACAAGTGAAACGTAGACAGATAGAAAACACTTTATCGTTTTTATTGAGTATGTTATTTACATGAATATTTCACTTTTTGTACACAAGACAGGAAACAATACAGAGAAAAATGCTCAGAATAAAGAAAGTATACAGGGCGGCCTCATTACTGAGAGCGATCTCAAATTTTGCCCACAAATCTTTTAGCAGCCTAGGACCATATCTGTATCAAAAGGTAGATGACAAACTGAGTTTGTTTGAGTGCACAAAAAACACCTGCAAGAAGAAAAAGTACCTTTGGCTACATTTGATTATTAACAAACCGAATCTCTACTAAAAAAAAAAAGTAAAAAAAAAAGTAAAAAGTAAAAGTCTTGATCATGGAACCTAAAATAAGCTCGTAACAAAAACTAAATTTGTTTGGGAATATACCTACTTACACACACTCATCTTTTCAGTAGGCAGGTGTTAGACTCTGACCAAAACCTTAACATGAAACTACCGTCAAACAAACACCTATCTGTGAGCTCCCATAGCCATAACCTTAACTATCTCTAGACCACTAACTATAACTTTCCAATCTATGTACCTACCTCTAACTATGATCAAATTAACCAACCTAGTATATCCATTTATTAATCTGCGTTCAAAAACCATACACATACATAAGTACCTATATTATTCCCTTGAAAATGTGCCAAACAAAACAAATTAAACTTTACGACACAGGAATTATCCTAGTGTAAAGTTTATAGAACTAACCTTATATCAACTAAAAATTAAGTACCTTTAATACACGTAGGTACGTGATAATAAATGCTATGATATAGCTAAAACTAACGTCCTACGTCGAATGCCAATGGAAGGATGTTTTTAAAAAAAGCCTATAACTAGAATAAGCACCTATTTTAACTTAAGTTAACTTTATTACTGTTTAACTTTATTATACTAAGTAATAAAACGAAATCAAAACTTTACGACACAGGAATTATCCTAGTGTAAAGTTTTTATCCTTAATACAAACATCAAGTAAATAGGTACATACACATACATTTACATTTAAATAATCTAACTACTCTATTCTTTTGTGTATGTCTAAGCTATCTGTGCCTTAAATAAATGAATTATTATTATTATTATTATCATCTCTTCCAGGCAACCTTACAGTGGTGTGGACATGAAAAACAATATAGACGGTGGCACTGAAAAAATCTATTTCGATATTTAAAGAAAATAAAATACTTATATAAACTACAAATATTATAGTAAACTTACAAAAACATAAAAATAAGGTTGTCTCAAAAAAATTGTACGAAAAGTTTTTTATTCATCAATTTAGGGGCGAACCTAACGGGGTTGATTGTCGAACTAGGCCTAGATTCCCTGTACTCACTGGGTCCCCGTGGTAAAAAAGTCTAGTTACATAAAATTAATTTTTTTTTAATTGTATTTATTAAAAAAAAAAAACAAAGTTCTCATAAATATTATGAATGTGGCTTAAAAACCTGACCTCCTTATAAATGTAACTATCTATATAACCTACGTATCTACTTAGAGAATGGGATTAAAAAAGTCGTAATCTGTCATGCTGTGCCGCTCAAATCAAGTTGAGCTGAGAGGTACAGCATAATAAATGATGGCAATCTCAATTTCATTCTTTAAATACGCTGCTTATACCTACAGGTTTCATGTGATAGCTATTCACTATTACAACGTGGCGTGCTAAGTTCATCCAATTACCAACTGAAATTGCATCAATTTAGTTAGATGCGCTTCAACAGCGTGATTTAGTCAGGCTTCAATTTAAATCGAAACATAACACCCATCAATTCTGCTGGAATTGCGTGCCGTGAAAGTTTTTACAAACAGTAATTGGCTAGATTTGACAATCTGTTGAAAGGGTCTACTGAAAATTACAAAGCCGGTGGTTCTGGACCCCGAGGGGAGCAACTTGTGAATAACGATTTTTTGAACTTTGAATATTTTTTTTTTTTTTTTGCAGAAAATATTTTTTATGATATACTCTATACACAAAACTCAAATACTTTGGGGCTAGATGATGATGTGTGGATTGTCCAGTAACATTTATCTATATACTAACTAAACTTATTTCAAATATTCAAAATTGTATGTAGTACCTACATAATGCAAGGGCGTTAGGTAGGTATTGAAAAGAACTGCTAAATATTTGCGAAAGAATTGCCGCTCAACCGCTTTTATTTTATTACCACGCATTCCTTGGAGTATATTGAAGTAAGGCCATGTAAGCCGTTTAGAAAAGAATAGCCTTCTATTTGCCAATACTCATGATGCCTTGGACCATCATAAAAGTAAAAAAAAACGATCAGAACTGAAAAATAAAATAAAATGAAAACTGGGCCCGTACTTAAAAACGAAATCGAAGTTTCAGATTCGTTTTCGTGCAAATGTTAATCTTATGCAAGCGACATAGGAGTTGGTTTTGCACGACAACGAAAACGAAACTTCGATTTTCCTTTTCCAAGAAGGCCCCTGGTTCCATCAGAGATAAAACAACTTGATGGAAACATGTTCAAACTTAAATGAACTGAAATGTCCCGATAACAATGTTCATTATAATAAAAAATAATTTATTGAGTGTTAGTTTATCTGACTAGTTATTTATATATGTATAGTCTATATTCCAAAAAATATCATCGTATGTCCGAAACTTCAATTTAATTTAAAGTATTTTTCAGGACTTGGACTGGTACGATTGTGGTTTGCGGAGACTAAGTTATTTAATTTATTTCCTTTGTACTCTTTCTTGCATTCATATAAAATAACGGTTGTCCGTGTGATCGATTGTATTTTTGTTTTTTTCTAAATAAAACATTTTGTTATAACCTATAACCGTTATAATTCTTGCTAGCGTTAATTCACAAAATTTTTACAACAAAAATTTTCTATTCTGAAAACACGATGGAAAGTTTAAATTGGTAAATGGCTACAGAAACAAACTAAAGCCACGCTGCAATAGACTATTCACCGTTCGAACAGTTTCTGAAAGTTCCGGTTTTAAATGGAATTCACCCACCATTCGGACTTTTTGTGAAAGTTCCAGCTTTTAATTAACAGTGCATTCTATGTTGTTGTATGTTGTTCTATTTTTTAACCCCCGACGCAAAACAAAAGGGGTGTTGTAAGTTTAACATGTCAGAAATACAGAAATACAATTTATTGATAAAACCAATTTACATGTCGAATTTTTGTAGAGCATACACAATTGTATTGAAACATACAGAAACTAATTAAATAAATCACATGGAATCAATCAAATTTAAGTAAAGTCATAGATGGCATAAAGTCATATGGTTTAGTTGTACATAATGGTTCGTTCACAGAATAGAAATTCTGCTCGACAAGCCAACATTTCAGTCTTAGTTTAAAACAAGATATACTGCCATCAGATGTGACAGAGTCTGGTAGTTTGTTATACACTGCCGGGCCCATCATATGAGTTAACTTTGAAGACTTCGTGAGGGAGCATCTGTCTGTGGTATCGTAGCTCCCAAATGGATGAACCGATTCTCCTTTAGTTTTTTTGTGTCGTAAATAATTTTATCCCGAGTGTTCTTAGCCATGTTTCATGAAAAGCTAGGGGAGGGTAATTAAAATATTTGATTTTGTTATGTTTTAGTATTGTTTTAATATAAAAACTATCGTTGTTTGACGAATTCATTACGGATGTAAGCGGTTAACGTGTTTTTCCAACACAAATAAGGTTCGTAGTTAAACCGCTTGCATCCGTTATGTATTAAGTATATCAGTCATCTAGTACTCACAACACAAAATTAGCTTGGGGCTAGATGATGCTGTGTGAATTGTCCAGCATTATTTTTTTTTTACCTTAATTATTTTTATTTACTAGATACGCCCCGCGGTTTCGCCCGCGTGGAAATCGTGGAATTTGTACAAATTTCAGAAATGTATGCACACCCCTAGTTTACCTATAGTTTATTTATACCGAGTTTTGAGTGAATCGAATCCAGGAATAATAATTTTCCATGGAAACTTTAACACCCTTTTTAACCCCGTCAGAGATTATTTTTTATAAATTAGTTTAGCCTATATGTTATTCTGGAACCAAAACTTACCTACCAAATCAGTCAAGTAGTTACGGAGGTACGTGGTAACAAACATTCACCAAACTTTCCCATTTATAATATTAGTATGTCTGAAATATCTGATCCTAACTTAATTATGCATTTTATGAAATTATGCCTGCGTTCGTTCCCAGACATAGTACACTTTCTGCTCATGCTAAATTATGTTACGATTCAAATGGTTTATTCAAACTGTAAATACCGTTCACCTGGGGTCAACTGAACTGGTCGACTGCCACTTCATCAATTATCCAGACGCGCAGTGAACCAGGGGAAAACGTTTCCGTTATGCTCTGCATACAGCCCATTTATGACAATATTATTGGAAATTGACATTTCATTTTATAATGGTGATAGTTTGATGTTCAACCAATTTATTGCAAGCAAATTTAACGGGCTAATGAACGCTGGTGAACAGAATGAACTGAAATTTTTATATAATGCAATGTTGCTCTCCTTTAAAAACTTTTCGTGTAAAACTTCTAAGATGTTGACGACTTCAGTGGCGCAGCGGCTGTAGGTCCGTCTGGGACGCGGGTTTGATTTTATAAATTTTGTTAGTTAAACACTTTAAAATCAGTGAAACTATGGGACACCAATCAGACACAGCCACATTGAAACCGTTCTTCATTTGTCGCGCCAACTGTCCTGTTGACATTGAGGCTGTCAAATAAATGCACGTCACTTGAAATGTTTTGTTAATCATTTATAGGTCTGACTTTCTATAATCATTAAAAATACTTAATTGGAATCGAAAATATGAGTCGTTCCCTTCATTCACGTATCTTATTTATTCTTATTTCTTATTATTTCTATGAGAAATCCATCTTTTTGTTATTTTGGATGTAAAGCACTATCACGTCATGTAATAACATGACGTGATAGTGCTGAATTTTCTGATTATTTGATTTATACAACATAATATTTTATTTTTAATGTTAATTAATGTTTTCATAGGAAAATATAACCAGTTTTCTCTACCTGTTATCTTGTGTCTAAAATCTATTTCTCTCGTTCTAAATGCTATAGGTTCCGTATCAAACTTTATACATCAACGGTGTTTAATATTATAAAAACCTAGAGGGTAGGTTTTTATGGAATCTTACTAAAACTTTTGTCGTAATCCTTGGCAGCTAATTTGGCTCACAGAAAATGAATTCGGGGGTTTGAAAAGCCGTATTTGACAGGAGAGAGCAGAATAGAGAAAATTAGAGCATTCTATTTTGATTTCCGAAAAGACAACGATCGGTTCGACTGGAACCTGGGCCCGTACTCTTAAAAATAAACTCAAGGTTTCAGATTCGTTTTCACTCAAACGCAAATCTTATGCATGCGAAATAAGAGTTAGTTTTGCACGTCAACGAAAACGAAACATCGATTTTCCTTTTCCGAGTAGGCCTCTGGAGTCACCCTGATGGAGCCCTGAACCCTTGAAGTGCATGTGTCTTTAGTTCTGCCCCGAGATCCCACTTTTGAAATTTACTCATCTATCACAAACATTGCCAGACGCAGCCGTTCACGAGTTTTCTGCCCGGTCGTTTTCGGCAATTTAGCGCCAGACTCCGCATCTGACGCAGCCGACGTCCCCGCCTCGAGTCACCCAGCAGGCCGAATCCAGCCGTTCCGTCTCCAACGGCCTAACAGGCGTGATCTCGGGAGGGTGTAGCCGAAGGCGCTCGGCGCTACACCCTCCCGACATCACCACCCGTTTGGGTAATCACGTTACCATACGGACTCTCACTCTATCAGTAAACATTGTAAATTGTAATTTTCCTTTTATTAACCTATTAGGATCTAGAATTACTTTTACGTAGGGGATCTTTAGTCCCTTACCTTACAACGTATAGGGAACCATTCAACGTATGTAATGATATATA
The DNA here is from genome assembly GCA_949316285.1 of Eupithecia subumbrata. Classification (NCBI taxonomy): domain Eukaryota; kingdom Metazoa; phylum Arthropoda; class Insecta; order Lepidoptera; family Geometridae; genus Eupithecia; species Eupithecia subumbrata. The sequence goes on along the minus strand of OX438642.1, from coordinate 28,869,921 downwards.
GAATCCGGAGGGAAAACACTTACATTTACATACTAATCATATAATCTAATACAGATCAATAATAATAATGCTCGACAATTCACACAGCGTTATCTAGCCCCAAGCTAAGCAGAGCTTGTGTTATGGGTACTAGATAACTGATATACTTAATACAATACACAAAAAAAAAATATCGTTTGTTAACTTTTTACGCCTAAATGAATAAAAGGATCTTAATGAAATTTGGCAGGCGGTAAACAATAATGTCTTAAATGGGGACGGACATAGATTACTCGAAAAGAGCGTGCGAACCCGCAGGCAAAAGCTAGTACAGATACGGCATAGCAGCCGTCTACGCTTACCTAAACGTGTAGCTACTGTGCTAAAAGGAATATTGGACTACCCCCGTAGATATAGGCTAGGTACTAGTTATGTATGCATGCAGTCCAACCCTTCACGAGAGATCGTTTTCGTGTTCGTCTGCAAATTTGCACAGCTGCGCGGAGTCTCACCCGAACGAACTAAATGCACATTTCTGCTGACCTGCGGTTTATTATTCAATTAATAAAGTTTTGGCTGTGCTGTTTGCCTTAAGGATCCGGCGACGGATGAATTTCCATTTCGAACATGGTACCAAAATGATTTGTAATTTGAGCATATTTTCACCATAGTCTGCTATTAAATATTTATCTAGGTTCCTGTCACAAACTTTTTGCAAAATGCTGAAATGAAATAACACCTAATCGCATTTTTACATCAAATAAGAATGTTTTCTTGGTATTTGCGTAGATGAGTATTTTGAAAAAAGCTTGTGGCAGGAACCTAAATATATATTATTCTAATACAAATTATAGTAATTCATGGTGAAAATATTTACAAACTAAAGATAATTTTGGTACTACCTTTGTATGGGAAATTCAACCGTCGCCGGATCTTTAAAAGTGTAACCTAACCTCATAGAATTGTTTGCCGGCATTCTGATAAATTTTCCGCGGGATAATTTACTTGAAAACTGCATTTGAAATCTAAAATATCGTTTGTTTTTGATTTGTATCGGAGGAGACACATTAGTCATCAAACTTTTTGAAAAACCTGTGAGTATAATTCGAAAAGGAAAATTCGAAACACCAAATACAACTGATACAACTTAGAACGACGAATATTGTCTGTAAAGCCGATTGTCTTCTTCTTCTTCTTTTATTTTGGGCATTGCATCATGATTTCACACAATTCTGCCATTGTCATTTTTTAATTGCACATTATTTATGAACGATTAGGATTTAAATTTATAGGTCGAGTTTGCAATTACGAAATAAAAAGAGGATAATTTAATCTCAATCAAGTTTATTATTTACAAAAGCAAGCTTGTACAACCAAAATAAAAAGCTATTCAAAAAGTACTAAAATAGACTCTCAATCTAAGTATGAAGAAACTTATAATACTTACTTAATCTACAATTTTATATTATTTACAGAACCGCTACTCGGCCGTCCATGACAACTGACAGTGACAGATTATCATAGAGCGTTCCCTTCGGAAAAATCTAGAACGCAGGAAATCCCCCTACGTCACTTTCCCTTATCGAAGGAAAATATACATAATCGATCGAAGGCAGCGCAGTTCGATACCAAATAATTCGTATCGTGAATAGCTAATATGAACTCCATTGACAATATTACGCAGAGAACAAGTGTGCAAGACGCAGCCTAAGGTTCAACGACTGCAAACTTGACATGGATTTGTCTTACCAAAGCCTTTCCATGCTAAAATTATACGAGTATGTTAACCATATTCTAACAAAACTTATGTGGAGTTTTTAAAAAACTAGATGAACTATCTTTATATTTTCACAGTCTATGTAATTCTCGACATCCATCCAATACATTTGCATTTGTGAGCACTCTGAATAAAATTAATCTCTCTAATATAACTCAGCAGGTTTCAAACTAGCAACCTCAAACTCTAGGAGAAAAATGAGAGAGGGCTTTTTAATAATGGTTAGGGAGGATATTGATACCGTAGTATTAGACATTTGCAATGAACTATTTAAATTAGGTACTTTTGAGATCTGTGGTGTTAAGGACTTCAGTTTAAATATATTATGTTGTGTTTATAGGCCACCTTATAACAAAAACTTTGACAATTTTATGACAAGATCGGATCGGCTCTTTATCTCTCTCGGCATTATTTTTGGTGATTTTAATGTATTTTTTAGTAAACTCTAAACAACGGTTCTGAATTGTTTTCCCTTCTCAGATGCTTTACCTTCATGTACTTAATTAAAAACATAACATTTATAACAAACGAACTCAAACGGAATCCTGCATCGACAACATCATTACAAATCTGCCCGAATCAGAATTGATCAAATGGGAAGAATTGATCAAATGAGAAAAATTTTATGTAGCCTTCTTGCGGACCAGAGAGGTAAGGCTAGGTCTGACGAAACCACTACGGTGAGACAGAGACGGTTCACACATACCAACCAAAACCATTTTAGAGATCAGAATGTAAACAGTGATATTCAAAACTGTAACATTAACAGCTTCTGAAACAAATTCCAGACCATTTATATTATCACTTTGAAAAAGCTACGTAGGAACGTCAGATCAAATAAAAGTGGTAAAATATCTTGGATATCACGGGGAAATAAAGTTGTGAGCAAAATGGATTTTAAAATTCATTAACAAATATAGAAAAACGTACATAATACAATAAAATGTAAATAAAAGTATATAAAAAAAGGATGTGAAGTATGCAATAAAAGTACAGGGTGTAATTTTTACAGATTTTAGACGGTTAGATTCCGGGTGGCAAGCGAGGGCAGTTTTCTTTCTTTTCAAAAATAAAGGAATGTTTTCTTTGAGTAAAACTTTCTATCTACAGTATTAAGAGTACTTTCCCTCCAAGTGGCATTACAAAATTCCACCCTGTATACGAAGGTGATCAAACTGTCAAAAAATCTAGCGATTAGAGAAAGTGTTCGACGGGCTGAAATAAAAGAAAATAATTTTTCAAGAGGTAAGAGTGGACGTGTTCACTCGAAAAACATAACTGTTAAATTGGATGGCAGAGCCGTTGCTGACACTCAGACAGTTGTGAACATTTTTGCGACACAATTTTATAGGGGACGGCAAATGTCTCTACTTGTAACTCAGCGGCCCTTTCTTATCGACATTTTTAAACGGCTAGGGTTTTAGATGACATGATAATTGGTCACACTGAAGGATGTGAAATAAAAGATTGGAAGAATATTACCCATTTTCAAGAAAGGATCAAAATCGAACTCTACAAAATATAGGCCAATATCGCTGCTACCTACGATCTCAAAAATATTCGAGAAAAATTTTAGGAATCGACTGTTTCGTCACCTTTAAGCTACACAAGTAAACGGCGTGAACTCGTCGGTGGGCGCGGTGTAAATGAATAATATCTCACCTGACTTATTAGACATACCCGCGCCCTAGGATGAAATGCACAACGATTCATTTGTAAAACGGCCGCGATAAAAAAATGAGAATAGACATTTGAGTATATCTTAAGTTTATTTCTACTTTCTACACATTTTTGAGATCTGTACAAGAAAAACTGAAGCAAAAAAGAAAAACTGAAGTAAATATATTTTCAGCTGCAATCAGAAGACGTTTAATGGAGATTAAGTTAAAATACCGGAGCACATTGAAGAAACAGCTCCTTTCAGAAAATCACGTTGAAAAAAGAATGTCCTGGGGCAAGTAAACAAAGACCGCATCTGGGACAAAAACATTACGTAACATTTTTTACTTGAAAATGAAAATAATATCATTATAAAAATGATATGCGACACGACAAGACGTCTAGAGGCAAATATTAAAGGCGATATGAAAATTTTCCAAAGCAAACTTTCTAGAAAAGGCTGCACATTTTTCCGCAAGTCACTTTAATGCAGTAAACAAGAAAAACAACCGCGAGAACAATATTGCCAGGATCCATTACAGAAATATTCCTATTAAAATGATATTGCGGTTCGCGATTTCGATTCGCATAAAGTATTAACTTAACAGTAAGTTAATACTCTATGCATAGGTTTTTAATGTCTCAATATATTAAATCATAAAAACAATATGACCCGACTGCGTTCCATTAATAAGGTAACTGAATAACAAGCGTTTTATACTATAATACTGAATACTGAAAAAGCATAATAATATTTATTTTGAATGTGTGGCAGACGTAATCGTTATTTATTTTAGACAAATATTACTCTTCATATGACACCTCCAAATGTCGAAATCTATCCACTTCTTTAGACAGCAAAGCGTGCCGAAGAAATCTCATTTAAACCCAAATACAAACATAGACTCTGAAAAAACATACTCCTTTTTGTGCAATAGGATGAAAACAATGTACACTTATTTTTTTAAACCAACTGAGGGAACAAGAAAGGGCCCGTTGTTGACTCGTTCGACAAAATAGTCTTTTAATAGTTTGCTCTCCAATTACTAACGACAGGGAAACAAAAAGTAAATAGCAAGTCGACTTTGACTTATTTGATTCGCTTGTTAAACCATTAACCAATGCCCCGTAGCATTGAAGTGAAAATAAACAAAATAATATTTACACAACTCTCGGTCGTTGCTCGAAGGTGAGGGCAACCTCTAAGAAACGGCGGCAGAGGACGAGACGCAATAAACGAGAACCGCTAAGGGACACCACAATCACATTCGGCTCGGCTTTTATACTGGTATAAAGTGAAGCGATAGACAGAAAACAAAGCTCGAGTGAAACATTTAACCTTATTTAAAGTCAACTCATTATTATGAAATTACTGCAAGCCCTTCCTTGTTTGCTTAGAAAGTATCTAATTATGATTTTGACGATGTCTATTCCTAAATTTTTGTACATTTACCTAAAACGTTACTATAATAACTATAATACTTCTTTGCTTGAAACATAGTGAACCTTACCGCCTTGGGGGTTGTTGCGTGATTCATTTGAAAAACAGGTGACAGTGACACGCAGTCGGGTAAAAAGAAAATTAGAAAGATGGTGTTGAATAAATTAACTTATAAAAATTATGAACAACTGGGTACCTTCCGATACCGACCTGATGCATCTTTTAGATGCAAACGCCGAAAAACCCAATTCAATTACTTATAGCCTTTGGTCAAAATTTTTAAGTCCCAAATGGCTAAATGGTCCTAAATGGTTTTTACAATCGAAGGTAGTTCGAAATTGCGGCAAATTACTTTTCCGTTAATGGTATTCCTTCTAAACCACAAAACAAATTCAATCTTGCGCCAACACAAAACGAACAACCTTTTCAATACAACTCCTGTCGGAAATTAGACGCCGCCAAGCCACATTCTCTCGACATTTTCAATAAATTTTGCATTAAACCATTGAATTCACATTCCACTCAAACTAATTCTTAGAACGTTTGAAATGGCATTTTGATTTTAAGCCGAGATTAATTTCCAACTGGCAAACAATTCATCCAACGATGCACACTAATTCAGAACGTCAAAGGCACAGCAAGTGGTTGTGGTACGAGATCCTTTGTGTTCCACCGCCGACGCTTGCTCGACACCTGCCACGTCTAGTCTACTCATGAAGGTAGGTATCGATGGGACAATACATTGCCATGTCAGACAGTATCAAATTCGCACAATCTGTATCGGTTTCAATACCTATTGCCACCTCTAACGACAAACGGCTATCAATATTAATTGTTTGTGTACGTGTTATATTTAATTTAATTGTAATTCAATGTGTGTTTTTGGTGTAAGAATTCTACTGTTAATTTTTTTTTTATCTAGCTAGTAGTAGAGTATATCTGTTTAGTATAAGATACACATGTGTTCCTGTCATGTTATTTTAAAATTATTTATTTGATTATTTCACTGTAATTTTAAATTATTAATTTGAAACATGTAGTAGTGCTACTTCGTGCACGAATTTGCCCAACACGCAGCTGAATATAGTGCGTTCATTCGAAAACCTAGAGTGGCCCTGCAATAATTTATCCCAAAAATCGATGAGAAGAGGCTTTACGTTTATTATACCTGACGACGATGCACAAGACGAAGAGGAGACTTTTGGGACACCTTTTAGTAACTACCTATTTGATCAGAAGAAGTTCCTGGCGGAGATTACGGTGGAAATGGACAAACTACTAAAGAGAGTGATTAAAGAAACTAATAAAGCAATTCAGTTATAATGCGGGAAGGTAGACGACTTCCTTGAATTTATAGACACCTTAAAAATTGGCTAGAGTGCAGTGGCATCAGGAGGGGAACACATGTCGATAACGTGTGTAATAAGCTCAACGTGCGATTTTGGCAAAGTTTTTCATCCTGAAATAAAAAATTCTATCACTGTTTCACTTACATTATATAAACCATTTGCGGAGAGTATCATTTTATATGCTACGATCATACAGTCGAACGTTTAAATCATATCTAGATAAAATATATAATCAACAAATAAGACTTTTGAAAGCCATAGTATCGAAATGTCTAAAAGATAAACACTGCAAAAACTACGAAAATCTATTAAAATAATGTAACACATCACATTACCAACCACCTACGATCTACGAGAGAGCTGAATTAGCGTTGTTGGTTTAAAACTACTTCAAATTTTCAAATTATAAGAGCCATTACAAAACCTTAAGACAAGTCACCCAAAAAATCTTGAAATAATAGACGCGAAAAATACTTACGGAGATGGTTAATCAGACTACATCGTCCCAAGATAAATAAATAACATCCCTAAAATTATCAAAAATAAACTGACACAAAGAAACATTAGATATCTATTAAAAATTACTTTATACAAAAACATAAAAAAAACAAAAAATTAAAATCCTAAAATAACAATAGACACATACATTAAATATTTAAGTTTAAAGTGGAGCAAAGTCGGTGCATTCCGCAGAATTCGTGCAAGCTCGGCAGGCCCGGCCAGCCGAGGCTGCCCGAACACTGCGGTTATTATCCACACACTCAGACGAATCCGCTTTGCATTCATTAATTTGTTTATAGAATAGAATAGAATATAGAATAGAATAGAATATAAATTTATTTGTTAAAAGACTTACACATACTAAACTTAGACTAAAATACATGATAAACTTAGATTAAGATACAAGGTGTAAACCCAGTAACAAAATGGCTCTGCCTCAGCACGAGTTTTATAGCACCAACCTACCTCACTTTTTATGTTTCTAGATATTTATGACCCTAATAAGAGAACAATGTTTATTGTTTATAACTCAGAATAACACGTAGGTACTTAGAGCATTGTGTAATACGTTGACTTGTTGACATCAACAGACTAAATCACAAAGCGGCATACACGCCCATAATTGAAGTAAAACGAAGCACCCGAGTCGCAAAACAATCAACGGCGAAACCTTTTAACTTAAATTTTATGGCTCAAAATAAATAATCGCTTCTCTTGGGTAACCCCTTAATTAAACACGACACCCGCTTACTCTTTACAAAAATTGAAGGAGATCTAAGCAAAGTTCTTAGGTCGGAGCACTTTTGCGCCTGACGGCTCAAGAAATTACGCGGTTCATTTAGACAGTTCATTTTAAGGTTCCACGTTCAAAAAGCAATGAAACGCCTTTCAAACATCTTCCACCAGCGACACTAAAATACCACAATCCCTTCACACAGAAGTTTGGAATTATAACCCTTGTTTGTGTAATAATGCTGAAACTTTGATGTATTGTCGAAAGTTCCAGGGACAAGTATGTAACAGGCACTTAACAAGTCAGGCAAGTCGTCTTAGTGTCCAAGTTAACAGGACTTGAGTTGCGGTTATGACCAGACGTGGTAGAAGTTAGATCAAATTACGGACTTCAAACGGGACCGTTCTGATTCGATTATGGTTCTACTGTAGAAATTTACGTGGAGATGGAACATTCCCCTGGATTGGTTATCTATTTACGATAGATGAACATTAGGGTGCGCGTTCACAGGCCGGCATCGGACAATCCGGTGATAACTGCTTTTTTTGACACATGTTACCTTTTCTGGCATTTACTGTCGACATATAATCGTTTTTTTTTTACTTTTCCAGTCATTTTTTGACATTTAGTTGTTTTTTCTGTCATTTTGTCATTCGCTGAATGTTATTATCTGACATTTTATATTAATTTTGGTACACAGACCAACTGACACAACTTTTGTCCCAGTGGTCTTGTTAACATAACAACAGGGATAAAAGTTGTCCCCGTTGTTGTGTACAGAACTATATCACATGACAACTGGGACTAAGCGAAGACGCCGGCCCGCTGACAAAAAACCCGCTGGGACGGTGGGGTTTTTCTCGGGAGCACGAAATCAGCAACGTTTGGCTGTTATTGTTACCGTGTACAGACTTCGTGTTTCGTGAATCTTAATAAAACATAAGAAACTATGCAGCATTTCCCTAAATGTGGATGCTGATTGAGAGATTGTCATTTAATAATAGCAACTAGTAGATTTTTTTTTCCAGAAGAAACGAAAATGTTGGGTTAGACCAAGTTTACTTTGTCGCAGCCGTTACAGTAATAGTGAAGAAATGTGGGATACGACGTTATACGATACGATACTAATGTTTAAGTGAAGTTAAGATGGTTATTATAATGGTAGCAGGTTACTGCGTCGCCGGGCAGCCGAGTTTGATTTTAACGGTGGTTTTTATTTTAAAATGTTATTTTTGTTGTTCTGTTACTCTGCAAGCAAGCAATATTTAAGAGGGCGCATTGCGCGCCATTTTGTGAAAAGGATAGGCATATGGATTTCGCGTTCATAGGAGCGGGACGGAGCATACGTTTTTGGAACGGCGCAAAAATGATGTTTTTTGCTTATTTACATAAAACTACACAACTTACGAAGAAAATGTATTAAGGAACCAAAGAATTAGTAATAACCTACGAATCAAAACAAAAATATTTTCTATAGACCACAGGGTTCAGACCAAATTTGGTGCAAAACAGTGCACTTCCATGATTTTTTATCGTATTTTATTTTTCGCAATCGTATTTTCAAATAAATAACACAAGAAAAACATTATTTTTTTATGTAATATGTGTGTATGATGTTGGGTCAAATAAATAATGCTAGACAATTCTCACAACATCACCTAGCCCCGACTAAGCAGTGCTTGCCCTACTAGTTAACTGATATACCTATTTAATACATTACGTTACATATTTTTCTTACACAGATAACACCCAGAACTTCCGGAACAAACATCTGCAGATCGTACAAATATTTGTGCTGAGGAGGGAATCGAACCCGCAACTTCCTGCGTTGCAGGCGAATCTTCGCCCGCTGCGCCACAGAGATTGTCAAGGAACAAGCTTCTGATCGCGGCTTCGCACGCGGTTTCCCAGATTAAAATGTTGTCGACACTCTTAGCGCAAAAAAAACAAATAAAACAACATCGGGCAAGAACACAAGGTCACTGCGAACAACCGAGAGAAAAAGGGCAGGAAAATTTGAAAAACCTTAGAGGAGATCTATATCGAAGGACAAGCTATATAACTAAGGATTTAGTATTATGACAATAAAATATAAGTTTCAGAAATAAAGGCTTATTTTATATTATTTTTATTAATTATATTTTTTATTGTGTAGTTTTGGCGTGAAGAGGTAACAAACGTAGCCAAGGTATAACGATTTCCAATCTTTAAACGCAATGTATTTTTTATGCTAATATTCCCGATAGAAAGTGCAAAACGACAGTCAAAATCATATTTTTCAGGGCCCTGCCATGTACCTGGGAACCCTTGCAGGCAGAACTCTCAAAAACGTAAAGGCACTATTTTTGTACACGTATATCACCGGAATCAGTGATCAGTGCCCCCCCCCCCCCTCAGGGTACTCTTTCAAAAAATAGACTAGATAAATACTTTCAGACAAAGACTTATCTTAGATATCACCAGCTTAAGAGCTGCCTGTGTATCAAAATAATAATAACATTTTAAAAGTCTTCACAGGTATGTAGTACATTGAAAAGATCCATAATGATGCACGGTGATATCCCAAAAATGTTTAAAGGAGAAAATGTTTACCTACGTGCTTTCAAGTCCGTGAGCCCATGAGATGCGGTTTGCTAAATGAGACTCAGCTCAGACAGCAAAAGTTTGTTTAAACATGTTTTAGACTCTGAAAAATAGAAATAATATTCTGGGAGGTTTAAATATGAAGGCCGTCGTGTTTTAAGGTTGTTTTGAGGTTGTTCCGTGCAGGCGGATAAACCGCATGAATGGAAAGTTGAATCAGTCAAAGGCAACTAACGACCGAACTTTACATACATCGTCAAAGGACTCTTGTATTTATTTTTGGTCTCGTATTTCTGTAAATGACATTGCATTCACAGTTGGTATAAACGAGACATCATTTAAGTAAACTCGCCTCAGTTCATAATTCATACATAAATTATATCATGTTTTTATATAGCATTTTTAAGGACTATAGGAAATACATCAACTGGTTTTTTATAATTCACGCAAACGGCTTAATATCCCGACCATTTCATAGACAAAGAAAACCCTAGTTTACCTATTCTTTGTTATGGTTTCAAAAATTACACTTGGGATTTTTGCCAAGAACCTCGAATAGACCATGAATGATGATGAAAAAATGTACAAGCCAGTGTTGCTAAGTCAAACTAGTAAAAAACAGATTTAGTAACTAATTTTATTCGTTAATCGTATAAGTTGCTAAATAGATAAATACTAAAATACTTAGTAATTTCGCAAATCGGATGATCCTCTTGTTTACTATCACCTTTTAAATGTACAACAGACAACAACAGAAAACTTGATTCTTTGTAAGAGAATAAATACTGATTCCTTTATTACTCTTTATTGAGTTCACAATAAAGTTATCTTTATGCTGTAATTTGCTTCGTGACGGGTTATGATCTGACTGTAATCGCTTATTACCTGCAAATACCGTAATGACCGCATTTACGTTAAACCGATCACTTGTCAATTTCCCTGCACCTGGTGGAAATATTCCTGATATTGTAACATTGTTACTTTCATTCTAGTCTTAACATTTTATAGTTTTAGTAAGCTGTTTAGTTGTGGTGCCTTGTTGTTTGCGCATGTTGCAGCCATCTAATTAGACAGCACTTATTTTACGTATTTTGTTTTCTTATTTGTATTATTTTGTGATATCTTTAGTTGGTTGCTCTAAATAAATAAATGTCAGCCGAAAGACGTCCGCGACTGGACGACTGGACCTATGCCTACCCTTAAATGGCATTATGCCTAATATAAGTCGAAATTTGGTAGATTCAGAGCTATTTCATTGCTCTTTTCGTTGTTAAAATAATTACTTTTCGAATCCATAAAAGGAACCTGCGTTCTTTTGTAATTTTTACATCAATCCGTGTGTATTTTCAATCCTACAAAGACAATTTTAAAACTAAAAACCTGTTTATATGACAAATTGGTCCCACTACACAAGCGTAATATTTCTGCTGAGTCGGCGGACTGACAGGCAACGTTGGCAACCCTAAAATCTAAATACATTAGACGAAACTATCCCATCCAGCTGTTAGCTGGTTCTCGGATAGTTAGTCGACTATGCAACCGCATAGTCAGACTAATAACCGCACCCACTCGCCTCTAATTCCTCTATTGTCGATCGTCTGTCTGATTTCTCGCTCTGTTTATTACAGTCTCGGTGATTCGGTGTACAGTTCATAAATAATTGAACTGAATTTGAATAAATATAGCCCTTAATAACAAAGAAAAAATACATACAATCTAGTATTTACGAAGACTGTTGCAATCAATCTATAGGTTTATTCATAAAATTCTGCCATTTTAAAGGTTTCGCACCCGAAGGATGCAAACGAAACCCTAAAAAGCCTCCGCTGTCTGCCCGTACGTCAAAAGGCTCTATCTCATGAACCGTAGCATGAACCATAAAATATCTACAGGTAGCTCAACTGATACATATCAATACCAGTCGGAAACAGAAATTGTATCAGTGAAAGTGAAATTAGGATGAGTGAGTGTCATTAGATCTGTAGCGGTCGGAAATGGAAATTGAATCACTGAAAAGGAAATTGAGCTGAGTGAGTCTCATTAGGTCTGTAGTGGAGTCGCAGACTGAAATATAGTAATGTCGTGGCTAGACGGAAACATTATATCAACAGAATCTTACTCGTAAATTTATTATTAAACTAGCTGCATTCTTAGTACCCGTTGTCCTTTTACTCGTTTTGCCGTAGGAATGAAGCATTTTCCCGCGGTAAAAAGTAGCCTATGTTCATTAGGAATAATGTGGGTTTCTAAAAGTAAAATAATTTTTCAAATCAGTGTAGTAGTTTCGGAACCTATTCAATACAAACAAACAATCAAATCTTTCCTCTTTATAAAATATTAGTTTAAATAACCTTTCTAATTTATTGTTGGGTGTGTGGAAATGAACCTCCAAGCCCTAACTCAAGTTTTTTTAAATACAAAGTACACCCACAGATCCAAGCAGGCAACACATTCTTCAAATCCAATAGAATATTATTATTATATTTATTAGATTTTTGTATGAGACTCTCATTAGATCCATGATTCATTTATAACCCTGTCACAATATCCGTGCACATCGCGCGGTACTAAATGTTATGTTCCGTATTTAGTATTTTTAATTGCATTCATACAATCTTAGTGATTAGGTGATTTTAAGTTAAGATCACAATATGTGGTGTAGCTATGGAAAATTGGCAGGTATCTTGCCTTTCTACTAAAAATGAACTATTTGGTTCGTACACTAATTTACAATTTAATTTGAGAGTCGCTAAAAGAATCGTTGAAAATTAAGTTCGTAAAAAAAAATTTGTATGAGCATCCCATTCAGTTTGATTTCGAAAACGTTTTTTTTTGTGATATTTTATGTTTTCTGGGGATTTTACCGCCATCGAGTTGGGGGAGATAGGTGTTTTTTAATTTTGATTTAGGCTTCACCAGGTTGTGTTTATATCTATTGGTATCGGCGGGTTAAAAATGTAGGTGTCAAGTTTTACTTTATGTAATTTGAATTTTTATAACGTGTCCTATGAGGTCTATAGGAAAAAATGCACTTTGATATTTGTTTAGATCGATCATAGATCTATTGAGAAATAAAGTTATTGATAGATCCACACTTTCAAAACTGTATTTAATGAGAAATGCAAATCTCAAAACCACCAGTCACAATATCTATGCACCTCGGCACAGATATTGTGACTGGTGCACATTTTGTCTTGGACACGTTATAAAAATTCATATCACAAAAGTAAAACTGGGAAATAAAGTGATCACTTTGATTCTTTGTTCACTTCAATCTTTTTAAGGTAAAGTAAACAAGCGAACAAGAGACATTTACTTTGTTAGGGTGTTCGTTTACGAGCTGGAGCAAAACTCGTTCCAAGCTTTTTTATCCTCTAGATAATCTGATATTTTGTAGTCATCCTTTTTACAAAGAATTTGTTTGACAATTTATTATTGAGATTTGTATTTCTCATTAGATCATTAACTAGGTAGATCTAGAATATATCTACTGTGATTTTATTTTCTAAAGATCCATAAACATTATTAAAACTACATGAATGATGTAAGTAACCTAAAGTAAGGTTTAGGTAATATATTAAAATAGCTGAGACGCAAAAAAAATTGAGATTTTTTTTTCTTTGCCTTTCAAAAAAAATTACGTGGTATGCTATCATTTGTTAACAACGAACTCTAATGCTAAGCGAGATTCCACCATCATGAAACATATACAAATTAAAATAGTCTTTGGACTCATTCTATGAAATGATGTAATTTTAGAAACAGATCTAATGCACATAAAAACTCAACAGATCCATTACGAATCTAGTCTATGCTACTAATTGAGGTACCTGTAGATTGTTTGCAACAATGTGCAGTTAGCTAAATTATTTCAATTGTAAATACTAAATTTTATTTGATTCTAATATTGGATTGTTAGACGTCGCCCCAAAAAATAGCTTATTTCCTTTCTGGTTGCTCATAGTAGGGGTCGTGGTAGAGGGGCGAGGTGACCCCCCCCCCCGCCGCCCTTGTCAGTAAATATATAACTAGAACTACAGAGATTCATCCGAATAGTGGAAAGAGAACGCTTGCAACAGTAAACGAAACGATAGAGCGCATTTTTAAGATTTTTTTTACGAGAATTACTTAGTTGAAAAAATTCATACTCGTAAAAAAATTACTTTAAAATAAACCTAAGGTTTCCTAAGAAGAAAACCGGAACAAAACCAATACCTTTTTTCTTTTGAAGTTAATTCTTCAAAAGAAAAAGTACCTGTCCTCAACACTCAATATCGTCGTTAAAATTTTCCTCACCCACTAAGTGTAGTTTTTGTCATCAAAAATCCGGAAAGTGAACGAGCGTTTCTTTTTTTTATTCGCGAGCGGCGAGTTTGTGTTTTATTATTTTCCTACGTTATTCCCTAGCTATTACTGGTTTTTTAAAATTCTTTATGCTATTCGAAGAGTTGACACTAACAGAGCTTATTGAGAGGTAAAAGTAATAGAGGGAAATACATAGAATCGTCGATAAAAACTACTTTAGCAGCGAAGCTTCACGCGACGCAGGAGGTTACGGGTTCGGTTCCCGTCGCGGAACAAATAATAACCATAAATGATACTTGACAATCCATACAGCATAAATGTTCGTACAATCGATAGATATCTTTTGTTCGGGTGTTCTATTTGTAAAACTTATGTTGCAAACAATCGGCAGTTAGCTCAATTGTTTCAATAGTAAATACCTACTATTTCTAACTTATTTCTACTTTTTGATAGTAATCTTCTTTTCTTGAGGTATTCCTCGTAGCGCACCCAGATGAAGCGCACTAAAGTACTTCCACATAGCGCACCCGTTTTCAGTAGGTCTAAATATAAAGTTTTTGTTCCTCGTTGCGCGCCAGTAACATAGTAGGGTCTAGTGATGGGGTTGTTTTCATCTAATCAGTAACCTATAAGTGGAAATTTATAATTGGCGTTCAGTTGACATGTATAATTATGTTTTGTGTACCTACCTGTAAGATTTCATAAAATCCTAAAATAAATAAATAAAATTAGGATTAAGGTAATTACATAATAGAAATATTATTATAATAATTTTTTTTTTTGTTTTGTTGTATGTATGTATGTAGTATTGAGGTATTCCTCGTAGCGCAAAAAAAGCGCGTATTGTTAGTAAAGTACGTTTGTATTTCATGCTATAAAAACGAGATTCGAAGACGGTCACCGGTATGGAAAGCGTAATTCTCGGAAACTGCGAGCCCTATCCCACACGGGTAGGTTTACACAGTAGTCTGTGTTTACAGACCAGTTTCATCGCGTACGGTTTTATTTGTCGATGGCGGATGTAGTTGTACGAGCGAGTTCACACATATGACCGTATTCCAGATCGAGTAACTGCTGTGTGAACGTACAAGCTCACAGAAATGTCGAAGCTGTTTCAAGAGCCCCTCGCGTGAATCAGCTTTCACGATTTGCAGCTGGCAGGCGGTTGTACACTGCCCGATTTATAGGAAAATCCTTTTATGGGTAGACTGCCAATAGTCGCCTTTTCCAAAATTATTTCTAAGTAGACGTGAACGTTATTTCACGTCGCTAGTTACAGTAACTAGCTACGCAGCATGTAACCGAATAACTAGTTTCGAGTCAAATGACAAGTAGTGATTTTTGGAATGCGTTACTGTACTCTGCCCTGTGCGTTTCATTTCTTTCGCACCGCGCTACCACAAAAAAAACTGAAAAACTGTATAATTGCAATAAATTGTATATTTCGAAACAAAACTATTGTATAGTGTAAAATTATCAATAATTATTGTAAACAAAATTTCAGTAAAATCATAGTTTTATAGTTAGCAGTAATCATAATTACTATAAAAAGCAATAACATTTAATGCAGTCAGTCCTAAGCCTGAATAAAGTATGAAGGGAAGTTAATTTGTTTGTCCTACGTTATTGATTAAACTGTTTACAAACAAACAGTTATGTGATTTCAATAATTTTCGTTTCGCGAGTAACTGTATTGGTGGTTGAGTTATTTATACAAACAATCACAGTAGCAGAATAAAAAGAAACTGGTTACAAAAATCACTAGTTTTAAAACAGGTGACGCCGATCAAGTCACTGGTTTCGTTACGTTTCTTGAAAATGACGTAACGACCCACGTCTATTTCTAAGTTAATAAAAATTATGAGCCTCTGGTCGAAGCGACGCGTGACCCGAGAGCTGGTGAGTATATGGAGCAGCGCATCAGCATTGCCTTACAGCGGGGCAATGCAGCTAGCGTCTTGAGGATGCTTCCGACTGGTATATGGGTCAGTTGAGCTACCTGTAGATTGTTTATAACAGTCTGCAGTTAGCTCAATTATAAAAACTAGTTCTAATTTATTTCTAGTATTAGATTGTAATATTCTTTGTTTACAACATGAAAATAAAGTTACGTGTGCAATAAAGTATTATTTATTAACTGTAATCAAGTCTCGATTTGAAATAATTTTTACTTATCAAGTATTTCCGAAATTGATTATTATTAATTTTTGTACTTAATTGCACTCATTTAATGGATCAACCTGCCGATACAGTGTCATATAATTTTTTCTATTGTAATCCATAATGTTTAAGATACCCTATGAAGATAATGAACTAATGAAAATGAACTGGTAATTGTCGAGCATTATTATTATTATCGATATCAGCATCAAAATTTTTCAACAAACACAGACAAATTACAACTAATATTTACACGTACGTATATCATATTCCTAGATACCTAAGCCTACACCAGATAGCAGAGCGCCCAGAATGCTAGCAGCATTGCCAGATATGTCACATTTCAATAGAGTAGTACTGAGTAAAAAAAAAAAGTTCTATTTAGTTCCTCAGTTAGATTATCAAAAGATATCGGACACACGAACATTAGAAATTTGTAGGACAATATCCTAATGCAAAGTTCCCAATCAGAAAACGTCCCCGTGGGCGGTCACGAGCCCCCTCCAATCATTGCGATTGCGAGTCTGAAACAGAGTTGCCAATCAACGCCGCACTGATTGCAACTCAATTAAGTTACGAAATGCGCTTATGCGTCCAAAGCCGATCACTCACTAGCGAGTTGAACCTCAACCTGGCCGATACAGTAGGGTTACTAGCTAGTCACGCTTCGATGTAAGAAAGTTCCGTTTATAACAAGTTAGATGGACACAAAGTGAACTTACCCTTTCAAAAAGGGAAAAGTTACCAAGGTTTTTTGTTATTATAGTGCGTAGCTCACAGAGAAGTGTCTAAGAAATTAAATACATTTTTTTTTTATAATAGTTCTGGTATAAACCACTCCTGAACAGAGTTTTCAACTAGTTCGGGAGTCTTAGCTTACATATTAACATTTTTAATAGATCTATCGGTAAATTGAGAACTGTCGTTCACCACCACTTACCGATTCTACCGGCGGCGGCGCCTAACCGTATAACTGTCAACCTGCGCATAACGCACGGTGATTGGTTGAATAAACGTGGCCTCGAGCTGCCGCCTCTACCTGTTAAACAAACAAGTAAACTTTGCACCAGTTATTTACAGCGGGATATTTACCATGGAAACAAAACTCAAATAGTTTTGTTATTGCGAAGTAAACTCTGCGTGGTATCTAGTATATGTGTGTAGTCTGTTACGTTCCATTATAAACTGAGGGTAGGTACTTACTATTTATTTCTAGTAAGTCAGCGTGAGATAGGCGGCAGATATCACAAACATCAACGCGAACGTCGACGAGATTGGCGACCGTGTTTAGTGGCACAAAAATTTGCAGGCCTATACCCAGCTGTGGGTGAGGTCGGGTTGATGATGATGATGATGACGTGAGTGTGAAACATCGGCTCGTTGCGAGCCACTATGATTCCAGGTAACGGTCATATGCACCGGTTACGGTTATAACGCGTGAGTGACCACTCAGCTTTAGTCCAATCCAATCAGAAACAAGGGAACTGTATTTGATTGGAGATATCTACGTGAATTGATGGATGGGAAATGAGCAGATGGATCGCCAACAGTACAAATCGAATAGGTTCGACTCTCAGACAACTCTGTTAAAATTTGACGTGTAGTAACGTTACCCAACGATGTTTGGCAGTCGTACCTACTTTCGCCGCATGCCATGGTAATTTCAGTTTTAGGTACAGAACAGAATACACGGATAGTTAAGGAACGGAAATAGAAATAATTCACACAGCATCATCTTGCCCCAAGCTCAGCAGAGCTTCTGTTATGGGTACTAGATGACTGATAAATATAATTTATAAAATAAAATCCCTAAAAAATTTTGAATTCAAAAAAATATTAATAAACTGGCTTAATAATTATGATTACGATGGCATTGAAAAAATGCTTACAGACCTATACTTCTAATGTATTACCTACCTGCCTAACAATATTTAATATTATGTATTTATTATATACAATTCATTATAATAGAAATCAATAAAACATTTATTTACTGTGTTCTTTTTATGTATGTGTATGTATTCTATTAGAATTTTCTGAGGTTAGATTTAGATTTAAATTAGTCATTCGCTTTTACAACTAAATATTTTTTAATGATAAGTTTTTTTTTTCATTAAGTATTAGTTTTTAGACACATTTTAAATAGTCAATTATAGACACAATTTTGATAATTATTAAGAGTAGCCTTGGGTCCTGTAATACAGCTTAGGCTAGTTCGGGATCCTGCGGACTCACCATATTATTGTAAACATTTTACTGTGTCTTTTGACATAAACGATTTGATTTGATTTGATTTGATATAAGTGTGCAAGTGCGTCTTCCTCCGTAGGTACCTAGTTTATTCGTTGTTAAAGAATGTTTTAAGAATATAAGCGTATGATGTGACACACCACAGAGTTTTCAATGTGACACACCACAAAGTTTTTAATGTGAAGAATCAATAAAAACTTTGTTTGAATTCAATTGTTTTCTCTATAATTGACTTGTCTTTGTGTTTTGAAAGCCTCGAGAAATAAACTCATCTCTTTAATTCTGCTTCCAAGGTTCTTGAACTGAAAACCAACGACGAAACTCATCGTCCCGGACAAGTAACCTTTTAACATATCGCTCTCTCGTCTCTTGCTGTGCGTTCACTTCGATAACCAGCACGAGTAGACGATAAATTCTCCATATAGGAACGCGCGGGCATTGAAAAGCGGAAGGCTCAAAACTTTCACGTGAAATGATATAAGAGGTAATAAAAACTTAGTTAACATCACCTTCGGCAAAACAACTTACTTGTACAACGATACTTATACAAAATTGTTAAATCGAAAACTTGATACTAAAATACTATGCTTTCTGGTCAGTGAATTGGGCTTTAACCATATCCTGAGTTTAGGCGCTGGGAGGTGCGACACAGTTTTTAACTTATGCGCTTTCCAGTGTTCTATTATGTATTTGTTCATTCTAAATAAATAAACATTTAAACTTATCTTAACACAAAGTCGGCATACTTAGGTAATGCCAAGGGTATCCGTGATGTGGTAAAAGATTCCGCACATTTCTAATAAAAATGCACTCAGCTCTCCGAGAATTAATGGAATTACGGAAAGGTCAGCGTGTAGGGCGGTCGCCCCCTCTCAAGTCGTACACACACAGACACAACAGCATCTGAACACTGCTAATGTTAGTGTATACGCGTATATTAACCTAGATACGCTCGCTGGAGCTATCTACTGCCAAGGAACCGGCCGATGTTTAATTGACGTTATTCGACGGCCAATTTTGCGGTGTAACCCATTATCTTATCTACTAACAGAATCAATACTCGCCCCATGCTGCTATACCCGTAGAAATAAGAATTAATTAGGCTGTCACAATATAACGAAACCATGTTATGCAAATTAACATTCGGTCGACATTAGCCAACGAAAATGCTGCCAATATAATATTAATATTGCGTGTTGGTTTCGTTTCTGAAGCTTCGAAACGTGCAGCAAATTTGTATTAATTGCCATTGTACATTATTTGGTTTTGTTTTTCGTTTTCTGTGATTTTTGATTTCTTAGTGTGCAATAAAGTATATTTGTATTGTATTGTATTAAAACTGTCCATTGAAAAGGTATGAAAGAAATTAGCTGAATGCAGCCTTCATGGCGTTAATTTAGACAATAGTGTCAATTCAGACGTCTCCAAAACTAAACTAAACTCATTTGTCAGTACTAAAAATATTACAGTTCCTTTCCTATGAATGGAAATAAAAATAATGGCACAATTTTTAGCGCCAGCGCAATTATTAGTTTTGTTTTGGCGACATTTGAATTGGCACTAATGTTAGTACTTAAGACAATATTTGAGACACTGCGCTGTAGCAATATTTCTTAATATTGGCCAAAGTACATGCTCTTTTATACAAACATCAACAGAAAACCCTATAATTTAATGGGAGGAGCGAAGGCACAGATTAGTAATTGCAGGTAGGGAACCTCCCCTCACTCCATTTATAAATAACTTGACTACAGCTACTTTACTTACTGCATTAGTAAGTATCCCCCCTTGTAAGTCAGACTTCGCAGAGTTGCATTATATATTTAATAATTTAAACTCTCCACCGCTTTCAATGTGCTCAAGCGATACATTTTTAAAAAGTTGTAGCGCATGGACATGTTTTTTCTCTTTTGGGAAACCTCCGTTGAAATAGAATCAGTGTTTGTAGTGCAAAATATATCTATTAGAGTTATCTATATTTTAGATAGTTTATTTTTATGCATTAAAGGAGATGGTATCTTAATTCAGTTGTTATTTATTCTAGAGATCTGTTTATTTGTAAAGACTATTTTGAATAAAAAATCAATTCGACCAGAAGGCTCGGGAAGTAAATATAACGCAACTAATGTATATATACCCCATATAAATAATACCCTGAAGTCATTTACAACGGGATTTTTACCATAAATTGAGTTTTGAGCTTTCCAATATTTGGGTCAGATGCACAATGTCATAGAGTCACCTCAGACTTGGGGAAAAATATGAACTAGCGCGGGCCGGAACTCGCACACTGTATACGCGGTCTCTCAAGATCGAAAGTTCTCTAGTGGTTTACGAGTAGCTTTCGACTCGGGAAACTTTACACCCAACTCGTTCGTTCGCGGCGGCTGCAAATACTTGGCGATGGAGATTATTTTCAGTCGAACTATTCTCTCGGAAGGTGGTGGCTTGGCTCTGCCCGGTCTGGGGCCGGCCGGCCATCAGAACACTGCACAAATTATCGAGGAGAGCCAAAAATTACGGGGTGAACTTAGATAAAACATAACACTCGTATATTAAGGTTTTTTTCTATCTCTTGACTTTCACCCCCGTACCCCCCACGACGGGTATCAAAACTAAGACAGGTGCGGCGTCGGGTCCAGCGGTATGTTATAATAATCTCCGTTAGATCAAACACTACCATAATACGATTTAAGACCTTTGCCTAACTATGATTTACACAATTTTACAGTAATAATTTTCTTATTCTTATAAAATAGTTAGAACACTATTCATCCCAGAAACTTTAGGTGTGAGCAACCATTATTTCTATAACTTTTAGCCAAATCTACTATGAAAAGTTACTGACTGTACACGAATTTTAAAAACACTAATAAAAGTTGGTTTTGATAAGCGCAGTACTTAAACATAACATAAAAAACGTATATACACATGAAATTGTACTAAGTCGTTTGTCAATTTTAAGCGTAAAAAATTGTATTTACAGATAGGTTGTCGAGACATGCTCAAGACCAACGCTCTTAGAGGCTAGGAAGGCAAACCCCATCCCGTTCAGTAGAGTAAACCTCCTATGAGGAATAGAGATAACCGTCGTGCCTATGAATTCCAACAGCAAAGATAACCGGGCCGAGGGATAGAGTGGAAAGAAAGGCTGAATAGGTAAGGTTAATCAAACCAGCGCTTCCCTGGAAGAAGCCTGGACGAAAAGAGTCAGGAGAAGTGGTCTTCTCCTGATTCTTTTCGTCCAGGCTTCTTCAACAACTTACAACAATCCAGATGAATAAAAAAAGTCTATACTAAACGTCAATAAGGGTTATAAAAAAAGGTTTTCTGAAATTGATTCATTCCAGTTCTTGTGTGATGTTTGGAAAATGTAGGAGATTTTATAAAAATCAAGTTCTCGCAATTTCTCCTGGGAAATATCAGTCTATCCTGCTTTTCTATCATGGATAATATCCTGAAATCCCAAGCGTGTTTCAGCTCCGTCTCGCGTTTTCATCTTTCAATATTAACATTGTAAGGCGCTTATTATTAATTGTGGCTTTTTATTTGCCCTAAGTAAACGATACTGGCTTTTATTTATTTATAGCAAAGTTCGAAGTTATAACTTTCTTTCTGAAGTTGTTAAAAAACAATATAAAATTAATAGCGTAGATTCTAAATAGAAACACATTTCGTGAAACAAACTTGAAGCTTGCTTTCCAAAACATTGATTCAACATTCGCTACTAACCCAGTTAATAAATAATAAATTCAAATGGTAAGTTTCGAACGGCTTCTATTGAAAAATGTTAAACAAAATTACACTGAAGTGATCGGACCAGCCCATTTATACTAATTACTTGTATAAATAATACCAACAAACAAACATTAATTACTACTATCAATGAAAAAGTTACATCAAATCTTTATTCTGAACCACAAATTGGTGGTTTATACGACCGCGATCTCGTGGTCACACCAGATTATCACACTGGTGTGACTTACAGGGATCCGTGGCCATACTGTGTCAATAGTAAGCTACTAGAAAATAAGACTCGTGGACACCCTAATAGTTCGGGGAATCGTATAACAGTGAGTTCCTCAGCTATGCCACATTGCGGGAAAGTTTATTGTAGATAGAACATTTTACTAAAAGAAGATTTTATTTTGATTTAAAAAACAATGTAAACTGCATTCAAAGATTTTTGAATAATAGCCCGTCTAAACCGGGAATCGAACCCGCCACAATGTAAAAAAAACATCATTTTATAATGGCGATCAAAAGGCTCGATGGTAAGCATTATTTTTTTCAATAACATAGCATCTTAAATAAAGGGAAGACCATGAAATTTTTGATTTTTTTTTTTACATTTTGGCGGGTTAAATTTATCGTTCAGACAGGGGATTATTCAGCAAAAAACTCTCAGAATTCGATCAAATTAATCCCATTAAGCTCAACGACGAAGAGAAGATTCATCCTGCTACAACAAATAGTATTTGTTGATCTTGTTTGTACCTTGGTCTACGTTCATGTACTATAATCACCTACATTTCATAAAAAAAGGTTTTAGAGCCTGTTCATTCTAGTTTTCAAGAGACCGACCAAAGTCAGAAGGTCAGAGCTAAAGGTCAAGTCACCCGTCAGTGCTGTATTGCAGATGTGTTTGAATCTGATGCAGTAAGAGTACAGTTGTTGCTTTTGATAAACAAAAACGTCCAACAAATTTATTAATAGACTAGCTACTGCTCGCGGCTTCGTGTGCGATTTTTAAGTAGCCTACATATGTCCGTCCCCGGGATATCATTTACCTCTCTGCCTAATTTCATTAAGATCCGTTCAGCCGTTTAGGCATGTATAGGTAACAGACAGACAGAGTTAGATGTGCAACACTGCAGCATTATCGTAGCACATCAAAGCTCTGCCGTACCACATCGTAGGACCCCCGTAGGCTATCGTAGCACACCCGTAGCACATCGTAGCACCCATAAAACATTTCGTAGCACCCCCGTAGTACATAGGAGCACCGATAAAGCATTTCGTAGCACATCGTAGCACTAAACCATTACGTGCAACATTGTAGCATATCGTAGCACCGCCGTAGCACATCGTAGCACCTCCATAGCCTATCGTAGAACCCCATAAGCTCATCATAGCACCGCCGTAGCACATCGTAGCACCTCCATAGCCTATCGTAGAACCCCATAAGCACATCGTAGCACCGATAAAATATTTCGTAGCACTCCCGTCGTAGCATCGTAGCAAATCGTAGCAACGATAAAGCATTTCGTAGCAGCTCGTAGCACCGGTAAAGACTTTCATAGCAACCCCGTAGCACATCGTAGGACCGATAAAGCATTTCGTAGCTTCCCCGTAGCACATCGTACCACTCAAAAAATACACCATGCTATTTATAAATTAAACATATCTGCGGAAACTTGTAATTCGAAAGCATGCTCCGGACTATCATGGAATGTTCTACATTTTTTGTTTGTATTTTCTAATCCCAGACGTAAGTTTCTCTAAAAAAATAAACCATTCCGTATAACACAGTAGCATAATTATCGGAGCACACCCGTAGTACATTGTAGCACGTCCGTAGACAGAGTGTAGCAGCATTGTATGTAGTAACTTATCATAAATCTTTTATTGGCAGTAATGTAGGTACAATATATAGGTCTTAATAATAAAAAAATAACACTCCAATACATTATGCCTCGTCAAGGCATGCAAAATCAATTAAGAACTAAGAAAAAGAGAAGAAAAGTTTTAAAAAATTTATAATGTCAAGTACCTAGTCAATAAGTCAATTTTTAAAATTTAAATATGTCATAAAAACATTTATCCATGAGTCATAATTTTAGTTTCATATTTAATATGATAAAGCTTCTATGTCACTGGGCAATTTATTGTTCGTGCTTTTTTATAAGCTCTAATCTGTAGTTTGGTGCGTAGAGCTTGTCTTTATGCCATGTGTGTCTCTACAAAAGCATCCGCCTGTGGTTTTTTAAAGAGATGAGGATTTTGTTTCACAAACAAACAAATGTCCCATATGCACATGCATGCTAAAGGAAGAATATTAAATTTCTTAAGTAAGGGTTTACAGCTATCCGTAATCCAAGAGCCACAGATGGCCCCGCATGCACTTTTTTGTATTATGAAGGCCTTTTCTACATCGGTGGAGTTTCCCCACAAGATTAATCCGTACGCCAAAGTCGATGAGACATATCCGAGGTACGCTTTAAATAAACCTATCTAACTTGTAATAGACATGATGAAACAGTAGGTATATCACAGCACCGTCGTAAAACATAGCTTTGTAACTCGTCTTAGTAAAATAAATAATATAAAGAAATATACTTACAATACATGGGATTATGCCTTCATTTGGATACCTAAATGCAAGTGCACAGCAGAAACAAAAATCACATTCCACAAAAATTGGAATAAGCCGTCTATTTGCATCGTCTTTTAAGTTATACAAAAAAAATGTCTACCATTCTTGTAAACTAATTCACGTAGGGTCTGATAGAGCAAAGGGGGTGTCGCTGCCCGCGAATGTCTTCTTCAAAGGCATTCTAATAGTTTACCGTCAATGGACAGTTTCGGTTAAGAGCCGACGGTTGAAACTAAAAAATAATATCATCCAGTCAATCAGACACTCCAAGAATACACAGCTAAAGAACAAGATTTAGTTCATTAAATTGAATTTCCGAAATAGTAACCTGAATTTGTGAGTAGTTTTCCGACAATCTTAAAATGAATATTTTGTTCCATTAAATTGAGTTTCTTAAATTGAAACCTGAATATCTGTAAGGGCTCATTCACACGAGGATGATTAGTATCTCTTGACGAATCGTCTTTTTGCACGAATACGAAACGTGAAAAATGACGAACAATCTGTAATTGTATTTGCTCCATTAACACAAGATCTACCTTTTTTTGATTTACGGTGTGCACGGTGGAAACCAAAAAAAATGCTTTGGTGGTGAAGCTGCAAACAAAGTCGCTAAACGCATCCAGTCGCCAGTCTTGAGCTTGCAGCCACTGCATTGCAGTACTGCAGTTGTATTTGACAAAGTGAATTTGATCGAGCTTTCTGGCATAAAGTTTTTTATGTCGGACAGGTCGTTTTAATCAATTTAAGTTTTAGAAAACATACAAAGACGTTGCTGTAGTGGCTATAGTGTATGCCCTTTTTTATAAATTGACTTTTTCTAAGTGTACATTTTGTATGTTTGGAAATAAAGTTTTGATTTTTATTTGATTTTTTCGACACCATAACAATACTCGACTTCGACACTGAGACTGCCAAGCAACAAAGACAAGACTTTTGCCAGGGTTGTTACTTTCAGACATCACGCCTCTCTGAGGTTCCTGCATAAAGCTTTATGCAGGAAGCTCAGAGAGGGGTGATGTCTCGTGGAGAGACGAAACTAGTGGACGACTTACTTTGACGGACTTTTCATTGTGTAGTTAGTGCTGTCTTTTCTTTTACAAATTAAGTTGTGTGCGTGCTTAAAGTTCGAGGGTAAGTTACTTGGCAATTTTATACTGCGTAAGTCTGTTTTATACCTTCTCACGCATGGCACGCTAATTTGTAGGAGGGCAGGCGGTGACGTGAATTACATTTTGTTGGATCTTATCAGAGAAGGTTTTGCGCGAAATTGTAACTAAATATTGTTTTATCCTAATATTATCTTAGAAAGGCCAATAAAATAAATTGACTCTTTTCATATTAATTCATTGATCTAAAAATCATAGGCAGTACAATAACTAAAGCAGTGTATTTTTTTTAATCCAAGCGAAAGCAACGGGTAAGGTACGTCGCCCAGGCATCTAATACCCAACGCATTTCTGAACATGATATACTTTAAATTTCTTAAATCCTAACCTTCTTTAATAATTTAATCTTCCCAACAAGATTCCAAATTGCCTAAACGCTCAGCAAATGTATTAATAAAGCACATTCAACGCAAAGTTTACCCAACTCTCGTGTCGGAGGCAAATCATTAGATGCCAAGCTGTCGGAGCTGTAAGTCCGCTTTGGAACGCAAACATTGCGGTTGCTAAACGCGATGGCCAGATAAGCCAAGATTTTCATACATTCATGTCGGTAAGCAAACACCTTGCAACTTGGCTTTGAAGTTCCGTTTAAAGATGTTTATCCCAACATGTTTAGCTATTTGGATGTTTGTTACGTCTCTATGCCAAAACTACTGTAAGATACAAAAATGATTATAAAATAATGTTTAGTTTGATAATGACACTGGCTGGACCCGGTACGTACTGTATGTAGGAATAAGGACCTACCTACTTTATTTGGATTACAAGTAGGTACTCGTAAATTAAACGATGCTAAGATGTGGTCAGAGTTGACACGTCGAAGTGGAAAGAATGAAAAATAGCGCTTTATTTCCTCATCAGCCAATGTTAGTCCACAGCTGGACATAAGCGTCCCCTTTATTTCCTAGTAAGTATTAATTAGTTTAGTTCGTTTCATAAATACTAACGTAAATGAGTTTGCGGATTCTATACTCTATGGTGTAAAGCTATCCGAAAAATATTCGTTTACTCCATCTCCAAATGTTTTGGCTTGAAATCTGTGGCAAGTATACCAGACTCAAGAAAACAAAATTTTTCGAAAACTAATAACAAAAATTAAAGTAATAACCGCGAACTTTTCCGTGTTCGTTTCTGTTGAAGCCTCGCAGTTTAAAATAAACGAAGCTGAGACCGAGACCAAAAAAGAAACTACTCATAACAAGATTTATTAACAACGATAGCGTTTCCAACTTTATTTAATACTAGTTTATGCCCGCGGCTTCGCACGCGCTGTTTCTATGTTAACGTTTAAAGGTGATTTCTATCCCATGGCAACTGATTTATGGGATAAAGAGTATTGATTCCAGGATAAGAATTACCTGTGTGCAAAATTTCAGCCCGATCCGTTAAGTAGTTTTGGCGTGAAGAGGTAACAAACATCTATCCATCCATCCATCCATCTATCCATTCATCTATCTATCTATCGATCCATCCATCCATCCATCCATCCATCTAAACTTTCGCATTTATATTATTAGTGTGATAAAAGACGCTTACTATGGCTAACCAAGTTGCAGTAACAGTTACTTCAACTTGGTTAGCGTGTTAGCTACCTATGTACAATTACCACCTTCTTACTTACAATAATGTGAATTAGCTATAAAAAATTAAATAACATCGCAAAAATTTACGACTTCGGCGGGGCTTGAACCCGCATCCTTCCGTTGTTAATTTCTTAGAAATTTGCCAGAGTGTGAGGCTTACGCACTATAAAAACAAAAATTTTAGCTTTAAAAAGTTGCTATCTAGTGTTATTTCTCACCTCCCTACATAAGATAGCGTTTGCGCAAAAAAGATGAGAAATTTCGATTTTCGTTTTTACGAGTAGGCCCCCTCTGCAGGGGTATTTTAATTCTCCGATTCGTTTCCGAATAGAATCCGACGGATCTTTAAAACGCTATTTTGTTTTCGCTCTCTCGCTATATTTTTCATTTGTCCGAAAATTGAGCAGGTATCTGAAGTACAACGTACAACACAAAATATCTAGACAATATCGAAATATCACGCTAGTCGGAAATCTCTTAATTATCTACGGGTAAGGCCAATTTTGTCGTAATTAAATTATCTTGTTTCCGATACTGCAAAGTGCACTACAAGTTTTGCTACCTGAGTTCACCTATTTAGAACTTGTGCCTTACCAGACTGCGTCGTAACGTACCTACAATACAATATATCTAGACAATATCGAAATACGCTCATCGCGCTAGTCGGAAATCTCTTCATTTTCTACGGGTTAAGCCAATTTTGTCGTAATTAAATTATCTTGTTTCCGATACTGCAAATTGCACTACAAGTTTTGCTACCTGAGTTCACCTAGTTTGAAGTTGTGCCTTAACAGACTGCCCCGTAACGTTTAACACAAAATATGTAGACAATATCGAAATACGCTCAACGCGCTAGTCGGAAATATCTACATTTCCTACGGGTAAGGCCAATTTTGTCGTAATTAAATTATCTTGTTTCCGATACTGCAAAGTGCACTACAAGTTTTGCTACCTGAGTTCACCTATTTAGAACTTGTGCCTTACCAGACTGCGTCGTAACGTACCTACAATACAATATATCTAGACAATATCGAAATACGCTCATCGCGCTAGTCGGAAATCTCTTCATTTTCTACGGGTTAAGCCAATTTTGTCGTAATTAAATTATCTTGTTTCCGATACTGCAAATTGCACTACAAGTTTTGCTACCTGAGTTCACCTAGTTTGAAGTTGTGCCTTAACAGACTGCCCCGTAACGTTTAACACAAAATATGTAGACAATATCGAAATACGCTCAACGCGCTAGTCGGAAATATCTACATTTCCTACGGGTAAGGCCAATTTTGTCGTAATTAAATTATCTTGTTTCCGATACTGCGAAGTGTAGACTACAAGTATTGCTACCTGAGTTCACCTAGTTTGAAGTTGTGCCTTAGCAGACTGCCTCGTTGATCTAGCGGTCAGCTTTTTCAACCGCTGATTATTAGGTCCTATGTTCAAATCCCGGGTCAGGCCAAAAGTTGTTATTGGGGTTTTTCTAGCAAGTAAAGTTCACAGTAGCAACCCGGAGTCAGGAAGTTAGCAGTGTTACTCCCCCGTGCCTCGGCAAGCACATTATGCGGTTAGTCCTATGCCTGACCTCTCCTCGGTCGTGTCGGTCTGTCGTCCCATCGGATTATGAGAGTGCATAGAGAGAGCACCTGTGTTTGCGCACACACTTGTGCACTATGATACGTCCTGCGCATCTGGCTAGTCTTCGATGAGACTGGCCGCCGTAGTCGAAATTCGGCTATGTGGACATCTTAGTAGTCAATCAACTTTAGGTGTTTGAGTGAGTAATGTCAACGTTGGTCTCCGGTTGCCCAGGCTCTCATGTAACTGGTGCCTCAGGATTACTAGCACACAGACATTCACACTACACACTCATAAACCTGGACAAAAATCTTTAACAAAGTAATATGTGTGAACCTTCCACTATTAAATGTATATTAAAGTATGAACAAACATGGAATGTATGTATGAACAAACATGGAATGTACGTATGCACGCTGCAGACGTTTTTGATTGTACGTTTGAAATAGATGTATATTTTTAGGAATCTACTTGAAACCCGCTGTCCCAACCCCTCGGTGACCGCTTACCTCAGGGGAGTGGATTTAAAATTAGGGCCGCATGTTCCTTGCATGCAGCGCAATGCTGAATTTGTAATGCCTTTGCCTGTGATTAGTAATTTATTTTTGTGTCTAATTCTAGCTTAGGTTAAGAAATTTAGAGGCAATAAATATTTTTAAATTATTTATTTTAGTTAAGAATAGTTCCAAGAACACGTTTAGCGACTTGAAAAAACTTTCAATCTATAAAAAACTTACTTTCAGCAAGAACTTGTTAAAACTGAATTCGGAGAACAATCGTTATTTTATGATGTAATATTGTGTATAAAACAATCAATATTGCTAAACATTTCCACTTTGTATAATCGAGCCGCAAATAGCATGCCGATCTTGTGTTCGGCAACACAAACGGCACACGACTGAACTGATTTAATTTTGATTTAAGCCACGACGAAAACCCGGTTAGTATGTTATTACTTAGTCTGTTGCAATGTAGCTCCTAAATGGAAGTCGACCTGGTTTAGTATTATAGTTTATTATTTTATGGTGCAAAATAAAAGTCAGTACTTTATCAAAATCTTGGTTGTGTTCGATGGAAATCGATGAAAGTAAACATCGTCAGGGTTTACTTTTTTTGTAAATTAAGCTTGATTTGTATTTACAAAACAATCATTAACAATCATTTTCCCACGCTCATTCGCGGTATAGATATAACTTCGCTATCGGCGCCACAGAGGTCGTCAAATATAAACATTTGAATGTGTTAGGTACACATTTATTGAACACTAGCTGCTGCCCGCGGCTTCGCTTGCGTAGTTCCCGTTCCCGTGGTAATTCCGGGATAAAACATAGCCTATGTCCGTCTCCTGGTTCTAAGCTGCCTCCCCATCAATTTTCAGCCAAATCGGTTCAGCCGTTCTTGAGTTATAAAAAGTGTAACTAACACGACTTTCTTTTATATATATAGATTACGGGAGAATTTTATGAAAACTTATTTATTCTTGTGAAGGAATGTCCAAAACCTTTATTTATTATTTATTTATAAGAATTAAAGTTAATAAAGTAGATTCTGACTTTAACATTTTTATAAATGAGGAGCTAGGAGTTTATTTTTAATGATCTCATATTTTCGATCCGCATTATGATTAAGGTTTTGTGTTGTTTTTAGTAATAAACCTCTTTATGTCAATAGACTCGCAAAACGACACTTGATTCGTAGTTTGGTAGCGTGAGTTCACAGCAAATGACAACGTGCACAATCTTATCTGCTATCTTAATTATATTTAGTACCTATAACATAGTAAAAACTCGATCTTTCTTCACGCGTGACTAACTACTTAGACTTCGTTAAGTTATTTCGTTTTTCGGCAGCAAGTAGTATCAAGCAACGTCAGTTTCGGATTAAGAAACAAAACGCGAGAGGGCCTCTAGAGAAACCTGACATGTCTTCTTGTCATCTTGTCGGATCGACGCGCGAATTTCAAGTAACACAATGTATTATTCCCCAATAAACGTGTAGAAGTATGAGTGAAAGGAGATTAAGGAAGGGAGGGCTACCTCACCAAGTGGGGTATCAAATGAAAGGAATCGGTTTGTGCATTTCATAACAGTTTTTTAAATTTCTGTATAGTTCATATTTTTTGTAATATTTGGAAAAAAGTCGAAATATTACCCATCTCCCCTCCCCTCTATCTCCGAAGATTGCAGAGCGACCCATCTAAAATGTATGTGGCGTTTGCAGATATGGATCTGTTTTACAGGAAAAATATAGAAAAGTCTGTAAAATTAACACTTTTTTAAAATGGTCAAAAGGGGGGAATTATTTTCAAATGGGGGGGGGGGGTGTCCTACCTCAGCGAGAGGGCTATCAAAAGAAGGGTATATTTTTTCAAATATTTTGAAAGTCGAAAAAATTACTTAATCTCCAAAGTATGCAGAGAGATTCATCTAAATTGTAGGTACTTAGGTACTTTTTAGATCCGTACTATTTTTAGATATTTATGAAATAACGAAGTCTCTAACCTGTACCTTTAGTACATATTTGTATACATAGTTGACAAACGTTCGAAACCCTCTCCACTTGACGGATCTTGTTTTAGTTTGCAAGCAAATAGTTTAGAACCGACACGTGTTGACGTTGGCTACTTCTATAAAGTCAAGTCGGAACTTTGTCGCAAGACTACGCCAGCTAGTGTTAGTTAAGTTGCCTGGGATTTTCATTAAAATCTTAACGTGCTTCAGACGCTTTTAGAAGGACCTGAGTATGTCTTATAAAGTTTCTATTGGCACAGTTTCGAACTTTACAGTTTCAAACTTAAACAGGGTGAATTTATTGGACCGGGCATTAACTTTTTTAGTACTCCAACCTCTATTGGCCTGGTAGTAGTTTTTGATCAGTATAAAAAAAAGATCGAAAAAGTTTTCCTGCAAATGGCCCATTTTTTTGCCAACTGTAATTTTTTTGGAAATATGAGACTGGGAATAAGAATTTCTGTCTTCGTCCAAAGAATCTACCCTGTCTATCTCTTAGAATATTATGATCTACAAACATGATTTGTCAATAAAAACCAAAATAAAGAATATAAATAAATTACACCTAGTATTTACAGTTGAGCTAACTATAGACTGTTAGCAAACAATCTAGAGGTAGCTCAACTGATCCACATCAATACCAGTCGGAAGCGTCCCTAAAATGCTCGCGTCCCTGCGCGCACTTCATAATGAATTCGTCAAACTCTAATAGATTTTACAATCAAAATCATTTGGTCGCACACCGACCATACATTTGTATACCGAAAATGGTGCCGCCACAACCAAAACCATTAATTATTCGCCTCATCGCTCTAATGAACCGACTCATTCACCCAATATCCACAAAATTACTTACTAAAAAGCAATACAAAATGGTATTCAATTTATTGAGAGACCATCCGTTTTTCAATTTCACGGACCAGATATTTAATATCCGACATATTTCACATTGAATAAAACCGCATGCAGAAAGCTATTAAAGAATCCAATATTCAATAATCTTCTTGCAGCAGAGTAAATACACCTGCAATGGACATATTTTATTCCGTGGATTAAATAAGAAATGATTTTACGGTGGGAGCACTCGAGTAAATTTAAATTTTAAACTCAAATGTGGAAATACATACGTCCACGTGCAATTTTCTCATGGTTCTTTTTTTAATTATTATTCCTAATACGGAAAAAGCCGATATTATACAGCGGATTCGAAGTAAAAACTTTTTGTCGTTTCACTTATTATGAAAATAACCATAGCTACCGGCTGATATTTCAGTTAGAAATAGATTTCCATACACATGTCTCCCGCTAAACGCAAGCGAAATGATATTCCTAAGAATTTTCCGTCCCGCATTTTAGTACGCTTGCAATGACGTACTTCTACCTTATGTTTGGAAAAGGAACTATCTGAGCAGGTGTAGTTTAAAACATTTCTGTTGCAACACCTCTACTAATTTATCCGTTATTTTTAGTGAGTTGATTCTTTAAAATAAATATTACTCGTGTGTGTATGTATGTTGTTAGTACATAGTTTGATGTTTTGTACAAAAACCAAAAACTGTCTTAGAATTCCAAAATCTATGTATGTCTTTCCTGTACAAAACAATTTCGGAGTCTTCAAATCCCGAGTGAATAAGTTCCTTTTGGGAATACGTGCTCCATCTTAGGCCACATGTTCGCTTTCTTCAATGTGATGGTTGACAAACGCTTTACAAAATGCTTAAAAAGCTTAAGCTTAAAGCCTTTTAAAAAAGCGAAACAATATACAACATAAGAGTCTCCTCCTATTTTTAAATCCGCTTAAAAACTTAAAACACGAGTCTCATTCGCACTTCACCAGATTTGTTGCCGCCAATTGGAGTGTAATTGAATTAAAAATTTGACTGAACGCTACACCGGCTTGCAACATGCAACCCTGTCAGCATATTTGCATTATAATAGGGAATTGCTGGTGATTTTGCCACCGCTCGCGTACATCTATCATAGTGATGTGTACCGGAGGCAATTTTAGCCTCCGGAGATTTTATTGAATAACCGGAGATTCTCCGGTGATTCACCGGTAATTCTAGATAAATTAAATCAATAAAATACGGAGAAAAAAACAACACAGTGAAATATGAATTAACTTGATAAAAAAAAATCGTATAGAAATCTAAATATCTAACCTACCTATTACGTTAAATACACCAAAAATTTAAATTTTCTGATTATTTTACTGGCTTCTTTCGCCATATGTAGACAAGTATAGAAATATAAATAATAATGAATAATGCTGGACAATCCATACAGTCTACACATGGCGCACACATCTAGCCCCAAAATAAGCTACTCAAAGCTTGTATTATGGGTACTAGATAACTGATATATTTAATAAATTATATTCTTGGTTAGATATTTTTCTACTATACATAGAAAACACCCAGACCAACGGAACCAATTTCTGCAGATCGTACACAAATTGGTCCGAGGCGGGAATCGAACCCACAACCTCTTGCGTCGCAGGCAGACCTTCGCCGCGCCACGGAGGTCGTCGAAATATACGAAACATTGGTGTATCAAAGGAGATAGCAATAGTCTTGTTGCGAGTCGAGTCGTTCTTCAACTTACACCATCAATCTTTTCCCAGCTGGTGAGAGTTGATAAATCGTAAAAGGATATTATTTTCATTTTACAACTCGCACCACACTTTATTTCCATTTTTTTATACGTCGAGAACAATCATCCAAAAAACGAACTTTTTTAGGTTCCAATACAGATTACAGATTTATGTGTGTACCTACGTCTTTCCATCTTTGTTGTTCTTTAGATTGCACAGGACTGGAAATGTAACTGTGAGCGTATGTGTTTGCGTTTAGTTGTAACTCAGGCCAATTGTTGAGTAAGCGCTGGGAGAACGTAACACATCTTCCCTTTTCTACGTCAATGAATGTGACCAATAAAATAATATGTTCTGCGACTGAATAATTCGTTTAGAAATTGTAACCAAACAAATAACCGGTAGTTTTAGAGAAACACCGATTAGGCTCCGGTACTCACCCTAACCGGTGATTATCCGGTTTTTTGAGAACCGGTTCACAACACTAATCTATCAATAGGCTTGCGATTCAACGAGTGCTTCGTTAGCGCAGTATGTTTCACACGGAATATTATGTTTGAATATTGTCGAACAGGATAGTTCAATTGTAACTTTTCAGCCACAGATTCTGAAAGGTCAAAGATATGATACTATATATAGTAACTTGAAGAGATATAGTTACTTTGAAACTGAATCATCTTGAACGTTGAACGTCAACATTTTGGTGGTACTCATAAACTAAATTCACATTTACTTAAGCCATAACATCCCCGTTATATATTAATAGGCCATATAAAACTAGATACAGCCATATACCTACAGATTTTATCACGGGATTTATTATGAGGGTTAGTGTATCCAGTATGGTGTCACAGAATAAATGTTTGGGGATACAACTTACTGCCACAAAACGACTGAATATTATAAATGTTTGAGATTGTTAAATTTACACAAGTGTTTGTGTTTCGTACACAAAGTATGCCAACGGGACCATATACCTAAACCGATGTCCGTTCGTCCCGTAACCGCACTATATAAGAAACAAAACCAGATTTACTTCTATCAAAAAATCTTTATTTCCATAAATACAATAGTAAATATACACTTAGTAAGACGGTGTATTTTACGTAACTGGTATTCGTGTAAGTAACAAAATTAAATGTTGTTGAATTTGGATTCATAATGTGGGATACTTTTCTTCTAATATTATAAAGGCGAAAGCTTGTGCCGTTATGATGATGTTTGGCCGAATTATAACAAATTATTTAACAATTTGTAATTAATCGGCCAATCATGTTTGGCAACTCTGGCTAACTATGTCCAAACGTATAAAAATTCTATCTTTCGATGACGAAGCTTAACTTCCGTTAAGCGTTTTAGATAGAATTAGAATTTTTAGAACATTTTCAGCGTCATTGATAGCTAACTGTACCTAAATAATTTGGGTTTATGGAAAGCAGTGAGTTGGCATCTCCGTGCGCAAAGTGATAGCAAGAGACGAGAAGCGGTTGATAAACGAGCAGCCACGGCTGATGTGAGCCGTCTAGTTCCTAACGACATTTCCCCTCAGAGTTCAAATCTCGAGGATCTATTTGAGAAAACCCCTTATGTGAAATAAAGTATTTTTTATAATAAAGATAGAGAGGAACAGTAACAGGCCGCCCCTTCTTCCAAACTGCAATGCTCAAGGACGCTGTTATAAATACTTATAGATAACCTACCTACCAATGTGATCACAACAAGAAATAATTGAGTATTAAATACAATTAGCTTTTGTTATATGATGAGTGATATGAGTGCTTAGCACGCCCAGCAGAAAGATCAGACCGCTTCTTCGGATGAAAAGCGGTCATATTGGCGATTAGCGTCTGGGTGTAGCGACGCTTTCGCGTTTTCGGAGGATGCACGGAACTAGTTCCAACTACGTAATTTCTGTGAGTACCGTTGTGATCATAAAATCGATCCGCTAATAACGATCGATATAAAGGAAATTTCTCAAATGGTTAAATAATATTATAAATTCCAATGACAGCTGCTAAAATGACAGTATTTTCAAAAGTGATAGTTACCGTCATAAAGCTAGTAACGTATGCGAAAAATACAGAAATTACAGCCAGTTTCAAAATGAAACAATATCCAAGATTAAAACTGCCATATCTCGTAAACTACCCATTTTATGGCTCAAATGAAAGGCGGTGCCAAAATCAATATTTTTATCATTGTGCATATTTAAAGATACACAAAAATTAGTTTAATTGAAAGCGCACATGTTCGATTAGCTTGGCGAAAAATAAATGCACAATATTCTAGAGACAATATTCGTCTCTAAGTCCAATGCCCGCTTTATAAACCGGAATGATGACCGACTACCATGACTCTGGCTTGGCAATTATTTTAACTC
The DNA here is from genome assembly GCA_949316285.1 of Eupithecia subumbrata. Lineage (NCBI taxonomy): Eukaryota > Metazoa > Arthropoda > Insecta > Lepidoptera > Geometridae > Eupithecia > Eupithecia subumbrata. Next base: position 28,833,001 of record OX438642.1, on the reverse strand, counting down.
TGCCACGTTAACATTCAACGCAAAAAAGAGCACATTATACAGAGATAGAAACCAACACAGTGGTGTTTGAAAACAAACTTTAGAAGCGTTAGTAATGTGGAGTTTCCTCCGACATTTTAAGTTTTATTAAGTATACTTAAAGGGGCAAGGGGAAGAATTTTGTACTGAAAACATCAAGAATAAATTCTTGAGATACGACATGATCATAGATGGGACATTTAAAAGTTGTCCCAAACATTTCGCTCAGATTTATGTTGTTTTGGGTGATTTTGCAATCACCGGAGCACCAACGTTGTACCCCTCATGTACGTTCTCATGTCGGGTCGAGATGAGAAAATGTACCGATCATTGTTTGAAGTACTCAAGAGAGCGCCGAATCCCAACCCTTCTAAATCCAACATCGATGCCAAGTTATACTTATTTCAGCGTTAGAGGTCCCGCAATCAAGGGTTGTTATCTCCACTTCTCCCAATGCAATTGGAAAAAAAGGAAACCTCTAGGCCTGACAAAATCTCGCGAAAAAAAATAATTGTTTCGTTGCAGTCTTGCTTCCCAAAGGGCAAATTGACAATGCTTGAATTGGCAATTGAGATGCTGTCGCGAAGCACTCGTTTTAGGGAGAAAAGGAGCCCTTTTTCTTCGCCAAGATATCATCGAGCTTCACAAATTTCATTATGATCCGTTCAGCCATTTAGGCTAGAAAAAATAACAGACATCCAGGCTGAGTAACTTTTGTATTCGTTTTATTAGTAGGAATGGATACTTGCAATTGGTATTTACTACGCATAATTAAAACCGTTATAGGACCTAACGGTTTGAAATGTGTTTTCTTAATTTTCAGGTTTCTCTTAAAATGTAGACAACCTCTAAAACGACTCAGCGCTGACGAAATCGCAGGCAACCGCTAGACACAACCAATAAAATAAAACGAAGTAACCTGGTTCAATTTTAACAATAAAGCCAAGGTGTCTGAATTCGCTTTAAGGCGAGCAATGGCGAAGACTGGTACGACTGAGGGAACTGGAGGTGGAATTCTGGTTGCCAACTAACCACTTGGTTGGTTGACTTGACCGAGGAGAGTAGATTAGGAAAATATTTGGCGTTGACCCCACCTGATGCGGTTAAGTGCATCAGAATTCCAAAATAAAGATTCTTTTTTTTTGTTTCTTGTTATTCGTGCTACATCATCATCATCAGCGTAAAATTCTCCCTCTTTGCTGTGATATTGCGCTGTATCCGAAAACTAGCGTGGCGATTGTCGATCAGTCGATCTTGTATTTCATCCATTTTTCAATCTTGTTATTAAACTAGTTAAACAGAATTGGCGTTAAAACTCATAAGTAGTAGTAGATTTACTGCATCTTTTACTGAAAACCAGAGAAGTGCGAGTTTGTCTCCTGCATCGAGAGTTCCGTACAATTTTTTGTATTTTTTAGGTTTTGCTACTAATTACCGATTTAGGAGTTTCCTTGCTGCTGTAGATTTTACTTATTTATAAATTTTATGACCACTTGCAGGGTGTTTTTTGGATTTACCACCACCATGAATTTTGCACCATGAACGTCATGACAAAACAGTATCTGAATCCACATCTCGTAGCAGACGGGCTGTTAAGCCCGTCGAGTATAAACTTCGAACGGTTGGTTACAGCAGCGTGAATATGGGCTTTGAAGTTAAAGCGGTGATCTAGGATCAAGTCTAAGTGACTGACTTGACCGACCAAATGGTACATTGAGTTGGTGGGAAAATGATGTTTTGTGGATTATTATTTATTTATTCAATTTGATCTGGATCAACTTTATGTCGTTATATATTTATCTTATATTGATCGCGTTAAATTGCAAAGGTGAAATTGGACCTCGGCATTTTCCCGAGAAAAGAGCAATGTTGCATTTTTCATCGGGCTAACTTTTCAGCGCCATTTCAGAACCAGCCTACTAGGGAGAGTCGAGTTCCCTTCGGGCTGTAAAATGCTGTGTTATCCGCGATACCTTAGGTCTTTAGGATCTTTAGGATGAACTATTATATATTATTCTATTGAAATAAAGTAGGTACTGTAAAAATCTTATACTTTGATAGTTTTACCCTCTTATTCATAATACTCTGTCAATTTAAAACGGTTGTAAGCAGTGGCATTTATTACTGTGACATATGTCAATAGAAAATGTCAGAGTGAGAAATAAAACTGCTTTGCAACTGTATTAATTTAAAGGAGTTAAGTTAATGAATAAGGGGGTTAGGTTTACGAAGAAGCCGTAAACCACACATCATATTTTTTTTTATATTAAAACCGTGTAGTCGGAACCCTTTTACACTGACAACCCGATAGTGAGCTCAATCGACTGCCGATAAAAACCCACACTCCGTCAATCAGTGTGTCAAATAATTTTCGAGCATCAATGAATGGTTGCCGTTTCATGTGTGGTTTCTTTTTTAAGCTCTCGCTACTCTTTGACGATACGTAAAAAGTATGGTTATTTAATTAGAATGAAGACGAACATACTTTCATTCCGACGATGGGTAGAGATATAGAGACTTTTTAATTTTAAAACGAGTTACGGTCAGTTTGCGAAAGTTCAGCGTGATTAAATTCCTTCACAAACTTTTCAGCTTCTTTTATTTCTTTATTGAAGGGCACCACGACGTTGTAAAAGGTTCTGTGTACGATTAAATTTATGCGAATTATTCTATTTTTTTGTCATAAAATTCTATAGTTTTTTCCGTTGGCGTTGTATGCGAGCGTTTGTGTATTTCGATGTTTTTGTGCTACTATGCAATGAAAACAATGGTTGCTCCGATTAGAACAACGGCATTGATATTATTTAGTTACGCGAGGTAAAATAAACCGCGAATTTTATTGTCTGCGAACTGTTCTACCGACTTGTTGTTTTCTTTAGACTCGCAATATTACTATAGCAGCGAGGGGAAGGCATTATGAGTGCGACACCCTTTGATACTGTCTGCGTGCAACCAAATGTTGATTCAGATTCCGATTTGTACATTTTGTTGGTGATGGAATTCGTAGAATTATGAAGTTAAAGCAAACGGTTCTTTGAAATCAACCGACGTTATTTTAATCTCTGAATTTAAAATAGAGAACGCTTTCGTAAAATGGGATAGCGTTTAGCTTGAATAGCAGTCATTTTGTTTTATCTCTCGAATGAGGAGAATAAGAGTTACATTTCGTGACTCGCAGAAAACTACTATGCTTTCAAGCATTTAGTTGTAATTTTAGGTTATTTTTTTGCTTAAAATTTTGGTTATTTTGGATCCGTTTTTAGGAATGTTTTATTCAATTTTGTTTTTCCAATTCGCCAATTCATGGAACTCGCCTGAGCGCAGGAGACAGTCGCTGTTGGCTTTTGTATTTTTATTTTTGAAGAATTAAAATTTAAATTGAAGGGAAGTCGTTATTGGCCCGCTCGCGTCCGTACATACCTTATGAAGCACGACCAAGTCGACTCTGAGAGTTCTGGTGGCTGCGGCGTGGCGGCGCTCCAGGACCTAAAGGAAGGACGGAAGTGGACTTACCGTTGTAGAGCAGTGTGGGTTCGGGGTCCCGGGGCGGAGGGCCAGGAGCGGTGGCTGCGAGCGCAGGGCTTCGGCCGCGCCCCTCACCAACCACGTCGATCTCCTCGTCGGTTTCGTCCCCCAGGAATGCTGCAGGGGCCGTCTTCCACTTTTTAGCCATGAGGCAGCGCGGCATGGCGGCGCCGGCATCGGCCTCAGCGCGGCCGCATCAGCAAGAGACAGACGAACAGAGAAAAGGAGAAAAAAGAGAAAGAGCGGCGCCCCGGGCGAGCGGCGTTGCGGGCGGACTCGCGCGCGATCTCTTGCGGTGTGAGGCACGAATACTCCCCTCGCTTTATACGAGGGGCGGGGGGAGCGCGGGGTACCGCTTACCGTCACCCCGATCGATGAGGGTGTTAGGTGGCAGATCCCCTACCTCCCCATAAAACTTTGGTCGCACCGCGCCAACTTGGGCCGACACTTGGCGGACCTCGCGAACCACACACGATCAACCAGTGGATACGAATCTGCCTTGTACGCACGCGACGCACCTCCATCACGATTACACGCCTCACCTTTACAAAACGATCTGAAAACCGACCGCCGCGCCTCTCCTCTTAAGGAGAGCCCTACGCTATTGCACTATTTATTTTATTGGAACTTATCTAGTAACAAAACTTTTCAAAAGTTTTTTTATGTAACTTTAAGGAGAAAAAAAATATCTAACTTACTTTTTGTATTTTTTTTTAAGTTTTTAAAAGTTTTTTCATGTAACTTTAAGGAGAAATAAATTATCAAACTTACTTTTTTGTATTTTTTTTCAAAGTTTTAAAAAGTTTTTTCATGTAACTTTATGAAGAATTAAATTATCGAACTTCCTTTTTGATATTTGTTTTTGCAACTTTATAACAATTCTTCCGAAGTTACGCAAAAACATCGAAGAAAGCTTACAACATATTTTAGATGACGATTTGTTAAATAAAACCAGTCAAGTGCGAGTAGCTTCGCACATGGAGGGTTCCGTATCATCGAAACTTACGCATAAGAAAAAAAGAAACCCTAAAAAAAGATTTTCTGATAGACCAGAAAAAAGCAAAAAGCCAACCTTATGCCTGTTGTTAAAGTGGCAATGGCAATAAATACACTGTCAAAACTTCAACTCTCTACCTATAACGGTTCAAAACATACAGATCTGACAAACGTTGCGAAAAAAAATTAAAAAAATCGCGTCTTTGTATAAGAGTCCTGTTTAAATTTTTATTATTTGGTTTTAAAGCGGCAAAAGAAATACACACCGTGTGAAAATTTCAACAGTCTACCTTTTACGATTCATGAGATACAGCCCGCTGACAGACGGACAAACGGACCGCGGAGGCTTAGTAATAGGAGCCTTACAACGGGACGTTTTCAAACGAAACCCTAAAAGGAAAAAAAGAAAGATAACGGCACGGCCATATTTAAACGTCGTTGGAATTCTATCAAATTTTATCTCGTTAAAACCATCACATTAAATACCGTATAACATAGAATAGTTACAAATAATAGGTACCTTTAAAGAATGCGTTGGCACCACGCACGCGCTATTTCCCATATACGGCTCGGTTATTGACGACCTCTGTGGCAGGGCGGGCGAAAGTCCGCCTGCGACCCAGGAGGTTGCGGGTTCGATTCCCACCCCAGGACAAATATTTGTACGATCTGCAGATAGTTCCAGGTATTCCGGATATTTTCTATGCATAATACTATTGTAAATGTTAGTTAGTATTAAATAATAGAAATAAATTAGAACTAGTATTTACAATTGAACCAATTGAGCTAACTGCAGACTGTTGCAAACAATCTACAGGTAGCTCAACTGATCCATATCAATACCAGTCGGAAGCGTCCCCAAGACGCTGGCTGCATTGCCCCGCTGTATGGCAATGCTGATGCGCTGTGCCAGATACTGACCAGCTCTCGGGTCACGCTTACCTACGACCAGACGCTCAGATAATTTTTTAAAAACCCGAAGAGCCTCGGTTCCCCACGGACCTAGGGTCTCGACTCCAAGGGAAGCAAATGTGTAGGCTCTGTCGAGACCTGAATATTTACGCCTCTTGAGATCTTCGGTCAAATCTGCCGCCGCGCCTGCCCTCACGGATGTCCTCGGAGGATGGGAAGGCGCAAGTGTGTCGACGCATGTAGCGTCCCACACAATTGAACCAGTGTTGGCCAGTTTAATCAGGTATTTATCGCGGGTATTTTTTTTTTGAGTACATCTTGTCGCCCCCTGACCATGATCGCTGTAACGCGGTAGAAACGTAGGGGAAATAATAATAAAAGGTACGCGATAAATACCCGATTAAACCATTAACTAGGTTAACAAATCGCAAAAGTTTAAAAAGTTCTTGGCAGATGTTTTTCGGGAAATGTTTGTCTTGTGATACTTAGAAGTTACACAAATAAAATCACACTAATATTATTAATGCCAAAGTTTGGATGGATGGATGGATGTTTGTTACCTATTCACGCCCAAACTACTGACCGGATCGGGCTGAAATTTTGTGCACAAGTAATTCTAATCCTGGAATCAAACATAGGATACCTTTTATCCCATAAATCAGTTCCCATGTGATTATTAATCACTTTTAATCGTTTCCATAGCAACAAAGCGTGCGAAGCCGCGGCCATAAACTAGTATATGATATAAAATAATGCTGGACAATCCACATAGCACCATCTAGCAGGGATGGGGAAACTACGGCCCGCGGGCCATCTCCGGCCCGCGAAGCGTTGTAAGGCCCACGACCGTCAAACAAAACTCAATCCGCCTCGGGACAAATTTGTGTACGATCTGCAGAAAGTTCCGTTGGTGTGTTTTCTATGTATAATAAAAAATAACTATTCGTGTAGTGCATTGTATTAAGTATATCAGTTATCTAGTGTTATGGGTACAACCCATAACACAAGCTCTGCTTAGCTTGGGGCTAGATAATGCTGTGTGAATTGTCCAGCATTATTTATTTATTTATTTTAATTTTATTGAAGTTTTCGTATTTTTAGATACATCATTCTCATAGGATGTGCGCGACTCGCATAAAACAATAACGTATTGTTTCGCGAGCATATGGTATGGGTATTTTTTTGCAAAGAAAATCCTAATAATAATGCTTGATTTCTGTACTGTGTAATACACCAGGGTGTGTCATGTAAAGCACCTATTGATAAACAACCCGTTTTCAGTAAGGTTGTTAAATTTATCAACACAAACGGTCACAATTCCGAGAATTTCTAAAATCCAATGACAGCATGTTCTCTGATTTGAAATCAGAGAACATGCTGTCACTTTAGTACGGTAGAGGAAATCACTGATTTCCTCTACCGTACTAAAGTGAGATGGTTAAGCTGTGGTAAAGCATTTGAGGGAGTGTGGAACTTATCAAAGGAGATTCAAGACTTTCTGACAATGCAGGCAAATGGGACGACTTTAAGATCATATATGACGAAAATTGATTTTCTGATTTCGCATTAAGGCTTTTACCTTCAAATTGCGCGCGTCCGCCTCCCTCCGAGCACCGACATACACTTACATCTGTAATGAATTCGTCAAACTTCGATAGTTTTATTGCAATTTATTTCTTATTTCAATAGTTATTTTGTAATATTGCAAAATAAATTAGTGTTTCAGAAAATACATATCAATATTTTTATTTAGGTAAATATTAGAGCTGAAAATGTAACAGCTTGGCCCGTCATATATTCCGTTAGTAAATATTGGCTCGCGAATGAAAAAGTTTCCCCATCCTGATCTTAGTATATGATAAAAAATAATGCTGGACAGGACAATTCACACAGCATCATCTAGCCCCAAGCTAACCAGAGCTTGTGTTACGGATACTAGATGACCGAATATAATATTACTTTAATACAATGCATTACACAAATATTTTTTTGTTTACTATTACATAAAAAGAGAAATACCTAGAACCCCCGGAAATAAATATTTGTAGATCGTACAAAAATTTGTCCCAAGGCTGGAATCGAACCCGCAACGTCTTGCGTCGCAGGCGGACCTTTTTCTGCCGCGCCACATCGGTCGTCACACGCAGTTTAATATTTTCGTATTTTTGCATACACGACCAATAGGTCACGCAAAGGGATATAGAAGTAAATAGTAAAATAGACTAAAATGAAATCGCATCATCATACAATAGGTACGTAATTTAATATAGAGTTAATTATTAATGGTAATACATATTTCAAATATTTTACGCATTCGATGACAATGAAATGTAAATTTTCTCTATTTTACAAACACAATTATACCGAAATTAGATAAAAACATCGAAAAACGCTTACAATATATTTTTGGTTTTTGCCCTTTGATAGTTTTAAAAAACCAGCCCCAAGTGCGAGTCGCTTCACACATGGAGAGTTCCGTACCATCGTACAAAACTTTCAACATGGATTTTCTTATGGATAGACAAAAATTCCTGTGCTTGACCTAAAGATAGTAGACAACTCCACTCTTGAAAATTATGACAATATTATAACTAAATGCAGCCAGGAGAGCTGAGAAGCGGTGACATTTAAAACATAAATTGGAAGTTGAGATTGAAATTTATTCTTGATGGACAACTCGAAGCATTCCGGGGAAAAATGCTTTTCGAGACACCCCACCAAAGCAGCTCAGTAGTTCCACTTTATAATGTGAATTTGTTCAAGGGAATCCGCAGTACTTTCAATTTTCGTTATTAATGAAGATACGATTGCAAATCATATTTCGAATGTCAATAAAAATACAAATTTGTTTGTTTGATAAAAACTCAAACAAAATGCAACGATATTTTCGCTAAAAGTAAAAAACTGCGTCGCGTTCAGTACCGCCCTCTTCTGGAAGGGGTAAAGATAAAAACGATTTACATAAAAGTATTAGGCTTACGCAATCATAAGTTAATATTAAATCACAAATATTTTTAATGCGGAATTTTGGATATATGGATGTTTGGTACAATGAAAAAAAAATTGTTTACATTCATTAAGATCTTGTCTAAATCTGATCCGCATCATATGAGCCTGATAAGATCTTATATTTTGTGACTATGAGAACTTAGTTAAATCGTAATAGCTCTTTCTACCAAGTACTGAATTGGCCTTATAAAGTGTAGTTATTTTATTTAATTGAGATTAAATGCTACAAAGTTGTTTGCTAACCCCATGCAAATAAATGTTTAATATGACAAAATCATTCCAACTATTTTGACGCCAACTAAGATAAAATGCGTCTTAGTAGGACTATATTTTTTTCAGTGTACATCTTCACGCCAAAACTACTAAACGGATTGGGCTGAAATTTTACATACAGGAAATTCTACGCCTGGTATCAAACATTGGCTACCCTTCATCCCATAAATCAGTTCCCATGGGATAAAAGTCACCTTCAAACGTTTCTATAAAAACGCTTACGAAGCTGGGGGCAAAAACAAAACTAGATCAAAAAGAAGAGCTAGTATAT